>CM060925.1:26801666-28272500 GCA_030737875.1 Allium sativum | reverse complement strand
GATATGTTAAAAATGATATTTTAACAAAATGATTTTTATGAATGCTATCAAAAACATAGTAACTTAAACTTAAAATGCAAAATACCTTTTTATGCTTTATTTTGCTAAAGATCATTCATACTATAAATCGTAATATGCACAAAACAGGAATATTGTTAGACATGAAACATTAAAAGGATCCAAAATATTAAAAAACTCAGCCTAAATAGATCATAAAATACATAATTTCATAAGTGAAATATATGTGAAAAGGCGAATATGAAAATCATAAGCATTGTAAAACATATACGAACATACAATATAGTCATTTAACATGCGAAATGTAAAATAACAGAAGATTGATATGGCTAGATTTGAGTTTTTTAAATTATAGTTCTAGTTCAGGTACAAATTTAAATTTTAAAACAAAAAAAAACTAAGATCTCAGACGATATTCCAGTATTTCGTCTCGGTCGATATATCATTCGATATTGTAATATCTCCGGCGATATATTCGAAAGAAGATTAAGAGTGATATTTGTTGTTTCATTTCGGAAGGAGCCCAAAACGAGATCTCGGAGGAGACCTTGAGCGATATTTGCGAGATTTGAAACAGTGACTATGTGTATACTACTACGTCAATCATGTCAACAGCCATGTAGGATGACACATCATCAATCATGTCAGTAGTCATGTAGGATGATACATCATCAAACACATCAGTTGACAACTCATCATTTGAGTCATAACATAGTGGGGTCCATTGTTTCTTTTACCTACCAATATTATTAAGTGTAGGTAATGCTCTTTCACTACTAACCTTTACCTACCAGTTTCTAAAATTTAATATCGGTAGCTAAAATATATTACCTACCATTATGTTAGTTTTATTTACGCTTACAATTGGTAGGTAAAGACCCCATTTTCTTGTAATGATTTTTGGTTCTATTTCCAAAGTTACCAGAGATACTGGAATAATTTTGGTTCCATATGTAGTGTGCACCTACAAAAAGGTAAGATAAATATTTTGGTGCCAGTTCCTACATTAATGTCCAAAGAGATTAATTATAGGATAAAAACATTACCCAAAAATAGGTGTGATTGTACCCTCTAAAAGAAATTAAAATAGTGAAACAATTTTATCAAATGAAAGTAACTACTGTTTACAGACTAAGGTATTAAAAAAATTATTTAAACCATATGATACCAAATGTTTTTATAATTTCCTAAATTTAGGAAACCATGTCCAACTGGGTGTGGTTGAACCTTTGTAAATATAGTTTTCATTACGGATTCTTGCCTTATAGTCGTTGCTAATATAATTTGCATATCATGATCAATCATATTTGTTGGAATCCATATTGTAATATTATTAGACATTAGCTTAGTATTTGGAAAATATTTTCCATCATTTCTAAACAAAGTACGATTACGACTGTAAGTGGTTTTATCTTGGCTCCTTGTACTAGCACTAAAAATTAGTATACAAGAATGGATATCTAGTACTATTTTTATTTTTAACTTGTTTATGGCCTAAAACACTTTCATTATTGTGAGTTTTTGAATTTGTAGCCAAGGAATATAGGATATCTTTACCTTACTAAAATTTATGACTTTCTTATTTAGTCTTTCAAAATTTCCTTTTGAATCACAAAACTTCTTTTTGCAAAATATTATTATTAACTTTTAAAATCTTATTTTCTTTAGATAATTCTAAATTCATTCTAATTAAAGCTTCATTCTCCTTTTCAAGAGACAAAATTAAAGAACTAGAATTATTTAAAGTATCTTTTAAAGATGTAATTTTATTTTGTAAAACTTTGGTTTTTCCACCGAAAAATCATTGTTTTTAACTTCTAACAACTTGTTTTCTTTTTATGGGAAATATTTTTGGAAAAAAAGTTATTCAACAACATTTTCAAAGATTTAGTTAGTTTTACCAAGAATTGATTTTCATCTTTTAAATTGGAAATTTCTTGCTCACAATTTTTTAACTTAACTAAAGTAGTTGCATTAATTCTATTCAAACTTTTACAATCTTTTAATAATTCTTCATGTGTTAACAAAAGATCTTCATATAACGAATCTACACATATTGATTGTGTTCTAAGTTTATCCATGAAACATTTGTTTGCTTGCTCCTTTGATTCTGCTTTATTGCTCCTCTTCTTTATATTGCCTTGACTAGATCTCTTCATAGCCATTTATTCTAGGATGTTGTTACGATTTCTAGAATCGCGAGCTCTGATACCAAACGAAGGTGCCTAAGGGATCGGGTAATAAGGAAATGTGTGCTATAATATAAAATAAGTGCAAAAGATATAGTAAAATATATAAAGTAATAAAAGACACCAGGAATTTTATAATGGTTAGAACTTCCCGTTTTGTGCCCAGTCTCGGAATCCCTTTGGAATTTCACAACCAGCGACCCTCATTTATGTTAGGAAAACTGCGCATTTGCGTAAGCGATCAAGATCTTATTCACCCAATTACTTAAAGATGATTTTAATGAAAACAACACACGGAGATGAAATTAAAAACACAAACCCAAGATATTCCACCCAACCACCCTCTTTATTGATTCACAAAAACAACTTTTGTTTATACTTAATGGATCATAAACCAAAAGTAAACAAACTGCAACTGAATCAATTATCTTATTGAGAACGGAAAAGAATATCTAGATGACTACAACTATTGTTGGAGAAGGAGAACAATGAAGTACGACGGGAAACCCTTAGATCAACTATTTCTGTCTCAATCTCATCATAATAATCCAGACCTAGATGCTTCTTTTATAGGAGAATAGAAGGCCCAGGCAAAATATCCAATTTTCCCCTCAGAATATATCGTAAATATATTCAGCAAATAACCGGTCAAAAATAGGAAACCCACCTCAAACGTCTGACCGGGATGGTCAGACGTCTGTCCATGCTCTCAGGTTAGAAAACTCTGACAACTCATATGTCTGACATAAATGGCGTAGACGTCTAAGCTAAAGCTCAGCACAAAACTGGCCACCATTTGAATTGCTGCACAGTCTTCCTCCGAACTCTGGTTCACACACTATCTTCTCTGCTACAAAGCACAAATCATCGCATTCAACATATGTGATTATATATCACAATTCACAAAACTCCACCTTAATATGAAATCACATCATCAAGCATACTTCCAACAATCAATAAACAAGTCACCTAGCAATTTTAACGACACCTACTCTTAATTAAACCATTAAAAACACAACCTACCACCTGCAAAAGATGCATCTTCCCCCGAGAAGCACCACGCAAAACTAACGATCTAAAAGTGCGTATAATACCAAGGATCTCCACCTTATGGATTTTCCAAATCGACCTCTGTCTTCCACTTGATCACAGCTCCTTCCTCGATCTCTACTGATCCTTCGAACACCATCAACGTGAAGACTCCTATCCAAAACATCGACAGTGACCAAATTAACCTCTCACCTTGCTATGGACTAGGTTCTTTAACCGTCACTCACCTTCCACATTCGACCACAGAACCAACCAATCTATAAGAGTTTTCTTCCTGGAAAATTCCTCTCATCATAACACAACCACCCTTCTTCACTCTCAAACTCCACCTTGAGTATCATAAGTGCAACCACAATGATCCTACTCACTGAGAGAAATAAGATTATGTGAACTAGCGGGTACATGTCTAACTCCAAAGACTTCCCTTACCACACCATCATACATATGAAACCGGATAGATCTAATATCACAAACCGGTAGCTCTACTCCATTGGTCATTCTAATTATGTCAACATTTTCTCATAAGTAGAAAAAAAATTGCATCCTTACAATTATGAAAACTGTCTGTAACACCCCTAAGTTCCACATCGTGGAAGCCTGTGTGAAGTGGATACTTATATAATAGAGCTTATCTCTTACTAATGTTGAGGCCTTTTGAGGAACAAAACCCCACACCTATACGGTGGCTAAGTTGGGGACAATATCTTGCGTGAACGGAGGTGTGGACTGTTACAGTGGTATCAGAGCCAACACCCAGCCGGAATTGTGGCTCATGTGTGGACCACAACGCCTGGGTGAGGTGTTTGTGAGCCAACGGGGAAGTTGGGCTCTGTAGGAGGGGAGAATGTAACACCCCTAAGTTCCACATCGTGGAAGCCTGTGTGAAGCGGATACTTATATAGTAGAGCTTATCTCTTACTAATGCCGAGGCCTTTTGAGGAACAAAACCCCACACCTATACGGTGGCTAAGTTGGGGACAATATCTTGCGTGAACAGAGGTGCGGGCTGTTACACTATCTCCTGAATCAATCTTTCAAGGATTAGATTCGCTAAACAGGACATCACAAGAAGCATCACTAATGGAACATTCAGCAAAATCTGCATGTGTCTCATCACTACTATCACCATCAGCAACCTTCATCTTATCCTTCTGATAAGCATAACAATTTCTGTGTATGTGACCTTCCTTACCACAATGATGACAAGTGATAGCACCTTTGCCATGAGCTCCCTTCTTCTTCCATCTTGTATCTTTCCTCAAGTCCCTTGCTACCATAGCCTCAACTTGAACTGATTTCAAACCCGGCCCTTTTCTCCTTAGTTCCTCATTCAAAAGGCTTCTTCGTATAGTTTCCAAAGAGATAGCTCCACGAGCATTGAAATTACTCAATGAAATAATCAAAGTCTCCCAACTTTTTGAAAGTGAACTCATCAACAAAAGAGACTGCAACTCATCATCAAAATTGACCTTCAAATTTGCATGTTGATTGATCACATCTTGAAATTCGTTCAAATGCCCTGCAATAGACTTCTCTTCATCCATTCTTAGTTGTACTGTTGGTGAATGGAATTTTGATGACAACAACCTTGTTTCAATTATTTACATTATTGATTATAAAATATATACTAACATCTTTGTCCAGAATATATATATATGCAGGAAATAAATATTGAAGACTGTACAGTTTTAGAGATTCAAGATATCAAGAAATTCAAGGCTCGTGAGTATCAAGATACTAAGATTTCAAGAGCTTAATATTATCAAAGTAATAAAGAATAGTTTATATATAAAACTCCAGTTAGCACTTTCAAATTCAATTTTCAAATTCCATTTCAAAATTATTTCAAACTCCTTTCTAAATGATTTCAAATTATTAAGGTTTTTACTAATGATTTCAAATAAATAGTTTATGTATTTTATAAAGTTTTATAATATATGTTTATAATTAATATATACTTTTATATCATATAATTTTATAAATGTGTTTATATTATATATTACTATGTTTTTACACTTTAGAAAATTCATTTGAAACACTAGTTTTGATTCAAGAATTTCCAGAAAATATATAGTGGTTTTAACACTTGAAAAAAGATTTTAAAAATTCAGAAAAACATATATATGTCGACATACATTATTGGACATGTCGACATATAACCTTCACATTTTCAATTTTCAAAGGAAGTGTCTTTTCATTATTTGAAACGTATCAGAATTGTTGCAACCTTTGTAACTCTGTATAAAGGGGTCATTTTCGGATTTTAATCACTTTATCTTCTCCTTCTTCATCCTTTCTCTTACCACCATTATTACACTTTAATTTCTTGATTTCTACACTTATACTTTGTCGATTTCAACACAAATTATATCAATCATCTTATATTCTCAATCTCTATCCATTACTCTCTGACTGGAAGTGTTATTCAAGAGTTCTAGGGCTATTGTAATTATTTGTGAATTTATGAAAATTGGTGTGTTCCTTGTAGCCCGTAAATCAAGGAAAGAGAGCAGTGTTAAGCTTGTAGCCGTGAAATCAAGGGTGGTGGAATCGGTGTTAACCTTGTAGCCGTGATGTAAAGACCCGAAAATCCCCACCCTTTGAATCGACCATAAACCATACAGGTCTGAACCAAAAGTTGGAAATCTTCGAATACTTTAACTTTGGGAATACAATACATCAGGACAGATAATAGAAGACTTTCATAATCATTACAATAATGTTACATCAAAGTACAGAATATCAGAGTACACTGGATAAATAATACAGCGGAAGATTAAATTACAACAAAACTAATACAATGCAGCGGAATAATTAAAATAATACATCGGAAGGCTACCAATGCTCTGGACACAGCTTTAAGCTTCGATCCATAATCCTGCTCAATATATCTGCAAAATAAGCTACTCAACTGTCCGTGTGAAAAAGAGGGCACCCGAGTTTGCAAAGTGAAACAAACTACGGGTCAGTCATGGGACTGGTGTGAGAAATCTTTACTTAACTTATCTAATAAGGAGGCTAATCACATGACCACACCGCTATCGCAGAACGGGTTCACTCCATTGGATTGTCAGTGCATAAATAAAGTAAATCTTCAAAACAACACAATGCTTTTTAGAAAAATGAAACCATTATAAGACTCAGGTCCCATTACACAATGCAACGCAAGTCGGAGGATAGAGTTTTACCTTATAATGGTCAAAAATGCTTGATACGATAAAAACAAATTTGATATTATTATTAGTGTATATATGTTTTAAAAACATTTCAATCATAATGTATAAATCATAGACGGCATAACTACCATATACTATGTCGTCATACTAGTTCTACAATCAAAACCGCATGATGTCGTATTGGAAATTGGGTTTTCATCACGAGTCAAGGCTAGGGACGATCTACTAACCGATTCGAGACACTCTAGCAATGTCTCAGGATTAAGACGCTGGCGAACCCTTGGATGCAGCAGGGCCGGTCCACAAATACTTTAGTGGATTGGTTATGACTGAACACACGCTTCTCGATCCTATTGGACCTATAAATTGACCATTGGCGACCAATAAATATCCGAGGCGCCTCAATCCATCAACCACATAAGTAAAAATGTCGAGCCGTGTAAAAACCCAAACACCACTTCTACCTAGAAAGAAACGTGTGCACTCCCTGCGTTCCCTTGTCCCCTTTTTGACTCTACCGGGGTGTGAGGCTCGTGAGGTAACGAAATACACAAAGCTATGCCTAAATAGGCTATGCTTTGATCATCATCCACATGGCTCTGCTTTTCAACAAAGGCCCGATCAATTGCATCTTGGCATGTCACATTGACATATCACACCATGTGATCGATAACTACCAATATATAACCTTCGAGCTCGTGCGTCTTAAAGAAGGGTGTTAAGCAAGAGAATAAATCCTCCGCCACCATAGATATATATTAATAGATATCAATTTAATTACACAGAATGAAATTCATTGTCAAACACACATCCATTTACAAGTCCGTTGTGGGTCTGAACGAATCCGGAGTCACCTAGGTGCTAGCGTATCCGGATGATCAACAAGTATGTCCGGACAAACTACCACTATTAACCCTTTACTGGGAGCGACCCAAACGCCAGGCATCAGTAGTCATCCATTCGATGTGAAGATCGCCGATCTTCAATCACCGTCTACAATGTCTTCGACTTTTAATCGTCGTAGTAATTATTCAGAATGGGTTAAACCCGGTCTTTCCGAATAACTCGCGTATTTTTATAACTAAAAATCAAGTGTTGTAAAGACACATCCAATGCCTCATTCCAATTCAGAATATTCCTTAAATAAAATATTCATACTTTTAGGGAAAGGTTCCCATTAATTTTATCAAAGATAAATTCTTTTAAATTTATTCTTAAATCTTATTTTCAGAGATTTAATAAAGTTCCAATTCAGTTTTAATATCCAAAATCATTACTTTACGATTATTCCAATTTTTAAGACATAAATCTTATCTTGAATTGGGCTAAAGCTTCAATGTCTTTTAAAAACATTGTTCACGATAAACCCAAAATCCAGTTCTTTTATTTCTATATCCTTTAAAAATATTCCTTATTTAAAAGAAATTCTTTGTTTAAAATATTCTTTATATAAAAGATATTCTGAATCGGAAAGCGACTCAATCATTTACCATATAACTTCGGTTATACGGATTTCATACATCGCATGTAAATAACAATAATAATAAATAATTATTAAATCATCCATTCACATCCAGAGTGAAGTTCACAACTATGTGAGCATTCAAATGAAATAATAACGCTCATCGCAGCCTGTCAATCTATCGATTGACATACAAATAAATATTGGGGCTAGTGTATATCAATTATCATCCCAATACCCGTGTGGGGTTTTCAGCCAACAATAGTACATATAAATAAATAATTGGTTAATGAATTTAACCAATTTTAGTACTACCGACATGTTGATAATGATGAACCAAACATGATATTTTATTCCACTACAAGAAAATGGGGTCTTTACCTACCAACTGTAAGCGTAGGTAAAATTAACATAATGGTGGGTAATACATTTTAACTACTAATATTAAATTGGTAGAAATTGGTAGGTAAAGCTTAGTAGAGAAAGAGCTTTATCTACTCTTATTGATATTGGTAGGTAAAAGAGTCAATGGACCCCACTGCATTATGACTCAAATGATGAGCCATCAGCTTATGTGTTTGATGATGTGTCATCCTACATGGCTGATGATGTGTCATCCTACAAGGTTGCTGACAAGGTTCTCGTAGAAGTATACACATGGCATATATTGATGTCAACACTTGGCATTTAATTGTTGGTTCATGTGTCAAACAATAATTTGTCCATGTGTCATCATTTTATTAGTGCATATGACATCATTTTTTTGGCCACATGGCATTATTTGATTAGTCCATGTGAAATTATTTGATTTGTCACGTGGCATTATTTGATTAGTCCATGTGGAATTATTTGATTTGTCACGTGGCATTATGTCATTGGTTTACATTATATAACGTTATGTTTTAAAAAAACCTTTTCTATTTTTGATTTAGCAATGATTTATGGTCGTTGCGAATTTGCATATTTTTCTAAAAATATATTTTACTTTTTGACACTTTTACAACACCAAATTCATTTAATTTTCATACTCAATATAAAAATTAGAAAATTTAACATTATATCACAACAAAAAAATCATTAAACCAAATATTTTTTTATAGATACAACAAAAACACCAAAGTTAACAAGTTTTGAAATTACAACGGTATGTTACACTTCAAAGTTCAACAACAATAGCAAAAATAATATTACAAAATACATTACATAGTTCACAAGCATATTAATCTATTCGTAGTATAACAAACATGCTAAGTACATAGTACAATGCAAAGATCTATCGTTAATCAGTACATAGTTCATTGCCTCGAAGTCTTCCACCATATTGGCTCTTGCTTTCATCATTTTGTTGTTAAATGAGGCAGAAATACATAGCTGGGCAAACTGAAGGTGATTCATTTCTCCAACTGTTGCAAAGAAAAAAGAAAAAAATAAAACTTCAATATTCATGATAACAATATCATATATCAAGTCACCTACAACAGTATGTCGGTCCATGCTCAAATTGTTATTCGCCATAGTATATGGTTTGTAAAACTGGAAAATAACCACTGTCATAGTATATGGTTAATTGCCTTATTTTAAGTTGAATTTGAGCGCATGGATTATAAATGTTCGAAAGGCTTCTTCTACCCAGGTAACGTAGTTGAGAGCAATATCACTAAATAATGTCCCTTCGGGGACATCCGATTGAAAAATTAAATCATTTAATGGATACATTGGAATTAATAATATAATGAATATTAGGCAAGAAATGGATACATGGTTAGAGTAGGTCTCAAACTCTTGACCCATGCCCTCATTAGGTTAGCAACAAATGCACAAAACTAGTAAACTTACATTTTCTTCGGGTATTTTTAATAATCAATCCAAGCTTTGCATATGCTTGCGCTCATCTGGTCAAGCTTTTCTTTTCAATTTTTAATGCTTGACAATGTATCATCATAATTTTTCAGCATTTTTCCAACCAATTTACTTCTTCAAAACGAACAATCGGATTCCTGCAAATCTTGCACCCCTACGCATCAAAAAGTTATATTAAACATTTATAGTTAGTAAATAAATTGTATGCTAGTTATATATAAATTGAAATACATATTTACACTTACATAGAAATCCAACCGTATACATTCTACAATGTGAGCTAGGATATTTTCCAACTTGGGCCAGCAAGTAACCTTTCTTCTATAAAAGCAGCTTCAAAAATATCAGAAATGATATCTGAGGGCTTAATTTCAAAGTCCATGTACTAATTATGATATAGACATTTAATTAATCAAGAATAATATATCATAAACAGGATATTTATGACCATGCAACAAATTCAATACTTGCACATTCACTTCACTTTACTTACTAATAATGCATGTCTTAGGTAGATATACTGTCCTTCAGAACAGTGAAATGGAATGGGAAAACCTAATACGAGACAAGTTGGTTTCTACGAATAACATTGAGTTACATGCGATCAGCAATACAATTTCAACCTAACTCTTAAAAAAAATTAACACGCAAGGGCTCATGCTGCTCATCAACCACCTTTCTTTTTGTTGAACTGTTGTCCTTTTTGTATGCTGTAGAATTAGTACCAACTTGTGCATAAATTAAATCTTAATAGTCCAACATACAGGGTATTCAATATATTAATTGCCAATCAGAACAAATATATGCTTGTTAACCATATGTCATCTTCCTGTATCTTGAATATTCAGTTTTATTGGTATGATTCAGAAAACAACTTCCTTTCTATTCAAAGGAAAAACAAGAAGAAGAAAAATTGGTTAATGCCACAAAAAGCAACTTCAATATTCAACTAAATGTTTGCCCATTGTTGCTTTGGAACGACGTCGATAAATATGGTGGAGGTCAAAGGAGACATCAAAATGATATTTTTCTATGCCTTGCATATAACAGACATCAAAATGTTGCTTAAATTATATGGTGAAATCGATGAATCCTCAGCATCTCCAACGTATATAATCACCAAATCACAAAGTTAAAGCAGTACGATTGTAGACACTGCTAACTTAAAAACATGCAAATTTGGAACAAAAGAGAGAAATGACCTTTCCGCGGTACCAAAAGCCTTATCTCCTGCTAAACTTGATGCCAAGGAAGAATTTCAGAACAAATGAAAACTAATCCGTAATTACACAAACCAAAAATCACCAACAACCTAAAGATGAATCGTCGATTTGATCCGAAATGATATTAGTTGTTAAATCGTTCGCCACCACCATGACATCCACTTTCGATTTCACTTTCAAGTGTTTCAATGTTGTATTTCTTGGTAGAGTACGTGACGCATTCACTAAACAAATTAGGCATAAAAAACGTTAAATAAAAACAGAAGCTTGGGTGAAAGAAATTGGATAAAGAAATTAACGGCAGAAGGGAGAGTAATGTGGATCGGTGAAGACATTTTGAGTGAGGAGAGAATGACAAGAACGATGGAGAATGGTTGATATTAATTCTAATTGTAATTAAAGGAATGGAATCAGAAAGAAAAAGAAAGAATACTTAATTAAACAATGTTGATTAAGATCTGCGCATTCAAAACGTCCATGTCAGCATTGATTGTTTCTATTGTACGTAATAGATTAACATATTAGTGTGTATAGATCAGCATGGATAATTAGCAAAGATTTAATGCAGATTCTATCAGAATATTTACTTTGTGTGAATATGTTATCGCAACCAGTAATATTAAGCAATAAATATTTATTATCATATATAAGACCGCAGTTTGTAATACTTATTAGGCAAAAATAATTTACTTATCATATATAAGATCGACAGATTATGATACGTAAAAAAAGGCTAATTAATAAATAAATCACATACCATGAAACAAAATGAACAACCATACACCAAAATTTACTTTACATACATTGTCACCTTTACAATAGTAACCTTATATATTTTAGGCAGACTCTATTTAGACACCACATAGATTACTATACATACACAAAAAATAATTATTAAATCACATACACCGCTTGTTACATAGTAAACACATGCATTTTCCCAAATTATCCATATTTTAGGATAAAATATGGATTTTTTTTCTTATTTTACTAACTTCCTCTCTCATGCTTTAACCAAATAGAGTCATACTTTCAATATTCCTAAATTTACTTCTACAAGTTCCAAATTCATAAGCTTCAAACCAAAGTTAAAATATTTAGTTATCTTTGAATAAAAAATTGAATTCACCTTTTTTAGTATATTAAAAAGTTGAACTGCTTAAATTTTATTATTAAATTAAAACATGATTTGATTTAAACAAAGGATTCAAGAATTTAATACTCTTAATAATATTAATTTTAGTAATTAATTTTACATTTGATTAAAGTGTAAGCTATTAAAATTGACTACATATAAATATCGTTTGTAACGATATGAAAATTATTTAACACTAAAAAAAGAAAATTAAATTAAATTAATGATATATACAACTTTATGAGAGAAATTATACTAGTAACATGTTGCAAACAAGAAAGAGTTGTATACAGCCTTCAATTTCCAATTTTTATAATAAGGACAATCTAGTTTTAAGTACTATTTAGTATATTTAAATATCATGGTGTGAGCAAAGAAATTTACGGTGTTTGAATAGAATTTGCCTATATTTTATTCAACATCATCTTCCTTCTTTAAACCTTTGAACTTATTTATAGAAAATAAAAATTTATAGTACAAAAATAAAGTTTAAGTTCAATAACATGAATTCCAAATTTTTGAATATATGGTAACCAATTTATTATGCTACAAAAAATTCTTAATTTCAACAAAAGAGCCTACTCCTAAATTAAATGATTTTAAATTTGAGCACTTACTTGTAAATCTTCCCTAATTCAAATTTTAGGTTTCATATTTAAGCACACATTAAGTTCTTCAATTTTTTTACATAGATTTAGTAAATATCGTTAATTGCAACATTTTAATTTAATGGGTTATAATTTAAAAAGTAATAATGCAATAAAACAGAAGGGTAATTTAATAATATAGTTTTTAGCAAAATAGTGGTATACGTTTGGTAATTTTTGATGTATGAGTAGAATTCGCCAAAAAAGAGCATTTGCAAATACTTTGAACACAAAGGGAACGATTGGAATATTAAAAAATAAAATGACCGAAATCCACTTTATGCCCAAATTTGTTTTTTCATTATTAATGCAATTTTATGCCATCTTTGCTTTTAATATCCTATTCTGTAGGTGGCCAATCAAAAGAGACTACGTGGATTGAGGCCACAAAAGAGACACGTGGATTGAGATTTATACCGTTAGATTTGATTTAAAATAAACTGTTAAATTTATAGCCGGAAAGGATAGTATGGATTGCATCTCTACAATAAACTAGAGAAAATATGTTTTAGTCAATTTAGATGATGACATAGTAGGGTAAAATTGTCAAACAATTAACAAAAAATTAAAGTTAAAACTTTTATAGTCAATTATGTGGAAAAAATAACGATTTATTATAAGTTGTTAACCAATGATTATTTAATATTAGTTATTTACAATTTAATTAATATTTTCATTAATTTTTAATTATTTCATATTTAAAAATAATTAAGAATAATTAATAAAGAAATGATTTTACAAAAAAACATTGCTAGGATATGTAAATGAAATCTTTAATTAAATAAATTTGCTAGAATATACATTTTTGACACATCATCACACAACTCAGCATTATTTTTAATGAAAGTTTAAAATGATATGAGAAAAATGTAGGGGCTAATCACAAAAAAACTTCTCGCTATGTATATGTGTAGATAATACATTTTAGCTACCTATAACAATTGGTAGATAATCATCCTTCAACAATTTTATAACATTGACAGTATTTACCTACCAATAAATTTTACCATTAAATATTGGTAGATAAAGGTTCTCTTTACCTACCCATATTTATTGGTAGGTAAAATATTGGTAGGTAAAGGTCAAATTTCTTGTAGTGTTCCTAATGCCAAATAAAAATGTATTTGACTCGTATAATTCCCTTATACATTTCTAATATCTAATAGAATGTAATTTATTTATATGACATTATCGCGGATGACAAATAAAAGATAATTTTCATTGTACTTTACTCGTATGTAATTATTCTTAACGTAAAAGAAATAATCTCATTTGTGTAAGTTTCAATGTATAAACTAAAAATATTTATTTTAAATTGCATACAAATTCTAATGTATGCATTAACATATAAAGATGTCACCTTAATTCGCCTATACATTCTAATGTATGTTTTGGCCAAGAATATGATTCTTATATTTGAATATAAATTCTAATGTAAGTTTGCAAATAAAAATGATTTTATATTTGCATATACATTCTATTGTATGTTATGCAAATAAACATGATTATTATATTTGCATATGAATTCTTTTTCAACAAAATGTATAAGAAGTGATACATCCATTTTGCTGACAATTCTATTTTATCAAAATGAATATTTTTGTTTATAACACAAGCCTATTTAACAAAATACTATTTGTGTTTAACTCTTTTATTTAACCCAAAATTGTGTTTTTTGTGTCATTTCAAATCTAATTAACAAAAATATAATTTTTGTTTTCAACAATCATATTTAATAAAATGTAATTTTTGTTTCAACTATCGTATTTTTGACAAAATAAATATTTTGGTTCAACTAAGCTATTTGGCCAAAAATGTTCATTTTGACCAAAAAGGTGTATTTTGCTTCAACTAACCTATCTTGACAAAAGTATGTATTTTGAAAAAAAAATATGGTTTGTTTTCACTAATCTATTTTGACAAAATGTATATTTTGATTTAACTAATTTTTTTCAACAAAACAATACAGATAATGACTCTGTTTTGTTGGCAAATTCATTTCAACAAAACAATAAGAATGATAACTTTGTTTTGTCGACAATTCTAACTCAACAAAACAAATGAAAGTGACATATTTGTTTTGTCAAATCTAATGCGACAAAAATGATAATGTTGGTTTTTAACCATTATAGTTTGACAAAAGTGACCACTTTGTTTTAACTATGATAATTTTGACAAAATCGACAAATTGGATTTTAACTTTGAAATTTTGATAAAAGCAACAAAATAGTTTTAACTTTGATAATTTGACAAAAGCGACAAAATAGTTTTCAACTATTATAAATTGATAATAGTGGCACATTGGGTTCGACTATTCTAATTTGATAAAAGTGAATGTTTTTGTTTTATTCGTTTTAAGTGACAAAAATGAATATTTTGCCTCATTCCTTTAAAATGGTAAAAGTGAATACATTTGTCGTAATCTTTTAAATATCAAAATTAAATAATTTTGTCTCATTCTATTTAAGTGATAAAAATGTATCTTTTTGTTTAATCATTTTAATGAACTAAAAATGCCTCCTTCTTGTTTAACAAAAATGCATCCTTTTTTTGCAACAAAATGACAAATAAAACTTATCTTTCTATTGACTCTATTTATTGAAACTAAGATGATACTAAAAATATATCTTTTAATTCTAGTCTATTTTATTATAATCTATGATGACAATAAAAACATTTTATTTAATTTAAAAAAGTTACAATAAAGATGAATTCTCTTTATCGTAATCTAAAAGTAAAAATGATGCTTTTCATCCTATTCTTTTAATTACATCTAAAATGTAATTAAAAAGTAACTTCTTAAACTATGCTTTTATTTGCTTCTAAAATGCAAATAAAAATGTAACGTTTTAATTCATGATTTATTTGCATCAAAGAATGCAAATAAAATTACAACTTTTAAATTTCATGTTTACTGCATCAAAGAATGCAAATAAAAAAATAACTTTTAATTTAAGTTTACATGTTTAGACAAAAAATACTATTTTCATTTCATATAAGATGACAACAAAAAGATACTTTTAAATCTTCTATTTTTATTGCATATAAAATGACAATAAAGATGCAATTTTTAAAATCTATTCTTTTCATTACAAGTAAAGTGACAATAAAAATGTTATTTTTACATTTATCCTTTTTATTGTAACTAAATTGACAAAATAAAATGTTACTTTAAATCCATTCTTTTTATTGCATATAAAATGACAGTGAAAATGTTACTTTTTAATCTACACTTTTATTGTATATAGAATGACAATAAAAATGTTACTTTTTATTCTCAACTCTATTTCATTATAACTAATTGAAAATAAAGATGAAATCCTTTATTCCAATTCTAATCTTTGTAACTAATTGAAAATAAATTATGATCTTTTATAAATATTCTTTTTAATGAAAACAATATTACATAAAAATGTGATCTTTAATGACTATTCCTTTTATTGCATCAAAGTTGACAATAAAAATATGATCTTTATTTTTAAATAATCCTTTCTAATAAAGATAATTTTTTTTCTTTCTTTCTTTTTTCTTCTAATGTACACCTTCTAAAAAAAGGGTATTTCCATTCTAATGTAAATGGCAATTTTAATGTAAATGAAAATTTAATTCTAATGTAAATGGCAATCTTAATTCTAACGTAAATGGCAATTTTAATGTAGATGACAAATTTAATTCTAATGTAAATGGCAATCTTAATTCTAATGTTAATGGCAATTTTAATGTAAATGGCAAATTTAATTCTAATGTAAATGGAGTAACAACATCGATGCTTTAATGTTAGCATAACACGAGCTAACACAAAATGATGTTTTAATTTCAACATGTTAAAGATTATATTTCTAACATACAACAATATATTTCAACGAATCATCTAAATCAAAATCAATATAAATGGAAATATATATATATATTTGTTTCATCAATTTAATAGTAACAAGTACGACATATTTGTTTTCATCAATTTAATGATAACAAGTATGATATATTTGTTTCAGCACAATAATCATCACGTCACTAGATCTACATAACAATGACAATCAATTAGAATTTAACAACGGATCGAAAGAAAAAAAAATCACAATCACATAATTAGTTATTTCTAATTTAAATAAATAAATAAATATAATTCTCACATAGATTTGTTTGAATTTTTGAAGAGCTCCGTTTCAGATCCTGTTTGTTTCATGTTGTAGGTCTCGCTGTTAAGGATCCAACGCTTCTGAAATCGTCTGATTTCATCGCTGTTTATACAAGATACGATGTTATAAAGTTTAATTACATTATTAAGATAATTAAATAAATTAAATTATTAATTATCACTTAACCATCCACTAATTATCTCTCTCCTTCTTCGTTCCCAACAGAAAAAATACGATCCTCCAAACCCAAAAAGCTTGCCTTCCCTCTCTCCTCCTCGCACGCGCCATGGCCAACTTGACCTCGATCAGAAACTTGCACTCCGACCGCCCAAGCACCACCTTTCCACGCCCGCATCAGGGTGGAGCTCGGCCTCCCCTGTGTCTCGCACGACGAGCTCAAACCCGTCTGATTTGGGACAAAATTCCGAGCAATCCAGGACGTAAAAACTAATCTCTGTCGTTGGTTATGAAGGCCTCACGTAGATCTATATTTTAGCCTTTGGAAACTAATGAAATCATTGTGTGGATTTGGAGGAAATTAGGGAAGAAGATTAGAAGAAATTGGCCATCCAAAGTAGGGGTGGCGGCTGGTTTGATTTGATTAGGGTTAGGGTTTTGATTGTGTATTTATAATATATTATTATTTTAATGTTCTATTTTACAAATAAACCCATAATCTCTCAACAACTCCGATTTCAGCCCAACGAAGGATGTTTCTAGGCAAATACCCCCATTTCGGACACAATGGGCTAGGTCCCGTCAGCCCATTTGACCATCTCCAGCTTGTTTTCTTTAATTTAATATATATAAATCATTTATTCAATTAATTCAATCTTACATTTAAATTTACCGGGGCCACATACGGACTCTAAAAATTCCAGAAAAAATATTTCTAGTTATGTTTTGATGATATGGTTCTAACAAGACTAATTTCATCGAATTCTAAGACCGTTTGAAAAATGGCCATTTTCTGGTCGATCAAAATTGACTGTAATTGACAAAACACGTTTCTTTTACCATGCTCACATATTAATCCTAAAAATTATGAAAATTGAAACCTAGCAATAATTTGACATTCCGGTTCCAATAAAAGTGGTTACGTCGAAAACGGAGGTCGTTTGAAAAATGGCTATTTTCAATATTAATATTAATATATATATATATATATATATATATTCTACAACGACTATTCTGAATTTTAAACTGGGCATAACTTTTGATTCCCGTTATGAAATTTCGATTTTTTGGATTCGTTGGAAAGATATTTTTAAATAGATTCTAATATTTTCGGTTTCACTAAAATCCGTTAAATTCCGGTACATTCGGTCAAAGTTCAAGTTTGACTTTTCAAACTACCATGCTATTTCTAACTCCTTTTATAATTAAAATAAAATTATTCGTTCTAACTTCGATTTAAATAAATTTTTTGTCGTTATTATTTAAAATAAATTATTTTAACTATTAAAATTCCATTAAAGTTTCTAAAATAAAAAATTTAAATGGGTTCAGAATTTGTGGGTTGTTACACGTGAAATCAAGAGTGTTGTAATTGGATTTTTATATTAATAAAACCTTGCACAATCCAACGTTGTGTGGGACTGGACGTAGGAGTAATCTGAGCCAGTATAAAATCCGGTGTGTTATTTCCTTTTCCGCATTTTATATTTACTTATATCCGTGTTGTGATTGGTTCTGTGTTTTTGATCATTTATGGTATGATAATCATTGTGCAATTCATATAGTAATTCAAGATTGTTAAATATTTATATAAAATTCTTATAAACACTACTCCCCCTCCCCCCTCTAATGTTAGTTCTGCCTTAAGATCCCTATTCTGCATCCCTAACAATTCGTATCAGAGCATAGGTTTTCAAAAGTTCATCATCTGATTTTTGGAAATATTGAATGGCAAATTTTGAAATGATTTATATCACTAGTCATAATTCATGCAGTGCATCAATGTTAGTAGAGTCTGCATTCAATTATGTTGAAATATCAAGTGATCTATTGAATTGTTGTCCAAAACAGGAAAATATGTGTTACATGGTTGTTGAAAATTCAAATTCTGATAAACAAGTGGTGAAAATCAAAAGGGACAAATGGCTATTGGATAGTGGTTGTTCAAGACATATGACGGGAGACCCAGAATTATTGAACAATCTAGGATATGAAGATGGTGGAATGGTTAATTTCAGAAATAACTCTAAAGGATATATAGATGGCATCGACAATGTTGGTAATTCTGAAACTCCTACTATTCCTGATGTTTTATTAGTTAGGAATTTAAAACATAACCTACTAAGTATAAGTCAACTTTGCGATAAAGGCTACAAAATCAATTTTGAAAAAGATAAATGCTTTATAGATGATAAGAATTCAAAAATAATATTTGAAGGAGATAGAAAGAAAAATATTTATATCCTAAGTATAAAAATTTCCGACGATAATTTATGCTTTATGAATAATACAAGTGACCCTTGGATTTGGCATAAGAGATTTGGTCATATAAATTTCAAAAATATTTCTAGAATTTCAAAGTTAGAATCAATAAGAGGATTATCCAAAATGAAATTTAAAGTAAATAATTTATGTGACGCCCATCAGTTTGGAAAATTGAAAGGAAGTTCATTTAAATCAAAAGAAGAAATTACTACTTTGAAACCATTAGAATTGATCTATTTGGTCCATTACAAACACAATCAATAAATCACAATAGATATATTTACGTAATAATTGATGATTTTTCTAGATTTACTTGAACCCTCTTTCTTAAAAATAAAAGTGATGCTTTTGACCAATTCAAAACCTTTGCTAAAAGGATTCAAAAATTATTATCTTTAAAAATCAAAACAATACGTAGTGACCATGGTGGAAAGTTCGAAAATGAAAATTTTGAAGGATTTTATAATAAAAGGGGATAACCCATAATTTTTCTGTCCTAAGAACCCCTCAACAAAACGGAGTAGTTGAACGTTAAAATAGGTCAGTATAAGAATGTGCAAGAGCTATGTTATCAGATAGTAACTTACCAAGAAATTTTTAGGTTGAGGCAGTTGCAACAGCTTGTTATATATTAAATAGAATTTTAATAAGACCTTTAACCCATAAAACACCATATGAACTTTTGTATAATAAGAAACCAAAAGTATCATATTTTAAAATATTTGGGAGTAAATGTTTTATACTTAATACTAAAGAAAATTTAGACAAATTTGATTCCAAATTTGATAAAGGAATATTTATTGGATATTCAGAGAGAAGTAAAGCATATAGAGTTTTTAATTTAAGAACCAATACTATAGAAGAAACCTTAAATGTATCCTTTGAAGAAAATTATAAGAATTTAACATAAAATAATGAAGATGAATGCGAAAATAAGGTTGATTAAGTAAATAATGAAACTAATCAATCAAATAAAAGAATTAAACTTCTAAGAGACCACCATGTAGAAAATATCTTAGGGGATATTGAATATGTTGTTAGGATTAGAAACCAATTAAATAATACGAGTAATTCAGCATTTATTTCTATTATTAAACCAAAGAATCCAAAGGAAGCATCATCCAACAATTCATGTATCCTTGCTATGCAAGAGGAACTGAATCAGTTTACCAGGAATGATGTATGAGAACTTGCTCCTAGACCATAGAATAAAACTGTAATTGGAACTAAATGGGTATATAAAAATAAAATAAATGAACTCGTAGAGGTCATAAGAAATAAAGCTCGACTAGTTGCACAAAGACATAGTCAAGAGGAAGGTATGGATTATGATGAAACATTCGCCCCTGTAGCAAGACTAGAAGTAATTAGGATTTTACTAGCCTTCGCTAATCGTAATAATTTCAAATTATTTCAAATGGATGTTAAAAGTGCCTTTTTAAATGGATATGTTAAAGAAGATGTATATGTAAAGCAACCTCCTCTTTTTTAAGACGAAAAACTTCCCAATCACGTATATAAATTTAAAAAAGCATTGTATGGATTAAAACAAGCTCCTAGAGCATGGTATGATCGATTGAGATTATATTTATTACAATCTAACTTTGAAATTGGTAAGATAGATAATACGTTTTTTATTAAAAGAAATAATTGTTATATTCGATTAATTTTCAAGGCAAGAATGAATTTTTTTTATTCAGTACGAAAGAGTTACAGACAACATAAACAGTAACCACAATACACACTGTCAACATAACCAAAGCCTAAGAGTTTCTAAAGTAACAACAACTAAAAGATGGACACATTATAAACAGAATTTCAATAGAAAACATTAACAAATAACTTGCTCAACAACCATTGTATAACCAGGAAATAGTATAACAGCATTAAGTATTTCCTGAAAGCTTAATTGACCGAAGAATGAGAATCTCAACAGCACCATGCAGCTGCATATAGTTGATATACCAGAATATCAATACTAGAAACAAAATAAAAGCATTAGTTCATCCCATATACATTCAGTCATCATTAAAACATTTAGCTTGCGCCAAAAATATATGAAGTCCCATATAGAAGAATGTCACCCCATCAAAGAGAAGCTTTGCACTAACGAACAAAACTCAAAATATGAATACCAGTATGCCATAATCATGTATTATATCATAATACCAACAGATTATCATCCTATATGAGTCAACTGACACCAAACTGAACAAAAGATGAAGATGTTTTCCATGAATCCAACATCCATTATATATTGCAGAATGATCGGCAAATAATTGTTGACAAATAGATCTGGCAAAAAGCCTTGTATCATTGTTGCACATTACGTCTTGACTCAACAGAAAATTTCAGAGCAGGAAAAATCACACATCGTATCATCATGAACGAGAACTCTCACAAACGAAGTGGTAGAAAAAAAATTCGAAAACAATCATCCAAACCATGGAAATATGGCAAAAAGCAGAATATAAATAATCAACATCCCAACAAACTACACACCACAAAACAGCATAACAAGAACAAGCAGCACTACACTATCTACTAGACAAAACAACAAGCTCAACATAACTCACACCATCAAAAGTGCCAAATCCACCATTAGCTCACCAAGTTAGAGCAGATAAACATTGTGTAACTAGTACAAGGGAAATAAGCAACCCAGATTAAGCAAGAGAAGTCGTGAAACTAACCAATAATGTAATCAAACAGTGGCGCAATAGGTTCTACATTAGAATTGATCGACCACCTCCTAAGCAAGATGAAACTCCACCTAGAACCTGTTGAATCCCATCTGCTACATCTACACAGGAGCACCAGTAAAACACACCGATCCTTGACACTTGATAAAAGCCAAACCTCACGAGACAATATCACCAAGAAATGAATAGATCGCACTCGCTTAGAAACTATGGGAGGCACATTACAGTTAAGTATTGATATGATATCCGACACAAATACTAATAGGCATTGCAAACGGAACTGCTAGGTTCAGGAAGAGACACCATGCCAAGGAAGAGGCGTGTGGACTGCAGCGAGGTAGGTGATGAAAGTTTGCAAAACAAGAAAATCACAAAGAACTCCAAAACAAACAGGATGGATATGATCGGCAAGAAGAGGAACCATAACAAGGGCAGCAGAAGCCAGATCAAAACTTCACTTGATCTACTGAACTTGGAAGTGGTGATAACAGGTCAATCAATTCCAAAACTCCACCCCAACAGAGAAAAATAGATCGCACGTAACCACACTATTTTCTGATCTCAAACAGACAAATTGCAAACCAGAAGACAAAAACACTCACAATCAACACAAAATGTCCACCAGAAGATCAAAAAAACCAGATCTACATCGCAAGTCAGCTGTTTCTAGTCTCGTTGTAGGGAAAGCAGATCCAGGACTTTGATTAAGGCGATCCATGCCACCGCGCAAGAGCTTGAGTTAAAGGATCAACTAAGTCGTATTTAGGAAGAGAAAGACGTAGGAAGAGAAGATCTGAGAAAATGAAAAGGGATTGGGGAGAATAACTACTGTTAATCACAGGCGTGGAGAAATCAAGCCCCAAAAATGGAGGTGAAGGAGATTAGAATTGAACAAGAATCGAAATGAAAAGAGGAAATCAAAAAGAAAGAAGCATGGGGAGAGGGCTTGTCACCATTTCCAAAAATAAAAGAGTTTCATGGATTCTAATAATGATATTCAATTAGTACAAATATACGTTGACGATATAATTTTCGGATCAACAAACAGTAAATGAATAAAGAATTTTCAGATATTATAACACAAGAATTTGTGATGAGTCATATGGGAGAACTTACATTTTTCTTAGGCTTACAAATAAGACAACTAAAGAATGGAATATTTATTAATCAAGAAAAATACACTAGAGATTTAATTAATAAATATAATTTAACTACAACTAATGGTAGACCGACACCTATGGCAACTAATATAGCCCTAAGTAAAGACGATATGTCAAAAGACGTCAATCAAAAATTATATAGAGGAATGATAGGATCATTATTATATATAACCGCTAGTAGACCAGATATAATGCACAGTGTATGTCTCTGTGCAAGATATCAATCGCAACCTAAAGAAACTCATTTGAAAGCCGTAAAACAAATTTTAAGATATGTAAAACATACAATAGATTCTGGATTATTTTATCCTAAAGACGATTCATTTGATTTAATTTCCTATTGTGACTCTGATTATGCGGGTTGTAAGTCAGATCGTAAAAGCACTAATGGAACATGTCGCCTCTTAGGTCATTCTCTAGTATCTTAGTTTAGTAAAAAGCAAAATGCAATTTCTTTGTCAACAACTGAAGCAGAATATATGTCTACTGCTTTAGCTTGGTCACAAGTAATATATATGCAACAAACTCTAAATGATTTTGGTTTAAATATAAATAAATCACCAATCTATTGCGATAATATGAGTGCTATAAATATACCTAAAATTCCAACTCATCATTCGAGAACAAAACATATAGATATAAAACATCACTTCTTAAGAGATAACGTAAGTAAAGAGAAAATTTCACTTGTATTTGTAGAAACAGAAAAAAATAGCAAATATATTAACAAAACCTTTAAATGAAGCAACGTTTACTAAATTTAGAAGTTAGGCATTTGTTCTTTGAGTGAAATAGAGTAATTAAATATAATATAATAAAAAAAATAAGAAAAATAAAAGTAAAAAATATAGATATGTCGACATATTCAAAATGGTATGTCGACATATAACTGCCAGTTTTTCAAAATTAATTCCCACAAAAAGTTAGTCACAGCCTATATTTAAACTTATTATTTTGAAATTCCTTCATCTCTTCATTTTCTCCCTGGAAAAATTCTCAACCAAATAAAACAATGGCCTCCACTAATAATAACAACCAAATCACCCATGTTTCGTTTCCCGGACCTTCCGAAGGTCCATTCCAATGAACTACACTCGCTAGAGTCATGAAATTTGGAATGTGGTGGAGCAAAGTGGGGAATCCATTCTTCATTATCCCCATTGCTCAATTAACAAATATCCAATCGTCAAGAAGCATTAAACATTTAGATTTTCGTACTTACGATATTCGTTGTAAATAGTGTACTTGTAATGCTTTGTATATATTTTGACTGATTTGTAAACATTGTTCATACAATGTTTATTTTCATTTAGTTAATAAATATACAATAGTATAGATTTAGTATTACAGAAAAGGTCATTAGGATTAGTTATAGCATAGATTTAGGGGGAGTATAGGTTAGTTTAGTATAGTCTAATATAAGTTAGTACAATTTAGTATACTATAGTTTTTTTATAATGACAAAAGGGGAGAAATTATAAAATAAGATATAGTAAAGATAGGAATAGCTTAAGGGTCAGAAGGAATTCATAATAAAAGGGGGAGTAATCAAGGAAGCAAATCAACAAGTAATATCAGGTATGAATATTTTATAAACCAAGGTTGTCATCATCAAAAAAGGGGAGATTGTTGGAGAATGGAATTTGATGACAACATCCTTGTTTCAATTATTTACATTATTGATTATAAAATATGTACTAACATCTTTGTCTAGAATATATATATATATATATATATATATATATATATGTATGTATATGCAGGATATATATGCAGGAAATAATTATTGAAGACTGTACAGTTTTAGAGATTCAAGATATCAAGGAATTCAAGAATCATGAGTATCAAGATATCAAGATTTCAAGAGCTCAATATTATCAAAGTAATAGAGTCTAGTTTGTATGTAAAGCTCCAGTTAGCACTTTCAAATTCTGTTTTCAAATTCCTTTTTAATTCAATTTCAAAATTATTTCAAACGACTTTCTAAATGATTTCAATAAGGTTTTTACTAATGATTTCAAATATATAGTTTATGTATAGTGTAAAGTTTTATAATATATGTTTACAATTATAACACATAGTTTTATATCATATAATTTTATAAATACATTTATATTATATATTACTATGTTTTTATATGATTTTACACTTTAGAAAATTCATTTTAAACACTATTCAAGAATTTCCAAAAAATATATATTGGTTTTAACACTTGAAAAATGATTCTAAAAATTCAAAAAGACATATATATGTCTACATACATTATTGGACATGTCTACATATAACCGTCACATTTTCAAATTTCAAAATAAGTGTCTTTTAATTGTTTGATACATTTCAGAACTACAGCAACCTTTGGAACTCTATATAATGGGGTTATTTTTAAATTTTTAATCACTTTATCTTCTCCTTCTTTATCCATTCTCTTACCACCATTATTGTAATGACACACCTTTTTGCCCGATTCTCGCCGGTAACTAAACCAATTTAAATCGTTCATAAAGACGGATAGTTAAGGGTACAAACATATTTGAACACAAAGGACAGAACTTTTCATTTAATTACAAAATTTACATCAGAGTTACAAATAATCAGAGTACAATACAAACTCAGCGGAAAGGGAAAAAACTCACAATGGAAGAAGTAAAATCTCAAAACATGTCTCTAGCTCCAGACCTGAATCCAGCTCAAGCTAAACCTGCAAACTAAACTACAGGCTGCCCGTGCAAAATAATGGGCACCCAGAGTTTAGGTGGGGAACAATAAACTCCAGGTTAGTCATGGAACGAGTGTGAGAACTCAAAACAGTTATTATTGTTATTTCGGATTTATTTTGAAGTTGGGAAAATTCACCGGACCATGCCGCTAATGCGGAACAGGTTTACTCCATGTGAATTCCCGTGCATAGAAATCCGCAATGACTTTGGAAAAAGGAGCTATCATAAGCTCGTCTCATATTACACAATGCAAGCACACACCAGATGGGAGAGTTTATCTTATGATAACCGAAAATGATTTAATACGCAAAAATTATCTTTTAATACTATCGTTAGTGCATAGTGTTGAAACCATTTCTCAAATAAATATATGAATCTTAGCAAGCATAGTGACTATGCCCACATATATAGTTTACAAACAAATCGAACGGCTCGTATTGGTCATTGGGTTTCCAACGTGATGGTTCATGGCACAAAAGATCATTGGAGGAGACAAAGCTAAGTATTCCCGGTTAACATCCAGACAACGGACACCGAATACAGAGCGCGAAAGTATATAACCCGGATAACATCCAGATATCGGACATCGTATGTACTTTATTTCCTCAGGTTTCGAGGTAGATCTAGCGCCGCAGCTTTCGAATTTCACTAGAGATTAGGTATACAACCAAACCTCCAATTTACCATCAATCTGGGGTGTGAGGTTTGTCAATGTCACGATATACACAAAGCTACGCTTCAATAAGCCATGCTTTGATCATCACTAGCTCATTTCAGAACTCGAGTATGCCACATTGACAATTCACGACATGTCACTGATTTCCATCAATACATAACCTCTAAGTTCGTATATCTTAGAGACGAGAATAATATATTGCCACAAATCCGATATATATTAACATAAACCAGTGCTACGCGGTCAATTTCAATGTCAGACACACGATCCACACGAGTCCGTTCTGGGTCTGAACGGAACAACAATCTGAAAATCTCTAAATATATTCAAATCTCAAGCCACTTATAACCTCATATTTGGTTGATCGGCCCAAACGATACATCAGCAATAAATCTAAACAATTCGAAGATTCTCGGTCTTCACTTATTGATTCCAAGTCTTCAATTTCTTTATAACGTCGTATTACTACTTGGAATGGTTTTCGAACAAATATTTGATCCCGGTCTTTCCAAGTAATAAGCACATTTCTTAAAATAATAGCTATGAATTACAGGGGTTTCCAATTCAAGTAGTTATCTATTCATTTATAATCCAGTTTGGATTTATTCTACATCTCGTCAAACCCATAACTGTTTAACTCTTCTTTGGGGATCCAATCTTCAATTTTCCTCTCCTTATGTTTCAAACATAATTCCTTATTTCGTTGTTATCCTTTCATAAATTTCAAAATTTCCCAAATCTAATTTGGTTTTAAATTCCATTCATGATAACTCAAACACTTGATATTTCAAATATAGTTTCTCGACTTATATTCCGATATTAATTCACAAATTCAAGCAAATCACCGATTACCGTAACAATTTATAATTTCCTTCTCATGTCAAAAATTCAACTAATTCTAACCAACTCGTTTCTTTTACATTTCACCTCCAATATCCTGTTTAAAATCAGAAGAATTTAAATAAATTTCATACGAAATAATTTTAAGCTCTTCCAAAATCTTTCAAAATATTTAACAAACTCATTTCCATGGTTTAAACACTAATTCGTGGTTTAAAAATCCTTAAACCAAATCAATTCAGAGGGAAAATTATAATAACGTTAAAAGCGTTACCGAAAGCGCTGAAAATAGCTATTTAGGTCAATTATATTCAAAATCATTCAAATTTTAAATATTTCAACTCACGTCGCTTTTTAAATAATAAATATGATTTATTATAATTTTTTCAAAATTTATAATTTTTACAAACTTATTTTTACTCGATTTTTCTTAACGGTCGCCGAACTGCACATATAGCGACCTTTTAAAAATTTGTTTTAAACGCTACTTGAAAACCATACGTTAAA
This sequence comes from Allium sativum, assembly GCA_030737875.1. Lineage (NCBI taxonomy): Eukaryota > Viridiplantae > Streptophyta > Magnoliopsida > Asparagales > Amaryllidaceae > Allium > Allium sativum. The sequence goes on along the minus strand of CM060925.1, from coordinate 28,244,557 downwards.
ATTTGAAAATTCCATTTTTATTCAAAAACGGTCGTTAATAGAATTCCGACACTTCTCGTTTCATGTCAATCCGATTTAAAATGTTCAAGTTATAGTCGTTTAAAAACTAAAATCGATATTTACAATCTGTCGCTACGCGATAATTCAATTCAAACCATATAACGATTTAATTATAAATCGTTCAAATCCTTTTCAAAATAACGTAAATTTTCATAACTTAAATTTAAAATCACATTCCAAATTTTCAAATCTCTTTTCAGACTAACTGAGTTAATAATAGTTTATTTTCTAAAGCTTAACCCATTCCAATGAACTCAAAAAAAAATCAACTTATTAAATTACTTCAAGTTTCACAGATCACGGTTATAAAATAAATACTTATACGAAAACCGATGTAACTCGAAACCCCTTCCTTAATTATATTTCAAAACTTGTCTTAAACTTCATGAGTCCGAAATTAATTAAACACATTTTCGAAATTGTTTCCATATTTCATAAAGGCCATTAATCCTTCGTTAACTTAAATTTCTAAATCTCTAAATCTAAATTCATAACTAAATTACAAATATTATTTTAATATTTAATTAATAAAATCGTCATAGGAAGGAGATTTAAACAGGTTATTCGTATAACTCCACAGCTACAGTGTGTATGCGATACAACAATAGTCAATCAATAATCAACCATATGAATCAAATGAACATTCATGAATTCATTCATTATAATCACAACAATTTGAACAAACATTTCAATTGTGCACAAGCGTTACGGTTAATAACGCTTATCAGTGTTCAGTGTGTTTTATACTACATGAACATCCACTCAACTGTTGCATACAAACATCCATATCCAAATAACTAATCATAATTAATCTCAACAAATTTTAATTATCCAATAGCTACTAATTTAAAATAAAATTTAAATTAGAAGTTCTCACCAACAAAGCTCCAAATTTCCATTGTTAGAGTTGCTTAACGATTGCCGGCGGATAACACTTTAGCTACACGTCTATTTCTTTACTTTCCAGTCCAATTTCTAGACATAGAAAATGTTGCTACCAGTCCAACGCAGAGAACGATATCCGGTTTTGATCTAATATCAGTTATATTTTGCACTCAAGAAGTCAATTGAATCAAACTTAATTAAATAACTTAATTTAAAATAAATAAAATCAACTGAATACCTATAGTTTTTTTTTAGCACTGCATAAGCCAAATCCTCCTCTAAACTATTGAAAACCAGAAAACCATCATCCCCTTTACCGCTTTCTCTTTCAACTTACATGCATGATATTCCACTGTTACCTCTTCGTCTTCATACTAGCAACTCCTACCTACATTCAGCCACATACTAGCATATTCCTCCACCTCCATTCACATACCATTCACGTCCATCTAATTCAACTGGACTGAACTATCGCATCCACCCCCAATTCTTACTTGCCAGTAACTAACCCAAACTCCTGGCCTTTTGACTTCCAGTTGCCCTTGAAACTAAATACTACCCCTTAAACAAATCGCCACTCCCAGTTTTTTACTGCCACTTAAACAAATCGCCACTCGCAGGTTTTTCTGCTCACCCTCACACTTATTTTGCTTCTCTATTTTATTTATTTATTTAGGGAACTGCAGCAGTTTCTAAGGGAAGAGGAGGTGCGATGGGTCAGCAAGGTGGTGGAGCAGTCCGAAGGGAGCTAACGGTTGCCGAAGGTGGCGGATGGAGGAGGTTTTGGTGGGCCGGTGGGATAGATATGAGAAAGTCGTGAGCAAAAAAAGGTAGAGAGCTGCTGGGGAGTCCAAAGGAGATGCAGATTGTCGGGAGGACGTCGGGATAGTGCTGAAGGCGGTACGACTGAGCAGAGGAGAGGGCTACGATGGTGAGGGTGTTCGGGTTGTGCGTGACTGAGTATAGGAGAGGGTGGTGAACTGGGTACGGTGGCGGTGGTGTTGCTTAGGTGAAGGAGGTTGCTGTTAAGTGGAGAAGAAGGGGAGTGGAGGCCAAACATTACGGTGAGAAAGGATGCTTATAGGCTTTGAAAGGAAGAGAATTTGGCTACGGTGTTTCTCTCCTTATTCTTTGTTCTCATGAGGTTTTTTTATTATATTATTTAATTAATTAATTAAATGAAGCTAAGAACGTGGCGTAACATGTAGAAGTGATAATACATGTGGTTGAACTTTGTAAAGTGAGTAAAACAAATGGTCGCATGTATTCTTACGTCAAAAGCAACTAACGTATTGATGTTGCCACTCTAATTTCACTCATACCATTTAATCCGTATTTAATTATTAATTGTTAACGGTAGTGAATTAAAATTATATTCGTGTACAATAATGTGCCACGATCCCAAAAAGATATTAAAATAGGTCAGTTGATTAACTCTGTAAAGTGCCTAAAGGACCACTATTACCCCAAAATACATTAGAAAAATGTGTGCTTATTTTCCAAATTAAAAATTATAGAAAAATTATATAAAATGTTTTAAGACTACGCATATAGAAACTAAACAAATATTTTAAACCGATATTATAATTATAATTCATATTCTAATTATGACTGTTATAGCAGCTAAATAACTAACCATTGAGACAATTCGATTACCAACGCACTGTTTCTGCCGAACAAACATCGCCTTAACTAAATTAATTTCTCCCGTACTTAAAATAGTAGTATTGTCTTAAAATTTCACTTGACCAAAACAGTTTTAGAATTTGAATACTTAACAATCGTAATAAACTTTATGCATATAACATTTTGAATCTCAACATAAAAAAAATAGAATTGTAACTCTTATATATATTACATAACATAACATCCTTTAAAATAATTCAATTGTGTCCAATAAAATTTTATATTTAAATATGGTCTTAAATTAGGTTTTTATTACAAACATCATATTTATAAAATAAAATATTTATCAAAACCAAAATATAAAAGGTTTTTAAATCAATATTCTTATTAATTCAATTTATAATAAAAATCAAAATAAATTATATAAAAAATGTAGAAAATCTTAGATCGTTACAATCTCCCCCTCCCCCCGTCAAAACTTTTCATCCTAGAAAAGGAAAAATCGGTAAAATTACCTATATAAAACAAAATATTTACCAATACCAAATTTAGTTTAATATAAATTAGATGAGTAAAACTTGAAACTTCCTATAAATTAGTTTCGTCAACAATTCTTCAAACCAAATTGTAGATAATAAAATTTGAAATCAAATAGGACATAATTTCTTCGATCTAACATACCGTTTTATTTTCAAATCATTTGAAATCCTAAAATTTCTTTTCATATCGAATCATACTGGCTTCGGGATTCCAAAACCAAAATCATTTCGAAAATTTCAAATATTTACAATAAAACGACATAACATTTATGTCCCAAATCGAGAGGTTCCTCCCAATGACAAGGCCACGTATGTGTCGATATAGATAAACGACATCTCTCTAGATCCTAGAACAGATCATCATCAGGATTTGAACCCACGCCATACCTTTCTTTAGTCACGGATTACTCGAATCTTAGTACTAAATCATTTTATTTCATATCCCGAATTTATAAAACATTTCACAATAATACTTTACAAATAATTTCAAATCATATTTCAAAATCTCAGGGCTTCAAGTCGTCGAACTCTATGTTTATAAAAATAACTTATAAACTATTTTCACATTCCAGCTTGGAAAAATGGTTTCATCTTATAATTGGAAATCAGAATTTTCACTTTACAATATAGTTTAGCTTAAATCCAATATTGCACAATTTTAAACTTTACAATTTCCAAATCATAGGCTTTATAAGCCATTTCGATTTATAAACCATATCAAGTTTTCATGAAAATAAATTTCAAATTATCTTATAAAATAACATATTGGATAATTTCAACATTTATGAAATTCATTTGTGCTTAATACAAATCCAAAATAAGAGATAATTCAAAATGCTTAATTTTAAATCCAAAACTATGTTATTACTCCAATTTGTCCAAAGATGGGTTGACCTAGGCAAAAGGGGTTCAGAGATAGGACTGGACCATCACGAATATATCGAATAGGGAATGATAAACAAAGGATGATGACGGGAAAGGAAAAGCAAAACATAACACTAACGAAGGGATATCATTATAGTTTAGAACATTCATTACTATTCAAATTTATTCAAATGGTTTCCAATGTCATTGTTAATTCATTTACAAATTCAAATTTTGTTAGAACTATTCCTTCTTACATCACGATTCATTTGTGAATTCAATTTATAGTATACAAACAGGTGATACATCACTTGATTAAATTTTCTTATCTATCTCAATGCATTTTCAAATTATCAAATGTTTTAATAAAGCTTTATCCAAACAATTTCAATTATTTATGTATCAGTTTTAAGTATTTCTCGATGTTTAAACTGGAATCATATAGTCATCCTACTTTTGAAGCTCGAAAATAAATATCAGTGATGTCGCGATCATCCCAGAATTTATTTTCAAGCAACTAGAGTGTGGTTCTATATCTATCTAATATATATGGGACTTCGTATATACGCTGGTTAGGCGCATATTCAAAATCCTTACATACTTGACAGTCCAATCATGACGTCGAGTAAAATCTAAAAACGTAACTCTAGCTCCAGACCTGAATCCATCTCTAAAGCTAAACCTGCAAACTAAACTACTAGCTGTCCGTTCAAAATAATGGGCACCTAGAGTTTAGGTGGGGAACAATAAACTCCAAATCAGTCGTGGGACTGGTGTGGGAATCAAAACAGTTATTATTATTATTTCGGATTTATTTTAAAGTTGGGAAAATTCACCGGACCATGCCACTAATGCGGAACGGGTTTACTCCATGTGAATTCTCGTGCATAGAAATCCGCAATGACTTTGGAAAAAAGAGGCTATCATAAGCTCATCCCATATCACACAATGCAAGCGCACACCAGATAGAAGAGTTTTATCTTATGATAACCGAAAATAATTTAGTACGCAAAAATTCTCTTTTAATACTATCGTTAGTGCATAGTGTTAAAACCATTTCTCAAATAAATAGATTAATCTTAGCAAGCATAGTGACTATGCCCACATATATAGTTTACAAACAAATCGAATGACTTGTATTGGATATTGGGTTTCCAATGTAATGGTTCCTGGCACGGAAGATCATTGAGGAATCGAAGCTAAGTATTCTCGGTTAACATCCAGACAACGGACACCGAATAAAGAGCATGAAAGTATATAACCCAGATAACATCCAGACATCGGACACCGTATACACTTTATTTCCTCAGATTTTGAGGTAGATCTACCGCCGCAGCTTTCGATTTTCACTAGAGATTATGTATACAACCTAACCGCCAGTTTACCATCAATCTGGGGTGTGAGGTTCGTCGATGTCACGATATACACAAATCTATGCTTCAATAAGCCATGCTTTGATCATCACTAGCTCATTTCATAACTCGAGTATGCCACATTGACAATTCATGACATGTCACTGATTTCCATCAATACATAACCTCTAAGTTCGTATATCTTAGAGATGAGAATAACATACAGCCAAAAATCCGATATATATTAACATAAATCAGCGCTACGCAGTCAATTTCAATGTCAGACACACGATCCATACGAGTCCATTCTAGGTCTGAATGGAACAACAATCCGAAAATCTCTAAATATATTCAGATCTCAAGCCACTCATAACCTCGTATTTGGTTGATGGGCCCAAACAATACATCAGTAATCAATCTAAACAATTCAAAGATTATCGGTCTTCACTTATCGATTTCCATGTCTTCAATTTCTTTATAACATTGTATTACTACTTGGAATGGTTTTCGAACAAATATTCGAACCTGGTATTTCCAATTAATAAGCGCATTTCTTAAAATAATAGCTATGAATTACATGGGTTTCCAATTCAAATCTCCTTCCAAATAGTTATCTATTCATTTATAATCCAGTTTGGATTTATTCTACATCTCATCAAACCCATTACTGTTTAACTCTTCTTTGGTGGCCCAATCTTCAATTTTCCTCTCTTTATGTTTCAAACATAATTCCTTATTTTGTTGTTATCCTTTCATAAGTTTCAAAATTTCCCAAATCTAATTTGGTTTAAAATTCCATTCTCGATAACTCAAACACTTGATATTTCAAATACAATTTCTCGACTTATATTCCGATATTAATTCACAAATTCAAGCAAATCACAGATTTCCGTAACAATTTATAATTTCCTTCTCATGTCGAAAATTCAACTAATTCTAACCAGCTCATTTCTTTTACGTTTCACCTCCAATATCCTGTTTAAAATCAGTAGAATTTAAATTAATTTCATACGAAATAATTTTAAGCACTTCTAAAATCTTTCAAAATATTTAACAAACTCATTTCCATAGTTTAAACACTAATTCATGATTTAAAAATCCTTAAACCAAATCAATTCAAAGGAAAAATTATAATAACGTTAAAAGCGTTACCGAAAGCGCTGAAAATAGCTATTTAGGTCAATTATATTCAAAATCATTCAAATTTCAAATATTTCAACACACGTCACTTTTCAAATAATAAAATATGATTTATTATAATTTTTTCAAATTTTATAATTTTTATAAACTTATTTTTATTCGATTTTCCTTAACGGTCGCCGAACTGCACATATAGCGACCTTTTCAAAATTTGTTTTAAACGCAACTTGAAAACCATGCGTTAAAATTTGAAAATTCCTATTTTATTCAAAAACGGTAGTTAATAGAATTCCGACACTTCTCGTTTCATGTCAATCCGATTTAAAATGTTCAAGTTATAGTCGTTTGAAAACTAAAATCGATATTTACAAACTGTCGCTACGCGAAACGTTCAGTTCAAACCATATAACGATTTAATTATAAATCGTTTAAATCCTTTTCATAATAATGTAAATTTTCATAACTTAAATTTAAAATCACATTCCAAATTTCCAAATCTCTTTTCAGACTAACTGAGTCAATAATAGTTTATTTTCTAAAGCTTATTTACATCAGTTTCAGCTATATTATTCAAATAGTATCCATTCCAATGAACTCAAAAAAAAAATCAACTTATTAAATTACTTCAAGTTTCACAGATCACGGTTATAAAATAAATACTTATATGAAAACCGATGTAACTCGAAACCCCTTCCTTAATTATATTTCAAAACTTGTCTTAAACTTCATGAGTCCAAAATTAATTAAAAACATTTCCGAAATTGTTTCCATATTTCATAAAGGCCATTAATCCTTCGTTAACTTAAATTTCTAAATCTCTAAATCTAAATTCATAACTAAATTACAAATATTATTTTAATATTTAATTAATAAAATCGTCATAGGAAGGAGATTTAAACAAATTATCCGTAACTCCATAGCTACGGTGTGTATACGATACAACCATAGTCAATCAATAACCAACCATATGAATCAGATGAACATTCATGAATTCATTCATTATAATCACAACAATTTGAGCAAACATTTCTATTGTGCACAAGTGTTACGGTTAATAACGCTTATCAGTGTTCAGTGTGTTTTATAACTACATTAACATCCACTCAACTGTTGCATACAAACATCCATATTCAAATAACTAATCATAATTAATCTCAACAAATTTTAATTATCCAATAGCTACTAATTTAAAATAAAATTTAAATTAGAAGTTCTCACCAACAAAGCTCCAAATTTCCATTGTTAGAGTTACTTAACGACTGCCGGCGGACAACACTCTATCTAAACGTCTATTTCTTTACTTTCCAGTCCAATTTCTAGATATGGAAAATGTTGCTACTAGTCCAGCACGATGAACGATATACGGTTTTGACCTAATATCAGTTATATTTTGCTTTCAAGAAGTCGATTGAATCAAACTTAACTAAATAACTTAATTTAAAATAAATAAAATCAACTGAATACCTATAATTTGTTTTTTTTTCAGCACTGCATAATTCAAATCCTCTTCTAAACTATTGAAAACCAGAAAACCAACATCCCCTTTACCTCTTTCTCTTTCAACTTACATGCACGCTATTCCACTGTTATCTCTTCGTCTTCATAATGGCAACTCCTACCTACATTCAACCACATACTATCATATCCCTCCACCTCCATTCACATACCATTCACGTCCATCTAATTCGACTGAACTATCGCATCCCCCTCCTCGCCCAATTCTTACTTGCCACCAACTAACCCAAACTTCTCGCCTTCTGACTTCCAATCACCCATGAAACTAAATACTAACATTTAAACAAATTGCCACTCCCAGTTTTTTTCTGCTCACCCTCACACTTATTTCGCTTCTTTATTTTTTTTATTGAGGGAACCGCAGCAGTTTCTGAGGGGAGAGGAGTTGCGATGGGTCAGCGAGGTGGTGGAGCAGTCCGAGAGGAGCTAACGATTGTCGAAGGTGGCGGATGGAGGAGGTTTCGATGGGCCGGTGGGGTAGATATGAGAAAGTCGTGAGCAACAAAAGATAGAGAGCTGCTGCGGGGTGGGGTCCAAAGGAGATGATATTGTCGGGAGGACGTCGGGATAGTGCTGAAGGAGGTACGACTGAGTAGAGGAGAGGGATGCGATGGTGAGGGGGTTCAGTTGGTGCGTGACTGAGTAGAGGAGAGGGTGGTGAACTGGGTATGGTGGCGGTGGTGTTGCTTGGGTGAGGGTAGTTGTTGTTAAGTGGAGAAGAAGGGGAGTGGAGGCCAAACATTACGGTGAGGAAGGATGCTTATAGGCTTTGAAAGGAAGAGAATTTGGCTATGGTGTTTCTCTCCTTATTCTTTGTTCTCATGAGGTTTTTTTATTATATTATTTAATTAATTAATTAAATGAAGCTAAGAACGTGGCGTAACATGTAGAAGTGATAATACATGTGGTTGAACTTTGTAAAGTAAGTAAAACAAATGGTCGCATGTATTCCTTACGTCAAAAGCAACTAACGTATTGATGTTGCCACTCTAATTTCACTCATACCATTTAATCCGTATTTAATTATTAATTGTTAATGGTAGTGAATTAAAATTATATTCGTGTACAATAATGTGCCACGATCCCAAAAAGATATTAAAATAGGTCGGTTGGTTAGTTCTGTAAAGTGTCTAAAGGACCACGATTACCCCCAAAATACATTAGAAAAATATGTGCTTATTTTCCAAATTAAAAATTATAGAAAAATTCTATAAAATGTTTTAAGACTACGCATATAGAAACTAAATGAATATTTTAAACCGATATTTTAATTATAATTCATATTCTTATTCTGACGGTCATAGCAGCTAAATACTAACCGTTGAGACAATTCGATTAACAACGCACTATTTCTGCAGAACGAACATCGTTTTAACTCAATTAATTTCTGTTGTACTTAAAATAGTATTATTGTATTAAAATTTCACTTGACCAAAACAATTTTAAAATTTGAATACTTAACAATCTTAATAAAATTTATACATATAACATTTTGAATCTCAACATAAAAAAATAGAATTGTAAACTCTTATATATATTACATAACATAACATCCTTTAAAATAATTCAAATGTGTTCAATAAAATTTTATATTTAAATATGGTCTTAAAATAGGTTTTTATTACAAACATCATATTTATAAAATAAAATATTTATCAAACCCAAAATATAAAAGGTTTTTAAATCAATATTCTTATTAATTCAATTTATAATAAAATTCCAAATAAATTATATAAAAAATGTAGAATATCTTAGATCGTTACAATTATTATACTTTATTTCTTGATTTCTACACTTATACTCTGCCGATTTCAAAACAAGTTATACTAATCTTCTTCTATTCTCAATCTCTATCAATTACTCTTTGATAGGAAGTGTTAATCAAGAGTTCCATTGCTATTGTAATTATTTGGGAATTGTTTGGGAAAGGGTGTGTTCCTTATAGCCCGTAAATCAAGGAAAGGGAACGGTGTTAACCTTGTAGTCGTGAAATCAAAGGTGGTGGAATCGGTGTTGACCTTGTAGCCGTGAAATGAAGGGTATTGTAATTGGACTCTGATATTAATAAAACCCTGCCCAATCTAGCATTGCGTGGGACTGGACATAGGAGTAATCCGAACCAGTATAAAATTTGGTGTGTTCTTTCCTTTTCTGCATTTTATATTTACTTATATCTGTATCTGTGATTGGTTCTGTGTTTGTGATCATTTCTTTTGTGATAATCATTGTGTGATTAATATAATAATTCAAGATTGTTAAAGATTTCTACAAAATTCTTATAAACACTATTCACCCCCCCCCCCCTTCTTATGTTAGTTCTGCCTTAAGATCCCTATTCCACATCCCTAACATGTACAAGCTTTCGAACCAGAAAAGCCTTACTTGTAGCACTCCTCGACACATACAAAGATACCAACTTGTCCAACAAATTCTTGGCGGATTCACAACTAGCCACATGATGGAATACCAAATCATCAAGGTATTTCCGAATCAAGGAAATTGCCTTTGTATCCATCTTCTTCCACTTTCCCTCATCCACATCCGAGGGATTTTTCCCATCTCCATCAATCGGATCATGAAGATCAATGAGATAAAGCACATCCTCCATCTTAGGCTTCCAAGTCCACCAATTTTTTCCATAAAAAATAGTCATCTTCGGAAACATCATCATATCCAACATAAAAAAAAATCAATTTTTCCAATCCAAAATCACTCTACGCTTTGCGATGATCTAACACTGATACCAACTATTGGGAAAACTGTGTATTTGTGGAAGCGACCAAGGTCTTATTCACCCAATTATTTAAATATGATTTTAATGAAAACAACACAACAATATGCAATCAAAACACAAAGACAAGATATTCCATACAATCACCCTCTTTATTGATTAACAAAAACAACTATTGTTTAAACTTAATGGATCAAAAACCAAAAGTAAACAAACTACAACTGAATCAATAACCTTATTGAGAAAGGGAAAGAATATTTAGATAACTGCAACTTTTGTTGGAGAAGGAGAACAATGAAGAACGACGACGAACCTTTGGATCAACTATTTAGGTCTCAATCCCATCATAATAATCCAAACCTAGATGTTGTTTTTATAGAAGAATAGAAGGTCTAGGAAAAATATCCAATTTGCCCATTGGAATAATTCACAAATATATCAGCAAATAACCAGTTAAAAATAGGAAACTCGCCTCAAACGTCTAACCAGGATGGTCAAACATCTGTCCAAACTCTTAGGTTAGAAAACCCTAACAACTCAGACGTATGACATAAATGGCTCGGATGTTTGAGTTGAAGCTCAACACAAAAATGCCCCCACTTTTAGTTGTTGCACAGTCTTCCTATGAACTCTAGTTCACACACTATCTTCTCCGCTACAAAGCACAAATCGTCACCTTCAACATATGTGATTATGTATCATAGATTACAACAATTTAACCCGGAGGAATAGTTATACACTGCCCGAGGCACCAAGTAGGACTTTAACCAATTAAGGAATTAAAATAAGATTTTTCTGCTTGAAAATAACTCGAACATTCTTACAATAGAGAAAAAATAATTTGACTGCAATGTGTTCTTTAATTAGCACTTAATAGGTCATTTTGATGATATATAGTGTTTTGAATGTGAAGAGTATGGAAGATAATGAAGATTAACAATCACACGATGTTTGAAATTGAATGCAATTGTAAATCGGAGAGAAGATAGATAATAAAATCAGATGATGGAAACAAACGATTCTAATGTCACTTTATGTGGTATATTTTTAGAGTTGCTTTTCTTCACGAAGAGATTGATCAATAGAAACAGATATAACTCTTGATTAACAGTTGTATCCTTTCGTTGAAGAGAAACACCTTTTTAGAAATCTATCCGTCACTACGCCATAGATGGTCTATTGCAACGAAATTACAAGGTGTTGCCGGCTAAAATGTTGCGACAACTGTAAAATTTCGGTCCTAATGCAACACTCGCTTCAAGGTGTTAGCATAGATATCAACAAGATTTTTTAGTAGCTATAAATATATTCAAGTTAAAAAAAAATTAAAAAAAAAATTACACCTCTGCGATCCACACCATCATTTAAAGCAAAATCTCAACCATCAATGCACACCTCAGCTATTTCTATTTTCCACTTTTATTTTCATTCACCCGCCTTCTTTTTCATTTCGTTCTCACCCCCAAATTTATCATTTCGGTCCCAAAATAGTTCAAACCCTAAATTACAATCTACTTCTATTGCAATGGTCGCCTTTTATTTTAGAAAAGAAAGCCTCTCAATCTATTGTTGACTTCTTGCACCATCACATCTAACGAAATCTTTCTCTTCTCAGTCTTTCAGCCTCATCGAAATCAAACCTGGCGAAATCAGAATCGTTTTCGGAATCCATGACTAGCACCTCAAATGAAGAGTTGGAAGATGAAAAGTCAATTTCATGTCATCCCAAAAGTGGGAAAATCCTTTATCGGGGTGGACACCCACAGGAAATATGTATGTTAATGTTGGTGATGCTGGACTGACTTGTTGCATTTGGTAATTCTCTGACTTGTTTTGCTGAGTCGCATTTGTCTTGGTACAAACAACATCAAAGCACTTTGTTGGCTATTTAGTCCATGATGGCATAACAATTGAAGTTTTCCTTATAGAATTTTTCATGTAATTAAGGCTTGAATCCTACTCGCATATAACCATGTTTTCAGTTGTTCTTTGTGTAGAATGCATATATATAATGCAATTAGTATTTGAATCTACATTTCTCTGGTCAAATTCCCAAATCCTTTACAGTTTATTCTTCTACCAATGATGAAAGATTAACTTAGAAAGTCCAGGGTAAGAGCATTTGGGATGGATTTTCTGTTGTGGCACTGTTAAGTCAAGTTTCCATGATAGTTCGACTAATTTTCTATACTCGTCCCATTCCCTCAAAATAGGCTCACCAATTTTTTTGTGATACATGACTATTTTACAAATCATAGAATGTGTTAAATCATGTAGAAAATCATCAGTTCCAGTGTTTGATTACAGACTATGATGTTGGTATCATAAGAATGATTAGCTTCGAAAGTATAACTTTGCTGGGCCTTTGTTTGTTGGTTGTTACCCACGTTTATGTGATGGAAACCATGTTGTATTGTCTCTTTTGCGTCTCTCAACTTTTGAGTTACTACTTCATAATTGCACGTGTATGCGTATATATACTTCCATGGTTTGTTGGCATAAACTCTTTTGTCTAATTCGTTCCTAATTGCTTTGCAGTTACAGAGCTAGCAACAATTAAGAGGTGCAACTAGGGTTTAATATTGGAAATGTTGTTTTTGATCTCACAAGAAGTAACTCTCATGTATTTCATGTGATACTTTGTTAGAACTTCAAACCATATAATTTCGAATGATTATTTCTCATATCAAGTAATCACTTTGCATGTCATTATGGCAGTACTGGTCATAGAGTAATACAATTTTAACTGCTTTCTTATGGTTAATTTGTTTTTCCTTTATTTGGTTTAATGTTTTGTTTGTTTAAATGCTTTTGCAGACTATAGAGAAAATTAATGCAGCAGCTTGATAACTGGGGTGATAATAGCATATGGTAGTAGTCAGCTCCTAAATTGATACATCAACTGATATTGAAATTAATGACTCAAACCAGATTGTAAGTGGTTTTACATGTTAAGTCAAGTATGGGAAATTTGATTTGCTCTATGTATCTTAGTTTGATTTTAGTTCTACATGTTCACCTTTCACTTTAAATCTACACGATGGAAAATTGAACTTGACTTCTCAACCTTTATGGAAAACTTGGCTTATTATCATTTTCCCTTTCTTGTTATAATTAGCTCTTTAGCGTGAAATTTTAACCATGGGAATTGAACCTCAGATTGAATCACATTCTTTGTGTTTTATGAACCTAAACTTGTACTTGTTTTGCATGATTAGGAAGATACTGGTTTGAAGTCTATATTGAAATAAAACGTCATTTCAAAGAAGGCTTGGTCTTCCGAAATCGGATGAATCGAGCGGTGCCCACTTGTTCGACCTAACTGGTTTGGTCGATCCCCGTTGGGACTGTAGGGCCCTGGAACCCCGCCGGTATTGCGCCTGGAGCCGCTACTCGGCTCGCCTTCGGCTCGACATATATTTGTCAGTGTCATTATAAATTGAAACTGCATATGTAATGAGTGAACTGAGTGATGTAGTGAGGAATATCTGTATATGTGAATAATCGGTGTTGTAGTAAATCACTGAGTTATAAATGGTTGGAGTCAGAAATTTGTACTATTTCAGTTATCGAAATAAAATATTTTATTTAATAAAACGCTATTTGAATTCAAATTTTGTGCAATAGTATTCTATTAAATAAATATTTAATCCTGTTAGAGATGAAATATCTATAGCAATATTTTTGGAATGTTGCTACAAACACCTAAGGATGTTGTTATAGACCCAAATAGAGTTCTATTGCGATAATATTTGTAATGTTGCCTTAGATAGTCAAAATGTGGCCTTTAAGGTCTGCAACAATGGTGAAAATTGCATCATAGTAAAAGTGTTTTTATAAGTCCTATACCAACATTTTTTTCCCATTGCAGAAGGCCATTTATGGTGTAGTGCGTTCAGCTAGCTAAATTTTTTAATTCAGCTGCCTGAATAGACTAAAAGTAGAAACAATAAGGAAAAAGGCAATTTCAAGTAAAATTTAGTCGGCTAAATTTTAATTTCAGATGGCTGAATATTCATATAAAATATGAATTTCTTTAGCATTCAGCCATCTGAATATACCCATTTAGCCGACAGAGTGTACAGCCTGAAATGTGCACATTTTGTGTACATGCTTCTTTTTCTTATATTCAAACAATAGTCTTGTGTTGTGTTATATATTGTCAATGAGAGGTTGTAACAAATTTTAAATTCTAGATTGCCTAGCCCACACCCTTAAACAGACATAGACTTAGGGGATGAAATCTCACACAATTTTTCTGTAGTTAAATGTTTAGTCTACCAAGTATCTTAGTTCAGCTCGATTTTAGTTGTACTATAAACCAACATCGAATAACATCAAAAATATAGCCATCTACCTCTTTTGCTAATCGGCGCAACTATAAAAGATTCGCATCAACATTCAACTCAATCAGTTAGACTCGACTAAAAAATGATTAGCCACGACCCTTGTAACACCCTGAATTTCTGCGAATATTAAAATTAAAAAATTTAAGAATACTTAATTGTTAAATTGAGAATTAAGGGAAATGGGTTACACCATTGCGTTCATCTCGAAATTCTTCTTGGAATAGAGTCCAAGTTTTCGTAAATCGGACTTCGTATGAGGAAGTTATGGCCCTCAGAAGTTTCAGCAGTTTTATGTAAATTAAAATAGTTCAGAATAATAAATTCGAAATTCAAATTCAAACAGGGAAGCGGGCTGGGCAGGATTTCTTTCGCCCAAGGGCCTGGTCGACCAGGGGGTCGACCTCCCCTATACAGGTCGACCAGGGGGTCGACCTACCCCCTGGGCTAGATCTGAAATCAGATGATCCTGACTTGTTGTTGAGTCTTGCCTGACATGTTGCTGAGTCACTAGGGCAGATGTGGCAACTCTAGATAACTCTATCTAGTCTAAACGATTGTGATGGCTCCTATGATAATCTAACGGCTTAGGTTGATGTAAACTTCTATAAAAGAATGCCTAGACTCAAACCCTAAACCTAAACTAAATTTGTCTCTTGGCCACTATGTTGCTGCTAGGATAGTTCTCCTTCCTAAAGCTTAGGGATTAGCAAGTCAGAATTCTAATTCAAAAGATGAACAAATCATTCTCTTCTCTAACCCGTCTTTTTGAGTACAATTTCTTTCACAAAATAATTAATAAATTAATTGTGATGAGTTATAACTTGGATTATGAGAACATGACTGTTGAATCATGTGATGTTATTTAACTTTGTTATCTTATGTTGGTAGATCTATTTCATATGTCCAATTATACATGTTTAACTTGATTCATTTTATGCAAGTTTGGGATGTAAATCATATGCCAGTTCGTATGTGAAACCTTATGCAAGTTTGGGATGTTAAATCATATGCTAGTTTGTATGTGAATCTTATGCAAGTCTGTGTTTACATATGCTAGTTTGTATGTGAAACATTATGCAAGTTTGGGATGCTAAATCATATGCTAATTTGTATGTGAATCTTATGTAAGTCTGTATGCGGATTATACACAAATTTATATGTGAATAAAGTATATACATACGCTAGTTTATATGCAAACATATGATAAATTCATATGCAAATTTGTAGAAAATCCCTATGCAAGTTTATGTGAAAGCTATATTCACATTTTTGGGTGGAAAACTATGAATTCGTTTGCAAGTTTAGGTGAAAAACCATATTTAAATATGCAAGTTCACAATTTCATGTACAGATCTATATTTAGATCCATGGCTGTACATAGTTTATGCAAATTTATGTAATGTATGTTCATTGCCTATGCAAGTTATTGGCTACGCAAACTTATGTTATAATTCTTATTTGCAAGATAGATCTATTTTGTATGTTATGCAAGTTGTGATGTTTCTTTTCTTTTTATGAGTTAGACTATTTGCGAGTCTAACATATTTCATATAAAAACATACGAATAGCGTGGGGACAATGGGAAAATATTAATTATTAATTATGTAAATTGTGAATTGGCATAAAATGGCTTTAAAAGCATATAATTAAATTGAGACATTAATTGGTATAATTTATATACCTAAAAAAGCATGGACATAATTTAGGTGACAATTATGGACATAGTTAATTTGAAAATTATTGACGATTTGAACAGGGATAATTAATTCATATTGGGGTGAAATAATTATGTGTAATAATAAACGCCTAAGACACGAGGTTAGACTCGTTTATGGTGTAAGACTACCCGGACCCGCCCGGCAAACCCAGCAACCACAAACGGTAGTCTAATGTGAGAGGTCGAAGGCATAAATTAAATGCGTAACAATTGTAAAGACACGAGGCTAGACTCGTTTGCGGTATAAGACTGCCCGGACCCGCCTGGCAAATCCAGCAACCGCAAACGGTAGTCTAATTTGGGAGGACTTACAAGGTTACGGTTTTAATGAATTAAGCAACACTTAACCAAGATAAACATGTGGTGGGACATGGGGGCTAAGTGGGTGACATAGGTGACATGTGAAATACGATTAGAAACACTTAACCAAATTGAAACATGTAAGAAGACATGATTAAGAAGGGTTTAAGTGGAAAATTCTAGTGGGGATCAAGCATAAGTGGAAAGCTTATGTCAAGCATGGGGGACCCTTTTCAAACCAGTAACCCATTAAGTATCTTTGTGAGCTCGAGTTAGATCGAGGACAAGATACGCTTACTAGGTTTGATCGTAAGAGGTCAAAACTGGTTAACGGTGGCAACGCAAGTCCAACGGGGTCATGTGTGTGCGTGGGCTCGGGATGGTAGGTAAGACGTTGTTGCATCGTGTAGATATAAGCCGTGCATCTTTAGTGGTATCGGGTTGCTACTTTGGGGAGTGATACACCCCACTGTGGGACCAGCACGGGTATCTACGAGTTAGGGAGCCGATCTCATGGGGGTAGTGGGTACAACTAGTGGAGATAGGGGCAGGCGGCACCTATGAAGACAGCTAGAGGTACACGAAACTACCATTATGATTATTATGTCTAGTAGGCGGGATCAACTTTTAGGGTGACTAGTAATGGTGCAGTATAGTAATTATCCTATAGTGATTAGGAGCGAGTTTAACGCCAGAATATTCCTTTTGT
The DNA here is from genome assembly GCA_030737875.1 of Allium sativum. Lineage (NCBI taxonomy): Eukaryota > Viridiplantae > Streptophyta > Magnoliopsida > Asparagales > Amaryllidaceae > Allium > Allium sativum. The sequence goes on along the minus strand of CM060925.1, from coordinate 28,226,770 downwards.
TTGTTTTGTCTTGCCCACTTGTTTCACAGTCATTCCTTGTTTCACCAATTTATGCCTTATCCAAATTACTTTAATAATTATATTGTTTAAGTTATTGGACTCGCCAGACTTTATGTCTGACCCCCTTTGTTTTCGCCACTTTTCTTCCTCCCCTCCCCCCCCCCCCTCTCCCAGGTTCTCAGGGTGGGATTAGTGCTAGTGGAGCTTGATTTGGATCTTTCTCTCTCTTTTGGAAGTGCTTGGATTGCTGAAAGTAAAGTTCAGCTCATCTCTTTTATGGCTACTTATGTTGGGGTTATGCTTTTTACTTTATGTACTCAGAAAACAATTTGTCAAGATGGATACTAAGTGTACTTGGTTTTACTGTTGGTTTATGGTGTTGTTGTAGTCAAACTATTTCTCCACTACAATAAAAGTTGTTTTAAATTTTTCAAGTATCAATATATGTATCTGTCTTGTTATATTCTGTTCTATTCACCAATAATACTCCATGAAAGTTAATGCATTCCCTTTGAGAGTGACATGAATGGACGTGGGGGGTTACACGTGGTATCAGAGCTGAAGGTTACGAGAACATATAAGAGATTTTGAAAAACTATTTTTCAAAAGCAATTTATAAAGAAGTACTTTCAAAAGTATGTTTTAAGGAGAATATTTTTCAAGAGAAAAGTTTGTTTTAAAAACATAATCTCCAAGAGCCATATATCTTTCTTTCGATTCTCCATTTTGAATCTCTTCCTTTTTCTTTTCAGCATGTCTAGGTTACCCGAGATACCCGAGGGAATACCGATACCAACCTGGTTCAGAAGGTATCTGGAGGCTAGGGCCACCGCCACAAGCCCAGCAGACATCCCTCCTTCCCCAGCTGCAGCCTCTCCTCCTCCTCCCCCTCCCTGTGTTGATACTTTTTCAAAAATATGCAAAGACTTTCAAGCAATGGGCGGAAATCCTTTTCACAGATCAGAGACGTTTGTTGAAGCTCGAAATTGGCTTAAGGAGGTGGAAGATTTGTTTGGTATCTTCGAGATAGAAGATGGAAGGAAGGTCCAGTTGGCTGCTTGGTTAATGAAGGATGAAGCCTCGTTTTGGTGGGAGGTCACGAATGGAGAACATCCGGTGGAGACATGGATGGATTTCAAACATAGGTTCGAGATGAAATTTCTCTCACGAGCAGAAGAGAATTTATATATGGAAAGGTTCTTGGCATTGAAGCAGGGGAATTTATCAGTAAAGGAGTACGTCAACAAGTTCAATCAGTTGGTGAGGTTTGGCTTAGACTTGGTGAACACACCTAAAAAGAAGGCCCTGAGATTCGTTAAAGGTTTGAATGAGCTTCTACATGGGTTGGCTATGATCCACATTCCTAGGGGGGCTACCTTTGAGAAACTGGTTGACATGGCGCTTATGCATGAAGAGGAGAAAGCCGCTAATACTAATAAGGAACCGGAAAAGAAAGGGGGTCAAAAGAAGTCACAGCAGCAACCAAAGAAAGGTGGTAAGGATAACAATAGCAAAGGAAAGAAAAAGTGCTTTAATTGTGGAACACCAGGCCATCTGAGCAAGGACTGTAGGAAGAAGAAGAAGGCTAGTTGCTTCAACTGTGGTGAGGCAGGACACCTGGTTAAAGACTTCCCGAGAAGACAAGGGCAGGGTCTACTTCTGGAGGGCAAGTTCAGGCTCTCATGGCACCAGGGCAGGCAAGAGGGCAAGTTCATGCTCTCATGGTACCAGGACAGGAGAAAGGTAGAAACGTTTCTGTTGAATGTTTGGTTTTTCTTTTTGATCATCATGTTCGTACTTTGTTTGATTCTAGGGCTTCACACTCATTTGCATCTGCTTCATTAGCTGAAACACTGCACATAAATACTAGTCTAGTTACGGATCCTATAGTAGTCTCAAATCCTATTGGTGGTTCGGCTCATCTTTCAATGATTTGTCGGGATTTGAGATTATCTATCTTGAGCGTTGAGTTTGAATGCAATGCCTTCGTTCTTGGTTTCACGGGCTATGGGTTGATTCTAGGCATGGATTGGTTATCCAGTAATGGTGTCATCCTCGATCGTGAAAAGGAAGTGGTTAGACTTATGACTCTCCTCGGCAACACTCTCGAAATCTCTTGCAATCCCATACATTCTGTTATGCTTAGCTACCTAGAATCTCTTGATGCGTCTGTTCAAAACTTGCAGTTTGTTAGACTAGTCCGTGAATACTCAGATGTATTTGAAGAGGTGAAGGGTTACCTCCGAAGCGGGAGATAGACTTTCACATATACCTTGTTGATAATGCAAAACCCATAGCTTTACCCATTAGACACATGGCTCCAAGGGAGAGAAAAGAGCTCAGTAAGCAAGTCAAAGAGTTGCTCGGAAAAGGGTTAATAAGGCGGAGTATTTTTGAATGGGGTGCTCCAGTAGTATTCGCAACCAAAGCAGATGGTTCACTTCGCTTATGCATTGATTATAGGGAGCTAAACAAGCTGACCAAGAAAAATAGGCACCCACTTCCAAGAATAGACGACTTGTTTAATCAGCTTGTAGGTGCGTCGGTTTTCTCCCAACTAGATTTGGCTATCGGGTTCCATCAGCTAAGAGTGGTTGAAGACAGCATTAATAAGACCGCGTTCAGAACCCCGAACGGTTTCTTCGAATGGCTCGTCATGCCTTTCGGCTTGACAAACACACCCGCTTACTTCGTTGATTGATGAGCAAGGTGTTTAGGGAGTTCCTTAATAAGTTTGTGGTGGTCTTCGTAGACGTCGTTTTGATTTTCTCGAAAAATGAAGAAGAGCATGCTTTGCATTTAAGGGAAGTCACGGATACTCTTCGTGCACATCAGCTGAAAGACAAATTCTCCAAATGCCATTTTTGAAGAGAAGAAGTGAGGTTTCTTGGACATGTGGTGTCCAAAGAGGGGTTAGCTATGAACCCTGCAAGAGTGGTTGCGGTGCAAGATTGGAAGGTTCCATGGAATGCAATCGAAGTCCAAAGCTTTCTCAGGCTAGCTGGATTTTACCGAAAATTCATTAAAGACTTTGCAAAAGTCTCTGCCCCACTCACAAGATTGACAAAGAAGAACCTAACTTTCGCTTGGGATTTGGATTGCGATATTACTTTCCAGCATTAGAAAAGGGCCCTAACAACAGCCCCAGTTCTAACACTGCCTGATGGGAGCAAAATGTTTACCGTATACACAGACGCATGCGGTACAGGGTTGGGCGCTGTCTTGATTCAAGAAGGCAAGGTAGTTTGTTACGGGGGAAGGAAATTGAAGGTACATGAGAAAAACTACCCAACTCATGATTTGGAGATAGCTGCCATTGTTTTCGCTCTAAAGTCATGGTGTCATTACCTACTAGAAGAAAGGTTTGAATTGTTTACTGACCATAAATCATTAAAATACCTTTTCTCATAGAAAGACCTTAACTTAGGACAACAAAGGTGGATGGAATTTCTGGCTTCATATGATTTTGAGATTTCCTATACCCCAGGCAAGGGCAATGTGGTAGCAGACGCCTTGAGTAGCCTTGAGTCCTCTCTTTGTAGAAAGGCAAAGCTTGGAGTACATAGCAAACTTTAACTTTAGACCCTCCTCTGAAGTTGTACCTGGTCTGTTAGCATCGTTAGAGGTGCAGCCTACTCTTTTGGGCTCAATAGGAACCGCGCAACGAAAAGACCCTCAGCTAGTTGACAAGATGGATAAGCTAGTTAGGGGTGAGACTTCTAGTCACCTCACTAGATATTCCATCGATGATAAGGGTTGGTTAAGACGAGATGGAAGGCTATGCATCCCACAAGTAAGGGATTTAGTGAAGACGGATCTCGAAGAAGCACACCATTCTAAGCTGACCATACACCCAGGCAGAGACAAGATGTATAAGGATATAAAAAGGGTTTTCTTTTGGAATGGCATGACAAATGATGTAGCTGAGTTCGTCGCTAAGTGTTTGATATGCCAGCAAGTCAAAGCATAGCAGAAGAAGCCCGGTGGTCTGCTTCATCCTCTAGAGGTCCCACAGTGGAAGTGGGATAGCATTTCAATGGACTTTGTTGATGGGTTGCCTAGGTCAAGAAGGGGCAATACCAGTATTTGGGTAATAGTGGAAAGGCTCACTAAAAGCACTCACTTTATACCTGTTATGAGTAGAAGGACTGCCTCGTCCCTAGCATATATTTATCTTAAAGAGATAGTTCGACTCCATGAGATACCCTCCAGCATAGTGAGTGATCGAGATCCTATCTTTACGAGCGAGTTTTGGAAAAGTTTGCAAGAGTCTGTAGGCACACAATTATGCTTAAGCACGTCCTATCACCCCCAAACCGATGGTCAAACGGAAAGGGTGAACAGTATTGGAAGACCTCTTGAGATTGTGCATTCTTGACTTTGGAGGGACATGGGAGGATCATCTTCCTTTGGTGGAATTCACTTACAACAATAGCTACCAAGCCACCATAGGCATGGCACCCTTTGAAACTTTATATGGAAAACCATGCCGATTACCAACTTGTTGGTGGGAGTCTACAAACAAACTTATACTTGGGCCAGACATGATTAGAGAGACCTCAGAAAAGGTGGACTTGATAAGAAGACGGATGAAGACTACACAAGACAGACAGAAGTCCTACGCAGACAAAAGAAGGACCGACCTTGAGCTTAAGGTTAGAGATAGGGTGTTCCTTAAAGTATCTCCTTTGGGGAATGTCATTCGCTTTGGGTCCGTAAGAAAGCTAGCACCAAGATTTGTAGGACCATTTCCTATCATTGAAAGGATTGGGACGATGGCTTATAGAGTAGAGCTACCCGAGAGACTGGCTGGAGTTCATAATGTTTTTCATGTTTCTCAACTACAAAAGTGCTTACATGAATCTGCGGAAGTGGTGGAGCCAAGTATACTAGAGGAAGTAGAAGTGGAATGAGAAGTGACTGTGAGAAAAGTTCCAACTCATATCTTGGGTACGGAAATCAAAAAGCAACGCAACCGTGAAGTCAAGCTTGTTAAAGTTCAATGGAGTGACGTTGAGGAAGACGCGACTTGGGAAACTGAGAGGAAAATACGTGCAGCCTACCCTTTTCTTTTTTAGTGTACCTCCTTGATCTCTTTTTCCATAAGTTTATTCATGCTTATATCTATCTTTTAAGTATATCTCCTCAGTCCTACTTTTTATCCTTAGGAAGAAACCAATGGATGTAAACATGTATTTGAAACATGTTATGATTGATGGTGGCAAGTGGTTGCTAGTGGTTGCTCGTAGATGCATGTACACACACATTAGGCACTAGATTGGCTCAATCACTTTCATATTGCATATAAATGTGTGTGCATATTTAAATTAATGGATGTATAATGGTTGTGTTATCATATGGATGCTGCATTTTAATGAATGGTTGTGCACACATGTAGAAGTAATATCTATCGTTAGGATTCTTTTGCATGCATAATGGACACATGGCACTATCATGATTTGCATTAAGGAGGTCAACTGAATCAATGGACCGCCTGATTTTGCATTAGGTAAGGAACATATACACACACTTTTTGCATATGTTCATACGGCATTAGAAATCTTGTAAGGACAATGGATGCCTGTGTTTGATGGTTGAGTAGATGGATGATTGGATGTTAGGATATACATTCTCCTTAACTTGGAGATTTCGGGGGCGAAATCCTCTAAGGAGGGGAGAATGTAACACCCTGAATTTTCTGTGAATAATAAAATTAACAATTTTAAGAATACTTAATTGTTAAAGTGGGAATTTAGAGAAATGCTTATGCCATTGCGTTCGTCTCGAAATTCTGCTTGGAATAGATTCCAAGTTTTCGTAAATCGGACTTCGTATGAGGAAGTTATAGCCCTCAGAAGATTCACCAATTTTATATAAATTAAAACAGTTCAGAATAATAAATTCGAAATTCAAACAGGGAAGCGGGCTGGGGGTGACAAAGGCCAGGTCGACCTCCCCTATACAGGTCGACCAGGGGGTCGACCTGGGGGTCGACCTACCCCCCGGGGCAGATCTGAAATCAGTAGATCCTGACTTGTTGCTGAGTCTTACCTAACCTATTGCTGAGTTACTAGGGCAGATGTGGCAACTCTAGATAACTCTATCTAGTCTAAACGATTATGATGGCTCCTATGATAATCTAACGGCTTAGGTTGATTTAAACTTCTATAAAAGAATGCCAAGACTCAAACCCTAAACCTAAACTAAATTTGTCTCTTGGCCACTATGTTGCTGCTAGGATAGTTCTCCTTCCTAAGGCTTAGGGATTAGCAAGTCAGAATTCTAATTCAAAAGACGAACAAATCATTCTCTTCTCTAACCCGTCTTTTTGAGTACAATTTCTTTCACAAAATAATTAATAAATTAATTGTGATGAGTTATAACTTGGATTATGAGAACATGACTGTTGAATCATGTGATGTTATTTAACTTTGTTATCTTATGTTGGTAGATCTATTTCATATGTCCAATTATACATGTTTAACTTTATTCATTTTATGCAAGTTTGGGATGTAAATCATATGCTAGTATGTGAAACCTTATGCAAGTTTGGGATGTTAAATCATATGCTAGTTTGTATGTGAATCTTATGCAAGTCTGTGTTTACATATGCTAGTTTGTATGTGAAACCTTATGCAAGTTTGGGATGTTAAATCATATGCTAATTTGTATGTGAATATTATGCAAGTCTGTATGCGGATTATACACAAGTTTATATGTGAATCGGTTGGAAATGTTTTATTAACATTAGTGAATTATTAAAAATAATGGAATAAGTGTATGAATGGCTCCTATGGGTGAATAGTCCCACATCATGGGATTATAGAGAAGAGGCAAGCATTTATACTTATTTCTAAGAAATTATGTTGGGGCCTTGGGCTCACAATACATGCATTATTGTGAGGAGGAAGACCATGCATCATGACCACCACACACGCGTGCGCGACCGACCCGACCCGACCCGGTCCGGTTCGGTTCGGGCTCGGGCTTGGGCTTTGTGGTGTAGACACTTATATTTTTTGGACCATAAAACTTAGCCTTTTTCGAACCCTTTTTTATGGAAAAGATTTCTGGAACGGTAAAAATTCTTATCCTTCATTAAAGCGGCCCACTAATTAGTAAACCCTAACCCTAATTCTCGTCCTATATATTGTCATTAGCTTCAGATGAGAAAATATACCGAATCACAATTTCTCTTTTTCTCTCAGCCGCCATTAAAATTTTCTCTCAGAAATTCTCGAGCAGTATTTTAATTCAGAATGTGCAAATCTGCACTGATTTGTTGTGCAAGCAAATCAGTTATTGTTTTAGAGATTGTTTTATCCTAGAGGCGGCGGCGAAGGAACGAACTGGTTTGCACCTCCAACCAGATCACCGAATCGTCTTCAAGAAAGCGACCTAGTCCGCGACTCAGCCATTGTTCCCCAACAGAATCAAGTATATACATATGCTAGTTTATATGCAAACATGTGATAAATTCATATGCAAGTTTGTAGAAAATCCCTATGCAAGTTTAGGTGAAAGCTATATTCACATTTTTGGGTGGAAAACTATGAATTCATTTGCAAATTTAGGTGAAAAACCATATTCACATATGCAAGTTCACAATTTCATGTATAGACCTATATTTAGATCCATGGCAATACGTAGTTTATGCAAATTTATGTTATGTATGTTCATTGCCTATGAAAGTTATTGGCTATGAAAACTTATGTTATAATTCTTATTTGCAAGATAGACCTATTTTGTGTGTTATGCAAGTTGTGATGTTTCTTTTCTTTTTATGAGTTAGAGTATTTGTGAGTCTAACATATTTCATATAAAAACGTACGAATAGCGTGGGGACAATGGAAAAATATTAATTATTAATTATGTAAATTGTGAATTGGCATAAAATGGCTTTAAAAGCATATAATTAAATTGAGACATTAATTGGTATAATTTATATACCTAAAAAAGTATGGACATAATTTAGGTGACAATTATGGATATAGTTAATTTGGAAATTATTGACAATTTGAATAGGGATAATTAATTCATATTGGGGTGAAATAATTATGTGTAATAATAAACGCCTAAGACACGAGATTAGACTCGTTTGTGGTGTAAGACTGCTCGGACCCGCCCGACAAATCCAGCAACCACAAACGGTAGTCAAATGTGAGAGGTCGAAGGCATAAATTAAATGCGTAACAATTGTAAAGACACGAGGATATACACGTTTGCGGTATAAGACTGCCCGGACCCGCCCGACAAATCCAGCAACCGCAAACGGTAGTCTAATGTGGGAGGCCTTACATGGTTACGGTTTTAATGAATTAAGCAACACTTAACCAAGATAAACATGTGGTGGGACATGGGGGTTAAGTGGGTGACATGGGTGACATGTGAAATATGATTAGAAACACTTAACCAAATTGAAACATGTAAGAAGACATGATTAAGAAGGTGTTAAGTGAAAAATTCTAGTGGGGACCAAGCATAGGTGGAAAGCTTGTGTCAAGCATGGGGGATCCTTTTCAAACCAGTAGCCCATTAAGTATCTTTGTGAGCTCGAGTTAGATCGAGGACGGGACACGCTTACTGGGTTTGATTGTAAGAGGTCAAAACGGGTTAACGGTGGCAATGCAAGTCCAATGGGGTCATGTGCGTGCGTGGGCACGGGCTGGTAGGTAACACGTTGTTGCATCGTGTAGATATAAGCCGTGCATCTTTAGTGGTATTGGGTTGCCACTTTGCGGAATGATACACCCCACTGTGGGACCAGCACGGGTATCTACGAGTTAGGGAGCCGATCGCATGGGGGTAGTGGGTACAACTAGTGGAGATAGGGGCAGGCGGCACCTATGAAGACGGCTAGAGGTACACGAAACTACCATTATGATTATTATGTCCAGTAGGCGGGATCAACTTTTATGGTGACTAGTAATGGTGCAGTATAGTAATTATCCTATAGTGATTAGAAGCGAGTTTAACGCCAGACTATTCCTTTTGTTTGTTTTGTCTTGCCCACTTATTTCACAGTCATTCCTTGTTTTACCTGTTTATGCCTTATCCTAATTACTTTAATAATTATATTATTAAAGTTATTGGACTCGCCAGACTTTATGTCTAACCCCCTTTGTTTTCGCCTCTTTTCTTCCTCCCCCCCCCCTCCCCCAGGTTCTCAGGGTGGGACTGGTGCTAGTGGAGCTTGATTTGGATCTTTCTCTCTCTCTTTTGGAAGTGCTTGGATTGCTGAAAGTAAAGTTCAGCTCACCTCTTTTGTGGCTACTTATGTTGGGGTTATGCTTTTTACTTTATGTACTCATAAAACAATTTGTCAAGATGGATACTAAGTGTACTTGGGTTTTACTGTTGGTTTATGATGTTGTTGTCATCAAACTATTTCTCCACTGCAATAAATGTTGTTTTAAAATTTTCAAGTATCAATATATGTATTTGTCTTGTTATATCATGTTATATTCACCAATAATACTCCATGAAAGTTAATGCATTCCCTTTGAGAGTGACATTAATGGACGTGGGGTGTTACAACCTTGCTTCGCCTTAGCCCGTCAAAGTCCAGTTTTACTCGATAGTAACATAAAGCATTCATTTAATTTCTTAGGCTTGATGCTTTAGTTTGCTCGGCTCCAATTCTTTTGGTAGACATCCCACCTGACTATGTTACATGCACAAGCCAAACACCATGCATATCTACGAACAAAGTCAATATTATCACTACAACAAATGTAGTCTTCCATAGCATTTAGAAAATTTTGGCATACCCTACCATTGTGTTTAAGAGAACATCCACTAAGAACAAGTTGTTATATACCTTCTACTTTAAATAGCAGTAATAAAAATGCTATGGAAAAAAATCTCGCACTTTACCAATGCTATTAAGCTAAAACACTATAAGAAATATGATTACTTTCTATTACATTTTTTTGCATGTTCCTATAAAGTTTTTTCTGAATATTTAACAGTGTTTGTCATAACACTTCTATGGGTCAATTTCTACATTCCCTGATTACTTTCTATAGTGTTTATTATGGGACAATGTTTCTCAAGCACCAAAAACGTAATATTGATTTTCTTATTTATTCATTTTATTTTCGGGTTTTTCACATACATAGTATCAGTTTTCCCAATTCTCTCTACATATAAATATAATCTATTTTTGTAAATAAGAAGTATGTATATTACAACACAATATTTCGTACATATTCAACCAACATTTTCCATATACAGTATTTCGTACATATTCCAACATTATTTCATACATATTATTCTAGCAACTTTTCTCAAGTCCATACATAACATTTCATACATATTTACATCGCCTTGCTTATAGATCAATCAAATAATTAATTTAACATTGTTTTTCTTTTGATATTTTCTCTGTAACACCTGTAAAACAAATAAACAATCAAGGTTTTAGTAATTATTATGTCATCTACATAATAAAATCCCTTTGCTTTAACAGCAAAGACAAAAAAGGGACCATATTTAATTAGAGAATAGATATCAAACGGTTTTGTCAATTTTCCAAGTACTCATACAGTGAAGTCTGTCATTATATACTCACGTCGTTACTTATCCCACTCACCCACATCTTTCCTCAATTTAAACTGCCAGCTTCACGTTTAATCATCTATCTGTTGTATATAACGGTGTTGTATACTCAATTAGATGATTTTTGTTTAATGATAACAACCAAATAAATATTATTTTAAATGTGTTTGTTATTGTATTGTTATCCTATATCACAGACGGAAATATAATATTTATATTTATATAAAATACTACTGGACAAGAATTAAATATTCAAACAATATTTTATTAAATATAATAATTTATTTCAACATTCAAACAGTACAGTTTTCCAACTCCACTATTTGTACATCACAGAAATACAATACTGTCAATTTCAATTGATTTCATTATATACAAGTTCACTAGATCATTCATCACTCGGTACATTTTCATATACACATTCATTTACTGACACATTGACTCATCACCGTCTTCAATCTTCTGCCTTCTGGCTTCACAGCTCAAAGTCGGTCCAGTCGCCATCTTCTTACCTGTCATATGAAGCAGAAACACACGGTACGCTACAATAGAAATACAACTGAAGTGCATACATATATAAATTTATTTTCAAATTTTATATGCCTTAAAATTTCGGTGTGTTTCTCATCATTTTTCTGACATGATCTGCTTTTTTTTCATCCAACAATGTCTAGGCAGTTTGTGATATTCACAGTAATACACTGTACATACCACAAGGCAGACAGTGTGTATATACATTTTACAGTGCAGGGACAGGAAAATTAGTCTGATGGCTGTATAACACACGTGTATAAATATACACTGTGCACTGCCTCGCCAAAAAAATGCAACTGAGGAGCAGCCACGTGGACCAACTCAACTCAGTGCATACTCAAAGCAATAATCATGGTTGAGCAAAGTGATAGACATGCAAGCAACAAGTTCAGCATGATGAACATGCACAAGTGCAAGCAGCTACAAAATTCTCAAGTAAACTATCATGAATAGAGGCAATAACTAAGGCATAGGTAACAAAGGCATGGCTAGCTAACATGGTTAGCTCAAACAAAGTGGTGGATGCACACAATAACAATTGATATAAGCATGGTCAAACAAAGGAAGCAGCATGACCAAGCTAGTATGGCATATTACAACATCAATTCAAAGTGACAATGGAACAACATGCATCTAGCCAGTGGGATGCATAAATATGGCTAAGCAAGCGGAGCCAAGCACTCAGGCAACTCAAGTTTCATGTTACATTTCAGATTTATCATTTTAGCAAACAAAGGTGGACAAGTGACATAGCATGAACACAAGCATTTCCAAGACAAGTATACAACAAGTAAAGCTTCAGGTTCACACAGCAATATAGGTGTGCAAATGGACATACACAAACTAGAATGCATAAGTTCAAGACTGTATATGTACACATGTTATGTCGAGATAATTTAAAAATTGCAACAACCATGGTAAGTCTAGATACTAATGCAACAAGCCAGGTGGGAGCATTACAGGTTCAGGAATGCACTCAAACTACAGCAACATGATTCAAGTATGGAAGGTATACATGGTACATTCAGCAATCAAGCAACATGGGTGCACAAATAATATCAAGTCAACATGGAGACTGTATAAGACTCAAAGCAAGCCAAGCAGAAAAAGCATGGCAGGTGAACAAATAAATGGCTCAGCAAATACACTAGCAGCATGGTTGAGCCATGTTCAAACACAAATGGTCAGTGCAACTCACAAGTATACACAACAATATGTATGGATGTAGCATTATTTACATGTCAACATACACAAGTGTACAGCATGGAATGAATCGGCTATGGTTATAGAAGAACAAGTGACATGCAGTGGAGCACATACTCAAAATAGGGCTCAAGGAAACATATACGTTAACATGGGAGATGAACCAAACTAACACACATGCAAAAGATTAGGCATATCAGATTCAACATGGATGTACATGGAGCTGGCAAAACAAATTTATGGCAAGATCAACAAAGTTTATCAGTTCAGTGATTCCAGAAATGCATTGATGATCAATCTGCTTTCTCTTTGAAATGGGATTCCAGAAATGGTTCAAGTATATGTTTTTGGCAAATATGATTATTTCCAGAAATAAATATAAAATTTGAATTCAGCATATAAGCATACACAACCAATTTTGGCAAGATGGTAATTCAAGCATCCCAAAAACGTTTCCAGAATTCACAGATATGAATGACTTATTTTTGCAAGAAAAAAACAGGAATGTTTTTTCTGTAAATTTATCTTTCCATAATTCAAACAAGAAATCTGCAAATCAATATTGAAGGGGCCATAACAAATCAAGAAAGACATTAAAGCCAAGGATTTCAATTCATTCAAGGGACAAAAGCTTTTGGCAAGTACTTGCAGAAATCACACATAGAATTCAAAGAAGAAGAATTCAAATTTTCAGATTCATACAAGGGACAAGAACACATCTAATTTCATCGAGCAAATTCACAACAATTATTCAAAGCCGAGAATATCAAAACCAAAAGGGGAAAGCAACGCAATAAATCAGCAAGTTACATATTTGAAATCAGAGACAAGAAATAGGATTATATTATCCTATATATTCACCATTCATCACTGGCAACAAAGAATAGAAAACCTGAGCATGATCAAATAGAAAATTTTCAGAAAAAACTCACTTTTTATTCAACGTTTTCGATCGCCGCAAATTCCCAAATCATAGAGAAGCAAGCCATAAGTTTTCGAAGCCATCAGAGATTCATTTTTCACAAATAATCGATTGCAAGTTTAGGAGTCAAAGAAGCCCTTGATTTTGCATATCAGCCGCCATTTATTTTCTCCGGAGAAAGAGGAACAATCGGGCAAAATGGAATAGCAAATTGGTCGGCTAACTTTTCCAATTGAAAAGGGGATGACCCTTTTATTTTAAATCCCTGAGTTTAGTTTGTTTTTTTATTGTGTATTGTTGTAATTTATGTTGTAAAATGATTTGACCAGTTTCTAGAGTCTGTAAAATTCTAGGGGATCCAGTTAGGGTTTTAACTGGCAGTTGCTAGAGTCTATAGATTTTAGGTGATTTTCTAGTTTCGTCTGTAAAACTAGACAGTTTACTAGAGTCTGTAAAGCAAGGGGAAAATCTGATCTAGGGGATTAGATCAGTCTAGGATTTTGAGCGTAGGATTAGAATAGGAGTGAGGGGTTCGCGAGTTTACATGGCCTTGTAAGCGGGAACTGTTCTATTACCTAGTAGAAACCTTTGGAATGCAGCAGTAGGCAGGATTTTGCCGAAGCTGGGTATATCTATGTGTCATTTACTTTCTGTTTTTTTCTTCTACATTCTAAGATCTGGTAATTTTTTATACCTCGCTAATATTTAATAAACCCTATTCACCCCCCCTCCCTCTAGGATTAATCTAGATCCAACAAGTGGTATCAGAGCAGGTATTCTGTTAACTCTAGAGTCATGGTGATCCCTAGTTGTCAGTCCACAGAGAGTCGGTCCAGTCGTATTCCAAGTATTTTTAATGGTACTGGTTTTTTGAATTGGAAAGCAAATATGGAATCCTATTTAAAATCCGTTGATATTAAATGTTGGAATAGCATTATAGATGGGTATGATATGGCCAATAGGAACGATATTGGAATTAATTCTCGTGCTATTCACATTTTCTATTATTATATTGATGATGTCCAATATAACCTTATCTCTTATTGCTTGACTGCGCAGGAAATTTGGAATACTCTCAATACGAAGTATGGACAAATTGACAACAGCAGTTCAAAACACAAAATGGTCAACTTAGAATTAGATCTGTGCTCGGGAGAAGAAACAAATGAAAATTCAAGTAGATTACTCAACAGACAATGGGATTGAAAGCTTCTCATATGAAGATTTGGTTTATATGTTTACTAATTTAACAAAAATCATTGATAAACTCCATCGTAAAAACCAATCTTTAAAATCTAAAAATCACGAGTTGAATAGCAAAATTAACTGTTTGGAATCAGAATTTACAAATGTCATAAAATTAGATAATTCTAATTATGAAAATTGTTTGAAATTGAAAATTGATCTCATTCATCTCAATAAAAACATTCAAAAGCTTGAAGAAGAAATTATTATTTTAAAAGATAACGAGATTGAGTTAAAAGGTACAAACAATTCTTTTCAAAAAGAATTTAATAATTTTAAGGCCATCAAAAATTTTAAACATGAAATTGATGAAAAAGGAAGCTTGTTGAAAAGTGATTTGATTTTAAATGAGCTTGAAACGGAGATTGAAAATTTGAAGAAACTTGAATTTGAAAAATAAATTAAATTTGAATCTGAAATCTTTGAGTCCAAGACCAAAATCAAACTACTTGAAAACGAAAAAAAAAATTGAAACAAAATGATACTAAAAGGAGAAAGATCAGCATTAATCGTTGTTCAAATCTGATAAAAGAAAATTTTGATCTTATATCCAAAATTCAACGATTCGAATCAACTTTAGATAAATTTTCTAATAAGGAAAAATCGTTGAATATGCTGTAACAAAACCAATTTTTAGTTAGACATAAACGAGGTCTTGGTTTTAGGAAAAGATTTTTTTTTAAAACGGAATTCAAATAATTTTAAAAATTCTTCAAACTTCTTTGAAAAGAATCGACTTGATAATTTGAACTTTGATAATTTCAAAGGATTTTTGAATCATAAACGTGATGTGAATTGGTTTGATAACAATCCATTTAAACCATTTCGGACCCCAAAAAGAAATACTATGAATTCATCTAAATTCAAACAGATTTGGGTCCCTAAAGGTACTTTGGTAAATTCTGATGGATTGTTATATAAACAAGTCAGGGTACCAAAACGTGTAAACAACAAAACTGTGAGTGGTTTTAAAATTTTGTTGGATTACTCGATCCTATAAACAGTTAGGTACTGAAGATGGCTAAGGAACTGCTTTGCGGAAGAGAAACTGAATTCAAACTGCTTCATATCGTTGGATCATCCACAGTTCCTTAGTCAAGTCTGTTAAGTTAGAGATTCATTTGCTTACATTGAATTCAGGTATGATCTCTAGACTCGCATTTTTTGTATATTCTTTGTTTTTACTCTTTTGTCTATTTTTTTAACCCCATCTATCTGTTTTCTCTGTTTTGATTTATCACTGCCACATATTTTTGTCTTTCTTTCTAATCTTTAATAACTTCCCATTGTAGAATTCATATTTTCTGGAAATTCACTTCATTTGTATAAAACTCTAATGTTTTAATCATTTCCAGATCTTGAGTTTAAACTTGTAAATTTCTGCAATTGTTTTGAGGTTTATTTTCTGTTTTCTGAATTCACAACAGTGTTGATGTATTCTTGTCATATCTTGAATGCTGTTGATTTGAATTCTAAATTTTTGAGGATCCAAAAGTTTAATGGAATTTCACACACATATGTTGTTTTGAGTTTCTTCTAAATTCATTTTTGAAAATCTTGAAATATTATACTCATTACAGCACACTGCTATTTTTCAGTTGTGATGATTTCATTGATTTTCAGATTGGCTCGGATATTTTAAATTGTCTTGAATCACAGTGATACATCTTGAAATTCATCTTCATTCATGATCATTATGGTTGAAATTTGTTTATTTGAAATCATCTGAAATTCTTAATATTTTGAATATCACACACCTCTTAAAATTGAAATTATCAATCTTGTGTGACTGATTCATTATATTTCAAAACTTGACATTGATTCAAGTGATTTCAAATAAATTAATTTAATTTATGAATCATGAATATATCTCAAGCTTGATGTAGATGATTTGAAATTACTCTTGTATTTGTCAGTATTACTTGTGAATTTTTTTTGAAAATCCGTTCTTAAAACTCTCTGCTATTTCATGATGATTTGATTTGAATATTTGTTTGTTTAAAATCATTTGAAATTATTGATTTACTTAATCTCACACATATCCTGAATTTGAAATTTATAATCTGGTGGGGTTGATTCATTGAATCTTGAGATTTTCATATTTCCTCAAATGATTTCAAATAAACGGTAATTTTAATCTTGGATCATGAATCATATTCTGTGACCATTAGAAATGTCTTGACAAGTCTGTTGTGATATTCGTTTCTATGCTGCTCTGATATTGTTTAAAAAAATGTTTGTTGTTGGTATCATCTTGTTGCTCTGATATATGGAACTGGATTATGAAATTACTTGCTTGGACTTGGTGATTAAAATTATGGTGTCTGTAATATCCTTGTTCGTCTCCATTGTCATTTTTAAAATCCTCATTAATAGAGACATCAACTGATATCAGTTTAGAAGTGCTGATTTGTTTATTCTCCTCATGTATATATTTCTTATTCCCTCATGTCTTGTACAGATCTTCAATTCCCTCTTGTAATTGATTTTCAATTTTAAAATTATTTATTGATTGTTCATTCAGAAATTGAAATCAATAACCAAAATGAACTGTATTTATAATTCATCAAAATAATTAACAGATTTTGAAATTGTAATGAGTTGTGGCTACAGTATATTTCACAACAAGAGGAGAATTTATTTAGATTTTCATGATGGTTAAGCAGTTATTATAATATCTTTGAATTGGCAATCATTTCACAAACATCTTCTTTATCTTCCTTTTTTCTACCACCTGTTATGATTTTATATTAATGTGGAGAGTTTAACATTTTTTTGAAAACATCTTAAATAAACAGTGAAATTTGTGATGGAAATGTGACTATGTTTTTTTTAGAAATAGAAACAATTAAAAAAATTCAATGATCTGGTACAATTGAGCATATTTCATAATATGATTAATTTAGAAATTTATTTCACAGCCATTTTTGTACCTTCCACATTTCTATCATCCATTTTGGTTTTATATGCTGAGGAGTTTTTCTTTTGGAGCTGAAAATGAAATGATAAATATAATTAATACATAAGTGTTTCTCTAACCTCATTTAAAAGTCCAAGCTTTGGTTATGCATGGTTATGAGATTACTTACTAAGCTGCAACTGGTCTCATTTTAAAAATCCAAGATCTGGTTATGCGTGGTCAATGTGCTCTTAAATCAAAAGAAATAGAAAAGAAAATGATTTGCAATAATTAAATTTTTATATGAAATTCTCCTTGGTGTGTAAAAATCAGCCTATCAATCCATTTTCTAATTTGTGAAATGTGTTAAAACCTTATGAAATATTATGATTTGTTGATTCATAACTATTGGGATTTGAGATTATATGATTGTGTCACTTAAATTGAATTTATAATTATAGTCCAAATCCATCACTGTTTTTGTGCCTCATCTTTATAAAAATTTCTTTGGAAAATAATTGAAATTCATTTTTCTTTAACTCTCTCCATTTATATAAATTTCATTGTAAATCCGTCATTCTCTAAAATGTGAAATATGTCACTAGTTCTTAGAATATTATGATTTTTGTTTGATTGATTGAGATTTATGATGACTGTTTTTCCTCTTAAGCTGAAATTATTTTTTATTTTTTTAGTCATTTTTCATCTATATTTCAAGTTCTGTATCCTTTTGATGATAACAAAAGGGGGAGAATGGGTTGAGATTTTGATTTATGAGTGAATATTTTATAAATATTTTAATATTGAAAATTTCACTTTTCATTCTTTTTCACTCATGCACAGTTATAGGGGGAGTTTCAGTTGTAGGGGAAAATTTCAAATAAGGGGAGTTTGGTTTTTCACTGTCAAACACATTTATTATATTCAAAATCCTAATATTTGTTTGTCATCATCAAAAGGGGGAGATTGTTGTATATAACGGTGTTGTATACTCAACTATATGATTTTTGTTTGATGATAACAACCAAATAAATATTATTGTAAATGTGTTTGTTATTGTACTGTTATTCTATATCACAGACAGAAATATAATATTTATATTTATGTAAAATACTACTGGACAAGAACTAAATATTCAAACAGTATTTTATTAAATATAATAATTTATTTCAACATTCAAATAGAACAGTTTTACAACTCCACTATTTGTGCATCACAGAAATACAATACAGTCAATTTCAGTTGATTTCATTATATACAAGTTCCTCACTACATCACTCATCACTCGGTACATTTTCATATACACATTCATTTACTGACACACTGACTCATCACTCTCTTCAATCTTCTGTCTTCTGGCTTCACAGCTTAAAGTCAATCCAGTCACCATCTTCTAACATGTCACATAAAGCAGAAACACACAGTACGCTACAATAGAAATAAAATTGAATTGCATACATATATAAATTTATTTTCAAATTTTATATGTCTTAGAATTTCGGTGTGTTTCTCATCATTTTTCTGACTTGATCTGATTTTTTTTCATCCAACTGTATCTAGGCAGCTTGTGATATTCACAGTGATACACTGTACATACCACAAGGCAGACAGTGTGTATATACATATTACAGTGCAAGGATAAGAAAATTAGTCTGATGGCTGCATAACACACGTGTATAAATATACACGTGTGCATTGCCTTGCCAAACAAACTACAACTGAGGAGCAGCCACGTGGACCAACTCAACTCAGTGCAAACTCAAAGCAATAATCAT
The DNA here is from genome assembly GCA_030737875.1 of Allium sativum. Classification (NCBI taxonomy): domain Eukaryota; kingdom Viridiplantae; phylum Streptophyta; class Magnoliopsida; order Asparagales; family Amaryllidaceae; genus Allium; species Allium sativum. Next base: position 28,207,632 of record CM060925.1, on the reverse strand, counting down.
GGTTGAGCAAAGTGATAGACATGCAAGCAACAAGTTCAGCATGATGGACATGCACAAGTACAAGCAGCTACAAAATTCTCAAGCAAACTATCATGAATGGAGGCAACAACTAAGGCATGGGTAACAAAGGCATGGCTAGCCAACATGGTTCACTCACGCAAAGTGGTGGTGCACACAGCAACAATTGATATAAACTTGGTCAAACAAATGAAGCAACATGACCAAGCTAGTATGGAAGATTCCAGCATCAATTCAAAGTGACAATGGAACAACAGGCATCTAGCCAGTGGGATGCATAAATATGGCTAAGCAAGTGGAGCCAAGCACTCAGGCAACTCAAGTTTCATGTTACATTTCAGATTCATCATTTCAGCAAACAAAGGTGGACAAGTGACATAGCATGAACACAAGCATTTCCAAAACAAGTATACAACAAGTAAAGCTTCAGGTTCACACAGCAATATAGGTGTGCAAATGGACATACACAAACTAGATTGCATGAGTTCAAGACTGTATATGTACACATGCTATGTCGAGACAATTTAAAAATTGCAACAGCTATGGTAAGTCCAGATACTAATGCAACAAGCCAGGTGGGAGCATTAAAGGTTTAGGAATGCACTCAAACTACAGCAACATGATTCAAGTATGGAAGGTATACATGGTACATTCAGCAATCAAGCAACATGGGTGCACAAACAATATCAAGTCAACATGGAGACAGTACAAGACTCAAAGCAAGCCAAGCAGAAAAAGCATAGCAGGTGAACAAATACATAGCTCAGCAAATACACTAGCAGCATGGTCGTGCCATGTTCAAACACAAATGGTCGGTGCAGCTCACAAGTATACACAGCAATATGTATGGATGCAACATTATTTACATGTCAACATACACAAATGTACATCATGGAATGAATCAATTATGGTGTATACAAGAACAAGTGACATGCAGTGGAGCACATACTCAAAATAGGGCTCAAGGAAACATATACATTAACATGGGAGATGAACCAAACTAACACACATGCAAATGATTAGGCATATCAGATTCAACATGGATGTACATGGAGCTGGAAAAACAAATTTATGGCAAGATCAATAAAGTTTATCAATTCAGTGATTCCAGAAATGCATTAATGATCAATCTGCTTTCTCTTTGAAATGGGATTCAAGAAATGGTTCAAGTATATGTTTTTGGCAAATATGATTATTTCCAGAAATAAATATAAATTTGGAATTCAGCATATAAGCATACACAACCAATTTTGGGAAGATGGTAATTTAAGCATCCCAAAAATGTTTCCAGATTTCATAGACATGAAAAACTTATTTTTGCAGGAAAAAAATAGGAATGTTTTTTTATGTAAATTTATCTTTCCAAAATCCAAACAAGAAATCTGCAAATCAATATTCAAGGGGCCACAACAAATCAAGAAAGCCGTTAAAGCCGATGATTTCAAATTCATTTAAGGGACAAAAGCTTTTGGCAAGTACTTGCAGAAATCACGCATAGAATTCAAAGTAGAAGAATTCAAATTTTCAGATTCATACAAGGGACAAGAAAACGTCTAATTTCATCAAGCAAATTCACAACAATTATTCAAAGCCGAGAATATCAAAACCAAAAGGGGAAAGCAACGCAACAAATCAGCAAGTCACATATTTGAAATCAGAGACAGAAAAGGATTATATTATCCTATATATTCACTATTCATCACTGGCAACAAAGAATAGAAAACCAAAGCATAATTGAATATATTCACCATTCATCACTGGCAACAAAGAATAGGAAACCAAAGCATAATCGAATAGAAAATTTTCAGAAAAAATTCACTTTTTATTCATTGTTTTTAATCGCCACAAATTCCCAAATCGTAGAGAAGAAATCCACAAGTTTTCGAAGCCATCAGAGATTCATTTTTCACAAACAATCGACTGCGAGTTTGGGAATCAAAGAAATCCAAGATTTTGCATATCAGCCGCCATTTATTTTCTCCAGAGAAAGAGGAACAATCGGGCAAAAAGGAATAGTAAATGGGTCGGCCAACTTTTCCAATTGAAAAGGGGATGACCCTTTTATTTTAAACCCTAGGATTTAGTTTGTTTTTTATTGTGTATTATTGTAATTTATGTTGTAAAACGATTCGACCAGTTTCTAGAGTCTGTAAAATTCTAGGGGATCCAGTTAGGGTTTAACTGGCAGCTGCTAGAGTCTGTAAATTTTAGGTGGTTTTCTTGTTTTGTCTGTAAAACTAGACAGTTTACTAAAGTCTGTAAAACTGGGGGAAAATCTGATCTAGGGGATTAGACCAGTCTAGGGTTTTAAGCGCATGATTAGAATAAGAGCGAGCGGTTCGCGAGTTTACATGGTCTTGTAAGCGGGATCTGTTTTATTACTTAATAGAAAACTTTGGAATGCAGCAGTAGGCATGATTTTGCCAAAGCTGGGTAATTTTTTTTATCTCGCTAAAATTGAATAAATCTTATTCATCCCCCCTCCCCCATCTAGGGTTAATCTAGATCCAGCACTATCCGCCGTCATTATAGCTATGCTTCATATACAAGCCGTTATTTTTTCTTCATTCATTCATTAATATTTATGTCTTCGTTTTTTATAAGATTTTCTAGTCTCCGGTTTCTTCTCTTCAAATCAACATATATGAAAAGAGAACCCCATGCTTGAATTTTCTTTCTTGGTTGGAAACCGTAACCTCTAGACACCTCTTCCAATAATAACTGAATTGCCACAAGATGAACAAAGATGAGCATGCACTTTCTAATTTCGTATCAGGTGGATTCCAAACTGTCGTTGTCATAATATGTTTAATTCATTGCAAAGGTATGATGCTTTGATGCTTGCTTAAAGCAAGAATATGAAAACGTGTTTTGCCTTAGTTTGATGATGAGTTTCTGATATTGTTCGCCTAAGATTATATGATCAGCATCACGTGCTTTAGGAAGCAGTAGTAACAACTAAATTTAGTGCGTCCTCCTCCATGCTCATTCTGCTTCCTTTCTCAAGTGGATAAATTTGAGAAGGAAGGAAGGTGTGCATACCAACCGTGTGTGCATCCTATTAGTACTCTTTATTCATCTTTTCCCTTAGCATTTTCGGTGCTTACCTATTTTACTTAGAGACTAGAGTACAAATCTATGTACATAACTATCACTAACGAGTTATGAAACTTTTTGAAGTTTTGTGTTTCCTTCTTCTTCTTTTTTTTTTTTTTTTTTCGCACCGAGCCACGTTAATTTATAGTCCAAACTTGCTTATAATGTAGTATATGATAACTACCTAATATATGATGTTCGCATTGTGTAATTTTTTCTATTATTTGTTGCATGTTTTGCCCACCCATAATCATATTATCCCAGTCTAATATTTCATTATGGTTATTTATTGGTGTACATGTGTGTGTATTATGAGTTAATCTATATCAAAGGCATACAAGATTATTTCTTTAGGGTTAGCTGTTTAATTCTGACTAAAACACCATGGAAGTATACCGATAGTGGCTATATTTCTCAATCCTATATATATAAATATATATACATATATATATATATATATACATATATATATATATTACATATATATATACACATATATATATATATATAGGATTGAGAAATATAGCATCATTGGATAAGTTGAATGATAGACCTTTTGAATCTATATATTTTTGTTGTCATTGATTCCTGTGAATCATAGTATATTAAGTAAAGTTGTTATTAATAGAAACGGGAATGAATGCATAAATTTAGATATTAATAAACTGATTGAAGGATAAATTCTTAGATGAAGTGCAAAAAATTCCCCTTTAAGTTTATAAACTCCTGAATGTTTTCTACAACAGTTGTTGAATAACCTTTTAATATGCCAAAGGAAGTTTGTTATTTTGTAACTGTGTGGACCTATACTGAGATATCGACCTTTAAGTGATCATAATTTTTCTAAAACAATGCATGCTGCAATAGGTTTTCTATGTTTCTTTTTATTGGCTCAATAACTTTTTTTTAGCCAAATGGTCAAGTCAATAAAAATAGTATGCATTATTACTACCGTTCTTTTTTGTTTTAATTAACTTTTACTGCTTTAAAGTTATTAGTTCATTCGTCGCCTCTTTATGTTTAATGTATTGACTATTTTCATGTACAATTTTGCTAACATGTGCAATATTGGTGCATGTTAAGAAGTAAATTTTAAATACCTATAAAAATAAATGAAATTTAGAGTGGATTATTTACGTAGTAAACCAACCTTAACATGTGTCCTTAAGGGTCCTTTAAGACACATGTTAACATTTTCTTTTCACATACTTAAATGTCAAAAAACAAACAATGTTGTATATTAGACACAGTTGCTTAACACGGGCATGCATTGGTATTTGAATTTTTTTTTTTTTTTTCTCAATGTATAAATAGTGGGTTCCACTACATTCAAAAATAGATGCTAAGAGCATCTCCAACAGTCCCGGATGCGGATTTTCGATTTTTCGCACCTCGAAATGTTGGAACGGAAGATTGCCCAACAGTTTTGGAAATAGGCGTTCGTTAAACAAACATCTGATCATCAGGCGTTTGTTGAACAAGCACTCAAAAATTCGCATGACTAAAAAATTAAAGGTGGGCCTACATGCATTAAAAAAGTAAAGATGGTTGAATGATTCAACAAGACAGGGAGCCAAAAGCCGCATATGTCAGCTGAAATTGTTGAGAAAGTGGCCAAGTGTTGAATAGCAATTAAATCTTAGATAAAGTGGCGACGTCAATTGTTGAGAAAGGATTATATAAAATTGGATCTGAAATTAACCAGGCTTTCGTTGAACAAACGCTTAAAATCATGCATTTGTTCAACAAATATTTTATCTTTGGCTTTTGTTGAACAAATGTCTTATTCCAGACGTTTGTTCAACCAGCGCTTGGATAGTTTGGAAATTCTAAAACTTTTCCTCCTGAAATCCAAACAAAAGGGAATTTCTACACGCTGTTGGGCATGCTTTACTTTGTGGATTTCATATATTTCGATATCCAAGTAACAGTTGGAGATGCTCTAAGGCGCATGCAAGCATGTTTACTTTGAATGTAGTTAATTAGTTTGACTAAGAAGAAAAGACGTTTCAAATCTATAACTTCATATAGAATTCTTATCAATCGTGTAGGATTTATTCGATTCTGATAATCAACTAAGAAGTTGTATTGGGTATATGCACCCGATGACTTTTATAGTGGTATTCATCTAATTCTACAACATAAAGGATTCAAACATATCTTCTGTAGCATATTCAAATAAAACTGGTTTGCATTACTTAATAAATTTCAATCTCAAAAAATCACTTTGATTTTTTTTTTTTTTTTTTCATAATAAATATTACAACTCTGACTTTACCGGTTAACTGATTATCTTCCATCAAAAATTTCATGACATGTATTCATTGTAGAAATAATTCTCAATTTTTGTTACATTAAAAAGAAGTATTAAATTCATTTGAGAATATGCCCGATTTTATCATTATTAATTAATAATTGTGTTGGAAACACATATATTTGGTACGACCGTGAAGTACCAAAATTGCCTTTTATTTAAATTAAAAAACTATCTCATAAAAATTAGATCTTTGCGGTTGATTTTTTTTTAAACTTCATTTATGTATGCGTTAATGGATCAATAACAATCCATGGGCGGAACGTGCGCCGTTACGCTCGTATATTCACAAAATAAATGGGCCTCAAAAAAAGAAAAAGAATACATATCTAGAAGTTAAAATATGATGCAACAAGCCATAACCACTCCAGTGGATATTGTATGTGATTTAACTATGCGTATATAAATTATAAACTATAAGTAATATACTTAAACTGTACATCTACTGTGTATAACTAAACTTTACCTATTAATGCAGGAGGTGCAGGTCTATTAGTAAACATGGAGCAAGTCTATAAGTAAGTTATACGAAATATGTATTAATTTATTTCATGATGTTTAGTAACCAATTTCATTAGATCACCTGTTCATGGCCAAATGAAGAAATTAGAATATGAAGCAAGTGTTTTGCAATGTTAATAGTAACAGATAAACATTCCATCTTTACACTAGCAAGAAGCAAATATAGTAATGTTTTACAGTGTCTTGTAATGCTTTACAATGCTCAAAACTTATGAAATTAATGTAATGTTGTTGCTGAAACAAAAGTGCTGGTTTGCAATTCCAATTACGGATCATTAATTAACTGAGAGAGGTACACTGTTCAATGAAATTCCCAACTAAGGGCTTGATTTGTTGGAGAGGGAAGATCAGGTAGAACATTTTAGTAAAAAAAATTGCGCTATCCTTGCATGCGCTAGACTTGGAAAAATAATAGAACAGAAGATTTCATTGAATTGTCTAAAGTGTTTGAAACAAATATAAATAAAATTAGATTAAAATTAGATTAAACACAGAACATGCTTCAAAACATGACTAAACATAACATTCTACAACCACATCAACAGGCTCCGCTGGGCGTAGAAACTGCCCGGCCTCAACAACTGATGGGCTTAGAAACTTCCTCGTAAAATAGTACTCCCTTCGGTTCATAATATATAATGTTTTAAGTTGTTTGATTTGTTTAAAAATATATGATGTTTTAGCTTGTTATTCTTATTTTATTTTTTATCTTTAAGAAATATTACAAACTCAATGATTGTTTCATGATTTTTTATACATGAAAATAGAAGTGAAAATTAGCTTGTACATTAAAAAAAAACTTAATTTAAATATGAATTAAAATAGCAATAAGTTTTTAAAATTTCTGTGTAAATTTCTAAAATGTCGAGTATTTTAATTGATGTTTCATACATCAAACTCCGTGCTTTTGCTGATTATACAACCATTTTCGTTCCCAGACTTCTTTCTGCCATACATAAATACTGCTTAATTTTGGCATTGCAAGTTTGAAACCCATAATTTTAGATAAGACTATCATTTGTAGTTGAGAAAAATAACAATTTCTAACTGTCAATATAGCTATAGAATCTCATAGCCTAAAATAAGAAGTAGAATGAAATATCGTATACCTGAATAATGTAGAGAAGCATTTTATCTCACTTTAGTTATCTGCTTACAGGCATTAGCAAATGGGCCTTATTAATACTGACTTTGTAATGTATCTGTGTGAACTATAATGCTTTCTTTCAATTCAAACTTCTCAAACATATCTTCTCTCGTATATACAAACTTCAGAAATCAATTGTAAGATAGAGACAGTACCAGAATATATTTTGATACAAAGGCCAATTATATAGGTTAGCAGCATAGCATCCTTTGGTCGATCGGTGCGATTTTCTGTTTAAATCAAAGTTTAGGCAACTCCACAAATCATAAAAGCAAAATAAGCAAGAAATTTCGGGTGCGGCTATTAACACCCCATAATTTGCTCTTCACCCCCCACTAATTAGAAAATAAAATGTGCACCCCAACATTTTCTCTTCCCACCCCAGTTTAATACGAAAATGCCCTTACTACATTATCATTCTCACTGCTCTCTCCTTTTAAAATTTTCATTGAATAAATTAACATTTGTAGACAGTGTTGTTGATTGAAATTTCTGTATATTTCGAAAGTTTCGGTATCGTAATGGTACACATCGCCGATTGTACGGCTTATAAAATTTTAATCATTATTTTTATTTTTTAGTCATTATTTTTAATTTCTATCTTTATTTTTTTTTTAAAGATCATATACAATGCTGATTTTGAATTTTAAGTTAATCATTGTACAACATTAGATAAGTTGTCTAATTAGTTGTTAAAAGGGTAAATTTGGAAATTAAATTCTAAAATTTTAGCTGGGGGGTGAAGAGAAAACAACGGGGTGCCAATAGCCGGACCCAGAAATTTCTGCATGTTACAATCTTCAACAAACAGCAGAGTGCAATTAGATAAACCATATCAAATCGATTCACCAGAGATAATGATCTCATCAAAGAAAAACTGAACTATGCATTGTAATTACACAGGAAAAAGACTTTTAATATAGGAAAACTACATAACCAACGAAACTTGCAATAGTAAGTCGCATAAACTTCATCCTGTATAAACACAGCAATTCGCGTCTACCATCAAAATCAATTAAGCAGCCTTTTTGGGCGTTTTGGCAACAGTCTTCTTAGGTGATTTTGGGGTCTCGGATTCCTTAGCAGCGGTCTTCTTGGGCAAAAGGACAGGGTTGATGTTTGGCAACACTCCACCATGAGCAATTGTCACTCCACCCAACAGTTTTCCCAACTCTTCATCGTTCCTTATTGCAAGAAGAACGTGCCTCGGAATGATTCGGTTCTTCTTGTTATCTTTCGCTGCATTTCCAGCAAGCTCTAGGACCTCTGCTGCTAAATACTCAAGAACGGCGGCAAGGTAAACAGGAGCTCCGGTGCCAACACGTTGAGCGTACCGGCCCTTCTTCAAGTATCGGCCAATACGGCCGACGGGGAATTGAAGACCGGCTTTGATGGATCTTGTGACGGACTTCTTTCTGGGTCCGCTTGGCCCCTTTCTACCTCCAGCGCCCTTCTTCATTTTTCCGGCTGCCTCCATTGCTTCGAGTTTGGACTTTTAAATTAAACCTAGGGTTTCCTGAATTGATTTAGGGAGAGAGGCGATTACGACGTTGAACGATGCGGAATACGAGGAGATTTAACAGTCGTGGGGATGACGCGGATGGCTAGTATTGCTCGTTGGATTTCTTTTAAATTGGACGGTGGTGATTGCCTTTGTCAGTGATCCGATTAGTTTGTTTCAGACCAATAGCGTGCTAGTATTTTTGTTGGAGTTCAAAGCGGCGAAATGCTTTTTATGAAAATTGTCCCTAAAATTCACTATACCTCTGTATCAAACCAATCAAAGTCTCTGATTTTCACATTTTTGCAATTAAGTCAGAGATAAAAAAAGAGTTTAATTACAAAAGGAGGAAATCAGGGGTCCTGATTAGTTGGGTATAGGAAGATAGAGGGTTTTGATTTGCGGACAAAGTTGTCGTTTTGGCAATCGGGTTCTTCAGTTTATTCCCTTGATCTGCAGATTTTACAGCTTTTAGCGGAAACCAATTCGAAATTCACTATTTGCATTCAATTATGAATGTTGTTTGCGCATGATTACGGCGCACTCTTTGCAAACTAACTGTTTTTTTTTTTTAACTAGTATAATCACACAACAATGAGAAAAACCAACTGTTAAATTATCTGATATTAAAAGGAAAAAAATTCTATTAATTATATTCTTAAACAAAAAATTAATGAAAACTTCCCTGTATTAGTTAAAAAAATGAAAATTAGCACAAATATATAAATTTTGTTAATTAATATGTTATGAATCATTACCAATTTTATAAAATTAAGTAAGAAATAAAACAAATGTTTGCTTATAACACATCATAATATTTGTGAATTGCCAATTAAAGAATATAAATAATGCAATAATAAGTGCAATAAATAAATCACATATCAATGAAGTATATTATTAAAATAAATACCTAAAAGTAGCATAGTTAATTTCAAAAACTAAAATTATGAGATAACTAAACTAACATTGCAGAAATAAATAAATAAATAAACTGAAGAATTTGTCATTCTTGGTATTTCTTCCAATATAAAATTTGATTCAACCGAATGATTAACAATCGACTGCGACATAACAGTGATCTTTTGTTTTTTCTCGTTCATGTAATTAATTTGAACAACGCCAAGCTTGAAAAGACGAGGTATCCATAATAACTCCTTCAGCTTTTGTTCATATACATCATCACCTTCTTCATTCTTAAATTTTGCAAAGATCATCATGATAATTTGAACGCAAAGAAACAGAAAGAAGAACTGTAAGGAATTTTTATTTTCAGATCTGAAAGCATTCCTACAAGGAGACGATGACTTAATAGAAAATTTTACGGCTGGCTAAAAATACAATTACCAATATACCCTTATTTACATAACGGACTAAACTATTTATTCTGGACTAACTTGTCATATACACCAACATCCCCCATTCAAGCATATGGATAACCAATAAAAATACATCTTTTTGATCTCTGCTCCATTTTATCCAAAGTTTTTGCAAGAGGATAACAAAAACAACCAAATACTTTCAAATGATAATAGTCAGGGTTTTTTTAATTAAGATATCATAATGAGTTTTCCATGATAAAACCGAGGATGGCATCATATTTATAAGATACGTTGCAGTAAGAAGAGCATTACCCCAAAACCTTTTAGGAAAATTTGCGTAAATTCTAAGAGCTCTAGCAGTCTCTAACAAATGTGTATGCTTCCTTTATACCCTCCCGTTCTGTCGGGGAACTCCAGGCAAGATCTTTTGATGAATTATTCCTTTTGACAAAACATAGTTTTGCAACATTCTTGAAGAATTTCAGTACCATTATCACTTCTGATAATCTTTACTCTGGTATGAAACTGAGTCTCAACGTAGGCTAGAAAGCTTGCAGTAATTTTTGGAACTTGGGTTTTATCATGAGCTAAATGAGTCCATGTACATCTAGAATGATCATCCAATATAGTATAGAAATATCTGGCCCTAACAAACTAGGAATTTTGTATGGGCCCCAAAGATCCATATGCACAAGCTCAAAACAAGAAGCAGCAATTGAATTAGAAAGATTAAATGGTAACTTATGATGCTTTGCTAACACACATGCTTCACAATCAAAATTTTCAGAATGTACATGAAAAGGTAAATGTTTCAATTTATTTATTGATGCATGGCCAAGTCTAGCATGCAAAACAGATAAACTTGGATTTTGAATAGAGGAATGACAAATAATGGAATATGATACAAGACAATTACTCAAAGGAAAACTAGTTTGAGGAGTAGAAATGTCTTGAAACATGTAAAGACCAGCATGTCTTCTTCCAGTTCCTTTCACCTTATCAGTAGTGAGGTCTTAGAAAGTGCATGAAGTTTTCTCAAATTTTGCATACAACTTATTTCGATCAAGTAGTCTACCAATTGATAAGAGATTGTGTTTAAACTCAGGGCAGTAAAACACATTATGAAGAGTGATTTCAGGAGATAAGATGACATTTCCCACTGTATTCACAGTTTTCAAAGCTCCATCAGGTAAAGCAATGTGTATGGGTTTGTTTAACATGTGTGTATTAGCAAACATTCTTAAGTCATATGCCATATGATTACTAGCACCAATATCTATTATCCAAGCATAATTAACATACTTATTTGATAAAGAAGCATTAAAAGCATAAACAATACCTGCGAAATTAATCGAGCAATGTTCTGCATTATTATTATGCATCATCTTGAAAACTTCCTTGCAAACTGCAGAAAACATTTGAGAATAACTAGCAGCAGAAGACTGAGTTGATGAAGAAACTGGTTCGAGATCCGAAGGAGCATCAAAAGGAGAGCTGCCTAATATTCCACAAGTTTCATTTACAGCAGCAACAATTCTGACAAGAGAATTTTTAGATTTCTTTGCTTTCACATCAGCATACCATTCTGGATAACCAACTAGCTTGAAACACTGCTCTTTAGCATGCCCCTTTTGTTTGCAGTGATCACAAAACTTTTCATACTTCATCTTCTTGTATTCATTATAATATCTCTTAGAAGAAACTTGAGATTTTGAACCAGTAGAATTTTTAACCGAAAACAACACACTCATCTCAGGAACAGTATGATTAATATTGAGAGAATTTTGTTTTTCAATTTGTTGAAAAATACGACAAGCCTTGTTAACAGTAGGTAAAGGATCCATACTTAGAATATTTGTCTTAACTTGATCATATGATTTATTTAGACCAGCAATCAATTGAATGAGTTTTCTGATTTGATCTGCCTCCAGAATTTGTTTAAGAATACCGCATGAACAATTCAACATCACACCACTACGCTTGCAATTTATCCCAAACTTTCTTCAATTTTCCGTAATACTCAGCAATCGATTATTCATTTTGTTGAACAGACATAAATTCCTTATAACATTCATAAAGAAGAGGCGCATTCGACTGACCATAACGTTCTTGTATTTCAATCCAAAGATTCCTAGCAGAAGTAGAAAAAATAAAAGTTTTAGAAATTGACCTTTCCATATAGTTTAATATCCATCCTGTGACCATGTAACCATTGCGTATCCATTTTTGCAAATCTGGAGAACAATCAGAAGGGCGCGGAAGAGATATGTCGATGAAACCAAGTTTATTCTTTGCTCCAAGTGCAAGCTTCACACTATGGGTCAAATTAAGGTAGTTTCCACTATCGAAGACGATCTGACCAAGTTGGCTGTTGGAATTATCGCCATGAGAAAGGAAGTACAGATCGTTGTAATTAATCGCGGCATTGATGTCTTGACCCATCGAAGACAATCAGGAAAGCGAGTCGGTCTTCAATGCTACTCTGATACCATGATAATTTGAACGCAAAGAAACAGAAAGAAGAACTGTGAGGAATTTTTATTTTCAGATCTAAAGGTATTCTTACCAGGAGACGACGACTTAATAGAAAACTTTATAGCTGGCTAAAAATACAATTACCAATATATGCTTATTCACATAACAAACTAAATTATTTATTCTGGACTAACTTGTCATATACACCAACACATCAGCACTGCAGCCTATAATTTCCTCTGCTATTTCGTTAAAAGCGGTAATCCATGCTTCGTCAGTTGTATCTTTAATCTTCATTACCATTATATATCTGCATTATAAAAGCATATTATTGCATACATTAACACTTGGTATAGTAGTTAATTATATTATATATACATACATACATACATACATATACATATATACCTCAAACCACGAGTACTTTCACTATGTTGGCATGCATCGCACCAATAGCTAGATTTTGTAGTTTTATAACTTTTTTGTTGCACTTTTTACAAGCTTCATACCATAATTTTTTGACTTTTAATGTAAGTTATGTACGCGAGTACGCTGAAGAATACAGACTGCATATTGAAAATTAACAATCAACATATATGAAATTATTAGTATACAATATAATTTGAAAAAAAGGTGGACTAACCTTGTCCTCACCCAATGTCGAATTGCTTGTTATTTGAGAAAGCATGACTTTATCATAAGTAGTAGGGAATATTTTCACATTTTTACCCTCTTGATTGTACCAACATCTAAAAAATTTAACTTCTAAAATGTCCGAAGTTATGGCCACATTGCTTTTACTCAATGTGGATAAAGATAAACCTATGATAACATCAAATAATATTAAAAATTGATGGATCAAATAATATTAAAAAATGGTGGAATGATGAAATTTAAAAATATTAAACATTTTTACATTCAAAATCTCCAACTTTTGCATATTTAATAGGTACTGTAGGAGCTTCATCAACAATTTCCACCAATTCAGTGCAACTCCTGTAGCAAGCTCTCCCCAAAATGTTACATTCACAGTTTTGGTTCTACAATTTAAATCTAATCATTAATAATTTAATTTTGAAAAAAATAGAAAGTTTAATATGTTTACTCACGAATCATCTGCAATAATTACATCCCGTTTTAGAAGGGTCCCGCTGTTTTCAGTTCGAATTTTTTTAATTGGTGAGACACTTTGAACAAGCCCGACTACATCTGAAAGGCACTTATGATAAGAAAACAAACAATAAGATTTTAAAAATTAATAATGTAGATGCATTACCTACTACTTCCTTTTTTGGAAGCTACTTTTGGAGCTGGTTAATCTTAACAAAATTATATATATCCTTCGGTATAGGGGAGCTCGCGTCTTCCACCATTCCGACCGATGAGTACTCATTTAAAATAATCTCATAATCATTTCTTATGATGCTGAAATCTTTATTTGCTGGCCTGAGAGTTCCTTTTGAAATGTAATAAATTTTTCCACACTCAAATATAGGATAATACTTGTAATGACCTGGGTTTTCGTGATCCTGGATATCGGCATACAACACTATGTCGACTATTCAAGCATCGGAAACACCGGATAGTCAATGAAAGAAATTAGAGGGTGAGAATAGATAAGATAGAAACTTAGAACAGAAGAAGAAGAAGAACATACAACATCAGAGTAACACGAATCTCACAGCGGAACGAACAACATATAATAGATAACATATCTTTGAAATAAAATCAGTATATGTATACAGTAACATTATCAGAGTACAACACTTACAACACAGCGGAAATAACAATAGCTATAAAATCTTGAATCCTCCTGCTCCAAGCTCTCCAAGTATATCTGTAAAATCCTGACTACTTGACTGCCTGTACAAAATTGGGCACCCAAGAGTTTTAGGGAAAACAAAACAAAACAAACTCTGGGTCAGTCCTGGGACTGGTGTGAGTAAAACAGTTTAAAACAGTTTGAGCAATTAAACGATATCTCATAAGACCATGCTGTATAACGGAATGGGTTTTTCCCTTATGAGAATCCAAAATAGTCTTTATATCAAAATTCGTTTGATATTGTGATAGTGTCTATCAACCACAATATAATAACCATCTAGTAGAAACGCTTTCATCTTACGTTCTACATATATAGTATACAATCAAAACCGCGAGCACTTATTGGATAATGGATCACCAACTATGACAAGGTATGGAACTACCTTTCGATAGTGTACCTCTAGAGAGGAATACACTGGGTTCAACAAGAACTTCTTACAACCCGACCACACATGACCGACCACTCATTTCGATTGAGTGTATCGAATGTATATCACCAACGGTTGGGAACAACAACCGTTTCCCGAAAGGGACAGCATCGAATAGATTAAAGAAGTAAATGAAACTCTAGATCAGGTGACAATACACCCTAATTGGAAGCAACCTACTTAGCCATGCTACCTGCCCGATTTTTGTCATTTCCCGGTTGTGAGGCTAGAGGCCACGCTTATCTCTGACAGATCACACATTTATTTACTTTGAATGTCACATCGTCATACCCGCCAAATCACAAATTGAATCCCAAAAAATACAACGGGTATACAACTAAGAGAAACGAATTCCTCCGCCACCAAACGTAAATACGTTTGAAGAGATCAACTTACGCGATCCATTAAATATACTCTGTCACACATTCTTCCATACAGGTCGTCCTGGAACAGGACAAACCGAAGGTACTATTCTATAAATCAATCTTAGGCAATTTCTACCTAGGATAACCAAAACGACACTTGCATAACTCCGTCTTCAATTTTCTTCATCATATTTGATTCGCAACGTTAATGCCCATACGGAGTGGTTTACATATAATGAATCTGATCCCGGTCTCTCCGTATTGATAACAGAAATGGTCAAAAACTTCGATAGTCAATGATTTAACTATCAAAGAAAAACACGTGTGCAAACAGCAATATTATTCCCAGATGGTAATTATATCGATCAAACATCATTTAACATTTATCTCTTTAGTTCATTTTTCATCTCCTGTTTCCATATATGCAAATTTCCTATTTTCTAAATTTAGAAAATATACGTTATTAACATTGGGAAACATTTCCATTTCTTGTTTTCTATATTAGGAAACATTTCTGATTCTTATTTGGAAAACATTTTCAAAACTCCTACATTTGGATTCAAACGGATGTTTAAATAAAACATCGTTATGCCAACTCAAACACTACACTGATTAACTAATTTCACTTAACCAACCTTCACTATCAAACCTTAATGATTCCTTAGTTAAAAATGGTGTCAATTAAGTTGGGGTATAACTACCTCTCAGACCTTAATTGAACAACATTTCTAACTTCAAAAATAGACAAAGTTCACCTTCTAAATCTTTGATAAACTTCCTTACGTAACTCTCGGATTCTATTTACGAATCCACTTCTTTATTGAAAACATTTTGTCTATAGCAATAGTGTTATAATCCCTACTTCTGAAATATCTAACTTCAAAATATAACTTTTATTCCTTAATTTAACTAAATAGACAATTTATAACAGAATAAATAAATCTTGATTTAAAGACCAGAAAGTAAATAGTACTTTCTTGAAATCGATATAATCGAATTTCAACATATAACTCTCTTTCGAATAATCTCTATTCGATAACTCCTTTTCGAATAAAATATATTCGATTAACTCCTTTTCGAATAAACTATATTCGATTAACTCCTTTCGAATAAACTATATTCGATAACTCCTTTCAAAAAAACTATATTCGATTAATTCCTTTTGAATAAACTATATTCGATAACTCTTTGCGAATAAACTATATTCGATTAACTCCTTTCGAATAAACTATATTCGATTAACTCCTTTCAAATAAACTATATTCGATTGCTCCTTTCGAATACTATATTCGAATAACTCTAATTCAACTAACTCTAATTCGACTAACTCTATTCAAAAAACTAATATTCGACTACCACTTGTTCAATTAACTCTATTCAATTAACTCTAACTCGATTAACTCTAATCGGTTAACTCTAATTTGATTAACTCTAACTCGAATAACTCCTTTCAGTTAACTATAACTCGATTAACTCTAATCGATTAATTCTAACTCGATTAACTCCTTTCAATTAACTCTATCTCGATTAACTCTAATCGATTAATTCTAACTCGATTAACTCTAACTTGATTAACCCCTTTCAATTAACTCTAACTCGATTAACTCTAATCGATTAATTCTAACTCGATTAAATCTAATCGATTCACTCCAATTGATTAACTTTAATTGATTAACTCTAATCGATTAACTCTAACTGATTAACTCTAATCGATTTACTCTAATTGATTAACTCTAATTGATTTACTCTAATCAACTTACTCTAATCGATTTACTCTAATCGATTTATTCTAATCGATTAACTCTAATCAACTAACTCTTATTCGAATAAATTATATTTGATAACTCTATTCGACTAACTCTATTCGATTACAAATATTTCCTTTTCTATTTGTTTATATTTATTTCGTATAAATATTTCCTTTTATAACTTTATTTATTTTCTAAATAAATATTTCCTTTATATAACTTTATTTATTTTCTAAATAAATATTTCCTTTATATAATTTTATTTATTTTCTAAATAAATATTTCCGTTTATCTTTCTTATTTGTTCAACAAATATTTCCTGTTCAATTCTATTTATTAAACAAATAAATATTCCCTTTTCAATTCTATTTATTTAACAAATAAATATTCCCTTTTCAATTCTATTTGTAAATGTTTTACAAATATTTCCTTTTATAATCTCTATATTTATTTTCCAAATAATTATTTATTTTATAATCTATTTATTTTAAATATGTTTCTTTTTATAGAATCTTTTGATTTTATAAATATTTCTTTTTCGATGTAACATTGAAAATTTCCTTTTTAACTTTCCAATATTCCTTATGGTATTTAACGTACCATATAACAATGATCAGTATCATTCAAACATACAAAATCAGCAACGGAATTCATATTACATCATATAACACAATATATGAAAAACAGTAAAATAAATGTTGAGGAATCCAGTTGGATTCCTCCGACCTGTTTCCCTGCATCCACAGATGTTAAACAATATAATTAACATCGATTTCATTTCAATATGAAATATTCTGCTAAACAGAATCAATATTTGATTAACGATATATATATATAATTATATCGGTATTTCCAACCAATCAATTAGCAGTACATCCAAACAGTCAACACACAGAATCAACCATCATCTATCAGTTCTAAAAATACGTTATAAAAATATAACTGGTAGAGTTGGTGAGTTTTGCTCACATTGGACGATCATCGTTAATAACGATAACCATCGCTTGATTCAAACGGACAATTTATTTTGCTATAAATTGTAATAAGCTCCTTTTTGCTCCCAGTCAGTTCCATTGTAGAGCCACCGTCCATACGATCCCAACGGATCTTGTTTTGCTGAATTTCGATATCGTATGAGGAAGTTACGACAATTCTAAGTTAATATACACTTTAAATTGGAAAAACATGGATTTAAATTTTCTCATGGGCCTTACCCTTTACAATACTGTCGACCCATTTTTTAACTCCCCACCGACCCGCAAATTTCATCTTCCTCTTCCCACATTAGAACGCGAGTTCCAGTATTCACAGTGGTCATTGTCGATATTCCCAAGCCCTGCCGCTCCTTCCTTACTTCACTAAACTCAAAACAAAGACCACCAAACAACTCGGCTAACCATCCTCTTCACGTCCATGCTCACACAAACAACTCCGGCGATCCCCTGCAAATCGTGACCGTGACCTTCTCCACGTTATACAGTAAATCAATCGAACTCCAATGTCACCGATACTCCTCAAAAATGCACGCAAGGTGCAGATTCACTTCCTGATCTCAACTATAACTCTATTTCTTCAAACCATTTCCCAAAAATCGAAAATATCCGAACCCTATGAGCTGCTGTAGTATTTTCCATCGACATTAAAACTGTCGAACCAAATAAAACTTACATAGGAAAGAAGATAATCCTACCAGCAATCCAAATATGTCTGTATAAGAATTTATATATTTTTGAATGAATTTCTTTTGATTTTTGAACATCTCATTTTTACTGTGAAGAAGAGAAACGACGGTAGAAGTAATTTGGCCAGAGAAATGATAGTCTTAGGGTTAGAAGATTTTTAAGGAGTATTTATAGAAATAATATAATATTTTTATATTTGATTTAAATATTCATTTATAACCAAGCGATGTATGTATTCATCCTTTAAAATTCCTATGATCACATATAATACCCAAAAATCATGAAAATGGGCATGCAACTAGAGTTTGACATCACAGACCCAACGAAACTGGTTTCGTCGAATTCTGACTCCGTTTGCTCACATAGTGTAACGACCCGGATTTTTTGACAGTTTATTTTAAATATTTAATATGGTTTTAAATATATAGTTGATAATATAAATTAATTTTTTATATTGAGTTATCGATTTAATAATAGAATATAATTTAATTTAGAATATATCGAATTATTGTAATTCGAAATATAATTGAAATCGAAGTTAAAAAATGAATCAAAATGATTCAGATGATAAGTAGGAATTTTATTTGATATATACGATAATAAATAATAATTTATTATCAATGAATTTGTGGTTTTTGAATTTAAATTATATTATATTAATTTAATATGGTATTTATGTTGAAATTAAATTTCAGAATATTTACTGTTGAGTTTAGAATAGGGTTATTATATTGAAATGTCAGTCGGTACGCTAGAATAGCGGTTCATGATTTAAATTAATGGACCCCAAGATATTTGATTGTGGATAAGCTCGAAATCAAATCGATATCCATCTAAAAAGAATAAAAATCACTTTATATCGAATCGTATTAAATACGAAATCAAATCGATTAAAATTTTGTTTGTACTATGCTAGACAACTATTTAATTCCAATGTACTATTGGTTCCCCGTCCTCCGTTTATAAATATCGAGACCACCCTCCCTCTTTCTTTCTTTCTTTCTTTATTTTCATCCGTTCCTCAGCTAGAAAGGAAATAAAAGTAAAATGGAAACCAACGAGAATGAAATTCGCTCCTCTCCTCTTAATCTCTAAAATCAATTCGCACCACATGTTCTTATCGAGTTCGACTTCAAGTTCAAGAGCTGCCGCAAGATCTGATACCATCATCTTTGACGTTGTTCGAGTTTGATAATGATTTCGAGTTTGATAATTAGGGCTCGACCTGGATAGCCGTCGTGAGCAAAATGGTTTGATTTGGGAAATCATTCGATTCGAATTCGGTTTCAATTTCGAATTCTTGGTACTGTTAGTGATGCGATGGGGTTAATGGTAACGGGGAATCAACGGTGAAAGAAGTGTTTGGATGGTCCGATTTTCAATTGAGATGTCGCTATACTGTAGTTTGCCAGGCTACGATGAGTTGAAGATTGAGGTTCGGACTGATGCCGAAGGGAGGAATTTGAGATACTACGTTTGTTGTGACTGTTGTTCGAATTGCAGTTTTAGTTGGTGCGTGATGTCGTGACAAGCATGAATGGCGCGATGTTGTTTAGGAAAGCTCGATTGGAATCAACCAGCTAGGAAACTGTTATCACGATGTGAACCCTTTGCATTCCTGAAGCCCGATGTCGAGAGCTAGCAGCGATATTTAGGCGAAGATTTAAGTCCAGGAAAAGGGCAGCGTAGCAAATTGTGGAGTAAAGCCAATCCAGTAAGAGGAAATGGTGATGTTCCAGGATTTGAGCAGTTCGCGTAAAAATCAATGTGAGTTAGATTTTTCTTAATTGATTTTTTTTTAAAAATGCTTAAAAATATTTGTTATTGAAAACATAGTACCCAAACACGTTAATCGATGTTATTATTGACTAAGTTGTTGAAAGATATTAAAGAGAAAAAAAATGAGGATTTAGGTAAATTAATTCTAATTAGTTTAGTAATGCCTTCCGATTTAACTTGATTAGTTTATGATTTAAAACTAATCTGAAATTGGGAATCGAAAGGAAAATGTAGTTAGTGAAGCATTATATAAATTTTAAATTTGATTTGGGAAATATTTAAATTTAAAAGCATTGGCTGTGCAAACCTAGGAAGTTAGAACAAGAAGAGAAAATTTATTTTAGTATATTCTTGACATAAGAACCTTGTTATGGAAATTCATTAGTTATTTATAGAATTCGAATTTTTCTTAGGCAAGGATAAGTCGAATGGAATTATTCGTGTGAAGTCAAGACCCGGAAATCGATGAATAGAAACTGAAATTGATACAAGTGCAAACTAAAAACCTTGGTGAGTAAATCTCACTCAAATTTTATTTAGAATTATTTTTATCAGTTAAATATAGTTGTTTGTTGGTTGTTTGGATGCTTTAAATATTGATTGTAGCTATAAAATATATATAAGTTATTTAGGCTTGGTGGTTGCTATTATATATATATATATATATATATATATATATTGGTAGTTTGATTTCCCGCAGTATCATTAGCGGATGCCCGCGGTACCATTAGCGGATGATTACCCTATGCGCCCCATGCTATGATAGTGGATGACCTTCATGCCGCGATATCCTGCCTCGAAGCGGGATGGGTATTATTTATGTTGACTAACGTCTGTGGATGCAGGGAAAACAGGTTGGAGGGATCCAACTGGATTCCTCAAAAATATTATTATTTGTTTGTTTCCACGTATATTATCATATATGATATGTTGATTGATAACTGGGTGGTTTGATTGTTTAATTATCACTGGGGCCTGAATGTTGATCTATAAAAAAATTGTGAAAGAGATTTTGAGATTTTAAACGGGAAATTCTATTTTCTAAAAATAGAATTTGAAATTCAAATGGATTGAAAATATTGACTTGTTTCGAATAAATAAAACAAGTATTGAAATTTATAAACGATGTTTTATAAATTAAAATATACAGGAAATTGAAGTGACGAATTTATAAATGGCATTTATAAATAAAATGTAATGATTTTCATTGGAAAAACAGGGAATCGAAATGAATTTATAAACGGTGTTTGTAAATAAAGTGGAATTTTTTTTATCATTTGATAATTTGAGTATTTAAATTCAAATGTGAATTTAAAAATAGAAACGGAGAAATCGTTTTAAAGAGATAAACGATGGAATTTATTCTGATGTTCAGAATATAAATTGAACTAAAATAAATCCTTAAGGATTTATGATTTGAATTCGATTAATTCGAATTTATTTAAATAGAAGTTAAATTGAATATGAAATATAAATTTGGTGTTATATATATAAGTTATTATAAATAGAAATCTCCAAAATAAGATTTGGTTTTAAATAAGATTTCGAAATAGACTTATTTAAATATAAACAAGGAAATTTATAAAATAGTGTTTATAAATATAATGAATTAATTATTAAGAGATAATTTGATTATTTAAATTCAAATGAAAATTCAAATAGAATTTGAATATAGAAAATTCAAATAGAACTGAAAGTAGAATTTGAATGTAGAAAATTCAAATGGAATTTGATTATAGAAAATTCAAATAGAATTGTAAAGAGAATTTGAAAATAGAAAGTTGAAATCATTTCGAAAAGGAGAACGATGGGTTTTATTTCGGAATTCGAAATATAAAAGAAATTGGATTTTTAAATAGATAATTGAAAGGGAAGCTTGTTCTATTTTGTGAAACGAGAAAGTTTATTTATAAAAAATGTTTATAAATATAGTTAAATAAATTATCATTTGATAATGTTGCAGTTTAAATTCAAAATATAAATTTAAAAATGAATTGGAAAGTGTTTTAAAATAGAACAATTGATTTTATTTCTAAATATAAGTTGAATTTGCATTAGAAAATCCAATG
The DNA here is from genome assembly GCA_030737875.1 of Allium sativum. Classification (NCBI taxonomy): domain Eukaryota; kingdom Viridiplantae; phylum Streptophyta; class Magnoliopsida; order Asparagales; family Amaryllidaceae; genus Allium; species Allium sativum. Next base: position 28,185,345 of record CM060925.1, on the reverse strand, counting down.
AGTTTATAATTGGAATTCGATTATATCGAATTTCATAAAATAATTTATTTCTAAATAAATTAGAATTAGATATAGAAATTTAAATTATATATAAATTTATAACTGAGTTATGAAGTAATCGACGGATAGGGATAATCGAGAATATTAAGTTGGGTTTGGTAAATAGGCTGAATTTATATTAAATATATTAGAATGGAGTTGGAATTTATATATAAACGAAGTTTAAAACGTTTATATATTAAATATAATTAAAACGAACTCGCCGCAGCGCGGTAGTTCGTAAATTGGTGATTCGAACTTCAATCGAGTGTATAGAACTCAATTAAAGTCGGAATTCTTTGAAACAAGAATCGTCGGGACTAGTTTGATAATAGTTTTCTAATGGAAGAGAAAAATCTGGATTTCGTCTGATAGATTTTGAGTTATGTCAAAATCAAATTTTCAGAAAAGCAGCGCCAAAATCATTTAAAACCCATAACTGTTTATTTAAATAAATAAAAGGATTTTAAAGAAATAAAATCCGAATTGCCATTAGAAAAATCCAGACTGGAGATATAAAATAAATATGAACTCCAGTGAAGTAAGTGAGATGATTTTTGAAACAAAAAAATCAGATTTTTAGTTATTAAATAGATTTAACTAATTTTGAAGAATAAATAGTTAATCGAGTTTTGAATCGAAATTGGCGTTGGATAAGTAAATTGGCTTTATGGATTCATATTCGAAATCGAATTTGAAACTCAAGTTAGAAATGAAATTCTACTTGTTTATAAGCAAATTAAAATATATTTGAACATGATATGTTCAAAATAAAGGGATTTGGCAAAATAGCTAATTAAAGAATAAATTAGCAAATTGAGTTAGGAATGACCGGATTGAGTTGGATAAATTGGAAAACAGGTGAATATAGGTTGAGCAGGTTTGGAATGAAGTATATGATGGTTATAATTTGTCTGCCCGACAAAAAGGTACACGTTTAAATTCCATATGGGATTTTATGTGCCGAATCGGCTAGCCGCTTGGCTTTTTCTTTTTCTTTTGATTGGAGAGGCTTGTGTGGCGGTTTGGGGATCTTCCCGATGCTCCCGGTACAAAGGAGGTTATGGCGATTTTTTCCGGAAATTTAATGAGTTAGAATATTTTTAAGAAAATTTGATAGTTAGAAATCAATGTATCGATATATATAGAATTCGATAAGTAAATGAACTTAAAAATAAAATATTATAAAGAAAAAGGAAATCTATAAATTAGATTTGTTAAAAATAAAAAGAGAAACGTATACGTGTTTATTAATGAAATATTTTGGGTGTAACGGTGTTTTACACAACATTCGTTTTAACCCAAATAAGTGGAATTTTGGAAATATAATAATATATATTTCCTGAGAGTAGAATTAAATGAGTCGAGCAAGAGATAAGTAAATGGAAATGTTTTCCAATTATAAATAGAAGATATTTTCTAAATATAGAAAATAAAAGTAGACGATATATGGAAATGTTTTTTCAAATAGCATAAGAGGCCAAGAAGATGATTATCGAAAATATCGTGTTAACAAACATTGATAAGGAAATGGAAAGGGTGATTTAATTAATGAATAGTAATTAAGGGGCCTAGTGATTGTTTGATGCTTTGAATGGATGTTTATTTTTCTTCGATAGTTAAATAACCGACTATCGAAGTGTTTGCCAATATCGTTGTCAATATGGAGAGACGAGTTGGATTATTATCCGAGAACCACTCCGTATTGGCAGTAGCGTTGCGAATCAGATTATATGAAGATAATCGAAGATGGAGTGAAGTGCAAGGACTTTTTCTATTAATAGAAATTGTGCCTTCGTTTTCGTTCAGTCCCAAAACGAACGTATATGGACGAATGTCTGATAAAGTATTTCCAATGATCGAATATGTTGGTATGTATAAATATATATGGTGGCAACAGATTTATTCCCTTAGCGTAATATCCAGAATATATTTGTGCAAATCAACTAGTGATTAACGGATCTGACAATGTGGCATTCAAAGTGATTGTGCTATCAATGAATAGAAAGTAATCGTAGCCTCAGGCCTCAACAACTGGGAAATGAAAAAAATCGGGCAGGCAACATGGTTATGTGGGTCTCTCCCATTAGGGTGTATAATTACCTATCTAGAGAAATTTCCTTACTTCTTTAATCTATCGATGTTGTCCCTTTTCTGGAAACGGTGGCTGATCCCAACCGTTGGTGATATACATTCGATACACTCAAGCGAAATGAGTGGTCGGTCTTGTGTGGGCCGGGTTGCAAGATGTTCTTGTTTAGCCCAGTGTATTCCTCTCTAGAGATACACTATCGGAAGGTGGTTCCATACCTTGTCATGTTGGAAATCCAATCTCCAATAAGCGCCCTGTGATTTTTGGTTTTATATTATATATGGAGCGTGAGATGCAAGCGTTCCGCTAGATTCTATTTATTTGATGTAGACATTATTATAATATCACTGGATTTGATATCAAAAATATTTTGGGTTACCGTAAGCTAAAAACCGTCCATGTTTATGTATGGATAGGTCTTACGATTATCATTTCTTCGAAAGGATTTTGAAAGTTAAACAAATGGTTCGAGTTTACTCACACCAGTCCCATGATTGACCCAGAGTTTATTTTTTTGTTTTCCCTAACCTCTTGGGTGCCCAAATTTGTACGGGCCGTCAAGTAGTCGGGATTTTTTAGATTCACTTGGAAGAGCTGGAAGCCGGAGGCTTCACCAGTCAGCTATAGACTATCATATTTCTGCTGTGTACTATGTTGTATCTGGAAACAGGTGTTTATAACTGTTCCAGGAATAATTGTTGTGCTATGATAATGGTATGTATATACAGTTACTGATTTATATTTCAAAAGTTATGTTATATAATATATTTTATTCGTTCCGCTGTGAGTTTGTGATCTTCGTTTCCTTCTATTATAATATTTCTTTCTTTCTATTTCTCATCCTCTAACTTCTTTCTAATAATGATTCGTATTTCTGTGCAATTTGGGTTGGACGTGTGGTGTTATTAGTCAACTCAGATAGTACAGATCTGCGGGCCGTTTTACACAACGTATTTTTAACCGTCAAAATACTGACTGTTTTTCACATTAAAAATCCGTACGGCCACATACTGACTCCAAAAATCACAAAACTTGAAATCTGAAAATAACTTAATGTTACGGATCCAACAAAATTAGTTTCGTCGAAAACGGAGTTCGTTTGCAAAACTGGCTATTTTTAAAGCTCTAAATAACCCATTTTAAATATTTAAATATATTTAAAATAATTAAATTAAATATTTATAAATAAATATTATTGTATATATTCAAATAGAATACCATACAGCTCCAGAATATTCCTATATGAATTCCTAACTCGATATTTCAAATTCCGACTGAATCGATATTCACTTTATATTATAGATTTCATTTATAATTTATAAATCGTTATAAATTATAAAGGAATTCCATAGCGATTTTTCAAAAATTTGATTTGGACATAATTCAAAATCTACACAATGAAATCCCGAATTTTCTCTTCCATTAGAAAAATATACTTCACCAGCTCCTAACGTTTCTTGTTTCACAGAAATCCGATTTAAAATGGCTTGTGTATATTCGTTTGAAGTTCGAATCGTTAAATTACGAACTTCCGCGCCATTACGGCCTCGATTATAATTATAATATAATTATACTTTCAAACTATCATTATTTAAATATATACGTTAATATAATTCAATCTTAAACTGAATTATATATTTGAATTTGTCTCATTTCACGATATTGCTATTTCGACTAATTCTGATTATTTCAGAATTATATATATATCCTATAAATTATTATATAAATTAATTATTCTATATAATTTAATCAAACTACTATTCACATATATAAATCACTAATTAAATTAATTAATTACAATACCGTAAAAATACGGGACATTACATTCTTCCCCCCTTAAAATAATTTCGTCCTCGAAATTACTAAGCTAGAGAACAACTCTGTTAACTGGGTTAAAATTATTTGGTTTACTTCTTAACTCCAGTTTCAATAAAAAAATTAATTTTAATTAAAATGTTAATTAATTCTTATCAACGAAAATTTTCAAAAATCCTGAAAATTTTCTAACACCCGAAATTTTCGAAAAATTTCGCTAGCACCTCCTTTGTACTGGTCAATCGGTACAACTACAACTCGCCTCTCTAGGCCTTCTCCAACCCAAAAGAAAATCAAACAACCAAGTGGCTTGCCAATTCGGCTCATAAAAACTCATACCCAATAGAAATATAAACTTGTACCTTTTTGTCGGGCATATCATTATATCCTTTGCATCTGTTACCAATTCTGCATATACCAATGTCATCCTAATAAAACTATAATCAGTTCATCCTCAACATAATTATTTGTTTAAACCAAAGTTAAATCCCATTCAAACTCCAATCTCAAATTCCAAACTCTTAACTCCATTATCCAATAACATTTCAAATTCAAATCTCACAAATCCAATTTGTCTCGATATCATTCTAATCCCATTCAATTTCAATTTGCTTTTAATTCAGATAGTCTCTTCCTGGAAGTTTTAAACAGCTTTGCTTTTCCCAAAAATCAAACTTTCCTTTTCAGGATTCAAAACAACTTGTTTTTCTCAAAACAATTCAAAAAAAAATCTTTGGTAGCAATCCATCACTTAGCAACTCGAAAATGACACTGATGATGTGGCCATCATCATCAGCGTTATTTTCCAGCTATCGAAGTGAGTTCAATACTATATCAGTTTCAAAACTTATTTAAACACCTTCATTTTGAAATCACTTTCAAAATATCCTTCACACTGCTTGTAAAACAATTTAAAACCTCCCGGGATTTTAAAATTCTCATATATTTAATCCATTTCCATTTACAAACACTTTTCATGTTTTCGGAATTTTAATTCCAATTCTGATTTAATTCCTCTGATTTCATATATTACATTCATATGAATCCTGATTGGCTATTTACATAACCATTTCAATTTATAATCTCATTCGATTATAATAACAACCAATACATCCTATATATGATAATAATTCAAATATAAATCATTCTTTTATATCAAATATAATTTTGGGTAAAATTATTTCATTTACCCTCTTTTCAAAACATACCGTGTCGGTTCATCGTGTTCGAGTGTTTAGAAACTCCTACCGATACAGTGGATCAAACTGATCGACCCGAATTCATAAACAACTCAACCAATAAATCTCCACAATATAAAACATTTTATATCAATAACAAATACGCGCTCATATATATACACCCAGACTCAATCTAGGGTATTACTAACCCCATCTCTACTGAGTCACGCCACAGAGCCAAGGTAATTACTTAACCTTCAGCTCTGATACCACTGTAACTACCCGGGTTTTCGCGATCCTGGATATCAGCATACAACACTATGTCGACTATTCAAGCATCGGAAACACCGGATAGTCCATGAAAGAAATTAGAGGGTGAGAATAGATAAGATAGAAACTTAAAATAGAAGAAGAAGAAGAACATACAACATAAGAGTAACACGAATCTCACAGCGGAACGAACAACATATAATAGATAACATATCTTTGAAATAAAATCAGTATATGTATACAGTAACATTATCAGAGTACAACACTTACAACACAGCGGAAATAACAATAGCTATAAAATCCTGAAGCCTCCTGTTCCAAGCTCTCCAAGTATATATATAAAATCCTGACTACTTGACTTCCCGTACAAAATTGGGCACCCAAGAGTTTTAGGGCAAACAAAACAAAACAAACTCTGGGTCAGTCATGGGACTGGTGTGAGTAAAACAATTTAAAACAGTTTGAGCAATTAAACGATATCTTATAAGACCACGCCGTATAACGGAATGGGTTTTTTCCCTTATGAGAATCCAAAATAGTCTTTATATCAAAATTCTTTTGATATTATGATAACATCTATCAACCACAATGTAATAATCATCTAGCAGAAACGCTTTCATCTCACGTTCTACATATATAGTATACAATCAAAACTACGAGCACTTATTGGATAATGGATCACCAACTATGACAAGGTATGGAACCACCTTCCGATAGTGTACCTCTAGAGGGGAATACACTGGGTTCAACAAGAACATCTTGCAACCCGACCACACATGACCGACCACACATTTCGCTTGAGTGTATCGAATGTATATCACCAACGGTTGGGATCAACAACCGTTTCCCGAAAGGGACAACATCAAATAGATTAAAGAAGTAAATGAAACTCTAGATCAGGTGAAAATACACCCTAATTGGAAGCAACCCACTTAGCCATGCTGCCTGCCCAATTTTTGTGATTTTCCGGTTGTGAGGCAAGAGGCCACGCTTATCTCTGACAGATCATACATTTATTTAATTTGAATATCACATCGTCATACCCGTCAAATCACAAATTGATTTCCCCAAAAATACAACGAGTATACAGCTAAGAGAAATGAATTCCTCTGCCACCAAACGTAAATACGTTTGAAGAGATCAACTTACGCGATCTATTAAATATACTCTATCAGACATTCTTTCATACAGGTCGTCTTGGGACTAGACAAACCGAAGGTACTATTATATGAATCCATCTTAGGCAATTTCTACCTAGGATTGCCAAAACAGCCCTTGCATAACTCCGTCTTCAATTTTCTTCATCATATTTGATTTGCAACGTTAATGCCCATACGGAGTGGTTTATAGATAATGAATCTGATCCCGGTCTCTCCGTATTGATAACAGAAATGGTCAAAAACTTCGATAGTCGGTGATTTAACTATCAAAGAAAAACACGTGTGCAAACAACGATATTATTCCCAGATGGAAATTATATTGATCAAACATCATTTAACATTTATCTCTTTAGTTCATTTTTCTTCTTTTGTTTCCATATATGCAACATTTCCTGTTTTCTTAATTTAGAAAATATACGTTATTAACATTGGGAAACATTTCCATTTCTTGTTTTCTATATTAGAAAACATTTCTGGTTCTTATTTGGAAAACATTTCCAAAACTCCTACATTTGGATTCAAACAAATGTTTAAATAAAACATCATTATGCCAACTCAAAACATTACACTGATTAACTAATTTCACTTAACCAACCTTCGCTATTGAACCTTAACCATTCCTTAGTTAAAAATGGAGTCAATCAAGTTGGGGTATAACTACCTCTCAGACCTTAACTGAACAACATTTCTAACTTCGAAAATAGACAAAGTTCACCTTCTAAATCTTTAACAAACTTCCTTATGTAACTCTCGGATTCTATTTACAAATCCACTTCTTTATTGAAAACATTTTGTTTATAACAATAGTGTTATAATCCCTACTTCTGAAATATCTAACTTCAAAATATAACTTTTATTCCTTAATTGAACTAAATAACTAAATAGACAATTTATAACTGAATAAATAAATCTTGATTTAGAAACCAAAAAGTAAATAGTACTTTCTCGAAATCGATATAATCGAATTTCAACATATAACTCTCTTTCGAAAAATCTCTATTCGATAACTCCTTTTCGAATAATCTATATTCGATTAACTCCTTTTCGAATAAACTATATTCGATTAACTCCTTTTCGAATAAACTATATTCGATTAACTCCTTTCGAATAAACTATATTCGATAACTCCTTTCGAATAAACTATATTCTATTAGCTCCTTTCGAATAAACTGTATTCGATTAAATCCTTTCGAATACTATATTCGATTAACTCCTTTCGAATAAACTATATTTGATAACTCCTTTCGAATAAACTATATTCGATTAACTCCTTTTGAATAAACTATATTTGATTAACTCCTTTCGAATAAACTATATTTGATTACTCATTTCGAATACTATATTCGAATAACTCTAATTCAACTAACTCTAATCCGACTAACTCTATTCGAATAACTAATATTCGACTAACTCTTGTTCAATTAACTCTAACTCGATTAACTCTAATCGATTAACACTAATTTGATTAACTCTAACTCGATTAACTCCTTTCAATTAACTCTAACTCAATTAATCCTAGTTGATTAATTCTAACTCGATTAACTCCTTTCAATTAACTCTAACTCGATTAACTCTAATCGATTAATTCTAACTCGATTAACTCTAACTCGATTAACTCCTTTCAATTAACTCTAACTCGATAACTCTAATCGATTAACTCTAATCGATTCACTCCAATTGATTAACTCTAACTGATTAACTCTAACTGATTAACTCTAATCAATTTACTCTAATTGATTAACTCTAATCAATTTACTCTAATTGACTAACTCTTATTCGAATAAATTATATTTGATAACTCTATTCGATTACAAATATTTCCTTTTCTGTTTGTTTTACAAATATTTCCTTTTCTATTTATTTATATTTATTTAATATAAATATTTCCTTTTATAACTTTATTTATTTTCTAAATAAATATTTCCTTTATATAACTTTATTTATTTTCTAAATAAATATTTCCTTTTATCTTTCTTATTTGTTCAACAAATATTTCCTTTTCAATTCTATTTATTTAACAAATAAATATTCCCTTTTCAATTCTATTTATTTAACAAATAAATATTCCCTTTTCAATTCTATTTGTAAATGTTTTACAAATATTCCCTTTTATAATCTCTATATTTATTTTCCAAATAATTATTTCTTTTATAATCTATTTATTTTAAAAATGTTTCTTTTTATAAAATCTTTTGATTTTATAAATATTTCTTTTTCAATATAACATTGAAAATTTCCTTTTTAACATTCCAATATTCCTTATGGTATTTAACGTACCATATAACAATGATCAGTATCATTCAAACATACAAAATCAACAACGGATTTCATATTACATCATATAACACAATATATGAAAAACAGTAAAATAAATGTTGAGGAATCCAATTGGATCCCTCCGACCTGTTTCCCTGCATCCACAGATGTTAAAACAATATAATTAACATCGATTTCATTTCAATATGAAATATTCTGCTAAACAGAATCAATATTTGATTAACGATATATATGTATAATTATATCGATATTTCCAACCAATCAATTAGCAGTACATCCAAACAGTCAACACACAGAATCAACCATCATCTATCAGTTCTAAAAATACGTTATAAAAATATAACTGGTAGAGTTGTCGAGTTTTACTCACATTGGGCGATCATCGTTAATAACGATAACCATTGCTTGATTCAGACCAATAATTTATTTTGCTATAAATTGTAACAAGCTCCGATTCACTCCCAGTCAGTTCCATTGTGGAGCCACCGTCCATACGATCCCAATGGATCTTGTTTTGCTGAATTTCGATGTCGTATGAGGAAGTTACGACAATTCTAAGTTAATATACACTTTAAATTGGAAAAACATGAATTTAAAATTTCTCATGGGCCTTACCCTTTACAATACTCTCGGCCCATTTTCTAACTCCCTACCGACCCGCAAATTTCATCTTCCTCTTCCCACATTAGAACGCGAGTTCCAGTATTTACAGTGACCATTGTCGATATTCCCATGCCCTACCGCTCCTTCCTTGCTTCACTAAACTCAAAACAAAGACCACCAAACAACTCGGCTAACCATCCTCTTCACGTCCATGCTCACACAAACAACTTTGGCGATCCCCTGCAAATCGCGACCGTGGCCTTCTCCACGTTATACAGTAAATCAATCGAACTCCAATGTCACTGATACTCCTCAAAAATGCACGCAAGGTGCGGATTCACTTCCTGATCTCAACTATAACTCTATTTCTTCAAACCATTTCCCTAAAATCGAAAATATCTGAACCCTAGGAGCTGCTGTAATATTTTCCATCGACATTAAAATTGCCAAACCAAATAAAACTTACATAGGAAAGAAGATAATCCTACCAGCAATCCAAATATGTTTATGTAAGAATTTATAGATTTTTGAATGAATTTCTTTTGATTTTTGAACTTCTCATTTTTACTGTGAAGAAGAGAAACGGTGGTAGAAGTAATTTGACCAAGGAAATGATAGTCTTAGGGTTAGAAGATTTTTAAGGAGTATTTATAGAAATAATATAATATTTTTATATTCGATTTAAATATTCATTTATAATCAAGCGCTTTATGTATTTATCCTTTAAAATTCCTGTGATCACATATAATACCCAAAAATCATGAAAATGGGCATGCAACTAGAGTTTGACATTACAGACCCAACGAAACTGGTTTCGTCGAATTCCGACTCCGTTTGCTCACACAGCGTATTTTTAACCATCAAAATACTGACTGTTTTTCACATTAAAAATCGGTACGACCACATACTGACTCCAAAAATCACGAAACTTGAACTCTAACAATAACTTAATGTTATGGATCCAACAAAATTAGTTTCGTCGAAAACGGAATTCGTTTGCAAAATTGGCTATTTTTGAAGCTCTAAATAACGCATTTTAAATATATAAATATATTTAAAATAATTGAATTAAAAAATTTATAAGTAAATATTATTGTATATATTCACATAAAATACCATACAGCTCAAGAATATTCCTATATGAATTCCTAACTCGATATTTCAAATCCCGATTGAATCGGTATTCACTTTATATTGAAATTTCATTTATAATATAAATAAATCGTTATAAATTATAAAGGAATTCCATAGCGGCTTTTCGAAAATTTGATTTGGACATAACTAAAAATCTACACAATGAAATCCTGATTTTTCTCTTCCATAAGAAAAATATACTTCACCAGCTCCTAACGTTTCTTGTTTCACAGAAATTCGATTTAAAACGGCTTCTGTATATTCGTTTGAAGTTCGAATCGTCGAATTACGAACTGCCGCGTCATTACGACCTCGATTATAATTATAATATAATTATACTTTCAATCTGTCGTTATTTAAATATATACGTTAATATAATTCAATCTTAAACTGAATTATATATTTGAATTTGTCCCATTTCACAATATTGTTATTTCGGTTAATTCTGATTATTTCATAATTATATATATATCCTTTAAATTATTATATTAATTAAATATTATATATAATTTAACTAAACCACTATTCACATCTATAAATCACTAATTAAATAATTAAACAAATTAATTATAATACCGTAAAAATATAGGACATTACTATACTTGTTTGCGTTTTTGTTAAACATCGTTGCTTGGACTTGGGCAACCTGTTAATTTTTTTTTAAAAAAGCAAGTAATGTAATAACATTGTAATAATTGTATTGCAAAAGTAAATAAAAGTACAATGGTTTAGTTAAAAAAAAGTTTACATCTTCATTGGTGAGTTCTACGCTAAACATACATCCTTCCCCCCTAATATTTTTGTAAGATCTCAAATTGCTTTTGTTTGTTACTCGAACTTTGATCCTCCAACTTTGTTGGTATGGATTGAGTAATGCAACATGAGTGATATTTCCCGACATATCCATTTGACTTATAGAGCTTTAGTAAATCCTAATCATATACAAATTATCAGATTACGACTTTTATGTGAAGCGAGAACAAATGAATATATATCATAATCAAGTGTTAGTATAAAAAAGAAACTAAAAATATGAACAAGCACAAGTAAATAGTATCACAAGTTTCAAAGCAAGTAGTGTCATAAGTATTTATAGATGAGATATTATGAATCGTAGCAGATATATTGACTAAGAAAGAAGCTATAACTTTCATGTAAATAGAATAAATTCAAATGGTATCACACTGCATTTCCAAAGCATGCCAACAACATAGTTCTGGGGCAGAAAAATACATATACAAAAAACTAGGGTAGAGCATTGTCAACTTTATTTCATTAAAAAAAATTGGGAACCAGCGCATTTTTTTAATGATAATATGCCATATTTATAAACAAACCGTAGACTTTCATATTCTATACAAAGTTTAGATGCATGGAAATAGTGCTTTATGCAAACCGTAAACTTTCCTGTAACACGAAAGGCACAAGCCTATCACCTTATACTTTCATGTTTAACAGAAGATATATTTCAAGTACAAACAACACTTTATGCATGGAAAAAAAAATCCTAAAAAAAAATAAAAAAATAAACAAAGCGCTTACTAATAATCATTCATAATTCATTACGACAAAAATAACTGTAACCAACATCGAATAAAATGTTGGCTTATGAATACATTCTTGAATATATATGACCAAATTATGATTAGAAACAAATCTGACAATTTTATTAATGTGCTAGAAACTTCAATATTGGATGGGTTATACACGAGAAAACAACAGTTGATGCATCCAATATATTTTAAAAAAAAAATAGTTTTTTTTTCTTTCTTTTTAAATTACTGAGCCAAAATATGGATTTCAATGGTTATGTGTACAGATCCGACCAAAAAATGAAACATAAGATAAATATATGTAAGATTTTAAATGTGTAAATCCTAGTTTCATTTGTTCATTTAGGTTTCAAAATAAAAAAATTCTCAATTAATCAATTATGGGTGGCTCTAATACCACTTTGCCATTTTTCTATAATATACATAACTACACTTTTATTGACTATTTTAGCAGATAGAAGGAAAAAAAAGAGCAAACAAGTACTATGAATATGAAAATTCTGATGTGAACAAAATGTTAGCTTTAAATTAATGGTAAATTCTAATTTAAAATAAAAGGACATTCAAGTACTATGATATTGATTTTGCAAAAAATGAAATAAAAAAGTAATGCAAATAGGTTACCTAAATTTAGAAGTATTTGCAAACTAGTTAGAAGATTGAAAGGAAGGAGGGTAGTTCTCTGCTGTTGATGAGAAACAAAAAAGGCCGTGTATTTATAGATAAGATATATGAGGCCCTAGCAGATATATTTACCTCAAAATACGAAGACCTGGCATTTAAGACCTAGTATTTAAGGGGAAGAATATCAGTGTATACTTAATTGAATTCTTGAGTGAAAAAAGGAGCTGACCCGGTATACCTAAAAACAGGTTACTTACCCAGATGTACCTTTTTTTTGATTAAATTTAATTTTAAACAAACCAATAAAAGGCCGTTGAAAAAATATTTCCATCCTGAGGTGACATCAATTGCATTGTACATTAATAATATTGCTCCATATACTGGCAAATGCATCTACTGTATCATATGCTCTATGATTATGACTGTGCATTCTAGAATACTAAGCTGATGTGGTCGGCGGACTTTTTACACTGAGACCACAATATTCAATATTTTTCTTAATGTACTTTGGGGAGAAGGTAGAAGATAATGTAGATGAAGACTTTGATTTCAAGGCCGTTGAAAATGGCTTTGTAAGTATCTGGGCCCTTATCCTGAACACATCTTATTTTTAGCTAATTGCTTCTTGCACATCACAATAGACAGATTGCTGTAACTCCTTTGTTGTTCAATGAAAATGCTGAATCTAATATTCAAGCTTCAACATCAGATTGGCTAACCTTGGTTCTCGCGGAAGGAAGCAAAGATGAAGCTTTTTGAGACTTATACTTACATATACCTTGTTAACTTGTAGACCACTTCTCACATGCCTGCTTTTATAGTTTTTTTGATTTCAGTATGTATAGCCCAGTTTATTATGGTTCATTTCTCCCTGCAGCTAATCAGGCTACCTTAAAAGTTAGAGGTTGATTTTATTTTTTCTTGAATGTCAGGGGTTGGTTGGTTTGCAAATTTGTTGTATTTTGTGCTGTAATTCAGTAGCTCTATTTTGTTTGTATGTTTATTTGCTACTTTGTTGTATGTTGTTTTTGTAATTCAATAGCTGGATTTTACTTGTATTCTTTTGCACTCTGTTTTGCTATATATGGTTTTGAGTCTGCTAGATGTATTTGGAAAAGTTTGTGCTAACATAAATGAGTGTGCAAAACATTAATGCGATCCTGGATTTGGCAAAGTCCTGTTCTGTTTAAATGAATTTGGACAGTACCATGTTTTTTTAATGCATATTTTGGTTCTTTTGGGTTGCAATTTTTCTTTTTAAAACTTATGGGGATATTGTTTGGACCTCAAAAAATACTGGTGCTGTAATTTATGTAATTGTTGTGTTAGGGCCTCTTTTGTATGCAACTGCTGTGTATATTCATATGTACCATTATACAGCTGAACAACAATAGCCCCATAACTTTTAAAAAGGAAAAATTGCAACCCAAAAGAACCAAAATATGAAATCAAAAATCATCTCAGTTAACAACCAAAATCCATGCAATAAGTCTAAGTGCAGTACCAATAAAATAAGTAGCAAAAATTTCAGCTAAAAATTAAGCTCATCACAAATGTGATGCAGTCTCTCTACACACGAATGGAACCATACGGTATAAAAAAGCACTCAAGTCAACATAATACTAAAATAAATGATAATTTTAATAGAAGATACATACTCCCCTCATCTGTAATAATCTCAAAGCTGGGCAGATCTTTATTTTATTAAGTGCAACGAAATCACAACTTTGGATGTACTCGCTTGCTGGCTCTACGGAGAGTTGTTCCTCGATAAGGTCATCAATGGAGACAAGATCATCAACAATTGTCGTCATTATCTGCAACGTTTCTACAAGCAACTTCATGTCTATTTCATCATCCCACAGATTTACATGCAGCAGAACAAAAGATTTTCTAGATTCTTTCTTTTTTGCAGAAGCTTTGACAGCAGCTGAACACTCCTCAGCTATTCTCTTCCTCTTCTTTTTCCAGATTCATGAAAAAGTGTTGTCTGTTTAGACTATACCTTCCGCCCATGGGTTAGTTTCACTTGAGGGTAGCCTTTGAGGACTTCGTGAACAATTTCAGCTATAACTGGCGAAAGCTGCACATAACAAAAGAAAAATGCATTAACTATTGACAGTGATTCCTACAGAGCTAAAGTTCTCAATGCTATTAAATTAAATGATAAGCAGATCTTACATCTTCATCTACTAGTCGGTAATGCATAGAGATACACAACTTATTGTTCTCTACTTTGGCACCTTTGATGTCATTAGTGGTGTAGCGAACCGAATTTCCATACTATTTGAGTTGACTAAATACACCACACGTCCAATCCAAATTGCACAAAAATACGAATAACTATGAAAGAGGAAGAATAGAAACAACACAGAATCTCACAATCGCAGCGGAACAAAATATAATATATCATAACTTTTGAAATACAAAATTTTAACTGTATAACATACAATTATCAGAGTATAACACTTACAACACAGTGGAAATAACAATACTATATAACGTTGAAGCCTCCTTCTCTTAGCTCCTTCAGATAAATCTGTAAAATCCTGAACAACTTGACTACTTATAGAAATTTGGGCACCCAAGAGTTTAGGGATAGAAAAATAAACTCTGGGTCAGTCACGAGACCGGTATGAGTAAACAGTTTAAAACATTTTGAGAAAATAAGAGATATCTCATAAGACCACGCCATATAACACAGAACGGGTTTTCCTTATGTGAATCCAAAACACTTGATTTAACTTTCAAAAATCCTTTTGAAATAAATGGTAATCTTTTGTATCAAAACTCTTTTAATATTAAAATAATGTCTATCAACCACAACTAAATAATCATCTAGTAGAACATTTTCATCTCACACTCTACATTATATAATATACAACCAAAACTGCGGGCACTTATTGGGTAATGAATTTCCAACTATGACAAGGTATGAAACCATCTTCCAATAGTGTATCTCTAGAGGGGAATACACTGGGTTCAACAAGAACATCTTGCAAGCCGACCACACATGACTGACCACTCATTTTGCTTGAGTGTATCGAATATATGTAATCAACGGTTGGGATCAGCAATCATTTTCTCGAATGAGACAACATCGAATAGAATAAAGAAGGAAATAAATTTTCTCTAGATAGGTGATAATACACCCTAATTGGGAGCTAGCCACGTAGCCATGCTGCCTGCCCGATTTTTGTCATTTCCCGGTTGTTGAGGCCTGAGGCTATGATTACTTCCTTTTTATTTATAGCACAATCACTTTGAATGCCACATTGTCAGATCCATTAATCACTAATTGATTTGCACAAATATATTTTAGATATTATGCTAAGAGAATAAATTCTCCACCACCATGTATATATCTATATAGACCAACATATGCGATCATTGGAAATTGAAGTGACCCACCCTTTCATACCCAATTGTTCACATAAACAATTATGCCGATTAATTATCAGAAAAACCCGTGGATCACTTGCTTAATAAATTTTCCTTATTAATTCCCCCAAGATCACCATCCACCAGTATAAATATATTGATGTAGATATCAAACATGTTACATAATATACTTCATTTATGAAGTCCATAGCTTCTTGCATGAGATGTCATTTTACTTGCATTGCAAATTTCCAGTAATTACATGAATCATAGCTTCTTTAAATCCTAAAAGATGGAATTCCTATAGGTGTATTTTCCCTTATATAGCAGCATGATATAATCTTTGATAAACACATCTAATCATTCTTCCTGAAAGAATTTCAAATAAATCAGCAAAGCTTTGAATGTACAAAGCATTGGGAGTGTGTGCACGTGCGCAGGATATACACCTACACAGCCCCTTGGTATATATAAATATTACAAATTAAAATGATCATTTATCAAAAAGAATTTATATGGATAAAATATCATGTAGTTTCTAAGATTTAACATGAAAAATACCATTTAACCTCATAATGGCATTTCCTCAAACACTTGTCAAAGTATATGATGAAATGCCTACACAAAAAGAACTACAAAAGAGGTGCAGGGAAAATCCATGATCTTGCAAAATTAGGTTAAGTTCTTTTATAAAACTCAATTTTAAACTACACTAGTGATTACTAAAGACATATCCAGATCATCACTTGTATGTGATGGTCGTACTTAGTTCACTGGCTAAGCACCAATGCACCAAGTGCATTGATCTATACCTACCAGATTTTTCATAACCTTTTTAGAGAAAGAAAACTACTCATAGTCCATAAATAATATCATATACACAAAAAGGACTTATTAATTACTGGCAAAATTATATAATACTTAAAATCGACATGGCATGATAATGGTTCAATGATAAGGTATGCACATTGAAACTGTGTAAACTACCACTTGTAATTCATTTCTGCTAATAAGTAAATATTGGACACAATGCTCATATAAGAATGCATCCCATCTATACTTTCATTAAGTCAAAAATTGCCTTTTTGTAGGGAATTCTATTATACCATGTACCATGACAAAATAGATTACCCATTTATAATGGGATAACAACGAACATAACACTAATACTTTTGCTAGTTCCATAGAGGTTCATGCATTACATTTGCATCATTCATATAGAAGACAATTTTCTTAGCTTCTTGCAAACATTTGCATACATTTATTTTTAACATAAAAACTACTTAAAACCCTTTAAGTTAACTGCAGCAATCCCATTTGATAAAGCATTCCCATATGCACTTTCAAGACACCACACTCAAGCCACTTGTTCTGAATCAATTCCCTAAGTTACCCCATTGCCAATGAAGTACCCCAAAGATTGGATAAACAATCAAACAGGGTCGAATTTGCAATCTGGTGTGACTACAAATCAGTATTAACATGACATTCTTGAACAGAACTCTTTAACACAAACATTTTTATATATATGAACAAATCATGGCAAATGTAGATATTATTTAACATCATACGATGCACATTCATACCCCAGTCCCTCTCATACATGTCATTATTCCCCATAACTCCATGTACCCAATAAACTTGGACTGACAGCTAAATTACACTAGTGGATCACCATCCTAAAATACCATGTGTTGAACACAAGTGCACACTGTATTTCCCAAATACACGAACGCATAGTGGGCTTATATTAAGCCATATGCATATCTAACCTCCATACTTGAGGATAGACAGATCAATACAACAGGTGATTAGCACCCCCACCAGATCTCGCTTACGAAGTGGCTCTCTTTTAAAGTACCACTTCTCGCAGATCTTAGGAGACTGCCTTATGTGATATTGAGAATGTGAGTCTTGCGGCAAAGCAGATGAACTACCTAACTAAACTAAGGGAAGAGGGAAGAAGGGTCAAACATCTGATATGACTAAGCTCCCCGGATCACCCCGTTTCACCTTTACTAGACGGAACGTGGTTCTAAATTAATGCCAGATAAAGCCCGGTGGTGACTCCAGGTAAATAGCAAGCTGGCAACTTTATGTAAGGCAGAGTTTGGTATTTTGGGTGTGATAGTGGAAAAGTTGACAGACAAGTCACTCGGAATTTGAAAATGCAACTATAGGTGAATGCTGTCAGCCCACCTCGTTTTCGGCTCTTTCTCATATAGAAACTTTACTTTCATGTTTCTAGTTAGGTTTTATTATTTTTGACCCAACTACCCTACACAGCCCTTTCATTGATGCATGTTACCCCATCCCTAAAGATGAATGACTTACCCCGTACCAATCAGAGTTTAAGGTGAACTTATATTTAACATATCAGCAATACATAATCATTCAGAAGCATATAAAATATAGAAAACATAAGCAGATTTCAATGATGAAATATTCAAGTTATTAAAAATCAATAATCATAGGTTTTTCATTGTCTTGAGCATATGATGAAGATGATTAGGACATCTCCTAACCTGGTATTTCTCCTTATCAGATCTATAATCTGAATCCAAAGAGTATTTTTAATGAATAGATAAGCTTATGAGCACTTATCATAGCACTATTCACCATTATCAAGAACACACATAAGCTTTAAACCTCCTTGTTTAATGTTGTATGCCCTTAACTTAAAAATCCTACCTCATGACAATATTTATGTTATTTTTCTGAGTTTTAATCTCAATTCTACATGGATCCTATCAGTAGCATTCACCCAAGCAGATAATCAAGCTAAACATGAAAACAACATATCACACACCATGAACAGTAATATTTATACAACTAAGGCTGTCTGAATAGGTCTTATGGCCATTAAAGTGTGAGATATACTCACCAAAGTTCTCCCTTGTCCTAAGTTTTCCAGTTTTCTTCCTTATCTTGCTACAGCTTCTTCAGCAAATATTTTCCAGGGATAGTGTTATGGCATTAACCCTTTCTAAAAAATGTTTTATATACAATTTGTAATAAGTGTTTTTTCCTAGGGTTTTGCCGCATATCAAATAACAGTATTATCCTTTGTTTATATATATTAATATAACTACATTATGATGTACAAAGTCTTTCAAGTGTACTGTTTTTAATGCATTCAGTTTATAGCCTATAATTGGCAATATGATTATCATTCAAATGGTGTGACTCTGGTTGGTCCCCTCCTCTTATTTCTGCTTTTTCTTTTTAAAACCAGAGGACAGAATAAAGCTAGCAAAAAGAAGGATACCTGAAATTCAAATTTCATTTCTTTTTCCTTGGCTACCATGTTACATATTCTAAGTATAAATGTTTTATTCACACATATTCTATGTTAAAACATGATCATTTGCTTAAATATTACCATTGTCTTTTATACTGATTTTCAATTGTGTTCAATAATGTACATATATCCATATTCCATTTTGTACAGAGAAACTATCATATAAAATTATGAAATCATAAATGTTCAAAAAATATATAGGGTTATCACATACACCCCTCCTTAAGGGATTGTGTCCCACAATCTTTTACTAATGCTAATATTAATTTATATTTTTTGTAACGAAGGATACATCCAAAGTAAAAATATGCATATGAAAATTAGATACTTACCCAAATATACTTCAGATTTTTCCTTTCTATCAGAAAAAAGTCCTGGGTAACTGGTTCTCATTTTATCTTCAACCTCCCATGTGCAATCATTTGAATCGAAGCTCCACTGCACTTTAACCAGCTTTATGTTTTTATTTCTTATGTCTTTTCTTCTCTTGCTTAAATTCCCACTGGTTCCTTTGCATAGCTCAAATCTATTTTAATCTTAACCTGAATAGGTGATTCTAAAATAGTTGCCTTATCATGTACCCACCTCCTTGGTTGTGACCCATGAAATACATTATGAATGCCTCTTAACTCCTCTGGTTACTTTAGTTTATAGGCCAGTGTACCTATTCTTTCCAAGATTTCATAAGGACCCACATACCTTGGTGCAAGTTTTCCTGCTTTGCCAAATCTTAATATCTTTCTCATTGGAGAAACTTTAAGGAACACATAATCTCCTACCTTAAATTCCACTGGCTTTCTACTTCTATCATCATATGTTTTCTGTCTCTTTTGTGCCACTTTCATCCTGTGTCTTATTAATTCTATTCTAGCAGTTGTTTCCTTAATGTATTCTGGTCCTAGCAGAATTCCTTCACCTCCATCCATCCAACATGCTGGTGAAGCATAAGGTTTTCCATATAAAGCTTCAAAGGGAGCCATCACAATACTAAATTGGTGACTATTATTATAAGTGAAATTAGCTAGATGTAAATATTCCTCCCAATTACCACCAAAGTCTAATACACATGCTCTAAGCAAATTCTCCAACACTTTGTTTATGATTACTGTTTGCCCATCTGTTTGTGGGTGGTATCCAGTACTTAAGCTTAATTCAGTGCCCATGGCCTCTTGAAAACCACCCCAAAATTTGCATGCAAACAAAGCATCTCTATCACTTATGATGTTTTTGGGTACCCCATGCAACCTTACTATTCCCTTGAGGAACAGTTGTTCCAACTTTGGAGTAGTTATGTTTGAATTTACTGGTATGAAATGAGCTGATTTGGTAAGCCTATCCACCACAACCATACACTATCATTTCCTTTTCTTGATTTAGGAAATCCTACAATAAAATCCATGGAGATACTTTCCCATCCACATGGGTACTTCTAAAGGATGTAACATACCTAAAGGTTTTTGATAATTTACTTTCACCTGTTGGCATATCAGACATTGGGAAACATATTTCACCACATCACTCTTCATACCTCTCCACCAGTAGCTTCTTTTTAAATCATGATACATTTTCATCCCTCTTGGATGAATTGTATATTTGTTCTATGATGCTCATCCATTACCTCTTTCTTAATTTCCTTTAAATCTGGTACACACATTTTTCCTTTAAATTTTAAATACCCTTCTTTACTCAATGAAAAATTTTCCACTTCTTTTCCCTCTATTAACTGAATTTTCTTTTCCTTTAAGTATGGATCTTGATCGTGTAGTGATCCTATTTTATCCATCATAACCGGCTTTATGGTTACCATGCTCAACTTCCCATAACTTTGTCCTTCATCTGATTCTTTTCTCTCAATTATTTCAACTGCCTCACTCAAACAGTTAAGGATTTAAACTCTTCTATCATTAAATTAGTCAACTTAACTTGTTGCCTTCTCAATGCATCAACAACCTTATTTTCTTTTCCTGGAGTATACAATATATCCAAATCATATGCCATAAGGAATTCAACCCATCTATGCTGTCTCATATTCAAATATTTTTATGAAAACAAATACTTTAAGGACTTGTGATCAGTGTATAAATCAAACTTTGTTCCTAGTAAGAAGTGTCTCCATAATTTCAAAGCTTAAACTACAGCTGCAAGTTCAAGATCATGGGTTGCATACCTAGTTTCATTTGGCTTAAGCTGCCTAGATGCATATGCAAATACCTGTCCATGTTGCATCAACACAACCCCTAAACTGGAACCATTAGCATAAGTATACACAACCAACCCTTCATTTTCTTCTGGAACTTGCAATATAGCTGAAGCTTGCTTCAATCTCTCAAAGTCTT
The DNA here is from genome assembly GCA_030737875.1 of Allium sativum. NCBI lineage: Eukaryota > Viridiplantae > Streptophyta > Magnoliopsida > Asparagales > Amaryllidaceae > Allium > Allium sativum. The sequence continues at coordinate 28,163,582 of CM060925.1, read as the reverse complement.
GATCATACTTTACTGTCCAAATAAAAGGCTGATCCTTTCTGGTTAGCATAGTCAAGGGTATGGCCACCCTTGCAAAATCTTTTATAAACCTTTTATAATATCCAGCCATGCCTAAGAATGATCTAACTTCAGTCACTGTCCTTGGTTTTTGCCATGCCTGCACTGCTATCACCTTCTGAGGATCCACTACAATGCCTTTTTCTGATATGATATGTCCTAAATTTTTTACTTCAGATTGTCAGAAAACACACTTTGTAAACTTGGCTTTTAATTCATGTTGTCTCAACCTGGTTAGGACTAAATGTAAGTTCTCTTCATGTTCTTCTCTGGATTTTGAATAAATCAGGATATCATCAATGAACACTAAAACAAATTTATCTAAATAGTCTTAAAGGTTCTATTTATCAAGTCAACAAAGTAAGATGGAGCATTGGTTAAGCCAAAGGGCATTACTAAGTATTCATATAATCCATACCTAGTATTAAAAGAAGCATATTTGATACTTTCCTCCTCCACTTTCATCTGATGAAACCCTGATGCTAAATCTAGCCTGCTAAAAATCCTTGCTCCATTCAATTGATCAAACATATCATCAATTCTTGGAAATGGATTTTTTTTAATAGTTACTTTGTTTAATTCCCTGTAGTCAATACACATTCTTAAAGATCCATCCTGTTTTTTAACAAAGACAACCGGGGAACCCCAACAAGAACTGCTAGGTCTTATAAACCCCCTTTTCTCTAAATCCTCAATTTGTTGTTTAAGCTCAATTAACTCTTTGGGACCCATTCTAGTTGGTTTCTTAATTACAGGGCTTGCTCCTGGAACTAATCTTATTTAGAACTCTACAGGTCTCTCTTGTGGAACTCCACTTACCTCTTCAAATACATCAGGGTATTGGTTAACTATGGGTATGCATTCTAATTTTATCATATTATCATCCCCATCTACTTCCCAAATGTTTCCTGATCCAGACTTAATGGTCTCACACTCAATGGTTATTCTTTTGTTATTTGAATTTATCAAAGAAATGGTGAATTCTTCCAGGTTGATTACTGCCTTGTGTTTTTGTAGCCAATTAACATCCAAAATAAATCCAATTCCAGGATATTTTAACACATATAAATCTGCTAAAAATATATGGCCTCCTATTTTCACTTTTACCCCTATGCATTGCATTTCCAAAACATATGTACTTCCTAAAGGACTTTTTATATGCAAAGTGTTTTGAACATACACACAAGTAAGTTTCAACTTCTGGACAATATCATAGGATATCAAAGAGTGAGTAAACCCTGTATCACAAACTACTGGTATGGTTAAATTTTCAATAAAAACTTTACCTTTTACTTGACCAACTATTTCCTCCTTTCCCTCCAGAGCTCCCACTTTTGCTGACTTCCTTGGTTCAGGGCGGTATTTTTTAATATGACCTTCTTTCCCACAATTAAAGCATTTAAATGCTGCCACCTTTCCAAATCTACAAGTTGATTTTATGTGGCCTTCCTTTCCACAATCAAAAGAAAAAAATTTCTTCTTAGTTTCAGATGTTGTTCCACTTTCTCCTTTCTTAACATTAGAATCCACTAGCTTCTTCTCATAAGGTTGGACTCTTGCTTTTCCCTTGTTGTTATTCTTCATATTTCTGAATTTTTCTCTTGCATTGTCATACTGTTCAAACTTCAGGGTTAAATCCAAGACCTGATCAAAAGTTTTATCTATATAGGGTAACATAGCCCTACTCAAGACTACATTAAATCCTTGAATGTATCTCCCATTTTTAGCTGTTTCATCAGCTATTAGAACAGTGCCATATTTTGAAAAACTCTTAAACTTCTGGGTATACTCAGTTACACTCATATTGTTCTGTCTAAGCCTAATAAACTCCACTACTACAAAAGTGGGCATATTCGACACTAATTTGTGTGTGTTGCATGAAAAGTATGGCGAAAGCTATGCTTTCTTTGATCTTCTGCAACATCATTCATGTGTTGTTGCATTAGATATAATGCATTGTTGTAGTTGGAGTTCTTGCGCTGTAACGTGCAACACCAGTTCAAAATGTTGCTTTACATAAATACATGTCAGGTCAGCGATCCGCGTTATCAGTTTAAACAAATAAATAATCGTAGATGTTTGATTAATACAACGGTTAAACGTATCCCTGCTTCAGTTTAGTGAAAATTTGGCGTGATCTTTTCCCCATTAACGAAATACTTCCCCACAAAACAAATTTCTCCCATACTCTTCCTTCTGCACGTTTCTCTCTCCACGAAATCCGTCCACGAAGACCTCCGATTGCTACTCTACCTCTGTTACAAACTACAAACCTCTGATTGCTCCTATTTTACAAACTTTACACCTCCGATTTGGATCATTTAGAACAATTACAGGTAGTTAGGGCTTCTTCATTTCGGTTTTATTTAGGTGTTTTCATCTCTAACTTATTTTGGTCTATGTTCAAAGTCTCTAGGTGATTTGGGTATACCGATTGCCTTAAATTAGGGTTTTTTATACTTGAAGTGTTGTATTTATATGTTTGTATGTGTTGAAATTGTGCAAGTTCTGTATTTTTATGTTTGCCAAACCATTGATGTATTGGCAAATAATGCCTATTTCGATAGGTGGAAACAAAATTTAGAGGACAAAAGAAATCCAGTTTAAATGTCTATTTTTGTTTGTAGTTAAATAATGCCTATTTCTCTTTCTACATCGTATGACTACGAAGATACCCTGGGCGTGGGTGATCTACGACTGTCAAACCCATCATCACTAGAAACTCCTATTGATTTTTATATAGAGATGCAAGAAAGGCACTGCGATGACATAGTCGTGCTGCCTTGCGTCGTCAGCACCAAAACAACTAAGTGGTTAATGAACAACAAGCCGACTCACCAATCATAATGTGTGATTGTGGGTATGCCGCTGTAGAAGATGTTATTTTGATTAGAGTCAACATTGGTCATCGTTATTTTAGATGTTGTGTTTATCCCACAAGGTGTAACTTTTGGCAGTGGATTGACCAACAGTTTCTAAGTCGAGCCGCTGAGTACGCAAATGAATTACAACATCAACTTACAACGCTGCAAAATCGAGTTATTGGTTTTCGAACTGACGTTAGTAGACTTAACGACCAGCTTCAAGGGCTAAACATTAGAAGACAAAATTAAATTGTTGCATCGTTCTTTGTATTAGGTACAATTGTATCATCTTTGTATCACCTGTATAATCTTTGTATCTGTACTGTTTTGTTTTGGTGCAGTCATGTAATATTATGAATTTGTGTTCAGTATCCTTAGTTGCTTGTTTTATGTATTCTCCTGATAATTCAGTTCCAAAAGTTAGTGATAATTCATGCCAAAACAATCGTCTTTCTATCATCACACTGATTATGTATATTTGTAAATTATTAACTTGTTTTGTTTTTATTTCTAATTTAATCAAACTTTACAGGGTAGCCCTTGTTTGTGTCTTGAAACTATTAGCGGTATCAAATTTATTCTTACTAGGTCGTGGTTAGATTGTGGCAATGGATAGTGAGTACTATATATGGATAGAACTTCCGAGATCGAGTGCAGAATATGTAAGAGGGGTAACAACTTTTCTAAGAAATGCATTTCCCATTTATAAAGTAGGTGATGACATGAAGTGCCCCTGCAAAAAATGTACAGAATGTAATTGGTATTGTGAAAATGTCATATATAATCATCTTATTTTTAATGGCCCTTCTCCATTACATACTGGGTGGATTTGTGAAGTTTCACAGACAAAATTAATAGGTGTTGATGACCATATGGATTGTGCAACGGAGATGGATTTTGAGGATAATTTAGAAGTGATGTTCAAATGTGCGAGTTACAAATTTGGTCAAAATCCCTGGGAGTTTGAAGTAGAACCAAATCCAGAGGCCGAGAAATTTTATCAGCATGTTAAAGAAGGAAAAAAAAAACCATTATATCCTAGCTACACTAAATTTTCTCGACTAAGTTTCTTAATCAGACTTTATCATTTAAAGCATGCTTATGAAATTAATAAGTCTGCGTTTGGGGAATTACTAAAGCTTATAAAAGAAGCCTTTTCTGATGCTCAACTACTTTTGTCTTCCTACGCTGCAAAGAATGTCATTAAGGATTTAGGTCTTGATTACCATAAAATACATGCCTGCCTAGCCAATGCATGTTATATTGGGCAGAGAATAAAGATAGAGAGGCTTGTGACATTTTTGGTTTTTCTAGGTGGATTGTAAAAGAAAAAGAAGACATCGTTGATAATAATGATCCACCAAAGTCGATTCCCAAAGTGTCGGCAAATGTTATGAGGTACTTTCCTCTAAGACCAAGATTACAAAGGATGTTTATGTGCCAAGAATTTTCCAAACTTATGAGATGGCACGAAATGGAACGAAAAGAAGATGGAAAACTAAGACATCCGACTGATGGTGTGGCATGGAAAATGACAGATGCTCGCTATGCTGATTTTTCATCAGAAAATCACAATGTTAGATTGGGTCTAGCATCCGTCGTTCAATGAATTCAAGTTATAGTACATGGCTAATTGTGTTGGTAAACTACAACCTTCCGCCTTGATTATGTATGAAACAAGAGAATTTGATTCTTTCAACGTTAATATCCGGTCCAGATTCTCCAAAGAACAATATTGACATGTATATGCAGCCTTTATTTGCGGAATTGAAAGCGTTATGGAATGTTGGTGTTGAAACTTTTGATTCCTTGACTGATGTGAATTTTAATTTACGTGCAAGTGTCTTATGGATCATTCGTGATTTTCTGTAATATGCCATGTTCTCAGGTTGGAGCACGAAGGGGAAACTAGCGTGTCCAGTATGCCATTATGAAACTTCTTCAAATTATTTGAGTCATAGCAAAAAAGTGTATTATATGCACCATTGAAAGTTTCTTGATCCGACACATAAGTGGAGTCTAGATAAGAGGAGATTTAATGGCGAAACTGAAATGGGGAGCATTACAGAAATATTATCAGGAACAGATATTGAAGAGTTATTGCGGGGGGTCAAAAATCAGTTCGGGAATAAGTCGAAGAAACCGGGTAAGAGTGATGGCCCTTTTAAAAAAAGGTCAATACTGTTTGACTTACCATATTGGTGTCATAATCCCCTTCGACATAACCTGGATGTCATGCATATAAAGAAGAACATGCACGACAAACTATTATATACTTTACTTAATATAGGTCGCATGTCGAAGGATCGCCTAAACGCTAGTTTGGATTTACAGGAATTGGGCATAAGGAAGGCCCTTCATCCTGTTGAATGTGGTGACGGAAAGCATGTTGAAATTAGAGCTGCAATATTTGATGAATAAGGAAAAAGAAATCTTTTGCTCTGTATTGAAGAATGCCAAACTACTGTACGGTTGTGCCTCGAATGTTAGTCGGTACTGCATATAAAAGAGGGAACGGTTGTGGGATATAAGAGCCATGATGCTCATTTCATACTCCACTATTTGTTACAATTTGTCGTGAAGAAAGCATCAAAACCCGAGGTTATGTTATCAATGATCAGATTTAGTGCATTCCTTAGAGGACTATGGAGCAAGGTTATCGAAGTGGATGATATCAAGAGGCTGCAAAAAGAAATTATCGAGATACTTTGTCATTTTTAAATGATTTTTCCATAGGCTTTTATCGATATAATGGTATACTTGCATGTTCATTTATGCAGAGAAATCGAATACGGTAGGCCTGAACATCTTAGATGCATGTATCCAATTGAGCGATGTCTAGGAAAGTTGAAATCTTATGTGCAAAATAGAAACAGACTGGAAGGTTCGATTGTAGAAGGTTACTTGGCAGAAGAGTGTGCGACCTTCTGATCAAGATTTTTAAGCGTTGATGGAGGAACAGAAAATATATCAATTAATTTTGGAAGATGTCCAACAGATTTGGAATATCATATTGGAACAAAAAAGAATAAAGATGGAAAGATGTTCAATTTGAAAGATGCAGATTGCAAGGCAATGCATCGCTATATTCTATTCAATTTCGGTAATAAAGAAATTGAGAGTTTGATCGAGTAAGTTCGTAATTTCCTATATCATTTTCCTTAACTATAAATTAATATCTGCATTTCGTAGTTTTTTAATCTTAATTATCATTTCGGGTTCATCGAGCTTTTGTGGATGGTCTTTCAAATCCAAGAAGATACAAGAGGGAATGAGAACATTTCAAAGAGTTTTGGAATTGGCTTAAAGAAGAGGTTTTGAAAAAGGAAAATATTTCAATAAATCTAGAGGTGTTTGCATTACGTCCTAATCGAGTAACTAGGAAGTTTACCAGTTATATAGTAAATGGATATAGATTCCACACAAAATTTAGAGATTCTCGATGTACCACACAAAATAGTGGTATATTTTTGACTGCCAAAACTACCAGATTTGCAAGTTAGAAAGACCAAAACCCAATAGTGGGCGATGTCAATTACTACGGATCAACTGAAGAAATTTTTGAGCTTGATTATTGGGGAGCTTTCATAGTGGTCCTTTTTAAGTGTTGCTGGTACCAAGAGGAAAAAGATTCATATGGTCTTACTCGAGTAAATTTTAGTAACTGCCATAAAACTAATCCTTATGTCCTGTCTTCGCAAGTGCAACAAGTATTTTATGTGGAAGATGTAGTTGAAAGTCATTACGTTATTAAAAAATTGCCGAGAGATTGGTGTGACACTGAAGATCAGAATGCAATGAAGAAGACATGAGTAATACACATTCACATGATATGGGCATAGGTGGTGAACTAGAACCAGAAGTTGTTGACGGAGGTTGGATTAGGGATGATGTCCCCGTAATACAACTAGAAACAGAACTAGAAGTAGAAGTTCCTGATCCTGTTCCGTCTCGTTAGGACAAAAAATTCCTCTTTCTTATTGCTTTAATTTGGTCCAATCTGTTGTCTAATTTATGATGTGTTTGGCACTTTTTGTTTTAGCTGCAGATTATTATCTTTGATGAATGTATTTGGCACTCTTTTCTCATAATGCAATCTACACTGTTCACATGTTTTATGATTTAATGTGTTTCTTTATTGTCATCTAAATTGCTTATAGACCAAAATGTTATAGTTTTTTTTTTTTTTCACTTTAACATGCATGTACCTCGTTCTAATGTATTCATTTTGTACAGGATGGATGAACTTATAAATATCCGACTGAACCATGGTGGATAGTTTCGAAGGACATGTTACATCGGTGGAGAATCCTTCATAGTACCAAAATATGATGTAGACCGCTTTCCTTACAGTGGGCTTATGGACTTTATTAAAGATTGTCTCCATTACACTGATATAGGAGGAGTCTATATCAGCAAAGGAACGAGGGGTGGCTGGCAGCTGATAGTGAATGACAAGGACGTAAACGAATACATACAGGGCTGCAATAAGCAAGAAGAAGTGGTTTTTTACATCGACAAAACCGTTGACAAAGACAGTGAGCTGTTGATTCAACTGCAGCCATATGTTATCATACAGTCAAGGAAAAACATAATTCAAGGTATATATGTATATGTATTATAGATCCATTCTTATATATATATATATCTGTGTGTGTGTGTGTGTAAAGAACTATAATGGATGCCATCGTTATTATTTTTATTGTTCCAGGTTCTGTTAAGAAGCCTGTTGCAAAGCGCAAGTATATAACTGCACATAGACTTCAGTAGCAACACAAAATGATGAAAAACAACCCAACTCGGGTTGGTCAGAAGAAATTATCGCCGGAGCCTGATATGAATAATGATGAAGAAGATGTTATTGTGATGGAGAAAGGAACCAGAAGAAAATTAAATGTAGAAAATGAAACAGATAACGATGATGATACCCGAGAGATTGAAGCTGATGTTCAGGTATTTTTCGGTTTTATTAATCCGGATGAAACCTTGTATTTCAAACTACATTTTATTAAAATTCTGCACGTAAAAGCAAGAACTGGATTTTAGTGTTTTCTATTACTGTGTCGTTGTCCTATTCCGACCATGAAGGCTGTAGTCAATTCAAGTAACTATTTGTTCTTTGTGCATGCATTCTGCCAAAATAGCAAGAGCTGTTTATACGTCGACTGTATTTGGTTAATTAGCTTAAATTTATCATCGATGGTGAGTAATACTGCTAATATGCTTGCAGTTCTCACAACCATCATTTTGACGAAGTAAGAACAAGGGCGAATCGCGCGAATGCAAGAAAATGATGCAGTTAGTAGATCACTTAGGGTGCCTTCATTGGTTAGTTGTATGCAAGAGGTTGCCGCACGAAACAGAAAAGATAAAGGTAAAGATGTTGCTGGAGTTGATGAATACATCCCAAAAAATGCTGGTGAAGGCGTCACTGATGATTCATCGGATTCTGAGGTATAAAGAAGTTATTTGTTTATTACTTACCGTCTTTGCCTCTATGAATGTAAAAAATCTTGAACTTTGACTTAATTGTAGAGAATCAAAATTGTTAAGGATCCTTTACATGGAACGAGAACTCGTTCGCGAACCAATGCAACCATTGAAATTGAGAAGGAAGTGATGACCCGCACCCCCTCCAAAGAAAGCTGGCTCCGACAAGGAGTTAATCGTGACACACACTCCCACTCCAAAGAAACTCAGTAATCGGGAGAAATCCACAAAAACATTAAAGAACTTGACGAAACCTACACCGTCCTTTTTGGGAGTATTAAAACCTACAATGTCTCTTACTTACAACAATTGGCATGTTGTTCCTGATCAATTAAAGTGACAAAAGTTGGAATATGCTCTGGTACAATCTATCACCCTAAACCATATATAGTTCAACTGACTTCCTAAATGTTTGGTTTTAATTAATTGGTTTGTTTCCTGAATTTTGTGATTGATATATTGTAGGCTAGGTATGTCATTCCGGAAGAAGGACACAAGTGGGTCTTGACCACGCTTAACGACTCTTGGAGGCAGTATAAGTCTCGCATCAAAGCAAGGTATTATAAAAAATATATTCAACTAATGAAGAAAGGCTTACGCCTAGTACAATTCCGTTTTGGAGGATTTTAAAATGCTCTTGCTATACCAAGGGGATGAAGCAGTTCAGGTACGACTTTAATGATATTCACATTTGTATAATGTTTAGTAGTTCACATGATCTTGTCTAGTGCTAATCTTTTCTTTAGTAGTTCTCATTATCCTTGTTTATGCTAATTTTTTTTCTGGATTTCCAGGCCCTAGCTGATACTAATTCTGCGCATCATAATTCATTAAATGAGATACATACCATGGATCCCAAAACTCATGCAGTAGCCAAAGAACAGATAGTATGTGTTTTTTTGAATTTTTTTTTTTTTTGTGATTGAGTTGAATTGCCCACATGATAATTCTAATTTGTTATATCATTGAATTATATTTTAGATCATTGTCACAATGTTCATAGGAAGCAGCTAGATCTGTAAATTCTTAACATTGGATGTTAAAAATTCCATTTAATTTTTGGTAATCCTAATACTTGATAGAGAAAGAAGGACCCACAAAAAGCCTCCCCGTCCGCTGCCTTGGTTTATTTGGAAATGTATAAACGAGAACCGGGGAGAACTTACAAGACTAACAAGGATGAGCCAAAGGACAAATATGTGAGTACATTAGACACTGAAATAACAATACTTGTGTCAGTATAATTGGCACATTGTATGTTTGTTGGAGCTGCTTATCAAAACGAACAAATAGTCAGTTAGTTTGAAAGAAAACCAGTTCTATTAATACATTCATTCCTGCCAGCTGCCTATTTATATATATGCTTGCCTGGTTTTCATTTTGTAGGCAAAGGTTCAAGCAATGGTGGATGCAAGAAACATTGTTGAGGCAGATGCACTTATTTCTGGTGGGAAGAGCCACATACGAAACTGGCTTGTAGGAAGACGAGATAAAATGATCGAAAAGTCTCCAACAACTCCTGGTTCTTCAGACAGTTATGTGCAAGACCTAACCCAAAAAATAAGACAAGAGCTTGAGACGGATTTTTGAAGAAAAGGTGAACATAAAAGTAAAAGAGAACGTGTCATGGGTGTTAAAAAAGCGAGGTGAAGCCAATCCAGATCTTAATTTAGATGTCGGTGACTTTTGTGTCACCACAACAAGTGATGAAGATGACATTGTTACCCCTGTAACCCCAGTGACCGACTGAAGTATTTGGATGGTATGTATTAGCACTTGTGATATATTCGAATTGTTCTTTTAAATTATGGCACATGTGGTATGTTTTGGTGATGACACTTGTGAGTTGGTATATATAATTGGTTGGTCTGACTGTGGTGATGAATGTTTTGGGAGGATTTATTGTATGAATATTTTGGTATATATGTATGAATGTGGTACAATGTTTTGAATTGAATATATGTACTACATAATTTGTAATTACAGGGTTGTATTACAGCTGCATTTGATTTTTTTCTGGTGTTGCATTTGATTTCTTTACCATTGCAGTTGATGTTTTCTGGTGTTGTAGTATAGTGTTGTGGTGTCACATTCTATGGTGCTGTGGTGTTGCATTAGATTGTTGTGTTGTTGCATTAGACTGTGCCGTGGTGTTGCATTAAGTGTAATATTATTAATTCCACAATGGTACGACACGTGGGGACAACAGCTTATGTGGTGCCATGTGGATAGCTGATGTGGCATGTGACACATGTGCAGCTGACGTGGCATGTGACACGTTGGCAGATGACGTGGAAAGTCCATGTGGACCCCACTATCGTGACCTGGGAGTCAGACTCTGGCTTTTGCTTAAGGCAACGCTGTATGCTATTGCATTACATGCATATACTGTTGCAATAGGGCTATAATGCAACACTTTCTTTCCGTAGCCGTAGATGGGCAAAAGCGTTGCCTTAGATGGCTAATGCAACGGCCGCGGATGCCACGCCCCCCTGGTGTTGCCTATTTGAAAAAATGGCGTACGACAATGCTTTTTTGATCTACGGCCACAGAAAAATAGTGTCGAATATGTCCACTTTTGTAGTAGTGCTCTTTCAGTAAATTGGCTCGTGTTGATGATGGAACACACCTTGCTTCCAACATTTCTTTAAACTGATTCCAGGTGATATCATTTTCTGCTCTCCCAGTTATCATTACCTCCCACCAATCCAAAGGCCACCCCTTTCAATCTCCTTGAAGCAATTTGAATTTTCCTTTGATCATTTATTTGCATATCAGCAAATATCCTATCCAAATTCCTTAACCAAGTTGCATACCCATGACTCCTTCAGTGCCTTCAAATTCTTTTCCTCCTAGATGAGTATAGGTCTTCAACAATTTAGACAGCTCTTCGTGGTGGTTTTCAGGCTTTGCCCCTATCCCATCCCTCACTGCTCTCATAAATTCTTGAACATTAGTCATAGAAGGGTCATTTGAACCCCCTTCTCCTTGATGAGATCCATACTTTCATTAAGTTAGTTATTGATATATCAAAGTAACTTAACTGTTATCATTACTATTTGCAAACATTTTCAATCAAAACAACCATACAGTCACATATGTAACCATTTTCAAACAAGACAATCAATACAAACAGACATGTGATGCCTATTCTAGCTATGTTTTAGTTCTAACATAGCTCTGATACCAAGCGAAGTGACCCACCCTTTCATACCAAATTATTCACATAAACAATTGTGCTGATTAATTGTCAGAAAAACCCATGGATCACTTGCTTGATAATTTTTCCTTATTATGCCCCCAAGATCACCATCCACTAGTATAAATATATTGGTGTAGATATTAAACATGTTACATAATATACTTCATTTATGAAGTCCATAACTTCTTGCATGATATGTCATTTTACTTGCATTGCAAATTTCCGGTAATTACATGAATTCATAGCTTCTTTAAATCCTAAAAGATGGAATTCCTATAGGTGTATTTTCCCTTATATAGCAGCATGATATAATCTTTGATAAACGCATCTAATCATTCTTCCTGAAAGAATTTCAAACAAATCAGCAAAGCTTTGAATGTACATGATATACACCTACACAACCCCTTGGTATATATAAATATTATAAATAAAAAGGATCATTTATCAGAAAGCATTTATATGGAGAAAATCTCATGTAGTTTCTAGGATTTAACATGAAAAATACCACTTAACCTCATAGTGGCATTTCCTCAAACACTTGTCAAAGTATATGATAAAATGCCTACGCAAAAAGAACTACAAAAGTGGTGTAGGGAAAATCCATGATCTTGTAAAATCAGGTTAAGTTCTTTTATAAAACTCATTTTTAAACTACGCTAGTGATTACATAAGACATATCCAGATCATCATTGGTATGTGATGGTCATACTTAGTTCACTGGCTAAGCATCAATGCACCAAGTGCATTGATCTATACCTACTAGATTTGTCGTAACCTTTTTAGAGAAAGAAAACTACTCATAGTCCATAAATAATATCATATACACAAAAAGGACATATTAATTACTGGTAAAATTGTATAATACTTAAAATAGACATGGCATGAGAATGGTTCAGTGATAAGGTATGCAAATTGAAACTGTGCAAACTACCACTTAGAATTCATTTCTGCTAATAAGTAAATATAGGGCACAATGCTCATATAAAAATGCATCCCATCTTTCATTAAGTCAAAAACAGCCTTTTTAAAGGGAATTCTATTATACCATTACCATGGCAAAACATATTACCCATTTATAATGGGATAATAAAGCACACAACACTAATACTTTTGCTAGTTCCTGTAACAACCCCAATTTTTAGTCTATTTTTTATTTAATTATTTAATTAAAACTTTGTTTTCTATTTTATTTTGTTTATGTAAAACTTAATTCGTTTGTATTTTATTGAGATAACTATTTGTTTTTTGTTTTTTGTGATTTAAATTTATATTTAATTTGGTTTTTATTACGAATGAATTTGATATGAATAGTATTTTCATTTTCAATCTTATTTAGTATATAAATATAATCGAGTTTATTTAGTTGAATTTGAACTTATTTAGGAAAATTAAAACATAAAATTGGTTTATAATGAAATGTTTATCTTTAATATTTTGTTATTTTATTTTTGGAAGTGATTTAAATAATTTTATATTGAAAACGTCAAATTTTAATCACTTCGTTTGGATCAGTTTTGACAATTATTTGCGGTAGCGGCAACCGATATATCTAAAATAAAAAATGAAAATGTAAAATAAAAACCTGAAAAAATATATTTGAGATGCGTCTAGCTAGACATAGCGTAGAAATTAATTTTGTCGGAAAATTTGAATGTTTGTCGATCGTGCAATTTTCAGTGCAAAGCTGCGCATATCAGTTCAAATTTTAACGATTTTGTAATCTCCCTGAAACCAGTTCAAACAAACATGAATAATATTCTATTCATTGTCACAAATCCAACGGCGAAATTCGTTTTGAGAAAATTAGACATTTTGACTTCCGTTTAATTGTTTTCTGGTGCCATTTTTCCTTTTAAAAGCGGTTCGTAGTACCTTTTTGAACGGAGCGTCTTGACACTGCAAACAATGTACCGTTTTGACCGTCTCATCGAGCTGATTACCGATATATATTCATATGTCAGTTTTGGTGCTCGGTTCGCGCTGAAATTTCGAAAAGGCTTGCGTGGTTCATTTTTGAAACAAAGTCATTTGAGTTCGAAGTGTCCATATTCGGATCCCTCATATTTTTCTAGCCATTTTGGGTCCGCAAAACCCGTCCTTCTCTTTTAATAAATCACTCATTTGTCTTTTTATTCACGAAATTGGACACTTTTGATGTAGAAAATATGCATGCACGTAAGTTCCCTTTCATTTCAACTTTCCAAAGTCCATGCATGCATGCTTTCATTTTTGCCAAAACACCAAAGCTTCCATGTGTTTCTATTTCCGAACGTTTCTTCTATCTTCTCCTCATCATTTTACATATGCAGTGACCTTTCCTATTCTATGTTTAAAAAAATAAATAAGAGAGAATGAAAACGTGCTACCTGTAAACATGCAACTATGTACAAAATCAAACTTGCCACTTTAGTAATGCTTAATGAAACTTGCCATGCGTTCAATCTTTTTTTTTTTTTTTTTTAAACCATCATTTCATTCAGTTTCAATACATGCATGCGTAGTTTCAAATGATTCATTTTCTATCCATTTGTTTTGTTTTACTGGATCAAAGCAACCCTTCGTTCAAATTTGAATACGTCCTTATTTTTTTGTGTGTGTCTATCCTACCGGTTCATAGTGCGGGCATATCTTACCATTTGAATTAGTCTTTTTCGATCCCACAATTCATGTTTCCTTTTATTTATTTATTTAAACCTGTGCATGCTTTCTCACCTCTCACTGCCAGCGGTCATTAGGAGGGCTTGATGAATGAGAATACACAATATCCACAACAGTACCCGTTGCACCGTTGACTAACCTAGTTTGCACTGAAAGATTTGACCGCAACATCACTCATGCACCTACCGAGAGATAAACATATTTTTCTAAACCTTTTGCATCACCAGAAGAAGAGTTAGATGCTGTTTCACAATTATTTATTGAAGGAACATGTGCAATGGTTTTTCCATGTTCAATTAGACGATTTTTGTTGTGTTCATTAATAGCCGTCCTTGTTGGAAAAAGATAAAGAGCGTTCTTAAAAGTTTCTTTAACTTCGTTCGATAGCAATGGCCAACCTCCTGTTTTGAATGGTTTCCAATTGTCTAAAGTAGACGCACCTCTACTTAATCTTTCTAAAGCCTGCCGTAAAGTTAGTTGCTTAATCCAACTTGGCGGAAAATATATATGATAGTCTTACACACTTATTGAAACCTGAATATGCAACTCCTCCACGTTGTTGTAAGAGATTTCCACCTTTCAGGTACAATAAACTATCACACACAGGAGGCAGTTGTCGCATATCACTAACTAAGACAACCGAAATTCCACCTAACAAGTCACTCACAGAAAAAATATCACGGCAACGTAAATCATCATTCGCAATCATTGTTCTACCAAGCTTGCTATATTCTTCAATTATAATCAACTTGGTATCTTTAAATTCTTCTTGCATACGATGACATTGCTCTCCTGAAATTTCTTTATAGCATGACTTTCTTTCTTTAGAGACTGAAAGTTCATGATGTATAGTACTACCACCAATGTTGAATGCGGCCACTCCGGTTGAAGCCATAACGCTTACAGCTTTACTACTTCCAAAATGAGTGATAACTGTATGAACAATGACATTTATAAGAGTTGATTTCACTGTACCAGCTCCACCACATATGATCATTCGAATTGACTTTCCTTATGTTATAGTTTTATATACTATATCATGTGCAATTCGTTGATCGTTTGATAACATGTCTAAAGAAATGTTAGTACAATTGTTCATAGTTTCATTTGTATATTCAGTAATTGAACGCAAATTGACATGTATAAAGTTACGTTCAGCATCAATATTAGGATACCGATGAAGTGATTCATTCCAATTATGTGAGGGATAAAAATCTCGTAAATCCGTTTATACCTCTCCGCCATCAACAAATAGAGGTCCCATCGATGCTGCAATCATCCACTCCTCTAGCTGATTTTCTTCATTATCATTTGTAATACCATCAACTTCAAATTCGTCGTCTATAGCATTTGGAAATGCACCAGGTTGAATTAAACCCAAATCAATATATCTTTGAGATCATTTCTCGAAGCTTCATTTTGCTTCATTTAGACTTCAATAATGATGATGCAATAACACCTGTATGTAAAAATTAGCGGTAAGAGTAATAATTTAGAATTGTTTAAATATTTTGAATTATAAAGCATGACTAATTGTGTGACATAAAAGTAAAAAAGATATGATGTTTCGAGAAGAATTCATAAAAAGTAGAAAAGCTGAATTAACAAAAAATATAAATGTAGTAAATAATGAATACCTGCTGTTCACAGAAAAGTTCGCATTTATCGCTAAGTGGAGAAATTTTACAACTTAGATCTGGTATAATTCGAACCACCGCCTCAGTTCGAAGCTTATGCCAACCTTTATTATAGTAGCGATAGTTTTTTGCCATATCAAAAAGTGAAAGATTTTCATATTCCCTTGGCCGATCCATATACCTTGCACTAAAATTTGGATTGATTCGACCGTATCTTCATCTGTTGCACCATTTCGATGTCGTACAATTGTTGATAACATGCTTTTCCCACTTACTGTAAGTTGCACCATGATTCTAGATGAACATACAAGTGGGTAAGACATCAAAAGCTGACATACCACTTGTGTAGAAATATCTCGTTCCGATACGCTTTTAAGAAGTTTTTTTATTGCAGTCGTAGAAGTTTGACATGGCCGATGAATGTTTTCGACTATTGTTCTGAATGTATCTGAGATGGTCTTTGATACTGGCTCTGCTTTTGCTGTATATTTTCCAACATAATTTACCACTACATGAATAGATAGGACCGACGACTAATCAATGTTAGCACACCAAACTTGAAGGACTTTTATGTTATGTGAACACACAAAATAATCATTTCGTTTTGATAGAAATTGGAAAATTTTACTATTCGGAGGATCTTCTACAATTTGAGACCTTGGCAACATGTCAAATTGATATTTAAAGCGACATGTCATTTGTTTGGTTGATTTATGTAACCGTAAACAATGATTTCCGCACCTAGAATGACGCATAACCCAAGTTATCAAGTTTCCATAGTCATCATCATCGATATCTAAATTTGCATCAAGCGGAACAACTCTTGCACAAGGATGTTCTTGTTTATGTAAAGGTTCTAACATATGAGGGTTTGTTGTATAAACAAGACGATCAAAATACTCAACAATGATATCATTATTAAGTAAATTTCCATTATTGTAAGACAGATCTGGTGCACCATGCAGGCAAAGAAAGCCATGAATATGCCCACTTCCACGATTTTGCCATTCAAATCGATACCAATAGTCTTTAATAGAAAACTCAGGTGTTAGGAAATCTTTTATGAACATATCAATCCTCGCTTGGAAAAACCACACAACAACAAGTGGGTTCTCAATTAATAATTGTGCTTTTCTTTTTCTTTTTTGGGCAAGATCCAAATTTTGCAATTCATTTGTTGGATAGAGAAGTTTATAAAGTTCCGGCCATTGCAAATCTACTGAACTCAATGTGAAAAATATCGTTGGTGCTCCTAATTGTTTTACCATAGCTGTAAGCTCTTTCAAACTTGCAAACCAATAAGAACGGCTTCCACGGATGCCTTTGGAAAAATAAGAATTGCATTAAGACAACTGCCGATCTCTTGATTTTAACATTTCACAAATATCTTGGATTATCAAATTTCCATCTTCGGGATTTTTTTGCACATAAATATTACAAATACTCAGTGCACGTCATCTACTAACAGAATATAAGAAAAATAACGAAATCGAGCATCCTTTGCAATTCTTTGATTGGGATATTTCATTAAGTATTGAAAATACCGAGGAGTTTCTTGGCCTACTTATCTCAAATTGGCATTCCCTAAGGGAAATAATGTTGGAAAAGCCATCGAGATATACCCAGATGTTTTAAACTCGTCAATATAATTAGAAGAAATAGGCATTTCAACTATCATTTCATTATTTTGTTGACTTTCTAGAATGGATAATACACAGGCTTGTTGGTTGGGTTGTACCATATTCGTTATTGCACCTGATGATTCAAATTCTTCAATGTCAATTATTTCATTTTCATACTCTCGAGGCCCTGCTGGATAAGATTTATAGTTATGTGTTGGAATGTTTTCTAAATCATCTTGAATTTGTGGAAGTGTAGAGGGCACACCGTCTTCAGGTAATTCATTGAGAGTTATTTCATTAATGTGTACGTCAGCATAAAAAATATTATGGTTTCAAGCCAAAGTAGTGTTTGTCTTACGTGTTCACGTCTTACTCCAAACTCCTTGTTTTCATATACTCCACTTCTATTAACAACTAGGACCGCCAATAAATCATCTAGCTTATAAGGGAGAGAAGATGCAATTGCATTGACGTCTTATGGAAAGTTAATAACATTTCCGATGCATTTATATTGTTGTCCTCTAAGCGATAAACTAACATCACCAGATGAATGTGTGCTATAAGTATCTTCTCCAAGCTTGTAAGGCAAGATAATTCAGGTGGAACATGTCCAGGTTCCATTAAATTTGGAGAACTAAACATGGATGGAAGATCATGATGTGGTCTATCATTGTGACAATCAGTACATGAAGATGAAGAAACAATTAGATCTGGAAAATACATAGTGCAAGCTTGACAATATCTCCATTGCATATCTTGGCATGATTTTCTAAATTTGTGTGCATTGGTAAATTTTACAGCTGAAGATGATGATACTGAAGTAGGAAAGGATGAGTTTTCCATGTTTGAATTTTTACGTTGAGCTCTGGTTTGTCTACGTCGTGCAACATCCATGAATTTTCGATGTTGTTATTGTTCGGTAGTTTCTCTCAAATGTTTAGCTAGCAGCTTAGATGCACGATTTTTATTGTACTTAGCATTCCTTTCATCACGGTCTTCCGATGTAGGGAAGTCTCTGTTTAGAAAATGATTATCATTTACAAGCAAGTAAAAAATAATATACGAGACAGAATAAGAAAAACAAAGTTTTAAATAAATGATGCACGAGGAATATTTAGTTTTTAATGTATTAGTACGAGAAAAATGTGGTATTATCCATGAATGTGATGCATAGTTTCACATAAATATAATAAATGCTTGAAAATGGTCACAAATAAGCATATTCCATGGAAATGGAGTGAAATATATACTTTTGATAAAAAATTTAAGAAAAATGAAAACTAATAATTCACATCAAATAACACTTACATTAAAGGAAATATTCGTTAACCATGAAGGAATTAATTTTGAATTTGATAAAATACTATCATTTGTGTGTGTATACATACAGATTGATTTTAACATACGAATACAACTCAACGTACGCAGACATAATTAACTGGAAAAACATTATCAATAAATGTTATAGTATGTACCTGTGCGAGGAACATGGTAGATGAAGTGGACGCAGTGCACCCGGAATGTTCTCAAGACTAAATGCATTAGAAGTTTCACTCATAACTTCATACGACCTCTACATACACATGCACAGTACAAAAATACTTAGTGATTTTAAACAATTTGGATATATTTATCTGTAGCATTGTAGGATGCATTACAAGCTTTATTTTGGAAAAGCATAACATAGAAGTCATAAGAAACAGAACATACTTGTTTAAGATTGATAAGCTTATATGTTTACCTTATGCGAAACAGTCATAGTCTTTGGGGAACTTTGTAAATAATATATAGTATATAATATCCTCACATGCTGAGACAAGTCCCACATTAGGGAATTTGTAAAATAAATCCTATATAACTATAATGAGTTCACCCTTCACATTGCCAATTGGTTTTGTGATAACTTGGGAATCTCTAACATGGTATCAGAGCTCAGGATTAGAGCCAATGCAAAAAATACGTATGTGCTTGACCGCCATACGTTCCCCACTCCATCCAAAATACTATGTTCACGTAGATGGCTCAAAATACGCCACACGTAAAGGGGGAGCGATGAAAATAATAGTCCCACATCGGGAAATATGCAACTATGATCCTGGATATAAACTAAGATGTTCCTCATCACATTGTCAATTGGTTTTGTGATAATCCGGTGTTCTCTAACATGGTATCAGAGCGGGTTTAATTCATGCGCACAGTGCCACACTTATCCACGTCACCCAATATAAAGGTCCACGTGTTAGGCTCATATATGCCACACGTGCGGGGGCGTGTTGAGACAAGTCCCACATTGGGGAATTTGTAAAATAAATCCTATATAACTATAATGAGTTCACCCTTCACATTGCCAATTGGTTTTGTGATAACTTGGGAATCTCTAACAGTTATCAATAGAAGATGGTAGGGCGTTCAAATCCAAATTACACGTACCTGCGATTATGATGAACAAAAGATGTCATATTTATGCAAACTTCTTAAAAGTTCAAACGATATAATGATACTTATAAAAGAGTTACCTTGATAGGGTCCTGCGTTTTATGTTGAACCTCTTCAAATAACGAAACATTTGTGAATGATTTTGACCCTTGTAACATAATATGTTCATTCATTATTTCACATGGAATCTAAAAATAAAGTGAAAACAAAATCATGTAAGATTGTCAAATCAAGAAAATTAGAAAGTATACAATAATTATTTTATTGCGTTTGTATTCCAATCATCATTTTAATTCATTTCAATTCAAAATTAAAGAGTAAGTCAAAATATAGAATGGAAATTAATCACCGCATATAGAAGACATGATATTGACGATTGTTGCACATAAGCAACTTGAAATGGTTTGTTGACGCTGTTAGATAAAGGTGATACATTTAAATCGAATGTACGCCCGATGCCCGCATTGTATACATTTATAACATATCACTTTTTTTTAAATTAAATTTAAAAAGAATCCGATTTACAGACTTAGGAAAGATGCAATACTTATTTTGAAAACAGATGAAAGAAAAGAATGATTTTAAGAAAAAGCAATCGATATATAAAAGAGTCACCTTGATTAGGGGTCTGTGCTTTTTCTTGAGCCTCTTCAAATAATGAAACGTTATCACATGACTTCGACCGTTGTAACATAATAGATTCATCCATAATTTCACACAGAGCCTAAATATTAAACCAAAAAAAATCATGTAAGGTTATCAAATCAATAATATTAGAAACTATATAATAATTATTTGATTGCATCTATATCTTAATGAATCATATTAATTCATTTCAAATACAAAATCTGAGAGTAAGTTAAAATGTAGGTTGGAAATTAATTACCATATGTGAAAGATATGGTATTGGTGATTATTGAACATAAGCAACTTCAAATGGTTGGTTGACGTTGTTAGACAAAAGCGATACATTTAAATCAAATGCATACCTAATTCCTGCATTATTATTAAAATACATAAGATATCACATTTTTTCAATTAGCAGAATAAATTTGATTTACAAATTTTAGGAATATGCAATACTTAAAATGGAAGAAAGAAAACAAAAAATGATTTTGAGAAAAAGTAATCAGCTGGTTCGAAAGACAACCTTGACTAGTAGATTTTCTTGTTGCAGCTTCTTGCATATGGCTGACATGTTTCTCATATTGTTGTTATTCATTAGTAGGCAAAGGCCATTCATCCAGAACAATATGATTTATATTAGGTGTATGACAAACGTATAAAACGTAAAAATAGGTTAATTTGAGAAAATTACTGTACAATTAGTTAACTTCAATGTGGACACCAGTGTGGGATCAACATGATGTTTGAATGTTTGCTCATCATTGTCAGATAAAGGCATATCATTCAAGTCAATATGGACCACTTTAGATGTTTTATTTTTCTGCATGTGCCAAAAATCATGCACACGTTCTTAATTAAATAAGCATAAATAAAATAAAATAAAATGGTTAACTTATGTACATATAATGATGGTTGATACCATTTTATGACTCATGAGGCTAGTGCATTGTATGAATTAACCATCATCATTATATAAATAAATATATCTAAAGAACTATATTGGACCTCATGTAAGTTGCAGCTGTATAAACAAATGGAGCATTAACAAACATGATTTTATGCATTATGAATCAAAGCATATACAAATGTAATTAAATATGAAATGCAACTTAAAATAGACAAAGTTATTTCATTTTCATACTCTGGAGGCCCTGTAGTAAGAAGATTACTAATCTTCTTCTTAATTACAATGTTAACATATATTTTATAACCCATTTATCCAAAAAATCAAATAAAAACATATGCCTTTGTTTGAGTTTGAAAAAATATGACATATTGTACAAGTCACGAAATGAAAGCTAACATGATGGTGTAAATTTCCAAAGCATGGCAACAACATAGTTCCAGGGCAGGAAAATACATATACAAAGAATAGGGTTGAGCATTGTCAACTTTATTTCATTAATTTTTTTTGGGAATTAGCACATTTTTTTATGATAATATGCCATGTTTATAAACAAATTGTAGACTTTCATGTTCTATACAAAGTTTAGATACGTGGAAACAGTGCTTTATGCAATCCGTAAACTTTCCTGCAACACAAAGGGCACAAGCCTATCACCTTATACTTCCATGTTTAACAAAAGATATATTTCAAGTACAAAGAGCACTTTAGGCAAGGTTAAAAAAAAATCCTGAAAAAAAAAACAAAGCGCTTACTAATACTCATTCATAATTCATTAGGACAAAAATAATTGTAACCATCACCGAATAAAATGTTGGCTTATGAATACATTCTTGAATATATATGACCAAATTATGATCGGAAACAAATCTGACAATTTTATTAATGTGCTGGAAATTTCAGTATTGGATGGGTTATACATGAGGCTACAATAGTCAACGCATCCAGCATCCAATATAAAAAAATAGTTTTTTTTTTTTTTTTAATTGCTGAGCCAAAACATGGATTTCAGTGGTTATGTGTACAGATCCAACCAAAAAATGAAACATAAGATAAATATAGAAATTTAATCGCAAACAGATGCTTTTATTCATTAACATGCTCTAGCAATCAATGGTCTAACTTTTAGTGGCAAACAAATACAATTCAAGATGTTCTCAACTATAGGCCATATGCATAAACCTAGGGTGTGTAAGATTGGCAACTAGATGCTAACTTGTATCAACGCCAAAATCAAATGAATAAGGATTTAGCAGTAGCAGCGCTTGCTGAAATTTAATTTCTTATTCAAAATAGGGATCTCAGCTGTTTCAATTTAAAAAAAGGATTTTCACCCAAAACTGTACTGGCAATACAATTCAATTACGAGACAAACAAACTAAGTGCATCTTCTCTATTCTAGTCTAATTGATATTAAGGTATAATACGTGATTTGAAATAGAGAGAAATTATTAACTGCAAGTATTTGTTCTTTTCCCTGTACTCGCAACAATAAATATATACGAAGGGGTTGGATACAGAGAAAAGGGAGATTATTAGGTTTAGCTATTCACTAATTTCATGATTTAATCATACCGACCTTTGCGAAGAAGATTTGATTTGCAGCGGGTATGTGGAGAAGATTTGAGTTTACGGTATCGAGTAGTTGGGAATATGCGGAGAAAGATTGATTCTAAGTGAAGAAATTGTCGGAAGAGGATTATGTGGAGAAGTTTTGAGTTGCAACGAAGAAATTGAAGAAAATGGCTTAAAATAATGCCAACGGAAGAATTGGACATGATTTTTTCCTTGAACAATGGGCGGAGAGGAACAACGAGAAAATGTCGTGAAAATGAGATTTTCTAGCCGAGTTTCATTGGCATGGACACTTTTAATTTGGCTCTTACAGTAGGGAAACCTCCCTAACAGCCGATTGATAAATTTTATAAGCTTAACAAATTCAACAGAAATGATCTTTGAAGATATTTGATCATATTATTTTTGAAAAATGAATTTGAAAAAAATAATACCATAACCAAATTTTAAGTTATAATATTTTGATAATGTTTACAAATAATTGTTTGGAATTAATAAAAGAAGTTTATTTTTTAATCCTATTTTGGATGATTAAAATTTATCGAGACATTCTGAATTCATAAATGAAGCTTGATCATTTGTGTTTCAAGTTTCCGTTTGGTGATAGTTGTTAATATCAGGATTTGAACTTCTAGACATTTGCCAGTCCCTATCTACTAGGACAACCGCATAATGGTGGGATAAACCAACCATGTAGATCCGTAATTTCGAAAAAGAACATGGATAAATATGTTTCTTTTATTAAATACAGTTATGACAAAATTGTTTTATATTTGATTTGGAAAATATAATTTCATAAATATGGTTATTAGACTTGAACATTGGAATCATATTTGAATTTTATATTAAAGAATTCAAATGTGAAGAACTGTT
Source organism: Allium sativum (assembly GCA_030737875.1). NCBI lineage: Eukaryota > Viridiplantae > Streptophyta > Magnoliopsida > Asparagales > Amaryllidaceae > Allium > Allium sativum. The sequence continues at coordinate 28,139,637 of CM060925.1, read as the reverse complement.
TCTGAAATTAAAAAAATGAAAGCCAGATATAATTGGAGCTTGAATTCAAAAGTGTAAGATTTGAATTTTGAAATAACATATTGAAATTTGAAATGTTAAATAAATATAATTTGAAAATACATGTTTCGAGCTTTGAACTTGAAATGCAAGAACAAACCTACATCTAACTGGGTACCAAAAATAGCAGAAAGCAAAAGAGATAATTTACAGGAAAATGCATCAAATGCTATTATAATAAGCAAGGAAAAAGTCAAATAAAAGGTTGATATGCATTAACATGACTCTTAAACGTCAAATATCACAGTGGTTGACATACAACAACAAGGTTTTTCAGCAACAAGCGTTCTTTGAGATAAACTTTTTCATGTACTGCAGGAGGAATCTTCATCTTACGAAGTGCATAAAACACAATTTGGAAAATAAAAAGTAGTACGATTTGAACTGGCTGAAGACAAGGATGCCAAACGCTACAACATGAATAAAAGGACGAGCAAGGCAAAAAATAAAATATAACAATCCTTAGCGTTTTAGCTGTCCCAATGTATCCTTCCACTTTTGTCGTTTGTCCCTTGTTTTCTGCTTCTTTTTCTCTTCCCCTTCTTAGTAAGGATGAGATAACGATCATTAACGATCGACTATCTTGCCTTACTGAGAATTCCTGTCCATCCCGGACTGGTTCGCAGTCTCCCTCTATGTCCGATCAAACTTACGGGGAATCTCTAGGATTCCCCGTGACCGGAGAGGCGATAGTTCGTTCTTATTCCCTCTCTTTTCGGTCTGTGCATCATATACGCGATCTTTTCACACACTCCCCGCATCATTCACACACACTCTATAGCGGAGTCCGAGCCGATCGCTCAATCCACTCGACATACGCTTTATCCTATGATTTTTTCTGTTGTCTTCTCTTTCTTTTGGAGTTTTTCTTTCGCTTTTGCTCTATCCCATATGGCGAATTTCTTATTCTGAAACACTCGCGGTATTGGTAACAACGCGTCTATAGTTAGGCTCAAACACATCATGGGGAAGCATTCCATTTGTCTGGTGGCGCTTTTGGAGCCATTCATAGGGCCAGAGGAGGTCACCGAGTCTGTTTTCTACCTTGGTTTTGGTAGTTCCTTAGCCAATGTCTCTGACAGGATTTGGATCCTTTAGTCCAAAGACGTCGTGGTCCGTCCTGTTTTCGATTCTGTCCAGCTTCTCTCTATGGCTTCTTCTTCTTCTTTCTCCTCTTCCTTTCTTTTTCTGCGGTTTACGCTAAGTGTGATCGAATAGAGCGTTTGGACCTTCGCTCCGACTTCCTTTCTCTATCCGATCCGGGTTTTGGTATATCGGTTTTAGGTGGTGACTTTAATGTGGCCGCCTGCCAGGCCGAGAAGCAGGGTGGCCCCGCTATTAATCATGCGGTGGTTGCAGACTTTAACTCTTTCACTGTCAGCTTTGATCTCTCGGAAATTTCCTTTGTCAATTCGACTTATATTTGGAGTAATAACCAGGAAGGGCCGAACTAGATTCTTTCTTAACTTGACAGAGTGTTCGATTCCTAAGGTTGGTTCAACCTTCATTTCTCCCTTTTTATGTCTCATCTACATCGTGCTTTCTCGGATCATGCTTTGATGATTCCACGCTCCTCTCCCTTTACCTTTTCTGGTCCTTCTTCTTTTCGCTTCTAGAGGATGTGGAGATCTCACCACGCATTACATCAGGTTGTGGAAGATTCCTGGAACTCTGATGCCCTTAGTTCTCCTTTTGTTATCTTCTTTATTAAGCTGAAGCGTCTCAAGGCCTTCCTTAAGGATTATAATGTGCTGGTTTTCTTAAACATCTTCGACCATGTTAGGGCGGCCGAAGAGATTATTATTTTAGCGGAATACTCTTTTGATGAGGACCCTTCTTTTTCTAATAAGGAGGCGTAGGCGCTTGCCCAATTGGCCTTCTCTTTGGAGCTCCGTATTGAGAGTGACTTCCTTCGCTAAAAGGCAAGGATCAAGTAGATTATCAAAGGTGATACGAACTACAAATTCTTTCATTCTTCTACTCGTAAGAAGAATAACATCCTCTCGGTTCATCAAATTCAACACCCTGTTCTCTCTTTGGCATCCACTTTAGAGGAGGTTAAAGAGACTATTTTGTCTCACTTCCATTCTTTTCTGGGTGCTCCTTCGGTGGCCGTCTCTGATTCATCCCTTTTAGCTTTTATCCCAGGTTGATTTTACCATTTGATAGAGTCATCCATGCTGCACCTCCTTCCTTGGAGATAATCCGGGCTTGTGTATTCGCTCTAAGCAAGGACAATGCTTGTGGACTAGATGGCTTCAACGACTTTTTTACAGAAGTGTTTGGCTGATCATTTAGGAAGATTTTTGTCTTTCCATTCATTTTTTTTCTCTAGAGGAGCTCTCCCTAAGGGATGAACTTCCACTAATTTGGTCCTTATCCCCAAATGCGAAAATCCTTGCTCATAAGCAGATTTTCGCCCGATCAACTTGTTTATCCTTTGTAACAAGATTATCTCTAAGGTGCTAACCTCTTTGTCTAACACATTTTCTAGAGCGTATTATCTCTTCCTCTCAGGCTGGGTTCGTTAAGGGACACTTGATCACCGACAACGTCCTTTTAGCCTAGGGGATGATTTCCTTGAATGGTCGCAAGGTCAGGGTTTCTAATGTGGTCGTCAAGCTGTGCATGGCCAAAGCTTATGATCGTATGTCTTCATCGTTAAGGTTCCAAGGGCTTTCCGCTTTTCGAATTCCCTTATCGGTATTATCTGGAGGCTCATTTCCATTTGTTGATTCTCCATTCTCATCAACGGATCGACCAATGGGGTTTTCAAGTCTGGAAGAGGTTTACGTTAGGGGTGGCAACTAGACCTGACCCGATAGACCCGGACCTGATCCAACGGGTCTTGGGTGTAGGCGGGTCGGATTTTGTCGAGTCTAAACTACACATTTCCAAAACCTGGAATCGACTCAACCCGAGCTTCATGTCAGGTTGGTTCGGGTTCGGATGGGTAGTGACACTGAAATTACACATATTTTAATGATTTTTGATCGAGACTATCAGTATGGGTCTATCGAGTCGGGTCAGCTTGGGTCGGATTTTATCTGATTTTTATTGTATTTTTCATCACCTAGACCAGACCCGAGACCCATTGGGTTCAGTTTAGATTTAGGTCTTTCGGTTCGGGTTTTTGATTCTCGGTTCTAATTGCCAACCCTAGTCTACGTAAGGAGACCCCCTTTCGCTGACTTTATTTGTCATTGCCTTCGAGGCTTTCATGCGAGGATTTCATTCTCTTATATAGCGGGCTAGATCTGGAGGTTTGGCATTCCCAGAGGCTATCCTCTCATTTCTTCCTTACCTTTTGCGGACGACGTAATCATTTTCACAAATGGTAATCGTCGGTCCATTCGTCGCCTTCTTAGCTTCATTCCCCAGTACGAGAGGTGTTCAGGCTAACTTGTTAACTCAATTATTCGTCCTTATGAAAGATTTGTCCTTGGTTAGGTCTTCTTGGATCGAAACCTTCACTGGGTTCAAGGCTGCCTCTCTTCCCTTGCCTTATCTCGGTATTGTCCTATACAGAGGAAGAGAGCTCAACGCTATTTTTGATCCCCTGAATGACAAAGCCAGGGGTAAGATTATTAGATGGAATATGACTCTCCTCTCTCAGGCTGGGAGACTGATTTTTATAAAGTCGATTCTTAATTCTATAGGATCATACGTCTTTGCTGCTATGACTCCTACTTCCTTCTTCTTCTATTTTTATCAGTCCTTGGCATTGTCCTTTTTACTGGGTAAAAAGGACATCACTAATCGTCATCACTAAATTTCCTGGGGCATCATTTGTGTCCCAAAAGTGGAGGAGGTACAAGCCTTCTAAATCCAAAGGATATCTGCGCCTTTGCTCGCAAGTTATGGGTAGGTTTGAAGCGAACAATTCCCTCTGGGCAAGTTTTCTCCCTGGTAAGTTCACAGACTTCGGGTCACGAATTTCACCGGTGTCCGTCCTATGCTAGTGAGATGTGGAAACAGATCCAATTCGTGAAGTCCTTCTCAGACTCACATGGTGGCGGGTCTGATTGGGAAGGCCGTCCTTTCTCGATAAGGGATATGTGGAGTTCAACGAGAACCCCTCCTCCAACGCTCATTAATTTTTCTTTCATCTGGGATGTCCAACTCCCTCCCAAAGTTTCTTTGTTTATGTGGAGAACTCTTCATGAAGGGTTACCGCTATATGAGAATCTTCAGAGTATTGGTATCCCGCTCGTATCCCGTTGCAGATGTTATAGAGTCGGTGACTTGGAGTCCAGTGCTTAGTTATTTTTCATTAACTCTTGTGCCAGTTCTGTCTGGAACTACTTCAGGAACTTGCTCGGTCCCCGAGGTAATGCCTCTTTCCTTGTAGACTTACTAAGAAACGGGTGGACCGACATCACTGGCAAATATGCCTGTTTTATTCTTTTTCATATGATCCTTGTCTTATCTGCTGGCATATTTGGTGCTTGGTTCTCCTTTTTATATCTTCTTTATTAAGCTGAAGTGTCTCAAAGCTTGCCTTAAGGATTAGAACGTGTTGGTTTTCAAAAACATCTTCGACAGTGTTAGGGCGTCCAAAGAGATTCTTATTTTAGCAGAATCCTCTTTTGATGAGAACCCTTCTTTTGCTAATAAGGAGGCGTAGGCGCTTGCCCTACCAGCCTTCTCTTTGGAGATCCGTATTGAGAACGACTTCCTTCTCCAAAAGACAAGGATCAAGTGGATCCTCTAAGGTGACATGAACTCCTAATTCTTCCATTCTTCAACTCGTAAGAAGAATAACATCCTCTCGGTTCATCAGATTCAACGCCCTGATCTATCTTTGGCATACACTCTAGAGGAGGTTAAAGAGACTATCTTTTCTCACTTCCATTCTTTTCTGGGTGCTCCTTCAGTGTTTGTCTCTGATTCGTCCCTTTTAGCTTTTATCCCAGGTTGGTTTTACCGTCTGACAGCGTCATCCTTGCTGCACCTCCTTCCTTAGAGAAAATCCGGGTTTGTGCCTTCGCTTTCAACAAGGACAGTGCTTGTGGACCAGATGGCTTCAACGGCATTTTTACAGAAGTGTTTGGATGATCATTCAGGCAAAAAAATTTCTTTCCATTCAGGTTTTCTTCTCTGGAGGAGCTCTCTCTAAGGGATAAACTTCTACTAATCTGGTCCTTATCCCCAAATGCGAAAATCTTTGCTCGTGAGCAGATTTTTGCCTGATCAACTTATGTATCCTTTGTACCAAGATTATCTCTAAGGTGCTAACCTCTCTTTTTCTGGAGCGTATTATCTCTTCCTCTCAGGCTGGGTTTGTTAAAGGATGCTTGATCGCTGACAACGTCCTTTTATCCTAGGGGCCGATTTCCCAGAATAATCGCAAGGTCAGGGGTTCTAATGTGGTCGTCAAGCTGGACATGGCTAAAGCTTACGACCGTATGTCTTGGTTCTTCGTCGATAAGGTTCCACAGGATTTCCGCTTTCTGAAATCCCTTATCGAAATTATCTGAAGGCTCATTTCCAATTACTTATTCTCCGTTCTCATTAGCAGATCGGCCAATGGTTTTTTCCAGTCCGAAAGAGGTCTACGTTAAGGGTGGCAATTAGACTCGACCCGATAGACCCGGAACCGACCCAACGGATCTCGGGTGTAGGTGGGTTGGATTTTCTATGGTCTAAGCTACACATTTCCAAAATCTGGATTCGACTCAAACCGAGCTTCGGGTCGGGTTGGTTCGGGTTCGGATGGGTAGCAATACTGAAATTACACATATTTCAATGATTTTCGGTCGGGTCTATCAGGTCGGGTCTATTGGGTCAGGTTGGGTCAGCTCGGGACGGGTTTTATCTGGTCTTTATTGTATTTTTCATCACCTAGATTCGACCCGAGACCCATCGAGTTCGGTGCAGATTCGGGTCTTTTCGGGTTGGTTCGATCCGGTTTTTCGATTCTCGACTCTAGTTGCCAACCCTAGTCTACGTTAGGGAGACCCCCTTTCGCTGACTTTATTTGTCATTGTCATCGAGGCTTTAATGCGAGGATTGCATTCTCTTAGATAACGGGCTAGATCTAGAGGTTTGGCATTCCTAGAGGCTATCCCCTTATTTCTTCCTTATCTTTCGCAGATGACATCATCGTTTTCACAAATGGTAACCATCGGTCCATCCGTCGCCTTCTTAGCTTCATTCACCAGTACAAGAGGTGTTTAGGCTAACTCGTTAACTCAGCTAAAAGTTTTTTCGTCGCAACGAAAGATTTGTCCCCGATTAGGTCTTCTTGGATCGAAACCTTCACTAGGCTCAAGGCTGCCTCTCTTCCCTTGCCTTATATCGATATTGTCCTATACAAATGAAGGAAGCTCAACGCTATTTTTGATCCCCTGACTGACAAAGCCATGGGTAACATTATTAGGTGGAACACGACTCTCCTCTCTAAGGCTGGGAGACTGACTTTGATAAAGTCGGTTCTTGACTTTATACGATCGTACGTCTTTGCTTTTATGACTCCTACTTTCTCCTTTTTCTATTTTTATCAGTCTTTGGCATCATCCTTTTTCCGAGGTAAAAAGAACAACGCTAATCGCCATCACTGGATTTCTTGGGGCATCGTTTGTGTCCCAAAAGCGAAGGAGGTATAGGTCTTTGAAAACCAAAGGATATATGTGCCATTGCTTACAAGTTATGGATATGGTTTGAAACGAATGATTCCCCTTGGGCAAGTTTTCTCCCCGCTAAGTATCACAGACTTCGGGTCACGAATTTCATCGCTGTCCCATCCTACGGTAGTGAGATGTGGAAACGGATGCAATCCATTAAGGCCTTCTCAGACTCACATGGTGGCGGGTCTGATTGGGAAGGCGAACCTTTCTCGATAAAGGCTATGTGGAGTGAGGCGAGAACCCCTCTCCAACGCTCGTTATTTTCTCTTTCATCTGGGATGTCCAACTCCCTCCGAAAGTTTCTTTTTTTATGTGGAGAACTCTTCATGAAGGGTTACCGCTAGATGAGAAACTTCAGAGGATTCGCGTCAAGCTCGTGTCCCATTGCAGACGTTGTAGAGTCAGTGACTTGGAGTCCACTGCTCAGTTGTTTTTCATCAACTCTTGTTGTAGATCTGTCTGGAACTACTTCGAGAGCTTGCTCGGTCTCTGAGGTAATGCCTCTTTCCTTATAGATTTACTAAGAAACAGGTGGACCGGGATCTCTAGAAAATCTGTTTGTTTTATTCTTTTTCATCCGATCCTTGTCTTATCTACTGGCATATTTGGTGCTTGCGGAATAAGGCCATTTTCGACTAGTTTCCTATAGACCGTCCCACCATCATACGGAGGGTAAGGAATGTTGTGTTCCTTGCCTTTAGTGGTAGGCCTTTTAAGGGAGCATCTGGCTCCCGCTCTTTGTGGTTGGCTCGCACCTTTGATATTACATCTAGTCCACCGTCTCCGCGTGTGGGGATTGGTTGATTCTTTTGGTTGGTTTTTTTCCCGCTTCCTTCACCCTTCCTTTTTTATTCTTTTATGTTGTTTTCTAGTTGTGTATATCCTAGATTTATAGGTTCTTATGGGCTTGGCTGGGTAGATGGAAGGGGTGCTCATGCTTGCAGAAGGTTGGCTTTGTCAGATGTCTTTTTTAGGCAACACCGATGACGCGTGTGCTATAGGATCCCTGGGGATGGCGCATGTGCAGTCTCTCGTTGATTTGGACTAGCTGTGGTTGGAGGCCACTGTTTCTTCTATCGCTTATGATTGGCTCACTCGTTTTGCAACTTGTGTTTTTGGAAGAGGAGGCTATTGTATAGCAGCTTTAGTTTCCTACCCTGTATGTTTTTCTTTATTTGTTTTTGTTCATTGTTATGTTACAAAATTTGTAGTCATTTATTAACTATGAATATGTTTCTGTACGCAACTGGAGAAAGGCTTTTTTCTCCCCTTTTGGTATATAGTATTTATTTCCAAAAAAAATCCATGGTAATGAGATATATCTATCAACTACAAATGAAACATGACAATTTAAGCGTGCAAATGACGAATTTCAAGAAGCGTTTTATGTTTGATAACACTGTTGGAAATTTACATGATGAAACAGAAGATATATATGTAGTGCATATAATGGAATACAATAACATCATGTGGCAGCTGCACAACATAGCCACCACATATGGCAAGTTAAAACGGCTCCTCCTAAAACACAAATAGTGTGATAATAGTCAAACCCAAATGACATTGATCACTTGGAATGTAAGTGGTATGCACAATGAGAAGAAGATGCCATATATCATTCACTTCCTCCTCAAACACAAGAAAACTTTCATTAGTTTCCTTGAAACTAGACTAATTAATATCAGAATGACATATTTTATCGATAAACTCTAAAATACCTATACTTACATCAACAACAAGGGGAATAATATTTTCTTTTTATATAATTAATATCAGAATGACATATTAATCATCTTTTCTTTTCATGATAGTGGGATAAACTCATCAGAGAGCTCTCATCATTTGAGTTTTATTTCTCATCAGATTTCAAATCTATTGATTTAAAAAGTGGATTTGATAAAAAAGATCTACGCCAAGACAATAATCTAATATTTGGCTACATCAAGTGTATTTGTGCTTGCTAGAATATATAAGAATTCGACTATACTAAATATTCTTCATCAAATCATACAGATTCGAAAAAATCTCATAAAATAGATCAAGAAGCTAGAAAACCATTAGTTCAACAAAATTCCATGACAACAAGCTTACCAAATTATATCATCATCATTTGAGCTCATTTGGTTGCAACTAACCTATCCGTTCGTCATCAATTCTTGAATAATATTGTTTTATTTTTCTATTATATTCTTTATTTTATGTAGTAGAACATTAAGGATAATGAAAGTAATTCAGCAGCATCCGACAACAAGAAACTACAATAGCATATTAATGATAATGAAAGTAATTCAGCAGCATCCGACAATAAGAAACTATAATAGAAACCGAGAGATTATTCACTTATTCAGCTCACGATAATCCATACACAATTGCAATGATCCATCAGCCTTAGTTGCAAACACAACTGGTGCATCCCATTCGTATACGCTTCTCTGAATGAATCCCTTACTCAAAAGATCATTCACTTGTACCTCTAACTCTTGCCATTCCTTAGGCGCCATCCGCCTAAGAGACAAAATAACAGGTCTGGCTCCATCCACTAAATCAATCCTAAACTCAATCTCTCCCTATAGTGGAAACCCTTTGACTTCATCAAATACATCAAAAAACTCTCGTACGATTGGCACCGATGAAAACCCATCCCATGGAATCAAAAGCGAATATAAAAAGCTAACCAGAACTCCATCCTTTGGTAGATAACGTATCACAATCGTTCTCCCTTCCACATTCCCAACTGTCACCTCGAGCCTTTCCCAATCACCAATAGCCGCATACTTCTTGAGCCAATCCATAACCAAAATAATTCCAAACCCAGCGAAATTAAAAACAAAATAATCACACTCAAAAGAACAACCATGACTCGATAAAACTAGACCGCGACAAAGCATACAAAGACTAGACGAACGCCTTACTGGATTAGTCATGACTAATGGTCTTTCAACGATTTCAGTTCTAATCCTAACTTGCAAACAAGCTCATTAAAAATTAAAGAATGCGATGCTCCATTATCAAACTAAACTCGAACTGAAATACCTCTGATAGAAAGCGTACCTTGCACAACCACACTCTTCCCCTTCTCCTTTGCAATCTGACCCCTCGAGGAAGACGGAACAACATCCAAAGCATACGCCCTCACAACCTGTTTATCCCTTGGTGGTTCTAGGAAATTCTTCCTCATATGCCCAGGGTTATCAGAGTTAAAGCACTTCTTTTCCACCTTCGCGCTCTTATGATCTTTGGAAAAATGCCCCTTCTGCTGACAATTAAAACAAGTAATCTCGCCCATTGGCTTCTTCTGCCATTCTTTCCTTGTTTTTGTTGTTGTTTTCGTTTACCATTTCACCCTTTTTTTATTATCACCACCTTGTTGTGGTTTCGAATCCTCCTTTTTATTCTCAAAAACAGCCTCAACCTTTTGTGGAAACAAGCTTTCCTTCCTCAAAGCCTTTTCAGCTAACTTCTCAAAAGAGTCATCAACATGGTCGATCAATTGTTTTCCAGTATTCTCATATAATCCCAAAATAAATATGTTGTTCTTCTGATAAGTAGTCTCTATATACGAATGAGCATACTTAAATAAAGCTTCAAACTCTGCCACATACTCAAACACTGGTCGACCTCCTTGCTTAAGCTCAACAAACTTCTTAAACAACATCGATTTCTGGACCATAGAAATGAACTTCTCCTCAAACTTAGTTCTAAACTGATCCCAAGTGTTCTAGTCCTCTGGAGTCTCCAAAGTAATAGAGCTTCACCAATCCATCGCTTGCAGCTGCCTCAATGCAAGTTTCATCTTAGTTGCATTGTCGATTCCCAAGTCTCGAAAAATCTGAACACAAGTATCTAACCAATTCTGAACTTCAACAGCCATTTCCATCCCAATAAATGACTTGCTACCTAGAGAAGCGTAGTCCTCGCAGAGCTTCACAAAATCAAAAAAATGAGGTGCTTGCACAGAAAAATCTTGCTTTACTATCGCTTTTGGAGTGGGCATCCTCCTAATGATCGCTGTCATGATAGTCACGAATGTAGCAGGATAATCGGGCATAGCAGCTGCAGCTCCCGACTGTCTATCGTTTCCTACCCCTCCAATCGCAGGCTCATTCCTATCAGTGTGTCTCGAAGTTCGTCGACTCATCCTTACTCTGAAACTAGAGTTAATTCACATTATAGAAAGTTGCATTGGTGTTTAAGTGCTTATTAACTTAATATACTATACTACATATGTATATAATATAATAATAATCCAAATAAAAATTACAAATACTTCTCTCATACGCGTTTACATCCGTGAATTTTGGGTAAAATCGATTAATCTGGCTCTAATGCCAAATGTGACAACCGCCCCATACCTCCTGCAACGAACTAAGGAATAAGTGCAATGTATGACATGCCGGGCGAATATGGATGATCGCCAAGGAAGAATAACTCGGAAACAAAACTTGTCATATAACTCACAGCGCATAGGTAATATATAATAATAAAATTTACAATAGGATATAGTAATGAAGCACAACTGAAAGAGAATCAAATTTCTATAAAACCATATAATCTTGGGTACAGTACTTCAACATACAAGAATCTCAGAATACAATATGCCTCACTACATCCCTCATAGTAATAACAGTCTCAATATACAGCGGAAATGATAAAATCATTATTATAGTAGGTAGTAATAGTACACAAGCCTCCTGCTCATCACCGTACAACAATACCAGCACCAAACCTGCTACCTGCTACTCAGTCTGCCCACCATCAAATCGGTGAACAACCCAATGTAATAAGAGGGAAACATAAAACTTTGTGTCAAAAAACAGTCTTAATGAGCGATAAAATAGCTACAGTTACACATGATAATATGAGTATAGGCGGATCAACTATCTGATCTGCCTGGCAACCATCAAGTTAACATGTGAAGACCATCAATCACATGTCACGTTAGAAATAGGAAAGGACAACCCCAATCCCACTTCTCTTTGACAACTTATGGTGATTGCCTACCCATAGAAAACAGAGAAGAAAGCACACAAATCCAACCATAACATCCATATCATCCAATATCCTAGCTATCATCGTCTACAGCCTTGAATCCATTGATTATCGAATTTCTTTTCAATGATCAAAAGGGATAATGGAGAAACTCCGGTTCTAGCCAAACAACCATACACCATCGTGACTCGTATGTTTGCCTTTTCCATTCTCAGCAACTAGGCCCATCATGACATGCTCAGGGTACGCGAACTCTCGAATCTAATCCTAATGGGCATCCACGATACTCCGCGTCGAGTCTGCTAAAATACTTCAATAACCAACAATTCCTTGGCACATCAAATCTGTCAAGCCTTTCACTTTGGCGACTCAATCCATCTCTCGAGCCGTTCCATTATCATCCATGATTGACTCACATTTTGTCAATCTATATATACTGGATCGTATATCAATTCACGATCAATTTCACATCAATCTGGGTCCGACCACTCCGTCGCGAGTTCACAATCGAAGCACAATCAATTTTTGAGTTGTACATCATCTATATGAAGTCCATTCCCAACCAAACTTCACTAGAAACCTCAAGAACTCGTCACCATCATTCCCACAAAGCCGCGACTCCTTACGTGCCACCCTTATGGTTCGGTGCCGACCCATCCACTTAGCCAATTTTTGCAAAGTGGTTGGCCCGTATCCATTCTTGCCTCGAGAACATCGCACCGACCCATTCTCCAATCGTTTCAGCGTTCTTGTTGAAGCTTCTGTCGGTCTATTCACATCTCGAGCAATCAACCTTCGACCCATCGCAAATCAACTTCGAATGGTCTGAAAATTTCCCAGTAGCCTCGACTTATCAATGCGAAGCCCTACACCAAAAATCATCGCCATCCGACTCTCCATCATAGGTCGGTGCCGACCCATGCACTTAACTTATTTGTGCACCAAAATTTCTGTGCCCCATTCCCCTATCTTCTAGAGCGCCTCTGCCAAGTTTCGTTTGATTCCAATCATCTGAACCTCCAATTTTCTCTGTACTTCAAATCTAAGATCTATGGTAACCAAGTCTAAGAAACAACCGAAGCAATGCAATCAACTCAAACAACTATTCAGCAACACATGATCATACAAACATGAAAAATTCCAATTAAAACATAAGCATATCATAATTATGAGATCCAGCATGATTTGGATCTAAACATATGAATAAACATGATTAATCTAAAAATTGTCTAGTTAATATGATCAAATTAGGTTTTCTAGGGTTTCAAAATCTGAGTTAAACATATATGACCCGATCCAAGGTGATTTTAACATGAAACATATGAATATGATCCTAATTTGCCCATATAATCCGTAGCTTCCATGTGTGAGATATCTATCACTCACCAATTTCTAGATCTGATGCAAACTTGATGAATTCAGATCTGGACAATAATGAAATCCCCTAAATATGATGCAATCCGATGTGATCTAATCCCCTTTGGTGTTGATCCACCCTTTCCTGATGACGATACATCTTCTAGATGCAATCTATAATGAATTAAATGGAAAAGAATGGAAATATAGGGTTTCAGGTTGAACCGGAGAATCACAAACGCCCAACTTGAAGTTTAGAATGAAGAGAGTAACTCAGGTTCTCCCCCCAATTCCCCCTATTTATATCTACTAGTCATAGGTCTAATGGGTTTGGCTAATCATCCCACTAGCAACTGACCAGTCTGCCTAAACAACAACTGAAACTTAAAGCAACTATTCCACCCAAACCGCTAAACCAAATCCTTCATGTGACCACTTTACGGAATCGTAAACAACCATTTCGATCCAATGGAACCAATATCAGCACCTGATTCAATCCCTATCAAAAGTTATAGCCCAAACAATAAACTCAACGGCAGAATGGTCATACTTGAATTCGGTAAAAAATCATGGACATGTCTCACACCTTCATGAATAACATATTAAATTCTGAGAATGATCCGACCACTAAGGGATAAAATATAATTATTTTACGACTGGTTGATACGTAAAATATGAGTTGTTACAGGAGGTAGTTGCTTTCATCGAGTTTACTGTAATGAGTTGACCCTGTGGACTTATCACAGTTTTGATGAGCCGATCAACCGGATTGGTGTGATGCCTGGTGGAATGACACAGTTGTGGAAGTTATCTGATGTTGCTGAGTTAAAATCCTCAGCCATGATGTACAACTCAAGAAAAAGGAAGGTTGGTCAGGTAAAGTAATGGGTTTCGACCAGAGGTAAAGCAGGTAAGAAAATATAGTTTTTTGATTCAAATTGTTGCAACCAGCAGGAAATTCAGGTGATGTATCTTTTTAATTTTATGTGATGAATTTCCCTGGAGTGACACTTTTTTGAGTTGATTTTCTGTTTTCTTGATGCTTTTGGTGTCGGTTTCTTGAAACTGTTTTTTTCTTTTGCCTGGATTTGGCAACTTGTTCTTGATGCAACCCATGAAAATAATAGCGAGGCACTTGGAATATGTTGCTGAGTCAACTCTCAGATGAAAAGTGTAAATTGGATGAGAGGAACTCAAATTGTGAAGAATTTTTGATGAGTTAATATCAACAATTTCAATGAATATAATTACTGTTAAGCATTCGATCTGACATCGTATTGGAATTTGATATATTTGATAATGGCAGAACATTTTTTTTAATTAGTAATGAGGAAGTAAATTTTGTACAAGACTTTCAAATGAATTTATACCGTGTGATATCACTGCTTACACACACACAATTATAGGCTTCGAACATATTTGAAAAAAAAGATATTAGGCTTCGGCCCGCTTGAGCTTTATTATCCATATATCAGTGGCTAATTCTATTTCAACCCAAAGAAATGCTAAGTAGCCCCCCATTTTATCCAAAAAATACGAAGACCAAAATACCTTTTCTCTGTTATTTTTTTTTTCCAGTTTTTTGCACACCCCGTAGTAGTCTTACGTGGTTTCATGGTGTACCTCGTAGTAGTCCTACGTGGTTTCTTAGTGTACCCCGTAAAGCCAGTACGTGGTACTTTAAGGAACCACGTAGGGCCACTACGAGATACACAGTAAAACCACGCAGTTACTTCACGTGGAAGGGTATTTTTGGCTTTTTTTTAAAATTAGCGGAGGGCTACTCAGCAAAATTGGAGGTATATCCATTTTTTCAACTTCTGGGGGCTACTCAGCACATTGCTGGGTTGAAATAGAATTTGCCTATATCAGTTTGCAAATGGATTGCAGCCCTATTCTATTCTTTTGATTTGCAGAGTTTTCAGCAATATTACACCTAGGAAATAGTTAAAAAGAAGTAGGACCTAAGATTAGAGAAAGACAGAATGGAGTCCACAGAATCCTCCAATTGTTAACTTGATATGCCTATACTGTAAAATATGAAATATGCTTCAAACAAAAGTCGCTGGTTGGAACAATACAAAAGAAAATATGCCTCCATCAAGTCCGCTACTCCTCATTTGTTGAAGCTTAATTAATTCGGTATGACCTCGGTGCACATCTTTTATAATGATACAACCCATTGATTCCTTCAAATTCAGCATCATCATTCTAACTAAAGTTTCTTCAAAGTGGGCATGGAAAAACTTCTATCAAATGGGGTTAGGTTCGACACTGTACCAAACAATTACATATTACCAACTGAAAGGAGGCCAGTAATATCAGCGAATACATGTAAAGGAGTTCCTGTAATACATCTCAATGGACGGAGTCAACCCAACATCTCACAACAAATCATAAACGCTGGCAAAAGAATTTGGCTTTTTTTAGGTTTGATATCTTTATTTTATTTTATTATAAAGAAAATAAATTTAAACATACATGAATGTTGATATACATTCATATATTCATACATATGTGAGTGTGCGCGAGCTCATGCAGGTTGTTGATCATGGTGTACCAGAAGAAGTGATCAATGCTATGCAGCAAGTTGCTGAAGAGTTCTTCCATTTGCCCAGCAAAGACAAAGCTTTGTTCTACTCTAAAGACCCTAATAAAAGCATAAGACTTTACACAAGCCAAGGATACAACAAGAAGAAATTCAATACTGGAGAGACTGTTTAAGACTTGTTTGCCATTCTCAAGATGAATTTGCACACCTTTTTCAGGATAAGCCTGTTGGGTTTAGGTATATCTTGACAAAAAATAGTGTAAACATTATAAAAATGTTAGCTCATGTACTTTCTAAAACTAAATTTAAAGTTTCATTTTCAGGAATATTGTACTTAAATATGTTGAGGAAGTGAAGAAATTACTAGCAGCAAGGATTCTAAATATGATTTCGATTGGATTGAAACTTGAAGATGATTACTTTGTAGGCAATTTCAGCAACGGACAGATAAATATGAATATAAATCACTATCCGCCATGTCCAGACCCAGGTTTAACCTTAGGCTTGCCAAAGCATTATGATCCATATCTGCTCACCTTTCTTCTTCAAGGAAATGTTAGTGGATTACAAGTGATGCATGACGGAGAATGGGTTCATGTAGTACCCGTTGCGAACACATTTGTAATTAATATCGGCCATGTTTTAGAGGTGATTCAGTTACTGCTTATGTATACATGATGACAATAATAATTTGCTGTGAATTTTATACTATATCGTTATTCAGATCATACCAAATGGCTTACTGAAGAGTGTGGAATATCAAGCTGTGACGAACATGAGTTATTCTAGAACTTCTATCGCCACTTTCATTATTCCGACTACCGATTGTGTTGTTTGTCCAACTCTATCTTTTACTGATCCAACATACACGTCTTTGCTTTACTCGGAGTTCTTAGGTATATGTTTGGCTAACAAAGGGGATAGAACAAAAACGATGACTGCAGTTGCATTTCAGTCTTGATTTATATGAAACTTGTAATGAATCATTTTGTTCCTGCTTTAAGCAATGCCCAAAATAGGAATTAATGTGGTTGTTGTATACGTTCAATATCTACATGGATGGTAAATGAATTACTCAGTTATGTGCGTTTGTGTGACATTTCGGAAGAAATCAGCCATGGGCTACAGAACATTTATGGGGTGCCTTCTTTGAAAACTTTATCCCTGTTGTGTCATCACATTAGGATCGATGCTACAGTTCAAAATGGTCAATTGATCTCCACACAACTTTTTAAAAAAAAAAGGAACTGATGAAATACTGTGGAATTCAGTCTTGAACAGTTCAGACTTCATATAAATTTTAAACTAACTGCAAACTGAACTTGTGGTTTTTGGTTGTAATTTGAGGTTGAAATTCGGTTCAAATTTTAAATGAATCATCTACTAGATTTCCAATTAATGGCATATAGGTTTGCCTCTTAATTCGTTCTAGTAGAGAGAGGGCAAGAAAAAATGGGGGTTAACAAGTGGCTAATCCGACCACATTTTTACCCCTGTTGTTTTGCATGCCATGTAGCTAAGAAAATACAGAAAAAGGTTTAGAGGTAGTGATAAGCAATGACGGACCTAGTATAGGCCCAGTGGGGGCTGTCGCCCCTACTCATTTAAAAAAAAAAAAATTAACAATGACGAAACCTGCTGAAGATGACGGATTTCCACTTGTCTTGCTTCACAAAAACTGCCCTACTCAAAAAACGAAGGTAGCGACCGGCACCACCTCCGCTGGCTTGACGGTGAAGAAGAAATACATGAAATCAGTGGCGGGTGGAGAAACCTGTCCAATTAATGAAAGCCGCGGGAATCACCCCAATCGAGCTTCGATGCATCTGAACCCTAGCTGCGCTGTCTCTTCAAAGTCATGAATTCAGTCACAACAAACGTATTAGCATAATTCAAATAAGATACAGAGTTGGGATGGAAGAAATGACGCAATTCGGGGAAAACAACGAGATTTGGCACCGCAACAGCCTCCTAACAAAGTAATTTTATCCCCACCTTCTCAATCCTTTTTTCCCACTGCAGAATCCATCACTCTTTTTTTGCGTTTCAGTCAAAAGTATCAATAATAGGAAGCTCAGAAAATGATTAAGGTGTTATTTTTGTGAGAAGGCCCCGCATTTGGTTATATTAAAGATTTGGAGTTAGCATTTTTTGCTGCTCCTGTTTATTCAAATTTGAGTAATCAACAAAAAGTCGGATCTTTGAATGAGGTTCGCTGCATCTGCTCGAATGATCATGTTGAGAAGGTTCTAGGAGGGTGAAGATTATGGCAATTCCTGCAACTCCTTTTATTTCTAGGAGGTAAACATTTGCATTATTTTGTTTCGTGGTATATGTATTTGTTTGGGTTGATGACTAAAGGTTTTGTGGTCGCATATTGATTCACGATCAGAATCAGCCTCATATTTACTATTTTAGGACTCAGTTCTGTAGTTAACTGAAAACCCCTGAGGCAGGCCATTCAGTGTTTGTTAGGACACCGAGAATTGCGCTTGCTTCGAAAGTCATGGAGGATCGATGTATATCCACTTTTAACTTGTATTCTGATAGGGAAAGTAATTTTATAAAATCAAAATATCGATATTTATGTTTTCAGGTTAACATACTTCAAACTCCATTACATAGTTACAAGCCAAAAAGGTGAATGCTTATTTTGTGATTTACATACATTTTTCTTATAGACAATCATGTTAAATGGTAATATTTAACAAAGTAATGTCTATCATTGATATTCTTAAAAAAAAAATGTTATATGATGATTTTGAATATGCTTATACATATATGTATAGTAAATTATAATATCTATCTCCTTAATAGATCTTCAAATTCTACCACTAAATATATGCAAGAAAATTAGAATTTGATCTTCCGCCCCCACTAAGTTAAATTCCTGCGTACGTCCCTGGTGATAAGCGTCCTTACTATCAACTAAATTAGTGGAGAAAAAAGCTATGAAATGAAAAAGTTCTTAGCTAATCAAAAACTTGTACAAGAACTTAAATTAGTGAGATGGAAGAATGGAAAACAAAATAGCAAAGACCAATATAAGGCATGATATTGAATTGGTGATAAGGTTAGACCTTAAATTATGATATTTAATCGAAAAAGGAGTTCTTAGCTGATCAGTTAACTGCGTATGATAATTGATAGGTAAGATGGACAACTTGACAAATTCTAGAGCATGAAATATAATAATTCAACTAAACATGAGTATGAGTGTCATGTTGTACAAGAGTGTACGAGTGTGTAGTGAGGATCTGAGTGTACATACAAGAGTGTTTGTATAATGATTGTAAAATCATGAAAACGGAAATGTATACTATTCAAGTATGTAATAAAATAATTATTTGAATAAATTTCTGTTTAAAATTAAAAATTATAAGTTGAATATTCTATTCTTCAAATATTTATTTATTGTCTATGGAAAATAGAAAACATTTACAGATGCGTGTGTATGTGTGTGTGAGTGTGTGTGTATATATATATATATACATGTGTTTGTTTGTTTTTCCCCCCATGGTGAGAGAAAACTAGCGATTTTTCAATCGCTTGAAACCGCCTATAATCCTCAAATCAAAATATATTAATCCCGGAACTGAGTTTCATTGTTGAGAGCGAGATTGAGAATTTAATCCTTTGGTAAATCGATATTAGGAAAACTCAGATTTCAAACGATCAAGACTCCGAAAGTGGATTTTTAGAGAAACTGTCTTCAGTGTTTACACAATATTCCCAAAGATCTCGACTCCTTCAACCGATTATCTAAACAAACGGAATTGTGCTGCCGATTTCGACTTATAGGATCTTCTCTGATGATAACCAAATTCCGGGTGATTTCAACCCTCAGCAAATCGAGGGTTAAATCCAACGACTTTATCTGAATAGATCGATTCAACGGAAGCAACTCCAAAATCACAAATGCCAGTTGAGTTTTCAACTCCATTACTTGTAACACCCCGTATTTTCTGTGAACGTATAAGTAACAAATCAGAGAATAATTAATTTTTAAAATTAGAAGCAAGGGAAACTGGTTGCGCCATTGCGTTCGTCTCGAAATTCTGCTTGAAAACGAGTCTGAGTTTTCGAAAAACGGAGTTCGTGTGACCAAGTTATGACCCTCCGAAGTTTCAGGAATTTAAATAAAATAAAACAACTCGAAAATAAAGCCAGAAATTCGAAATTCAAATCCAGAGAAGGCTGGCGGGAAAATTCCCACCCATATACCCAGGTCGACTGGGGAGTCGACCCCCCCCCCCCAACCAGGTCGACTGGGGTGTCGACCTCCCCATGACCAGGAAGACTAGGGAGTCGACCTGCTCCCGAAACCCAGTTTTTGAACCTGGTTCATTCTGATGTATCCGGTCTCGTTTTCTGTCTAGATTCGTCCGCCTAATCCTATATAAACAGCCCCCTAGCCTCATTTTCTCTACACAATTTCATTCTGTCTATATTCTGCCTCTGTTCTAATTAAAAATAAAAATGGCATCGCTACTCTGCTGGAATCAAAACTTGGACTGATGCATCTTCTTCCAACCTGAATAGAATTAAAAGCTAAATCAAATCTCAAATCAAAGTTTAGATCTACAACAACAATTAAAGAGGAGTAATTTAGCATTTCTGCATCAACAACAGTTTATTATCCTTTCTTAAAACCACGAAAGGCAAGTACAATTATTTTTCGATATAAACTTTATTTATGGTTGTGGCATGATTATAAATCTGAATCTGAGGTTACGTATATTCTTATCTGTCAAATCTGTTTTTCTGTGACTATTCTGTACCTCTTTCTTCTTTCTGTTCTATAGCCATGCTACTACGAGGCTGCGCCGAATCTCATAAGAGATTAACGCACGAACGCTAAATTTTGGGACAAATAATGAATAATGCATAATTGGACATGAAACTGTTGCCTATGAGACTATTGCCTATGACTATGATTCATGTCTATGAGACTATTGCCTATGACTATAATTCACGCCTATGAGACTATTGCCTATGACTATGATTCATGACTATGAGACTATTGCCTATGACATTGAATAAGAAACTATTGTAATTAGTCGCCCATGACTATTGCGGTTAGTTGCCTATAACTATTGTAGTTAGTTTCTTATGCCTATTCACTTAATGATGTTAGATCTCATATTTAGTATGTAACTTTGCTAGTATATTCCCATTCACTGTTATGTACATCGAGCCTATGGGGCCATTTCATGAGTATTTAGAGAACTTGTGGAAACATGTTATACGGGGATTGGGCGTAGCTTAATTAAGTAAATCTGGCATAGCAAATATGTTGGCATAATCTGAGTTGGCTATAATAGTGAATGATTTACATGTGTATTAGTCTTGGACATAAATGGTGAACTAGACTATTAAATCTAGTTTTGATAGGAACTGTAAATGAGAATATTAAGGCTAAAATTTGGGGCATATATTGTATTATGAATTATGACCTTGATTTAGGCATGTAAGTTTAGGCTAAATTTATGATTAGGCAAGATATGTAAATAGAGTTTTTTTTTTTTTTTTGAGCAAAACGGATATGTAGCGCGAGACTACATAGCCGATTAATTAGTAGCTAGTAATAGTTTTCCAACTGACATACCCAGTTGGTGGTCCAAAATACAACCATCACTCCAAGATTAAGACATATCATGCAACATAGAGTACATAATACATATGCGACTACAGTAGCATGCAGAACAGAGTACCATCAGACATAATTATACAAATATAGCATAGAAAGCCAAAGACGCATTAGCATAAATCATGTAAGCTCCATACTGGATGCCGAGCCATTGCTGTCAACAGAGGAAGCGGGAGAAGAGGCCACCGGTAAAGCAAACCTGAACACCGCAGCATGATTGTCTCCAGAACCTGACGATGACATGAAAATATGAAAGATGCGATGACAAATAAGCATGGTCGAACTAGTTTTGTTTTTGAAAATCCTTGCATTTCTTTCATTCCACACACACCAACTATAAACAGCCAGGAAGGTATCAAGCAGTGTACAAGATTCGGATTCCCAGTGATCGAAGAAAGAAGAAATGGTGGGGATGTAGCCAAGTAAGCGGGCACTCGTTGCAGCCCAGATTGGGTAAGTAAAGTCACAAGAGAAGAATAGGTGGTGAATGGTTTCATCGTGAGAATTGCAGAGTGGACAGTTAGGGTTAGATACAACATTGCATTTGAACAGTTTGACTCTAGTATTGATCTTCTCGTGAATCAAACACCATTGGAGAAAAAGGATTCTTGGAGCCAGTTTGCATTTCCAAAGCCTTGAGAATTTAAACAATCTACCCGAGAAGTTCAAATAGCTATAACATGAAGATACCGAAAATCCTCGAGATGGAGCGAGAACCCAAACAAAATGATCATCCAAGCTATTTAGTTGGGTGCAGCGAATGAGAGCAAAGATGCTCAGTAGCTGCGAGAGAGTGCGCCAATCAAAAAGTGAACCTGGAACTAAACTAATATGGCCATTGTTAAAAGCATCAACAACAGAAAGCATAGAATTAGATTGAAGAGAGAAGAGTGAAGAAAAAATGAGAGAAAGAGGTAACTGACCGTGCCAAATATCGTGCCAAAATAAACAAGACGTGCCACCCCCCAAAGAGACATGAAACAGAAATTTAATACGAGAAAGACAAGAAAGAATCCCATGCAAGAAGGGAGAGGGTCTAGAGGAGGGATGATGGTGCAAAACAAGGTGGGGGTTAGAAGAGAAGTAGCGGGCCAGAATCCAATCTCTCCAAATGGAATTTCCAGGGGTGAGGAGTCTCCAGACCCACTTGGCCAACAAAGCCATATTAAAGCCATATTAACTTGGCCAACAAAGCCATGTAAATAGAGTTTTAGATCTGCTAAATCTGTTATCTGCTAAATTTGCTAAATTGCCTGATCCATTATCTGCTAAAACTGTTGAATTGCCTAAACTGCTAAATCTGTTATCTGGTAAATCTGTTGAATCGCTTAAACTGCTAGATCTGCCAACTGTTGAATTGTCCGATCTGTTGAAAACTAGATAATGGTAATCTGGTACGGAAATCCATGGGCTCGACCTAAGATTTAGTAAACCATGGAAATTTGATTAATCTGTTGTATCCTGTGAAGAAGTTTAATCTGTTAAATAAACAGAATTAGTCTGATATCTGAAAAATCTGTATTGGAATGAATTGGCTATGACACGAGGTTAGGCTCTATTTGCGGTAGAAGTCTGCCCGGAACCAACCAGCTTAACCAGCGACCGCAAACTGCTAGTCTAATGTGTGAGGTCGTAGGCATAACTAAAATATGCTTAGACACGAGGTTAGGTCTGGCTTGTGGCAGAGTCTGCCCGGAACCGCCCGGCATATCCAGCGGCCACAAGCTACCGACCTAATGTGAGAAGTCTGTGCATTAATATTTAATTAATGCAAATTTGGGATAAATATGATGTGTAAACCGTGTTGGGTGGATAGGGTTAAACCAATTGGACTAATGAATTTAACAAACCCGTTTCGTGAATCTGTAGGCCCAATTACAAAGTTAGACAAATCTGTAAATCTGTTAAGTCCGTATATCTGATCCGTTAGTCTGAAAACTTGTCTGATCTGTGAACTAGTTGATCTGAACTTGTAAACAAGTTAATCTGAATTCTGTTAGTCTGGGGACACAAGGTTAGGAGGGAAATTACTTGTGTCATCTGTTGTTTGGGACCCATATTAGTCAGTAACCCTTTCTGGTATCAAAACTTTGACCCAACAGTAGGTAGGGTTCGGGCACGCTTACTGAAATAATTATAAGCGGTTCATTCTGATAATGGCGAGGGGTGTTGATGGTGCGTTCCAACCGGGTCATGTGCGTGCATGGATCCCGGTCTGCCTCTGAGGATGTAAGACGCCATGACATCTATAAATAGGTTTGTGCCAATTGGTTGTCACTTTAGGGAGTGATACATCCTATTGTGGGGCCGACACAGGGTATTTATGTATTAGGGAGCCGATCGCTTGGGGTAGGGTTTTAGGGTACACTTAGTTCTGTCTGTTTCTGTTGGTACCATCTGTTTCTGTTGGGTGGCAACACCTGTCTATTTCTGCGTGGTACCGTCTGTTCGAGTGGTAAAGGTCCATTTACTAGTGTACACCTAATTCTACATTCTGTTTCCGTAGGGATTAATCTGTTTCTGTACCTTCTGTTCAGGTGGTAAAGGTGCATTATTAGCATTCTATTTCTGTCAGTTTCTGTTCGGGTGGTAAAGGCCCATTATTAGCATTCTGTTTCTATCTGTTTCTGTTTGGGTGGTAAAGGCCCATTATTAGCATTATGTTTCTGTCTGTTTCTGTTGGGGTGGTAAAAGCCCATTACTAGCATTCTCTTCTGTGGAAATTATTCTGTTCCCGTTTCTGTTTAAGTTTAGACATTAGGGTGACACCTAATCCTGTTATACTAGTATTAGTGCAGAGAAATGAAAAGTAATATTATTATGTTTCTTCTGTTTAACCTAAGTACATCTGCTACTCCTGTTACTGTTATCTCTTATCCAGCTTATTTTCATGTCATAATTATTATTACCTGTTCATATGCTGAAAGTCACTGGACTTGCCAGACTTTATGTCTGACCTTGCTTGTTTTCGCCCCTTTTTCTTCTGTTTCACCCAGGTTTTCCAAGGAGGGAATACTTTAGCTTGATCCAGATTTCTTCTGCTTGATGTACTCAGATTGCTTAAAGTATGGCTTGACTCTTTATGGCAGCTTCTGTGGGGATTATGATTTTAAAGTTTTGTATTACGATGATTTTCTGAACAAGACTGATATTTATGTACTTGAGTTTTTGGTAAAAATGTAACCAAAATGATTTCTGTTTTCCGCTGTAATAAAGTTATAGTTTCTCAAGTATTGTTTATCTGTCTTGTAAATTTCTGTTCTGTCTACTAAAACGCTCCACCAAAGTTAAGGCATTCCCTTTGTGAGTGTCCTTAACGGAGATGGGGTGTTACACTTGATATCAGAGCTGAAGGTTACCAGATTAGATAAAAGTTTTTGAAAACTATTTTCAAAAAGGTTATAAAAGGAAGTATTTTCAAAAATAAAGTTTATTTTGAAAAACATAATCCCCAAAAAGCCATATATCTATCTTTTCAGTTCTCCGTTTAAAATCTTTTTCTTTCATTCCAGCATGTCTGGGAATCTTAACTTTCCAGAGGGCGTGCCAATACCTGGCTGGTTCAGGAGGTACTTAGAGGCTAGGGCCACCAATGCAGGCCCAACAGAAATTCCTCCTCTAGCTGCAGCGATTCCTCCTCCTCTGCCCCCTCCTCGTGCAATTGCTTTTTCAAAGATCTGTAAAGATTTCAGGGTCATGGGTGGAAAGGATTTCAAGGGAACTGAATCATTCGTAGAAGCGAGGAACTGGCTCAAAGAAACTGAGGATCTGTTCGTTATTTTCGAGGTGGACGATAGACATAAGGTACAATTGGCGGTATGGTTGCTCAAGGACGAAGCTTCCTATTGGTGGGAAGTCACTAACGCCGAGAGGCCGGTTGAAACATGGATGGATTTCAGAACAAGGTTTGAGACGAAATTCCTCTCGCAAGCTGAACGAAGTCGACAACTGGAAAAGTTCTTATCTCTTAAGCAAGAAAATATGACAATCAAGGAATACGTCAACCAGTTCAACCAACTGGCCAGGTTCGGACTAGATTTAGCCAACACCCAGCATAAAAAGGCTCTCCGCTTTGTTAAAGGATTGAACGAGCCACTGCACAACCTAGTCATGACCCATGTACCCATGGGAGCGACTTACGAGAGATTGGTGGATATGGCACTACTGCACGAGGAAGACAACAACAAGAAAGAGGCAAAGAAGGAAGAACCACAGAACAAGAAAGCATGACCCAAAAAGGAAACACAAAAGAAGGGTGAAAATTCTGAAGATAAGAAGGAGAAAAAGTGCTTTACTTGTGGAAGCTCGACTCATCTGAACAAGGATTGCAGAAAAAGAAAGGGCACTTGCTTCAACTATGGTGAGATGGGACACTTCACTAGGGATTGTCCGAAGAAACGAGGGCAAGGGCAGAGGGCAGGACTAACTTTTGGAAGGCAAGCGAACACTCTCGAGGCTAGTGGATAGGATAGAAATAGGAAAACTTTCTGTAGGAGGTTTAATTTTTTATCTGATTTTAGAGTTAAAACTCTTTTCTGATTCTGGCATTTCGATTCTGTAATCGATACTCTGCACTTGAATACTAGTATTGTTTCTGATTCCGCTGTAGACTCAGACCCATAAGGGTTATGACTCATCTAAGCGTGGTAAGTTGGGTATCTGTGTTGAGCGTTAAGTTGACTATGACGCATACATTCTAGGTTTTTATCATGCTTAGTTTCCTAAGAATCATTTAGTAATCTGATCTGTACCGGTAGTCTGTAAATATCTGAATATTTCTGATAAGGTTGAGATTTCCAGTTTTGACATTGTCTAAAGAGGGTAATCCTCTGGGTGTCAATTTGATGTTGATTTTGGTCTTCGGGGTTGATACTTAGGGGAATTTGTCTCTCAACCAAGGTCTAATGGAAACCAAGTTTTTGTTTATTTTCACTCACTCCCATCACTCGATTGTATCCTATCAATCGAGTCTTCGACCTATAGATAGGAATCCTATGGATGTAAACATGTGTTTGAGACATGTTATGTTTGATGGTTGCAAGTGGATGCAAGTGGTTGCTAGTGGTTGCTCGTGGATGCATATACACACACTAGGCACTAGATCGGCTCGAAAACACTCTCATACTGCATATGGATGTGTGAGCATTTTCAATTTCGGTGGATGCAAAATGATTGACTCGTCACATGGATGTTGCATATGAATGAATGATTGTCACTCATATAAGAATATATGTATCAAATAGGAAAATTGCATACATGTTGGACTCATGACACTGACATAGTTCGCATTAAGGAGGTCAACTGAATCCGTGGACCGCCTGATCTTTGCATTAGATAAGGAACATATACACACACTTTTGCATATGTTCATACAATATTATAAGTTTTCTAAGGACAATGGATTCTTGTGGATGATGGTTGAGTAGATGGATGACTGGATGGTAGGACACTTTCTTCTTAACTTGAAGATTTCGGGGACAAAATCCTTTAAGGAGGGGAGGATGTAACACCCCTTATTTTCTGTGAACGTATAAGTAACAAATCAGAGAATAATTAATTTTTAAAATAAGAATCAAGGAAAATGGGTTGCGCCATTGCGTTCGTCTCGAAATTCTGCTTGAAAACTAGTCCGAGTTTTCAAAAAACGAAGTTCGTATGACCAAGTTATGACCTCCGAAGTTTCAGGAATTTAAATAAAATAAAACAGCTCGAAAATAAAACCAGAAATTCGAAATTCAAACCCAAAGAAGGCTGGCGGGAAAATTCCCGCCCATATACCCAGGTCGACTGGGGAGTCGACCCCTCTCCCCCCCAACCAGGTCGACTGGGGTGTCGAACTCCCCATGACCAGGTCGACTGGGGAGTCGACCTGGGGGTCGACCTACTCCCGAAACCCAGTTTTTGAACATGGTTCATTCTGATGTATCCGTTCTCATTTTCTATCTAGATTCGTCCGCCTAATCCTATATAAACAGCCCCCTAGCCTCATTTTCTCTACACAATTTCATTCTGTCTATATTCTGCCTCTGTTCTAATTAAAAATAAAAATGGCATCGCTACTCTGCGGGAATCAAAACTTGGACTGATGCATCTTCTTCCAACCTGAATAGAATTAAAAGCTAAATCAAATCTCAAATCAAAGTTTAGATCTACAACAAAAATTAAAGAGGAGTAATTTAGCATTTCTGCATCAATAACAGTTTATTATCCTTTCTTAAAACCACGAAAGGCAAGTACAGTTATTTTCCGATATAAACTTTAATTATGGTTGCGACATGATTATAAATCTGAGTCTGAGGTTATGTATATTCTTATCTGTCAGATCTGTTTTTCTGTGACTGTTATGTACCTCTTTCTTCTTTCTGTTCTATAGCCAGGCTACTACGAGGCTGCGCCGAATCTCATAAGAGATTAATGCACGAACGCTAAATTTTGGGACAAACAATGAATAATGCATAATTGGACATGAAACTATTGCCTATGAGACTATTGCCTATGACTATGATTCATGCTTATGAGACTATTGCCTATGACTATAATTCACGCCTATGAGACTATTGCCTATGACTATGATTCATGACTATGAGACTATTGCCTATGACATTGAATAAGAAACTATTGTAATTAGTCGCCCATGACTATTGTAGTTAGTTGCCTATAACTATTGTGGTTAGTTTCTTATGCCTGCTCCCTTAATGATGTTAGATCTCATATTTAGTATGTAACTTTGCTAGTTTATTCCCATTCACTATTATGTACATCGAGCCTATGGGGCCATTTCATGAGTATTTAGAGAACTTGTGGAAACATGTTATATGGGGATTGGGCGTAGCTTAATTAAGTAAATCTGGCATAGCAAATATGTTGGCATAATCTGAGTTGGCTATAATAGTGAATGATTTACATGTGTATTAGTCTTGGACATAAATGGTGAACTAGACTATTAAATCTAGTTTTGACATGAACTGTAAATGGGAATATTAAGGCTAAAATTTGGGGCATATATTGTATTATGAATTATGTCCTTGATTTAGGCATGTAAGTTTAGGCTAAATTTATGATTAGGCAAGATATGTAAATAGAGTTTTAGATCTGCTAAATCTGTTATCTGCTAAATTTGTTATCTGCTAAATCTGTTAAATTGCCTAATCCGTTATCTGCTAAAACTGTTGAATTGCCTAAACTGCTAAATCTGTTATCTGCTAAATCTGTTGAATCGCTTAAACTGCTAGATCTGCCACTTATTGAATTGTCCGATCTGTTGAAAACTAGATAATGGTAATCTGGGTATGGAAATCCATAGGCTCGACCTAAGATTTAGTTAACCATGGAAATTTGATTAATCTGTTGTATCCTGTGAAGAAGTTTAATCTGTTAAATAAACAGAATTAGTCTGATATCTGAAAAATATGTATTGGAATGAATTGGCTATGACACGATGTTAGGCTCTATTTGCGGTAGAAGTCTGCCCGGAACCAACCGACTTAACCAGCGACCGCAAACTGCTAGTCTAATGTGAGAGGTCGTAGGCATAACTAAAATATGCTTAGACACGCGGTTAGGTCTGGCTTGTGGCAGAAGTCTGCCCGGAACCGCCCGACATATCCAGCGTCCACAAGCTACCGACCTAATGTGAGAGGTCTGTGCATTAATATTTAATTAATGCAAATCTGGGATAAATATGATGTCTAAAATGTGTTGGGTATATAGGGTTAAACCAATTGGACTAATGAATTTAGCAAACCCGTTTCGTGAATCCGTAGGCCCAATTACAAAGTTAGACAAATCTTTAAATCTGTTAAATCCGTATATCTGACCCGTTAGTCCGAAAACTTGTCTGATCTGTTAAATCTTTAAATCTGTTCATATGCTGAAAGTCACTGGACTTGCCAGACTTTATGTCTGACCTTGCTTGTTTTCGCCCCTTTTTCTTTCGTCCCCCCAGGTTTTCCAAGGAGGGAATACTTTAGCTTGATCCGGATTTCTTCTGCTTGAAGTACTCAGAGTGCTTAAAGTATGGCTTGACTCTTTATGGCAGCTTCTGTGGGGATTATGATTTTAAAGTTTTGTACTCCGATGATTTTCTGAACAAGACTGATATTTATGTACTTGAGTTTTTGATAAAAATGTAACCAAACTGAATTTTGTTTTCCGCTGCAATAAAGTTATAATTTCTCAAGTATTGTTTATCTGTCTTGTAAATTTCTATTCTGTCTACTAAAACGCTCCACCAAAGTTAAGGCATTCCCTTTGTGAGTGTCCTTAACGAAGGTGGGGTGTTACATTACTGCTAGATCGCTTCAAGCAATTATCTCACTAAAGATCAAGCCATGGACATGTGGGATCCGGTGAAACTGGTTTAACCGCAACATTCAAAATAACATCTCCCTTGTTTGCAAAAACCAATCTTCTTTAATTTGGATCTAATTTAGACTCTGTTTCGATCTATGTAAGGTAAGATTTCTATCTGGTTTTCAAACTGGTAGTTCTGGAGTTGGTTTGCTTACTTGTGAGAAACAACGGAAATTCTTTTAGGTGAACTTTTTACACATTTATATGTAAAACAAAACAATTGTTTTTCTGATGCACAATCTTACCGTGCATTTATTTTTATTTTTACTATAACTTGATTTACACCTTGGATTTCTATGTGTAAATTAAAGCCAAATAGTATGAAGACTACATTGTTTCAAAGGATTTAAAATTCAATCAGACTTTAAGCACCTTTTGATTACAAAGTTTTCAGGCTACACGATTTCTAGAACCTGCATATTCTGGTTGGATTTTGAAGAAACAACTTACCTACCCCATTCCAGGATGGCATTCACATTTTGTATTCCAAACTCATATGTAACCTTTTATGGGTTTGGTAAGCAAATGACCTGATGTCATTGAACATGGTAGATTGGGTTGGTTTATTATTTGTTTTCAGAAATATGGTTGTGTTGTGTATGGATATTATTGTTTCAACTTAGTTCTTTAAAAAATACATGTTTACAAGGATTGGAGTCATAGAAACAAGGCAGTTTTTTGTAAAGATGATTCTGCATTTTTAGAAGTTGGATCCACATGCCAGTTTGGACATGAGAAAATGGTTTTCGGATTGTCCTTAAACCTATTGCTTGGGTTTTCACTGTTTTACTTCATGTTGGGTTGCTGAATTCTGATTTAATCCCGGTTGCTAATGAATTTGGATGCTATAGTTTTAAGCAAATTCTATTCACACACCCATAATTCTTTAACATACACCTTAAAATGAACTAAAATAGCATACACCAATCGTAAATGGTATCACGAACATCATAAATGGCGGCTTCGATAGCTTCTTTTTCTTCTTCCTCCTCTCTTGCCTTCGATTCCTCTTTCCCTCCCTCTTCCATCTAGATCTCCTCCTCTAAAACCCTCAGATCCTCCACCTCTCAATGCTAATTCCACTTTTGCCATCCCCTCAGATGCTAATCTTGGATCGCATCCGGTCCAAGCAAATCATGATAATTCTAGATCCGCTAATCCTGCTACTTATAATCCACCTCAGAATCAGCTGAAGCAATTTTCTTCATCTTTGAACTTTCATACCTCAACATCTTCTTTTCTAGCTTTTACTAAGTGTGATTATGCTTCTCTTTTTCGATCCTCCCTAAAAACGCTGGTTCTTTCAAGCCTCTTCACTTCGATATCCCTAGGGTTGGGAAGTGTAAGCCAATTTCAGATCAGGTTAAGCAGGTAGGTATGGACTATTGGAGTGATTATTTGGTTGGGTTTTTCTTAGATGGAACATTAAACTACCTTGCTGTGGTTAATTACTTAAATCGATTTTGGAAATTGCAAGGTGAAATTGATACTAAATCCGACGGCAAGCATTTTTACTTTAAATTTTCAAACAAATTAGATAAAGATAAAATCCTCCAATCTAATCCTATTTTCATAAGAGGAAGGATGTTTGTTATCACTAGATGGGATCCTATGATTGGGAATGCACAATCTCAGATAAACACTACAACAAAATAATACTATTACAACTTTTATTTTACAACTAGCGTTAATTAGCTGTTGTAATATATGCAAGTTTAACCAATTTGATTATGTAACCGTTGTATTATCGAAAACCACCACAGTCTATTTTCACGTGAGTGAAAAATTTCCCATGTCCCTCCACTGTTTTCACTAAACCGCTCTTTAACTCAAAAAAGAAAAAAGGGCAGCAGTCTTTCACAATTAAACCCTACAGCCGAATCGCCTCTTCCTCGCCTCATCGCCGCCTCTTCCACGCCTCATCGCCGCCTCTTCAATGCCTCATCGCCTCTTCTTCTTACGCCGTTGCTCTAAGAAAAGATTCAAAAAAGCCCTTCTTTTGCTCGTCACTTGCTGCAAACACCCGTACATAGCTCAATCTGTCGCTCAAATCGCAATTGGGGAATCAAACCACGCTGTATATGTTAATTGCTGTAAGTTTTGTTATATAATATGTTTGATTTTGCTGTTAGTTTTACTAATAAATCTGTGTATGAAAAGTAATGGTCTATCTTTTTTGCTGTTAGTTTTATCAACATAGCATCTATTTTTCTTTTCTTTTCAAAATGTGAATTTGGTGCCTGCATGTGGAAATGGTCTAGAATTTGACCTCTTTGGCATGCAAATCATGTACTGCCTAGTTACTTAAAAGAAAAATGTAGTCAATATAAAGATATCCACTTAGCAAGAAATTTTCAATATTTATTTGCTTGTTTGTCACACCGATAGGTTGGGAAATTTGTCTATTGTGGGCTTGCAAAATCAAATTCTAAAGATATCTCATTAAATCTTCCCAAATTTAAATTATTTTCTAGTACTAGTAGACGTTAAACTCGAAATTAATGGAAAATCACATTAAATATATATTTTTGGGAACATTTTGTTGTAATTATAAAACCTAAGTTTTACATCTCTGAATTTTCTTTTACAAAATACATCTCTATGCTAAAAAAGATAGGTATAATCCATGGGGTATTTGTTAGTTTTATTAATCTTAACATGTTCTCGTGTTATCATTTTCCAGTACTAATAAATGTATGCGATACAAACCTTATCCAACCCCTTTATATATACGAGCGTCACGGCACGCGCTTTGCGCGTGCTTGTGGCATGCGCTTCACGCGTGGATTTTTATTTCTTGTATGTTATGTATTTACATATGCAAGGAAAAACAACTTGTACTAATGTTGTGCATGATCAATAAACTATCACTTCAAGATAAAACAATAAGCAATATAAATAAATTCAAATATAATGATCTCAAAATATCATTCAATTATTTTGTCTTTTAGCAGATATTAGCACATCTCTATAAACAACATTTTTAGTATAAGTTCCCGATTTTCCATTGACATTGCCATCTTCTTTGTCACCATCCATTTTCCTCCATATGCTTTATCTGTAAAAAAAAAAAGAATTTTAGATAATACAATTAAATAATGAATATTTTATATTTGGAAATATATATATATTTGTATGCACTTACCACCGCAGAAGTGAAAGCTGCATCCCAACCATGCTCATCTATTACCGGGGTCTGTTGATTGTTGGGCGGTTGCTCTTGCACATTGTTATTGTTTTCCATCGGTGCATCTTTGGATGGTGTTGTATTATCTTGAAGAAATTTTTGTTTATCGGATTGTTTAGCATCCATTGTTTGGTCTACAATTTGTTTGCAATTAACAAACTAATCCTTTTAATAAAAATGAAATATTTTAATTACCAAAAATGTTTGTGAAATTATTAACTAATGGTGTGTCTGTGGTATCCGGTAATATTTAAGCACATGCACTGAAAATTAGCTGTTGAGTAAATAAAACACATGCACAGAAAATTGCAAGTAAATAAAAATAACAATATTGCACATGCAATGAAAATTATTTTCTTTAGTTTAGACAATATTGACATATGTTATTCAAATTAGCCGTTGGTAAATAAAACACATGCACTGAAAATTGCATGTAGCAATTGCAAAACGGTATAAAATATTTAAGCATTTTGTTAAGAGACACTTCAAATTTTCCATGCTACATGAAGTACATGTTTTTATTAGACAAAATTTATTACTTTATTTGCATGAATTTTGTTTTAAATTAATTATCGGTAGATTTCTCCTATTTTGGTAGGAGGTGCACTATCACTTTTTTGGTTATAATCACATTCTATTTTTGGTTACATAATCACATCCCAATTTGTGGACATGCAACTTTGAAATACCCTTCTACAAATAGATGGTAAACTTGTGCGCGCATTACTTCTAAAATTTACAATATATGAAAATAAAATCATCAAACATAATCATATTTTCATATTTCTAAAATTAGTATATAAACATGCATTACTTCTAAACATTTTTTTGGTGTATAAACATGCATTAAATGCTAGAAGTAATGCATAAACGGAACATGTTTGGCTTTGTTTAACATTTCAAACATATGTTAAACATATTTTTTTTGGTGTATAAACATTTCTAAAATTTATGCTCTATACATTTCAAACATATGTTAAATTTATAACGGTACATATATGAAATACCCTTCCACAAATAAATATATGTTAAAATTTAGAAGTAATGCATAAATTATCAAACTAATGGAAAGGTCGAAGTAATAGTGCATGGTATAGAGGAAATTTAGGATATTAGTGCGTAAAGGATGATTTGAAGTTTGGTAGTAGTGCATAAAGGAAATAAATTCTAGTATGCTAGTTATGGTATTTTTGGATAAGATAGAGTAATTAAATTAAATGAAACAAATTCTAATATGCTGAATAAGATAGAGTAATTATTGCCGATGCAATATTATGTTAAATTGACCTATTATGTCGCTGATGCAATATATTACGAAGTCATTATGATTTTTTTTCAAAATATTTTAAGGGGCTATGGTATTCTTGGATAAGATAGACTAATTAAATGAAACAAATTCTAGTATGCTGGTTATGGTATTTTTGGATGAGATAGAGTAATTATTGCCAATGCAATATTATGTTAAATGGAACTATTATGTCGCTGATGCAATATATTACGAAGTCAGTATGATTTTTTTTCAAATATTTTAAGGGGCTATGGTATTTTTGTATAAGATAGAGTAATTAAATGAAACAAATTCTAGTATGCTGGTTATGGTATTATTGGATAAGATAGAGTAATTATTGCCAATGCAATAATTATGTTAAATCGACCTATTATGTCGCTGATGCAATATATTACGAAGTCAGTATGATTCTTTTCCAAATATTTTAAGGGGCTATGGTATTTTTGGATAAGATAGAGTATAATTAAATGAAACAAATTATAATATGCTGGTTATGGTATTCTTGGATAAGATAGAGTAATTATTGCCAATGCAATTATTATGTTAAATCGACCTATTATGTCGCTGATGCAATATATTACGAAGTCAATATGATTTTTTTCCAAATAGTTTAAGGGGCTATGGTATTCTTGGATAAGATAGAGTATAATTAAATGAAACAAATTAAAGTATGCTGGTTATGGTATTCTTGGATAAGATAGAGTAATTATTGCTGATGCAATATATTACAAAGTCAGTACGATTTTTTTTCAAATATTTTAAGGGGCATTTTCGTCAGTTTGCGTGTACACCAAAAAAGTGTGACACCAAACCTATTCCAACTATTATTAAAAGATAAAAGATTTGGAAATGAAAGATGTAAAAGAGAAAGAAGATTGTTAGAAAAATTAATGTATAAACTGTCACAAAATGGGGGGATGTAAAACAAATAAGTTCTAAAAAGAAGATATATATGTTCCTAATTTCCACTTTGTTTTTCCAAATATAAATTTGAATAGTCAATTTTCCTTGGTTTGTTTAGAAGAAAAAAAAAATCTGACCAAGTTCCAGAAAAGCTCTGCATCTCCTTGGGTTGGTTTTACACACAATCCGTCCACCATCTCTCCTCTACAACTACATTGTCCATTACCAGCCTAAAATTTATCTTATTAATAGCAGAAGTATCAAATTGTGAAATGAAAAAAAAAATGACAAAAAATAGATCAAATGTAAAACTTGCCTCAAAAAAGTGTGTTCACCTCCTTTAACATTATCGCTTAAGTACATAAGCATTGTTGCTACTCGATGCCTTCCATTGTGTATATGATCCTACATCCATGTTGTAGTACTATGTCACATTATACGTCTAACATAACACTTAACTCATTCCAATATATGAAGCAAGGAAAACATAGAAAGTATGTTTAAGTACTTACAACATTCTTTAGTATATCATGATAAGGAAGATAATACTGATTTGGTTCATACCTACACAGGTTCTAAATATTAGTTTATATGATAGACGAGTTGCATAAAAATTATAGGTTTTGGAATTATAAAATGTGGAGGGTGAATATTTTTTTTTAACGCAGAACTTGAATGAACTCTCCATTTTCAGGAGGGACTTGAGAATATACAACAATTCTTTTCTCGATTGCCTGTGTTATATTGAATATAATCACAGTAATAATAACTCACTAGCAATATGTATAGATTATAAGGTAAAGAATTAATGATTATCATCATATCTTGGGACGTTAGCGAGGGAGATGGTACCTGTGACCATTAGCAATTGGAAGAAAGTCGACGGCAAATTGAGGGCTGATCTATGGACATGTATTCAGGTATTATATGTTAAAATTATTTATAAAATCGATTGTTTTCTAATCTCTTCTCCTTTTCCATGCATAAATGCATTGCTGAAAATTATTCGGGCATTTATGCACATGAAAACATAGTTGTATAACACTTTGCTGCTTTGTTTGGGTTTTCTTTTTTACTGAATTCTTAGGAACGTAAGTGTTCTGCTTCATTTCAATTATGTTTATGAATTCGTTTGAATAATCATACATACGCTGAGCTAATAACCTTAAATTTCAAAGAACGCGTATGCCACAATTCCTTAGGAAATAAATCTTTGTTTTGATGCTAAGCTAGTCTTCCTTAAACTATGTCTGCATCAAAACTTGCAACATTGGATACGGAGTTTGGCTTGTCTGCACAATATTATGTATCATTTTTCATTTCATTATGTAATTTCTCCTGGTTTACCTATGTTTCCTGCTATAGAAAAACATAGGCTTGCATCAGCACGCAGCTGTTATCAAGCAGTTATATTCGTGGAATGTATTCTCCAATCATTGTTTACATATTCACATATTCTATTTGAGACCCTAACATAGAGGCACACTTCTGAATTTGTATGTTGAAAACTGGCCTCCAAGATTATATACTTTTAAAAGCTTTAAACAGCTTCTGATAACCTTTAAAATATTGTGCAGACAAGCCTTTTACATATTTACATAATTTTAAAGGTTGCTAAAAATATTGTGTAGACAAACCTTTTAAGTATTGCCTCTATTTGTAAGTTATATTCATGCGCAGTTGTTAGCACAACCTTTAAAAGATTTTGAATTAAGTTTTTATATATTTAGTTTCACATTATATACTTCAAATTTTGTTTCTTAAATTGACCACAAAGGAGAAATACATGTTTATAGTCATTTTATCAAAGTATATGTTCCCATATTATACAAATAGCTCATTGTACAAGAATAATCCCATATA
The DNA here is from genome assembly GCA_030737875.1 of Allium sativum. Taxonomy (NCBI): domain Eukaryota; kingdom Viridiplantae; phylum Streptophyta; class Magnoliopsida; order Asparagales; family Amaryllidaceae; genus Allium; species Allium sativum. Next base: position 28,102,812 of record CM060925.1, on the reverse strand, counting down.
TACCTTAACTCTTACATCATGCATTGTACCATGATGGAATACTTTCTTGGATAAACCTTTAAACAGAAAAAATGGTTATATATTGATTCTTTCATGATCAGCCTTTGCCTCTGCTTATTATTTACTATAAAATGTATGTACTCAGGAATATAGTATGAGATACATGGATTGGCTAATACTTTTAAACAAATGACATTACTATTGTTATATATCATATTCACATGAGACTATTATCAGCCACCCCCACACCATACACGCGAGACAACTCCAAACGGTATTTGCTACAAAATGAATGTGTTCAGGAATATAATATGTTGCTACTTTCGAAGCATGCTAATAATACACAAGTTATATTTTGCATAAAATAGAAAAAAATTCAAAAATAGGCTGGAAATAATAACCTATTTTAACATATACTTGAAGGCTTTAAGCTCTCATACTATGCTTGGGTGTTAAATCCTAAATTATGTTCCCAAAATTTGAACTTTTCACAGTTCAGATCAAAACATGAGAGTTGTTAGGAAAGCTATATAAGTATTCTGTTTCATCAGTTACAGTATATATAAATACTCACCCAGGTGATCACATACTTAATTTTCCTTTTGTATATTCAACAATTAATTAGGATATGTGAAATAAATCATAGAATTGAATATACTTATATTTATATATCCATGATTTATTTCACTTTAAATGGGCATGTAGTTACCAGAATTATTTTATACTCTCTTTGCTTAGTCTCAGTACATATTAATACTCGCCCACATGATCACATGCATGGTTTTCCTTATATAACTATGTGTATATTTTGCCCAAATATTTCTTACCATACAATTACATACCTTTTTCCATCGTATACACACAAGATAGATTCGGAAATGTCAATTGATGACAGTTTAAGTAGTTACAGTAACAGATAGATTTAACAGTTAATTAATCAATACACAATTAATTATAAGGTCCATATCAAAGGTTAATCCTTTTCTTTTCCATTTATAGCAGCAGAAATTACTTTCTGCATATACAATGATTTCCTCTCTTGTTAAGTATCTACACAAAACCACAAAAAAGAGCTTCGTTTACTTTTGAAGAATGATCGCTGAATGAGAAAAAAATAAGCCATTGAAACTGAAAGTTCATATTAACAAGCTTTCATCATGCGCTACAAATTCTAGCCATTCTCTGTTTTTCTCTTTGAATCAATAATCTAAGCTTTCAAATTTATTCCTGCTGGCCCCATTATCTTTGCTGCTTATATTTTTTTCTTCTTCAACTTTCACATATCCATTTCATTTATGAGTATCTTTTTTAATTTTAATTTTAACCATTATGAGCATCACCATGTATTACATCATTGCTTCAAAAACAAAATTTTTCTTGAGCGCATATATTGATACTGTATCTTTTTTCCTTGCCTCCTTTCCCTAATTTTTGTGAGATCTTTTAATTTCTGATATTGTACAGCGTATGAATAAGATTTCACTGTTTGCAATTAAATTGTGCATGATCTAATCTAAGTACTTCTTTGAAGTGATTTTTGGACTCAAGTTTTTATTTTTTAACCAACATTAAGTGTTCAACTAGCAAAGCTTTTGCATAATTTGGAGTTTTGCTTTCCTTATTCCTTCCAGCTCTTTATATTTTAGCTGAACAATGGCAGCAGATGTTTATAAAATAACTTTGTTCATATGTGATAGTTGTTTGATTTCCATTCAAGTATTAGATATTAGACCCGAATATGTTGTGATCTATAATAGTCATTTCACCTATTATGCTTCCTTTTTATATTACTTATGTGCTTATTTTGGTTACACTTTTTTTTTATACATATAACCATGCATACTAGCCTGCATTAAACTAATGGTGAATCATTATTGTCTTTTTTTTCAAATATATAATAATTGAATCATTATTGCTTATCATTTGCTCTATGTATGCTACCTCCATGACTCCTTTATGTGTTTATATGCTCTATGTAACATTCGATTGCTGAAAAGAAGTGGAAATAAACAAAAGATACAGGCCCTCCTGATTTATATGTTAAGTAATTTATGATGCCTAATATTAAATGTTTGTTTTTGTTACATGTAACACCTCGTAATTTTTAATATTAATGTTTACAAATTAAAGAATAACTAATCTCAGATGTGAGAATTAAGGTAAACGGGTTGCGCCATTGTGTTCAACTCGGAGTTCTGGTTGAGATAGAGTCCGAGTTTGCATGAATTGGACTTCGTATGAAGAAGTTATGGCCATCGGAAGTTTCAGAAAATTCAAAACAGATTTCAAAAATTCAAATTTCAGAGTCAGATGGGCTAGGCGGGAAATTTCCCGCCAGGGCCAGGTCGACCGTAGGGTCGACCTGGGGTCGACCGTAGGGTCGACCTGGGGTCGACCGTAGGGTCGACCTGGAGTCGACCTACTCTAACCAGGTCGACCACAGGGTCGACTTAGGGGTCGACCTTCCCTCCTCCCTCCCCGGGAAGATTTGTTTGATGACCTATTTATGACTGTATGCTGACTCACTAGGGTTTCTGATCTACTCTGATTGGCTGAGATTAATTCTGGGTTGATCGAACGGCCTAAACTAATCCTAAACTCTATAAAAGCACATGTAGACTCAAACCCTAAAATCAAATTAAAAATTAGAATCATGGCCTCCATGTCGTCACCTTGCAACCTAGAATAGCCGCCACCAATTAGAGAAGAAGAAACTAATCAAATTCAAATCTATTCAACTCTAACAACGAATTTACTACAAAGGAAAGCTAATTCAACTTCAGAACTCAGATTTCAGAACTCAAGACCTTCTTTGAGTTGTGAGTTCGATTTCTTTAATAAAATAATTAACAATTTAATTGGATTGAGTTATGATGCGGATTATATGGTTATGTTATGAATTATTGACCGCATGTTATCATCTATGTTGTAAAATTGTGATATTATCATTTATGTTGTAAATTCTATGATGTTATCATCTATGTTGTAAAGTTGTGATGTTATCATCCATGTTGTAATCCTATGATTGGCTTATGTATAATCAATTCATCATGTTGTTTCATATGCTAGTTTGGTTATGTTGTTGGAACTAATTCATATGATAAATCATATGTAAGCATGCAAGTTAGGATGTAAATTGATGCATAGATCATATGCAAGTTAGTGAAATTCTATATAACCTTACATGTTTCATAACATCTATTTTATGTGTAAATTGGATCTAAAGTTAGGCTATGACATGTGTGAGTTATACGCTAGTATACAAAATTCTATATGCTAGTTTTCATGTTTAGATGTAAGTTTACACCATCGTTTATGTTGCATAAATCACATATGCAAGTATATGTATATATATGTTTGGAGTATGAACCATGTAATGTAAGTTTGTGGTTATTGCCTATGCAAGTTTACACCTTATGATTAGATCTATGACATACATGGTTTATGCAAGTTTGTGATTATTACCTAAACAAGTTCACACCTTTAGATTTAGATCTATGACATATGTAGTTTTATGCAAGTTTGTGACTTTGGCCTATGCAAGTTTTAGATGAAGAACCTTATTCACACATGCAAGTTCACCCCTTATATTTAGATCTAGTTTTATCTATATGTATGTTGTGATGTTTTTTCTTCATTCCATAAGTTAGACTATTCAAGTCTAACGTATATTTTACGTTAATCGAACGAACGTACAACGTGGGGTAATGGGATAATATTAAAAGATTTAGTATTGAGAATTGGCATAAATGCCTTAAATGGCATAAAATAAATTTGTGATGAAATTGGTATAATTTTACATACCATAAATTGATGGACATAATTGAGTCAATTATGGCCATAGTTAAATTTGGAATTGATGGATAATTTGAATAGGGAAATTAATTCAAATTGGGGAATAATTAATGTTAGATCAAAATTTGGACCTAACACCCAAATTGTTATGAACTGTAGAGAATTTTAAATGAGGAACAAAGAAAAAGAAAACAACACTCAGAATTTATAGTGGTTCGGCATTAACGAGCCTACGTCCACTTTATATCTTATTGATTGTGCTTTAAAAGCTAATACAACAATGATTTCTCTCAATATTTCAGTGGTTTGACAACAATGGCGGATTCAGTACTCACTATTGCCAAAAGGATCCCGAAAAATGCCAAGCTCTGGGCTATTTATAGCTGATTTTGTCAGGCGGATCGCGGACATGTGGCACGAATCCCGAGATCATCGGATCGCATCGCCACCGTTGAAGAAACAGTCAAACTAGCCGTTGTGGACGGGTGTCGTGATTTGCTTGAAAATCGGATCGTGCAGATGGGGAGAATTGGCCCGGATAACGGTTGGGGACACGTGTCGCCAGATCCATGTGATTCGGATCGCTGAAGACTAGCTCTTGCTTGAACAAGTCAGAGGGTTCGCCATGCACCAGGGGATCAGATCGGATCGCTCGGGTATCAATGTAAGCTTGGATCGGATCGCCCAGCTACGCCGTTCGCTGATGAGATGGGTCGATCCGCAGAGACGCGATCCGATATTTGGGCGAGACGACGGTGCGCGATTCGATATCGAGCGAAACGATGATGCGCGATCCATTCCTTCATGTTCTTAGATACTGTGGTTTCCTGTTTTCCTCTTACGAATGATCCTGGATGGCTTGGTCAAAAAGCGAGCCAACATTTTGCCCCCTCGAAGTATGTTTTATTGATGATGGAACATGCTTTGAAGATTCTTATTTACCTTCTCCTGAAGGGACGTAAATCAACAGTTGCATTGGTTCAAATCGACACATGTATGAATCGGATCGCCATAAGGCGACACGATCCGATTTGGTCATCTGCTCGTCTCGTGCCGAGTACCTAGGCCTTTGTGCGTAACGGGGCGTATTTTCCTTCGAGCCGTGTCGGGATTTGAGTTTTGTTGGCCATCGTTTCAAAGCGGTCCGTGGGCTTCTATGCGATTCCATCTTTGGATCGTGGCCTGCATGGTGCTTCGTGGACCGAATAAGACAAAGGAGGGGAGACAAACGGTCACCTTCTTTGCCTATATAAGCCGACCCCCTCCCCTTCATTCTCCTTCTTCTTTCTTTCCTACCGAATCGTTTCGCCTACATTATCAAGGAGCGAACCCAAATCTTTTGACCCTTCGAAAATCCAAGCATTCTTTCAATCTTTAGAAAGGTAACTCCACCAAAAGCATTCTTATCTGTGAACGCCGCTCTTCCACGAATTTCCTTGACTGGAAACGATGAGAATTCGTGCTTTTCTGACGAAATCATCAAAACGCCATGGCCAAGTGACGTAGTGCTCGGAGTTCGAAGAAGGAAAGGAGAGGAGGAAAACGGAGGAGGAAGAAGAAGAAGACAGAAGGCCGTTTCGTTTCGTGGTCAAAGATGGAAGACGAACGCGAGTGGCGAGACGACAGATCGAGGTGGCAACGAAGGGACGGATCGTGGGAGTCGCCACGGTTCATGGAGGGGCGATCCCTTCATCCGGCGATTCGATGGGGAGGCGATTCCTATGCTCCGCGAGTCGAAAGGGGGGGCGACCCCTGCGCTTGCGATCCGTCCTACAGCTAACGATACGAAGAAATTTCAAACTTTAATCAACGTCCTGTCACCATAAAACTTTGAACAGTTAGGCTAGAGCCGCAATGTTGGACTTTCTGGACTAAATAACCTCATAATTTGATTGCATATGACGACTAACGACTTCTGATAACCTTGACTGCTTTCCTGCTTTATTATTATTTAATAATGCGCATACACAAGCACGCACACCGGCACTTGCACACACGGGGGACGGGTAGTGTTAATCTTATTATTCATATTTTCTCGTCCTAGCAGCGATGTCGAACGATCACTCTTCCTCAAGATCTGTAGCAGAAGCGGAATCCGAGACTCCTGAACAGTATAATCCTAAAATTCCTCCAATCAATCCGGGAGGTGAAGATTCTGGATCTGAATATGAAGCCACAGAATCAGATCCGACAGAAAGTACTTCATCCAGCAACAACTCCGAGTCTGACGAGCGAGCTCCGGACGAAGTTCCAGGCGCAGTCGGGATAGATAAATTCTCTGATTCTTTAGCGTCCAAGCTTGACGAGATAAAACTCAAGAGAATCTGCTTAAGACACGGCATTCCTTGGGACGATGTCTTGACACCTGGAAGCGAAGATAGACCCCATCTAGCACCGGAAGGGTACATGTCGATCAGTCGAACAATGTGTCTAGTAGGAGCTATTCCTCCGTTCCCTCCGATTGCCATTGAAACTCTAAGACGACTAGGCATTGCTCCGATGCAGCTTCATCCAAACGCCTACGCATCTCTATACTCTTTATATGTTGCTTATGCGGAGATCTTGCATGCCGAACTTAAATTCAGAGATCTGGTGTTCTTCTTTCTCTTCAAGCACCGTTCTTCTGCAACTCCAAACTTTTCCTTTTTTGAATCAGTGGCGAACAGGAAAGTTCTGTACGACGGATATAGCAACATCGGGGATCCTAAGTCCGACTGGTTTTACATAAGAAAACAAGCTGGATGCTCACGGAGATGGCTCAAATCAAGTAAACTTTGATCTCCTAGTCGAATATCTTGCTTAAAGAGTCTAAGTAATAACATTCTTCCGCTTTTTCCTTTGTCTTAAACAGATCATGTCTTCCCGAAAACAGAGGGTGCACTATACAACAACCGGTTGTCCATTCTTTTGCAAAGCAGATCCGACTTTTTAAGGATTAAAAAATGCATTACTGATGACAACCTTCATAAGCATTGCCTTCTGGATAGAAGATTTGGACTTGGGACCGGCGGCAAACCTTATAAATATGTGCCCCCAACGGAAGGAGAGGGAACTTCACAAGCGGTGGAAACAACTAAATTTCGCAAAAGTTCTTCTCCGATAGTCATCCAAGACGACGAAGACTTGAATATATACAGAGGGGATGAGTCCCGTGGTGATGTGTCGAAGGAAATCCCTACCTCTGCTCCAGTGGAAACTGTTGGTGATGACGACTTGACAGAAGAACAGTTATTCGACGAGCTGAATAAAATCCCTCTGCCCGACATTGAATACACAGAAAAAGACTTCGGCGAGGAGCCTTTCTTTTCTGCTCCCGAAGAGGCGATTGCTTCAACAAGGGGACGGGAAACGGGTCAGATGAGCCTGTCTCCAGGCCCGGGTCTGTTAGGAGGAATTATATGGGATGCACACCTCACACACACTGCCTGACCGTGCACTATTATATCGTGGATATTCAAAGTTATATTATGCTCTTCTTTTCTTTTTACAGGATCGATGTCGCGCAGGAAATCTTACTCATATCGTTCTCTTCGTGAGGGCACACCTAGCCTTCGTCCGGGTACTAAGCGCCCTCGCGGTCCTCCTCATAGGCCGAGCTCCTCGCATCCTCGATCTCCACCCAAATCAACCTCTACCAGGCCTTCGAGTCATCCGACAATTCCGACCGGGGGAAAGACACTTCCAAAAGAGTTGACTCCTCCAAAGAGTGCGCCTTCCCACAGTCGGTCGCCCAAAAGGCGTCACGAATCCAAAGATAGGGACAGAGATTCATCCAAAGAAACTGAGCAAGAGAGAAGTGATATTGTCCCCACCAGCCAACCAGAGTTAGCTGCCCCCGGTTCACGGGATTACGTCCACGGTCCCGAGATCCAAGGTAGGCTGGAAAAGCTACGGGAACAATTTCCAGGAATGTTCTTTGACAGTATGGTCTTTGTTCCTGCCTTGGAACCGGTCCCTAAAAATTGGGATGATGAAGTTATTGGGCACATCCAGCACGCGGCCAGACAATACGAGATGATGAAAAAACACACAGTCAATCTTTCGGAAGTCATCTGAACACTTGAAATAGAAGCTCATAGGTCTAAAGAAAAACTTGAAAATAACGAAAGGGCTAGGACAAAATTAGAGAAGGACCTGGAAGACGCTCAAGCCCAGCTCGCTTTGGCACAGAGAGACGCTGCAAACTATAAGACTGAATTAGAGAATGCCAAACAGCGATTTCATTCTGAACTGGACTCCAATAGCCAAGAAAAAATGGCTTTAAAGAAGGAGGTTGAAGATCTAAAAATGGCCAACGCCGAGTTGAAAACAGTGCAAGGCCGTTTTGAAGCTGAGAGAGCTGCCTGGGAGGCGGAAAAAGCGAGTCTAAAAGAAAGTTTGGCTCTGGCAGAAACAGAAAAGGTGATTTTGAATGACCAGGTTGCAGATGCGGAGAGACGGGCAGCTCTTGCCGAAAAGAACGTTGATAGCGCCATTGAAATGGCCACTGCCTCCAACAACAAACTCCTTGAAAGAGAGAAAGAAATCGAGGGGTTTGAGGAGATGATTTTTGATTTCCTTGGCCAGGTTCTCAAAACTCGCAATATCTCATGGATCCCGGATTATCATGTTACTTTGGCCAACTTATGGGATGCCATCGTGGAGGGCGAAAAATACAGACTGGGTGTCGAAGAAATCAACGAGGATGAATTGATGAAGAGCATCCTAAGAGACAACGAGCCCGAGGACCTGGCAGAGGGTCGTCGCCTAATCCTGGCGGAAATGGAGAAGGAGAGAACCATGGCTAAAGGTAAAAGCAAAATTGACGAAGGTTCCAGCTCCGCCGCGAAGTCTAAAACCTCCGAAGTTGAGGAGTACCATCCTGACGATCCGCTAATCCCCTTAGGCCTGACTCCCATGGTTGTTGGAGCATCCGGATCTACTCAAGAGGGAGCATCTGCTGAAGGTATCTCTCTCTTTTCCCCGCAATTTGCTAAAGCGATTGCGAATTGTCGTCGTCTAGCAGGACAACCCATTGAATTAGTAATGTGTGTCTCTCGTAATGCAGGTGGCGAGCCCGTCGACAAGGGCGCTGGAAAAGAGAGAGAAGTGGAGAAGGAGACTGCTCTGCCGAGTGCTGATATCGATGTTTCAGAGCGAGTCGAGGTCACAACAGTAGAAGGAAGCATCCCGGTGCCTAGCGTCGATGTACCCAAAGATGCTGAGACTATCGAAGCTTTAAAAGACTTGGATGGTCGTCATGTGGATGACGAAGAGGATATTACCGGCACCAAAAAGGCCGACGATGATGATGATGATGAAGAGCCCCTGGCCAGCCGGAAAGCCAGACAAGAGAAAGGGTTGGCTTCAAAGAAGGTGGGGGACGAGGCTTTGGACATAGTCCCTCTTGCAGAATTCGATCCCAAAACTGGGATGATTGTGAAAATCCAGTCCAAGTCCATCAGCCGGGAGCTTCACTTCGCAAACCCCGATGACTTCCCAGCTTCCCTCTCCAGTAGAAGCAAGAGAAAAGAAGGGAAAGAGGAGACCTCAGAGGAGTCAGATGCTCCCCTTGTGGAAAAGCGGAAGAGGAAGAAGGGGGATCCATCTGAAGCCGACAAGGAGAGGCTGGAGAGGCAGAAGCAAGAGAAGAAATCAAAGCATAAATAAGATGTTTGTTGATATTTTGTCTTTAGGTTTCCCACTGGCCAGGAAGTGTAATTGTGAGACTGGTCCTCACTTTTGTTTCTAGATTGTTTTCCATTTTGCTGACTCGTGGTACATAAACAAGGATTTGTTTCCCCTCACATCATTGTGTACCTGTGTTCATAGAAACTTTCCATGTTTAGTCGTTAGCCAACTATTGATAATTATAAGTCAGTCAATCAACAGGAAGAAGAATGTTCATGCTGTGTTACACTGTTATATCAAAGTTTAGCATTTGCATATGAGTGCCTGGTCCCCCCCCCCAATCAGTTGTTACTGTAGCATCTGACTGGGGTTTAATAGGGATAAGTTAGTACTAACAGCAAGTTGCCCCCTATTTCTGAGTACGGGGGTATAAGAGATTTCATGGGATATCAGTAGTTTAGTCAACCCTCGTTCCCTTAGTAGGGAATAAGTTCTTTCTCAGCGCTCAATCGGAGACGCTTTTGTACGGTCTCTCCCTCTGGAGAGTTAGAGTTTTACGTTTGGCGATTCATTCGCTCCCCGATCCTTCAGCGGGGAAGGAGCTATTTCTCAGCGCTCAGTCGGAGACGCCTTTATACTCTCTCTCTCTCTGGAGAGTTAGAGTTCGAGCTCAGCGATTCATTCGCTCCCCGATCCTTCAGCGGGAAAGGAGCTCTTTCTCAGCGCTCAATCGGAGACGCCTTTATACTCTCTCTCTCTCTGGAGAGTTAGAGTTCGAGCTCAGCGATTCATTCGCTCCCCGACCCTTCAGCGGGAAAGGAGCTCTTTCTCAACGCTCAATCGGAGACGCCTTTATACTCTCTCTCTCTCTGGAGAGTTAGAGTTCGAGCTCAGCGATTCATTCGCTCCCCGATCCTTCAGCGGGAAAGGAGCTCTTTCTCAACGCTCAATCGGAGACGCCTTTATACTCTCTCTCTCTGGAGAGTTAGAGTTCGAGCTCAGCGATTCATTCGCTCCCCGATCCTTCAGCGGGAAAGGAGCTCTTTCTCAGCGCTCAATCGGAGACGCCTTTATACTCTCTCTCTCTGGAGAGTTAGAGTTCGAGCTCAGTGATTCATTCGCTCCCCGATCCTTCAACGGGAAAAGAGCTCTTTCTCAGCGCTCAATCGGAGACGCTTTTATACTCTCTCTCTACTCTGGAGAGTTAGAGTCACGGATTACGCAGTCTGCAATCATGCATTCTCATCAAACTCATCCTTGCTGTGTGCTTTAACCCGTGCTCCGTGGATTAAAGCTAGTCGGACAAGCAGTTGGAGCCTTTGCCCAAGTTTTGGGTTCCTCTGATTAGTTTACGAGAGGAACCGTTGGCACCGGGCTTCGGGTACCTGCATTATTCACATTGATTTTTCATAAGCAAATAAATAAAGATGCAATAAAGGTAAATGACACACAGTATTTTTATAGTGGTTCGGTCGAATCATGACCTACGTCCACTTTATAATCTCTTGCTTTAAGGAATTAGACTGTTCTAGGCAAGTCATGCCCTGTACATAGTCTTTTAACAAAGCAAAAGAATAAATTTGAAACTTCTCATGTTAGATATGGCCGTAGATGTTGGGCATTCCACACTCTGGGGATTTCCTGTCCATCTACGGTTGCCAGCTTGAAGGTTCCGTTATCAAGCTTGCTGAGAATAGAGTACGGTCCTTCCCACTTCGCTCCCATATGAGTTGGGGGTGGAAAGACACGTTTCAGAACCAAGTCTCCGGGTTCCCAGGTCCGGGCTCGGACCTTTTTGTTGTAATATCTGGCGACCTGTTGCTTGCATCTCAGAGCACGCAGGTCGGCTTCATCCCTCTTTTCTTCGATCATATCCAGGGACTCAAGGAGCAATTCATTATTGGTCATTGGATCATAATAGGTCACCCGATGAGAAGGTACCTTTATCTCAATCGGGATGACTGCTTCCGTTCCAAAAGCGAGGGAGAACGGGGTATGTCCTGTCGCTGATTTATATGTCGTCCTGTAGGCCCATAGTGCCAAGGGCAATTCATCAGCCCACATGGCTCTAGCTCGCTTCATTCTTCTTTTCAGAATGGACTTAATTACTTTATTTGCAGCTTCGACTTGCCCGTTCGATTGTGGGTGTGCCACGGAGGTGTATCGATTCTCGATGTGATATTTTTGGCAGAAGTTTCTGAATTCAGCACTATCAAATTGAGTTCCGTTGTCCATTATCACAATCTTTGGAATTCCAAATCGGCAAATGATGTTTCTCACAATGAAGTTGATCACTCGTTTAGTTGTGATTGTAGTTAGTGGTTCTGCCTCGACCCACTTAGTGAAATAATCTATGGCCACAATAGCAAACTTTGCTCCGCCCCTTGCTATGGGGAGACTTCCTATGATATCAATTCCCCACATAGCAAATGGCCATGGACTCATCATTGTTTTTAACTGGCTTGGAGGCGCTCTAGGTATCTTTGAAAATCTCTGGCACGCATCACATCATCGTGCATATCTTACTGCATCCTTGTTTATGGTAGGCCAGAAGTAACCATGCCGCAATATCTTTTTCGCCAAAGTTTGCCCTCCAGTGTGGTCGCCACATTCGCCTTCGTGGACTTCTTGCAGCACACGTTTGATGTCATCGTGGGCTATACACCGAAGGAGGGGCATTGAAAACCCTTGCCTATAAAGAACTCCGCCTTGCAATACGTATCGGGCGGCTTTACGAATCACTTTACGCCTCTCGCTTTTCTTGGTCGGAAGCATTCCATCCATTAGGAAATTCTTTATAGGGGTCATCCAGGATTCCCTTTCTGGTTCCGTCTCTAGTACTAGGTCGATTTCCATCTGATCAATGCTGGGGGACCGAAGTACTTCAACGGGGGCTAGCGCAATCACTTCAGGATCGTTAGAACTAGCCATCTTTGCCAACTTGTCTGCCTGCTGATTTTCTGACCGCGGAATATGAGATATGCTGTAGTGATCAAACTCATTCAGCAGTTCTTTCACTTTCTTTAAGTATAGAATCAATCTTGCACTTTTAGCTTGGAGTCTTCCGGTGACTTGGTTCACAACTAACTTGGAGTCGCAGAAGATGTTCAGCTTTGTGACTTATAACTCCTTTGCAATCCTTAATCCAGCTATCAGAGCTTCATATTCAGAATCGTTGTTAGTGGCCTGAAACTCCATTCGGATGGCATAGGTTATCAATCGTTTCTCAGGGGTTTCAAGCACTATTCCAGCGCCGGATCTTTCGTCATTCCTAGCACCATCAGTATATAATCTCCAGGCATTAGGATCGAAAAGTAACTTTGAGGGTTCCACTTCTTCGTTTGCAATACCTTCTTCAGGAACAGTGAATTCTGCTATGAAGTCGGCTATCACTTGTCCCCGAATTGACCGTCTGGGCTGAAAGTTCAAGTCAAATTGACTCAACTCAATATTCCATTTGAGTAACCTTCCAGATGCCTCCGGTCTCTGTAAAACTTGCTTGAGTGGGTGATCAGTGTATATGGTGATAGGATGTGCCTGAAAGTAGTGCCGAAGTTTTCTGGAGGCAATCAGTAAACTATACGCCAGTTTCTCTATCCGTGGATAATTACGCTCTGCTGCTGTCAATTTTTTGCTCATGTAATACACAGGTCTTTGGACCTTTTCCTCTTCCCTTACCAACGCTGAGCTGATTGCATGAGATGATACTGCCAAATACACGAATAAATCCTCGTGGTCTATTGGTTTAGATAGAATTGGAGGTTTCTCCAAGTGTCTGAGCAAATTCTGAAACGCTTCTACGCAGTCAGGTGTCCATTTAAAGTGGCGTTTTCCTCGCTTTATTAATTCGAAGAATGGGATGCACTTATCCGTAGCCCTGGAGATAAATCTGCTTAGTGCGGCCACTTTTTCGGCAAGGCTTTGCACATCCCTAATTTGCCTAGGTTCCTGAATGTTCTTGATTGCCGTGATCTGGTCCGGATTAATCTCGATACCGCGCGAACTGACAATGAATCCTAAGAATTTTCCAGAAGCAACACCGAATGAACATTTGGTGGGATTGAGTTTCATCCCATACTTTCGAAGAATGACGAACATCTCTGCCAAGTCAGTAGTGTGTTGAGAGGATTGCTTGGATTTAACCAACATATCGTCGACGTATACTTCCATTGTTTTCCCGATTTGGTTATAAAACATTCTGTTGACCAAACGTTGGTACGTAGCGCCTGCGTTCTTCAAACCAAAGGGCATTACTACGTAACAATATAATCCCAGATCAGTGATAAAACTAGTATGCTCTTGATCCGGAACATGCATTGGAATTTGGTTGTATCCTGAATAAGCATCCATGAATGAGAGAAGCTCGTGACCTGCCGTCGAGTCTACCAACTGGTCAATTCGAGGTAATGGGAAACTATCTTTTGGACAAGCTTTGTTTAAATCCGAGAAGTCGATACACGTTCGCCACTTCCCGTTGGCCTTCTTTACCAGGACCGGATTCGAAATCCAGTCTGGGTAAGTTGAATCTCTGATAAACCCATTACTCTTTAGCTTTCCAACCTCTTCTTTCAAGGCAGCGGACCTCTCTGGGCCCAGCATTCGCCTTTTTTGCTTTACTGGAGGATGTTTGGGGTTAATGCTCAAAGAATGGCTCATGATTGATGGGGATATCCCGCACATGTCCGCGTGGGTCCAAGCGAATACATCCAAGTTGTTCTTTAAGAAAGTCGTCAATTCTTCGGCAAGAGTCGGACTTAACTGGGATCCAATCTTAAGGACCTTCTCCGGGTCACTGTCATCGATTGGCACATCCACAGTTGCCTCGTTGGGAGTCGTCGTTCTGCCCCCGGGTTCTTGATCCTCTCTGGGATCTATATCCTCGGGCATCACTCTAGGCAACTCTCCAACAATTATCCTCTTTGGTTGCTATAAGGTTTCCGCCCCCAAAGGGGGAGGAGTGCCTTTAGTTTCGATATCCCCGCCGTTGCGAAGCAACTTTAGTTCGGCAACATAACACGCTCGCGCAGCAACTTGATCCCCTCTGACGATACCAATGCCAGCTTCTGTGGGGAACTTCAATAGCAAGCACCATGGGGCTATACAGGCTCTGAACTTTGCGAGGGCCGGTCGGCCCAAGAAGGCATTGTATGGCGATTCGACATCCAAAACCATAAAGGGAAGGATTCTCACTCTCTGGCGTTCTTCTTCCCCAAGTGTAACTGGAAATTCTACATAACCCATAGGTGCGGTGGATGCTCCGTTGAATCCACGGATCCATCCTTGGCAGGGCTTCAAGTCTTTTATCTCAAGATTCATCTGGTCAAAGGCCTTTTTGAAAAGAATATTAACGGAACTCCCGTTGTCCACCAGAACCTTATGAACAGTGGCTGGCCCAATGGGTATCGTAATTACAAGTGGATCTTCAGTTGGAGCATGGACTCCGATGCTTTCTCGTTCTCGGAAAACAACATCATCAGTCATCATCTTCTGCTGCTTCACCGGGATATTGTCCTCGGGGTTGCTACATTCCCCCACTTCGAGGTGTTGTTTGGCTGCGTTGACGTATTGATCTAAAGCTTTGGAACTGTGCCCAGCAAGGTAAAGCCCACCGATCATGGTATTGATTACAATATTCTTTCCCTTTTGCTGAGCAGTTGGCCTAGTAGCAAGTTGATTTTGATTCTGATTCGGGGCCTGCACTGCTTGCCCCCTGTCCCTAGGCGTTACTCTGTATTCGTCTAGCTTCCCTTCTCGAAGCAGCCTTTCGACTACGTCCCTCAGGTGACGGCATTCATTCGTCGAATGGCCGTGGATTTGATGAAAGAGACAAAACTTCCCTGTCTCACGCTCTTTCTCTGTCGACTCTCTAGGAGGTGGCCTCTTATTCTGGAGGACTTCATACGCATCCATGAAGATATTTTCCAGAGTATCACTTATGGGTGTATAACTTTCAAAGGCCCTGGGACGAGTCCTTCTCTGGGAGTCGTTCCCTCGGCCCCTCTTCCGGTTGTTGCCGTTAGCATTGTTATTGTTGTTACCTGGTCGGCGACCACCCTGGTTCTGATTTCCGACGTTAACCTCAACTTTCCCTGAGCTGTCTCCAGTCTGTTTGATGGCGACATTGCTCTGAATTTCTTCCTTATCAGTTGTTTTAAGCTTTCGGTTTGCGTATACCTCTTCCCGGCGTAGATGTACATTGGCTTTCTCATAGAATAACTCTCTGGTGTGGGGTGGTTTGCCTGCCAAGTACCTCCCGAATTCAGTGTCCTTATCCACTCCATCAATTAGTGCTGCGACAATGGTCGGCTCATGAGGATCTTTAACCTCAGCGGCGGCCAAATTGAAACGATCCAGGTACATCTTTAGACTTTCGCCTGGTCGCTGTTTGACAAGGAATAAATCGATCACGCTTTTCGACTTCTGTGCGTAGATACGGAATTGTTCTACGAACTTCTCGCTTAGTTCCCTGAAGCTAGAAATCGATCTCGCCGGCACGCGAGTAAACCATAGCAAAGCCACGTCTTCCAGGAATATAGGAAACGCTTTACACTTAACCGCGTCAGAAGCGGCGGCAGCAATCATCGACCAAGAGTATCTCATTAGGTGCTGAACAGGATCAGATCTTCCTGCATATCGGTTCATTTGTGGCATGTTGAAACGCCTTGGAAAAGTTGCATCCAAAATATCGTCAGTAAAAGGGGTATGACTGCGGTCAATCCCCCAATCTTCGTTCCGCTGTCCACGGCTGTCGGCCAAAATCTGGTGAACCATGGCTGCAACGTTTGCACTAGTCAAAGGAGGTTCAAGGTCAGTGCCTCTGGCCCGACGAGGTTCTCTGATCTCTCCTCGGGGAGTAGCCACAAAATCCGGGGCTCGGACGGGGCTTCGCTGCCCCCTGTTATCATGAGTATGCGTGCGGCGACGGGGCTGAGGTGGTCTGTCATGCACAGGACTGTTCACACCTCGAGTCCTGAGGGTCGTTGCTTGACCATTCATATTACGGTTTGTGGGTCCTGCCCCTAGTTCTTCTTCTTCTTGTGAGGGCAGGGTCCCGAACCGAAGCTGTTCTATGTTTTCGGCTCTTTCATACGGTCGCCGCGGAGGTCTCGGCGATTCTTCAGATGAAGAGGAATATACTGGGGTGAGTGGACGAACCGGCGATGTTCTTTGCCTTGCTAGCTCATCAAGTCTTCTATCCATAGCCGTCAGGTTTTGCCGTAGGATAGAACTTTCCTGCCTTTGGGCGGCCAACTCATCAAACAACCTATCCCACATTTCGACGAAGCGAGAGAGATCCCCCTCAGTGACAGGAGCGGCAGGATCATAGTGGTCATCACCACTCTCTCTTATGCGCAAAGAGCTCGAACCGGGTCGAGCAGAGGTTCCAGGACGATAGGAGTGGGTCATAGGTTCTTTTCCAGGTCGAGTTGTATTCTGACCATCAGTTCGGGTAGCTGCGGTTCGTGGAGGGCGGTTCGCTGCGCCCCCCTGAGATCGACTCGTGGTCGTGGTGCGCGGAGGCTGCGAGGTGTTGCCCCGGGATCGAGTAACAACCCCTTCAGTAGCACGGATCGTCTCGTTCTCATCGACTCGGAACGAGGTGTCTTCGTCGGATCGGATCGCCCCCTGCGCTCCGCGATCCAGAGTTTCTTCGTTGCCCAGTTCGTGTACACTCTCCTCAATCATTTCGTTGGTCTGCGAAACTTTAGATCTTTTTCCAGCCATGATATCCGAATCACTGGAATCTTCAAGGAAACGAATGGCGAAACTTTAAGACTGAGTTTCTCAGTGAAAGCACCAAAAATGTTAGATCGAAATTTGGACCTAACACCCAAATTGTTATGAACTGTAGAGAATTTTAAATGAGGAACAAAGAAAAAGAAAACAACACTCAGAATTTATAGTGGTTCGGCGTTAACGAGCCTACGTCCACTTTATATCTTATTGATTGTGCTTTAAAAGCTAATACAACAATGATTTCTCTCAATATTTCAGTGGTTTGACAACAATGGCGGATTCAGTACTCACTATTGCCAAAAGGATCCCGAAAAATGCCAAGCTCTGGGCTATTTATAGCTGATTTTGTCAGGCGGATCGCGGACACGTGGCACGAATCCAGAGATCATCGGATCGCATCGCCACCGTTGAAGAAACAGTCAAACTAGCCGTTGTGGACAGGTGTCGTGATTTGCTTGAAAATCGGATCGTGCGGATGGGGAGAATTGGCCCGGATAACGGTTGGGGACACGTGTCGCCAGATCTATGCGATTCGGATCGCTGAAGACTAGCTCTTGCTTGAACAAGTCAGAGGGTTCGCCATGCACCAGGGGATCGGATCGGATCGCTCGGGGTATCAATGTAAGCTTGGATCGGATCGCCCAGCTACGCCGTTCGCTGATGAGATGGGGCGATCCGCAGAGACGCGATCCGATATTTGGGCGAGACGACGGTGCGCGATTCGATATCGAGCGAAACGATGATGCGCGATCCATTCCTTCATGTTCTTAGATACTGTGGTTTCCTGTTTTCCTCTTACGAATGATCCTGGATGGCTTGGTCAAAAAGCGAGCCAACAATTAATTTTGTGTAATTAATCGCCTAAGACACGAGGTTAGGCTCTTTTGTGGCGTAAGACAGCCCGTACCTGCCCGACAAATCCAGCTGCCACAAATGCCAGTCTAATGTGGGAGGTCTTAGACATAAATTAAATGCGTAACAGTTGTAAAGACACGAGGTTAGGCTCGTTTGTGGTGTAAGACTGCCCGGACCCGCCCGACGAATCCAGCTGCCACAAATGCCAGTCTAATGTGGGAGGTCTTTACAAGGTTGCGGTGTTAATGAATTAAGAAACACTTAACCAGATAAATATGTGGTGGGACATAGGGGTTAAGTGGGTGCCTTGGGTGGTATGTGGAATTTAGTGGGTGCCTTGGGTGGCATTTGAAATACGATTAGAAACACTTAACCAAAATTGAAAACATGTAAGTGAACATGAATAAGAAGGGGGTTAAGTGGGATGTACTAGAGGGGACCAAGCTTAGGTGGATAACTTGTGTCAAGTAATGGGGGTCCGTTTCAACCAGTAACCCGTAAGTATCTTTGTGGGCTCGACCTAAGTCGAGGACGGGACACGCGTACTGGGCTTGACTGTAAGAGGCCAAAACGGGTTAGCGATGGTAACACA
Source organism: Allium sativum (assembly GCA_030737875.1). Taxonomy (NCBI): domain Eukaryota; kingdom Viridiplantae; phylum Streptophyta; class Magnoliopsida; order Asparagales; family Amaryllidaceae; genus Allium; species Allium sativum. The sequence continues at coordinate 28,084,223 of CM060925.1, read as the reverse complement.
AGTCCAACGGGTTCATGTTCGTGTGTGGGCCTAGGCTGGTAGGTAAGACGTTGTGGCATCGTGTAGGTATAAGCCGTGCATTGTTGGTGGTATCGAGTTGCCACTTTGGGGAGTGATACACCCTACTATGGGGCCAACACGGGTATCTATGAGTTAGGGAGCCGATCGTATGGGGGTAGTGGGTACACCTAGTGGAGATAGGGGAAGGCGGCACCTATGAAGGCAACTAGGGGTGCACGAAACTGCCATTATCATTATTAAGTTCTGTAGGCGGGATCAACCTTAGGGTGACTAGTGGTGGTGCAGTATTATAATTATCTTATAGTGGTTTAGGTGCGCCTTTAACGTTATCTTTGTTCATCTTATTTCCTTATTTACTCTGTCATACCCAATTGTTCACAGTCATTTCCTTATTTTCCAACTTATGCCTTAGGCTAGTTATTTTGGTAATTATATTGTTAAAGTTAACGCACTTTATGTCTGACCCCCTTTGTTTCTACCTCTTTTCTTCCTTTTCCCCCCAGGTGCTCAGGGTGGAAGTAGCACCAGTGGAGCTTGATTTTGGATAGCTGTATCTCTTGCTTTTAGAAGTTGCTTGGATTACTGAAGTAAAAGTTCAGCCTATCTTATTTATGGCTATTTTGTGTTGGGGTTATGTCTTTCAATTTGTGTACTTTGATTTAGTCAAGATGGATATTATGTACTTTGACTCTGGTTTTTGATGATGTAATCAAACCTATGTGTTTACTGCTGCAATGAATAAAATTTTAAAGTTTTAATATGGTTTATATCTGTCTTGTTGTTAGTTTCTGTTCTATACACACTTAAAACGCTCCATAGAAGTTAATGCATTCCCTTTGTGAGTGACATTAATGGACGCGGGGTGTTACACGTGGTATCAGAGCTGAAGGTTACCAGAACAGATATGAATTTTGAAAAAAACTGTTTTCCAAAAAAACTTTTATAAAGAAGTACCTTCAAAAGTATGTTTTAAGGAAAGTATTTTCAAGAGAAAAACTTATTTTAGAAAGCATAACCCCAAGAGCCATATATCTTTCCTTCGGTTCTTTTGTATTGAATCCTTCCTTTTTAATTTCAGCATGTCTGGAATTCCCGAGATACCCGAGGGGATACCGATACCAGGATGGTTTAGAAAGTATTTGGAGACTAGGGCCACCACTACAGGTCCAGCAAATGCTCCTCCTCCTCCTCCTTCTCCTCGTATCGATACTTTTGCTAAGATATGTAAGGACTTTCGAGCAATGGGTGGAAAACCTTTTCATGGGACGGAGACATTTGTTGAAGCTCGAAATTGGCTAAAGGAGATGGAAGAATTGTTTAGGATCTTTGAAGTGGAAGATGGGAGAAATGTCCAGTTAGCTGCCTGGCTAATGAAGGATGAGGCCTCGTTTTGGTGGGAGGTCACTAATGGAGAACGTCCAGTTGATACATGGCCAGATTTCAGGCGGAGGTTTGAGGCAAAGTTTCTCTCACGGGCTGAAGAAAATCTATACATGTAAAGGTTTTTGGCATTGAAGCAAGGGAATATATCAGTGAAAGAATACGTCAACAAATTCAATTAGTTGGCGAGATTTGGCTTGGACTTGGTGAATACACCAGAAAAGAAGGCCCTGAGATTTGTTAAGGGTTTGAATGAGCTGCTTCATGGGTTAGCTTTGACCCACATCCCCATGGAGGCTACCTTTGAGAGGCTAGTTGACATGGCGCTTATGCACGAAGAAGAGAAGGGCGCCAATGCTAATAAGGCACCTGAGAAGAAAGGGGATCAAAAGAAACCGCAACAGCAACAACAGAACAAGAAAGGTGGTAAAGGCAACAATGGTAAGGGAAAGAAAATAAGTTTTAACTGTGGGACACCCGGCCATCTAAGCAAAGATTGTAGGAAGAAAAAGAAGACTGGCTGTTTCCACTGTGGCAAAGCGGGACATCTGATTAAGGACTGCCCAAGGAAAGGGCAGAGGGCAGGGTCTACCTCGGGAGGATAGGTGCAGGCTCTTATGGCACCAGGGCAAGCAAGGGGGCAAGTTCAGGCTCTCGTGGTCCCCCCGCAGCAAGAACGATGTAGAGCAATTTCCATTGAAAGTTTAGTTTTTCTGTTTGATCATCCTGTCCATACTTTATTCGATTCTGGCACATCACATTCGTTTATTTCTACATCATTAGTTGAAACACTGCACCTAGATACTAGTCTAGTTAAAGATCCCTTAGTAGTCTCAAATCCTATTGGTGGTTCGGCTCATCTTTCTATGATTTTTCGGGATTTGAGTGTGTCTATCTTGGGCGTTGGGTTTGAATGCAACGCCTTTGTTCTTGGCTTCATGGGCTACGACTTGATTCCAGGTATGGATTGGCTAACTAGATATGGGGCCGTCCTAGATTGTGAAAGAAGAGTAGTTAGATTGTTGACTCGTTGTGGAAAGACCCTTGATATTTCTTGTGACCCTAGAGGTCCAGTAATGCTTAGCTACCTAGAATCCCTTGATGCATCCAATGATGATTTACATTCTGTTCATATAGTCCGTGAATATGTTGATGTCTTCGATGAGGTGAGGGGTTTACCCCCAAAACGTGAGATAGACTTTCGAATATATTTAGTAGATAATGCAAAGCCAGTTGCATTGCCAGTGCGCCATATGGCTCCAAGAGAGAGAAGAGAACTCAGTAAGCAAGTGAAATAATTGCTTGAGAAGGGGTTCATCAGACGTAGTATATTGGAGTGGAGTGCTCCAGTAGTATTTGCCACGAAGGCAGATGGGTCCATTAGACTTTGTGTGGACTATAGAGAACTTAATAAGCTTACTAAGAAGAATAGGCACCCACAGCCGAGGATTGACGATCTCTTCGATCAGTTAGTTGGCACCTCAGTATTTTCGCAGTTGGACTTAGCTATTGGTTTCCATCAGTTGAGAGTGACTGAGGATAGCATAGACAAGACTGCATTCAGGACTCCAGACGGCTTCTTCGAGTGGCTTGTGATGCCCTTCGGTTTGACAAACGCCCCTGCATACTTTGTTGACTTGATGAGTAGGGTGTTTAGGGAGTACCTTAATAAATTCGTGGTAGTCTTTGTAGACGACATCTTGGTCTTTTCTAAAAGAGAGGAAGAGCATGCCCTACATCTTAGGGAAGTGTTGGAGACCCTTCGAGCGCATAGCCTTAAAGATAGATTTTCTAAATGTCACTTTTGGAGGAAGGAAGTGCGATTCTTAGGGCACGTGGTTTCCAAAGAAGGGATAGCTGTGGATCCTGCGAAGGTAGTGGCCATCCAAGATTGGAAGGTCCCTAAAAATGCTACCGAGGTGAGGAGCTTCTTAGGGTTGGCTGGCTACTATAGGAAGTTTATCAAAGACTTCACAAAAATATCAGCCCCATTAACACGCTTGACGAAGAAGAACCTAGTTTTCACATGGGACATAGATTGTGATGATGCTTTCCAACGTTTAAAGAAAGCTTTGACCACAGCCCCAGTCTTAGTGTTGCCAGATGGGAGTAAGCCATTTACCGTTTATACCGACTCTTGTGGGACAGGACTAGGCGCAGTCTTTATGCAAGAGGGAAGGGTAATAGCCTATGGAGGAAGGCAATTGAGAGTGCATGAGAGAAATTACCCTACACATGACCTAGAGTTGGCCTCTATTGTTTTCGCGCTTAAGTCTTGGCGCCATTATCTTCTTGGCGAGAAATTCGAATTGTTCACTGACCACAAATCGCTAAAATACTTGTTCCCTCAGAAGGACTTGAACTTAAGGCAGCAAAGGTGGATGGAATTCTTAGCGTCCTACGATTTCGAGACAGCATACACACCTGGCAAGGGTAACGTGGTGGCAGACGCCTTAAGTAGGAAAAGGTTGTCCTTGAGTCCGTTGTTTGTTGAGCGGCGAAGCTTAGAGTTCATCTCTACGTTTGACTTTAGACCCTCCATTGACTTTTACCCGGTTTGCTAGCATCCTTAGAGGTAATACCTACGCTTTTGGGACGGATTGGTGAGGCACGACGAGATGACCCATAGTTGGTTGAGTTAGTAGAAAAGCTCAAAAGGGGGAGTCATCGAGCCATCTCAGTAGGTATACCCTAGATGATAAGGGTTGGTTACGTAGAGACGGTAGACTTTGTGTACCACGGGACGAGGATTTGAGGAAGACCATTCTTGATGATGCACATCGTTCGAAAATGACCATCCATCCCAACGGGGACAAGATGTATATGGACATAAGACGAGTTTACTTTTAGGCCGGCATGAAGAGGGATGTGGCTGAGTTTGTCGCTAGATGCTTGGTGTGCCAACAAGTAAAAACATAGTAAAAGAAGCCCGGTGGGTTGCTTCACCCACTGGAGGTTCCATAATGGAAGTGGGAAAGTGTCTCGATGGACTTTATTGATGGGTTACCGAGATCGAGGAAGGGTAATACGGGGATTTGGTTCGTGGTAGACAGACTTACTAAGAGCGCCCATTTCATTCCCGTGAAGAGTAAGAGGACTGCTCCATGGTTAGCCTCCGTATACATTCGAGAGATAGTTCGTTTGCACGGTGTTCCTTCTATCATAGTGAGCGACCGCGATCCTATCTTTACTAGCGAGTTTTGGAAGAGCTTGTAAGAGGCAGTAGGGACTCAGTTATGTTTGAGCACCGCATATCATCCTCAGACGGACAGCCAGACTGAGAGGGTGAATCGTATTCTAGGGGGCCTATTGAGGTTGTGTTTCTTGGACTTCGGAGGTACATGAGAGGAACATCTTCCATTGGTAGAGTTCGCATATAATAATAGCTTTCAGTCTAGCATTGGCATGGCACCATTCGAGGCTCTTTATGGACGGCCGTGCCGTTTGCCTACATGTTGGTGGGAATCTACAGATAAGATCTTACTTGGGCCCGATATGATTAGAAAGACTTCAAAAAAGATCAATTTGATTCGAAGGAGGATAAAGACGACGCAAGATAGGCAGAAATCTTATGCGGACAAGAGGAGGGCAGATCTTGATTTTGATATTGGGGACGTGGTCTTTGTCAAGGTGTCTCCATTACGGAATGTTGTTCGCTTTAGGTCCGTTGGGAAGTTAGCACCAAGGTTCGTAGAGCCGTTTCCTATTAAGGAGAGGATTGGGCAGATGGCGTATAGAGTGGAGTTACCCGAGAGACTTAGTGGTGTACACGATGTATTCCATGTATCACATTTGAGGAAGTGCTTGCATGAGACCACAGAAGTGGTAGAGTCGAGCTTGCTTAGAGAGGTGGAGATAGAGCGGGATGCGAACAATTCGATGAGCTCCTACGTGCATTCTTGGGTCGTAGATTAAGAAGTTGAGGAATCGAGAGGTCAAGCTAGTCAAAGTGCAACGAGGAGATGATAAGAGCAACACTACTTGGGAGACGGAAGAGAAGATGCGTTCATTGTACCCTTTTCTTTTCGGGGGTATGTCTTTTAATTTCTCCTTTATCGCTTAGCTTGTACTTGTTTTATCTTTAGTGTGTCCTCTCGCTAGTATCTTTGACCTTTAGATAGGGTAGTCCTATGGTTGAAACATGTGTTTGGGACATGTTATGTATGATGGATGCAAGTGCTTGCTAGTGGTTGCTCGTGGATGCATATACACATACTTTAGGCACTAGATCGGCTCAGTCACTTCATATTGCATATTGCATATAAATGTGTGTGCATATTTAAGTTAATGGATGTATAATGATCGTGTTATCATATGGATGCTGCATTTTGGTGAATGGTAGTGCACATATGAAGAAATAATATGTATCGATAAGATTCTTTCGCATACATAATGGACGCATGGCACTATCATGGTTTGCATTAACGAGGTCATCTGAATCAGTAGACCGCCTGATTTTGCATTAGATAAAGAGTATATACACACACTTCATGCATATGTTCATACAGCATTAGGAATTTTATAAGGACAATGGATGCCTGTGTTTGATGGTTGAGTAGATGGTTGTTTGGATGTTAGGATATGCATTCTCCTTAACTTGGAGATTTCGGGGGCGAAATCCTTTAAGGAGGGGAGAATGTAACACCCCGTAATTTTTAATATTAATGTTTACAAATTAAAGAATAACTAATCTCAGATGTGAGAATTAAGGGAAAGGGTTGCCCCATTGTGTTCGTCTCGGAGTTCTGGTTGAGATAGAATCCGAGTTTGCGTGAATTGGACATCGTATGAAGAAGTTATGGCCATGGGAAGTTTCAGAAAATTCAAAATAGATTTCAAAAATTCAAATTTCAGAGTTAGATGGGCTAGGCGGAAAATTTTACGCCAGGGCCAGGTCGACCATAGGGTCGACCTGCCCCCCCCCCCGGGGAAGATTTGTTTGGTGACCTGTTTATGATTGTATGCTGACTCATTAGGGTTTCTGATCTGCTCTAATTGGCTGGGATTAATTCTGGGTTGATCGAACGGCCTAAACTAATCCTAAAATCTATAAAAACACATGTAGACTCAAACCCTAAATCAAATTAAAAATTAGAATCATGGCCTCCATGCCATCACCTTGCAACCTAGAATAGCTGCCACCAATTAGAGGGGAAGAAAGCTAATCAAATTCAAATCTATTCAACTCTAACAATGAATCTACTACAAAGGAAAGCTAATTCAACTTCAGAACTCAGATTTCAGAACTCAAGACCTTCTTTGAGTTGTGAGTTCGATTTCTTTAATAAAATAATTAACAATTTAATTGGATTGAGTTATGATGCGGATTATATGGTTATGTTGTGAATTATTGACCGCATGTTATCATCTATGTTGTAAACTTGTGATGTTATCATTTATGTTGTAAATTCTATGATGTTATCATCTATGTTGTAAAGTTGTGATGTTATCATCCATGTTGTAATTCTATGATTGGCTTATGTATAATCAATCCATCATGTTGTTTCATATGCTAGTTTAGTTATGTTGTTGGAACTAATTCATATGATAAATCGTATGTATGCATGCAAGTTAGGATGTAAATTGATGCATAGATCATATGCAAGTTAGTGAAAATTCTATATAACCTTACATGTTTCATGACATCTATTTTATGTGTAAATTGGATCTAAAGTTAGGCGATGACATGTGTGAGTTATATGCTAGTATACAAAATTCTATATGCTAGTTTTCATGTTTACATGTAAGCTTACCCCATCGTTTATGTTGCATAAATCACATATGCAAGTATATGTATATATATGTTTGGAGTATGATTCATGTAATGTAAGTTTGTGGTTATTGCCTATGCAAGTTTACACCTTATGATTAGATCTATGACGTACATGGTTTATGCAAGTTTGTGATTATTACCTAAACAAGTTCACACCTTTAGATTTAGATCTATGACATATGTAGTTTTATGCAAGTTTGTGACTTTGGCTTATGCAAGTTTTAGATGAAGAACCTTATTCACACATGCAAGTTCACCCCTTATGTTTAGATCAAGTTTTATCTATATGTATGTTGTGATGTTTTCTCTTTATTCCATAAGTTAGACTATTCAAGTCTAACGTATATTTTACGTTAATCGAACGAACGTACAACGTTGGGTAATGGGATAATATTAAAAGATTTAATATTGAGAATTGGCATAAATGCCTTAAATGGCATAAAATAAATTTGTGATGAAATTGATATAATTTTACATACCATAAATAGATGGACATAATTGAGTCAATTATGGCCATAGTTAAATTTGGAATTGATGGATAATTTGAATAGGGAAATTAATTCAAATTGGGAATAATTAATTTTATGTAATTAATCGCCTAATACACGAGGTTAGGCTCTTTTGTGGTGTAAGACTGCCCGGACCTGCCAGGCAAATCCAGCTGCCACAAATGTCAGTCTAATGTGGGAGGTCTTAGACATAAAATAAATGCGTAACAGTTGTAAAGACACGAGGTTAGGCTCGTTTGTGGTGTAAGACTGCCCGGACCCGCCCGACAAACTCAGCTGCCACAAATGCCAGTCTAATGTGGGAGGCCCTTACAAGGTTGCGGTGTTAATGAATTAAGAAACACTTAACCAGATAAATATGTGGTGGGACATAGGGGTTAAGTGGGTGCTTTGCGGTGGCATGTGGAATTTAGTGGGTGCCCTGGGTGGCATTTGAAATACGATTAGAAACACTTAACCAAAATTGAAAACGTGTAAGTGAACATGAATAAGAAGAGGGTTAAATGGGATGTACTAGAGGGGACCAAGCTTAGGTGGACAACTTGTGTCAAGAATGGGGGCCCGTTTCAACCAGTAACCTATAAGTTTCTTTGTGGGCTCGACCCAAGTCGAGGACGGGACACGCGTACTGGGCTTGACTGTAAGAGGCCAAAATGGGTTAGCGGTGACAACGCAAGTCCAACGGATTCATGTGCGTGTGTGGGCCCGAGCTGGTAGGTAAGACGTTGTTGCATCATGTAGGTATAAGCCATGTATTGTTGGTGGTATTGGGTTACCACTTTGGGGAGTGATACACCCCACTATGGGGCCAACATGAGTATCTACGAGTTAGGGAGCCGATCGTATGGGGGTAGTGGGTACACCTAGTGGAGATTGGGGGCAGGCGGCACCTATGAAGGCAACTAGGGGTGCACGAAACTACCATTATCATTATTAAGTTCTGTAGGCGGGATCAACCATAGGGTGACTAGTGGTGGTGCAGTATAGTAATTATCTTATAGTGGTTTAGGTGCGCCTTTAACGTTATCTTTGTTCATCTTATTTCCTTGTTTACTCTGTCATACCCAATTGTTCACAGTCATTTCCTTATTTTCCAACTTATGCCTTAGGCTAGTTATTTTGGTAATTATATTGTTAAAGTTATCGCACTCGCCAGACTTTATGTCTGACCCCCTTTGTTTCCACCTCTTTTCTTCCTTTTCCCCCAGGTGCTCAGGGTGGAATTAGCACCAGTGGAGCTTGATTTTGGACAGTTGTATCTCTTACTTTTAGAAGTTGCTTGGATCGCTGAAGTAAAAGTTCGGCCTATCTTATTTATGGCTATTTTGTGTTGGGGTTATGTCTTTCAGTTTATGTACTTTGATTTAGTCAAGATGGATATTATGTACTTTGACTCTGGTTTTTGATGATGTAATCAAACCAATGTGTTTACCGCTGCAATGAATAAAATTTTAAAGTTTTAGTACTGTTTATATCTGTCTTGTTGTTAAGTTTCTGTTCTATACACACTTAAAACGCTCCATAGAAGTTAATGCATTCCCTTTGTGAGTGACATTAATGGACGTGGGGTGTTACATTACATTTGATCATCATTTGCTTAACTTACTACGTCGGATTATGCAGATTTATGAAGGCACTGTATGGATTGCTTGATGGTTCTTCCAACAACATCAAGTATGAAAATGATTGACGTTCAATTATTGGTACGTAGACTTATGTTCTTTTCACTTTGGTACGCCATCCAGGCGATGATTTTATTCTTAAAAATTATAAGCATAGCTTGTTTTAGCAGGAGTGTTTCCGTGATGCGCTGGGTGCTTGGTGCTCGGTCAAAAGCAGCAGTTAGTACGGCGATCAGTGTTCCGAATGGGGGAATGTTAATGTTATCAATGTTCTAGATAGAACAACACTACGAGCCAGAGGTTCAAAGTGTTGTAACCGGAGAGCGAATGATTTCCGCATATGTAGTAAAAGATGTGAAGATAACGGATGTATCCTTCAGGATTCACATTCAGAGTTAGATATCAAATAGGCACACTTTTGATGGATGTATCTTTTGTATCTTTCTTATGCATCTTTCTTATGTATCTTTTGTATTAGATCGATGTATGTATTTTGAAACAGTTATGTTTTTGTGACGGGTTTAGTTGGTGATGTACTATGTGTATGTTGATGGAATATTATGTTAATTAATATATATATATATGAATGATTCCATATAGTTATATTTGTTGCATTGAAACATGAATCATATTATTATTAATATTGTAACGACCCGCATTTTATGCATCGAAGGATCGTAGAATATTTATCTCTTTCACATATGAAGTCGTATGGTCATGTAACTTTGGGAGACGACTATTGGGGACATTTACCATGTTCATGATTTTTGTCGATTTTTAAATAACCGTTTTGCCCCCAGCTGATCTTGTTTTGGCCATAACTTTTGATTGGAAAGGAGTTTTGACCTGAAACCACTTCCATTGGCTCCAGATGATGGTTTACCTTTCCGTAGAGTGGTCACATTAACCAAACGGACTCACTGTTTTGGAGATATGGCTGAAACAAGTTTCAAAAGGTGAAAAACTGCTTAACCAGGCCAAATGAGGTGATTAGGTAATGGGCCCATAACCCATTTCAAGATTAGGGTTATGGGGAGGCAGAAATGAGTTAGGTTTTCATTTCATTTCAGTTTTCCAGCCTCCCCAAACCCTCTGTTCAACCTAACAATGACCTCCAACATCTAAATACACCTCTAATCACTTCTTAATCAAGTTTTGGCTTAAACTACATTCAAATTAAGGAGAGAAAGCACCAAAGCAAGGTTAGAGCTACTGTGTTACATTGGGAACAACACCAAATAGGGGATCATTTCAGATTTGGTATTTTATTTGTGGCCAAGGTGAGTGATTAGCATTGTTTGACACTAATTACGGCTAATTAGGGGTGATTAGGGATAATTAGCGAAATTACAGCTCAGAAAAATCTGGAAATTTTTTGTAAAATTCTAAAATGATATTCTAGGGCTCTGATAGAAATTCGGGTTAATTTGGTTAAGTTTTGCTAATCCTATCATTAGTTGTTGTTAAACATGATTAAGGGGAAAACATGGGTTTTTGGGCATGTTTGATCCTTATAAACATGTCATATTGTTGTTTTAGTGTTTGTGGATGATTATACATGTTGCTATGATTGTATGGTATGTTTTATGATTGCATAGAAAAGTTAGAATGGTTGAAAACGCCGTCGTTCGGCGAAAATAGCTTGCTGGAAAAACTTGCAGCAAACCAGATAAGAGCATTCGGATAGGAGCATTCGGATAGGAGCATCCGGATAGGAGCATTCCGATAGGAGCATTCGGATAGGAGCATCCAGATAGGAGCATTCGGATAGGAGCAACCGGATAGGGGCATCCGATCCGAACCGGATAAGGGCATCCAACCCGAACCAAATAAGAGCATCCGAGCACCCGAACTGAACTAGAAAGGTGCATTCGAGCCAAACCAAGCAGGAGGGGGCGAACCGAACCGAACCGGAGGATTGAACACCAAGTAGACCTAAACCCGAGATGCAAAGGAAGTCCAAATGAGGAGTTGTACCTCAGGATCCAGATGGTAACCAAGGAGGGAACTTCATGAGTTGGGCTTTGCTGCGGGACGTGTGCTAAGGTATTGTCGATGTCTGTAACTTTAGATCACTATGTGTAGAGGGTACGTGAACGGATTCAGGGCCACAGTGGCCTAGGTACCACTAAAGAGCTATAGACTAATGAAGTGGAGTCATTTGTCAAGATTTGGTCATGACTCCATGAGATAAGCTTGGTAGTAGCAGTAGTTGTACAAGTCGAACTCCGTCACTACTTCGATGGGTCTAGTGATTGACAGTGGTGGACATCATATGCTTTACGCACTAAGTGAGAGATGTGAGAATGGTTGTTATGTTGGATTGTTTGCCTTCATTATGACATACACACCCCCACCCCGTATTCTTTGTACCATGTGTTAGTGGCACCTTAAAGTATTGTACAGTATGTAGTGCTAACTCTTTGTTTGCAAGTCCAGGTTCAGGTATGGTTTAGTATACCTGTTATTGTTCTGTTTAGCTGCTTATCGCTCATACCAGACTTTTTGTTTGACCCAGAGTTTTATGTCTCTTCTTATTACTCTGGGTGCTCTCTCGAGCAGACTAGAGATAGGTTAGGTGGTATGCACGAGTAGTTGTACCGGAGACGAGCAGGAGGCTTCCACGTATGATATATATATATATATATATATACATTCTCCCTGTGTTGCTGCAGTCACTACTTTGGGCATTGGTGGTGTGCCTTTCTTTCTTTTGTTTAGAGACAATAATTTGGAAAGTTGTAATAAGCTGTTTTTGGATTTCCGCTACTCTGATGATGATGTTGATGTTGGTTTTAGTTTTCAGCATATGCACTATCTCACCTGTTTTATGTCAAGTACATTATTATTATGTTTTGTTCCATGCGCTGTGAGACATTCTACAGGGTTTCCGATTAGTTCATTCTCTTCTTTCCTTTCTTTGGCGACCGTTCCGTGCTAGGCGGGCATGTGTACAGCGCACTTTCGGAGGAAATGCCGGCTGGTGCGGGGTGGGCCGTCACACTTGGTATCAGAGCTCTAGGTTGCGTAGTTAACCTAGGGAAAGACACCAGGGAGGGATAATACGTATATGAGAGCGCGTATTTGTGATTATTTTGGTTTTTAAAAGCTATATATATACTATTAGTATATCTAAAGATGAAGTCGCACTGCATTGACACCACAAAGAGGATGGTTAATCGTTTTCTCTTTACAGATTGAACGATGAGCCGATACGCAAGAGGTACCGGTAGAGGAGCCAATAATGAGAATGCTGCTTACATGAGGACGATGTTTACTGACCTCATGAGAGAGATGCTTTGAGATGTTCAGAGGGCAGCTCCCAATGCTGGTAATGGTGATTGTCCAATAGTGCAGGCGCCTAGGACCGATTTCGCCAAGCTGAATAAGGATTATACAAGTCTTGGTGGGAAGCCGTTCCACGGAACAGAGTCGGCTACGGATATTCAGGATTGGTTGGATAGCTGCGAGCGTATATTTGAAGATTTGGGTATCGAGGATGCGATGAAGAGAAGGCTAGCATCCCGTCAGCTGCAAGGATGGGCAATGAATTGGTGGAATGCTATAAAGGCAGCTAATCCCGAGGATCAGATTACTTGGGATCAGTTTAAGGCTCGCTTTAGCGATAAGTTCATTCCAATTGCTCAGAAGTCAGTGATGTTTAAGAAATTCTTGGAACTCAAGCAGAATGGTAGAGCTATCTTGGAGTATATTGCCGAATTCGACACTTTGTCGAAATATGGGTTATCTCTTATTGATACTGCCGAGAAGAAGAACGAGAAGTTCATAACTGGTTTGGATGGATACTTGGGGGAAAGGCATATTAACCATATCGATGAGACATTCGAATCGATTGTGGGGAAAGCATTGAGGTTAGAGGGTCTTTACCCTAAGTCGAAGACTGAGGTCACATCTGCAGAGGAGCCAAAGCCGCAAGCAAGCGGTGGAGGCAAGAATGGTTCTCAGAATAAGAGAAAGCAAAATCAGACCAAGGATGGCCAGAAGAAAAGGAATAAGCAAGATGTTGAGTGCTTCAGCTGTGGTAAGAAGGGCCACTATGCCAAAGAGTGTCGGGCCAAGCCAGCTGATAGGAAGTGCTTCAACTGTGGCCAAGTGGGACATCACAAGGACAAGTGTCCGCAACCCCCTAAAGAAAAGAAGATGGTGAAAGCATATGCCCTTAATGCTGTTCCTTCTTCGTCGAATGCCCCAACTGCAGCAGACAAGGGAAAGAATGTTATTATTCAAGGTATGCTTTCTGTTTATTATGTTCCTGTTAGAGTTTTGTTTGATACCGGAGCTTCCAGTTCTTTCATATCTAGTGACCTGGTAGATAGGTTGGGATTGGAGCCCGAGATTGTCGATAGACCTTTAGTAGTGATGAACCCGATTGGTGGTTTAACTAACCTTAGCATGATTTGTCGTAATGTGGTTTTATCGAGTCATGGATGTATGTTTGTTTGTGATTGCTTTATTTTGGGCTTTACTGGGTTTGGCATTATTTTGGGAGTCGATTGGCTCCAAAGATACGGGGTGGTGGTAGACTGTGAGGGCTTTTTGGTGACAGCTAGAGTGGATGATGGGCAGAGGGTAGTGTTTGGTGGTCTACCTAGTGATGGGGTAATGGCTAGTTTTCTAAATTCTCTTGACATCTCGCATGGTGAGTTGTCAGGTTTGCCTGTGGTTGGCCAGTATCTGGACGTCTTCGAAGAAGTGACCGGGCTTCCACCACACCGAGAGATTGAGTTCCGTATTGATTTAGTGAAAGATGCCAGACCTATAGTGATGCCACTTCGTCGTATGGAACCAAGGGAGCAGCGAGAGCTCGAGGTGCAAGTCAGCGATCTTTTGAAGAAGGGATTTATCAGAAGGAGTGTTTCTGAATGGGGAGCACCAGTTGTGTTTGCTACCAAGGCGGATGGTTCCCTTCGTTTGTGTGTAGACTACCGCGAGTTGAATAAAGTGACGAGGAAGAATAAGTATCCTCTACCACGGATATATGATTCGTTTGATCAGTTGAGTGGCGCGAGAGTATTCTCTCAGTTAGATCTCGCGACAGGTTTCCATCAGCTTAGAGTGGAAGCTGAGAGTATAGCTAAAACGACATTTCGGATGCCGTCTGGATTTTATGAGTGGTTGGTCATGCCATTCGGGCTAACCAGTGCCCCAACATACTTTGTGGATCTTATGAATAGGGTATTCAGAGATCAGTTGAATAAGTTTGTCCTTGTGTTCGTGGATGATATTTTGGTCTATTCGAGGACAGAGGAAGAACACAAGGAACATTTGAGGATAGTGATGGAGGTGTTGAGAAAACACTAGTTGAAAGCAAAATTCTCTAAGTGTCACTTCTGGAGGAGGGAAGTGAGATTCTTGGGCCATGTTGTTTCAGAGAATGGTATTGCCGTGGACCCTGCGAAGGTGGCTACAGTACAAGATTGGTCTACGCCCAAGAATGCAACGGACATAAGAAGTTTCTTGGGATTAGCTGGATATTATCGTAAGTTTATCCAAGACTTCTCCAAGATAGCAGCGGGTTGACTCAGTTGACCAAGAAGAATCAAGCCTTCGTCTGGGACGAAAGGTGCGAGAATGCATTCAAGAGCCTAAAGGAAATATTGACATGTGCACCAGTGTTAGTAATTCCTAAGGGGAATGAAGAAATGACGGTATATACGGATGCATGTGGTATCGGACTAGGTGTTGTATTGATGCAAGGAGGTAGGGTTGTAGCTTATGCAAGTCGGCAACTGAAACCGCATGAGAAAAGATAGCATACCCATGATTTGGAATTGGGAGCGATCGTGTTTGCACTGAAGATGTGGAGACATTATCTCTTGGGAGAAAGATTCGAGTTGTTTACCGATCATAAATCATTAAAGTATCTCTTCTCTCAGAAAGATCTAAATCTCCGACAACAAAGATGGTTAGAATTCTTGGCTTCCTATGATTTCGACATCGCATATGCACCAGGAAAGGGCAATGCGGCGGCTGATGGATTGAGTAGAAGACATGCCAGTTTAGGGGCTTTGTTTCTAGAATGGAAGCAACTGGAGTACATCGCTGGGTATGATTTCAGACCAAAGTCCGAATTGGATCTATAAATGTTAGTAAGTT
Source organism: Allium sativum (assembly GCA_030737875.1). Classification (NCBI taxonomy): domain Eukaryota; kingdom Viridiplantae; phylum Streptophyta; class Magnoliopsida; order Asparagales; family Amaryllidaceae; genus Allium; species Allium sativum. The sequence goes on along the minus strand of CM060925.1, from coordinate 28,068,801 downwards.
TGACGATCAGACCCACTTTGATTGAGCGGATTGGTTCCAGTCAGAGGAACGATCCTAACCTATTGGAAATCATCTCAAAGTTAAAGATGGGAATCGATGGAGATAGGAACAAGTATGGGCTTGATCGAGATGGATGGCTTAGAAAGAATAGAAGACTAGTTGTACCCAATGTCAATGGATTGAGAGATGAAGTGCTTAGAGAATGTCATCACTCAAAACTGACTATACACCCCGGTGGTAACAAGATGTACCGAGACATGAAGCAGACCTACTACTGGGAAGGGATGAAAAGAGACATTGGGAAGTTTATATCCAAATGCATGAACTGCCAGCTAGTTAAAGCTGAGCAAAAGAAGCCTAGTGTTTTGCTACAACCATTAGAAATTCCATAATGCAAATAGGAACAAGCGTCAATGGATTTCATTGATGGGTTACCATGGACTAGATCGGGCCATGATAGCATTTGGGTGATTGTGGACCGATTGACTAAGAGTGCAAGGTTTATACCCGTCAAGTCAAACAGGACGACAGCTAAGTTAGCGGAACTGTATATAAAGTGGGTAGTGAGATTTCATGGAATACCCAAAGGCATTGTGAGTGACCGAGATCCGTTGTTCACTAGTGGATTTTGGAGGAGCTTACAAGAGGCGTTAGGATCAGAACTACATCTCAGTACTGCGTATCATCCTCAAACCGACGAACAGACAGAGAGGGTGAATCGAGTGTTAGAAGATCTCTTGAGAGCTTGCATATTGGATTTTGGTGGATCATGGGATGACTATTTGCATCCAATAGAGTTTGCATATAATAATAGTTATCAATCCAGTATTGGTATGGCTCCGTTTGAAGCTTTGTACGGAAGACCGTGCAACTCACCGTCATGTTGGGTAGAAACTGGTGAGAAGTTTGTGCTTGGACCCGATGTGATAAGAGAAACTTCAGACAAGATTAAGGTTATCCAACAACGAATGAAGGCTGCCCAAGATAGGACGAAGAAATATGCTGATAAAAGGAGAAGAGAATTAAAGTTATCCATTGGCGACTTGGTGTTTATCAAGATTTCTCCGTTGAAAAGCGTGATACGATTTGGCAGAAGAGGCAAGTTAGCACCAAGATTTGTTGGTCCATTCCCAGTTCTTGAGCAAATTGGGAATTTGGCATACAAAGTTGAATTACCAGAGAAGATGGCAGGAGTTCACAACGTGTTTCATGTTTCCCAGTTTAGGAAGTTCATGCACGACCCAGATGTGACTATTTTACCTAATCAGTTGGATGATATCGAAGTTGATCCCGAGGCGGTTGGGAACCGCAAGCCTATGCGTATTATTGGGAACGATAAGAAGCAACTTCGAAGGAAAGCGGTGAATCTAGTCAAAGTCCAGTGAGGCGAGAATGAGAATGACTGTACTTAGGAGACAGAGGAGAGCATTAGGAAGACGTATCCAAAACTCTTCGCTTCGTAAGATTTTAACTTCGATTTAGTCTATCCGCATGCTAGGATAGGCTTGTTTGTTTGTTTTGCATGTTTGATTGTTGTATGTGGCTGGTAGGCATGCGGGATCCTTTGTATGTTTTGGGTTAAGGAATTTCGGGGACGAAATTTCTTAAGGGGGGAGAGTGTAACGACCCACATTCTAAGCATCGAAGGATCATAGAATATTTATTTCTTTCACATACGAAGTCGTATGGTCATGTAACTTTGGGAGACGACTACTGGGGTCATTTCCCATGTTCATGATTTTTGCCGATTTTTAAATGACCGTTTTGCCCCTAGCTGATCTTGTTTTGGCCATAACTTTTGATTGGAAAGGAGTTTTGACCTGAAACCACTTCCATTGGCTCCGGATGATGGTTTATCTTTCCGTAGAGTGGTCACATTAACCAAATAGACTCACCTTTTGGGAGATATGGCTGAAATAAGCTTTAGAAGGTGAAAAACTGCTTAATCGGACCAAATGAGGTGATTAGTAAATGGGCCCATAACCCATTTCGTGATTAGGGTTATGGAGAGGCTGAAATGAGTTAGGTTTTCATTTAATTTCAGTTTTTCAGTCGCCACAAACCCTCTCTTCAACCTAACAATGGCCTTCAACATCTAAATACACCTCTAATCACTTCTTAATCAAGTTTTGGCTTAAACTACATCAAATTAAGGAGAGAAAGCACCAAAGCAAGGTTAGAGATGCTGTGTTACATTGGGAACAACGCCAAACAGGGGATCATTTCAGATTTGGTATTTTATTTGTGGCCAAGGTGAGTGATTAGCATTGTTTTGACACTAATTACGGCTAATTAGGGGTGATTAGTTATAATTAGCGAAATTATAGCTCAGAAAAATCTGGAAAAATTTGTAAAATTCTAAAATGATATTCTAGGGCTCTAATAAAAATTTGGGTTAGTTTGGTTAAGTTTTGCTAATCCTATCATTAGTTGTTGTTAAACATGATTAAGGAGAAAACATGGATTTTTGGGTATGTTTGATCCTTATAAGCATGTCATATTGTTGTTTTAGTATTTGTGGATGATTATACATGTTGCTATGATTGTATGGTATGTTTTGTGATTGCATAGAAAAGTTAGAATGGTTGAAAACGCCGTCGTCTGGTGAAAATAACTTGTTGGAAAAACTTGCAGCAAACCGGATAGGAGCATTCAGATAGGAGCATTCGGATAGGAGCATCCAGATAGGAGCATTCGGATAGGAGAATTCGGATAGGAGCATTCAGATAGGAGCATCCAGATAGGAGCATTCAGATAGGAGCAACCGGATAGGTGCATTCGATCCGAACCGGATAGGGGCGTTCGATCCGAACTGGATAGGGGCATTCGATTCGAACCGGATAGGGGCATCCGACCCGAACCAAATAAGAGTATCCGAGCACTCGAAATGAACTAGTAAGGAGCATTCGAGCCGAACCAAGCAGGAGGGGGCGAACCGAACCGAACCAAGCAGGAGGGGGCGAACCGAACCGGAGGATCGAACACCAAGTAGACCTAAACCCGAGATGCAAAGGAAGTCCAAATGAGGAGTTGTACCTCAGGATCCAGATGGGAACCAAGGAGGGAACTTCATGAGTTGGGCTTTGCTGCGGGACATGTGTTAAGGGGTTGTCGATGTTTGTAACTTTAGATCACTATGTGTAGGGGGTACGTGAACGGATCCAGGGCCACAATGGCCTAGGTACGACTAAAGAGCTATAGACCAATGAAGTGGGGTCATTTGTAAAGATTTGGTCATGACTCCATGAGATAAGCTTGGTAGTAGCAGTAGTTGTACAAGTCGAACTCCGTCACTACTTCGATGGGTCTAGTGATTGACAGTGGTGGATATTGTATGCTTTACGCACTGAGTGAGAGATGTGAGAATGGTTGTTATGTTTGATTGTTTACCTTCATTATGACATACACCCCCCCACCCCGTATTCTTTATACCATGTGTTAGTGGCACCTTAGAGTATTATACAGTATGTAGTGTTAACTCTTTGGTTGCAGGTCCAGGTTCAGGTATGGTTTAGTATACATGTTATTGTTCTGTTTAGCTGCTTATCGCTCATACTAGACTTTTTGTCTGACCCAGAGTTTTATGTCTCTTCTTATTACTCTGGGTGCTCTCTCGAGCAGACTAGAGACAGGTCATGTGGTATGCACGAGTAGCTGTACCGGAGACGAGCAGGAGGCTTCCACGTATGATATATATATATATATATATATAAATATATATATATATATATATATATAGACATTCTCCCTGTGTTGCTGCGGTCACTACTTTGGGCATTGGTGGTGTGCCTTTCTTTCTTTTGTTTAGAGACAGTAATTTGGAAAGTTGTAATAAGCTGTTTTTGGATTTCCGCTACTCTGATGATGATGTTGATGTTGGTTTTAGTTATCAGCTTATGCACTGTCTCACCTGTTTTATGTCAAGTACATCATTATTATATTTTGTTCCATGCACTGTGAGACATTCTACAGGGTTTTGCGATTAGTTCATTCTCTTCTTTCCTTTCTTTGGTGACCGTTCCGTGCTACTCGGGCATGTGTACAACGCACTTTCGGAGGAAATGCTGGCTGGTGCGGGGCGGGCCGTCACAAATATATATGAATTCTTTATATTGGTAAGGTGTATATAAGTTACAACAACAAATAATGTTTTAATAAAACATTTTACAACGATGTGAAAGAGTTGCAATATTCTGGAAGTCACAACGGTAATCACCAGTTGTCATACATATGCTCTGACGTTACAACAGATTATACAACAACCGGGAATAAAAGTTGTAATAAAAATTATTACAATGGTGAGTAACAGTTGTAAAATATCCTAATTCACAACGGTGTTGCAACGGTGCAGAAATGTTGTAAAAGATATAAGTATATTACAACTTCTTAATAAACGACGGTGGCTCCACAGTTGTAAAAACTTTTTACAACGTTTTTGCATAGTTGTAATATGGTATATTTGTTGTAGTAAAAGAAAATATCAATCTGGATCCATTTTTATCGAATCCCATTATTCTTTGGACTTTAATTGGAATAAATTGGTTGATGTGTCATGTAGGTAGATTAATCTGTTTTGATAGTAGCACAGAAAGGATGAATTGTTTTAGGTATGATAAAGCCATGGTTGAAGTTTCATCTGATTATGAATTGCCTATGTCAATAGAAATTCCAGAGTTAGGTGGAAAATGTCCCCCTGTTAAACTATCATATGATTGGAAACCTTTGATTTGTACAGTTTGTAAAGTCTTCGGTCACAATTCTTCTAACTGTGAATTCTGTAAAAAGGATTATACTGCTGATCTTGAGTTCAATAATGAGGATAAATAGTATAATGTCCATACCGAACATCCAAATTTGAATGCTCCTGTTAATTTGAATAGGAGAAATTGGAATACTGTAAATAATAAGAAAAGACAATATTGGAGGAAGAAGAATAGCAATATCAATTAGGATTCTGATGGTAACGGTGCAACAATGGAAAATGAATGTGCTAACCCTTTTGCCTTGTTAGCTACCGATGGTTTAGTTCAGGATGAAAATATACAGCAAGAAGCTGACATTGATGATGGGAATGACATGGGGAAAGATAATAATGATACAAATATTAATGAAAATGATGCAAATGCTAGTGTTCATGAAGATGATTGTTTAATAGGGAATTTTTTTTTGAAGAAACAAATGATCATTCAAATTTTCTTAATAAGGATTCTATCTGTTCACCATTTGTTGGATCTGCTTCGAAATCAACTTCAAAAGTAAAGTCTCCTCATGATAAGGGTTCAGCTTCTTCTAATATTGCTAATTCCTCCTCGAGTTCTGGTTCATGTTCAACTATGTCGTGCGCCTCAACATTTAGTTTTTCTGCTCCAGCTTCTGTTAGTTCGCCATTAATTGGATCTGGTTCTATATCAAATTCAAAAGAAAAGTCTCCTTATGATAAGTTGAAGCCACCATCTCATATCACTCTACCGCCAGTTTGAGGATCTGGGCTAACGTTTCCTAAGGTTAATACTGCAGCTCTGCTATCTCTAAGAGTTCTATTCCTTCTTCTAGATCTCGGTCTATTAAGCTTAAAGGAAAATTCTGGGATTAGGATGATCTTGATGAAGGTTATGATTATATGCCAGAGGATGTGATGCCTCTCAGTTCTAATTTGAAATCCTCTAGAAGACATACTAGAAGAAATCCATTGTATGATCCTTCTCTCACTTGAGATCATTTTTGAATGTGTGGCAGCAAGCTCCTTAAGCTACAATGAGCTATTTTATGGATCCTTCTTGCATAGTGTTATTGGTATAATGTTTGCAGGTTTTTGTGTTGATGGGTGTTCTTTTCTACGATGGATATAATGCTATTTTGGTGGGTATGGATTTCAGATCATGTTCCAGTACCATGTTGTGGATGTTATGGTAACCTTGTAATGATGTAGCTGCATGAAGTTTACTGATGGTTTGTAGAACCTTCCATGTCAACAGTGGGATTTAAGCATAGCAGATGGCAGTTTTCTTTGGTCATTTTAATATTTTTGTTAAGTGAGTTTAGTTAATGAGTGATTGAAATGTTGTTGTTGTAGCTAAGTGTGTTTTGTTACTTATTGTTTGTTTTATTTTGAGTCTGTATCTTGAACTTCTTGTTGTTAATAAATTTGCACTTTAACTTTTAAAAAAAAAGGCATACACCAAAAATTTCTTTTCATACACCGGGCCTTTCACAAAGTAACCCGTTTATAATTTTATTATAATTTCTTTTTCTAAATTAAAACTAAATTACATAAAAATAAGAATTCATTGCAATAAATTTACATAAAATTCAGAAAAAGATTCTTTTTGGTTTCTGACACTAATATTTTAAATTATTCGATTTTTTATTTGAAAAATCAACACTAATTTTAGATGATTGAACATATTTAAATTAGAGTATTTAGTTGCCAAAATTGTCTTAATTGATATTTCAGGTTTCATTAACTTCATAAAATTCTATAGATTTAAGCAAATATTATTGATTTTAAAGTTTAATTAGTTGCATTATAAAAGAAGGACTGAAAATGCAACTAAGGATAAAGGTAACATAGTCATAATTTTTTCTTATTAAAACATGGGTGTATGTTAAGAAATAATGGGTGTATACTTTGTATGTAGAGCATGAGATGCAACCGTTCTGCTAGATTTATATTTATTTGTACTTAGACACTTTTATAATATCAGAAAAGATATTGATTTCAAAAATGTTTTGGGTTATCGTAAGGTAAAAACCGTTCGTATTTATGTGTGGATTTGGTCTTATGATTATCCTTTTCTTTCAAAAAGATTTTGACTCTAAAATCAAGCTAGATGATATTTTTAAACTTAGTGTGTTTTCCTCACTCTGGTTCACCAGACTGATCCGACATTTGTAATGCTCGGGTTAGACCGGGTTGTACAGGTCCAGGTTGTAGGATGTTGCGAAGTCTAGAGACTGGCTGGAGATGTTCAGACGTATGATATCTAGTATATATTCTGCTGTGTGACTGTATATGAGGACATGTTATTATAACTGTCCAGATGAGTTGATGTACTCTGATGATTGTAAGTTTTATTTAAAGATCTCAATAAAGATTTATTTCTATATTATATTTTGTTCCGCTGTGGTGTGAGACTCTGATTCTGTGTTGTGTTCTCCTTCTTTTTCTTCTTCTGTTCTTATATTTCTTTCTTCCTTATCTCAATCTCTAACTTCTTTCTAATAATTGTCTGCTTTTTTGTGCATTTTGGGTTGGACGTGAGTTGTGATTGTCGACTTAAAAGGTACGGGAAAGTCAGTATGTTACAGTGGTATTAGAGCTATTGGTTTAGTAATTACCTTGGCTTTGTGGCGTGACTCGATAGAAATGAGATTAGTAATACACTAGATTGAGTTGAATGTATATACATAAGAGCGCGTATTTGTAAATATTATATAAAAATATTTTGTGTTGTGTTATTTGAATGGTTCGATTTTGGATTGGCAATGGACACAATATTACTTTGTAAAGAGGGTAAATGAAATAATTCTACCGGAAATATATTTTTGTATAGAAAAGAAATAATTTTATCAAATTATTTAGATATTGGTATTGATAAGAATGAGATTCAAATGGAGATTTGAATTAGAATGGTTTAATATAACCAGAAAGAGAATTTCACATATAAATTTGTGAACAAGAATTTTGACATGAGATTAAATAAATCAGAATTTGGTTTAAAAAAAAATTCAATTTGTTAATTGGATTGGGAATCGGAACTTAACTTAGTTAAGTGGAGTTAAGAATGATAGTGAAATTAAATAAAATATATTTGAGATTTGCAAATCAAATTAATAATAATTAAATAGAAATGAATCAAATATTAATCGATTGATGTTCAAATATTATTTCGGATTAGTGTTGTTGTGCTTGTTGATTAGTGAAATATTGTTTAAGGATTTCATATATTTGTTAATTATATAGTGAATTGAGTTAAGTACAGGTGCTGATGGCTAGGCAGATTGATATTGGTTGTGTAGACAGAAATAAATTGAGCAAGTATGCACAATAGTGCTCATTAAAGGTAAGCCTATGCAAAAATATAATTTTTGGTTTTTGAATTTTGTTTTTCGACCATGTGGGTCGATGTATATATATATTACTTGTTCCTGCTATATCGCAGATGTCACTCCGTAAAGGGGAGACTCTGCCGAATTTTTCCAAAAATTTGATGTGTTAGAGATTTTTCGATATTTTTGAATTTTTTATTAATGATATTGGATTGGTTTTTGATTCGAAATAAAATGGATTTTTAAAATGAATGGGCTTATAACATTTTTCTTACCTTACTATTTTTTGGGACAAAATTCTTTTAAGGGGGAAGAATGTAATGTCCCATATTTTTGGTCGTCAAATATTTAATTTAATTTATTATTTTAAATATTGAATTTGGAATCTTAATGGATTTTAATATTTATTTCGTTTATAAAACGAAGTTTTAAACGTTAAATTTTATTATAATTTAAAACGAGCTCGAAATGGCTCGGTAGTTTGTAATATTGAGTTTTGAACTTCAATTGAATATACAAAATTCGTTTTAACTCGGATTTCTGTGAAATTAAAAACGTTTGAATCTTGTTGATTATAATTTTCATATGAAAGAGAAAAATACGAATTTCGTTTTATAGTTTGTTAGTTGTGTCCAATTCAAATTTTAAAATAGTCGCTATGGAATTCGTTAATAAATGACTATTTAATAATTTAGTAATTTAATAATTTAATAGGGTTTTAATACAATTTGGATACCGTTAAACTCGAATTTGATGGTGTTAAGTTGTAGGATTCATATTTGAAGCCATATATATTTTACTTGAGTATATTCACGATAATAATAATTTAATATTATTAAATTTAATGATTTTGGAATTTATTTAATATTTTATCAATATTATATAAGCCGCAAGAATAACTATTTTTCAAACAACCTCTATTTTTAATGAAACAAGTTTTATTGGAATATGTATAGTTAGTTATTGCTAGATTCCAATATGGTGCCAATTGGAGTTGTTTTGTCAGTATGCAATATTTTAAATGTGAACCGATGAATATATTAAAATTAAAATAATGTCGTTGTACAAACAAAGTCAGAATTAAACTAAATTAATTCCATTGGAACCGGAACATTAAGGCATAGCAGAACGTGCATTTTCGCTGTGATTGGAATTCATGCTTGGCAATGTAAATATCTAATGGTTAGCGGTTAACGTAAATAGCGGTATATAACTAACTATATTACAGTAAATAAATGGGAAGCTTAAGGCCTAATGTAAATTAAAATATATAAGTATAGTACACCTCCTAACTAGCACAAAACGTGTAACAAACCGTACCCCTGCCCTATTTCTTAAGCTCAAAGTAACTAAATAAAAAAGTACTTATCTTATTTCTTAAACTCTAAGGGAAGAATAGCACAAATACCCTAATGTTAACGTACATTAACATGTAGCTATTTTTTTTTTTTGCAATAAACGTACACTCTGCTTGAAATACACATCTACCCTAACATCTATCCATGGGCTAACCTGTACCCAACAATGCGTGATGGCCAAACCACCTTCCTCTATAGTTACGGCTATCGCATTTTCTCCATTTTTTTCTTTCAGCAAACCAGAAACCTATTTTTCACAGTTTCTATTTCCAGTTCGTGAGATTTAAAACCGTAAGCTCCACTAATTTAACAAAAACTTCTCTTCACCCAAAACAATATATATAATATCACCCAGCTAAACTGTTGCACGGTGATGGCGCAGCATGGGTTCATGGTGGCAGTCCGCCGGAGATCTGAGATAGAGGAAGAGGGGCAATCGTGCCAGTGTTGGTACGGTCCGGTGCTCCGTTGGTGGCTCGACAGTGGGGAGTGGTGAAGTCTGTGCAATCTGATATCGGGTTCGTGGAGCATGTAGTGGAGCCGCAGGTTTCAAACAGAGCGATGTTACCATATTCATTAACCTATATTAAAGGGAGTAATACTAATGTATAGAAAGCTTGTTCGCATTTCAGCACAGTTGATGAAAGTTATATATGTTGATATTTTTCATTGATTTTTTGTGATTTGAAAAGGTAAAAGTAATAATATTGTTTTTGTGTAGCAGCAACGAAAAGGCCACAAGAATTTAATGGGACTGGAGAACCGATTCATCATCGGCAACATTTTGCCTCCTCGGCTAGGCATAGCCCTTGTCCAATACAGTTATCTGAGAGAAAGTAAGTTTTGGTTTGACAATAAAATTACTTGAATTTGTTAATTTTCTGTTATTTGTTTATTTAAAAAGGCATTTTGTAGTGTTTGCAGAAATTGATTACTATATCCAAGCACCAACCACCTAAAATGGAGCAATCACCACTTGTGTCTTCTACTATTCTGGAGATAGAGATTGCTGAAGTGTTATTTGGAATGACAAGGCAAGCTCCAATGCCTGTAGTTGACATTCAAGAAGCTAGCAAAGCTGAAACTAAGGACCATAATCCTGATGGATTGAATGCAGAAGCGAAATCCATGGTGGCATCGCCAAATTCGGTATCTCAGACTTAAGCATTTTCTACTTTATTCTATCTATTCTTCAAAAATAAACAAATAGATCTATGGAGCCAACGTGTCATTAGACGCTTCTAGTCTTTGGTCTTGTGCATGTTCATTTTCTAAGCATATATCTACCTCTGCTGATCTTACACTAGTTTATAATAAACTTGCATCAAATTATGCCAGTTTATAATACTGCAGAGATTGAAAAAAGCATTAAAGTGGAATCTTTTACAGCAGTCATTAATTCGAGCCATTGTTGAACATAATTTGGCATCTCTCCTTATCACTCAATTACACTTGCATACTTTAATTTCCGTGGATGTTTATACTATATAACCTTTCGTTTTTCATGCATGTGTACCGCTCCTGGAATCCCTAATTGATTTGGTCTTCTTTGTAAATATGTCTCCTTACACAAATCATTGCTTCAATTTTTATGTTCTTAATTTGCTCGATAATTTACATTCTTATAGGTGATATAATTATAAGAAAGAGGTCCAAGAGAAGGTTTTACATAAAGGAAGAAGGGATTTTTTGAGGTAAAATGCGAACAATATCTTATCAAGTTACCATTGATCATTTCCATATTATCCACGACATATCTTACAAGCAAATAGGGCTTTTTTGATCTAACCGTTGGTTACTTTCGATGACATGTTTTGTCCATCTGAAAAAAACACTGCAACCATGTGTTTTCCCCTTGTTGTAAATCATTGTCTCATGCACTTTTTTGCAGTGCTTCACCTCTGCCTAATATGGTCAATCAACTGCCTCCTTGTAATACAAATCCTTTTGGAACACCTACATTTGTTCCTCTGATGTCCATGCTATATTCTTTTAATATATATTTTAATTTTGTTGACTGGTAGAGCTGTACATGCATAAACACTGTTTTAATATAAATGTTTTAATACATATATTATGGACACAAGCGCAGTTGTAACTTAGTTGTGAACAAAGGAGATGATATATTAGTCGTGCAAAGGTGGACCCACCTCGTGATCTAAGTTTAATCATTATACATCTTTAACTCTTTGATTTTCCAAATGAGTGTTAATTTTTTATTAACAAAACAAAAATAATAGAAAGAATCATGAAATGAGAAAATTAGATCCAAGGTTGGTGTTTTCTTAAGAGATAATGGAATCATAATTAGCCTTCCCTTGTTAGATTCGCTTTCGTTTGTGCTATCATCACTTATTTCACCATTGTTTGACCAAGGATAGATGCTGACAACTTGAGTTCATGCAAAAAACACAGTAGAAGCTAAAGATTGGCGTCTTCTACGTTGCTCATTGTTTGATGGCACCTATTGATTTTATGTTTTTTCGTTAGTAACTTTTTATAAATTATTTTTCTAATTACTTGTGTTTGTACTATATAAGAATAATTTTTGGCTTGGACATTGTTGCATTGTGAATACTTGCTTTCAGACCATGTTTCTGCAGATGTAAGAACTTCTAACTAAATTACTTTGCTCATGATCAAAACACACACACAGTGAATATTTTATGAAGGCATCCAATAGTTAAATGGGTAACTTGATTCAGTGGTTATTAGCTTTTTATGATTGGTCCAACGAAAACCAACATGTCACCTTCAGTGAAATCAAAACATCAGTTAACTGCAGTGGCAAGTTTGAGACTGGTGCCATTATTTCAGTAACAGAAAAGATGACATCTTCGATCTCGTTGTGGACTCCACCTACGGTAAAGCCGAAAATCGGTAATGAAAAGAAACAAGATTGTTACTCGGCTTTCTTCAGTTATGTCGCCAACTCCATCTGAATTTTGAACCTTTTTAACCCGTAGTTGGGTTTTAGTTTTTGTCTTTTTAGTTGTTGATTGCCATGGCGAGTTAGGTTGGGTGAGCAAAAGGTGCATACGAATCACAAAACCCTTCCCCTTTTTTGCCTGCTTGTTTTGGATGAAAGACTTGTAAAACAATGGCTACATATGGTTTTACTGCTATGGCTACTAATAATTATACAACTGCTGGCTACGATGTAAAATGGTTTAAGAGCAAATCCTTGAGGCATGCTTAATTTTTGAACTACCAAAATAGATTTTGGATGAATTGCGTGGATCAATTTGAATCTTATTGATTTTTACGAAGATATTGTGATTTTAGTACATTTTCACAATTGTTGGTGAATATGGGCGTATACACTGTTGGAGATGGTTTGTTTTTCTGTCGTAACCTTGTTAGCAACTCCTCCATTATTGAAATCCAATAATCGAAAGTTCTGTGCTTGTGCTATGTTGTACATGGCTGTTTTGTTCACTGGTCATTCATTCCACGACGATTTTATTTGAACGAGAGGGGCATAACATAGAAGAGAAGGGTTATTGGTAATGGGGGTTGTGCATCAATAAACTAATATCAGAGTGTTGCCAGTTTCTCTTTGGTGTTCTTTTGATTTTGTTGTATGTTTTTGTCCAGTATTTTTCTTACTAGTAAAGTTAGTTGCAATACATAATCAACTTGATTCATCAAGTTTTCCAGCTACAATGATTTATCAAGAAGGAATGGAGAAAAAGAAAATGCTACAAATTTTAAAAATACAACAAATTTTTAAATCAATCATGCTTTAATCAATTAATTTATAAGTATAATTTTTTTTTTCAAATTATATAACCAAACGGTCGGTTTTTTCCACCGTTGTACGGTAATACTAGTATGTACTATTTCCAATTATGTAAAATAGTCAATAATATTATGGTATCTAGAATACATGAGTTAGTTATCCTATCCATAATACAATGGTATAATATATATTATCCGTATTGTTATACTAGTCGTGTATTTAGAACCGTACGCAGGGACCATGGTGTATCTGGTTATCCTTAAGTTAGTTCTGAGTTATATTGTTGTCCATTAACATAACCGATTCCAGTACAAATAAATGTAATTAGTTTATATCATATATCATACTATTATAAGGGTCGGCCTGTACCTTTGATAAACAAGTAATTAGTTTATATTAATTTTGTGATTAAGGAACTGTTAATTAATTAAATCATGAAGTAAAACCTGAAGAACCTTTTATTTCTTTATCAGAATGGAACGAAACATGTTGCGCGGGGATTCTATTTTCAAGAGCAACATTTTGGAACTAATTTGGACAGAACTGGAAATTGCTAAAAAAATTAGTTAAATTAAACGCTTTTTTAATTTAATTAAACCGAACCGCTTCAGCAACAAATAGAAAACAAGTTGAGTTAAACTCACTCAGTTCTTCCCATTTATATATTATATAAGTCAGCTTTTATAATTGTGTGTTGTGATTGCTAATGGTTTATTGTTTGTTAATTATATTCATATAATGGTTGAATCGATGAAATTAAACTATTGTTTAATTTCAGTGAAAACCCAAATATGTTATTCTAACGATTGGAACCATTTGAGGTAACTTACCTTGTTGGTCACGTTTATTAAATAAACGTGTTTAATTGTTTGTTAATTGGTTAATGATAAATAATTGTTATTTACAATTATAAAAATTATCAGTTAAATTGAATTGAATGAATTTATGTGAGATAATCTATTTTGATACAGGGAAGAATAAGTTGGAGGGGTCCAACGGGGTTCCTCAGATATATTAGATGTTATTTATTTTCATATTATCAATATATGAACTGTTTTGATTGTTGACCATTGATTTAAATTTCAGCATTTGTTTTGCTTAAACCAATGGGCAAAATTGGTTGAGTAATTAGCAGCATATGGCCTATAAATCAATCGTTTTCCAAATATTGATTTACCGTCAGATGAATCGACGGAAATGAAGTTATAAAATATATTTTTATAACTGAAGATAGATTTTAAAATATATTACTTGGAATAAAAGTTATAAAATGGAAATAAATATTTATTATTTATTATTTACGTTTTTAAGTGATTATTAAATGATTTTATAAAAAAAGATTCTGATGTTAATCAGATTTATAAGCCAGAGAGTAGAAAACTATCCTTACGGTTAAGAGTTGGATAATTGTTCATAAGAAACAATTAAATGGAATTTATTCAAATTAATTATATTATCGATTTAAAAGAAGAACGAACTGGAATTGGTTAACGGATTAAACGTGTTTTGAGTTGACTGAGTCAACCATTTTAATTGGGATTGATTATTTTGATTATTTCATTTTGAATTAATCTAATGTATTAGTTTAACGAATATTTGTTTAATTTTAATAAGATATTAGAAAGGTATTTACTGTTTATTTTAGTTAATAGAAAAATTAACTACTTCTATGGTAGTTAATGGTTAGAGTGAATTATTATTTTAATTAATAATAATTTAGGAGATTACCTTTTTTATTGAAATTCATTTAAAAAGTAATCGAAGTTGAAATGAAATCTAATTTAGGTGTGAAAGGAGTTTATGAACATGTTTGATGTTAAAACCCGAGTTTTTATAATGAAGTTATAGAAGGAATTTTAAGCGAATAAGATAGCTTAAATAAAGGTTTACTTAATATTTGAATTAGGTAAAATAAAATTGAGAAAAAAAGGGTTTATATTAAACCTGAATTTTATAAACGAAGTTTATAAAAAGGAGGTGAGGTGTTAAAGTGTTGATTTTAAATTAATGTTACTTAATAATGGAATTAAGCAAAATTGGGGAAATCGAAATAAGATTTTCAAGCAAGAATGGTTAAACGGATTAGAAAAGGGACGGTTAAAAGTGCATTTGGAAAAGAAGTGAGTAATAGGGTTTTGGTATCAAAATTCGAGTTATAAAACAAATTATTTAAAGAAAATTAAAACGTGATGTTTTAATAAGTAATTTCTTAATCAATAAATAAAGAAATAATAGTTATACTCGAGAAGGAGATTTTCGAAGTAAGAAGTTTTATAAAACATATTATAAATAATATAGTTAAATGAGATGTGTTTAGTATTAGAATTAATATCAGTTTTTGAATTACAACTCATGTCCATCTAAAGATAAGAACGTTGTTGATCAGGGTCTGAGAGGTAAATAAATACCCTAACTTGAATGACTTCAGGATTATCTGAGGATGGTATCAGTTGTGATGGAAAGAAGTTAAGAGTAATTTATTATTTCCATATGAGAAATAATAATGCATCGTTAATTGCAAGATTTAAGAATATATAATGAGATTTCCAAAGTAACGGAAATGAGAAGATTTTAATATATATATATATATATAATGATATCTCCAAAAGTAAAAGGAAATAAAATTTGATTTTTTGGAATGAGTTTATTATGGAAGAATAGGAGTTGGATACTGTTTTCAAGTAACAGTGTTTTACATGAAATTCAATAAAATCAAAGTTGGGAATATATATGATTTAATTCTAATGTATTTGAAATAGTTTTGTGAATACCCTTTAAAATAAGAAGTAAATATTGTGTTAAAAATATTGAGATTTTTAAGTTTTATATTAACTATTTGTTAATTAATTTAATTAAAAGGCCAAGATGTCGAATAATGAATCGGTAAACTCATTTTATTCTCATGATTATTTATTTGATAGTTAAATAACCGACTATCAAATCTAGTCCTTACGATTGTTGGTACGGAAAGACCGGGATTGGATTTATATTCAAAAACCATTCCGAACCAGCAAATACGTGAAGATGTTGATTCGAGATGGAGAAATTGAAGACCGTGGATCTTCATTAAATGGAAGAACCGCTAATAATCTCTAGGATTGCAACCATAGATAAACTGTGTTTATGTTATGGTTGGAATCTACGGATTGCAAGGACTTCTCGCCACTGATCCATAGGGTGATTCCTATACTGGATGCAGTATGAGAGTACCTTCGGTTCATCATGTTCCTGGATGACTTGTATGAACGAATGTCTAATAGAATATTTCTAAAAGGATCACGTACGTTGATTTCTTCAAACGTATCATAGTTGGTGGCAGAGAATGGTCGTTCTCTTAGCTTAACAACTAGAGTATTTTTGTGGACGTCAATTAGTGATATCTGATGGATCTAACCATGTGGCATTTAAAGTGAATGATGATATGATGTTCTAAAGGTAATTATGACCTCAAGCCTCATCAACCGGGAGATGGCACAAAATCGAGTAGGTCACGTGGCTGTGTGGTTGCACCCATCAAAAAGGTATATCATTACCTGATGTGGAGAAATTAAATGCCTTTTATTGTCCCTTTTTATTTTTGTATGTATGCTATCGGTTCCGTTGGCTGGCCCCCAGCCGTGGTAATGATATATTTGGTACTCTAAAGAGAAGTGAGGGGCCGGTCATGTTTATCCTGGGTTGCAAGATGTTCTTGTTGAACCCCCAATGTATTCATCTCCGGAGGTACATTATTGGGAAGGCAGCCCCATGCCTTGCAGGGAAGTCCATTCTCCAATAAGAGCCCGCGGTTTTGATTGTACACTATGTATGTAGAGCGTGAGATGCAAGCGTTCTGCAAGATATATATTTATTTGTATTTAAACACTATTATAATACCAGAAAAGATATTTATTTTAAAATGTTTTGGGTTATTGTAAGGTAAAAACCATTCGTATTTATGTGTGGATTTGGTCTTACGATTATCCTTTTCTTTTGAAAATTTTTTGACTCTAAAATCAAGCTGGAAGATGTTTTTAAACTTAGTATGTTTTTCTCACTCTGGTTCACCAGACTGATCTGGCGTGTGTAATGCTCGGGTTAGACCGGGTTGTACAGGTCCAGGTTGTTGGATGCTGCGAAGTCCAGGGACTAGCTGGAGATGTTCAGACGTATGATATTTAGTATTTATTCCGCTGTGTGACTGTATATTAGGACATGTTATTATAATTGTCCAGATGTTTTGATATACTCTGATGATTGTAAGTTTTATTTAAAGCTCTCAATAAAGATTTATTTCTATATTATATTCTGTTCCGCTGCGATGTGAGACTCTGATTCTGTGTTGTGTTCTCCTTCTTCTTTTGTTCTTATATTTCTTTCTTCCTTATCTCAACCTCTAACTTCTTTCTAATAACTGTCTGCTTTTCTATAACAACCCGAACTTCCGCCTAAAGGAAAGCCCGGATTGCTTTGAGGACAAGACGAATCAGAACACAAACAGAAGAACATTTCATTGTTTATTACAACAATTCCATCAGAATACAAGAATATACAGAGTATGAATAAATATTACACATTTGACAAATATCAGAGATTACAATAAATTACATAGTAGCGGAAAATAATACAAAACACAAATGAAAGTAATACACGGATACAGAGCTTTCTGAGTATCGTTCCAGCTGTAAACCAGGATCCAGTGAATATAAATCTGCAAAACCAAAACTACTAGCTGCCCGTGTGGAAAATAGGGGCACCCAGAGTTTAGGTTAAAACAATAAACTCCAGGTCAGTCATGTGACTGGTGTGAGAACTAAAATAGTTATTTAAAACTTTACTTTAAAAGAGAGTAATTCAAGGGACCACGCCATATTAACACGGAACAGGTTTCCTCCCAAGAACACTAGTGCATATAACAAAACAGCGCAATATTTTTTGGAAAAATGAAGCTATTATAAGACCCAGGCCCCATCACACAATGCAACGCAAGCCGGAGGATAGGATTTTCCCTTATAATAGCCAAATATGCTTGGTACGTTTAAAACAAATCATTTGATACTATTATAAGTGTATAGTGTCAAAACAATTTCAATCATAAATATCAATCATAGATGACATGGGTACCATATATCATGTTGTCATACTAGGCTCTACAAATAAAACCGCAATGTCACGTATTGGAAATTGGTTTCCATCATGAGTCGAGGCAAGGGGCAAGCTCCTCTCCGTTCGAGACACTCTAGCAAATGTCTCAGGACCACACACAACGATCCTTGGAATCAGTTGGGTCGGTCCTCTCTTACTTTTGAGGATTAGTTATTCGTGAACACACGTTTCCCGGTCCTATAGGACCTATATAATGTTTTGTACGTCGGCTCACATAGTGCCAGTTATCGACCATATATTCGAGGCGCCTCGCATTCCAACAACCACACAGGTAAAAAGTATATAAATGTCAGGGCTGGTAGGTCACTGACATCACCCACAGCTAGAAAGAAACGTCGTGTTCTCCCAACTGTCCTTATCCCGTTTTTGACTCATATCGAGGTGTGAGGCTCGCGAATTAGCGCTATACACAAAGCTGTTCCACACAGGTCGTGCTTTGATCATCAACCACAAGACTTTGCTTTTCAACAGAAGCCTTGATCATCTGCCACTTAGGCATGCCACATAGGCAATTCACTCCATGCAACTGATGTCCATCGATATACAACCTCTGAGCTCGTACGTCTCAGAGAAGGGCGTTAAGCAAGAGAATAAATTCTCCGCCGCCAAACAGATGTATATTTAATAGAGATCAATCAACACAGAATAAAATCCAACGTCAGACACACAGTCCATTTACAAGTTCGTTCTGGGTCTGAACGAAACCGGAGGCACTTTCCTCGCATATCCGTCGATCTCCAAGTACGTCTGGACGATCACCAACCGATTCCCTCCTCTTGGGTGTACAGCCCAATCAATGTAACAACCCGCATTCTACGCATCGGAGGATCGTAGAATATTTATTTCTTTCTTATACGAAGTCGTATGGTCATGTGGCTTTGGGAAACGACTATTGGGGTCATTTCCCATGTTCATGATTTTTGCCGATTTTTAAATAACCGTTTTGCCCCTAGCTGATCTTGTTTCGTCCATAACTTTTGATTGGAAAGGAGTTTTGACCTAAAACCATTTCTATTGGATTTGAATGATGGTTTCTCTTTCCGTAGAGTGGTTACATTAGCCAAACGGACTTACCGTTTGGGAGATATGGCTGAAACAAGGTTTAGAAGGTGAAAACAGCTTAATTGGGCTAAACCGGGTGATTAACAGCTAGGCCCAATGGGGATTTCGGGTTTAGAGGTATTTAAGGGCTGCTAGGGTTTAGAAAACGATTTTTTCATTCATTTTCCAGCCGCCACAAACCTCCTTTGAGCTCTAGCAATGGCCTCCACCTTCTAAATCACTCCCAAAACATCTTTTTGGCTTTCCTAATCACATATTAACAAGATCTACACCAAATCAAGGCGGATTAGCATCAAATCAAGATAGGAGCTGCTGCTAAGCATTGGAATTCGACACAAATAGAGAATCATTTCAGATCTATAGTTTACTTTGTGGCAAAGGTGAGTGATTTGCATTATTTTTCACTAATTACGGCTAATTATGGTAATTAGCGAAGATTAGCGAAATTATGGCTCAGAAAAATCTAGAAAAATTCCTAAAATTCTAAAACATCATTTTATGCCTCTGATATGAATTTGGGTTAATTTCGACTAATTTTGCAAATCCCGGAATTTAGGGGATTAAGGGGTGATTAGTGGAAATTAGCGAATTTATGCATGTTAAAAATCTGGAAAAATATTTATAAATTGCTAAATATTATTTTAGGCCTCTGTTAGAAAATTTGGCTGATTTGGTTAAGTTTTGTTAATCCTATCATTAGTTATGCTTAAACATGCTTAAGGGAAAAACATGGGTTTTGGGTACATTTGATCCATATTGTTATGATTAAATTGTTGTTTTGGTGTTTATGGTTGATTATACACGTTGCTACTACTGTTTGGTATGACCTATGATTGCATTATAAAGTTGGAATGGTTGAAAACGTCGTCGAGAGGCGAAAATAGCTTGCTGAAATGGTGCAGGTTTTCTTTGGGTCGAGTTAGACCGACCAGGGGAAGGTTTTGACCGACCGAACCGAGCTCACGACCGACCCTGTATGAAGTGTTCGACCGACTAGGGAGATCGACCAGGTTGGGCAAGACCGACCACTATGCGATGTTCGACCGACCCCATACGATGATGAAGTACGACCGACCAGGAATGGTGAAGTGTTCGACCGACCAGGGGGGCAATACCGACCGACCAGGGATGGTTAAGTACGACCGACCAGGAATGGTGAAGTGTTCGACCGACTAGGGGTAAATACTGACCGACCAGGGTAGAGATGATGAAAACCGACCAGAATGAAAGGTTCTTGACCGACCGACCCGATCCACTTCAGAAGCCACGAACCAATGGTGCGGCCCGATTCGTATGGAACGACTCGATCCGATGGAGGGAGCACGACCGACCCGATCTGAGATGCTTGGACTTGAAGTGAAGACCACGATCCGACCCGAGCGAGGGTGATGACCACGATCCGAAGCCAGGTGAAGTGAAGACCGACCCGGATGAAGATGATGACTAAAACCCGAGATGCAAAGGTAGTCCAAATGGAAGTTAGAGCTCAGGAGCTAGATGGGAACCAATGAGTTCACTTCATGATTGGGCTTTGCTGCGGGACGTATGCAAAGGGGTTGTCGGTATTCATAACTTTGGTTCACCACTTAGAGATGGATAGTGGGCTTGTAGTGATAGTTACACGGGATTGGATTCCGTCATGGCCCAAAGTATTAGGTGACCAAAGTAGTGGATATCGTATACTTTACGCACCGAGTGAGAGATGTGAGGATGGTTGCTATGCTTGATTGTTTGAAACCACTATGACATGCACACCCCCACCCCCGTATTTCTTACACCATATGTTAGTGGCACCTTAGAGTATTGTACAGTATGTAGTGCTAACTCTTTGGTTGCAGGTCCAGGTTCAGGTATGATTTGATTATACCTGTTATTGTTCTGTTTTGTTGCTTATCGCTCATACCAGACTTTTTGTCTGACCCAGAGTTTTATGTCTCTTCTTATTACTCTGGGTGCTCACACGAGCAGACTAGAGACAGGTTAGCTGGTGGTGCGCGAGTAGCTGATTCGGAGGCGAGCAGGAGGCTTCCACGTATGATATATAGATATTCCCCTAGTGTCGTTGGTGGTCGCTACTTGGGCATTAGTAGTGTACCTCCCTTATCTTGCTTTTGTTTTGAGACAGTTTGAAAAGTTGTAATAATGTTGGCTTTGGATCATAAGCTGTATTTGGATTTTCCGCTGCTATGTTAGTTTGTTTTCAGCTTATGCACTGTCTCACCTGTTTTATGTCAAGTATGTTGTTATTATATTTTATTCCATGCGCTGTGAGACATATTACAGGTTCTTTGTTAGTTCATTTCCTTCTTTCCTTTCCTTCTGACGATCCGTCCCGTGCTGACTAGACATGTGTACAGCGCACTTTTGGAGTAAATGTCGGTTGGTGCGGGGCGGGCTGTCACAATCAAGATCATCAATAATCATCCAAACGATGTGAATACCTCCGGTCTTCAACTACCGTCTTCATCTTCGACTTATCGTCGAATTGGTTATTCAGAATGGATATAAACCTGGCTTTTCCGAATAACCCGCGTATATAATAAACAAGTGTTACACAAACACAACATACGCCTCATTCCAATTCAGGATATTCTTTTATTCAAAAATATACACATTCTTAGGGAAGGTTCCCATTAATTTTATCAAAGATAAATTCTTCTAAATTTATTTTTTAATCTTCCTTTGGATATCATTTCAAACCATGTTAAGGTTTTCCAAACTAGTCGGGATCAGCGAACCACACCGAAGTAATCATTTATTTTATTTTCCAATCCCAACCTATTCATCCCATGGAGAAAAACTGGTAATGCTCCATATCTAACACTACGGTGTTATCGGTAAATATTGATTACCATTTCACGTTCAAATCTAATTAAAGATTTGACTATCGCTTGGAGCAAAAATGGTGATACTCCATTCTCGATCACTTTAATCTACTTAAAGATTCATTAAAACTCCACTTAGTTTTAATCTTCCCAAAAATCAATATCCTGTCTTTAACTGGGTTAAAGAACCAATGTTATCTAAAACACGGTTCACGATAAACCCAAAATCACATTCCCATTGTTAATCGGGTTAAAGAACAAGTGTTATTCAAAACACTGCTCACGATAAACCCAAAAACCAATTTAAATTCAATTCCAATTAAATACCCATTAACTGGACAATTTCACTAAATCTTAATTAAAAGATTTATTCTTTTTATAAACTGGGTTCAAGAACAGTGTTATTTAAGACACCATTCACGACGAACCCAAAATCCCATTTGATATTAAATACAAGGCTCTGAATAGAAAATATATCGGCTTATACTCAATATCAAATTCTGAAACCAACAAATATCGTATTGGAAATAACGATATAAATATATCTTTCAAATTTCCACAACCATATCTGTATAATCACGAAATCCAACATCGAAATATTCTGAAGATAATTTCGATTCAAATCCATCCAAATTCGTAAATTTGGAAATTCTGGTTATTTTTAAAACCACTTCAAATCTAGTTCAAAACTAGTTCATTTCGATAAAAAAATATTTTATCCTTTCAAATATGGGATTTTTCACCCCAGTTCTTTCCAATTCATATATTATGATTTTACACAAATTATTAATATTTTTAATAATTTTATCAAGGCTTGTACAGTCGGTTTTCAATAACGGCCTCCGAACTGCACTTACAGCAACCTTTTCCAAATTTGATTTGGACATAATTCCAAATCCAACCATTAGATTTCAAATTTCTAATATTCATTGGAAAGCTCTTTCCGATACGAACCCAACGGTTCCGGTTTTAGGAGAATCAGACAGTCAGGTCTCCCGTAACATCAATTCGAAGTCAATGGTCGAAATTCGCGAACTGCCGCGGCGCGGCGCGTTCTATTCAGGCCATTTAATATATATATATATATATATATATATATATATATATATAATATATTATATATACTTCGTCGATTTCAATTCAAAACGTATTTTATAAATCGTTTTAAATTCGTTTTCAAAACAATTTCAACTTCATATTCAATTTTAAATCAAAATTGAATATTCCCTATCATTAACGTATAAATGATAATATTTTCAAAACGTTATATTTTGAAATCGCTTACTTTTCTATATTCATTATAAAAACGAATATAATCGATATAAATATCGTTTGCGTCAAAATGGCGCCAATTTAATCAACACGGCTTTATATATTTCAATAACTTCGTTATTCTATTCAACAAATGAATATTTATTCTATTCAACACATGAATCTATATTTCTTTAAACACAAGAATATTCTCAACACACGAGTATCGTCAACACATGACTATTTTTATTATTTAATATATTTTATAAAATTATGATAAAGATGTAAATTTTACTGTTTAAAATATTTTACTCAACACATGAATATTTTCAACACATGAATATATATTTTATTCAACACATGAATATTCTTTATTCTATTCAACACATGAATATATATTTTATTCAACACATGAATATTCTTTATTCGATTCAACACATGAATATATATTTTATTCAACACATGAATATTTTTTATTCTATTCAACACATGAATATATATTTTATTCAACACATGAATATTCTTTATTCTATTCAACACATGAATATATATTTTATTCAACACATGAATATTCTTTATTCTATTCAACACATGAATATATATTTTATAATATTCTTTATTTTACCAATTGGAATGAGACCCAATCAATTACCATATAATCTTAAGTATATGGATTCCATACAACACATGCATATAATAGCAACGATAAATAATCAACCATCATCCAAAGTGCACCACACAACTGCATAAGCATTAAATATAAATAATTAACGCTTACGCAGTCTGTCGACCAATCGATCGACATACAACTAAATAATTGGGGTTAGTGTACGCCCAATATCATCCCAACACCCGTGTGGGGTTTCAAATCAACAAACACCGAATATTATTTGTGCAGATGGGTGACGTGTAAAATTTATCATCCCAATCAATATCCTTCAAATAGGTGGACATAAACAAACCGTCCGGTTTGTAAATGAATATTTATTTATTCACATTCACGTTAAAAATTATATTTTTAACGATAATTTATTTCAACACATGAATGTTTTATTATCCATTTCACATCAACATCACAAACAAACTTCACAACACATCAAACAAGCATACAAGTCGTTCATGGTCTGTGGACGACGGGTGTCGGGTGCTGCTAAGCACCGTCTGCATCCTAGTATATATTTTTAACTAGAAAACAAGATTTAAAGTGAGAAGTTCTCACCGAGGGTTCCACTCCATCAGTCTTTCTTTCTGAACGGTTTGAATTTGTTCAAAATTCCAACGCATTCTTTTCACGCTGTTCATATATAAAAATCACATTTTTATTATCACTTCATATATATAAAAATCGAATTTTTATCTTCACTTCGTATATATATATAAATCGAATTTTTATCTTCACTTCATATATATAAAATTCGATTTTTATTAGATTTACAAGTCTCCAATAAAGGTAACCCTCCTCTAATTTGTAATTTTTTTATTTTTATTTTCTTTTTATGAACTGAAATTTAGAAGTTCAATTGTTAGGGTTTATTAAAAATCACTCTGACTTTTTTCTAGGTTGTGTATCGACTAAGCAGATGCATTAGAAATCTCTCTCCTTCTGTGCTATGGTGCTCCCAAGAACCGTTTATTCCTAATCCATACGTATTTTCCTTGTTTTCCATTTTTAGTCAATTACGTGTTAAATTATATAAAGCAGCCAATACCTATTTGAGACTAATCATTATTTATCTGTTTGTAACAATTTAAATGCTTTAATTTAGAAAAATCAACCATTACCAAGTAGTAATATGAATAAGGAGCATAATTAAATGAGATATTACAAATGCACTCGGATTATGATTACATATGGAGTAGAAGTAAATGAAATTTACAAAATGTTTATCATTTGCATTCATTAGTTAGTATGGTATAAATAGCAATAAAGGGGGGAAATCAATAGTAATCCTCAAAAGGAACAATATCTCAAGGTCAAGGACAATAAAATGTGTATGAGTGCGTTATTCGTGTGGGAAAATAGACATAAGGTAGCTAAAACTATTATGTACACATGGCTATTTACTTCTAATGGGAGAAGTAAAATCTAGTAGCCAGAAATTTTCATAATTGTTTGTTAAAGGTTCTACTATGGTATAAGTTGGACAACTAGTTAACCAATCAGGGAAGATGAACCATAACAATCTGAACTTCTCCAGGCCATGACTCGAACATACAAACACCAAATGACTTGAAACTTTGTGCGCTGCTTCCTGGGACCTTCCTAATCATCTCATATGGATTGCATCCCCGTATGAGCAACTGCGGATCTGTCCAATTTGAATTTTACAGCACACCTTCAATTTCCTACAATTATTATCGTCATTCGACTGATGTTTGCACCATTCACATATATCTACAACAAGCGTATGACAAACAAAACATAATTAAACAAGCACTTAGTTAAATCAAAGAAAATCAAGATGTAAATCTAAGAAATAACATCATGTTTATATGGGTTTTCCTAAATTCCTAAAACATGAATTTCACACATATGGTCCAATTAACCTTAAACTTGCATTGTGTAATAACACTATTAATCGTGATTTATTAGCATTTATAGAAAATTTTAGGCGATAGTTAGGGACTAATATCCGCTAGATCTTAATCGATTCGCAGAGATTATAAAGTGATTAGAATAATTCGAGTGGACGTATGTTCATATGCCAGATCATCATGAGACGTTGTTTTATTTTTTTCGTCTATGATTTCTATTACAATTTTTATGTACATGCTCGGTAATATGTGATTTTACACAATTTTCAATTCTCATTATTAAATTCTTTAGTGTTTGGATCATTTTTTATGCAAACGCTCATGGAGCGAAGATCCTGCCTTTAGGACTTGGTAAGTAGAGCATGATTTCAATTGATGCAAGCAACATAGAAGATGAATAGTAATTGATTCCTTTGGTTGAAACTAAATATCCTTATCATTAAGAGCCTAATAAGCATATTAAATAATATGAATAGAGAACATAAACGGAACGTTGTAACTTACAATTTATTAGTAACAAATTTGCAGTAAGGGAGGAACCACAGAAATTTGAATAGGTTAATGAGAACAATAGAGTAATTATCAAAGGATAAAAAGCAGGAAAAAGTAGATAAGAAAATATACGTTTCTAGGAGATGTCTATTAGCATAAAAACAATTTAATATAGACAAAAAATTTATAGTGGAAACAAATAAATATGTTATGTTTTATTGAAACTAAGCTAGCATATCGATAAAAACGCGGAAGTAGGGATCATAGAAGTCGAATAAACTTCTGCAGGAAGGAGAACATTAATTACCATATATAACAAGAGTTTTATAAGATTAGGTAAGAAAGTTCAACGGATAGAAGAATTTCTGAGTCTCTGACCTTACCCATTGAGAAAGAATCAGATGAAAATTTTATTTGAAAACCCTTTTGAAGGATTAGACGGTGCTTTTCAAAAATTTTGTAATGAATATCTAATGAACTGGGTTTTTTGGGAATAAAATGATCTTGGTGGCTCTGAAAGTATAATGCCATTTGTTTTATAAAATTAAGGAAAGTTAATTTAATTTTGAAAGTGGTAAGATAATTTAAACACAAAATAGTGGATAATCTAAACTGTAAATTTGATGACAAGAAAAGTTGAAAATAAGGTTTCATTTCTTCACCTTTTTGGCTTATAATATATTGTTGGATTACAAAGGTTTTCAATTTTTGATTCTTTGCTTGTAGATTCATTTATTTTCCTATATAATTTTTCCTATTTTATAAAAATATAAATTCATTTCTTTAAAAAAATTATAAGGGCTAAATAAATGGATATAAGATCTATTTGGAATAGGAAAATAAAATAAAAAAGATAGGAATATGTAATTTGATGGGTAAGAAGGACATTCCTGTGTAAGGAAACACAAAAAATGATGGATGAAATTTGTGTACAGAAGAATTCTGAATTCAAATCCAGCGATAAGAGATGAGATATGAGAGGAGTAAATAGGATAAGTTTGAAGTTATCTTTATCTTCTCCATTCGTTTAAAGTTATAAATGATATCTTAATAATTGAATGGACATGAATATAAGTTATAAATATATTGAATGTTTTTAATACAAGAAAAAGCATTCATGTGATATATATTTTATATGTTTTTGTACTACAACTTTATAAGTTATTTGAATAATAATATGCTTGACCATTAGATCAAGCATGATTTAGTCCTATGAAACCATGTCATGCAGCCTCTTTTAGCTATAAGATTTAGGTTTTTGTTCAAATCTAACCATAAAACTAATTAAATTTGGTAAGGAAGAGAATTACAAAAGATTTATGACGACCCGAATTTCCTGACTTGTTAAAATGGCGAAAATCCGTTCGTTTCTAAAACTATGATTGAAAACTACCACTTACTACACCATATTTGATAAATATTCGACACTACTAAATGTATATGATACAATTTTTGATTAACAAACTATCAGAGATCTTTTAATATACTAATCGTGCTATAATACAAGAAAATTTAAATAAATAAATCTACCGCTGCGCCACTCTGATGAGATAGACAACAATAACCAACCTTATAAACTCAACAAACAAGTCAAATACAGAATAATATAGTAAGCATGAACTATATCACATTACAAGGTAAATAACAAACAACAACAAAAAGTTATGTTATTTAAGGGGATGCATCACTACCACTTATGACTGCATACGTACTCTATCTTATTAGGTACCTAGTTAGATATAGTATCAAAACAACGTAGTTCTCCTATTCGCAAATATAATCCATGGAGCCTACGATGCGCAAATAACAATGCAATTCCCAAACTACCTTTCAGGCTTAATCTTCAAGTTTAGATTTATAAAATTTAATCAACCTTATTGTTTTCAAATCCATTTTTTGAAAATAATCTCTTCGAACTTATTATCCTCATTTCGTTTCAAATCAATGAAACACTAGATATTTCTTTCATATCAAATTATACTTCACTTCGGGATTTCAAAACAAATCATATTTGAAAATCTCAAATATCTACTATGCATGCATATCAAAACATATGCAACCTGATTGGGAGGTTTCTCCCGTCAACAAGGCCTGGGTCCCAGACTTCTCGTCTCGTCAATAATCTATGTATGCCCCTTTATAATTAGAGAGTGCCATATGGTATGTACCTCTATAATCAAAGAGTCCTGTACCCGTTTGCTCAGGTTTTTAGTCAGGGGTTACCCCAAATAATTGGTAACATAATAAATCATTTCTATCCCGAAGTGATAAATCGTTCCGCAAAGATAATCACAAATATCTTTAAATTATAGTGTTGTAACAATCTAAATCAGTTAAACATTGGTATTCAAACCATTGAGATTCTCTTCGTTTATAAAACTTCTTTTGTAAACCATTTACTTATCTACAAAATATTTATTTCAAAATATTTTCGATTTCTTGAAAATCAATATTTCATTTTATATTATTTTATGAAACCAGTCTTCAAAGATGATTCATTTAAATTAACATTCACAAATTAAATGAAAGAAATATTATCGTTAAACACCTTTCTATCAAATCGTGAAATAAATCACAAGGTGTTAATGAACAAATATTTATCTACCCAACCCAATGCTAAAATATAAACAAATATTTGCACATAAACTGGTCGACCACAATCAAAACAATCAATCAATGATAACAATAAACTATAAACGACAATATAACATTTGTCTGATTTAATAGCAGAATGGTGTGTGATTGTGCTAACGGATGTCATTAACAGATATAATTTTTTAGTTACATTTAACCTAATTAAATCCAGTCGCTAACATTTTACTGATATTTTATGTTTAACCAAACGTGTTAAACTAACGTGTTATATTTATCAATACGAATCACCCGAACTCCAGGGGTAAATCCAAGGTTTGGTCAGCAAGGGCCATTGCGTTAGGTGAAAATTTTGAAGCCAAACAAAAAAATTTGTCAATTTTATTCAGCTACCCTAGGTGAAAGACAAACTTATCATGATTTGGCCCAAACCAATGCATTGCTAAGCAATCTGCAAGCTTGCATACATGATGATATATGTGTACAAGAGAATTTGAGCACTATTTACAGTGTGGGACTAACTTTATTTTGTTTTGGCCCTACCTCATCTTGAAAGCTGAGTCCGTCATTACCGAACTCCATACCCATTCACACCATGCACATGAACCCACACCACCCTCGCACACATAGCACTCACACGCATGCACTCCAACATACACATGCACGTACATCTCTAGCCAAAGAAGAAACCACGCAAGTACACAAATATACACAAACATATATGTAGCTAACACAAATGAATTCGTTTTTCTGTGTTGTGTTTTATACTTGCAGAGAAAAATATATTAAAAGAGTGCTTCTTTGCATTGTTTAATGCATGAAAGCTTTATGAACAATAAGGAGAAAAATGAATAATTAATGAATGCATTGTACTCTTTCTTATTTTAATACATGCTCATGGGAGCAGTTGTCTCCATTTTGTGTTCATGTGTGTAGAGTAAGTAAAAAAACATGCTAATTGTTAGAATTTGATATAGAGAGGATAGAGATTAAACGGTAAAACACAAGACCTACATTGTTATTTCTTTTTTTCCGCTGATATTACAAAAGATACATGCTTACATTGCCAATCTTTGCCTTTATTTATACATAGTTTATCTTTATCTAAAAGAATATTCTAAAGTATATTTGGGTCTATTATAATAAATAATTCTATACCAAATATAAACCAAAATCAATGCAATTAAATAAAAGCAGCATATCTTGTAGCATATTCTCTAACACTAATATTTTTGCTGAGATCAAAATGGATGGAAGGGGAATGAAAAGGAAATGTTTTTGTCTCTCATTTTGCCATTTCCAAAGAAATAAAGTTCTGTTATTCAGAAAAAATAAAATGAATCCATCAAAAAAACTCCCCCCTTTTATCTATGCGTGACATACATATAGGAGATAATACCTAAGTAAACTTAAATATAAAAAGAAATATGCATGCACCGATGTGATGTCAGTGCTATTTATATTAGTTATATAGGTCTAGCCATAGGTATGTATATAAAAAAAAATTAACTTCAAAGCTAAGAAATAAAAAGTCAACAAGGACAAACATTTAATGAAAGAATGGACATGCCGAGGGAATGTAATTTTGTTCACACTTTTTTTTGAAGTGTGAACAAAACACTTTGCTCCTATTGGAGGAATTTGGTGGGTCACACATGGACCCCCCCCCCCCTTGAATTCCTCCAATAGGAACCGAGACTTATGTTCACACTTAAAAAAGAAGTGTGGACAAACTCAATCTCCATGCTAAGGATGTAACGCATGGAAAAGATGCTGGTGCATATGCAAGACATGTATATGATTTAGTTTTAAAGTTTAAGATAATTCAATGCACCTCGCTACGCTACGTATAATTTAATTTACGTACGTACCGCTATCGACAAAAGTAAAAATACTGTCATGTCAAGCAATGCGTCACGATTTCAAAACTATAATAAAATAGACAGGTAAAATTATTTTGTGAAAATTCAAAAATATTGATATAGGATGTAAATACATCAAATAAAAAGTCGTTTATTTTTTTAATTTGTTTTAGGAGAAAAAAGAACACGAACCCGTACGCATGTGCAAAAACGACACAAAAACAACACTGCTCTTTCCGCGCGCTACGAGCACAAAATCTTTTGTTCAGGACAATATACGTTTGAACTTTACGAAACAAAAAATAGTGTTATTCTTTATATTCAATCTAGTATTTTTGAATCAAATTTGTTAAAATTTAGACAGCGTTTTATTTGTAGTTATTTATTAAAAATTAAATTAAATTAACGCCAACGGAATGAACTTGCGTATTTTTCTACGAAATTCATTTCTACGCTTTGTCTAGTTAAGCGTATCTCAAATAATTAATTAGGAATTTTTATTTTTATTTTACATTATTATTATTTATGATTTATGATATATCGGTTGCCACTACCGTAAATCAACCGGCAAAAACGATTCAAACGGGACGACCAAACTTTGACGTTTTCAATATAAAATTATTTAAACCGCTGCTATATGAAAATAATAAATTTTATAAATAAATGTTTCATTATAAACTGATTTCATGCTTTAATTTCAAAATAAGTACATTCTAAGTTACATTTATCACTTAATTCTTATTTTAAGACCATTTTAAATTCAATTTTAACGACGTAAAAATGCGGGTTGTTACAAGATTTTTAGAGTTTTGAGCAAAGTGACAAAATGTAATTTGTCAGTAGTAGTATACTCTGAGTAATAAGGCTTTACAATATATTGAACAATTTAGAGTGAAAAACTTTTTTTTTTGAATGCCCACAGAGTTCTGAATTTTTTGCATTACAGTCCTCCTTTCAAAAAGGAGTAAATTTTTATTTCAGCAAGTCATTAAAGGGGAATTTTGTAGTAGTTCCATATAGAAAACGATGGAAAATTTAGGTAGTGTTTGGTTTATTTTATGTATGGAGTTTTTAGTTTTCAACGTTAATATGAAAGTTGGCAAGATCTGGGGTATATCGGAGGTGACGGATCAAAGGCGAAAGGAGCGACGGAGGGGACTGCAGAATGATGAATTTGCTATCATTTTTTCGTTGTTTCTTAAAATACGAAAAATAATAAAAAGTTATTTATGGTTTTGTGTGTTGATTTCATTTTGTAAAACGATTATTTTTCACTATATGTGTGCGCCATCAGTACTTTTGTATATTCGAAAAGTCAAAAAAAAAAAAAAAAAAATGTAAAACCAAATGAACCCTCAAATGCCAAAAAAAGATTAGACTTTTGAGTGAATAGATTTTAAATAAAGAATATTTTAAAAAGAAAAAATTATCTTGCATTGATTTGAAGCTAAGGAATTTCGAATGCCGGTAAAAGATTCTACGTTCCAAGTGTGATTTTGAATTTAGTACACTACACACATTTAAGTTTTGCATGGAATGAGGCATCAAAATGATTATTTTGAATTTGATGTAATAAAGTTATTTATACGAGTTTATGTGCATGCCCACATGAGCTTGCTCCGATGATATTGTAAATGCAGTAATTTGAAGGTAATTTTATATGATGCAATCTATTATACAGATAATAATTACCAATATGGGCATCGTACAATATTATACTTGGATAAATTTGTTCACATAATTAGATTATGAAAGTAACTTAAATAGATAATTGTCATCTACTTTTTCCTCTTGTATTTCAACGACCGATTATGAGCCAAACCCATACTAAGTCTTGGAAAAAGGGTAGTTAGTGGTAAAGAAACGTCAGTGGTTGTCTTGTTTTAGAATAACCTTATTTATACAACTAAATTAGGAATATATGTTACTAAATGTTGTGATATTTGTGTGTGTGTGTGTATTAATGATATTAGTTATATCGTATCAAATTCAAGTTGCATCATCCGTATGAAATCAAATATTATGGGCTCTTTGGTCAGCTATTAGAAAACACAGAACAATTTTGAAAGAATTTCTTGTTCATAGGTCAATTATATACTAAATTCTCATTATCGGTCTCTCGTTTAGTCAGCTTAGGTCTTTGGGCTCTCAGCATAAGCTAAGCAAATCTCCATGTTTTTGATTCATTTGCAAGCAACTAACATATCTTTGCATATATACAGTAGGATTGAATTTTTTTTATGGTGTGGGACAAAACATTGAATTTTTTTCCCCACCTGGATAGAAAAGCTAGATCTGCCACTGTCTCAAACACCATTCTTCGAAGACTCCAAGTTGAGAATTCTGCTTTATTCCGTATGAATTAACAAAACAACAAAGGCAAAAAAGATTAAATCAGTAAATATGGAACATAGTGGATTAATAAAATAATATTTATATGCATTTAAGGTGTCTTTAATTAGGCTTGGTTTTTCCTCTAGTTCACCTAGCTTACTGGTCTGCAGTCAACATCAATCATAAAATGAAACCTCCTTCAAAATTTGCATACTGTATTCATTGTATTCTTGGTGAAACCTGTTGATCCTTTGTTGCTTTTCACTGTTAAATCTTTTTAGCTTTTGCCACAGCTTTCAAAGTTATTGTTGGAAACTAATAAGTGGATTTGGTAAAATTTAAGTCCCACGTCGGGAAAACTTATGCCTTAATTCACTACATATACAAAAGCTTGACATGTTATATAAAAAGAGAGAGGAAGAGAGAAAGGTAATGAAATAGCATGAACAAAGCATGCATTTCTTTCATATTAAATTAAAAAGTCAAAGATTAGGGCCTTGAGCCTTGGAGCTCTTGGGGTCTCGTGATCGTATAGGGCCTCCGAATGCCGCCAGGCTTGCTTGCGCTATTCAAACGGTTATTTCTTGAATACAGTCGCGCAAATACCAACGTAAATGACTGTTGGTAAAGGTCGCAACCTTTCCAATGATCGTTACCATTGCAATTCGAATAGTGGCAACCCTTCACGAATAGATACCTCTTCACAGCCTATATACAGGCCAGCGAAAATCAATTCATCATCGATTTTCTGTCTTTTGCGCTCTTCTTCCTCGAACGCTCTGTTTCGTAGATAAAACTACCTTACGTTCGCCGTTGCTTCGCCTACTGCACTATACGGCGAAGTTGATCCGTTTAATCTTGGGAATCGATTTGCATCGAAGTCCTCAAGTGCTACGAAGGGGTGCAAATACGATTTAAGGAAACAGTCGATTTCAGACTGGACTCGGATTACAATCTAAGCATTCTCTGATCAACTACGATGGTACTACCTCCTTGCTGTTCTATATCTTGTTCTGCTAAGTTCCCAGGTTATTAAAATTAATCTGCAGTTACTATATTTTGACATAATCATATTCTATAACAATCTTAAATCGTATTTTTTTCTATTGTTGTTTGTACAGGAGAATATGTCTAAACAAACCAACACCTCGGCGCCGGTAGTGACTGTGACTCAGCCTACAACAGTCCTTACACCGGTTGGATTATCCCATGGTGAAATGCCTGAAAAATTTTCGGGGATGGATTTCAAATGGTGGCAACAAAAGATGTTCTACCTGACTACTCTGGGCCTTGCGAAGTATCTGACAGAAGTTGCTCCAACGGTGTCTGAACTGGAACCAGATGCAACGAAGGTTGAAGCCCTAAATGTCTGGAAAAATTCAGATTTTATGTGCAAGAATTATATACTCAATGGCTGGACAATTCTTTGTATAATGTGTACTGTACTGCTGCAACTTCCAAGGATCTATAGATTGCACTCGACAAGAAATACAAATCCGAGGATGCAGGAATGAAGAAGTTCATAGCAGGGAAATTCCTCGACTTCAAAATGATTGATAGCAAGACTGTTATCAGTTAAATGCAGGAATTGCAAGTAATCTTCCACGAGTTAAATGACGAAGGAATGACGCTCAGCGAATCATTCAAAGTGGCTGCTGCAATTGAAAAACTTCCCCCTTCTTGGAAGGATTTCAAAAATTACTTAAAAGCACAAGCGCAAGGAAATGACTGTTGAAGAACTAGTGGTTCGATAGAGGATTGGGGAAGACAACCGAAAATCAGAGAAAAAGGGGTCCTTCAATATGGTAGTGAAAGCTAATGTAGTTGAAGCAGAAAAGCCCAACAAAAGAAAGCGCGAAAATGGTCCAAATAAGAAGGCTAAAAGGTTTAAGGGATCTTGTCATAACTGCAGAAAGAAAGGACAAAAGGCAGCAGAATGTCGCGGAAAGAAGAAGAGTTCTGAAGCAAATGCAGCTGAAGTTTCTGACGACATTACTGACATGGACTTGTGTGCGGTAGTTTCTGAATGTAACCTTATTGGCAACAATAAGTAATGGTTCGTTGACACCGGGGCCACTCGCCACACTTGTACGAATAAGTGGATGTTCACGACTTACAAAGTTGCTACCGACGAGGAACAATTGTTTATGGGTAACTCATCTGCATCAAAAGTTGAAGGCAAAGGAAAAGTTGTGCTTAAACTGACTTCCGGAAAGGAACTTACCTTGAACGATGTCCTTCACATTCCAGACATTCATAAAAACCTCATTTCTGGATCGCTTCTTAGTAAGCATGGTTTCAAAATCACATTTATGGCTGATAAATTTATATTATCGAAAAATGGGGTGTATGTGGGAAGGGGTTATGTTAGTGATGACTTGTTTAAAGTCAATGTAACTACCATTGTACCAAAAGATGATATGAATAAAGTTGAATCTTCTATTTATATCGTAGATAGACTATTCTAATATTTGGCATTCTAGATTAGGACATGTAAACTTTGATACTTTGTGAAAATTGATTAATCTAGACTTTATACCAAAATGTAACAAACTCCAATTATAAATGTCAAATTTGTGCTGAAGCAAAATTAACAAGAATCTCGTTTCATCATATTGAACAAAAGACCGAACCTCTAGAGTTAATACATACCGATGTATGTGATTTGAAAATGTGTCAAACTAGGGATGGAAAAATGTACTTTATCACATTCATTGATAATTGTACCAGATATTGTCATGTGTATCTCCTTCGAAGCAAGGAAGAAGCATTCGATATGTTTAAACAGTATAAGGCCGAAGTTGAGAATCAACTCAACAAGAAAATAAAATCTTTAAGAAGTGATAGAGGAGGAGAATACAAGGCTCCATTTGAGGAATTCTGTGCTGAGCATGGAATTATACATCAAATTACAGCCCCATATTCACCTCAATCCAACAGTGTAGCCAAACGGTAAAATAAAACTCTTAAAGAAATGATGAATGCCTTATTAATTAGTTCTGGCTTGCCAGATAACTTTTGGGGAGAAGCTATTCTTTCAGTAAATCATATTTTGAATAAAATGCCACAAAAGAACTCATCTAAATCTCCACATGAACTTTGAAAAAACAAACCACCATCCTACAAATACTTGAAAGTGTGGGGGTGTCTTGCCAAAGAAGAAATACCAAAACTGAAAAAGGTCAAAATTGGACCAAAAACTATAGATTGCATATTTATTGGATATGCTAAGAATAGTAGCGCATATTGATTTTTGGTGTACAAATCTGAGACATTCATGAAAACACCATTATCGAGTCTCGAAATGCTAGATTCTTTGAACATATTTATCCTCTAAAATCCTCTATTGAAACAATTGTTCAAAAGAGATACGGATACTCCTGCGGATAATGTTAATCAAAACTCGAATGAAAGAAATATTGAAACAGAGGTAGAGAAACCCATAAGGAGCAAACGTCAAAGGACTTCTAAAACCTTTAGACCTGATTTCTGTGAATATATGATAGAAAGTGAACCTCTTACTTACCAATAAGCAATGTCATCTCCTGAGGCTCCATACTGGAAGGAGGTTGTCAACAGTGAAATAGAGTCCATTTTACAAAACCATACGTGTTAAACTAGTGGATCTACCCAAAGGATCAAAACCACTAGGATACAAATGGATATTTAAGAAAAAAACTAAAACCTGACGGCTCAGTAGACAAGTATAAAGAAAGACTTATAATAAAAGGATTTGGCCAAAAGGACGATCTAGATTACTTTGATACGTATTCACCAGTAACTAGAATAACATCGATTAGGATGCTTATTGCAATCACATCCATATTAAATTTGGAAATACACCAAATGGATGTGAAAACTGCATTTTTAAATGGTGAACTAGAAGAAGAAATATGTATGCAGCAACCTGAAGGGTTTCTAACCCAGCAAATGAAAATAAGGTGTGCAACTTAGTAAAATCACTTTATGGTCTTAAACAAGCACTGAAACAATGGCATGAGAAATTTGATGAAACTATGTTGTCAAATGGATTCAAAATAAATGAATTAGATAAATGCGTAGATGTAAAATATATGGATATTGGATATGTCATTGTTTGTCTTTATGTTGATGATTTGTTGATCCTAGGAAACAATAATGCCATAATAAAATCTACAAAGGATATGTTATCCTCTAGATTTTACATGAAAGACCTAGGAGTGGCTGATATAAAATCACCATTGCAAAATCACCAGTGGACATGAACCAAAATTGGGTAAATAACGTCGGTGATGGAATATATCAGCTTGAATACTCTCATATACTAGGAAGTATTATGTATGTCATGAATTGCACGAGGCCTGATATTGCTTACGCTATAAGCAAGTTGAGTAGATATACCAGTAACCCTGGAAAATATTATTGGAAAGCAATAATCAGGGTCCTAGGATATCTAAAGTACACACAAAACTATGTGTTACAATATGAGAAGTATCCTTCAGTGGTAGAAGGATATAGTGATGCCAATTGGATAACTGGCTCAAGTGACACAAAATCCACGAGCGGATATGTGTTTACATTAGGAAATGGAACAATCTCATGGAAATCATCCAAACAGACTTGTATAACAAGGTCAACAATGGAATCAGAGTTC
Source organism: Allium sativum (assembly GCA_030737875.1). Taxonomy (NCBI): domain Eukaryota; kingdom Viridiplantae; phylum Streptophyta; class Magnoliopsida; order Asparagales; family Amaryllidaceae; genus Allium; species Allium sativum. The sequence continues at coordinate 28,030,921 of CM060925.1, read as the reverse complement.
ATTGCTCTAGATAAAGCCATGGAAGAAGAAGATTGGATTAGGAGTTTTTGGAAGACATTCCAAAATGGGAAAAACCAGTAACTCCAATATGTATATATTGTGATAGTCAATCTGCTATATGAAGGGAAAATAGTACATTGTATAATGGTAAATCTAGACATATTCGTCGTAGACATAAAACCATAAGACAACTTCTCTCTAATGGAGTTATCACTATTGACTACATAAGATCAAAGGATAACATTGCGGATCCACTAATTAAAGGCTTTCCTAGAGAGAATGTTCAAACCTTATCGATGGGAATGGGCTTAAGACCTATTAACTAAAAGTTTTCTAAAACGGAAACCCTACCTAGTTGAATGGAGATCCCAAGATCTAGGTTCAAAGGGACAACTAAGTTAAGATAAACTTGACGGCACTGTTAAATTAAAAACCATTCCTATGACAAGTCAGTGCACAACCCGTCAGAGAATAGGATAAGCTTGGTTTTTAATAATGTCTATACTGTGGTATTATAAAGAACTAAGTGGAGTATTATGGGATACTCTTTATAGAATCACCCATGTGAGTGCGAAGGCGCCGCTTCAAGAAGAATTGTAAGGTCGAATTCTTCAAAGCAATCATGAAACCAAGGTGGTGTTCATGGCAAAAACGAACACAAACAGAGAACCAAGGAGTTAAAAGAATGTTTATCATGTGTTATCTTTATAGACTTACACAAGTGACTTTCAGTTCAAAGACATTCCAGTCCACTGATTCGCCAGTTAGTTATAATGAGATAACACTAGGAAAAGTTCAAGGCCTCTGTGCTACTTTTACCAATATGATAAATGTTTTGCATATTAAGAACATATCAGATAACCACTCATTCATGTGAGGGATTATTGGAAATAAAAAAGTGGATTTGGCAAAATTACTAAGTCCCACATCGGGAAAACTTGTGCCTTAATTCACTACTTATATAAAAGCTTAACATGTTATATCAAAATAAAGAGGAAGAGAGAGAGGCAATGGAATAACATGAACAAAGCATGCATTTCTTTTATATTAAATTAAAAAGGTCAAAAATTAGGGTCTTGGGCCATGGGGCTCTTGGGGTATCATGATCGTATAGGGCCTCCGAATGCTGCCAGGCCTGCTTGCGCTGTTCAAACGGCAATTTTTTGAATACAGTCGCGCAAATACCAATGGAAATGACTGTTGGTAAAGGGTTGCAACCTTTCCAATGGTCGTTACCGTTGCAATTCGAATAGTGGCAACCCTTCACGAATAGATACCTACCAACCTCTTCACAACCTATATAAAAGGCAGCGAAAATCAAATCATCGTCGATTTTCTGACTTTTGCGCTCTTCTTCCTCAAACGCTCTGTTCCGTAAATAAAACTACCTTGCGTTCGCCGTTGCTTCGCCTACGGCACTGTACGGCGAAGTTGATCCATTTTATCTTGGGAATCGATTTGCATCAAAGCCCTCAAGTGCTATGAAGGAGCGCAAATACAATTTAAGGAAACAGTCGGTTTCGGACTGGACTTGGATTACAATCTAAGCATTCTATGATCAACTGTGAAGGTACCACCTCCTCGCTGTTCTATATCCTGTTCTGCTAAGTTCCCAGGTTATTAAAAGTAATCTGCAGTTACTGTATTTAGAATCATATTTTGTAACACTTAACACTCTGTTCGTCCTTAAAATTTATAATTCCAGCATCGAAGGGCATAGCTTTCTTAAATATAAGCAGTGTTAGTAAGTCACTATGTACCATGTGTTGTCTATTTGTTGACTCCAGCTCCTAAGTAAACCCTTAATTTGCATTTAGATAAAGAAAGTTTAGGTAGACTGAGCTTATCCAAGCTTCGATCTAGGCAACCATGGCATCTGCTAATTTGACAAAGTAAGGGTTGATCTTTAAAAGCTTCTTTTTCACTTGTTTTAATCATAGTTATCATGACAGAACCACAAATTAGATCGTGATGATCTATGATCGAAGCCTCGAAGGTTTTTGATGGTCGGACCGGTTGAACCGCTAGAACCGTGTTGATTACCAATAAAAAGTGTATGCTTTAATCATGTACACAACATTATTTATTGATAAAATGAAAATATTTCATAAAGAAGTAATGGTCAAGAGTTATCAAGAAAAACGATTGCATTGCTGCAAATAACTTACATAGTAACTTACTTGTTTGTACAACTTAGTTTTAAAAGTCCCACATACCTGAAATTCTGTATCATCACTCCACTTTACCACAATAAATAAGTGTGCTTAGCTTATGTGATGGCCATACAAATCTTACATACCATTGCTTTTAAAAGCATGGCCCATTAAATCAAAATAATTTGTGATTTTCACTAATAAACCAGTTGTTAAAACCGTGTTGGGCCGTGGCTTTCAAAGGCTTTGACGGTCCAATGGATTCTTTTGGGAAAAAAGGACTATCTCTCGCATTCTTTCTTTAATTTCACAAGTGGGATGTTTGGTTAGCTATTCCAAATGTAAGGTAAGCCCTTTTTCACTCCTATCCCCAACCCCAAGTGGTTAATATGACTTACAATTTAGAATAGTAGAATAAGTCATGCAATGTTGAATCGCACGGATGTTCACAATAGCCTCCTTGCTAGGGATTTGTCTTTTACTACCAAAATTTATATGGATGCACGTACTACGTTTTTAGATATTATTTTATGCAAAACTTAATTAAAATAGTAAATTAACAATTTTAAATAAATGGATATCTTTGGAATGTCAAACCAAATATTCTAGTGGACGTTGCCACAAAATACATATCCTTATGACAATATTTCCATTATTGCTATCTAAATATCAAATAATAATAAAATGGTATTTTAGTACTATTATCAACTTCAAATAACTACTAATCTTGAATCATAAGATTATGAGTACAATGATGCATTCTAGTAGTGATTAATTAACCAACATAGTTGTTTAATTATTATTAATCTGTAATCATAGTAAATTGGTATGATTTGTTTTTGAAAAATAAATAGGCACATGTGGTAGTGTAAAGATTCCACTTAAATGACTGATGCTTCGACTCTAGGCTTTGAAAATTTATCTCATCTAATGGACCATAACAAAAAATGTTTGAGAATGACACACCAGTAAGTTGTCTAAAAAGTATACATTGAGTGTTATTTACCATCCATAATTATTATTTTACATTTTCATGGAAGATATTAAAATTTTAGCTGTTATTGCACTCATTAAAAAAATGAAAGCTAACAAATTCTATGTGATGACCCGCCCCACTGTCCGGTTTCAACTAATCGTTAAATCGATTTAAACCGATCAACAAGATGTATCGCTTGGGGTTACAACTAATAAGAACTGAACAAAACAACTTTTTCGTTATCATTGCAATAATTTTTACACCAAAGTACAACTTACATCAGAGTACAATTATAAATACAATGCACAGCAGAAAAATAAAACTCTCGACGGAAGAAATAAAATGCTCTGGACATAGCTTTAGCATCAATCCTGCACCTGCTCTATAAAATATATGCAAAATCAAAACTACTAGACTGCCCGTGTGGAAAATATGGGCATTCAGAGTTTAGGTGCGAAACAATAAACTATGGATCAGTCATGGGACTAGTGTGAGAAGTAAAATATTTATTTACTTTTAATTTAAAGTTGGGTAAATCACAGGACCATGCCGTATAACACGAAATGAGTTTTTTCCACATGAATACCAATCATAAACTACTTGCAATGCTTTTTGAAAAATGAAGCTATTATAAGACTCAAGTCCCATCACACAATGTAATGCATACCAAAGGAGGGAGTTTTATCTTATAATAACCAAACATGCTTGATATGCGAAATTCTCTTTTATTATTACTAGTGCATAGTGTCAAAATCACTTTCGAAAGTAAATGTATAAATCTTAGCTCGCAAAATGCCTCATCCCATTATGTTGGCTATTCGGTTATAAATGAAAACGCAAAGCTCGTATTGGAAGTTGGGTTCCATCAATGACCAAAGCAAAGGATCTTCATTAACTATTCGGAACACCTCTAGTGGAATGTTCCAGGACTCACACACACATGTGACCTTTCAGAGCGACAGAGCCGGCCAGCACTAACGGGATGATTGAAATTTTACCTGAACATAACGTCCCCCGGTTGTGACCGACCAATTATCACGGTCGTATTTGACCGTCATCTGAGATGCCTCGATCCATCACCCACATAAGTAAACTTGTCTCGGCTCCATACTATGACATCACTTTTCAGTTAGAAGGAAATGTATGTCCTTATCTCTGTGATTCATCCTCTTGTTTTCGGCTATTCACGAGTTGTGAGACTCGAAAGTGACGTTTTTACACAAAGCTACGTTATATCATCCAAGCTTTAATCATCATCCACAAAGCTCTGCTTTTCAATAAAAGTTTTGATAGGCTCAGCACCTAGCATGCCACATTGTCAATTTATAACATATAATCAGTGTTTATTAATATATAACCCTCTAAATACATAAGTATTAGAGGGGGGTGTTAAGCTAAGAGAATAAATCCTCCGCCACCAACTGATATAACATTAATAGAAACCAATTGGTTATGTAGCAATATCATACACAAATCCATTTATAAGTCTGTTCTGGGTCTAAACGAAATCGAAGACACCTTTTTCCTCGTCCAATAAAGGAGAGAGGCCCTTGCAAATCCGGACAATCTCCAAGTACGGCTAGACGATTACCACTTATAATCTCGTCTTCGGTGTACCTCACAATTGAGACATCAACAATAATCCAAACGATGTGACGATCTTCGGGCTTCAATCACCATCTTCAAGTATCTTCAACACTCGTCATATAGTTATTCAGAATGAGTCATAACCCGGGCTTTACAAAATAACTAGCGCATCTTTACAAACCATAATTGATATATAAAATATCATGAGTCTCATTCCATTTTGGAATATTCATTTACTCAAATCATTCTTTGCATTGGGAGTTACTCCTTTAAATCTTATCAAAGATTTACAGTATTTAAACTTCTTGTTTAAATATTTCCTTAGAAATGATTTCAAAAGATTATAAAATCTCTTTTCACAAACTTAACTAAAATCAAGTTCTCTAACCCAAAATCGTAATTATGATTTCTTATCTCATCGCTTATGCGAAAACCAGGTTTATCTTCTTTTAAGCAATTCTTAAACTCGTTCTTATCGTTTGTTAGGGAAAACTCCCTCATTAAATCTTTATATTTTAATTGAATAAAGATTTCACTTCAACTAACTTCTAACTAGGTTAAAGAGCAAATGTTATTTTAAACATTGTTCACGATAAACCCAAAATCATTCTTTCATTAACAATGAAATCTTTAAGGAAATCATATCAGTTTATAATCGATATGAATTCTCGTATCCGACTAATACTATAAGCGAAATAACGGCAAAGCCTTTTAAATTCCTTAAATAGTAAACGTCTTCATCAACAAAGACCTATCTCGATTATCACTAAATCGATTTCCTTTCAATTGCAATTTAATTTATTAATTGGAAAACTTCATTAAATCTCATTTAAAAGATTTATTGTTCTATTCCATATAATATATTCGTCATTATTGGGTTAAAAGAATAATGTTATTCAAAACGTCATTCACCAAAAACCCAAAATCCAATTGATATCAAATATAAGATTTAAACATAATTTTCATCAACGTACATTCAACATCAATTCTCGTAATCAACGAATATTATAAGTGGAATAACGATGTAAAACATCTTCCATATTCCTAAAAATAGTAAACGTCTACATAACGGAAATCAATACCATATATCCGAAGATCATTTCTATTCAAATTCAGTTTTATTCAAATTTGATTTGCAATTATTTCAAGATTTAACCGCTGGATCTTAAAATTTCCTTCCGCATTTGAAAACTCTTTTCATTACGAACCAAATGCTTTTCGTTTCAGGAAAATTCGATGATCAGATCTCCCGGTACGCCAATCTGAAGTCAATGGTTGACATTCGTGAACTGTCATTGTGTGACTAGTCTGTTTATATAGTGGCGTACAGTTTGCATATAACACACCAGTAAGTCAATGGATAGAGATGGGTCGTGATATGACAACAATAAATCAAAATCGTAGAGGGATCGATTAGGATAATATAACAAGGCACTCGAGGTAATACCCAGAGTATGAGTCTATCAGTTGCACACTTGGACTAGTGGTAACGGATAGCTGCAACTACCGTCTGCCTTGGAAGACACTCATATATTCAAAGGCAGTCCAAATAAATCATAAAGTAATAGAGATGGTATGAAAGAAGCGTGTATGCTTGATGTCCGACCTCATTTAGTCATAATATAGCTCATGTTTTAGTCATTTTAATTATGATCCCAAGGTCAAGGCTATCCATCATCGTTCTCTTTGTTCAAATCAATTAGTCGCCTCCAAACCATCCTACTTCGTTCTAGATTCTCCACCGCGTGCACAGTTGTTAAAGTGGTATCAGTATTAGCAAAGAGTATGAGAATATTGACTCGAGTCACTTTAATAACCAAATGTTTACATTTTTAACACCGTAGTCATTAAATCGATTAACTTCACATAATGATTTAAAATCAATTATTCAAATAATTTAGTATTTTTTTCGATTCAAAATTCAAATATAATATTTCAAAATGTTCCTTATCGAACAATTCAAGTTAGAATATCTATTTATCAAATATGATCATTACTAGGAGATTTTCATTTAATCACTTTAGATCTATTAACTCGAATTAGACTTAGTCTTATTTTATATAGTAAAATAGGTTTAAAACAGTAAGATTCAATGTAATTAATATAGATATATAAGTTAATATAAAACAGCTTTTTTTGAAATAGTTTTAAATAATTTTGGAGTTTCTGATAGATAAGAAAAATAATTTAAGTATTTGAAAAATAGTTTTGAAATATAATTGTTTATACAAGATAGTTTTATATGAATAGTAGAAATCTAAATAGTTATATACACACACGCGCGCGCACTAATCCAATCCAAATAGATCATTTATATTTCTTAACTCGACTTGTCGTTTATTTTAGATTTCAAATTTCAAATTCTCGTACAAATCAATTTACATTTAAGATGTACAAATTTCAAATTCTTAGTTTATAAATAGAAATTCATTTCAAAATCACATGGCTAATTTGGTTTATAAATTGCACTCTTAGTTCATTTCACTTCCTTTACATTTCAATAGTCATTCAAAGTTTACTTGTTAATTAAATTTCTCAAAAACACATTTTAACTTATTCTTTCAACAAATATAATTTTATTTCAAGTACATTTTAATAAAATCAAACCTTTACATTTATTAATCATTTTTTAATCCAATGAAACTTAATCGTTTAATTCTTCCTTAAGAAAAAGTTACTAGTGTTATAAATTTGAATTTTTTACTTCACAATAAATTTAGTTAAACCTTTCAAATCAAATCTTTAATTAAAACTAAAATCCATCATATTAACTTAAAATCATTTTTAAATTAACTTATCATACAAGTTTAAGTTATATTATAATAAATTGATTTACAATATAAAATCCAATTGAATTAAATCTTAACATTGAATATTAACCTTTATAAATATTTTAAAATGCCATTTCATTTAATCAAATTTTACTCAAACATATAAATTCTAGTTAAGTTTGTCTCAAGCACTATTTTAAACTCAATATTTAAATTACAATCCAAAAATAAATTAACAAAAACTGATACGTACCAATATCATTTTAAAATATATATGTGTGTGTCTATGTATATAAGAATTAAATAGTTATAATTCTTATATATAAAAATTTTATGATTCCAGATATAGATCCTATAAGAAAAAGGGATTAGAAAAAGAGATTTTAAGGGAAGAAGTAAACCTATTATGAATTTCTCTGGAATCAATGGCAGAGTGGAGGCAGAGATAGAGAGGGAGGCTAGATTTAGGTCTGAAGTCAAGGGTGTTATTTGTAGGTGTGTGCATAAGTAACAATTATATGATTATTAAGATTTAATCATAAATGTTCAAATTTATAAATTAACACCAAAACCTGACACGAACCAAGTCTCACTGGGCATTGGCCGTGCCAGGCCGTCGACTACTCCCCTAGAAGGGCGGTCGACATCCCTCTAGGAGGGGAGGTCGACCTCTTGGTCACCGTTTTGCCTAGTGAACGTATGTGGGGATGGAAAGACTTTTATTATATAACGTTTATTAATTTCCTGTATTCCTTTCCTTTGAAACTTTATTATTGTCCCCTGCTGCATACTTGTATATACACACAAATTCAAATTTGATAGAATATTCCAATTACTCATTTATTGGCCATATATTATTCCATATTAATATAATAATTTGAATTTCAAATTGTATTATATATACATATTTAATGTACAATTTCTTTTAAGTGCAATTCTTTCGTACAGGCTCGGATTCTGACATATTCTACATGATTATTGACTAGAGTTTCGTCATGAATACAACTACGGTATTTACATGGCCAAATTCCTGGTGTTACAAAAAATATTTATCAAATATAATTATGAATATAAGTATCAACTATAATTATCAGCTGTAATTATTAAATACAATTATTTAAAATTAATTATTGAATACTAGATATCATTTCATAAGCAACAAATTTTATTATTAATTAATAAATAAATATTGTAATAAACTGATATTTTCATTATTTAGGGAATATTTATAAAAGAACAATTTAAAATTTTGGTATTTAACGTAAAATATACTGGCATACTGACTGAAATTTGTGATGAAAGCAGAGGATTTAATTAAGAATTTAGTAATTACATTGTTTATGAGCAAATATTATTTTGCTAATTCTAAATAAGTAATGATTATAAGTTATTTATTATTGAACGTAAAATATTATTTATTATTACTTATAAATCATTAATTAGAATAAATTAATTATTGAACACTTTAATTATTATTAAAAAAATAACACTAAGTATATCTCAGAAAAATAATATAAACATCTCTTGCAAATCTGTTAGAATTTTGTTGCAAAATAGCTTCGATAAATATTCGTCGGTATTCTGCCTAGATTTACAGCGGGGAATAGCGGCAGAAATTTCTGTTGGTAATTTGCCGCAATTTGCAATGGCTTAGTGAGGGATGCCAGAAGACGACGGTAATAAATAAAAGAAAAAAAGTTGAAAAAACACAAAATATCCTTTGCATATCACATGAAAATCCATCGTAATTTAGTGATGAAAATTTCTGCTTCTAAATACCTAACGCTAAATTAGTGTTTTCTTGTAGTGATTTTTCAGCCTGTTGACATTTTATTACTTTATTGTAAAATTTCATTATTTATTATTATTAATTGGTTTTAGGTATATTTTTACGGCGTGTTACAGTCATCCTGACTCAAGTGGGTCAAATGATAAATAGTAATAAATATATTATTTATTTATTTTCCCTCTGTTTTGTATTTCGTCTGTAACATTTTCACATGAACTCTGTTCGCAAAGCTCTAAACATAAAAGTTTACCAGAATTCGGTTATGAACGCAACAATGTAAGTTTCATGGTCAAATTCTATCGTTTGAAAAAAAAAAAAATCATTTTTGGGATATAACTAAATAACTAATTTAACTGTTACTAAAATTCCTAATTGAATCCTCATGATCATTGTCGTCGATGATTGTTTTTTCCTTCCAAATCCATAATAATGGAAATCCAAAAGCATATCTGACAACCTGGATTCATACATAAAAGAATTTCCGGGCTTTGGGAAATTGGAGCTGGTAGAGATGTCTTTACATTTTGTTCTCCTATTAATTTTGGAGACATAATATTTCCCTTCATAGTAATTTGAAATGCAGCGAAAACTTGTTTTCTATCTATTTATTTAAGAATATCGAATATATTCTTAAATGATAGATACAAATCAAGTACCACTAATGAATTAGACCCTTTTTAAAAACATTATCTTCATTTATTACCTCTCAAAGTTATTATCATACCTTTTCATCTTATGTTGTGTCCTAGCTATCGCATAAGATCATCAAATATTTGCGGCAATATAAATCAAGAATATGAAACTTAGATAGGAGTTGCGTAGTTAATGCTCTGCTATTGTTCTACTAAAGTGTTGAATGCACTTTGAATGCTACGCTTTTCCGATTTAGAGCTATCAAATAACAGACCAGCTTAAAACCCGATTATTTTTCTCTGCACATGCTAATTAAAAGGTTTGTAGCATTGATTAATTATTTTATCACGATAATGTTAATTTGACTGGTTTCTAACAAATCAAATTATCAAAATTTAGGTTATAGTTACAAGTTCAAGTTGTAATTGAGTAACAAAATTGGAACTCTAATTTACTTACCGAGTCTGAATTGAATTTATAGTGATAATGTTTCACTGTTCTATACAAATGATGTGGAAATAGGAAAAAAATAGTTTTGAGGATTCGAATTTATCTCAAATATTTCTTTTTCACCTGACCACTATTTTTCTGTATATGCCCGCTTTATCTCTCTTCTCAAAGTTTTAAATATCAGATTTTAGTCATGTCTCACCTTAGAAATTTTTGGGATCTAATCTCATATTGGGTGAGATCTCAAGTGGGGTAAATGCTATCCGTTTGGGTGAGATCTTAAGTGAGGTAAATGATATTCGTTATTCATTTCGTCGAAATGCTTTTAGATTACTTGAATTTTTTTGCAGTATTGGTTTACATTCGAGCATGCAACTAAATTTGTAAATACTAATTACAAAATGATTTAACTTGTTTGATTTTGAATCTCTGGTTATTTGATATTTTTAGTATTGATTTACATTCAAGCACGCGAGTCGTTTTAGAGAAAAACATGTAAAACTAAAATGTATAATTCATTACATAATTTCTTTTAGGGGATTGTTATTGACACTCCAAATATTGTTAAGGAGGGTCAGTTATTTTTTTAAACAAAATTTGTTAAGGGGAGTACCGATGCAGAGAGCACCCCTTAACAAATAAAGTTTATTTTACTAAATTAGCCTTCTTTACAATAATCACTTTTTTAGTTGTTAATAAAAAAAAATTATATGGTATATTAGTCGAACTACATCAGATTTTTATACCAAATAATCAATAATCTTATTTGTCGATATACATCAGATCAGATGAAAATATATCATTTATAGGAAATCGATATACATATATCGAACAATTATTTTTTAATACGGCATCACGTTCTTCGTTTATACCATCATTTCTCAAACATTTTTTTTTTTTTTTTTTTGCTGTTTTCAAATAATTTAGGGATTCGGTTTTTTTGCATTTGAAATTGATTGGGATTTGGGATGGTAACTGATGTTATTATGAAGATAAAAAGGGAACGTAAAAAATTAAGTACGTGACCCCCTCCCCTATTATTATTTTTATGATTGGAGTGTTTTTAAAATTTAACCTCCGCTTAACAATATTTGAAGTGTTAATAACAATGTCCTTTTAATAGATGATGTATAAATTAGTAAACTACTTTAGGCAAAATAACACCACCAATATCATTCTTTTAAACAAGCTATGTTGAATGGGAATGACAAGTAGCATATTGTTAAAAATGGTGCTTCAAAGTTGTCCCACATCGGAAAATACTGAACTAAGATCCTGGATATAAACTAAGATGTTCCCCATCACATAGCTAATTGGTTTTGTGATAATAAGGGGAATAATAATAAAAAAAAAACTAACATGGTATCAGAGCTCAGAATTTCAGTAGAGTTGAAGAGAAGTGCTTCAACAATTGAAGCTGATGAGAAAGTGCATCACAAAATCGAAGAGAAAGTGCTTCGATATCAACAACTTTGAAGCAAGGGGGTGTGTTAAAAATGGTGATTCAAAGTTGTCCCGCATCGGGAAATACTGAACTAAGATTCTGGATATAAACTAAGATGTTCCATCACATAGCCAATTGGTTTTGTGATAATAAGGGGAATAATAATAAAAAAAAAAACTAACACATATCATCAAGCCTTTTTGATGATTTGAACTAGGATGAGACGTTTGCGTTCAAGTTAATTGTTAAAAAGCAGATTCATGGTTAGAAATATAAAATTAAGCAGAACATGCCTGGGTTCGGCATAGAAAGTTAGGATTCATTACAAAATATAAATTTTGTGATAAATTAGAAGTTGACAACGGTGAAATTATTTCAACAATTGATATAAGATAAAACGAATTAATCAATTGATATCTTTGCCCGAGATTCAGTTACAACTAGATGTTTCTGATTTTTTTATGTTTTTAATCGATTGATGTTTTTAGTTGTTAAAGGGATATTTTACTATGATGAGAGAATTCCAGTGGGTTGATCGCAAATTTTGATCAGAAGCGAACCATAATAATGTAGGTATCTCAATAACTGAATTTATCGTGATATGAAACAGAAGATGTAAATAAGTTTGTATATCGCTTGAAGATGACAACTTTAAAGAAGATGGAGGCTAGTTTAACCCATGAACTCTTGATGATTAGGAAATGTTATTCAATTTCTCAGCAAAAGAAACCAAGAAAAAAGAGTTTGATCCTGAACTGATCGACTGACAAAACTGGTCAATCAATAAAGTTGTTTTCACTTAGTCTACCAGTTTTTGTTCCAAAACTATTTTTCTAATATGACATCCATTAACCAACCATTTTCACTGTTGAAAAGCTCGTTATCCCGTCTTGGAGTCGATGCGTACCACGTCGAAGATCAAATTCAGCATATTTTGACAAATCTTGCCCTCATGGTCCATGGCACGAACTTTGAATTCTACTTTTTTTTTTTTTTTTTTTTTTTTTTTTTTTTTTTTTTTTTTTTTTGAATTAAGCTGAGTATGCTGTGTGGGTCTGACTTGTGATAAAACTGCATGCAACAACTTATATCTTGTGGGATGTTGAAGGAGGATAATGTGGAAAGTCCAGCACTTTTTATCCACAGAGAAAATATAACTTTTCGCTCATATAACGATTCGAAAAAAATTCTTGGAAATACATACAACATGTGTGTCTTACAGGTTTAGCATCAAAATTAAATGAAGATTGTAGCTAAGTTATAATGTTGAAAATACATGTCAATACGGGTGGGGAAAGCTCTGAGCTATGAAGTTTCCACAGCTTTCAATTCAATCACCTGCAAGCGACATGAAGTGGAGTGATATAGCTCCATTAATTGTCTGGGTGTCAAGCAATAGAATAGATCTTAAGTGGACCCCAAATAGCATGAGGCCACAAAAAATTATGCATTCAGTTGACAACGGTGTTTTTGTTAGGATTTTGAAGCATTGAATCCTAAACTCCTTGCCAGAACAGTTGAGACCGTGGAGGGTGGTGGCTTGGTTATTTTGTTGCTTCGCTCATTGTCTTCGCTGAGTAGTTTATTTCATTTGGCTATGGTAAGTGATTTTTGCTGTTTTTTTATCTATCAACTTAATTGCATTTTTCGCCTTTGTAAGATCGATTTAACCAAAACCTCAGCGGAGCCTTTGTAAGATCGATTTAAGAAGAGATATAACAAAGGAGTTGAATAGTTGAATCCAACTAACCAAAATAAATGAAAAGTAAGTAGAACAAAGAGATTTATGGATAAATTTTAATGGATGCCATAATAATGGAAGAGATATCTTTTGAAGGAGAACCTACTTTTTTTTTCCGTTTAAAACTGGTCGTGCTAAACTCATTACATAATGTTGGAAAACACATAGGAATGAACACTTTATGCTACATTCGTTAAGCCATCTCTATGAAGCTGTAAGTTGTTTAACCGATATTAATGTGATAGCGTTGAATATTCTGGATTTTTTTTTTTTTTTTCCTTTAGGTACATGAAAGGTTTCGGACAGGAACTTATCTCAGTGAACAGTTTTTGTTGTCTGTTGCATAATGCAAGGCGTGTGCTGTAATGGATCATAAGTTTAACATATTTCCAATATCTTCTCACATAAGTAACCTTGAACCCTCATCAATCCATGAGGTATTATGAATCATTAACTGTGATATAGTTTGGTGGTATCTGTATGTGGACGGAGAGATTGCATGAGACATCCTGCTCACACTGCAGGCTTTTGGCTAGAATAATAGAAGAATATTGTTAATGTCACTCCAAAAACAGTTAAGGGGGATATAAGTGAAATTCTGCAAAGTTTTACCGAATTTATTCATAAAATTCGACAGAAAAATGATTGAGTTTCACCCTTAAATTCGACAAAGGGCCGTCGAAAATCGAATAAAACGAATCTCGGTGGATATATTTCGAGCAGGGACGTAACTATACACAGCATGGGCTGGGCAGCCGCCCGGGGCAAGATTCTTCTTGCGCTGATTATTACTACTTAAAGCACAGGCAAAACTTTCCCTCTAATTAAAATGTTTTATAGTTCCAAAAACCAACCAGTCAATCTACAATAATGTGCTTTATAGTGCTTCATGGTTGCTCCTTCAAACGTGGTGCTCATAGAACCACAGATCCCAAATTAAATGTCCTCTCTCTGATCTGTGGAATCATATTCGATTACATAATAATGAGATTAAAGGAACAAAGTGAATACGGACAGAGATCGTGCAAGGAAGAAAAATGATTTGTCAGCGGAGTTAGGAGAATTTGAAAAATGATTTGCAAAGTGAAGTGAAATCGTGTATTTTGATGGAAGATGGGATAAAGAAGTTTTACACTATTGAAGTTTGTGCGACACTGTAAAATGAAGTGGTCGAAAATAGCTTGGAAATGGTGAAGACAGTCACGATTTGGAGCTTGGAATCTCAAGTTATCGCGTCACACTACTAGAAATAGTGGCTACAACATCACCTTTTAACATCAGTTTGTAAATACATTTAGTTAATCGTGGTTATTTTTATATGCATGGATGTGATAAATTTATATGTTAATTTTTTTTTTGATCACTCGTATAATCCGCCCACCCCAAGTTAAATTCCTGGCGACGTCACTGATTTCGAGTTTCATTTTTGGAAGTGTCTCCCCCTAACCGTTTTTTGAGTGGCATTAAGCCATTAACAATACTCAATCCTTGTTAATTGGAGCACAATATCTCCAAGATGTATCACTATATACATATATACACACACACACACACACACACACACACACACACACACACACACACACACACATATATATATATATATATATATATATATATATATATAGACACACACACACACATATACATTTTTATTCAAGTTTCATTAGTGGACTAAAAAAATTCTTATGCTTGGCAAATTCTATTTGAACTTAGGGATTTGCTGAGTAACTTCCTAAAATTTAGTAGAAATAAGAAACCCCTCATTCTGCTGAGTAGCCCCCTATTTTATATAAAAAACCCAAAAATATCCCTCTTAGTAATGGCTCTACGTGTTTTGTGAGGAAATAACGTAGGAGCACTGCGTGGTAAATTAAAGAACCTTGTAGAGCTATTACGTGGTTTTTCATCGTACCATGCAATGCTCCTACATGGTTTTATTACAAACCACGTAGAACCATTAGGAGATAGAAATATATATAATTGAAAAGGGCAGTTTTGTCCATGATTTTTTATGGAAAAAAACAAGGGCTACTCAGCAGTTTCTCGGGTTTAAATAGAATTTGCCCTTATGCTTTTGTTTATATGTATTATTAAAACATTACATAATACTATTTCTGTGCTAAAGGATCCCGCGGGGCAATCAAATAAGGAGAATGAACTAAAAGATTTAAAAAATCAATTTCATGATCAATACCCTCTTGGCCCCTTGATCAAGCTGTGCTGCACAATTGATCAGGTGCATATATAATCAGTGTTTGATTAAACGTTTAAAAATAAAATTGCTGCTTTAATTGCTTCTAGAGGATGCGGAAAATGAGCTGCATTAGGTCTAGCAGTCGCTGGAGCCGTTGCTGTAGGGTACTATTCTATAGACAAAACTACCGACCATCCTCTGTTACGGCCCTCTTTATTTCACTGTTTCAATCTGTTGAGTTGTTGATATATGATTTCCAGGTATTCAAACATATTTATTGCAGCACCTAATTCTTGTAATCTTACAACGTTATTTGGGTTCATCGTCAAAGGATCCGAGTCAATGGATTACAAGGTATTTCACTGATCCTGTTTAGGTACATAGGTCTTTTATTTGTATATTTTTATGTGCATTCCTGACATTGGCTTTTATTGTTTATTTATTTTTTATCAAAGAATCCATAAAATGTTTCAATTGGGAGGTCTTTTATTGATTGGAGTGTTTTGTGTAAGGACATGTAATATATGGGGCCTTAAGTTTGCTGAAAAATGTTTATGCTTGCAGGAACCTGTTGGGAAACAATGGCTGAGTCGCGGACCAGGTCGCTTTCTTGAAGACGATTCGGCGATCTGGTCGATGGTGCAAAACCAGTTCGTACTTTCGCCGCCGCCTCTAGGATAAAACAGCCTCTCTGAAATTAATAACTGATCTGCTTTGCACAAACAGATCAGTGCAGATTTGCACTTTCTGATTTAACTGCTCGAAAATTTCTGTAAGAATATTTTAATGGCGGTGGAAGAGAAAAGAGAAAAACAGTTTTTTTTCTTTTTATGTATCTTTTTTCTCGTCTAATCTGAAGATAATAATATATAGACGAGGATTATGTTATTTGAAAATACTGGTCAGTGGAGGAAAATAGGATCTGCGAAATACTTGGTCAAAAGTTTACCATTTCAAATTAAATTCAGTTCAGAAATAGTTTCCGTAATTAAAAAACGGTTCGAAAAAATCAAGTTTTTCTGGTCTAAAAATATAAGTGTCTACACCACATAGCCAAGGCCCAAGCCCAATACCGAACCGAACCGAACCGAGCCGGGCCGGGTCGAGTCGAGTCGAGTCGGTCGGTCGGTCGGTCGCGCGCGCGTGTGTGGTGGTCATGATGCATGGGCTCCCTCCTCACAACAAAGCATGTATTGGGAGCCCCAAGGCCCCATCAAAGCTTCTTAGAAACAAGTATAAATACTTGCTTCTTTCATATAATCCCATGATGTGGGACTATTCACATTAAGGAGCCACTCATACACTTATTCAAATATTTTAATAATTCACACAAATTTCCAACAATCCCCCACTTGAATTTTTAAAATATTATCGAGCAGTTTCTAAAAAACATAAGACTGTGCATAAACAAAGGTGTCATCCGACTTGAACCTTTGCGTAGTGAATAAGATTCAGTTTTTACTAGAGTGACACGTAGTCTTGAACTCTATTCCTGACATCAAACCACACACAATCTTTTCCATAGTGCAATCAAATAAGCCCGTGCGTTTATGGCCATGCACGTCTATCCCAGTTTAGTGAACGCTCTAGAAGTTCTGCCCAAAACTCCATAGGAAACGACCACATTTCCACATTCACATAGGTGAGTCTATCAAGAGTACTCCTGAAGGTAGGTACTCCACTCCAAATAGAGTATAGATCTCATTAAGAGTTTCTATTAACTCATCCTCTAATCACTTCAGGAATACATGCTTCTTAATATATAAATTTAGCATGTTCATCTACTATCACTACACAACTTGTTTTTACCCATTGAACCTAGTTCTTGGGATCTCCAGTCATTTAGGTCGGGTTACCATTGTGCGTGATTCCACTATCTCAGGCAGTAGTCCCATTCTTTTAGAATTATTAAGGACTTTCTTTCTGGTCAGTCCTTTCGTCAAAGGATCTGCCAAATTATCATCACCTCATATGTGATGTTCTCTAACAATACTGTGCATACGACTGTCATTTCTTACCGTTGTATTATCGGTTCTATTTTTCTTTCAATAGTCGTCAAATCTTTCATCACTATATATGTGATGTTCTTTTACAGTATTGTGCTTACGACGTCGTTTTCTGCCGTTGTTATAACGGTTCTATACTTTTTGTAATAGCCGCGGAACTATCACAATCGATTACACCACAGGTGTCTATCTTTCCCGTATAAGGATCTCAACTAGTAGATTTCTTTAGTTCTCTGCTTCTTCACTAGCTTTGGCTAGTGCTATTATCTCAGTCACTATAGTATACTGAGTCAAGATATTCTGTTTCTTAGATTTCCAAGAAACAGTTCTTCCAGCAATGCTAAATATATAGCCACTGGTCGCAATAGAATCATCAGATAAAATATTCCAGTCAGCATCGGAATATCTTTCAAGTACAGCTTGAAACTTTTCATAATGTAATCCAAGGTTCATGGTTCGTTTAAGGTATCTCATGAACCTTTCAATATCATGTCAATGCTTTATGCTAGGTCTACTGATAAACCTGCACAATTATCCCATGACATAGGCAATGTCGGGTCTAGTACAATCAATGGCATGCCAATGATGCTCGCATAATCAGACTGTCTTACACCTTCATCAGTGTTCTTAAATAACTTTACACTGTGATCATATAGGGTATTTGCATATTTACAGTCTAAACAATTGTATTTCTTTAGAATCTTCTCAATATAATAAGATTGATCCAAAGAAATTCTCTTTTCTAACCTAGTAATTTTAATACCAAGGATTACACTCGTCTCACCTAGATCTTTCATATCAAAATTGGCACTCAATAAGGATTTGACTAAATTTATGACATGAATATTTGACCCAAAAAGAGTAGGTCATCTGCATAAAGGCATATAATAGTGCAAATGTCATTCTCAGATTTGTTATAAATGCATTTGTCACTTTCATTAACTTTAAAACCATGTGAATTGATTAAAGTTATCAAATTTTCATGCCATTGTTTAGATGCTTGTTTTAAACCATATAATGATTTATCTAATTTGCATACTCTATGTTCTTGACCATGTACTACAAATCCTTCAGGCTGGTCCATATAAATTTCTTCGTCTAATTCACCGTTTAAAAAAAACGGTTTTAACATCCATTTGGTGTCTTGGTAAATTATAAATGCATGGAAGTGAAATTAATACCCGAATGGATGTTATTCTAGTCATAGGTGAGAAATTGTCGAAGAAATCTATATTTTCTTTTTGTTTAAAACCTTTAGCTACTGATCGTGCCTTATATTTATTAACAGTGCCATCAGGTTTTAATTTTCCTTTAAATACTTATTTACAGCCTATAAATTTACAACCAGAGGGTAAATCTGTCAAATGCCAAGTCTTATTGGATTCTAGAGAATCCATCTCATCATTTATAGCCTCTCGCCAAAAAATCGGCGTTTTAAATTAAATAAAATAAGGCCTCTTGGAGGTTTAAGTGATCCTCCTCTATAGTAAAAGCACAAAAATCCGAACCAAATTTTTATGGTTCTCGCTCTTTTACTTCTTCTAGGTTCAACTTCAGAACTTTTATTAAGTTCTGTTCTAATAGGCATATTTGAGGTGCCCCCACTATTCCTTAATTTAAAAGGAAATTTCGTTTCATAAAAAATTGGCATCATTTGATTCAGATTATATTATGTGTATTTAGATCATAAATCCTGTATGCTTTGCTATTAACAGCATAGCTAATAAATACACATTCGTATGATTTACTTGCCAATTTTATTCTCTTAGGGTCTAGAATGCGAACATATGCTAAGCAACCCCAAGTTCTAAAGTATGACATATTGGATTTATATTTCTTTTAAAATTTCATAATGTGAAATTTTATTCTTAGATATGGGGATTCTATTCTGAACATAACGTACAGTCTATAAAATATCCCCCCACTAATGCTTTGCTGCACCAAAATTTAATAAAATGACAATTATTAATTCGGTAAAGGTCCTAATTTTTTTTTTCAGCTTTACCATTCATTTCAGGTGAATAGGGTGCAGTTCTCTTATGTACAATATATCACATAAAAAATCCAGAATAGAATTTGATTCATATTCTGTTCCTCTATCACTATGTAGTCTCTTAATTTTCTTATTTGCTTGATTTCAATTTTGAATGTTTTCAAACATATCAAATGCATCACATCTTTAAGAATCAATGTCTTTCCAATCATATGTTTTATTTTCATATTACCAGTCTCTACAGCTTAAGTGGTGCGAAGATCTCACAACACACTTTCTGATCGTCAGCAACCGTGTATATTGTGAATATATCACGATCATAGCAAACATGGCGAGAAACACCAATGTCTACCCACCAACCCTCTGATTCACCAACAAGGCGAATCTCAGTAACCATAGCCATAAGAGGCTTCTCAGTCGGGTTAGCCTGCGGTGTAGGGTCTGGCTTGTTCCTATACATTCGTGTCATATGATCTGGTTTTCTATAGTTGTATTATAGAATAACTGTCCAGAATCATTCATTTGAGTTGATTGCTGCTGTCGTTTATGGTTTCCTTGCGGATTCCATTCTGTTATTTACTGGTCGGTTGTTGATGCTTACTATTTTTTAAAGATGTTCATATGTTTGAGAATTTATATTTTCTCATAGGAAAATATTCATAAACTCAGAGACTAACAAAAGTGAATCACATGTATGCAACAAAGGTGTTCTATATTCTATCTTTTCACTTGTATGCATATAAACTATGTCAATTTATTTGATGCAAAAAAAAATCTATCCATCCAATTAATGTCAATTCTCAATGACATTATCAAATAACATACACATTCTATTAATGCCAAATTTTTAGTGACATTTTCCAATAATATATGTGTTCTATTAATGTCAATGACATTTCCTATAAGATGCATATATGTGCCATAGATTTTCATAATAATTTATTTTAAATACACATATTCAACAGAATTATCATGGTGAAAAGAATCATTTAAATTGGCACACAGAATATAATTTGTCCTCTGAGTGACCATTATTGCGTTGTCATCATAATTGCAATATTAACAGGCAATCATCTCTTAGTTATTTTCGTTCATAATGACACCATGATCAAAATATCAATAATCTAATATTTGAGTCCAACACTAGATCCCTAACATTAATTATAATCTAGTATTTTCGTTGTCAATCTTAATAGTTACTTAGAACCCAATCTCGATCTAAGTCAGAAAATCAAAGTCTACATAAGCATTCTTTAAGCTATATTTTTTTTTTTCGTGCAATGTTCATTTACGTGTTCTTACAAAGTGATTTGCGTGATAGACTAAACACGCTACACGTTCATGCACTGAAACTTCAATTAAATATTGTAAATCTCATGAACATACCTTCGCCACGAGATTGTCATGTTAGGCATCCAACTCTTGCTTCAATTTTGCAGCGGAGAAATCAATTCGGTGCTTTTTCCTCTTCTATTTTACGCTGAGTACAGCCGACGAAGCTTCGCGTCCATCGATGACAACGTTGATCGACAACCAGCAGCAAATTTTGTAAGTCATATTTGCGCCTTCTGATTTAGGGCTGAACGGAGACTGTTCATGTAATTTTAGAGTTCCAGCCATTGTTTCGAGATTCGTCTTCAAATTGTTGGGAAACAATGGCTGAGTCGCGGACCAGGTCGCTTTCTTGAAGACGATTCGGCGATCTGGTCGATGGTGCAAAACCAGTTCGTACTTTCGCCGCCGCCTCTAGGATAAAACAGCCTCTCTGAAATTAATAACTGATCTGCTTTGCACAAACAGATCAGTGCAGATTTGCACTTTCCGATTTAACTGCTCGAAAATTTCTGTAAGAATATTTTAATGGCGGTGGAAGAGAAAAGAGAAAAAAAGTTTTTTTTCTTTTTATGTATCTTTTTTCTCGTCTAATCTGAAGATAATAATATATAGACGAGGATTATGTTATTTGAAAATACTGGTCAGTGGAGGAAAATAGGATCTGCGAAATACTTGGTCAAAAGTTTACCGTTTCAAATTAAATTCAGTTCAGAAATAGTTTCCGTAATTAAAAAACGGTTCGAAAAAATCAAGTTTTTCTGGTCTAAAAATATAAGTGTCTACACCACATAGCCAAGGCCCAAGCCCAATACCGAACCGGGCCGGGCCGGGTCGAGTCGGTCGCGCGCGCGTGTGTGGTGGTCATGATGCATGGGCTCCCTCCTCACAACAAAGCATGTATTGGGAGCCCCAAGGCCCCATCAAAGCTTCTTAGAAACAAGTATAAATACTTGCTTCTTTCATATAATCCCATGATGTGGGACTATTCACATTAAGGAGCCACTCATACACTTATTCAAATATTTTAATAATTCACACAAATTTCCAACAATGAACCTATACACCATAATTTAGCAAAAAGCCATAACCCAATTTTTGAGAAGGTAGTGAAACTTGGACTTTCCATCAGCAAGCTAGAGCGTCAAGCATTTGAACTTGGGGTTCCCATCAGCAAGCCACCGAGTCGAGTACGTCGATTAGATGCATAAACATTCTGTAACCTGCTAGGATCACCGTGTATAGATTTATAATTATAGCTTAAGTATGATATCAACTTCCCTGAATAAGGCGAACACCCGGATACATACATGTATTAATATTTACAGAATTATAACTTCCTATAAAAAAAATTCTTCTTTTTTCTGCACTTGTTCATTTATTGTGTTTGTTATATACCACAGTCTGGAAGGCCAACCGACCCATGCAACATTTCACAAGTTGATCTATTAGTCATCGATGAGGCGGCAACACTTCCACTATCGATTTTGAAGTCGTTGCTGGGAGGACCATATTCAGTTTTCCTCTCATCTACCGTCTACGGGTACCATTTCCCCTTTATTAAACTTGGAGGCCGACCAAAGAGTCCTTGGACTTCTTTTTTCTTTTTCTCAAAAAATGAAGGAAAAAAAAAAAAATTACATTGTTTTTGCTTAATGTCATTTATTAATTCTTTTATATGTATGATTGTTTGGGTCTCTATCTTAAGTACTAATATAATTTTTTTTTTTCCTTCTTAACTTTGCTTTTTCAAGCTATGAAGGCACCGGGTGTCCATTGCCATCGGATCTCCTTTGTATGATTCCTTTCTCTTTTTCCTGCTAGAGTTTTTTTTGAATTTTATATATGAAAGTTAGCACTAGCATTGATTGTTTAAATTGGCAATGCACATAGGCTGCGCAAACATGAAGAAGGTAGAAATGAAAGAATCCATCAGATATGCTCCTGGAGATCCTATTAGTAGTTTATTTTGCATGGATGTTGGAAGCAGCCAGAATATCAGATTCTAGCATCCAGGATATCAAGTAGCATTGATTTTGTTTCCTCCATGCATGGGGAAAAATGTATACAAAAACATGTATTTTATTATTACTCTTAACTTTGTCGTGTGGACTTTGCAATCTCATTTATTAAACTTACTGAAGGTTTATTCTGCCTTCGTTACTAGTAGTGACTTTTGTTTTGGCCTTTAGAATCTAGTATAAAAGGATTCTTAGGAAATTAGATGTCTTAGCAAATTACAACCATAAATAACTTTTCTAGTTACGTTATTATATTGGTAGGGGTTGGTTGAAATATAATCATTCCAAATGTGAGGTGTCAATGTACAACCATGAAGTTTTTCCTTGAGTTTTATAAAGGTGGTCGAGGTGGTTTTTTATTTAAGTGGAAGGGGGTTGGTGTACATAAATATTTACTCCTATTAAACCATTATTTAAAAAAAAAAAAAAACTTTTAAAGTTGATTTGATATTATAGTTTTAAATTATTGTGTCAAGCAAAGTCTAATGAGATTCTTATTGGTTATGAGTCTGACTATAGGTGCAAATCCTAACCAATTCCTTTTGGTTATGTTATTGTGTGACGACTAGTCACTTTATTCATGATGATTCCATAATTATCATCGTTTTTTAATGTATCAACTTACTGATTAATAAGTCAAGAAACTAATTCTTTTTTTTTTAATTTGTTCAGAAGGGAAACCGACCGAGTCGTAAAACCCTCCCTAATACCCCTAGTTTATGTCATTACTCACTAATTATTTTTATCTAATTTAAAAAAAACTCTCTTTTTATTTATTTTCTGCTTTTTTCAAAAAATAAACTTTTAGAATAATCTGATTGGATTTAGCAGACAATAATTTTGGTCCTAGAGTTGGACACCCTTTACAATAACCCTTGTTGTTTAGGAAAGCCGAACAAATTCAATAATTGTTTACAATTGTTCAATTTGTTCGCAAACATAAGGGAATTGGTAAGGATTTGGAAATGATAGATTCAAAAGTGAATTTAAAATGAAAGTAGAATTTAAGTTAACTTGAAATGGTAGATTTATTCCGAAGTTCGAAATATTAATCTAATATAGGTTATTCGAAAGCGAGTTATTTATTGCAATTTGATTATACTGAATCCAGGAAAGTACATTTTACTTTCCGTTTTAATCAAGATTTATTTATTTATTCAAACTAATGTATAAAATGATATTTTAAAGTTAAATATTTTGGAAGCAGAGATTATAATGCTACCGTTATAATTAATGTTTTTCATAAATGAAGTGGATTCTTAAATTGAATCCGAAAGTTGATTAAGGAATGTTTTGTTGGAAATTGGAAGTTGAGAGCTATCTCCATTTTGAAGTTAAGAATGTCGTTAACGATATATTTCGTCAACACCAGAGATAGGTCTAATGAAATGGACCTAAGGAAGAAATGAGATTATCTAGTTCCTATAAGCTTGAGTTAGCTCACCGTTTCCTAGATATCAAAGTCTTAAACCCGAAGATTAATTACTCTTCCCTCAAGGGGTGAGTATCACGTTTGCAAGACTCAAGAACCAACAGTTACCTTGGGATAATGGTTCCCTAAGCTTAACACAAGATAGAAAGCTAAACGACTTGTAGAAAGGGGGTTTTCAATAATCTTGAGGAAGGGTTAGGACTTAGGTAAGATCCTATTGTCTTGTAGGAAGCATAAGGTGGTAAGGAAGAAGTTAAACAACTCATGAAAATTATGTTAAATGTTGATCCACTCTTTATTGCTCACTGATTTGGGTATACAAGTGTTTACAAAGGAAATCCCCAGATCGATTTAGAAATTAGGGTTTACTCTATAAGAAAAGAGTACAAGATTAAAGAGTGAGAATTCAGCCTCCAAAATGTGACTCATATGATCTTATTTATAGACAAATTGGGACCTCTTTTGACATTGGGTCAACAAGAGCCTCTTTCGAGTGCAATAGCTATGTGTCGGCCGCTTTTCACCTTTCAATTCCTTTTTCTTGGGTCTCGGCTGTTGTTGAGAGTTATGACGTAGCCTTCAGTGTGCGGTTTCTTAGCTTCCGGAAATCTGGTTCTAGTCTTTGGAGCTTCTCTTTGAAGTTGTTTCTACCTTCTGTACCGATACCAAGTTTGTTGATATTTATAGCATTGGATATAGCCTTCGGCTTTCAGAGATAAGTTTTTAGTTTTATCTTTAAGGCTTCGTGATGTCTGCCTTCGTGCTTTGATCGCTTATGTTCCTGGAGCCGTCACCCCTTCCGGTATCGACACTAAGCATGTTAGTGTAGATAGCTCTTCTTCACAAAGACTTCAGCTTTCTCTCGGTGAATCTTTGGGGTGGATCTTTGGTCTTCCGGAAGGGTGCTTTCGGTATACTTCTTGTTGAAGTTGTTTCTAAGTAGCCGACAAGCTTTGGGTCCGATAGTTGACTATCGGGATGCTTGTGTTTCGGCCTTTTGTGCCTTTATTGTCTTCATCTCTTTTTGTATTGGCATTAAGTAAATTAATGCCGATAGCCCTTTCGTTTCTCTTTGCTTTGCTCCTTGTCGGGTCTTTGGTTTCAGATCCAAAGCTTTCGTCCTTTCTTTCTTATTTGCTCCTGGCTTGAGGTAATTGGCTTTTAGAATTAACCTCACATTAATTGTCTTCTTGTTTCAGAATCACCCTACCAGTATCCCTTTTTCTTGTCAATTCTGAGCTTTCTCCTTCCAAGATGGTGATGGTTACTTGTTGTCCCAATAGCTTCTTTCACTCTTTCAGCTTTATTCTAGTGTCGGTCTATGCAGGTGGCGGTTCGATACCCCTTCACCGATAGTCTGTTTCGGTGTTGAATTTTGGTAGCAACATTTGCCATTTCGACTTTTCTAGTCAAACTTTGGATTAAGTAACCATTTATTTCCACCTATATATACCCTTCCCACTTCTTTATATTAGCTACTTTCATCTCCTTCATCGTTGCCTACATTTGAAATTTTTCTCGGAAAGGTATCAGTTGTTTCAAACTTCTATACTCAAGTTGCTTCCAAATAAGTATTACTATGTTTCTTTTAAAACCGTTTGGAAATGATTCTATCCAATCAATCTTGTAATCTCTATTAATGGTGTAAATTTGTTGCACTGATTATACAATTAAAGTACGCGTTATTCCTCATTCAACCCGAGCTGATGTAATTATCAAATTTGCTTGTCGTAAATTGGTTTCGATTTTACAGCTAAAACTGATACCTGGCAAACAATTTTGAGTTGACCTGAAATCTTAACTTATCGTTTTTCACTTATTTATACTCACCCAAGGATGTATGAGGGATAACCCATTGTTATTGTTAAAACTCTTTCGGCGTAGTAAAGATTACCTCTTACCGGCATTGTTCTTACCTCGTTTTATAAAATATACAGATCATACCTGGTGGCATGGGAAAGAAACACATTGCCTCCAAACTTTATAGAAGTTTCCCTTTACCTAGTGACCTTTCTTCTTTGAAGAAGGTTAGTGCTGTTGAAAAGCGTTCTTTGATTTCATTGCAAGAGCAGGTCGACGCAATTCTTCAGGACTTTAACATCTCTAGTGTTGACGCCATTCCTCCACATGAAACAGACACCATCTCTTCTCCCTCGAAAGACTACTTCGCTTATTCCGCTATTCATATCTGGCATGAGGGTTTCACCCCCTTTCCCGATTTCATTTCCCGCTTCTTGTAGTTCTTAGGAATTGCTCCTATCCAGCTTCTCCCAATGCTTATACTTACTTGATAGGTATAGAGCTTTTATCCTTAGAATCTGGTAATCCCTCTTTAAACCCTTCCATTCTTGATTACCTAATTCGCCCTTCCAAGCTTAGTGATGTGGACCATCAGATTTTCCGTGCTAACCCTACAAAGAAATTGTTATAATCCAATTTTTCTTTGTACGATGTCCTTTTGGCATTTCTGGCAGCTTTCACACTCAACGTATTAGAATCAATTTCATTCTTTTCTTGTTTTTATCATAGATGGGTGACCTCCATTCCATGTTTGCTTTTAATGCAGATGTTGCTTCCAAACTTCCTGGTTTCTCAAATAACGAGTTGATAGACCTTCTTGGTGCCGCTTCTGAAAAGTTTGGCAATAGGTCCTCGTTACTGACCTCAACTGTCTTTCGAAAGCATTCCCTTTTTCCTCCTAGTCAATCCGTCATTAGGCAATCTCCCTTATTTTCACTCAGTAAAGGGATATTCTTTATTTATCACCAGGAAGAAATGCTCCTTTCCCCCCTAATTCTCCTTTGTTTCTAGACAACCCAGGTATGCTTCTTGCATGATACTCCGAAATTCAGTAGCATTTAAGTTTTATTGATTCATTTTTTTTATCCTGCGTCAGGGGCCATCCTTACTGGATTTAGTAAAATGGATTCGTCTCCTTTAATTCATACGGATGGAGCTACCTCTCTTAGGGATGCTTTGCTTAAGTCAAGAGAAAACGTAAAAATGAAACTTATGGACATG
Source organism: Allium sativum (assembly GCA_030737875.1). NCBI lineage: Eukaryota > Viridiplantae > Streptophyta > Magnoliopsida > Asparagales > Amaryllidaceae > Allium > Allium sativum. Next base: position 28,003,375 of record CM060925.1, on the reverse strand, counting down.
AAATCAGAGGGGTCCTTGTCAAAAAGGTCCAAAGATGCGGTAGACTCAACTCCTTGTCTTTATGTGATTACTAATTGTCCCATGGCTACCTCCCCGAGGATGGTTTCTTACTTGAATGCACACCTTGTTGGGCCTTCTGAACTTTCAAACGAGCTACAACATGCAATGGGGTTTTCCTTCTCTTCCAAGGATCTTAACCCTCTGGATTCTTCTAACCCACCTGCCGAGACTTTGATGAAATGGTTAATAAATTATCTCCTTCCACATTTTCCAATATTGACCTTCCGCCTGATTCGCCTAGCCATTTCCGTACTCTGGTTGAGCAGTTACTCTTACTATGAGTCTTATCCTCTTTGTTTTTCGAACTTTTCTACTTGTTCTGTTCGTAATTCCTATATTTTCTACTTTTCGTAGGCTATTAAGCGATGTTTCTTAATGCAAGAAGATGTCTCCAAATCTTCTCTTTATTTGTCAAGGCTTAAAGAAGAAAACTTATCTTTGAGGAAGGAAAACGACACTTTTATTCATGCTAAAGAAGAGGCAGTTAGGGAGTAGAAGAGATTGGAGTCTTCTATTGCTAAAGTAAGAAACTCAGTTGTCATGGAAAAGGAATCCAACTTGGTTTTGTCCAAAGAATTTCGGATTTTGAAAGGGGCTTTTAAGAGATCCAAAGAAGAGGTTTCTATACTCAATGCTCGTTGTTGTTCTTTACAAAGGCAAAATTCTCTTTTGTATGAAGATAGTGCTTCTCTCAAGGTTGAGCTTGATAAGAAGAAGGCCTTGCCGACCAAGGCTGGAGAAGTAGTGAATGATGTTAGGCAAAGAGTTTCTTGTTTCCACCAAACCACTCTGGATGAAATTATGGTCAAATCTGTGAGGATTCTTTCTTTCTTCTCTATGAAGACAACATAAACAGATGGTCAGACCTAGATTTTTCTTATCTCGACCCGTCCTTCGAGGGAAGATTTATGTTCAAAATAACTTGTATGAAGAAAAAGGATGTTGTTCCCATGAGAAAAGAACCTGATGTGGCTAAGCTTCTGTTTATAGAGGGCATTTCTTTTGAAGAAACACATGCTAATGATGGAAGAGATTTTACTAGGGTGCCAAAGGTTGCTTGCGTTAGTGACGATGCTCATATGCTTACAAAATCTACTGAGTATGAGGATGATCATTATGGTTGTTCCCCAGGAGCCGGTGGTTCTTCTCTAGTCTTTGATAATCAAGATAAAGCATTTGATGGAAATCCTGAAAATTTCGAACGTGATTTGGTTCCACTTGGGATTCCCGACCTTCCTAGATCAAAAAAGATGAGAAAAGATCCGAGCTCCAAGAGTGCTAACTTCGTTAAGTCTTACAAGTTGTTGCTTCTGTTTCTGAGGCATGATAACTTCTATGGTATCTCTTTTGCTTTTACTTCCAATAATTGTTTTCCTTCCCTTTCCGCATAAACGAAAAGGAGGAGGATAAGTTTTAGGTGTTCCCTCCTATGAAAGGCTCGATCAGAAGTGATTCGTCTCACCAGAGAGTTGAACAAATAGACTAGTAAACTTTATGTTGAGCTCACAACCTTGTTCTGGATGTTGATCAAAGATAGGGACATACTAGTAAACTTTATGTACCAAATCTACTGTAGTTATTAAACAGTGGATTTTTCCTTTTTACGTGATCATAGTTGGGGCTTGCTTAGGCGTCTCCATAGAAGATGCATCTTTTCTTGCTAAGTTTTCATCATTGGCACAGTATTGCTTCTCAGGGACCTTGAGAAGGTTTATACCCAATACCCTAAGATCCGTCTTGACTTCCTAGGTGAAGAAAAGGACCGCTTCCTGAGAGAAATCCACGCTTATCGGTCGAGATTGACCCGAGGTTATGATAGCCCCCCTACGGGGACATAGGATTATCGCAAGTGTCCTCCGGTTTACACACTCGAGGGATTTGGAATTCCATTCGATTCCTCGCTGACTCTTTTACTAATACTTTGAATAAATTTAAGAGAGATGTTTCCTAGCTTTGAAAATTCTCTTGTAAATAAGCATACAGAATGTAGGGTACTTGATGTTACTATACTTCATAATGATCTGCTGGGATAGTTCCATAAACAAGATAGTGAACTGTATAAATAGTACCTAACATGTAGTTATTGCCTTTGTTGAGAACATTCTCTCTTAGAAATCTTATTGCATTGTCCTACGCAAATTTAACACACATCGTTTTAGTTTTAATCTTGTAGGATATATATAATGAGTCATTAGGTTTTCGTGAGACAATATTCATATGATAAATGTATGAAAGGATGTTGGATGCACTAGAGATGACAACTCTATTAAATACAAACTATCAACGATATCTCCTTTGTGGATTATTTGGGAAAGAGCATAACCTTTATCGTAAGGTTTTATAAGGAAAGCTTAAGACATCTGCTCGAGCTCTTCTTTGAGTTTGTGCTTCCGAGTAACATGGCTATTTATACTAATTATTTTTTTGGAGTAACGAGTAATGACTTGGTGTATATATAGGTTAAGAAAATATTCCTGAGAAGGAAGGAGGATTAAAATCTTTGTTTGAAGGCTTCTAGTTAGTAGAGCTAAGCCACTATTCTGAGTATTGATAGTTAATCCCTTCCTTTATGGTTAAGAATAAAATTCTTGTGACCCAGATTTGGGTATTAATAAAAGATGACTAGAAAGCTCCTTTCGGCAATAATTAGGAGCTTTGATCCCTTTTCTGGATTAAGGTATTTGAAAGAAGTCCGGGATTCCATCTCGGTAATAATAGAGTCCTGAACCAAACCCGATTTAGAATATCTGACAGAAGTCCAGAAATCCACTTCTGACATTTAATAAAAGTCCCGATCCAGCCCAAATTCAGGTTTTTAACGAAAGTCCAGAAATCCACTTCTGGTAGTAATTGAAGTCCCGAACCAACCCAGATTCGGATATCAAGAATAGACGACCAGAAACATATTTCTGGCAATTAGTTTCGTTATCACATTTGGGATTGATTTAGGAAGCAGAGGATGTAAGTGCTTCAAAAGCCATTCTCTAGGCTTTTGATTGTCAAAGCAGAGGATGTACGTGCTTTGTTTGGCCACTCTCTGGGAATGTGCATCCATTTCACTTGGTTAGCTTATTCTTAAGTAGGGCCCAAGGACTTACCCGACCTCCCTCCAGGAAGCGCCTTATCCCAACCATCGTAGGCGATGATAAGGACTTAGATGCTTTAACTGGGTTATCGTAGACGCGGAATTAAGGATTACTCTTTTGATGCTCTACCCTTGCCATCGTAAACGATGATGCTTACACTCCACCCCCTCTAAGGGGTTCCTTATCCTGGCCATTGTAGGCAATGATAAGGGTTGGTGTTTCCTTCTGCGGGTAATGCAGAATATAAGAAGAGGTATGACGTTATCTTTTGCAAGCAGAGGTAGGACGTGCTTAGTTCAAATAAAAGGCAAGGCGTACTCTTTTACGAGTAGAGGCAGGGCGTGCTAATTAGATGCTTCATCTCAACCATTTTTGGCATGGATCGGAGGCTTACACTTTCGATGCTTTAACCTGGCCCTTTCTGATTTGGGCGCGAACATAGGCTTACACACCACCCACCTCTGAGGGGTGCCTTTCCCTGGCCATCTTGGCAGTGATAAGGGTTTTTATCCATTTATTCATTTCACCCTACGTGGTTCACTTTGAAGTTTGAGAGGGTTTCCATTCCCTTATCTATGTAAATAATCCTTTTCCAAAGGTTAGTTTGATTCTTTTACAAAATCTTGTAATTGGCCTTAATTAAAGAACTTGATAACCATTCCTTCTAGTATTCTGCAATGGTTAGTTTCATGTCCATTCATCATGTGATAGTGGCAATAGAGCCCTCCCAATTTCCTTTCATACTTTGGCTTCTTCTTTTTGGATGGCAAGAAATTAAGCTCATGTTTGGTTAGGAAGTAGATATTTTCCATCGAAGTGGTTAGGTAGTTTCCCTTGGATATTCTTGGTGTAAAGTTCTTCTCCTACTGTGGAAATTTAGCTCTTTTGCCACTTGACCTTGTTTCTTCACCTATATCCTTTTTTCTCCTTTTCAAGGTATATTGTTATTGAAGTACTATCCTTTCAATCCATTTGGAAGAAAAACAGTTAAAATCCTTTATTATTCCTTGTTCAAATACCATTCCATTGGCTTGTTCATGAATAACTTCTCTTATATGAGAAAATAGGTTATACACCCTTGATGCAGAATCACCTAGGGTAAATGTTGGGATTTGTCCTATATAGGAAGGGTTGTTGTTCCAATAATCATGATCGTATTGTTTAATTTCCTTTTCCACTTAATTACTCGTAAGGCTTCCAACCTTAACATTTATTCTTCCGCCACTCTTGGGTTAGTTGTACCTGCCATATCCATTTGAGATCCAGAAGATTCATGTTGGAACCTTTTTCCCATAATCTTGCTTCTTCAAAGTTTAGTCCGATCCGGGACAGAATTATATGGTTAGATATGTAGTTGTTAACCACAAGGTCGGAGGTTCAAGCCCACCTTCTAGCGCCAATGTCTTAACGATATTTTCCGTCAACATTGGAGATAGGTCTAAGGAAATGGACCTAAGGGAGAAATGAGATTATCTAGTTCCTACAAGCTTGAGTTAGCTCACCGTTTCCGAGATATCAAGGTCTTAATCCCAAAAATTAGTCACTCTTCCCTCATGGTGTGAGTATCACGCTTGTGAGACTCAAGGACCAACAATTACCTTGGGATAAGGGTTCCCTAAGCTCAGCACAAGATAGAAAGCTAAACGGCTTGTAGAAAGAGTTTTTTTTCAATAATCTTGAGGAAGGGCTAGGACTTAGGTAAGATCCCTTTATCGTGTAGGAAACATAAGGTGGTATATTAAGGAAGAAGTTAAACAACTCATGAAAATTATGCTAAGAGTCGATCCTCTCTTTATTACTCACTGATTTGAGTATATGACTGTTTACAAAGGAAATCCCTAAATCAATTTAGAAACTGAGGTTTACTCTATAAGAAAAGAGTACAAGATTAGAGAATGAGAATCTGACCTCCAAAATGTAACCCCCAGGGTTTTATTGATAGAAAAATCGGGACCCCATAGTAAGAGCCTCTTGCGGGTGCAGTAGCTATGTGTCATCCACTTTTCACCTTTCGGTTCCAGTTGCTCGGGTCTCGGCTGTTGTTGAGAGATATGACATAGCCTTCAATGTGCCGGTCTTAGCTTCCGGAAATCTGGGTTTAGTATTTGGAGCTTCTCTTTAAAGTTGTTTCTACCTTCCGTATCGATGTCAAGCCTGTTGGTATTAATAGCTTCGGGTATACCCTTCTGCTTTTGGAGATAAGTTTTCGATCTTGTCTTTAAGTCTTCATGAAGTCTTCCCTCGTGCTTTGATCGCTTATGTTCCTGGAGTCGTCACCCCTTTTGGTATTGACACTAAGCATGTTAGTGTGGATAGTTCTTCTTCTCAGAGACTTTGACTTGATCTCGATGAATCTATGGGGTGGATCTTTGGTCTTCCTAAAGGGTGATTTTGGTATACTTCTTGTTGAAGTTGTTTCTATGTAACCGGCAAGGTTTAGGTCCGATAGCTGGCTGTCAGGATGCTTGTGTTTCGGCCTTTTATGCCTTTATTGTCTTCACCTCTTTTTATATCGGTATTTAGTAAATTAATGCTGATAGCCCTTCTGTTTCTCTTTGCTTTGCTTTGCTCCTTGTCGGGTTTTGGTTTTGGTTCCTAAGCTTTCATATTTTCTTTCTTATTTACTTCTGGCTTGAGGTAATTGACTTCCGGAATTAACCTCACATTTGTTGTCTTTTTATTTCGAAATTACCCCGGTATCCCTTTTTCTTGTCGGCTTCGTGCTTTCTCCTTCCAGGATGGTGATGGTTACTTGTTACCCTAATTGCTTCTTTCAATCTTTCGGCTTTGTTATGATGTCGGTCTATGCAGGTGGCGGTTCGATACCCCTTCACCGATAGCCTATTTCGGTGTTGAGTTTTGGTTGTCACAAATATTGTTCAGTTAAGGTCTGAGAGGTAATTATACTCTAACTTGATTGATTTCATGATTGACTAAGAAATGTGTAAGGTTCGATTGTAGAGACTGGTTAAAGATACTGTTAGTTAATGAATGACTAATGGGTTGAGTTGTCATAATGATGTTTTCCAAATATAATTAGAGATATTTTCTATTCATAGAAAAATGGATTGACTGGGTTGATGTGACGGTAAAGAAATGCGAATAGACATGGAAATGTTTTCCAATGTTATTAACGTATATTTTCTTAATATAGAAAAATGAGAATTTGTGATTATTGGAAGTGTTTTCCAATTGTGATAAGAGATATTTTCCAGAATATAGATAATAAATAGTTTATAATATATGGAAATGTTTTCCAAGGACCGTGAGTGACAAAACGGGTTTTGAGAAATATTTGGGGAAAGATATGGAAAACGGGAAAGCGAGAAATTGGGAAATGAATAGATTAATAAGAAATTGATTTAAAGGGCTTAGTGTTTCTTGATGCTTGATCGGCAGAATTTCTATTTGGAAATAGGATCGTTCATTGTATGGATGTTCCCTTGATAGGTAAATAACCGTCTATCAAAGTTTTGGCCCATTTTATATTTCCGTTGTCAATATGGAGAGACCGGAATCAGGTTTATTATCTTAAAACCACTTCGTATGGGCATAGGAGATGTGAATCAGATTATGCTGAAGATAATTGAACACGGAGTAAAGTGCAAGGGCTATTATGTTAGTTCTAGGTAGAAATTGCGTAAGATGGACGGTTGGGATGGTGCGTTTGGTTTGTCCAGTCCCAGGACAACTTATAAGGATGGATGTCTGACAGAGTATTTCTATATTGTCACATACATTGATCTCTTCAAACATGCCATAATTGGTGATGGAGAAGGAAACTTCTCTTAGCTTAACACCTAGTGTATTTTTGGGGACGTCAATTAGTGATTTTGATGTATATAACGATGTAGCATTCAAAGTGAATAATGTTGTGGTGTTCTAAAGGTAAGACGTAGACTCAGGCCTCATCAACTGGGAAATGAAAAAAACAGGGCAGGCAACAAGGTTATGGGGGTCATACCCATTAGGATGTATTATCACGTAATTTAGAAAAAAATCAATTGCTTCTTGTTCTATCGCTACTGTATTCGGTAACGGTTGCAGATCACAACCTTTTGTGATATACATTCGATACACTCAAGTTGAATGAGTGGTTGATCATGTGTGGTCGGGTTGCAAGATATTCTTGTTGAACCCAGTGTATTCCTTTCTAGAGATACACTATCGGTAGGTGATCTCATACCTTGTCATAGTTAAAAATCCATTCTCCGATAAGCGTCCTGCGGTTTTGGTTATATACCATGTATATGGAGCGTGAGATGCAAGCGTTTCGCTAAATTTTTATTTATTTGATTTAGACACTATTATAATATTAGAATAGTTTTAATACACAGAATATTTTGGGTTACCGTAAGGTAAAAACCATTTGTGTTTATGTGTGGATTGGTCTTACGATTATCTTTTCTTTTGAAAGGGATTTTTAAAAGTTAAACCAAGTGGTTGGAGTTTACTCACACTAGTCCCATGATTGATCCGGAGTTTATTTTGTTTTTGTTTTGTCCTAAACCCTTGGGTGCCCAAATTTGTATGGGCAGTCAAGTAGTTAGGATTTTATAGATATATTTGGAAGATCTTAGATAAGAAGGCTTCAACATTAAATAGCTACTATTTATTTCCTCTGTGATGTGTTGTATTGTACTCTGATGATGGTATGTGTATACAGTTACAGATTTGTATTTGAAAAGTCACGTTATATGATATATTTTATTCGTTCCCTTGTGAGATTTGTGTTCTTCATTTTCTTCTATTCCAATATTTCTTTCTTTCTATTTCTTACCCTCTAACTTCTTTCTATTAATGGTTTGGTAATTTTAGGTGTTTGGTTAGTCGACATGGTATTTTTATTGAGGATCGGGATCAGGAATTGGTCGATTTGTTAAAGTGGTATCAGAGTTGAAGGTTGAGTGATAACCTTCGCTCTATGGTAACTCAATGGAGATGGGGTTAGTAGTACCCTAGATTGGTTTGAGTATATATATGAGAGAGCGTACTTCTTAGTGTTATAATTGTTTTTAAATTATGTTGACTGCTTTGTTGAGCGGTTTATGAATTATGGTCGATACAGAATGTACAACTATATTGGTAGGTGTTTCTAAACTCTCGTACAAAGCAATTCGATAGAGTATTGCTTTAAAATGGGAAAATGAATTTATTTTACTCAAAAAATATTTTTGATATAAAAGCTATAATTTCTGAAAGTATATGGATGTGATTATTGTTATTACAGTCAAACGGATTATAAAATATTGAAATGGTTATATATAACCAAATCTAATTTGTATATGGATATTGTGTACAAATGAGATGAACTGAGAAAGAGTTCAAACTAAAATATGAGAATTTAAATCCCGGATGATTTAGAAAATAATTTCTGAAGTATTACAAGGTAATATAGCATTACTTGGAAGAAAATTTTGAACAAAAACCATTTTTAAATAAATTTCCAAAATGATTAAGCACTAAACTCACTTCAATCGCTAGAAAATAATTTTGATGATGATTCGAACATCATCAGTGTTCATTTTCGAGTTTCTAAGTATCGAATTATTACTGTAAAGTTAGTATGAATTATTTGAGAAAGGAAAGTAGGATTTGATTTAAAATCCAAAAGGGAATGAGATTTGATATTGAAATAAATATGTATATATGCATGATTCCAATTTGTTTGAAAACTAAACCTGGGTATTTCAATTATGGAGTTTTGATGGGTATGAAAATTGGAAGAAATAAGTTTTAAACTTATAAAATTGGGAATGTGAATTCCTAGGTGGGGTAAAGTTTAACTTTAAGTTAAATAAGTTTAATAATAAGAAAAGTTGTATAAATTGAAATTTAACTTGGATAAGTTAAATAAGTTGAAATTAATGAGAATTAGGTGATGAATGGAAAAGGTTGAATTGTGAGAACGGTTTTATGGTCACAGGTTATAACCATTGAATGATATGAATTCAAGTAAGAATTCATTAAACAAATGTAAGACAAGATGGATAGTTTTAGATAATAATAAAAACTTTTCCCTAAATGATCGTAAGATTATTAAGATTGTGTACTTCAAAATGAAAAGGAATGGAAAATAAAACCAAGATAAATTGGTAAATCCTAATTAAAAGGCTTAATGCCGGTATGGAGATTATGGGGTGAAAAATTGGATTTGGATTAGCAATTGATATTGATTGAAATGGAATATAGAAAATTTGAGTTGAAATAATTTTGCAATGGTGGATTATAAAATTTGAATGAAATTAACTCGAGTATTGAATATATGAAGTGTGAAAATAAGTTGTATAACTTATAAATTGGTAAATGGAATAGAAAACAAAATGGAAATGATTTGGCATTTTGGGTTGTATAAATAAACCCAAAATTGAATGACAAATGTAACTTGAACATAAGTGAAAAGAGAGTGAAAATGGGATGATTTTTCCAATAAAATCTGGACTAGAAAGAATTAGAGTGAACTAATTAAAAGATAATTAGTTGTTTGAATATATGAATGAACCTTACTTGGTTAAGTAAATTAGATGGGTGAAATAGAATTTGAGATTTGATATAAAGCTTGAATCAAATAAGGTGGAAAAGTAGTTGTAACGACCCAGATTTTATTTAGGAATATTTAAAAATATTTAAATATTTAAAACGATTTATTTTAAGAAATAACGAGTTGGAATTTATATAAGTCAAACTTAAAAATGAGTTTGGATGTATAATTTATAATATAATTAAAAACAAGCTCGCAGCGGTGTAGTAGTTCGTAATATTACATTTGGAACTTTAAATGAATATACAGAATGGAATATAAGTCAGAATCATTTGAAACAAGAAACATAAGAATCTATTTAACTATATCTTTTTAACGAAAGTGAAAAATCAAGACTTCATCTTATTGATTGTAAGTTTTGTCCAAATAAAATTTCCAAAAAAATCTCTATGGAATCATTTATAAACCATAATGTTTTATTTAATAAAATAAAAGGGTTTTCATATATATTGAACATCGATTTAGTTTAAAAATGAAGTATCGAATTTAAACTCAAGTTTGCTCATTTTGGAACTATATGATATCCTATTTTGATATATACGATAATAATAATTAGTTTATTATTAAAATGAATAGTTTTGGAATTAAATAACATAATAATAATATATTACATAGGCCTTTAAAATAGTCATTTTGCAAACGACCACATTTTTAGATGAAACCAATTTTATTGGATCTAGACAAGTAAATTATTGTAAGATTCCAAATTACGAGCCACGGAGTTAGTATATGGCTGTGGGAAATATAAACGTTCAATGTAGATAACCGATCAATAATTTAAGCTCGAATGAGCGCTATTTGAGCAAACGGACTCGGAATTCGATGAAATAAGTTTCGTTAGGTGATAATGACAAACCATAGTTGCATGTTAATTTTCACACCGAACGAAGTTCGTTTGTGCCCATACGAATTTTTAAACGACGTATACAGGTAGCATTACAATAAAAATATATAAACTAATACGCAAGGCTTATTTTATAAGTTAATTCCTACTCCTATGAGTATGTCTCTACCTTGACACTAAATACCCAAATCATTTCAGCCTTCATTTTTATAATAAAGCCCCTTCTCCATTTTGAATTTTTATCTCCTAAACCATAAAGAAATAGCCGAAGGCCCCAACATGAAAGTTGTAGTTTATATTTAGGGCTACTTGTTATTAAAATTTGGTGGAGAATGGGTGTCGGAGTTCGTCGGAATCTCCGATCAATGGTGAACGTGCAGGGTTCAGATTTTGTGGAATAGAGTTCAAACCATCGAGAGTTAGATAAATGGTCAACTAGGAAGATGGAGACGGAATACAAGGCTACAATTGTAGTTAAAGGTTCGACCTGAAATGGCATGTAGTGGAGGTATATCGAGATGTTCGAAGGGAACACTATTTTAGTAGCAACTATCAGATTTTTAGAATTTGTGACCAAACGGTGAACTTTCTGGTGATGGGTCCAACTAGGAAGTGGTAGAGGAGGTCAAGGAGCAGGTGGTGTTTAAATTTCATGGTGAACGGTGGTCGAGATGGCTCGAATTTTGGGTTGATGTCGATCTCGATCTCGTTCGAGGTCGAATTACGTAGTCGAATTGGGTGACGAGGTCGGAATTTATAACTTGTCCGATGCCGATCTCGCTCGAATTTTAATATTCAATTGATATATCCAAATTTCAAACGTTTATAAGTTGTCCATATGAACTCAGCCTAACTTCGTGAATACGGTAAACGACACTTTTGACGTTTAGAGTTAAATACTAAATAGATAGTTCCCAAAGCTATTATATATTGTTTATATAATTAATAAATTATTTGGAAAGAAATTCGATTTGATTTTAAAATATAAGTCAAAGTTTGGTCTGGATAGGACTAGTGCCACAACGACAGTTCGCGATGGTCGATTGCTGACTTCGAATTGACATACCGGGAGATCCGACCATCGGGTTATCCTGAAATGAGAAGCTTTTGATTCGTAATGAAAAGAGTTTTAAAATGAAAATGGAAATTTTAAGATCCAACGGTTGGATCTTGAAATAAGTTAAAATTAATTTTGAATATATATGATTTGAATAGAAATGATCTTCGGATATTTGGCATTGATTACTGTATACATTTACTATTTTGAGGAATTTGGAAGATGTTCTGCATCGTTGTTCCATTTATATTATTCTTTGATTTCGAGAATTAGTGTTGAATATAAATTGATGTAAATTCTGTTTAAATCTTATATTTGGTGTCAGTTGAGTTTTAGGTTTATCGTGAATGGTGTCTTCAACAACATCGTTGTTTAACCAAGTTAAAGAGGAAGTTGATGGAATTAATCTTCTAACTGAGATTTAATGAAATTTTCCTAAGTTATGATTCCATTTCTAATGGAAGTATGATTCTGGGTTTATCATGAACGTTGTTTTAAATAACATTTGTTCTTTAGCGCAGTAAAAAGAGAAGATGATTTCTTAAGATTGGTTGAAAAGAAATATTTATTTAATTTGATTATAAAGATTTGAATGAAAGAGTTTTCCCTAATAAATGATAATGGGAACCAGTTTGAGAATCACTTAAAAGAAGATAAGTGTGTTTTCTGCGTAAGCGATAAGATTAAGAAATCGTAAGTTTGATTTTGGGTTTGGGATAAATATGTTTTCAGTAAAGAAAATTAAATCTTTAATTAAATTTTAAATGAAAGAAGGTAATTAAACTTACCAAAATACGAGGGATATTAGATATGGAGTACCATTAGTTTTGCTGCACGGGATGAATAGGATGAGAATGGGATAATGATTGAGAAATTACCTTTTCGTAAGGTTCGATAATCCCGATTTGGTGTAGAGGCTCAATCTGAGTTAAGTTTGTGAAATAAGATTATATAATCTTTTGAAATGACTTCCAAGGAAAGATTTAAACAAGAATTTTAAAGAAGTAAATCTTTGATAAGATTTAAGGGAGTAATTCCAAATGTGAAGAATGATTTGAGTAAAATCAATATTCCGAAATGGAATGAGACTCATGATATGTTTATATATCAACTGATCCTAAAGATGTGCTAGTTATTTGGAAATATCGGGTTTCGGTCCATTATGAATAACTATACGACGAGTATTGAAAATACTGAAGATGATGTTGAAGACCGGGAACTTCACATACTTTCGATTATTGCTAATATCTTGATTGGGAGGTACACCCAAGATGAGGTTGTTAGTGGTAGTCGTCCAGACGTACTTGGATATTGTCTGGATATGCAAGGCCTCTCTCCTTAGTTGGATGAGGAATAAGGTGCCTTCGGTTTCATTCAGTCATAGAACGAACTTGTAAGTAGATTTGTGTCTGACAACGTATTTTACAACATAACCAATTGGTTTTGATTGATGTTGTATCAATTGGTAGCGGAGGATTTATTCTCTTAGCTTAACACCCTCCTTTGAGTCTTATGTACTCAGAGGGTTATATATTAGTAGACATTGATTATATGTTGTGAGTTGATAATGTGGGATGCTGAGTGCTGAGCCGATCAAAGCTTTTTTTTTAAAAGCAGAGCTTTGTGGATGATGATCAAAGCATGACTGATATAGCGTAGCTTTATGTTGAAACGTGACTGCAGATCCTCACAGCCTGTGAATGGCCAAAAACAGGACGATGGACCGCAGAGATAAAGGCATACGTTTCACTATATAGCTAAAAAGTGATGCCATGGTATGGAGTCCAGGAAAGTTTACTTATGTGGATGATAGAACGAGGCGCCTTAGATGATAATGGTCAAATATGATCGTGGGGAACGTTATGTTCAGGAAAGATCCTAATCAATCACGTTCAGTGCTGACCGGCTCTGCTGCTTCGAAGGACCGTGTGTTCAGTTCTAGGACATCTTTCTAGAATGTTCCGAATGGTTAAGGAAGATCCTTTGCCTTGGTCATTGATGGAATCCAACTTCCAATATGAGTTTTGCATTTTTAGATGTAAACTAATAGCCAACATAATGGGATGGGGCATTATGCGAGAAAAGATTTATACATTTACTTTTGAAAGTGATTTCGACACTATGCACTGGTAATAATATCAAAAATATTTGTTTTTTGCGTATCAAGTATGTTTGGTTATTATAGGGTAAACCTCTTTCCTCCAGTTTGTGTTGCATTGTGTGATAGGACTTGAGTCTTATAATAGCTTCAGTTTTCAAAAAGCATTGCGAATAGTTTTATGATTGACATTCTTGGGGAGAAAACCCGTTCTGTGTTATACGACATGGTCCTGTGATTTACGTCACTTCAAATTAAAAATAAGTAACTGTTTTAGTTCTCACACCAGTCCCATGGTTGATCCAGAGTTTATTGTTTCCCACCTAAACTCTCATGCCCAAATTTTCTAGACGGGTAGTCAAGTTGTTTTGGTTTGCAGATATTTTATAGAGAAGGTGATGGATTGAAGCTAAAGCGGTGTCTAGAGCATTTTATTTCTTCCACTCAGAGTTTTTTTTTCCCGCTATGTACACATTATACACTTTGATATAGTTATTTCTGTTGCACATATATTTATTCTTATACTATGATGTAAAAGGTATTGTGGCAATAATAAAAAAGTTGTTTTGTTTAGTGTTCTTATTAGTCGTATACCTAGAGACTTCAGGATTTTTTATGTTTGGAGCGAACTTTTGTGGTTTATAGTCGATTCGAAAGGTAGGAATTTTTGGCCCATTACATTATCAGGGGTTGGGTTTATTCAAAGCTTTGGAGTGCGACTCATTTGGACAGAAGGAAATGACTCATCAGAGATATGATTATTAACATCTTATAAGAGTGACTCATTAGAGATGTAATTAGTAATGCCTTAGAATGAGTTTGAAGAGTATTCTACATAGAAAAAAAAAATGAATTTGCGTATATATATATATAAATGAATTTGGTTTTGAAAGATTATATCATACAATAAGAGTTTAAGTATGTTATTTGATGATGAGGTTGGACCATCGAGTATAACAAGATTTTGAATATACCCCTTACAATCATATATCAGAAGTCTCAAATATACTGGATAGATATAGGATCACATTCTAGTTGCTTGAGGATGATTCTATTGAAGACTGTGCAACAACAATAGTTATTTTCGAGTTTCAAAAGTGGGATGACTATATGATTCCAACTGAAATGTCGAAAGATGCTTAAAAATATAAGAATTCAAAAATGATTTGAGCTTCAGGTTTAACTGATATAAGGTAAATATGTTGAAGAGATAAAATTGAATCGAATGAATTAAATTTGAACTTAATAAAAGTTAACTAAGATTGGAACGATAAAACAAATATAGAAAATAAGTTGAGATAAGTCAAATTTAACATTAATGTTGAATTGAATTGGAATTTATTTGGAATTGGATGTGTATATATTGGGCATGTTATTGAGTGGAAGCTAAAAAAAGGAATAAAATTAAATGCCCGACACATAGTAACATATTTACTGTATTGATTGGGTTTGATGATTTTATGAGCCAATTGGAAAGCCGTTTAGCTTTTATATTTTCTTTTGATTGATGAGGGACTAGAGACGCGAGTTGTAGGTTATGACGAACTTTTTTTTCGAAAATTCAAAGTGTTAGACAAATTCCGAGAAATGAGAAAGTTCTTAGAAACTAAAAAAGTTAAAGAACTGGAATTAATTAGAACAAAGTTTAGTTGATTAAGTAAACGACCTTTAGTTCCGTCTTCGATTTTTGGGACGAAATCTTTTTAAGCGAGGGAGAATGTAACGATCCGGATTTTATTAAGAAAAATTTTAAAAAAAATAAATATCTCAAATGACTTATTTTAAGAAATAACGACTTGGAATTTATATGACTCGAATTTAAAAACAAGTTTGGACGTATAATTTATAATATAATTAAAAACAAGCTTGCAGTGGTGCGGTAGTTCATAATATTACGTTTTGAACTTTAAATGAATATACATAATGTAGTATAAATCAGAATTCATTGAAACAAGAAACATAAGAATCTAATATTTAACTATATCTTTCTAACGAAGGTGAAAAATCGAGACTTCATCTTATAGATTGTAAGTTATGTCCAAATCAAATTTTCAAAAAGTCATAATGGAATCATTTATAAACCATAACGTTTTATTTAATAAAATAAAAGGGTTCTCATATATAGTAAACATCGATTTAGCTTAAAAATGAGATGTCGAGTTTTAAACCCAAGTATGTTTGTTTTGGAAGTATATTATCATATTTGGATATATACAATAACAATAATTAATTTATTATTAAAATGAACAGTTTTAAAGTTAAATAATATTAATAATATTACATAAGCCTTAAAAAAAGTCATTTTGCAAACGATTTCTGTTTTCCACGAAACCAATTATATTGGATCTGGAATAGTAAAATATTGTAGGATTCCAAATTTCGGGCCAATCGGAGTTAGTATATGGTCATGCGAGATATAAACATTCAATGTAGATAATCGATTAATAATTTAAGCTCGAGCGAGCGCTATTTGAGCAAATGGACTTGGAATTCGACGACATAAATTTCAATAGGACTGTAGTGACAAACCATAGTTGCATGTCAATTTTCACCCCGAATCATATGTGCCCATATGAATTTTTAAACGGTGAATACAGGTAGCGTTGGAATAAAAATAAATAAACTAATACGCGAGGCTTATCTTATAAGCTAATTCCTACTCCTATAAGTATGCCTCTACCTCCACCCTAAATCCCCAAGTCATTTCAGCCTTCATTTTTGCAATAAGGCTCCTTCTTTATTTTGAATTTTTATCTCACCAACCGTAGATAATTAGCCGAAGGCCCCAACATGAAAGTTGTAGTGTATGTTGAGGGCTACTTGCTGTAAAAATTGGGTGGCGAATAGGTATTGGAGTTATCTGGAATCTCAGATTGAAGGTGAACGTGTAGGGTTCGGGTTTTGTGGAATAGCGTGCTAACGTCGAGAGTTAAACGAAGTGGCCAACTAGGAAGCTGGAGAGGGGAGATAGGACTTGTGACGACCCAAATTTCCGGTACCCTTTTGAGCTGATTAAACAACACCAATCCAACCCAAATTGCATTGGAAACCCAGATGCCAATAGAAAGAAATTAGAGGATGAGATAAGAAAGAAAGAAATACTAGAATAGAAGAAGAAGAAGAAGAAAAATAAGAATTAACACAAAATAGAGTCTCACATCGCAGCCGAACAAAATATAATATGGAAATAATTTTTATTGAGAGCTTAAAAAATACTTATAACATCAGAGTACATCAATACACTTGGACAGTTATAATAACATGTCCTCATAAACAACACACAGCAGAATAATAACATCATAAGTCTGAAACTCCTCCAGCATGTCTTCTGAACTTCGTAGTGTCCAATAACCTGAACCTGTACAACCCGGTCTAACCCGAGCATTACAAACACCTGGTCAGTTTGGTGAACCAAAGTGAGAAACTCACTAAGTTTTAAGGGGAATCATCCAACTTGATTTTAAAGTTAAAAATCTTTTCGAAAGAAAAGGATAATCGTAAGACCAAACCCACACATAAATACAGACATTTTTTACCTTACGATAACCCAAAACATTTTGAAATCAAATATATCTTCTGATATTATAATAGTGTCTAAATATAAATAAATAGCAACCTAGCGGAACGCTTGCATCTCATGCTCCACATACATAGTATACAATCAAAACCGCGGGCGCTTATTGGAGATTGGATTCCGACTATGACAAGGTATGGAACTACCTGCCGATAGTGTATCTCTAGATGGGAATACACTGGGTTCAACAAGAACGTCTTGCAACCCGGTCCACACACGACCGACCACTCATTTCGCTTGAGTGTATCGAATGTATATCACCAACGGTTGAGATCAGTAACCGTTTCCCGAAAAGGGATAGCATCGAATAGTTAAAGAAGCAAATGAAATTTCTCTAGATAGGTGATTATACCCCTAATGGGAGCGACCCACATAGCCATAATCCCTTCCCGATTTTTGTCATTTCCCGGTTGTGAGGCTTAAGGTTTGAATTACAATTCCAAGATAGCACACAACCATTCGCTTTGAATGCCACATCGTCAGATCCATCGAAAATCACTAATTGATTCCCACAAAAATACTCAGATTGTTAGGCTAAAGAAGTTTACCTTCTTTGCCACTAACTTCATACGTTTGAAGAAATCAACGTACGTAACCCCTTTGGAAATACTCTATCAGACAATCGTCCATACAAGTTGTTCTGGAACTGGAGAAACCGAAGGTACCCTCCTACCACATCATAGGAATCACTCTATAGATCAACAACGAGTAGTCCTTGCAAATCCATCGATTTCAACCACAATAGAGTCATAGTTTAAAACCTCCGGTAGCTAGCCAGAGAAATTCAACAGCAATCCTTTCGCTTATGAAGATCCATGGTCTTCAATGCTCCATCTCGACCACCTTATAATATCTCCAACGTTTACGTATTTGCTGGTCAGAATGGTTTTCGAATATAAACTTGATCCCGGTCTTTCCATACTAACAATTGATTTTGCCATATTTTGATAGTTAGTGATTTAACTATCAAAATAAACATCCATCATCCATAGAAAAATAAAATGGATTCATTGGTTCGACATGCAGCATCACTTTGCATTTTTAGTTAAACATTTGTTAATTAAATTTCTAAATCTTCTAACATTTGGAATACTGCCCTTTCACTTCTTATTTTCAAATTAAATTATTCAACTTATAACTCTCGAATTATAGTTTATAATATCCTTTGTAGAAATATTTGTTTACTTCCTTCAACTACCCTCGTTTCTAAACTAATACCATCCTTGGATAATCATGAAGTCGTTCAAGTTGGGGCTGTTTTATTTACCTCTCAGACCTTAAGACGACATCATTCTCATCTTCAGAATAGATAGAAGTTTATTAACAAATCACATTTCAGTAATTATTCCAACACTTACGGTTACTATAAAAATCCCATTTATAACCACTTTGTTCAATTAACTCCATTTCATATCTAAAACATTTATCTCTAGATCTTACCGTTAGATTTACATTTTTACAATCAAATTCAATCCACTTAGGCTCCTGTTCGATTTCAGCTAATATTAATTCTTTTTTAAACTTTTCCATTTTCCCTGGAATTCCTTGAAGGAAATAAATCAAGGTTCTGACTGATATAAATATGAGTAAAACTTCTATAGAATTCTTTTTAATTATAAACAGGGTCTTACCCACTCAATTTCCTTTATCACTATAATCATATTTACTTTCAAATATCATTCACTTTAAAAAAAGCAATATTATCCCTTTATAGAAATCTGGACTCGATATATCAACCAACTTGACTTCTTTTGAAAACACTATTATAGATTCCATTCTTGTCTATCGAGTCACTTTATGAATTCATATCCATACTGCACTTTAAAGATCTCGTTTATAGGCCAACTCCTCGTTATTTGTTTAACATCGTTTTACAACAAATAGTTTACTTCATTATCAATTATAAATAAAATAATAAATATTTCTTAAAAGCTTATTTTAAAATGACATTTAACTTCAATAATAATTCACAATCCAATAATAGTTTTATAAAAATCAATCCTCGTGCAGGTCATCGACTTGGTTATCTCTAACAAAGTTACTTTGTTAACCATCCTCACTTAGTTATTTCTTTTAAATAAATAAATAAATAAATAAATAAATTTAAATAATTACATTTGATTTTGTTAACAATCTAATTAAATAAAATAGTCTCATTTAATTGTTTATTGAAACAATCAATTAAACTCTTAACCATCTTGTTAATCGCTACCCACTTTCCTACAAATCTCGCTTTATATACTTATTTTATAATTACAAGATAAAAATAATTATTTATTTTCTTTAATAACTTCATTTAAAAATAATTTATATAAAATAGATTTCAAAACCCGTCTTTAGTAATAAAACAGATTTAATAACTTTCTTTTTATTGATTTACCAGACGGTAAATCAATTTCTATAAAACGATTCATTTTGAGGCCATCTGTCGATATTTACTCAACCAATATCACCCATTGGTTAATATCAAACAAGTGTTGAATTTGGTTTCAACAATCAATCAAATTGATTAAACATATTATATAAGTAAACAACATATTTGAGGAATCCGGTTGGATTCCTCTAACCTGTCCTTCCCTGCATCACAATGGGCTATCTCAATTTCAATATAACAATATTTCTATTCATCATGATAAATAGGAGTAAATAGTTCCACTAATAACAACCAACAAACAATTTATAACATCCAATCAATCATTCAATTATTTATTCAATACGTTTATATTACTATAAACGTCACCAACAAGGTAAGTTACCTCATTGGGATTCAATTGTTAAAATAACGATTTAATCTTATTAAATTAAACAAACGCTTAATTTAATCCATGAATATTAAATAATATTCAACATACAAACAAAAAAGTCATCCAATTATTAACCATTAGCAAACACTGCACACAAAATAAAAACTCGGTTTATGTAAAATATAAACAGGATAAACTGAGTGAGTTGAACTCACCTTGATTTGGTTCGTTGCTGAAACGGTTCGGTTATAGTTAAATTAAACAGGTGTTTAATTTAACTATAAATTTCCACTGTCTTTATTCATGTCCAGCAGATTAGTTCCATATGCAGTATTCGTCACCATGATTCAAAGGCAAATCGTTTCGTTCCATTCTGATAAAACAATCACAATTTATACTATTATCAGTATATAAAAATTAATTAAGTTAATTAATTTTTTAATTATAATAAATAAAAACGTTAATTATTTAAAGTCTTCGGTTTGGAAAAGCAAGAATTTGTAGTTTGATTACTTCTTTTACTAGCTTCGTTCAAAACATTATATTGTGCCTTCAACGTTCACTGTTGTTTGCATATATATATATATATATATATATATATATATATATATATATATATATATATATATATATATATATATATATGAATGAATGAAGCTACCAACCCATCACCCATTATAATATAAATTAGGCTACGCTAAACAACTCGATCAGGCACATTCAAAGGAAACCGAACACACATATTCCCAGTCACATCTTATATGTACTACTTTATATATATATATATATATATATATATGTTTATTTACCTTAGTTTAATTCTAATTCGGCACAATCTAAACATGTTAAGCATAATTAGTACATGTGACGTATCATCAATTAGGCACCACTAGTTTTAGGCATACATATTTAAACGAGTTAGGCAAAATAAAATAAAATATTATTAGGCATGATTAGGAACGTTAAAAACATGAATTAGGCACATATAATTCGTCACTTACTGTATTTCTCATTTCCCACTTTCTGCAACTTCCTCCTCCTCTACACTGTTACTGTTCGTCGCACACCGTTCCATTCAAACCCATCCTTTCCAAGGCCTCACCATGACCGAACCACCGCACGCAGCTGCCAAAAGCTTCCTCACTTTGTTTTTCAGTACCCTCCCTACTGCATTTTCCTTTCCCATGCATTACTCTTTCTGCTCCCTTTTCTGATGACTTCACAAACCACTCCCAGTACCCACGTCCTTCTTTTATAACATGGCTGACACCTTATTCTTTCCCATGCATGTTAATCGTATTACCCCATAACTCCTTCACATTGTCCAAGACTGCATGCAACAATCCCTCCCCACGTCAGCAACCCAGAAGCCATGCACCGCTGAACTCCACCGTACCCGACCCCCACAAGTTGCTCCTTTTTACTCACGTAAGTGCCAAACACTGCGCCATATTCTACTCCACATCTGTTCTACCCCATTCCGCATGCACAGTGCGAAAAAACACGCATGGAACCCAACTGCACTTCCCACAGCATGCCATCCCTCTTCAACATTTATATTTCCCACGCAAATCCTGCCTTTCTTATTTTTCCCAGTTCTGCTTCCCTACCATGTTGTTTGCACACCATCAGCCCATTTTCTCTCCCACCTTCTTATTCTGTTGAAAGCAACGACAGTTATAACTGTGTTGGAAAGCTTGGAATTCGGTTTGTTTTGAAGATGGGATTTGGTTTTTCATGTTTTTTTTGGGAATGGTTCGGTTTCCATTAATCTCATTTGCTAGGAGAGGGATAGAAGCATGCGCAAATATTTATAGTAGAGAAGCTTGGAGATCACATTGTTTAGTATATGCATGTATAGGGTAGTAGTAGCATGTGCTTGGGTGAGAGATTCAAATCCTTGGTCGACACGGGTTGGATGGATTGGCAGTGAAGGAAATTAAAACAGTGGTGATAAGAAGTTAGATTGATTAATTAAATATATATATATTTGCGTAGCTTCATTTCAGAGTAGTTGTGCACCTGCTGGGACTTGTTTTACTTTAGCTGTACGTTTGCCTTAGATAGAAAATACTTAGGCGTACATGGATTAAACATTTCAATATAAGGCATGTACACGTTTATTCATTGGTAGGATAGGCTAATTTTATAGCATGTGTAGTGCATTGAATTTTGATTAAAACATTTGCACAGTTATGTACAATGTTGGTCGGCGTGATTCATGTTTCAAGGTAGTTATGGGGAAGGCGTATTTTTCAATTTCTTTGCCTGGAAGGTAAGGTATTAATTCTTACAATTTTATTTTCTTTTGGGCTTAAAATTAGTTTATTAAATCTTAATTTACAAGTTAATAAACTAAACCGCAATTTAACGTTGAATGTTTTATATATACGTTCTGCCACACAAGAACCTCAAACGCAACTAAAATGGACGCACCACTACGTCTCAACGTTCTGGTACCAACGAAACTGATTTCATTGAAAATGGGCTTCGTTTGCACAACGACGTTATTTTAATTTATCGGTTCACTTTTAAATTTCGTCTACCGACAAAACAACTCCATTTGGTTCCAAATTGGAAACGCTACAATAATTAGATGTATGCATTCCAATAAAACTCGTTTCGTCGAAAATGGAGGTCGTTTGAGAAAAAAACTACTTCAAAGGCCTATATAATGTCTATAACATAAAATTAAATTCAAAACAATTCTATTAAATAAAAATAAATTATTATTATTTCCCCAAATGAAATATTATACAACATCAAAATAAACCAATATATATTTTAAACTCGATATTCAAAAATTCGGGTTAAAACGGTGTCCAAATATATAGATATACCTTCATATTTATAAATTAAATCATTATAATTTACTAATGATTCCGTAGAGACTATTTGAAATTTGAATTGGACATAACTAACAATCTGTAATATGAAATTTCCATTTTTCTCTTTCATTAGAAAAATATAATTAAATCGATCCGGACGATTCTTGTTTCGCATAAATCTGACTAATATCGGATCGTGTATATTCAATTAAAGTTCAAATCATAAATTTCGAACTACCGCGTCATTTCGAGCTCGTTTTAATTATATTATAAATTTATATATACTCGAACTCCATTTTAAATAAAAATTTCGATATAAAATCTACTATATTTCAATTATAATATATAAATAAACTTAAATATTCTAATTTAAATGGCAGAAAAAAAATTGGGACGTTACAGGACTACAACATTGTAGTTGTGGGTTAGGCCTGAAACGACCTTTGGTGGTGGAAATATTGAGATGATCGGAGGGCACGTTGTTTTAGTAGCAACGATCGTATTTTTGGAGTTTGTGGCAAAATCGTGAACTTTCTCCTGATGGATCCAACTAGGATGTGGTAGAGGAGATCGAGGCGTAGGTGATGTTTAAAATTTCACGGGGAATGGTGGTCAGAATGCTAGAATTTTGGGTTGTAAATCTCGTTCGAGGCCAAATTGGGGATGGTTAGCGTCGAACTGGATGACGAGGCTAGCGGCGACGGTGCGCCTCACGACGATGGTCATGCGGGTGGGACGGTCGAGGCCTCGGTGGCTTGTAGCGACGGTGTAACGACCCATATTCTACGCATCATAGGATCGTAGAATATTTATTTCATTCACGCATGAAGTCGTATGGTCATGTAACTTTGGGAGACGATTATTGGGGTCATTTCCCATATTCATGATTTTTCCCGATTTTTAAATGACCATTTTACCCCTAGTTGGTACTGTTTTGGCCATAACTTTTGACTGAAAATGAAATTTGACCTAAAATCACTTCCATTGGCTCCAGATGATGGTTTACAATTCCGTAGAGTGGTCACACTAGCCAAACGGACTCACTGTTTGGGAGATATGGCTGAAACAAGTTTCAGATAGTGAAAAACAGCTTAATTGGGCTTAATCGGGTAATTAGCAGCTAGGCCCAAAGGGGATTTCGGGATTGGAGATGTATAGGGGCTGATTAAGGTTAGAGAACATTTCTTTCAGCCACCACTTTCATTCTTGAACCCAAACAATGACTGCAACCATCTAGAAACATCCCCAAATCACTTTCTAATCAAGTTTTGGCTTAATCTACATCAAATTAAGGAGAGGAAACACGAAAGCAAGGTTAGAGCTGCGGTTAGACACCAGTATTCACCCAAATCAGCAAGGTTTCAGTTCTAAGAAATTTATTTGTGGCCAAGGTGAGTGATTAGCATTGTTTTGACACTAATTATGGTTAATTAAGGGTAATTAGTGAAGATTAGCGAATTTACACACTAATAAATTCTGGAAAAATATCTATAAATTCGAAAATAATATTTTATGTCTCTGGTAGAATTTTGGTTTAATTTGATTAAGTTTTGTTAACCCTATGATTAGTTTTGCTTAAACATGCTTAAGGGAAAAATATGGGGTTTTGGGTATATTTGATCCGTTTTACATGTTATGGATGATGTTTTGGTGTTTATGGTCACTTCTATTTGTTGCTATGACTGTATGAACTGTTTTGTGGTTGATTAGAATAGTTAGATTGGTCAAAAACGTCGTCGAATGACGTAAATAAGTTGCTGGAAAAAGTTGCAGAAAGTTGTGCAGGGTTTCGGATCGGATCAGATACGGGGCTCGGGTCGGACAAGTGGACGGGCAAGGACATCCGGATCGGATTGAATCTTAACACATGAGAGGCTTGGCAAAAAGGAAGGCCATGTTGGTTAAGCTGGGGATCGGATCGACTTAAGGACGAAGGGCTCGGACTGGAGTAAGGCGAAGGGATCGGATCAGAGTAAATGAAGAACGAGGGAGCTGATCGGAGCGGGAGCACGAACTGAATGGGAGATGGCAACCCGACCCGACCCGAAGTGGGACACCCGACCTGAACCGATGCAACGCTGTGAACCCGAACCGAACTGCTACAGGGGAAGACTACGAATCGAACCAATTCAAAGTAAAGGACCCGACCCGAACCGATGGCTAGAAGGGGAAACCGACCCGACCCATTATTGACCAATAACCCGAGATGCAAAGGTAGTACAATATGGGAAGTTAGAGCTCAGGATCCAGTTGGGAACCGATGAGTTCACTTCATGATTGGGCTTTGCTGTGGGACGTGTGCCAAGGGGCAGTCGATGTCTACAACTTTGGATCATTATGTATGGGAGGTATGTGAACGGGTTCAGGGCCGCAATGGCCTAGGTACGACTAAAGGGCTATAGACCAATGAAGTGGGGTCATTTGTAAAGATTGTTCATGACTCCATGTGGTAAGCTTGGTAGTAGCAGTAGTTGTACAAGTTGAACTCCGTCACTACTTCGATGGGTCTAGTGATTGACAGTGGTGGATATCGTATGCTTTACGCACTGAGTGAGAGATGTGAGGATGGTTGCTATACTTGATTTGTTTGCCATCATTATGACATGCACACCCCACCCCCGTATTCTTTACACTATTTATTATGGCACCTTAGAGTATTGTACGGTATGTGGTACTAACTCTTTGGTTGCAGGTCCAGGTTTAGGTATTGTTTAGTATACCGGTTATTGTTCTGTTTAGATGCTTATCGCTCATACCAGGCTTTATGTCTGACCCAGAGTTTTATGTCTCTTCTTATTACTCTGGGTGCTCACACGAGCAGACTAGAGACAGGTTAGCTGGTGATGCACGGGTAGATGATCCGGAGACGAGCAGGAGGCTTCCACGTAATATATATATATATATATATAGTATTCTCCCTGTGTTGTTGAAGATCACTGCTTGGGCATTAGTAGTGCATCTTCTACTTTAAGATTTCTTTTGTTTTAGAGACAGTAAATTTGGAAAGTTGTAATAAGCTGTACTTGGATTTCCGCTGCTCTGATGTTGATGTTGATTTTAGTTATCAGCTTATGCACTGTCTCACCTGTTTTATGTCAAGTATGTTATTATTATTATATTTTACTCAATGCGCTGTGAGACATTCTACAGGTTCCTCGTTAGTTAATTCCCTTCTTTCCTTTCCTTGACGACCGTTCTGTGCTAGTCGGGCATGTGTACAGCGCACTTTCGGAGGAAATGCCGGCTGATGCGGGGCGGGCCGTCACACTTGGTATCAGAGCTCTAGGTTGCGTAGTTAACCTAGGGAAGTTATCAGGGAGAGATAGTATACGTATACGAGAGAGTGTATTTGTGATTACTTTGGTTTTCAAAAGCTATATATATATATATACTATTACTAGTATAAGGATGAAGTCGTACTGCACTAGCACCACTATGGGGTCGTTAATCGTTTCCTTTTACAGATTGACGATGAGCCGATATGCTAGAGGTACCGGTAGAGGGGCCAATAATGGGAATGCTGCTGACATGAGGACGATGTTTACTGACCTCATGAGAGAGATGCTTAGGGATGTGCAGAGGGCAGCTCCCAATGGTGGTAATGGTAGTGGTCCAATAGTGCAGGCACCGAGGGTCGACTTCCCAAAGCTGAATAAGGATTATACTAGTCTTGGTGGGAAGCCGTTCCACGGAACAGAGTCGGCTACGGATGTTCAAGATTGGTTGGATAGTTGCGAACGTATCTTCGAGGATCTGGGTATCGAGGATGCGATGAAGAGAAAGCTAGTGTCCCGTCAGCTGCAAGGGCGGGCAATGAATTGGTGGAATGCTATAAAGGCGGCTACTCCCGAAGATCAGATTACTTGGGAGCAGTTTAAGGTCCGCTTTAGCGAGAAGTTCATTCCAGCTGCTCAGAAGTCAGTGTTGTTTAAGAAATTCTTGGAGCTCAAGCAGAATGGCAGAGCTGTCTCGGAGTATATTGCTGAATCGACACTTTGTCGAAGTATGGGTTATCTCTTATTGATACTGCCGGGAAGAAGAATGAGAAATTCATAACTGGTTTAGATCAGTACTTGGGGGAAAGGATTATTAACCACATCGATGAGACGTTTGAATCGATTGTGGGGAAAGCATTGAGATCAGACAGTCTCTACCCTAAGCCGAAGACTGAGGTTGCATCTGCAGAGGAGCCAAAACCACAAGCAAGTGGTGGAGGCAAGGGTGGTTCCCAGAATAAGAGAAAGCAGAATCAGACTAAGGATGGTCAGAAGAAAAAGAATAAGCAAGATGTTGAGTGCTTCAGCTGTGGTAAGAAGGGCCATTATGCTAGTAGTTGTCGGGCCAAGCCAGCGGATAGGAAGTGCTTCAACTGTGGCCAAATGGGACATCACAAGGACAAGTGTCCACAGCCCCCTAAAGAAAAGCAAATGGTGAAAGCATATGCCCTTAATGTTATTCCTTCTTCGTCAAATGCCCCAACTGCGGTGGAGAAAGGAAAGAATGTCGTCATTCAAGGTATGCTTTCTGTTTATGATGTTCCTGTTAGAGTTTTGTTTGATACCGGAGCTTCCAGTTCTTTCATATCTAGTGACCTGGTAGATAGGTTGGGATTGGAGCCGGAGATTGTCGATAGACCTTTAGTAGTGACGAAACCGATTGGTGGTTCGACTAGCCTTAGCATGATTTGTCGTAATGTGGTCTTATCGAGTCATGGATGCATGTTTGTTTGTGATTGCTTTGTTTGGGCTTTACTAGGTTTGGCATTATTTTGGGAGTCGATTGGCTCCAAAGATACGGGTTGGTGGTAGACTATGAGGGCTTTTTGGTGACAGCTAGAGCGGATGATGGGCGGAGGATAGTGTTTGGTGGTCTACCCAGTGAGGGGGTATTGGCTAGTTTTCTAAACTCCCTCGACATTCCGCATAGTGAGTTGTCAGGTTTGCCCGTGGTTAGCCAGTATCCGGACGTTTTCGAAGAAGTGACCGGGCTTCCACCACATCGAGAGATTGAGTTCCGTGTTGATTTGGTGAAAGATGCCAGACCTATAGTGATGCCACTTCGTCGTATGGCACCAAGGGAGCAGCGAGAGCTCGGGGTGCAAGTCAGCGATCTTTTGAAGAAGGGATTTATCAGAAGGAGTGTTTCTGAATGGGGAGCACCAGTTGTGTTTGCTACCAAGGCGGATGGTTCCCTTCGTTTGTGTGTAGACTACCGCGAGTTGAATAAAGTGACGAGGAAGAACAAGTATCCTCTACCGCGGATAGATGATTTGTTCGATCAGTTGAGCGGCGTGAGAGTATTTTCTCAGTTGGATCTCGCGACAGGTTTTCATCAGCTTAGAGTGGAAGCTGAGAGTATAGCTAAAACGGCGTTTTGGACGCCGTCTGGATTTTATGAGTGGTTGGTCATGCCATTCGGGCTGACCAATGCCCCAGCATATTTTGTGGATCTTATGAATAGGGTATTCAGAGATCAGTTGAATAAGTTTGTCCTTATGTTCGTTGATGATATTTTGGTCTATTCGAGGATAGAGGAAGAACACAAGGAACATTTAAGAATAGTGATGGAGGTGTTGAGAAAACACCAATTGAAAGCAAAGTTTTCTAAGTGTCACTTTTGAAGGAGGGAAGTGAGGTTCTTGGGCCATGTTGTTTCAGAGAATGGTATCGCCATGGATCCTGCGAAGGTGGCTACGGTACAAGATTGGTCTACGCCCAAGAATGCAACGGACATAAGAAGTTTCTTGGGATTAGCTGGATATTATCGTAAGTTTATCCAGGACTTTTCCAAGATAGCAGCACCGTTGACTCAGTTGACTAAGAAGAATCAAGCTTTTGTCTGGGATGAAAGGTGCGAGAATGCATTCAAGAGTCTAAAGGACAAGTTGACGTGTGCACCAGTGTTAGTCATCCCTAAGGGGAATGAAGAGATGACGGTATATACGGATGCCTGTGGTACCGGACTAGGTGTTGTATTGATGCAAGGTGGTAGGGTTGTAGCTTATGCAAGTCGGCAATTGAAACC
Organism: Allium sativum; assembly: GCA_030737875.1. Taxonomy (NCBI): domain Eukaryota; kingdom Viridiplantae; phylum Streptophyta; class Magnoliopsida; order Asparagales; family Amaryllidaceae; genus Allium; species Allium sativum. The sequence continues at coordinate 27,974,519 of CM060925.1, read as the reverse complement.
GCACGAGAGAAGATACCCTACCCATGATTTGGAATTGGCAGCGATCGTGTTCGCATTGAAGATGTGGAGACACTATCTCTTGGGAGAAAGATTTGAGTTGTTTACCGATCATAAATCGTTAAAGTATCTCTTCTCTCAGAAAGATCTGAATCTCCGTCAGCAGAGATGGTTAGAGTTCTTGGCCTTGTATGATTTTGATATCGCATACACACCTGGGAAAGGTAATGCGGTAGCCGATGCCTTGAGTAGGAGACATGCCAGTTTAGGGGCTATGTTTCTTGAATGGAAGCAACTGGAGTATATCGCGGGGTTTGATTTCAGACCAAAGTGCGAATTGGATCCAGTCATGCTAGCTAGTTTGGCGATCAGACCCACTTTGATAGAGCGGATTGGTTCCAGCCAGAGGGACGATCCTGATCTATTGGAAATCATTTCCAGGTTAGAGATGAATATCGACGGTGAGGTGATGAATTTGTATGGGCTTGATCGGGACGGATGGCTTAGAAAGAATGGAAGACTAGTTGTACCCAACGTGAATGGTTTGAGAGATGAAGTGCTTAGAGAATGTCATCACTCAAAACTGACTATACACCCCAGTGGTAATAAGATGTATCGAGACATGAGACAGACTTACTACTGGGAAGGGATGAAAAGAGACGTTGGGAGGTTTATATCCAAATGCATGAATTGCCAGCTAGTTAAAGCCGAGCAAAAGAAGCCTAGTGGGTTGTTGCAACCATTAGAAATTCCCGAATGGAAATGGGAGCAAGTCTCGATGGATTTCATCGATGGTTTACCGAGGACTAGATAGGGACATGATAGCATTTGGGTAATTGTGGATCGATTGACTAAGAGTGCAAGATTTATACCAGTCAAATCGACCAGAACGGCAGCCAAGTTGGCATAATTGTATATGAAGTGGGTAGTGAGATTTCATGGAGTACCTAAAAACATTGTGAGCAACCGAGACCCGTTGTTCACTAGTGGGTTTTGGAAGAGCTTACAAGAGGCTCTAGGGTCAGAATTACATCTCAGTACCGCATATCATCCTCAGACCGACGGTCAGACGGAGAGGGTGAATCGTATAGTGGAAGACCTCTTGAGAGCTTGTGTACTGGATTTTGGTGGATCATGGGATGACCATTTGCATCTAGTAGAGTTTGCATATAATAATAGCTACCAATCCAGTATCGGTATGGCTCCATATGAAGCTTTGTACGGAAGACCGTGCAACTCACCATCATGTTGGATAGAGACTGGCGAGAAGTTTATGCTTGGACCAGATGTGGTGAGGGAAACTTCAGATAAGATCAAGATCATTCAGCAACGAATGAAGGCTGCCCAAGATAGGCAGAAGAGTTATGCTGATAAGAGGAGAAGAGACTTAAAGTTCTCCGTTGGTGATTTGGTATTTATCAAGATTTCTCCGTTGAAGAGCGTGATACGATTTGGGAGGAGAGGCAAGTTAGCACCAAGATTTGTTGGCCCATTCCTTGTTCTTGAACTAGTCGGGAATTTGGCGTATAGAGTTGACTTACCAGAGAAGATGGCAGGAGTTCACAACGTATTTCATGTTTCCCAACTAAGGAAGTTCGTTCACGACCCAGATATGACTATTTCACCTGATCAGTTAGAGGACTTCGAAGTAGAACCCGAGGCGGTTGGGAACCGCAAGCCGACCCGTATTGTCGAGCACGATACGAAGCAACTTCGAAGGAAGGCGGTGAGGCTAGTCAAGGTTCAGTGGGGCGAGGACGGGAATGATTGCACTTGAGAGACAGAGGAGAACATTAGGAAGACATATCCAAAACTCTTTGCCTGGTAAAAGTTTAACTTCGATTTAGTTTTCCGCATGCTAGGGTAGGCTTGTTTGCTTGTTTTGCATGTTTGATTGTTGTATGTGGCTGTTAGGCATGTGGGATCCTTTGTATGTTTTAAGTTAAGGAATTTCGGGGACGAAATTTCTTAAGGGGGGGAGAGTGTAACGACCCGTATTCTACGCATCATAGGATCGTGGAATATTTATTTCTTTCACGCATGAAGTCGTATGGTCATGTAACTTTGGGAGACGATTATTGGGGTCATTTCCCATGTTCATGATTTTTATCGATTTTTAAATGACCATTTTACCCCTAGTTGGTACTGTTTTGGCCATAACTTTTAACTGAAAAGGAATTTTGACCTGAAACCACTTCCATTGGCTCCGGATGATGGTTTACAATTCCGTAGAGTGGTCACATTAGCCAAACGGACTCACCATTTGGGAGATATGGCTGAAACAAGTTTCAGATAGTGAAAAACAGCTTAATTGGGCTTAATCGGGTAATTAGCAGCTAGGCCCAAAGGGGATTTCGGGATTGGAGATGTATAGGGGCTGATTGGGGTTAGAGAACATTTCTTTCAGCCGTCACTTTCATTCTTGAACCCTAACAATGGCTGCCAACGTCTAGAAACATCCCCAAATCACTTTCTAATCAAGTTTTGGCTTAATCTACATCAAATTAAGGAGAGGAAACACGAAAGCAAGGTTAGAGCTGCTGTTAGACACCAGTATTCACCCAAATCAGCAAGGTTTCAGTTCTGAGAAATTTATTTGTGGCCAAGGTGAGTGATTAGCATTGTTTTGACACTAATTACGGTTAATTAAGGGTAATTAGTGAAGATTAGCGAATTTACACACTAATAAATTCTAGAAAAATATCTATAAATTCGAAAATAATATTTTATGCCTCTGGTAGAATTTTGGTTTAATTTGATTAAGTTTTGTTAACCCTATGATTAGTTTTGCTTAAACATGCTTAAGGGAAAAATATGGGGTTTTGGGTATATTTGATCCGTTTTACATGTTATGGATGATGTTTTGGTGTTTATGGTCACTTCTATTTGTTGTTATGACTGTATGAACTGTTTTGTGGTTGATTAGAATATTTAGATTGGTCGAAAACGTCGTCGAATGGCGTAAACAAGTTGCTGGAAAAAGTTGCAGAAAGTTGTGCAGGGTTTCGGATCGGATCGGATATGGGGCTCGGATCGGATAAGTGGACGGGCAAGGACATCCGGATCGGATCGAAACTTAACACATGAGAGGCTTGGAAAAAAGGAAGGCCATGTTGGTTAATCTGGGGATCGGATCGACTTAAGGACGAAGGGCTCGGACTGGAGTAAGGCAAAGGGATCGGATCGGAGTAAATGAAGAACGAGGGAGCTGATCGGAGCGGGAGCACGAACTGAATGGGAGATAGCAACCCGACCTGACCCGAAGTGGGACAACCGACCCGAACCAATGCAACGCTGTGAATCCGAACCAAACCGCTACAGGGGAAGACTACGAATCGAACCAATTCAAAGTAGAGGACCCGACCCGAAGGCTAGAAAGGGAAACCGACCCGACCCAGTATTGACCAATAACCCGAGATGCAAAGGTAGTCCAATATGGGAAGCTAGAGCTCAAGATCCAGTAGGGAACCGATGAGTTCACTTCATGATTGGGCTTTGCCGCGGGACGTGTGCCAAGGGGCAGTCGATGTCTACGACTTTGGATCACTATGTATGGGAGGTACGTGAACGGGTTCAGGGCCGCAATGGCCTAGGTACGACTAAAGGGCTATAGACCAATGAAGTGGGGTCATTTGTAAAGATTTGGTCATGACTCCATGTGGTAAGCTTGGTAGTAGCAGTAGTTGTACAAGTTGAACTCCGTCACTACTTCGATGGGTCTAGTGATTGACAGTGGTGGATACCGTATGCTTTATGCACTGAGTGAGAGATGTGAGGATGGTTGCTATACTTGATTTGTTTGCCATCATTATGACATGCACACCCCACCCCTGTATTCTTTACACTATTTATTATGGCACCTTAGAGTATTGTACGGTATGTGGTACTAATTCTTTGGTTGCAGGTCCAGGTTCAGGTATGGTTTAGTATACCTGTTATTGTTCTGTTTAGATGCTTATCGCTCATACCAGGCTTTATGTCTGACCCAGAGTTTTATGTCTCTTCTTATTACTCTGGGTGCTCACACGAGCATACTAGAGACAGGTTAGCTAGTGATGCACGGGTAGATGATCCAGAGACGAGCAGGAGGCTTCCACGTAATATATATATATATATATATATATATATATATATATATATATATATAGTATTCTCCCTGTGTTGTTGAAGATCACTGCTTGGGCATTAGTAGTGCATCTTCTACTTTAAGCTTTCTTTTGTTTTAGAGACAGTAAATTTGGAAAGTTGTAATAAGTTGTACTTGGATTTCCGCTGCTCTGATGTCGATGTTGATTTTAGTTATCAGCTTATGCACTGTCTCACCTGTTTTATGTCATGTATGTTATTATTATTATATTTTACTCAATGCGCTGTGAGACATTCTACAGGTTCCTCGTTAGTTAATTCCCTTCTTTCCTTTCCTTGAAGACCGTTCTGTGCTAGTCGGGCATATGTACAACGCACTTTCAGAGGAAATGCCGACTGGTGCGGGGCGGGCCGTCACAGACGGCAGTTGGTAATGGTTGGGGTGAGTGATGTTGAAACGAGAATGGGGAAGAATATGAATATTATTTTAATATTTAATTATTTAATTAATCTATGCAAAGTTCGAACATTCAATATTGTTTGTATGAACTCGGAATTGAACGAAACAAGAAATGGTGGAATCGTGGAGTTAAGAGCTTTACAACAAAAGTGATTTGGTTGACTTTGGAGTAAGTTGGAAATTTGGGTTAAATTAAACCCACGTTTAATTTAACTCAAAAAGCGATTGTTATTTTAACAATCAGAACTCAATGTGAGAACTCCGTGAACTGATTTAAAAAAAGTTATTATAATCTTATCCGATTATATATTGATTGCCTATGATTGCTCTGATTGCTTTGTGGATGATGGACGTTTATTTATAGTTATTTATATACTGTTTATGTACATTTAAGCATTAAAAATTATAAATGCTTATCTTATAACTGTTATTTGATGGATGATGAACTTTTACGGATGTTATTATTTTTGTTAACACAATTGACACCACGAATATGAAATTATTTGGGAATCGATTGAGTCGAGTTCCATTAGGATTTTAAATGAATATAATATTCGTTTAATGGAAATAAGGTGTGAAAATGGAAATTGGACTTTTAAATTCGGAACGATTTGGAAATGAAGTTAAAATGTTTTCAAGCAACATTTGAAAAGGTTGAAATGATTTTGTAAGAGATTTGAATTAAAAATAGCTTGTTTTAATTCAAATTAGAATTTGAATAGTAAATTCAAAAAGTGAATCCGAGATGGGTATATAAACAACGTTTTGAACTCGAACAAATTTTTCAATGATCTTGTTTATTTTTATAATGGGTTTCAGGAAAGTTTGGATTTCAAAATATTCGATTTTGAAAAAAAATATTATTTTAATATTATAATAATACAGAATATTCAGTTTTGATTTAAAATCGAATTTGAGATTGAAATCATTTCTAAACGTGTTTATAAATGTTTCTATAAAATACGTTTAAATTATATCGACCAGTTTTATTTTAAATAATAATATGGTTTGAATAGGACGTATAGTGCAGTGACAGTTCTCGAATTTCGACCATTGACTTAAAATTGACATATCGGGAGATCGGACCGTCGGATTTTTCCAAAAGGCAAAAAGTTTGGTTCGAAATGAAAGGAGCTTTCAAATGAATCTATGTGTTTTAAAATCCAATGGTTAGATTTTAGATATATTAAAATCAAATTTGCAGAAAAATAGCGTTAGTGCCGTTAGTGATTCGAAATTGGATTTTAATGAAACAAGCTATTTTTAAATTATTTAAAGTATGGAAGAATTATGATAAATCATAATAAATGATTTCAAAGTGATTTGGAAAATTAATATGAAGTCTCGAGTTATATTTCGATATTTGTGTTTTCAGCCTAACTTTGTGAATATGGTAAACGACACTTTTGATGTTTAGAGTTAAATACTAAATAGATAGTTTCCAAAGCTATTATATGTGGTTTATATAATTAATAAACTATTTGAAAAGAAATTTGACTTGATTTTAAAATAAAAGTTGAAGTTTGGTCTGAATAGGACTAGTCGCATAGTAGCAATTCGCGAATGTTGACCGTTGACCTTGAATTGACGTACCGGGAGATCCGACAATCGGATTCTCCTGAAACGAGATGTGTTTGATTCACAATGAAAAGATTTATCAAATGAAAATGAAAGTTTTAAGATCCAATGGTTATATCTCGAAATAAGTTAAAATCAAATTTGAATAAATTTGATCTGAATATTAACGATCTTTAGATATTTGGTATTGATTACCTTTATGTTGACGTTTACTATTTTGAATAATTTGGAAATTTGTCTACATCATTATTCCAATTATAGTATTCGTTGATTACTATAATTGGTGTTAAATATAAGTTGACATAAATTCTGTTTATATCTTATATTTGATAATAATTGATTTTTGGTCTTGTCGTGAATGGTGTCTTCAACAACATCATTCTTTAACCTAATTAAAAATGAATTTTATGGAATAATCTTCTAACTGGGATTTAACGAAGATTTCCAAAGTGAAGATCCCACTTCTAATGGAAATATGATTTTGGGTTTATCGTGACTGATGTTTTAAATAACATTTGTTCTTTAACCCAGTAAAAAGAGAAGATGATTTCTCAAGATTAGTTGAGAAGAAATCTTTACTTAATTTGATTATAAAGATTAGAATGAAAGAGTTTCCCTAACAAATGATAATGGGAACGAGTTTGAGAATCGCTTAAAAGAAGATAAGCGTGTTTTCGTGTAAGCAATAAGAATAAGAAATCATAAGTACAATTTTGGGTTTGGGATAAATATGTTTTCCTGTAAAGATAATTGAAATCTATAATTAATTTTGAAATGAAAGAAGGTAATTAAACTTACCAAAATACGAGGGGTATTGGATTTGGACTACCACCAATTTCGCTCCATGGGATGAATATGATGTGAATGGGATAATGATTGGAAATTACCTTCTCATAAGGTTTGATAATCCTGATTTGGCATAGAAACTCGATTTGAGTTAAGTTCATGAAATAAGATTATATAATCTTTTGAAATGATTTCTAAGGAAAGATTTAAACAAGAAGTTTAAAGAAGTAAACCTTTGATAAGATTTAACGAAGTAATTCCCAATATGAAGAATGATTGGAGTAAAATGAATATTCCGAAAAGGAATGAGACTCATGAAATGTTTATATATCAATTGATTGTATAGTTATTTCGAAAGACTGGGTTTTGACCCATTCTGAATAACTATACGACGAGTATTGAAAGTACTAAAGACGGTGGTTGAAGACCGGGGATTTTCATGTCAGTTGGATTATTTATGATGTCTTGATTGGCAGGTATACCCAAGATGAGGTTATTAGTGGCAGTTGTCCAGATGTACTTGGAGATTGTCTAATTTTTAAGAGCTTCTCTCCTTAATTGGACGAGGAATAAGGTGTCTTCGGTTTCGTTGAGATCCAGAACGAACTTGTAAATGGATGTGTATCTCACGTTGTATTTTACAATATAACCAATTGGTTTCTATTGATATTAAATCAATTAGTGGCGGAGGGTTTATTCTCTTAGCTTAACACCCTCCTTTGAGACTTATGTTGTAACAAACTAGATTTTTTATCATTTTATTTAATATTTAAAAATGATTTTTATGTTGGTTCGGATTTTAAATATTTTAAATTCAATAATTTTGAATATTTTATTAATATAAATAAGAAATAATTATTTATATTCCGAAATGGTCGGAATTTGCAGGTTTTGCAATATAATGTGAAGTGGTAATTTAAAAGGATTTAATGTTATTTGGTTTTGACTTATATTAACGTATTTGTTTATTAAACAACATTCGAACATTTAATTTATAATTTTATTATAAAATGAACTGTAGCAGCACAGTTATTCGTAATGTTACGTTTCGAACTTTAATTAGATGTAAATGATTCAATATAAGTCGAATTTCTTTGAAACATAAAACGTTCGAATCTATTGGATAATATTTTCCTATTGGAAGAGAAAAATTGAGTTTCCATATTGTAGATTTTGTTTTATGTCCTAATTGAATTTTGAAATAGTCGCTATGGAATTCGTTTATAATTTATAACGATTTATTATATAAATAAAAAGGGTTTTAAATATATTTTTATATAGATTTGGCTTGGAATTCAACCCGGAGTATTTTATTTTGGAAATATATGGGATTCTGCTCAGGTTTGTGAATACAATATTTCAGTATTATTATAATGAGGTATTTTTCAGTTGGTTTATTTTAATTTAATTTGGACGCTTAAAAGGGGAATTTATTCAAACGACCTCCATTTTCAACGAAACAAATTTTATTAAGATAGTAATAGCTAATTATTGCTAGATTTCAAGTTTCACTCCAATTGAAGTTATTTTGTGAGGACAACAAAATTAAATGCAAATAAAATCACCGTTTGGACTCGAAGGAGCGTCATTTGAGAAACAGACTCAGTTTTCGACGAAACAAGTTTCATTAGGATCATAACATCAAATTATACCATGACATCCATTTTCGTCATGAGCGGAGTTTGTATGTGACCACAATAATCAATAAACATAGACCAGAAGTGGCGATAGGTACGAAATAAAAATCGTTGGTTGTTGCCAGTAAAATATCTTCAGATTGTTTTTACTATAAATACATTCACCCTTAAACCAGTTTTCAGCCTGCAATTTTTGAAATTCGTCTAAAGTTTGCAATTAAGTCTGAAATCATGAAATAATTTATCTCACAATTAGTGATGAATCGGGCGAAGCTATCAATTGGAAAGATGTGGGGAATATTGAGATCTACATGCGTACAAAATTTCATGACCAACCATGACCTAAATTGGCCGGAAATCGTAGTTAACAACAGAAAATTATTTTTGTTCTTTGGGGTTCTATGAAAATTTGGATTTGGTTCCAGGTGTTGGTGTTTAAAGGAGTTTTGTTGAGGACAACGAGGGGGATATTTTCTCTTTTTGGCCGATGAGCTAAAATCGCTTGGGGTGGCGTGTAGGCGGAGTTGATCGGAGATACATATTTTGGTTTTTTTTTGGTAATCCGCAAATGGTTTTGATTTGATTTCAGATAGTGGGGGCTGAATTAATGTTGGGGCCATGAAGATGAAATGGCGAGGGGTGCAAGGGAGTTCCAGCCATGGTGGTGCGTTGGTCTGAAGTTGGGTGTAGAGAGAGAAAGATGGCTTGACCGTTTCGTGACATTTTCTCAGCGATAGGGGCAGTATGGGGTAGCGACGTCAGTGGCGAAGGGGTATGGGGCTGAGGCGCGGGCTTTGGTGGGTTATGGTGGTCTCAGGCGCCATGGAGGCGGCGGGACAATCGAGGTAGAGGGGTGTGTTTCAGTTCGAAGTCAGGAAGGATGATGAAAATCTGGTTCAAGCAGGAAGGGTTGGCGAAGGCGCATAAAGGAACAATAATTTGGTAATGTAGTGGATTAGATTTGTAAAAAAAATAGTTTAATCAATTTTTAGTTTAATTTATATTAAATTAGTTAAAAATTTAAACAATTGTAACGTGTTCATACGATCTCAGAATCATGTGAAATTGGGCTTGTTGGAATCGCGGTGAAGAGCACCACATCGCAGAGCTGGATTAGTCGAAATTGGATGCAATGGGAATTTCGTGTAATTTTAAATGTTTGTTTAAAATTAAATGAAAATGAGGCGCGAATCTATCATCGAAAACAAATATGAGTTAATTTTCATACATTTCTGGAATTCAACGATATGGTTAAATTCATATAATTAAATTTAATTATTGATAATGTATATTCGTTGATTGAATGCCTAGACGCCTATTTGTTGATTGAATGGTTAATGTTAATTATATTTTCATTGTTTAAAAAATTGAATTAAAATTATATGCTGTCATAAACTGTTATAACGAGCCGTGATGCAGGGAAGGACAGGTTCGAGGGATCCGACCGGATTCCTCAAATATTATGTGTGTTGTTTATTTTTATATTGTTATATATGAACTGATTGAATCCCAACGACATATAAAACCTGTTTGGATGTTTACGTTGAATTTAAATTAAACGTTGTTGTGATTTGAATCAATATACAGTATTGATTGAGGGATTGGCAGCAAATGGCCCAGAGTCCACCTTTTTGTTTAATCGTTGATTTGTCGTTTGGTGAATTAACAAAGTTAAGTTATAAAATTTATTTTATAACCGAAACAACATTATAATTATATTTTAAAAGTACAATAAAGTTTTAAAAATAAATCGATGTAATAATTTGATTTTATAAAAATATTATTAAGTAGTTTCTAATAGAATTTGATGTTTAAAACAGTAATTCACCTACAGGTTAATATTTTGGGATAGTTGTTTTTTAGAAAATATTTAAGTGGTAATGTTAGATTAATTTTATTAATCTAAAAGGAAGAAACAATTGAAATCAGTTAACGTTTAACTGATCATATCAGTTGACTAAGTCAACTGTTTAATGGGAAGCAGTTATTAGATTACTTTGGTTCAATTAATCTAATGAAAATGGTTTAGTAAATCATCGTTTAAATTTATTAAGATTTTTTAAAATATAATTTACTATTGTTTAACGATGTTTTAAAGATTATTAATGTAATTGGTTATGATTTATTTACAAAAGTAATTAATTAATCTATTTGGTTAATGAAGAAGTAAACTGTTTACTTTAATAAATAAGGAAGTTAATAATTATTATTATTATTTTAACTAATAATAGTTAAAGTGATTATTCTTAAACGTAATTTATTTAAGAAAGCAGCTGAGTTTGAAATAAGGTTATTTGGAGGTCTTGCATAAAGATATTCTTCCAAATATTTATGAGAAGGATTTCTAGAGCTAAGATATAATTTTAGTGAAGTGTTATTTTAGTAAAAGATTCATATTGGAAGAAAATGTAGAAAAAATAAAGACGGAGAACATTAATGGTTTGGGTAAAGGAGTCGATAATGGATTTTTGTTATCAATCCAAGAACTAGTTTTATAATATAATATTAAATGGTTTAGATAAAGTATATTAATGGATTGTCGTAATATAATGATAAATGAAATTTAAATAATGAATTTAAAACAAACGTTGACATTAAATAAAAACGGACTTAACTGACCGAGATTTTTCCAAAGTAAGGATATGGTTTATAAAACCATATTTTAATAAAATAAATGAGATTTGGTTGATATTAAATAAAGATGGGTTTTTGAGTTACGAACATCTATTTTTTCTAAGGTAAGAACGTTGTCGATTAAGGTCTGAGAGGAAAATTAAATACCACAACTTTAACGGCTTCACTATTATCAAGGAATGGTATTAGTTTGTAGCAGTAAGGGATTGTGAGATCAGTTTATTATTATTGAAAGGTAAATAATATTGCAACATTAGTTGCGAGATTTGAATTGAATATACATTGTAGTGTTATTTGTAAGAAATATAAATGAAACTATTTGGTTTAAGAGTAAAACAATGAATAATTCAACATTGTTTGGTCAAATTGAAAGATGAGTTATGTTTATACCATTCGATAAGATATATAACACTATTTTCAAGAATGGTATGTTTTGGAATAGTAAACAAAAGGCTATGGCTTTCCAAAGTAATGGAAAGAGTTATTTAGGTTGGAAATGAAGATAATATTTAAGTTTAAATTATATTTCCATAAGTGTCATTATCAAATGGAAATATTCAAATTGAAGTTTGATAAAACCCTCTGGTTAATATAACAATAAAAATGTCATTTGACGTTATTTTTAGCCTTTATGGAATCAGTAATTGAATATATGCTATTAAGCTTATAGTGATACTTCCAAGTTAAGGAAATAAAAGAGATTTAAGGGAAATGTGGCGATAAATGGAAGTTTGGTAGATATGTTAAGAACATAGTTGTTCTTTTTCAAATAATGGAACGAAGGCGATTTGTCTAGATAAGTAAATGGGTTCGATTTCAAATCGATGAAACGACTTTCGAAGATCGATGAAAAGGTTCAAGAATGATTTGAAAATAATAAAATGGCCTGAGCTGCCAATGTACTTGGTCGTACTGTTTTGAGAGTGATAGTCAAAACTCAAACTATCAGTGAAGTATATAATTGGACCTTTTGTCGTGTTGTTTTCGAAGAGACTGGGATGGGAACTAGACCCAAAACCACTTCGAATCAACATTGCGTACGAAACTAATCTACAGGGATTTTGTCATGCTTAAGATCTAGGGATTGCAAGGACTTCTTGCTACTGATCATTTAGTGATTCCTAGGATGCGATAGGAGGGTGCCTTCGGTTCATCCTGTTCCTGGATGACTTGTATGGACGAATATCTGACAGAGTATGCCTAACAGGTCACACAAGACGATCTTTTCAATGTATTACGTTTGGCGGTGGAGGAATTAGTTTCTCTTTGCTTTTATACCTGTAATATTTTTTGGAGTATCAACTGGTGATTTGATTGGTATGTGACATTCAAAGTGAATGGTTGCCAGATGTTCTAAGAAGTTAAATGTAGCCTCAAGACTCACAATCGAAAAGTTTCCATCCTTCATTGATTCAGTCAAAGTTCTGTTAATGGCGTCCTCCAACTCCAACCGCTCTCACCATTCTCAGCCAATCTTTTCCAACCTCAACCGTGCTTCCTCCCTTCCCCTACATTCATCTGTCTCCTATCCTTCCTCGCCCATCTTCTCCGTCCATCCATTTGATACCGATTCCCTCCCTGTCCATCGCTTCCCCTCTACTTCACTGCCTCCATCTCCCACCGCCAAAACCTACGCTCAAGTTGCTGCCTCGCCACCGTCGCTTCCTCCCATTCTCCCAAACCCTCCTCCCCAGAAGCGTCGAATTCTAACTCTGTTCACAACGGTAAGGAAGATGATCGAGTTTTTGAAATTTGAACATCGTTGCTTACTGTGTGCAGATAGAAGACACGTGGCCAGCGAATGTAGAAACACGTCTATTTGCTATTTTTGCTCGTTTTTTGGCCATGCAAGCCTACATTGTCCCGAAAAGAAAAAATCATCTTTTCACAACAGAGCTGAGTTGTCGCTCCATCCCAATAGTTCTCGTATAATGAAGAGCCGCGAGGCAACAAGTCTATGCAATCAGAAACTAGGGACCCACAAGTCTCTTCATGCTTCTAATCGTAATTATGATTTTAATACTCCAAAAACACGAAACAATTCAAATTTAACCCTCATTGCAAACATTTATCCATCCTCTTCTTCATCTCCTCCCTCTAAACCACATAAAGAATTCCCAATCTTACTTGAAATGACGGATGCCTGCTTATACCTCTCTGTAACCATCATCGATGGGCTCTGGTCCATCAAGATGATTAGCCGAGCTCTTAATTCAACACTTGAAATTCACCGTGAATGGCCAATTTGGCATACCTCAGATAACACCTTCCTGATTTGCTTCCCAGATATTGATACTAAAAACCATGCTCTCCAACTGAAATTACTGACCAAGGAGGATGGTATCGTGTTCCTTCAACAAGCCTCCACCCTTTCAGACACTCCCGAACCATCCTTCGAACAAGATTCCTGTATTAAAATCAGTGGCTTTCCTGAATTCTTGAGATCCAACTTTCAATCCATCAGTGAAGCTCTCAAGCCAATGGGTCGCTTAATTGAAATAGACACCTGCGATTGGTCATTCGTGGACCATCGCTATCTCTACGTTAAGGTGCAATTGTATGAAGGCATCTCCACCCCCTGTACTTTCATCTCCCACTTGAACAATCATGCCACAAAGCTTCGTATTGAGAGATGGGAGCACGCTCACCCCCCTCAACGCCTTGAAACACTTCTCCTTGGAATGGATTATGCCCATGATGGCTATATTTTCAAACACTGGCTCAGCATGACATGCAGATCGAGGACAATAGGTATGATGTTATGTCAGACGAAGTGGAGCGATGGGTGCCTGGGTTCATCCCAACTTATGATCAGGATTTGGCAATGTTGATGAAACACAATGTGGACCAGATTGTGCCACGTTAGGACCCTTTTGTAGATCTGGATCTTTCAGTGCCCATCCACCTTCATCTTCCACCTCAACAGGAGCATCAAGTTCAAGCTACTCAGGAGCAAATGGTCCAAGCTAACCAGGAGCAACAGGACTCAACTTCTCCACATGTTTCCTCTACTTCAATTAGGCGGAGTGCCAGAATCAACAGGGCACATTCCCTTCCGCCAGGTACCTCTGGTAGCTTTTTTGAACCCATTTTTTTCTTCTGCTAATAAAGCTTTAAATAAAAAATTAGCAAATTGCATGGGCGTGAGTCTGCATGATACATACTATTCTGCCATGCAAACCCTAGAACAGCAGCATACTAACCAAAATAAATGAAGATTATGTCTTGGAATATTAGAGGGTCGGGGGACCCCACCAAAAATCATGTTGTCAATCTGATCATCTCTCCTCTTCATGTTGATATCTTATTTATACAAGAATCTAAAGTTTCTAATCCACCCATTTCTATAATTCGTCAACTTTGTGGTCCTCACCTATCTGGTTGGTCCCACGTGGTTGCTGTTGACTCATGTGGTGGGCTAATTACAGCGTGGAATGAAAATGTCTGGACGCTTTGTCAATCTCTATCGCACCCTTCTGTTTTGCACGTGACCCTTCACCATATTCATTCAAATACTTTCTTCCACTTCACTAATGTTTACGCTCCTAATGACCCCCCAACAAAGATCAGAAGTTTGGCAACATTGTCTCAACTTATCGCAAAGTGTTAATGGTCCATGGATCATTTGCGGAGATTTCAATACCACTCGTTTCTCTTTTGAACGTAATTCAGGCACTATCTCTTCTGATTCAGACTCTTTTAACTCTTTCATCAACTCCTGTTCTCTCATCGACCTGCCCATTAACAATCGTAGATTCACATGGACAAGTAGAAGAAATGATCCTTCGTTATCAAAAATTGGCAGATTCTTCTTTAACTTACTTTGGGAGGATCTGTTTTCCCTTTCTTTGGTTAATGGTCTAGCCACAACCATTTCTGATTACTGCCCAATTGTCCTTGACACTCAAGGTAACACACCAATTAAACGACCATTCAGATTTGAGAGACTCTGGACACTTGAACCTTCCTTTGATGACTTCATCAAGCACATTTGGTCTCAACCTATGAATAACAATTCAGCAACATCTAGAGTGGTTTGTAAGCTTCGTTCATTGCGCAAACTGATTCGCCCTTGGGCCAAAAACATTTGGAACTCATTGAAAACCAGAATTTCTTCCACTTAAGAGGCCATTTTAAACCTGAAAATTATAGAAGAAATCCGTCCTCTATCAGACTTTGAGAGACATGACCTGAAACACCATGAAACAGAATTAGAGAGACTTATCAAACAAGAAGAAATTGGCTGGAAACAGCGTTCTAAAGCTAAATGGATCAATGAAGGAGATAAAAACACAGCATACTTCCACTGCTTGGCTAATGGCCACCGTCGTGCGTCCTTTATTTCTGAAATCATTCACAACAATATCGCAATAACTGAACCAAAAGATATGTGCATCCTCTTTACCCAATTTTATAGAAACATTCTGGGTTCTCATCCACCTTCATCCCCTGCGGTTGATTGGCATAAATTATATCCTAACCCTGTGCATATGGCCATTGATCACCCATTCATAGAAGAGGAGATCTGGGTTGCCCTTAAGGATATGGCGGCAGACAAGGCCCCTGGGCCAGATGGTTTTGGCCATGTTTCTTTAAACATTTTTGGCCCACTGTTAAACATGACCTGGTCGAGATGTGTTCTGAATTTTACTCCAACGCATCAGAAATCGCTAAACTCAATTATGCTAATATCATCCTTATTCCCAAATTTCCTGGAGCTAATACTCTTCCCTCATTCAGACCCATCAGTCTTCTCAATACCACATTCAAAATCATCACCAAAATCTTAGCGATCAGACTCCAAAATCACATTTATGATTTGGTGGGTAAAGAACAATCTGCTTTCATTCTAGGAAGAAATATTTTAGACTGTGTTGCTGCTACTCAAGAGGTTATCTCCTTCTGTCATTCTACTAATTTCCCTGGAGTTCTTATTAAGCTTGACTTCTCAAAAGCATTTGATTCGGTTAATTGGAACTTCATTCTAGATCTCATGTCCCAGAGAGGTTTCTCAAGGAAATGGTGTAGTTGGATTAAACATATCCTAGCCACTAGTTATTCATCTATCAGTATTAATGGGGAATTTGGAGTTAAAATAAAATCTAGAAGAGGTTTAAGACAAGGAGACCTCCTTTCACCTTTAATATTTGTTTTGATTGTCGACGTATTTAACCAAATGGTGAAATTGTCTCTATCCCACAACATTCTTTCAGGCATCTCCCTACTAAACTCCAACCTTACCATTACTAACCTACAATTTGCTGATGATACTATCCTTTTCACCACCCCTTCTCCACAAAACATTCACAACCTAAAAGTTCTCTTATACACCTTTGAATTCATTTCGGGTCTCTCTATTAATTTTAATAAAAGCTCCATTATCATGTTGGGTAATTGCTCTTACCTCGGTGTCTCAATTGCTGAATGCCTTAATTGCAAGGTTGGATCATTCCCCATTTCATATGTTGGTATCCCTTTGCGTCCCACCAAACTCCACAAAGCAGATTGGACTCCTCTTATCTCAAAAATTGAATCTAGACTCGCAAATTGGAAGGCTAATTCCTTATCTTCAGCTGGTCGCCTTGTCCTTCTCAAGAATGTACTCTCCTCAATGCCAACTTACTGGATGCCTTTTCACAAATTACCCATATGGGTTATCAATAAAATTGCTTCCATCCGAAGTCCTTTCCTTTGGAATGGGGATAAACTCAAAAGACGTGTCAATTGGCAAACAGTATGTCTTCCTTACTCTCGTAGGGGTTTGAATGTTCATCAGTTTTCCACTTTCAATCTCGCTCTCTTAGCTAAATGGATTTGGCGTGCTCTCTCTCCTTCTCATTTCATTTGGAAGGACTAGATCTTATTGCGTCTATATAATGCTAATCCATTCTGTATTCTTCACTTCAGCCCCTCCTCACGACCATCCCCATTCTGGAGAGGTGTTTTGACCTCTCTCGCTAGGGTTAAATCGCTTTTCCATGTTAAGGTAAACAATGGTGAATCATGTTTGTTTTGGCAAGACATTTGGAATGGTGAGATTCCCTTATCCTCCCCTTTACCCAACCTTGGTCCTCGTAACATTTCTAACCCATAGACAATTGCAGAAGTTTTCAAGTTGGGTCCATTGGGCTTACTTCCCAACTCGTTGTTTGGGCTTACCACTCTCCATGAACTGGTCAAGATCGGAGAAATTATAAATACTTTTCATCTTTCTTCTGGGCCGGATTCTTTTTGTTGGGCTTTGGGATCTTCACAAAAATTCTCGGTCAAAACGTGCTATAATTATCTTGTTCATCCTGGCCGATGCTACTCTTACTCCAGAATTTGGAAATGTCATCTTCCTCCATGCATCATTTTCTTTCAATGGTTATTAATTCACAATCGCATCAACACAAAAGACAGACTTCGCCACTTTAACATTGACGTCGATCCAATCTGTGTCCTCTGCAATCTCAATAATGAATCTCCTACCCACCTGTTCTTCGAATGTGACTTCTCTTTCGCTGTCTGGGCTGCTATTAGCTCATTCGTTCTTGTCTTCGTCCCTTCAATTCGTTCTTTCTTCGATTACTGGCAGCAAAACCCCCCGACCTCTTAAAGGATTCTCTGGTGGCAATCTTCTCATGGTGTATCTGGTTAGAGCGCAACGCTTATGTCTTCGGCAAACCCAAAAAGTTATTGATGGGAACTTGTTACCAAATCTTGCATCTCTTCGAATTATGGACAGGCACAGCCAGACATGCTCATTTCAGACTCTCCCTTCCCAGGCCTCTTTTGCCAGGTTCCCAAGGAAGCAGTTCGTTGTTTCCGTACAGATGGGGTTCAGCAAGTAATTTTATTTTGGTTGTGTATTAATCACTATTATGTGAAGTGGCTGCTATTTGTACATATCATCAGTACTCTGTAGACTATCTGCTATGACCGTCTTGGTCTGTTCTATGTTTGCTACTGGTTGGGCCTGTCAACCAGATATTATTTTCAGCTTTATATGCATTTACTCGTAACCGACTGTATAGTGACACTTTACACACCCGTCTTCCTCTAAAAAAAGCCTCACAATCGAGAAATGAAAAATTGGGAAGGCAACATGGCTAGTTGGGTCGCACCCAAGCAGGGTATATTTGTCTCTGATCTAGAGAAAATTCATTTTGTTCTTCTTTTATTTTTGTATCTCCCGGGAATGCTCTTGTCCGTACCGACCGTTGGTGACAAAATATTCGATATACTCAAGCTGAATGAGTGGTCGGTCATGTGTGGCCGAGTTGCAAGATGTTTTTGTTAAACCCCTATGTATCCCCTCTAGAGTACACTGATAGGAAGGTGGTCCCCATACCTTGTCATAATTGGAATCCATTCTCCAATAAGCCCCATGCGGTTTATATTTTAAAATGAATATGTAGAGTGTGAGATGCAAGCGTTCTGCTAGATGGTTATTTATTTGTGATTTGATAGACACTATTATAATATCACCGGATTTTGATATATCAAAAATGTTTTGGGTTATTGTAAGGTAAAAACCGTCTATGTTTATGTATTGACTGGTCTTATTGTAACGACCCAGATTTTTGGCCATTTAATTATTAATACTTAAATTTGTTTTAAATATTTTATTTGAAATATAAAACGATTTTTATAAGAAATATATTAATTAAATGAATTTTGAACTTATAATTTATAATATAATTTAAATTGAGCTTGCAATGTCACAGCAGTTCATAATTTAATGTTTTGAACTTCAACTTAATATACAGGATCCAATATAAGTCGAATTTCTTTGAAACAAGAAAAGTCCGGACCTATTTGGTTATATTTTAATAATGGAAGTGAAAAACCGGGATTTCGTCTTATAGATTTAGAGTTATGTCCAAATCAAAATTTCAAATAGTCGCTATGGAATTATTTATAAATTATAATGGTTTATTTTATATATAAATCAATTTTAAATAATCTGAATGTTGTTTTAATTTGAAATATAGAGTTATAAAACCAAATATGTTTTTTTTGCAGTTGTATGATATCTTATTCGGATATACACGATAATAAAAAATTTATTATTTTTAAATTGAGTTGTTTTGAATTTATTTATAATTTATATCTTCTCAATATGTTCGAATTTAATCTCGAAACTTGTTTCATAGTGTTTAAAATAACTGGTTAAATCCAAAAAGTCAGTCGTAAGGTTTTGATTCGAATTTGGAACCACCATCGTTTTCAAATGGTCACAATATAAAATCTAAACCAAATCTTATTAAATCCTTACCAAAATCGAAGCAGTGTATTAACCTATATGATAATCTCTACAAATCATAACAACAAATCTAGGCTAAAATCTTATTTTCAATTAAAAGGTCAGCCAGATTTACGTTGAAAAGAAAGTCTAAAAAATTATATAATTCATCTGGTAAAGGCAAAAACTTTGGTTAGTTGACATAGTTAGGGTAAGACGTATGGGTATCTATGTTGTCAAAATTAAAGCTGCTACCCAATATTTCTCAACCACATGGCTATGAAGACTGAAGCATACCTAACTACCTACACACTACAACTATTCTCTTATGCGTGGGTACCAAGACAATTGGTTCCGTGCATGGAAAGCTTTCTACACCATACGTACCAGGGCATTTAAGTTGTGCGTGCCAACGTGTCACTCCCATAAATACAGTACATCCTCCTTTTCAATTCTCAAAACAAAAACCAGAAATCCCTAAATTGTTTTCTATAGCTTCAAAAAAAAAAGCCTCACAAATAGAAATTCCTCAACAAATGTTTAAAAATCGAAATATTCACAAAATCCATTTGGTTTTCGATCCGTTTGCCATATAAAATCGAGATCTTCAATCTCGTATGCATTTTTACTGGTTCGACCTCCTTCTCCGTTCTCAGTTCAGTGATGGTGTCAAAGGACAAAGTGCTCGGCTACTCCCAGTCGGAGGTGTAGACACTTCGGTCGCTCCATCAAGCGGCGGCGAACTCGAGCAAGGGTGCTCAAGTAGAAGCATTAACGTGGGAAGAAAAATATAAATGAGCAATGAGATTTGTTAGCATCAGGTTCAAACGTTGGTTTGGGTCGACTTCGGGAGGTCTGGTCTCCGGAGAGGGGTGGCAGCGTGGGGGATTTCTATTCGAGAATGGTTCAGTTATATGAAGCTGCTCTATGGAGCAGTACGGGTGAAGAAGCTGTTATATGAAGCTGCTATGTTGATTGACACAGTTGGATGAAGGAACGAGGTTGATAAAATTGAGGGAAGTCACGACAACATGGAGGATGCGGGATTATTTCCAGAAAGGAAGAAGAGTTACTGCGGGGAAGTATCGAACGGGATTTCTGGTCTGAGGTTGCTTTTTGAACTCGTGAAGGGACTGTATGCCACTAGAGCAGACAAACGATCGGAGGAGTTGCAACAGTGGCTTTATTTTGGGATTAGTGTTGCAGGGAAGGTATGAGATGCGTTAGCTTCAAAATGGAGGGTACAGTGTAAATGGTTAAGGGAAGGATAATACATGCGTTCAAGTTTTTGCATGGGAAGTGGGAACCGTGTATTAAGAGGATGAAGGAGCAGGTTCGAATGTATTGATTGGGAGATTGGAGGATCGGAATTCGGTTGTGTGAAGTGTTGGTATGGGGTTCGGGTAATTGCGATGAAAGGAGTAGCAAGGTGTTTAAAATTTGGAAACCATGGTGAGAGGAAGTATTAAGCACGGTAATAAAAGAGATTAGTAAAGAAAATATAGATGAAGGAAGGTTTGGGTATACTTTAATCTGATACTGGAAGTGAAATTCGCAAGTAAAAGAAGAAAAGGAAAATGGTAATGGATTTTCTTTGCTGTAAGTGAATTGCGGAGTGCTATAGTAGTGGTTGGGGCATTCTTTGCTGAGTATGAATGAGCGTGACTTGTTCCGGGAGGATCCATGGCTTGTGTTGATGAGCGAAAAGGCAAGTCAACTTTGTGGGTTTGGCAAAATCAAGGCATTCATAATAAAAAAATGATATCGTCAATGCAGTTAACTACTAAAATTAGGAATTTACTTAGTGTTAATACCGAATTAAGGTGAGTAATTAGAAATTAAGTAATTACGGCTGTTTTAAATCAACGTTATTATGGGACTGTTTATCGATTTGGTCATGTGTTCAAAGAATCAGACCAAACTAGTCACATTGGAACGATGAGAGCTTCGTTGTGAGACTGATTTCACTAAGAGCAAAGTTGTTGGAATTTCGTAATAAAATCAAACGCTGTTTGATTTTAACGAACATAAAAGCAGAACCGTCAACTGCAAACATGGTGAGTAAACTCACTAACTCTGCCTCGTCTATATTTTTATATAAACAAGTTTTAAATTCTTATATCGTAATTTTATACTGTGTAATGGTTGTTTAGATGAATGGTTGAAATGATCGAATAGTTATATATATCCAACCGTTGGTTGAATATTGATTTTGTTTACCATGAAATCATATATTGAAGTGAAATTGATGTTATATATGCTAAATAACATTTGTGGATGCAGGGAAACAGGTTGGAGGAATCCAACTGGATTCCTCAACATTTATATCATTGTGTTTTCATTTATGGTGGTATATGTTGTGATATATATATCCTGTGATTGATCTTGTTGTGTTTAAACATCATTGGCCCTAGAATTTTGGTATTTAAATACAATAAAATATTTTCGAATCGAAAATAAAATTTGAGATTTTAAAAGGAAATATATTTTTCCAAAAAATTGAAGTGTAATTTCGAATGGAGTTAAAAAGTAGAAACTTGTTTTATTAAAACAAGAAGTTGATTTTAAAGGAGTTTATAAATAAAATGGATTATTTATCGTAGGATAAATTAAAATATGAATTCAAATTTGAATTTATATGGAAAATTGGAAATCAAATTTGAAACCAATATTTAAGATGCGATTTGAACTTAGCTAATTATAAGAGAATGGTATGGTAAAATCTGAATAGAAGTTATAAACAGAATTTGGGTTTAAGATATTATTTTGAAGTACGAAATCAAACTGATTTGATTTTATATAAAAGAAATATATTCACAACTAAAGTGAATAATGGTTTAAAGGAAATATTTTGCAAATGAAATATCTCTAAAGGGAATTTAGATTTGAAATATGAATCCAAATTGAAATTTCAATAAGGAAGGAAAATGGGTAACCATTTCAAAAGAAAATGATGAGTTTTAGTTCAAATTTCGGAATATAAAATAAAGTGTGATAATGTTTTGTAAACTAGAATATATCAAGGAAGTTGATAATGATTTGGAAAGGATAAATTCAAATGTGAATCTGGAATTTGAATTAACCTGCAATGGTAGATAAATTCCGAAGTTTAGAATATAATCGAATGTAGATTATTTGGGAGGGAGAGAGTTATTTATTGGAATTCGATTATATCGAATTTAGGGAAGTAGTTATTTTTGCTTTCCATTTTGAATCAAATTTAATTATTTAATTATTTTTTATTTACTTATTAATTGAATTAATGAGTACAAGTTATATTTTTATATACCAAATATTGGGAAACAACAATTATAACATTTCTGTTATAATAAATGTTTTATAAATCTAAACAGTGTTTTTAATTGCTATTGTTATAATAAATGTTTTTTTAAATCCAAATATTTGGAAACAACGATTATAACGCTAACATTATAATAAATGTTTTGGAAGTCTAAACAGCGATTATAACGCTGCTGTATAATAAATGTTTTGTAAATCTAAACATCAATTTTAATGCTACCATTATAATTAATGTTTTATAAATCAAATACAACGATTATAACCCTACCGTTATAATCAATATTTTTTCGTAAAAGAAGTAGATTCATAGAGTGAATCTGAGAGATTGCATAAGCGATATTTTGTTAGAAGTTGTGAGCTTTGACTATTTCAAAGTTAAGAATGCCGTTCAGTTAAGGTCTAAGAGGTAATTATACCCCAACTTGACTGACTGCATGATTTACGGAGAAATGGTTAAGGTTCGGTAGCAAGGATTGGTTAGTGATATCGTTAGTTAATGAATGATTTATGGTTTGAATTATAATAACGACGTTTTATAACATCAGTTTAATTTAAAAGATTTTGAAATGTTTTACCTAAATAAAATGAGAGATATTTTCTATACATAGAAAATGAAATAATTTGGTCAACGAGGAATTAATAAGTGGAAGACGGAAACATTTTCCAAAATTAATAAGGTATATTCTCTGAATATAGAAAATAAGGATTCGTGAATATTCAGAAATGTTTTCTAATTGGAATACGAGATATTTTTCTTGAATAAAGAAATGTGAGATGTTTTCCAATAATCCAGAAAGACAATTGAATTTTGAAAGAATCTAGAAGAGGGAAAGATGAGAATTGGAAATGATGATATGATAAGGAATTAATTTAAAATGGGGCTGTATTGCTTAATTCTTGATCGGTAGAATTTCAAATTGGAAATAGGATCGTTGGTTGTATGTATGTTCCTTTGATTGTTAAATAACCGACTATCAAAGTTTTAATTTATTTTATACCTCCATTGTCAATACGGAGAGACCGGGATCAGATTTATTATCTGAAAACCACTCCGTATTGGCATAAGAGTTACAAATCAACTTATGATAAATTTAATTGAAGACGGAGTAAAGTGCAAGGGTTGTTTTATTAATCCTAGGTAGAAATTACCCAAGATGGATTGATGGAATAGTGCTTCGGTTTGTTCAGCCCCATGACAACGTATATGGATGGATCTGACAATGTGGAATTCAAAGTAAACGATGGCAAGATGTTCTGAAAAAGTAATCGTGACCTCAAGCCTCATCACCCGGGAAATGACAAAAATCGGGCAGGTAGCATGGCCAAGTGGGTCATTCCCATTAGGTGTATTATCACCTGATCTAGAGAAATTCTGTTTGCTTCTTATTCTATGCTGTATGCTTTGGTAACGGTTGCTGATCAGAACCGTCGGTGATAATATTCTCGATACACTCAAGTTAAATGAGTGGTCAGCCATGTGTGGGCCGGGTTGCAAGACGTTCTTATTGAATCCAGTGTATTCCCGTCTAGAGATACATAATCGGAAGGTGGTTCCATACCTTGTCATGTTGGAAATCCAATCTCCAATAAGCGCCCTACGGTTTTTGGTTTTATATTATATATGGAGCGTGAGATGCAAGCGTTCCTCTAGATACTATTTATTTGTTGTAGATATTTTTATAATATCACTGGATTTTATATCAAAAATATTTTTGGTTATCGTAAGGTAAAAATCATCTGTGTTTATGTGTGGATTGGTCTTACGATTATAATTTCTTTCGAAAGAATTTTGAAAGTTAAACAAATGGTTAGAGTTTACTCACACCAGTCCCATGACTGACCCAGAGTTTATTTTATTTCTTTTCCCTAAACTCTTGGTTGCCCAAATTTGTATAGGAAATCAAGTAGTCGGCATTTTACAGACTCACTTAGAGGAGCTTGAAGAAGGAGGCTTCAACTGTTAGCTATAGACTATCATATTTTCCTCTGTGTACTATGTTGTATCTGGAAGTAGGTGTTTATAACTGTTCCAGGAATAACCGTTGTGCTATGATGACGGTA
Source organism: Allium sativum (assembly GCA_030737875.1). Classification (NCBI taxonomy): domain Eukaryota; kingdom Viridiplantae; phylum Streptophyta; class Magnoliopsida; order Asparagales; family Amaryllidaceae; genus Allium; species Allium sativum. The sequence continues at coordinate 27,949,753 of CM060925.1, read as the reverse complement.
TCTATATACAGTTACTGATTTGTATATCAAAAGTTATGTTATATAATATATTTTATTCATTCCGCCGTGTGACTTATGTTCTTAGTTTTCTTCTATTCTAATTTTTCTTTCTTTCTATTTCTCATCCTCTAACTTCTTTCTATTAATGATTCGTATTTCTGTGCAATTTGGGTTGGACGTGTGGTGTATTTAGTCAACTCAAAGGGTACAGAAATTTGGGCCATTGCATTTGATATTAGAGTTGAAGGTTGAGTAGTAACCTTGGCTCTGTGGCGTAGCTCAATTGATATGGGATTAGTAATATCCTATATTGAGTTTGAGTGTATAAATATGAGCGCGTATTTGTAGATTGTATAAAACAAATTGTTATATATTGTGTTGACTGGTTTGTTGAGTGGTTTATGAATTCTGGTCGATACAAAATGTACAATTGTATTGATAGGTGTTTCTAAACTCTCGAATAAAACAATTCAATACACTATTGTTTTAAAATGTTTAAATGAAATAATTTTGCCCAAAAATTATTTTGATATAAAAGGAATAATTTCTGAATTATTATACATGAATGTGTTGATTGTTATTACAATCAAATGGAATTATGAAATATTGGAATGGTTAAATATTTGTATATGGATAATGTATACAAATGAGATGAACCAAGATTAAGTTCAAACCAGAATTGGAATTTAAATTCCGGGTGTTTAGAAAATATTTTCTGAAATATTATAAAGTAATATAACATTACTTAAATGGAATTTGGAAGTGACTAGGCACTGAAATCACTTCAGTGGCGAGAAAATAATTCTGATAATGGATTACGACATTATCAGTATTCATTTTCAAGTTTCTGAGTGACGCATTGCTACCATAGTAATTTGGGAATGAAAAATTTGTTTGAAAAGGACAAGATGTTTTAGAAATTCAAATGTTTTAAATTGAGTTAATTATAAATATATGTATATAAATATATATAATTTCAAACTAATTTGAATAAAACACGAAAATTTGAATTTTGAAATTAAAATTTAACTTGTATAAGTTGAATAGATTGAAATGGTAAAAATGTATCAAATGAATTGAAATTTAACTTAAGTTAAACAAAATTGGATTGGATTAAAAATACTAAATGAAATATAATAAAGATAAATGTTGAGATTCGAATTATTAATATGAATTCGACTTATGGATAAGCAAGTTGAATATATATTGGATGTTGTTAATTGAAATTGAATTGTAATAAATTTGGATTCAAGTATAATAAGTGGATTGACTTAAATACAAATCATATTTGAATTGATACAATGGAAGTGAACTAATCAGAAGTTGATTAGAGATTTAAAAAAATGGAAGTTAGATTGATTAGAAACCAACTGGAAATGGATATATGTATACTGAGAAGATATTGAATGGAAGCAAATGCAAGAGATAGAATTATGCCCGACAAAAAGGTACATGTTTACAATGTTACTTGGGTTTAATGGTTTTATGAGCCTATGGGGCAAGCCGCTTGGATTTTTGATTTTCTTTTGGATTGGAGAAGGCCTAGAAAGGCGAGTTGTGGTTGTACCGATTGAGCCGTGCAAAGGGGATGCTGGCGAAATTTTTCAAAAATTTAAAGAGTTAGAAAATTTTCAAGAAATTTTTGATAATTTAAAATCAAGTTGTTAATTGTAATTGAAATAAGAAAACCAGAATTGGTTAATAAAATTTCAAGTGGAATAATGAAATTGATAAATGGATTTAAAATCAACTGGAATGGGTATGGATATGCAGAAGAGCATATGGATTGAAGACAAGAAAGTGATGATGGATTGTCCAAAACTGGTGGATAGATCATTTGGAAAGAATTATGAATGGTCGACTATTATATAAGAACTCGAAGGTCAGGTAAGAACTGAGTTATGATGATATGGAATATAAGATTTCAACCAAGCAGGTTATGAGGAGTTAGAGTTATAGCATTTTTATGGCTTAGCAATTTCGAGGACGAAATTATTTTAAGGGGGAAAGAATGTAACGACCCGGATTTTTTGCCATTTAATTATTAATATTTAATTTTTTTTAAATATTTTATTTGAAATATAAAATGATTTTTATAAGAATTTTTTTAATTAAATGAAGTTTGAACATATAATTTATAATATAATTTAAATTGAGCTCGTAATGTAGCGGCAGTTCATTATTTAACGTTTTGAACTTCAATTGAATATACAGGATCCAATATAAGTCGAATTTCTTTGAAACAAGAAAAATTCGGACCTATTTGGTTATATTTTTATAATGAAAGTGAAAAATCGAGATTTCGTCTTATAAATTTAGAGTTATGTCCAAATCAAAATTACAAATAGTCACTATGGAATTATTTATAAATTATAATGGTTTATTTTATATATAAATCAATTTTAATAATTCGAACCTTGTTTTAATTTGAAATATAGAGTTATAAAACCAGATATGTTTTTTTTTGGAGTTGTATGATATCCTATTCGGATATACACGATAATAAAAAAATTATTATTTTTAAATTGAGTTGTTTTGAATTTATTTATAATTTATATCTTCTCAATATGTTCGAATTTAATCTCGAAGATTGTTTCATAGTGTTTAAAATAACTGGTTAAATCCAAAAAGTCAGTCGTAGGGTTTTGATTCGAATCCGGAACCACCGCCGTTTTCAAATGGTCACGATATAAAATCTAAACCAAATCTTATCCCTTACCAAAATCGGAGCAGTGTATTAACCTATATGATAATCTTTACAAATCCTAACAACAAATCTAGGCTAAAATCTTATATTCAGTCAAAAGGTCAGCCGCATTTACGTTGAAAAGAAAGATAAAAAATTATATAATTCATCTAGTATACGCAAAATCTTTGGTTAGTTGACATAGTTAGGGTAAGACGTATGGGTATTTATGTTGTCAAAATTAAAGCTACTACCCTATATTTCTCAACCACATGGCTATGAAGACTGAAGCAGACCTAGCTACCTACACACTACAGCTATTCTCTTATGCGTGGGTACCAAGACAATTGGTTCCGTGCATGGCAAGCTTTCTACACCGTGCGTACCAAGGCATTTAAGTCGTGCGTGCCAAGGTGTCTCTCCCATAAATACAGTACATCCTCTTTTTTTGTTCTCAAACAAAAACCAGAAATCCCTAAATTGTTTTCTGTAGCTTAAAAAAAAGCCATATAAATAGAAATTCCTCAACAAATATTTAAAAATCGAAATATTCACAAAATCCATTTGGTTTTCGATCTGTTTGCCATATAATATCGAGATCTTCAATCTTGTATGCATTTTAAGTGGTTCGATCTCCTTTTCCGTTCTCAGTTCAACGATGGTGTCAAAGGACAAAGTGCTCGACTTGGCATCGGCTACTCCCAGTCGGAGGCGTAGACACTTCAGTCACTCCATCAGGCGGCGGCGAACTCGAGCAAGGGTGCTCGAGTAGAAGCAGTAGCGTGGGAAGAAAAATATAAATGAGCAGTGAGATTTGTTAGCATCAGATTTGAACGTTGGTCTGGGTCGACTTCGAGAGGTCTAATCGCCGGAGAGGAGTGGCAGCGTGGGGGATTTCTATTCGAGAATGGTTCATTTATATGGAGCTGCTATATGGAGCTATTGTATGGAGCATTATGGGTGAAGAAGCTGTTATATGAAGCTGCTGTGTTGATTGACACGGTTGGATGAAGGAACGAGAGTGATAAAATTGAGGGAATTCACGAGAATATGGAGGATGCAGGATTATTTCCCCAAGGAAAGAAGAGTCACTGTAGGGAAGTATTGAACGGGATTTCTGGTTTGAGGTTGCTTTTTGCACTCGCGAAGGGACCGTATGCCACCAGAGCATACAAACGATCAGAGGAGTTGCAACAGTGGCTTTATTTTGGGATCAGTGCAGTAGGGAAGGTATGAGATGCAACAGCTTCAAAATGGAGGGTACAGTGTAAATGGTTAAGGGAAGGATAATACATGCATTCAAGTTTTTGCGTGGGAAGTGGGAACCGTGTATTAAGAGGATGAAGGAGCAGGTTAGAATGTATTGATTGGGAGAGAGGAGGATGGGAATTCGGTTGTGTGAAGTGTTGGTATAGGGTTCAGGTAATTGCGACGAAAGGAGTAGCAAGTTGTTTAAAATTTGGAAATCATGGTGAGAGGAAGTATTAAGCACAGTAATAAAAGAGATTAGTGAAGAAAATATAGATGAAGGAAGGTTTGGGTATACTTTAATCTGATACTGGAAGTGAAAGTCGCAAGTAAAAGAAGAAAAGGAAAATGGTAATGGATTTTCTTTGTTGTAAGTGAATTGCGGAGTGCTATAGTACTGGTTAGGGCATTCTTTGCTGAGTATGAATGCGCATGACTTGTTCTGGGAGGATCTGTGGCTTATGTTGATGAGCGGAACAACGAGTCAACTTTGTGGGTTTGGCAAAATCGAGGTATTCACAATAAAAAAATGATATCGTCAATACGATTAACTACTAAAACTAGGAATTTAATTAGTGTTAATGCCGGATTAATGTGAGTAATTAGAAATTAAGTAACTACGATTCTTTTAAACCAACGTTAATATGGGACTATTTATTGATTTGGTCATATGTTCACAGAATCATACCAAACTAGTCACATTGGAACAACGAGAGCTTCGTTGTGAGACTGATTTCACTAAGAGCAAAGCTGTTGGAATTTTGTAATAAAATCAAACGATGTTTAATTTTAATGAAAATAAAAGCAGAACCATCAACTGCAAACAAAGTGAGAATACTCACTAACTCTGACTCATCTATATTTTTATATAAACAAGTTTTAAATTCTTATATCGTAATTTTATACTGTGTAATGGTTGTTTGGATGAATGGTTGATAAATTGGTTGAAATGATTGAATATTTATATATATCCAACCGTTGGTTTAATATTGATTCTGTTTACCATGAAATCATATATTGAAGTGAAATTGATGTTATATATGCTGATTAACATTTGTAGATGCAACTAATCAGGTTGGAGGAATCCAACTGGATTCCTCAACATTTATATCATTGTGTTTTCATTTATGGTGAAATATGTTGTGATATATATATATATATATATTGTGATTGATCTTGTTGTGTTTAAACATCACTGGCCCTAGAATTTTGGTATTTAAATACCGTAAAATATTTTCGAATAGAAAATAAAATTCGAAATTTTAAAAAGGAAATATTTTTTTCCAAAAAAAATGAAGTGTAATTTCGAACGGGGTAAAAAAGTCGAAACTTGTTTTATTAAAACAAGGAGTTGATTTTAAAGGAGTTTATAAATAAAATGAATTATTTATCGTTGGATAAATTGAAATATGAATTCAAATTTGAATTTATATGGAAAAGTGGAAATCAGATTTGAAACCAATATTTAAGATGCGATTTGAACTTAGCAAATTATAAAGGGAATTATAAACGAGATTTTTAATGATTGTAATACAAATGAGATCGGTATGGTAAAATCTAAATAGAAGTTATAAATAGAATTTGGGTTTAAGATATTATTTTGAAGTACGAAATCAAACTGATTTGATTGTATATAAAAGAAATATATTCACTATTAAAGTGAATAATGGTTTAAAGGAAATATTTTGCAAATGAAATATCTCTAAAGGGAATTTAGATTTGAAATATGAATCCAAAGTGAAATTTGAATAAGGAAGGAAAATGGGTAACCATTTCAAAAGAAAATAACGAGTTTTAGTTCAAAATTCGGGATATAAAATAAAGTATGATAATGTTTTGTAAACTGGAATATATCAAGGAAATTGGTAATGATTTGGAAAGGATAAATTCAAAAGTGAATTTGGAATTTGAATTAACCTGCAATGGTAGATAAATTTCGAAGTTCATAATATAATCGAATGTGGATTATTTGTGTGTGAGAGAGAGTTATATATTGGAATTCGATTATATCGAATTTAAGGAAGTAGTTATTTTTACTTTCCATTTTGAATCAAATTTATTTATTTACTTATTAATTGAATTAATAAGTACAAGTTATATTTTAATATACCAAATATTGGGAAACAACGATTATAACATTACTGTTATAATAAATGTTTTATAAATCTAAACCGTGTTTTTAATTACTGTTGTTATAATAAATGTTTTTTTAAATCCAAATATTTGGAAACAACGATTATAACGCTAACATTATAATAAATGTTTTGAAAGTCTAAACAGCGATTATAATGCTTCTGTATAATAAATATTTTGTAAATCAAAACAACAATTTTAATGCTACCATTATAATTAAAGTTTTATAAATCAAATACAGCGATTATAACACTACCGTTATAATCAATATTTTTCCGTAAAAGAAGTAGATCCATAGAGTGAATCTGAGAGATAGCATAAGCGATGTTTTGTAAGAAGTTGTGAGCTTTGACTATTTCAAAGTTAAGAATGTCATTCAGTTAAGGTCCAAGAGGTAATTATACCCCAACTTGAATTACTGCATGATTTACGAAGAAATGGTTAAGGTTAGGTAGCAAGGATTGGTTAGTAATATCATTAGTTAACGAATGATTTATGGTTTGAGTTATAATAACGATGTTTTATAACATCAGTTTAATTTAAAAGATTTTGAAATGTTTTACCCAAATAAAATGAGAGATATTTTCTTTGCATAGGAAATGAAATAATTTGGTCAACGAGGAATTAAGAAATGGAAGATGGGAATATTTTCCAATATTAATTAGGTATATTCTCTGAATATAGAAAATAAGGATTGTTGAATATTCAGAAATGTTTTCTAATTGGAATACGAGATATTTTTCTTGAATAAAGAAATTTGAGATGTTTTCCAATAATCCAGAAAGACAATTGAATTTTGAAAGAATCTAGAAGAGGGAAAAATGAGAAATGGAAATGATGATATGATAAGGAATTATTTTAAAAAGGGGCATGTTTTGCTTGATGCTTGATCGGTAGAATTTCCAGTAGGAAACAGGATCATTGGTTGTACGGATGTTCCTTTGATAGTTAAATCACCGACTATCAAAGTTTTAATTTATTTTATACCTCCGTTGTCAACACAGAGAGAACCGGGATCAGATTTATTATCTGAAAACCACTCCGTATTGGCATAAGCGTTACGAATCAACTTATGCTAAATTTAATTAAAGACGGAGTAAAGTGCAAGGGTTGTTCTATTAATCCTAGGTAGAAATTGCTCAAGATGGATTGATGGAATAGTGCTTCGGTTTGTCCAGTCCCAGGACAACGTATATGGACGGATCTGGCAATGTGGAATTCAAAGTAAATGATGGCATGATGTTCTGAAAAAGTGATCGTGACCTCAAGCCTCATCACCCGGGAAATGACAAAAATCGGGCAGGCAGCATGACCAAGTGGGTCATCCCCATTAGGGGTATTATCAACTGATCTAGAGAAATTCCATTTGCTTCTTATTCTATTCGTTGTTGTATGCTTTTGGTAAGAGTTGCTGATCACAACCGTTGGTGATAATATGCCCGATACACTCAAGTTAATTGAGTGGTCAGCCATGTGTGGGCCGGGTTGCAAGACATTCTTGTTGAACCCAGTGTATTCCCATTTGGAGATACACTATCGGAAGGTGGTTCCATACCTTGTCATGTTGGAAATCCAATCTCCAATAAGTGCCATGCGGTATTTGGTTTTATATTATATATAGAGCGTGAGATGCAAGCATTCCTGTAGATTTTATTTATTTGTTATAGACATTATTATAATATCACCGGATTTGATATCAAAAATATTTTTGGTTATCGTAAGGTAAAAACCATCCGTGTTTATGTGTGGATTGGTCTTACGATTATCATTTCTTTCGAAAGAATTTTGAAAGTTAAACAAATGGTTGGAGTTTACTCACACCAGTCCCATGACTGACCCAGAGTTTATTTTATTTCTTTTCCCTAAACTCATTAGTGCCCAAATTTGTACGGGCAGTCAAGTAGTCAGGATTTTACAGACTCACTTGGAGGAGCTTGAAGTTGGAGGCTTCACCTGTTAGCTATAGACTATCATATTTTCCTCTGTGTACTATGTTTTATCTGGAAGCAGGTGTTTATAACTGTTCCAGGAATAATCGTTGTGCTCTGATGATGGTATGTATATATAGTTACTGTTTTGTATTTCAAAAGTTATGTTATATAATATATTTTATTCGTTCTGTTGTGTGACTTATGTTCTTCTTTTTTACTATTCTAATTTTTCTTCCTTTCTATTTCTCATCCTCTAACTTCTTTCTATTAATGATTTGTATTTCTGTGCAATTTGGGTTGGACATGTGGTGTATTTAGTCAACTCAAAGGGTACGGAAATTTGGGCCATTACACTTACGATTACAATTTTCTTTCGAAAAGGATTTTCAAAGTTAAACAGGTTGTTTGTGCTATGAATTTATCACTTAAAGTATTCCAGACTAATCCGGGTGAATTTTGCTTTGCTTCAAATGTGCTCGGGTCACGCAGTGTATATTTCTAGATTTGGTTTCGCTTGGAACTGTAGAAGGGGAGCTGGAGTCGAGACGTATTCCTATATTTACTTGTACTAGTTTATTCCACAGCCTATTGATGGATATGAATTTTAACTCTAATGTTGTAATCATATACAATTATCTTTGAATAAAGTATTGTTGATTATTATATTTTGTCCATTACACTTTGAGACTCTAATCTTCTTATTCTTCTACTCTAATATTTGTTTCTTTATTCTCTCACCCTCTAATTTCTTTCTCGTAACTACCTTCTTTTCTGTGCAATTTTAGTTGTCATAGGTACGGAAAAAGTGGATCATTACATATGTACTCAAAGGGTTATATATTAATAGAGAATGATTATATGTTGTGAATTGACAATGTGGCAGGCTAAGTGCTGAGCCAATCAAAGCTTTTTGTTGAAAAGCGAAGCTTTGTGGATGATGATCAAAGCATGGATGATATAGCGTAGCTGTGTGTTTAAATGTAGAGCCTCACAACCCGTGAATGACCAAAATGGGATGACGGAACGCAGAAATAAGGGCATATGTTTCCCTATATGTCTAAAAAGTGATGCTATGGTATGTAGCCTATGAAAGTTTACTTTTGTGGATGATGGATTGAGGCGCCTCGGATGATGATGGTCAAATACGACCTTATGGAACATTATGTTCAGGAAAGATCCTAATCAGCCATGTTCAATGCTGACAGGCTCTACCGCTCCGAAGAACCATGTGTTGAGTCCTGGGATATCTTGCTAGAATGTGCCGAATGGTTGAGGAAAATCCTTTGTCTTGATCGTTGACGGAATCCAACTTCCAATACCAGTTTTGCATTTTTATATGTAACCTAATAGCCAACATAATGGAATGGGGTATTATGCGAGCTAAGATATACACATTTACTTTCGAAAGTGACTTCGGCACTATGCACTAGTAATAATATCAAAAATATTTATTTTCTATGTATCAAGCATGTTTGGTTATTATAAGGTAAAACTCTTTCCTCCGGTTTGCGTTGCATTATGTGATGAGACTTGAGTCATACAATATCATCATTTTTCAAAAAGCATTGGAATAGTTTTATGCTTGGTATTCATGTGGAGAAAACCCATCCCGTGTTATACGACTTGATTACATGATTTACCTTACTTTAAATTAAAAATAAGTGACTATTTTAGTTCTCACATCAGTCCCATGAATCATTCAGAGTTTATTGTTTCCCACCTTAACTCTAAGTGCCCACATTTTCCCCACGGGCAAGCTAGTAGTTTTGGCTTGTAGGTATTTTATAGAGCAAGTGCTGGATTGAAGCTAAATCGTTGTCTAGAGCATTTTATTTCTTCCGCTGAGAGTTTATGTTTTACGCTATGTACATATTATGCACTCTGATATAGTTATTTCCGTTGCACATGTATTTATTGTTATACTATGATGTAAATTTGCAACGTCCCGAATTTTTAGTGATTTAATAATTTATTAAATTAATTATTTAAATAATTGTTTAGCAATTTAAATGATTCGAATTTGAAATATTACTAATATTTAATTAATTTCAATATCGGAATAATAAATTTAATTTCTGAATATAGTCGGAAATAGTTGAAATGGGAAATGTTATGTAAATTGGATAATTTAATGAATTTAATTCAGTCTAGAATTGAATTATTATAATGAATTTATTATTTAAACAATGATTGAATGTTATAATTATAATATAATTTAAAACGAGCTCGCAACATCGCGGTAGTTCGTAATATCGAGTTTTGAACTTCAGCTGAGTATACATGATTCGTTGTACTTGGATTTCTTCGAAACAAGGAACGTTGGAATTTTTCTAACGGAAGTGAAAGATCGAGATTTTGTTTTATAGATTGTGAGTTATGTCCAAATCAAATTTTCAAATAGTCGTTACGGAATCGTTTATAAACTATAATGTTGTATTTAATTATATTTAAATATTGGTTTCGTATTTGGGCAAGATTTTCAAGACGTATCTTTAATTTAATTTTTAGAATTTTACTGTAATTTTTATTTTGGAAAATAAGCAACTTTTTATTTGGAATATTTTACACCCTAGATCAGCATTTTGGGATTTCACAAAATAAGCTAACTTGTCTATATTATTATACTTTTGGAATCATGACACATTGCTGAGCACAACGGTATGTTTATTTTTGTCTATAGCGGTTCGTAAAAACTTCACTTTAAAAACAAAGCATATCCATGCCACAACGGATCATAAACATATATATATATATATATATATATATATATTAAAATATGAGATACATATTGTTTTACTTAGCAATTAAGGAACTAGGAAAGACTGAAATGAACAGCTCATGGCAGACCTAACTGAAGACCTTCCCCTCTATCAAACTCAAACGTACACGCAGCTAGCCTGTAAAACAAAAGATAGACAGTCCTACCTATCTTACTAATACTTTTATACTAAGGAATCCACATATATAAATAGAAACATCTTCCTACTTGTTTTTTTCGTTACGAAAACCCTTCAGCCGCAAGATTTTAATGGAAAACAAAATAAAAAATATCAAATACCGTTCCCATCTAAAAAGAACACGAGACCAAGGTGATCGATCTGAGGTATTTTTGGTGAGGATCGATTATCCTTCCTGGAGATCCAAACGACAACAGGAGCTATAAAAAACGGAAACAAATCAAACAAACTCCTCTCACCTCTAAAAAATCGTAGAAATAAAACTGCTTGGCATGAAAATGGAATTTTGAGCATGAAGTGGGATGGATGACAGACGTGTATGGACAGGATGGAAAGTAACACCACGTCTAAACTTTTGGGATGATTTTTGGTGAAACAATGTCGTAGGTTTTGTAGTGCTGTGTGTATATGGGCTAAGAGTGGAGAAGGCTGACGACGTCAGGGAAAGGGAAAGGATGGCACTTTGGTTTGTATTTAAATGGAGAGAAACGAGTGTGGAGGAGAAGTAAAGTAGTGGCATGGATGTTTTGTATGCAGGAGTTTCAGTTTTTAGATATTTTTTTGTGGAAGAAGTTATCACGCGTGGTCTGGGTTGTTTATTTAAGATTGGCTGAGCCAAAATCCCAGTAGTTAAAAAGAAAAAAAAAGGTTTTTACAATGTGAATGGTGGATCAACATGAAGGGGAGTCATAAACGATGGAGCTCGGGGTTTCGAACTGGAAAAAAAAAGAATTTCGTATGGAGCAAGTTGATTTTTAGATAGGCCGAGGGAAACATATAAAGGTGAGTAGGTCGACTTATTAAGGTAAAGCCCACATTAATAATTTATATTTAAGTTTAAATTTAATGATGAATAGGGTATAAACTTATAAAATTATTAACTAATGAATACACTATCCAAATTTAACGAAACAAGATCCTTAGGATCGTATGGACGCAAGCTACGCAATGGAACTAGTCTGGAGCGATTTGGAGGTCGTTACAATTTTAGACAAAATAAAACGCTTGATTGAATCAACCGAATGTTAATCGTTATTTAACGATTAATGACCAAGGTGAGTAAACTCATTAACTCTATCCAATTCTATAATTTTATATACATATTTTAGAACTGATAAAAAAATGGTTAAATGTTGTGTGATGGTTGTTTGATGGGTGCAGATAAATTGGTTGAACACACACACACACATATATATATATATTGTTATATATATAAGTCATTGGTTGAATACCGATTATAATATTTCATATTGATATGAAAGTGATGTTGTTTATATTGATTTAACATCTGTGGATGTAGGAAGATAAGTTGGAGGGATCCAACTGGATTCGTCAACAATTTATTGTTGTTTTTCATATATTGTATTAGATGATGTGATAAATAATCTATGATTAACTATTATGTGATTGGGATGTGGAATAAACATCGACCTTTGTATACCGTAAAGTTATATGGAAAAGAATTCGAGTTTTAAAAGGGAAAATCTATTATTTAGTATTTTTAAATAATAGAAATTTAATCTTGACTAGGCTAGAATCTAATAACTTGTTTTTGATTATATAAAAGCATGTAGTTGATTTATAAATGATATTTATAAATGAAGTGAAATGATTATTATTAAATAGTTTGAAAATATAAATTCAAGAAATGAATTGATTTAAAAGAAAAAGGGAAATCGTTTAGAGATAAAAAAAGATGAAATTATTTCAATGTTCGAAATGAAAAGAGAGTTGAAACAAATACATAAGGATTTATAATTGGAATTTGATGATGTCGAATAATTTATTTTTATGAATTATATATTATATAATTCATAATTTGACAAGGAAATTAATATTCGATTTAAAACCAATAATTTATAACTGAATATATAGTCAAGAATAAAAAATAAACTGCTATATAATTAGAAATGAGATAATTATTATAAAATATTTTGGAAATGTTTCCCAAATATAACCAGAAATGTTTTTTAAGTATTGAAAATGAAAATGGAAATGATTTGGGTTAATAAGAAGTTAAGAATGGAGTTGAAGAAACTAGAAACTGACTGGAAATTGATAAAGTTGAACGGATGTTGTTTTCGGCCTTCGGAGTTAATACTTAGAGAGTTGTTCTCTTACTAGTTTCGGTTAGGGACTGATGGATGTGAAAAGATAGTGGTGCGTGAATAAGGAATGGAAATGTTTTCCAATATAAATAGCGTACATTTCTAAATACAGAAAATAAGAAATTGTGGATATATGGAAATGTTTTCCAATATAAATAGTGTACATTTCTAAATACAGAAAATAAGAAATTGTGGATATACGGAAATGTTTTCCACGAATAGTAAGAGTCTAAAACGGGTTTAAGAAATATGGGAAAAGGGAAATTTGGAAATGAATAAAGTATTGAAATAAATTAAAGAAGCTCAGTGTTGACTGATGGTTGATCGATATTATTCCCATTTGGAAATAAGATCATTGTTTGTATGGATTTTTTTTCCTTTGATAGTTAAATAACCGACTATCAAAGATTTTGACAAACTTTCCGTTGTCAATACGCAGAGATCGGGTTATTATCTGAAACTCACTCCTTATAGCCTTAGCGTTGCGAATCAAATATGATTGAAGACGGAGTTTATGCAAGGGCTGTTCTGGCGATCCTAGGTAGGAATTGCATAAGATGGATTTACGGAATAGTTCTTTCGGGTTGTCCACTCCTTGGGTAACGTGTATGGACGAATGTCTGACAGAGTATATCTAATAGATTGCGTAAGTTGATCACTTCAAATATTTACATTAGTGGCAGAGGAATTTATTTCTCTTAGCTTTATACCCATGATATTTCTGGGGAAATCAATTTGTAATTGGGCGGGTATGACGATGTGGCATTCAAAGTAAATGAAGGTGTGATATGTTAAAAGGAACTTTACGACCTCAAGCCTTATCAACCGGGAAATGACAAAAAATCTGGCAGGTAGCGCTAAGTGGGTCGCACCTAATTAGGGTATATTGTCACCATCTAGAGAATATTCATATTTTTAACTTCTTTCAATTTTGTATCTCCCGGGAACGGTTATGTTGGTATACCAACCGTAAGGTGACAATATATTCGGAACATTCAAGCGAAATGAACAGTCGGTCATGTGTGGCCGAGTTACAAGATGTTCTTTTGAACTCCAGTGTATCGCTTCTAGAGTATATTGATCAGGAGGTGGTTCCATACCTTGTCATAATTGGAAATCCGTTATCCAATCAGAGCCTGCGGTTTTTGATTGTATATTATATATGTAGAGTGTGAGATGAAAGTGTTCTACTAGATTACTATCTACTTGATTTATACATTATTATAATATCAAAAAATATTGATCTTAAGAAATATTTGGGGTTATCGCAAGGTAAAAACCATCCGTGTTTATGTGTGGATTGGACTTGATTATCGTTGCTTTTGAAAAGGATTTGGAAAAATTAAACCAAGTATTTGGAGTTTACTCACACCAGTCACATGACTGTCCTATAGTTTGTTTTGTTTCCCCTAAACTCTTGGGTGCCCAAATTTGTACGGACAGTCAATTAGTCGGGATTTTTCAGATATACTTGGAGGAGCTCGGAGCAGGAGGCTTCAGAGTTAGATATATAGAGAGAGTTCATTTCCACTGTGATATACATGTGATGTACGCTGATAATGTATGTAAGTATAAATACAGTTTTGTATTTCAAAGTAATGATATATAATACATTTTATTTGTTCCGTATGAGATTCGTATTACTCTGATTCCATTCTATTGTGATATTCTTCTTCTTCTATTCTAATTTTCTTTCTTTCTATTTCTCACCCTCTAACTTATTTCTATTAATGGTCCGGAATTTCCGATGCTTGATTAGTCAACATGGTGTGTTGCGTTGATTTTCGGGGTCGAAAATCCTTGGTTCGTTACAATGGTATCAGAGCTGAAGGTTAAGTGATTACCTTGGCTCTGTGGCATGACTCAATAGAGATGGGGTTAGTAACACCTAAGATTGAGTTGAATGTATATATACGAGAGAAAGTATTTGTAGATTTGATAAAAAATGGTTTTATATTATGGAGATTTATTGATTTAGTGGCTTATGAATTCTTGATAAACAGTGGGGCACCACAAGGTTGATAGGAGTTTCTAAACGCTCGAATACAATAAACCGACACAATATGTTTTTTAAGGAGGGTAAATGAAATAATTTTACCCAAAATATATTTTGATATAAAAAGAAGTATCTTGGAATTATTGTAGTATAGGATATGTTGGTTATTATTATAATCGAATAAGATTATAATTGAAATGGTTATAAATAACCATTTAGAATTTGTATAAGAGTATACATAAATTCAGATGAATTAAATATGGATTTAATCCAAAATTGAGAGTAAGACTCCGGAAAAATGGAAAGGTGTTTGTAAATTGTTTGGGATTAAATATTTGGAAATTTTGAAATCCTAGGGGAGTTTAGAAATATATTCCAAGTGGTGAAAAGATATTTTTGGAGTAATTTCAAAAAGGAAGTGTTTTAAAAATGGGTTTTGAAGTAATATAGTATTGAACTCACTTCGATAGCTGGAAAATAATTCTGATAATGACTGCAGCATCATCAGTATTCAATTTCGAGTTTCTAAGTACCGAATTACTATCAAAGATTTTGTTTTGAATTGTTTTGACGAAACAGGTTGTCAAAAAATTCAAATGCTTTGAATTATTATTATTATATGTAAATATAATTGATTTCAAACTGATTTGAAATAAAACCCAGGAATTTGAGCTTTGAAACTAAATTTAACTATAAAGTTAAATGGATTGAAATGGTAAAAGTGAATAAATAAATGAGAATTTAACTTAAATTATGTTAAATAAAATTGGATTGGATTACAGATAATGTGGAATGGAATTGTATTGGTAAGTAAGGATTTGGAATTTAAATAGGAACTGGAGTTTGAAATGAAATTTGACTTGCTTATAAGAAAATGAGTTGGTTCGAGGATGAATAGAGTAGAGATCAATTGGGAATGCATGGATATAGGCTAAAGTGATAGCAAATAGAAGAGACAGAGTTGAATGCTCAACAAAAGGTACCAATTTATATTTTATATTGAGTATGAGATTTCTATGAGTCTATTGGGCAAGCCGCTTGGCTAGTTGATTTTCTTTTGGGTTGGAGAAGGCTTGAAGAGGTGACTTGTAGTTGTAGCTATTGAGCCGTGCAAAGGAGACGCTGGCAAAAAAATTCGGAGATCTAAAGTGTTAGAAAATTTTCAGAATTTTCGTTTATAAGAATTAATTAATATTTTAATTAAAATAAGGTGGTTCAATTGAAACTAAAAATAAAAGATTTTAAATCTAGTTAATAGGGTGATAGCATTTTTTGGCTTAGTAATTTCGAGGACGAAATTCTTTTAAGGGGAAAAGACTTTAACATCCCAGATTTTTAGCGATTTAACAATTTATTAAATTAATTATTTAAATAGCGGTTTAGTAATTTAAATGATTCAAAATTGAAATATTACTAATATTTAATTAATATCAATATTGGAATAATAAATTTAATTTTCGAATATAGTCGGAAATAGTTGAAATGGGCAATGTTGTGTGAATTGGAAAATTTAGTGAATTTAATTCAGTCCAGAATTGAATTATTATAACGATTTTATTATTTAAACGATGATTGAACGTTATAATCATAATATAACTTAAAACAAGCTCGCAACATCGTGGCAGTTCGTAATATTGAGTTTTGAACTTCAACTAAGTATACAAGATTCATTATAGGTCGGATTTCTTCGAAATAAGAAACGTTAGGATCTAATTAACTGTAATTTTCTAATGGAAGTGAAAAATCAAAATTTTGTTTTATAGATTGTGAGTTATGTCCAAATCAAATTTTCAAATAGTCGCTATGGAATTGTTTATAAACTATTACGATATATTTAATCATAATTAAATATTGGTTTCATATTTGGACAAGAATTTCAAGACGTATCTTTAATTTAATTTTTAGAATTTTACTGTAATTTTTATTTTGGAAAATAAGAACTTTTTATTTGGAGTATTTTACACCCTAAATTAGCATTTTGGGATTTCACAAATTAAGCTAACTTGTCTATATTATTATACTTTTGGAATCGTGACACACTGCTGAACATGGCGGTATGTTTATTTCTGTCTATATCGGTTCGTAAGAACTTCACTTTAAAAACAAAGCATATCCATGCCATAACGGGTCATAAACAAACGTATATATAAATATTTATATATATATATATTAAAATATGAGGTACATATTGTTTTACTCAGCAATTAAGGAACTAGGAAAGACTGAAATGAACAACTCATAGCAGACCTAGCTGAAGACCTTTTCCGTCTATCAAACTCAAACGTACATGCAGCTTGTTAGGATTGCCTCGCATGTTCTTAAGGAGGAATGATGGTTAGGATACAATAGTTCCACATCATGGAATATATTGAAGGAATTATGTACAAATATGAACTGGTAGGCACGTAACATCAGGGATTCCTTTTATTATATGGGAGTTGTGTGCCAACTCATATGCGTGCAAGGAAGGGGGCTTTGTTCCGACCGTCGTTACATAACAGTGGTATCAAAGCCGAAGGTTCGGACTGGGCCATGCAGGAAACGCAGTGCTCTCAAAAGATACTCGTAAGATGCGAGTCAAGGGGAGACTGTTAGGATTGCTCGCATGTTCTTAAGGAGGAATGATGGTTTGGATACGATAGTCCCACATCATGGAATATATTGAAGGAATTGTGTACAAATATGAGCTGGTAGGCACGTAACATCAGGGATTCCTTTTGTTATATGGGAGTTGCATGCCAACTCATATGCGTGCAAGGAAGGGGGGCTTTGTTCCGACCGTCGTTACATAACACACCTAGCCTATAAAACTTTAGATAGACAATCCTACCTATCTGACTAATTCTTGCATACTAAGGAATCCACATATATAAATATAAACATCTTCCTATTTGTTTTCTTCTTTACGAAAACCCATCAGCCGTAAGTTTTTAATGGCAAACAAAATCGAAAATATCAAATACCGTTTCCATCTAAAAAGAACACGAGACCAAGGCGATCGATATGGGGTAATTTTGGTGAGATCGATCTTCCTTCCTGGAGATTCAAACGGCAACAACAGCTTTCAAAAACCGGAAACAAATCACACAAACTCCTCCCACCTCTAAAAAATCCTAAAAATAAAACTGCATGGCATGAAAATGGAATTTTGCTAATGATGTAGGATGGATGGCAGTCGTGTATGGATAGGACGGAAAGTAGCACCATGTCTAAACTTTTGGAATGATTTTCTAGTGAAACAATGTCGTGGTTTTGGGGTGCTGTGTGTATACAGGCTGAGAGCGGAGAAGGCTGACGATGCGAGGGACAGGGGCAACGCCGAGGTGACATGTATAGGTGGAGGTTGAAATCGCAAGTGATAGACGATAGGTATTGAAAGGTGATGCTGCGTTTTCGGCTAGAGAGAGCCGTGCGGAATTGGGAGAAGAGAGGTCAAGGAAGAGAAGTGTTTGTAGTAGAGTGGAGATGTTAAATAAGGGAAATGTAATGGCCCGAATGTCCATACCCTTTGAGTTGGCTAATTACTCCACACGTCCAACCCAAATTGCACAGAAATACAAATCATTAATAAAAAGAAGTTAGAGAATGAGAAATAGAAAGAAAGAAAAATTAGAATAAGAGAAAACGAGGAAACAAATCTCACAGCGGGACAAATAAAATATATTGTATAACTTAACTTTTGAAATATAAATCAGTAACAACATATACCTACCATTATCAGAGCACAACAGTTATTCCACAAACATTTATAAACACCTATTTTCAGATACAAACATAGTACACAACAGAAAATATGATAGTTTATAGCTGATGGGTGAAGCCTCCTCCTTCGAGCTCCTCCAAGGGAATCTGTAAAATCCTGAGTACTTGACTGCCCGTACAAATATGGGCACCCAAGAGTTTATGAAAAAAAATAAACTCTGGGTTAGTCACGGGACTGGTGTGAGTAAACTCCAACAATCATTCTCTTACTAATTTACAGTTAGAGATGGATGGATATGGGGAATAGTGATACGTGAATAAGAAATGGAAATGTTTTCCAATGTTAATAACTTATATTTTCTACATTTAGAAAATAAGAATTTCACGAATATATGGAAATGGGGACATGAATAAATTAATGATAAATTAATTTAAAGGGAAAAATGTTGATTGATGATTGATCGATAAAATTTCCATATGGAAATAAGATCTTTGTATGTATGGATGTTTTCCTTTGATAGTTAAATAACCGACTATCAAATTTTAGACCGTTTTTCCATCGTCAATATGGAGAGATCGTGATCAGATTTATTATCTAAAAACCACTCCATATGGGCATTACGTTGCGAATCAAATACGATCAAGATAATTGATGATGGAGTTTATGCAAGTGCTGTGATAGCAAATCCTAGGTAGAAATTGCCTAAGATGGATTTACAAAATAGTGCCTTCGGTTTATCCAGTCTCAGGACAACCTATATGGAAGAATGTCTGACAGAGTATATTTAATAGATCGCATAAGTTGATCTATTCAAACGTATTTACGTTTGGTGGTGGAGCAATTTGTTTCTCTTAGCTGTATACCCATGGTATTTTTAGGGAAATCAATTTGTGATTTGGTGGGTATGACAATGTGACATTCAAAGTAAATAAATGTGTGATCTGTACGTTGTGGCCTCTAGCCTCACAACCGAGAAATGGTATAAAATTGGGTAGGTCGCATGGCTGAGTGGTTAGCTGCCAATTAGGGTGTATTGTCACCACATCTAAAGAAATTTCATTTACTTCTTTAACCTATTTCGATGTTGTCCCTTTCGGGAAACGGTTGCTGATCCCTGCCGTTGGTGCTAATACATTCGGTACACTCAAGAGAAATGAGTGACTGGTCATGTTTAGCCTGGGTTACAATATGTTCTTATCGAACCCGGTGTAGTCCTCTCTAGAGATACATTGCCGGAAGGTGGTCTCATACCTTGCTAGTTGAAATCCGTTACCCAATAAGCGCCCGCGGATTTTAATTATATATTATGTATGTGGAACGTGAGATGAGCGTTCTGCTAGATGATTATTTAGTTGTGGTTGATAGACACTATTATAATATCAAAAGAGTTTTGACATAAAGATTAGCGTTTCTTTTAAAAGGATTTTGAATGCTAAATCAAGTTTTTTTTATTCTCATAAGGGAAAAACCCATTCCATGTTATACGGCGTGGTCTTATGAGATATCATTTATTTTTTCAAACTATTTTAAATTGTTTACTCATACCAATCCCATGACTGACCCAGAGTTTATTTTGTTTTGTTTTTCCTAAACTCTTGGGTGCCCAAATTTGTACGGGCAGTCAAGTAGTCAGGATTTTACAGATATATTGAGATCTTAGAGCAGAAGGCTTTAGGATTTTATAGCAAATGTTTATTTCCACTATGTTGTAAGTGATGTCCTTTGATAATGATATATATATTCAAGTAAATATTTGTATTTCAAAGTTATGTTATATAGTTTATTTTATTTGTTTCGCTGTAAGTTTCGTGTTACTCTGATTCTGTTATTGTTACTCTCCTTCTTCTATTCTAATTTTCTATCTTATATATTCTCATCCTCTAACTTCTTTCTATTAACGTTCCTGTATTTTCAATTCTCAAATAGTCGACACGGTGTTGTGTGTCGATTTTTGAGGTCGAAAATTCTCGTTTGTTACACTTTGCTAAGGAGTGCCCAAAGAAACAGGGACAATGTCAAATGGCAGGATCTTCTGGAGGGTAGATGCATGCTCTCATGACCAGTGCTCCGGATAGAGGTAGGAAAATTTAGTGGAAGGTTTGATTTCTCTTTCCAGTCATCTTATTAGAACTCTTTTTGATTCTGGTGCTTCACATTCATTTATATCTAGTTCCGTGGTTGAATCTCTGCACTTAAATACTAGTATGGTAGTGGATCCCGTAGTTGTCTCAAACCACATTGGTGGTTCGACTCATTTGTTCATGATTTTTCGGGGTTTGAGAATATCTGTGTTAGGCTTCGAGTTTGAGTGCGACGCGTATGTGCTCGGTTTTATGGGCTACAGTTTGATTCTAGGGATGGATTGGCTAACCATGTATGGTGCCATTCTAGATTGTGAGAAGAGGGTCGTTAGACTGTTGACTTGCCGTGGGAGGACCCTCGAGATTTATTGTGACCTATAAGGATCTGTTATGCATAGTTTCCTAGGGTCTCTAGATGCATCTATCGATGATCTGCAATCTGTTCCAGTAGTCCGTGATTATTCTAATGTTTATGATGAGGTACAGGGATTACCTCCGAGGCGCAAAATCGATTTTTGTATATATTTGGTGGACAATGCAAAGCCAGTTGCATTACCTGTGCGCCATATGGTTCCAACGCAAAGAAGGGAGCTTAGCAAGAAAGTAGGAAAGCTACTTGAGAAAGGGTTTATCAGGCGAAGCATACCTGAATGGGGTGCTCCAATTATATTCGTGATTAAGGCGGATGGTTCGCCTCGCTTTTGTATGGACTATAGAGAGTTGAACAAACTCACTAAGAAGAACAGGCACCCACTTTCGAGGATAGATGACTTGTTTGACTAGCTTGTTGGTGCCTCGGTATTCTCTCAGTTAGACTTGGCCATGGGGTTTTATCGGTTGAGGGTGGATGAGGATAGTAAGAAGTTTTCTCGGATTTGCATGTTATTATAGGAAGTTCATTAAGAACTTCGCAAAGATATCAGCCCCACTCACCAGGCTGATAAAGAAGAATTTGGCATTTTCATGGGATATAGATTGTGATGTTGCTTTCCAATGATTGAATAGGGCTCTGACAACAGCCCCAGTCTTGACCTTGCCCGATGGGAATAAAGTGTTTACAGTATACACTGATGCATGTGGTACAGGGCTTGGTACGGTTCTGATGCAAAAAGGGAAGGTAGTTTGTTACGGGGGTAGACAGCTAAGGGTTCATGAGAAGAACTACCCTACCCATGATTTAGAGCTAGCTGGCATAGCATTCGCGCTTAAGATATGGCGTCATTATTTGCTTGGAGAGAAGTTCGAGTTGTACACCGATCACAAATCTCTCAAGTACTTGTTCTCGCAGAAGGATCTTAATTTAAGGAAATAAAGGAGGATGGAGTTCCTAGCTTCGTATGATTTTGAGATTGCTTATACCCTTGGAAAGGGTAACATGGTAGCAGATGCACTGAGTAGGTAGTGGATGGCCTTAAGTCCTCTATTTGTGGAAAGGAAAAGCTTGGAGTTCATATCGATTTTTGACTTTAGACCCTCAACCGAATTATTGCCTGGTTTGTTTGCATCGCTAAAGATATGACCTACTCTTATGGATCAGAGAGGAGCTTCGCAGCGAGATGATCCACAAATTTCAGACATTTTAAATAGGCTCAGTAAAAGGGAGACTTCTAGTCACCTCAATAGATATTCCATTGACGATAAAGGGTGGTTTGCGACGAGATGGAAGGCTTTGTGTTCCTCAAAATGGAAGTTTGTTAAAGACAGTCCTAGACGTAGCCTATCATTCTAAGATGACTATTCATCCAAGCGGTGATAAGATGTATAGGGACATGAAGAGGGTTTTCTTTTGGTCTGGGATGAAGAAAGATGTGGCAGAGTTTGTTTCTCAATGTTTGGTTTGTCAGCAAGTCAAAGTTGAGCAAATGAAGCCTGGTGGTTTACTTCATCCTGTAGAGGTTCCAAAATGGAAGTGGGAGAGCGTCTCTAGGGATTTCATAGATGGTTTGCCTAGATCAAAGAAAGGCAACACCCGTATTTGGGTGGTGGTGGATAGACTTACTAAGAGCACTCATTTTATTCCAGTTAAGAGTAAGAGGATAACAGCTTGGTTGGCAGAAATTTATGTTCGTGAGATAGTCCGTCTTTATGGAGTACCTTCCAGCATCGTAAGCAATCGTGACCCCATTTCATTAGTGAATTTTGGAGGAGCTTGCAAGAAGCATTAGGTACACGGTTATATTTGAGCACTACTTATCATCCTCAGACCGATGGACAGACAGAGAGGGTGAACAGAATTCTTGAGGATCTTTTGAGGCTGTGTATCCTAGAAGTCGGAGGGACTTGAGAAGAGCATCTTCCTTTAGTAGAGTTTTCCTACAACAACAGTTATCAAGCTAGCATTGGCATGGAACCCTTATAAGCATTATACGGATGACCCGGTAGATCACCAACTTGTTAGTGGGAATCTATAGAAAGATTATTACTTAAACTAGATATGGTTAGAGAAACGTCCGAGAAGATTGATCTTATTAGACGACGAATGAAGACCGCTCAAGATAGGAAGAAATCCTACACAGACAAGAGAAGGACTGACATTGAATTTGAAGTAGGAGACATGGTTTTCATTGAAGTGTCACTTTTGAGGAATGTGGTTTGGTTCAGGTTTGTAGGGAAATTGGCACAAAGATTTGTAGGGGCATTTCCCATAATAGAAAGGATTGGCCAAATGGCCTATAGAGTAAAGCTGCTAGAGAGATTATCTGCGTTCATGATGTTTTCCACATTTCTCATTTACGGAAGTGCTTGCATGATACCGCGGAAGTAGTTGAGCCGAGTATACTAGAAGAAGTAGAGGTGGAACGGGAGGCGATAGTCAGACGAGTTCCTTCCCATATTCTTGGATCAAAAGTTAAGAAGCTACGTAATAGAGAAGTCAAATTGGTGAAAGTTCAAAGGGGGATAACCCGGAAGATGTGACTTGGGAGACCAAAGACAAGATTCGTGCTTCGTACCCTTTTCTTTTGGAGGGTATGTTCTTAACTCCTTTTCCAAAGCTTTTATTTATGCTTGTTTCTATCATTTAAGTATGTCCTATTGATCGAATCTTCGACCTTTAGATAGGAATCCCATGGATGTAAACATGTGTTTGATACATGTTATGTTTGATGGATGCAAGTGGATGCAAGTGTTTGCTAGTTGTTGCTCGTGGATGCATATACACAAACATTAGGCACTAGATCGGCTCAATCACTCTCATACTGCATATGGATGTGTGTGCAATTTTCTTCTTTTAGTGTATGAAATTGAATGTATCATCATATGGATGTTGCATTTGGATGAATGATTATGCACCCATATAGAACTTACATGTTATAATAGGATTATTGCATACATGTTGGATTCATGGCACTAACGTACATTGCATTAAGGAGGTCGCTGAATCAGTAAACCGTCTGATCTTCGCATTAGTATTGGGACAAATACACACACATTTTCATATGTTCATATAAGCATTAGAAGTCTTTAAGGGTAATGGATGCCTGTGATTGGTGGATGAGTAGATGGGTGATGGATGGTAGGATATACATTCTTCTTAACTTGGAGATTTTGAGGACGAAATTCTTTGAGTAGAGGAGAATTAACACCCCGTAATTTTAACAACACTAAAGAGGAAAAATTAAATAATAATTAATTTAATATTCGGAATTAAGGGAAACGGACTGCGCTATTTCGTCCGTCTCGAAATTCTGGTCAAGATAGACAGTTGGTTTGCATAAAACGGACACCATATGAAGGAGTTATAAAGGTTTGAAGTTTGTATACGTGCAAGAGAATATATATATATATATATATATATATATATATATATATATATATATATATATATATATATATAGGGTCCAGAAGTTCAAAATTCAAAATTATAGATTTTCAGGTGAGTGGGAAAATCCCGCCTAGGGGAGTTGAACCCTTAAAGGGGGGGTGTCGACCCTTGGGTCGACCCCTCAAGGGGGGTGTCGACCCCCCTAGGGCTGACGTGGCAGGTCGGTTCTGGGGGATGGCAGCTATATATACGGCCTCATTTCTCTAGTTTTCTCACACTGAAATCAATGAAGGCTTAAATGTTGTCGGTGCCTGGACTGAATCAAATCCTTTTCTCCTTCTGCAATCAAGTTTAGAGATTCAAGTGTAGATCTGTGATTCAACCTCTACTAGTCTTATTCTATTTTTCTAGATTTGAACACTATGAGTTCAAGTTACCTTTAGATTTAAATAATTAAGTAAAACATGATATGACTGTAATTTGGGTCTATCTTTGTGACCGAATCATACCAGATCTATTGTTACTTGTGAATCTATGATATTCTGACATGACTATGACTTGAACCTTAACCTTTATCATGTCAGATCTACCTATGATTTTAGATCTATTCACTGTTTAGATCACCTTGTACCTATCATGTTTGTGGTTAAATTGGATCTGCTACTAGTTGGACATCTAAATTATGATTTAGATCTTATCATGCCTATTATGACATCCCTATTATGTTAGAATCAATACCATTATCATATGTTCATCAGATCTGTCCCTATGTGCCTATATTGTCATGATGCCACTATATGTTTAGGCCATTATATGTAAATTTAGTTAGTATGATCATTTCTATCATATTACCTTCATCTTCCCCTTTTTATTTTATATAGCCTGTCTCCTTTTGAGCCTAGGCATGCCGCTGAAATATGCGAACGCGATAAGCGGGGAACGAGGGGAAAAACATTGAAATTGGGCATAACTTGTAAATGGGGAATTTGGCATAACTTGAATAATGTTTCTGAATATGAATTTAGGGCATATAATTCATTATGAACATATTTGGAGAAAGGGGCATGAAACCTATAATGACATAGGTAAAATTGGATAATAATGGAATGCCTAGGACTACAGTAATTAGAAACTATAACTGCGCCTAGACACGAGGTTAGATTACACTTGTGGTGGAAGTCTACCCGGAACCGCTCGGCATGTCCAGCGACCACAAGTGGTGAATCTAATGTGAGGGGTCTAGGTGCACAAATACGAGACGTGCTGAGACACGAGGTTAAGCCCGACTTATGGAAGAAGTCTGCCCGGAACCGACTGGCATATCCAGCATCCACAAGTGGTAGGCTTAATTTGAGGGGTCTAGCAAATTATAACCATAAATGGACATGGTATTGAATTGGAATACTTAACCTAGTTGAATCCTTAAGGATTGTATGAACATGAACCTGATTAGGGGTTAAGTAAACTTGTTTGAAACAGTGGGTAGGTTGAGTGAATCTGGGTAGGTTGGGTAATATAGGCCCACAAAACTTAACTAGTTGGGGTTATGTAATTAAAGACACCTTTAGGTAAGCATAACCTGTGGAAATGTTGGGGTTATGTAATTAAAGACACCGTTAGGTAAGCATAACCTGTAGAAATAATGGAGTTATGTAATTAAAGACTACCAATAGGCATACATAACCTATGGGAAATCCTAGTGGGGATACAAGACAAGGGGATAACTTGTATCATCTTGTGTGTGGGAGCGGTTTCAGTTAGTAACCTATAGAACAGTATCAGACGAGTACTCCGCCCAAGGTCGGAGTTGGGACATGCTTACTGGGCTGATTGTAAGAGATCTAAACGTGGAGGACGGTGTGGGCGACGCAAACCGACCGGTACATGTGCGTGCATGTTCAGGCAGAAGGGGATAAGACGACCATAATACCAGTAGATATGGTTGTGCACATCACGAAGGGTTGCCACTTTAGGAAGTGATACCTCATACTGTAGGGCCGGCACAGAGTATCTATGGAGTAGGGAGCTGATCGATTAAGGTAGTCATTAGGGTACATTTAGACGTATGCTAAGTCTACCATCTTATATTTGTTGGGATCATCCCGTTCAGGTTATACTAGTATCGGTGCAGAGTAATCTTTAGAGAAGCATATACACTCTATCATGTTTAGCTTGTCATGCCTGCCTTTTATGATATTATCTCTCTTATCCACTTTATATGCCTGTCATGATACTTTTACTTATTTACTTGCTAAAAGTAACTGGAATCGCCAGACTTTATGTCTGACCCTTTTTGTTTCCTCTTCTTTCTTCCGTTCCCCCTAGGTTCTCAGGGTGGGAATATCAAGCTTGACTAGGATTCTGCTATCGTTTGCTGGAGCTGCTTAGATGTATTGCTCATGCTCCTATCTTTACTACTATGGCTATATTTTTATTTGGGGATTTTGCTTCTTTCATTTTGTACTCTGATATTTAAAGTACAAGACAAAAGTTTTAATTATGTACTAGTTTTTATGTAATTCAGACATATGATGTTTTGAACCACGATGCTTTATGATTAATAAAGTTTGTTTTTATTCCGCTGCTATTTTTATATCTGTCTTGTAATGTATCTGTTTCTTTTTACTTATAACGCTTCATGAAACTTAATGCATTCTCTTAATGAGTGACATTAACGGTCGTGGAGTGTCACATAACCATTATTCCTTGACATATGGCAAGGTTGGCCATCATACGATTAACGATGGTTTTGAAGCAGGGTTGGCGGTGATAGCCAGAGTCTGTCATGGTTGATTAGTTTCCTTGTTTGAACCGTCTCATGTAGATTGTCCAACATCGAAGAAGATGTTCCTTGGGTGCTTGTATGATATTGGTTTAGGCCTCTAGGGCTTGTGCTTGACGAACGTTGAGTTCGATTAAGATGGTTTACATACGATATATAATTTGGATGTCATGAGTGCTTTGCTATGATTGAATGGTTGTTCTGGTTTCCATGGATGGATAGTTAAAATGTTTGATGTAAAGGCTATCACTGTCCAATGTGGGGAAGACGGGGTTGAGTTCTTTTCTGGTGTTGTGGGTAGATTTGTATGTTTATCTATCCATTCTCATATACTTTATTGTTGATGTTTGTTAGCTGTTTTATCGCTCACTAAGACTGTTGTCTGACTCAAGGTTTTATGATTTCCTCTTATTACCTTGGGTTGTTCATCCGGTTGTGGATGGGCAGACTAGGTGGCAGGTGACGGGTGATAGCTTAGCGAGGATGATAATGTTGATCGATGGCGAGCTAGAGGCTTACGTATCAGTTTTATTACTAATTAATATTTGTTTCTGCTATTTGAGTTGCTCTACCCTGAGTGTTGTAATGAGGCAAACTTTTACAGACCTATGTTGACATCATAGTGTATGGATATACTTTCTAGTCGTTTGAAAGTTTGATGTTTTCTGCTCAGATATGCTTCACTATATATTACCTGTTGTATATGTTTTATTATATTTTATCCTTGCACTGTGAGATTTATGATAGGTTCCGATGTTGTTATTTACCTACTATGATCGTCCACAGCTTCCTAGCACACCTTTCAGCGCATTATTCCTCTTGTTTAGTGCAGGGGTTGTGGGTGATCGTCACATTTGGTATCAAAGGTCTGGTTAACGATCTTAGCCAAAGTTCGAGGACATAATTACGTATGAGAGATGTATTTGTATATTTCAGTTGGATGTATACTATATGATATTATATAACATAGTAGCGTTTGTACTTCTTTAGTAGTTTTCTTGCAAGTGGCTAATAATTCTAATTTGCAGATTTAGAAGGAGTCGACGAACTACAAGACACACTACTAGGGAAGGGGTTGTGCCTGGAGGGGGTATTGGCGGTATACCAGACTACTCAGCCATGTTTGAGGCCATGATAGAAGTAGTCATGCGAAGGGTACCCACTCCAGTGGCAACCACAGTAGTTTTAGGTGTGCGAGTTCCTAGGGTTGTGGATTTTGCAAAGCTATGCAAAGATTATACATATTTAGGAGGGAAACCATTCAAAGGAACTGAGTCAGCTGAAGAGGTTCAAAGGTGGATGGATTCTTGTGTCCGTATTTTTGGAGACTTGTGGTTAGAGGATGCAACTAAGATAAAGCTTGCATCAAGGCAGCTGCAAGGCAGGGCCGTGGAGTGGTGGAATTCTGTTACACCTTAGACTCCAAAAGAGGAGATTTCATGGGAGCAATTTCAAGCTAAGTTTGAAGCAAAGTTTATCTCCACTGCTCAGAAGTCAGCTTTGTTCAAGAAGTTTGTAGAGCTGAAACAGAATGGTCGTTCTGTTCTTGATTATGTTTTTGATTTCAAGGCCTTGTCCAAATATGCTCGTTCATACATTGACACACCTTATCAGAAGAACAAGATGTTTGTAATGGGGCTGGAAACCTACATTGGAAGGTTTTGGTGGATCATCTTGACAATTCATTTGAGAAGATTATGGAAAAAGTTGTTCGCCATTAGAGCTTGTTTCCTAAGGAAGAAAATGTTGTCGCTGCAACCAAGGAAGTTCAAAAACCATAGCAGGGTGGTAATAATAATAAGAGGAAGCAGCAACAGCAGAAAGGGAAAGATGGCTAGAAGAAGCATAAGAGTGAGGTAGTTTGCTTTAGCTGCCAACATAAGGGTCATTACTCGAATGAACGCAAGAATCTCAAAGCTGAGAAGAAGTGCTTCAAGTGTGGAAAGCCTGGACATGAGAAGAAAGACTGTTCGGAATCAGCTAAGGGCAAGCAGGTTGTGAAGGCATATGCTTTGGGAGCTATACCATCTTCTTCAAGAGCTCCAATTGAAGAGGAGAAGGGAAAGGATGTCGTCGTTCAAGGTACTCTTTCAGTTAATGGTGTTCCAGTTAGTGTTTTGTTCGATACTGGAGCATCTCATTCTTTCATCTGTAATGAGCTTGTGTGTCGCTTGGGTTTGGAACCCGAGATTTGTGATAGACCATTGATCGTGACTAAACTAGTTGGGGGTTCATCTAGTTTGTGCATGTTGTGTCGTGGTCTGGTGTTGTCGAGTCATGGTTTCTCTTTTGTGTGTGATTTCTTTGTTCTTAACTTCGTTGGGTTTGGGATCACATTGGGCATGGATTGGCTCAAGAGGTATGCGGCAAAAGTGAATTGCGAGAAGCTAGAGGTAAGGGTCGGGGATGTGGAAGGGTGAAAGGTGTTGATTAGATTAAGCCCGATGATGGGGTCTTCGTAAGTTGTCTATATTCGCTTGTGATTCCATAGGAAGACTTGTCATATGTCTTGATCGCTATTGAGTATGAGGATGTCTTTGACGAGGTCAAAGGGTTACCGCCGCATCGTGAGATCAAGTTTAGATCGATTTGGTTGAGGGTGCTAGACCAATTGTTATGCCTCCTAGGAAGATAGCGCCTAAGGAACAATGAGAGTTAGAGATGCAAGTTCTTGACCTTTTAGGAAAGGGATTCATTCGAAGAAGTATTTCCAAGTGGGGTGCACCAGTCGTGTTTGTAACCAAGGCAGATGGCTCGTTGATATTGTGTGTGGACTATCGTGGGCTGAACAAGGTGATCAAGAAGAACAAATATCCATTGCCGAGGATTGATGACTTGTTCGATCAGCTTCACGAAGCCAACGTGTTTTCTTAGATGGATTTAGCAACGGGATTTCACCAGTTGAAGGTAGCTAAGGATAGTGTGCCAAAGACTGCTTTTAGGACACGATCCGGTTTCTTCGAATGGTAGGTGATGCCATTCGGGTTGACTAACGTGCCAACATATTTTGTGGATCTCATGAATAGGGTTTTCAGAGATCAGCTGAACAAGTTCGTGCTTGTGTTCGTGGATGATATTTAGGTTTACTCTCAGAATGAGGAAGAGCACAAAACACACTTGAGAGTTGTGTTGGAAATTTTACGAAATCATCAGCTGAGAGCTAAGTTTTTGAAGTGTCACTTCTGGAAGAGCAAAGTGAGATTCTTAGGCCTTTTTGTTTCTGAAAATGGAATAGCGGTTGATCCCACTAAAGTGACAGCAATCCGAGATTGGGATAAACCTAAGAATGCGATGGATGTTCGCAGTTTCCTTGGGTTGGCTAGTTATTACCGACGGTTTATCAAGGATTTCTCCAAGATAGCTGCACCGTTGACAAGATTGATGAAGAAGAACAGAGTGTTCACATGGGATGCAAAGTGTGAACAAGCATTCGGGATCCTGAAGGAAAGAATGACAACTGCTCCTATGTTGACCATTGCTAGTAGGAATGAGGAGATGGTGGTATACACCGATGCATGTGACACTGGGCTTGGAGTAGTGCTGATGCAGAAGGATAAGGTTGTGGCCTATGCAAGCCGACAGCTAAAGCCACATGAGAATAATTATCCAACTCATGATTTGGAGTTGGCGGAGATTGTGTTTGCTATGAAGATGTGAAGACATTTCCTGTTGGGAGTTCGATTCGAGTTGTTCACGGATCACAAGTCTCTGAAGTATCTTTACTCCCAAAAGGATTTGAATCTTCGGCAGCAACGGTGGTTAGAGTTTATGGAATCATATGATTTTGGTATAGCCTATACTCTGGGCAAGGTTAACGCAGTTGTAGATGCATTGAGTCGAAGACATGCAAGTTTGGGAGCGATGTA
Source organism: Allium sativum (assembly GCA_030737875.1). Lineage (NCBI taxonomy): Eukaryota > Viridiplantae > Streptophyta > Magnoliopsida > Asparagales > Amaryllidaceae > Allium > Allium sativum. Next base: position 27,918,499 of record CM060925.1, on the reverse strand, counting down.
TTTGGAATGGAAGAGCCTCGAGTATTCGACAAGGTTTGATTTCAGGCCAAGGTGTGAGTTGGAACCTAAAATGTTAGCAAGCTTATCGATAAGGCCTACTCTTATCAAAAGGATTTCGAAAAGCCAAAAGCAAGATACAAAGCTTGTCGAGTTTATCCAGAAGCTGGAACCAGAGAATAAAGAGTTCGAAGTCGATCGAGAAGGTTGGCTTTGAAAGTAAAGACAATTAGTTGTTCCTGATATCGATGGATTAAGAGATGAGGTTCTGAGAGAATGTCATCACTCTAAGTTGACAATTCATCCTGGTGGTAATAAAATGAATCAGGACATGAAGCGAATCTACTACTAGGAGGGGATGAAGCGAAATATTGGAAAGTTCATTTTCATGTGCATGAACGGTCAGTTGGTGAAAGCTGAACAAAAGAAGTCGAGTGGTTTGCTTCAGCCATTGAAGTTCCTACGTGGAAGTGGGAGCCGATGTCGATGGATTGTATCGATGGACTACCTAGAACCAGGGTAGGAAATGAAGGGATTTGGGTCATCGTGGATCGCTTGACCAAAACTGCAAGGTTCATTCCTGTCAAGTCGACTAGGAGAGCATCGAAATTGCCTGAACTATATGTGAAATGGATAGTTCGACACTACAAGAAAAACCGAGATTAGCAGTGGCAGAATCCGCTTCTAATCCGTCGCTAAATAGCTATTAGCGACGGATTTCCTACATAAAGCGTCAGTCAGCAAAACCCTTGACGGTATCTATGTCAGATTTTGCGACAGAATTTAGCTTGAATTTTCCGATAATTTACCGTCATTTTACTAATTTTATAACAAAAATAAATATTATTTATTATTTTACTTTGATTTTTATTTTTATTTATATACCGACGATTTACCGATGGATTATTAATTTAGTATAAAATATTATTTATAAAATTTATCAATAATTCCTTACTAATTACCAAGGGATCCACGACAAAAAGTTTTGACAAAAAATCTTGCTTTTTTTTGTCGGTAAGCCCTTACTATTCAGCAAAGGTTTAGCGACGGAAATAAATTGGTGTAAGTTACCTTTTATTATTTTTTGTTGGTAATTTGACGGTAAAATCTTTCAAATCAGTGTCGAATTTACGACGGAACGTTTGGAACGCATTTATTTAGATTTCCTTCTTTGATACTAATATGTCGGTGTTCCCTTTCTGATATGGCATTAACTCTTTTTACTATCCTGCTCTTCCAGCTTTCCAAATTAATTTTATACTACTTATTCAGTTACAAATACTGATATTAAAAGCGAGCGAAAAATAGTATAAAATTGCCATCCACGTACAAATAATACTCTTAAGCAACAACACAACGTAGATAATATTAGCATATCACATAAAAATCATCCACAATCCTTCATTTCGTGCACCAAGCTGAGTTATGAACAACAAAATTATTCAACTGGTGTGAACGTTAAACCACATACAACCCATGACCATCACAACAGTACTAAAACCCATAACTACCAAAATAACAAACATATCTATAGTTGTGCTACAACCACATCACTACAAAACAAGTCATAACATACCAATCAAGCTACGCAGATGACGATGGCGAAGGAGCCAACAAACGAGACACAGATCGCGAAGGCGAACGTGAGACTCTTTCTTGGCCCTTGAGTATTGCCATCACCTTTGCCAGTTGTGCTTCAAAGGCCTCCTTATCTGCCTTCTGTTGTTCTGAGAGTCTTGATCGTTCTGCTCTCTCACTCTCAAGTTCGATGAGCATCTCCTCAATAGTTTTTTGTAGCTCGTGGACGTCATCTTCATTGCTAACAAGCTGACGTTTTGATTGCTGAGAAGACGATGGAAGCTGTATTGTAAAAATGACATTATGGCATTAATACTTTTAGTTTGACGAGGATGCAAAACTGTAGGATAATAAAGTTTTAATACACATTGAATTTGCGTAAAGCATACAATGACTGTTTAACAGTATAAGTATACACATTTCCTAACAAGCATTTGACAGTTCTCTGCATATTAATTCTTTGCTTGACTGATAATACCTAACATATAAAGTCCGTTCATTATCTTCAACAGTTGCATTCTATGATTGAAACCCTTAATTACCCAACTACAATTATGTTACCTTAATACTTAGTTAACTAGATTACACAACATAAGTCTGCAAATTTACATGCAGCAGTTATACATAGTAACTTACCTTGATATGTGCGCCAAACTGGAAAAAATTAAAAGTTAAAGCACAACAATATTGAACTAAAACATGCATAACCTGAGTACAATAGGCTTTGAACTCTGATTGCAGACCAAACAGTTGTATGCACTTCCACTAAACCATGACAATTTTTGACTTCAGAAAACGAACACAATATACCAGTAGCCCAGAAACCAAAAACTTTGAGGCCCTCCCTCCCTCCTCCTCCTCCCCCCCGAGACCTGGGGCCCTAGGCGACCGCCTAGGTCGCCTATGCCTAGGGCCGGGTCTGCCTTAAAAATTGCACGATAAAAAAAGTTTATCAAACAGTGAAGTTAGGGTGGTGTGATCCTCGTTTTTTTTAATCAAGCTGGTTAAAATTTTAAATATAATGGTTTTATAATGGGTTTTATATGCGCTTGCGTTGCACACACCAGAAAATATCCTTATAAATAATACTTATTATGATTGATCAACGCAACCTTTTAGGGTCCACAAAATGACGCTAGCAAAATTTGTACAAAGGGAACAAAAGTCGACAGCATGTTGAGTTATGTAATTCATATTGAATTTAATTTTTTTGGAGCCACAGCCTCGTTGTTGATACATCAATGCAGGTATCCGTAAATACTGAGTTATGCTGAGTTAAGATAACGATATTCAGTTTCAAACATAACATTGCAACAAATGCTCGGTCCGGGGCAACTCCATTTTCACAGACATAGGGATGGGTCGTGCAATGACAAGAAACATTGTAATTTTCAGTAGGTTTATAAAAATTAGAATTGCAACACAATTTAGTAGTGCTGATCACTTCACTTCTTTTTTATGTACGAAAATTACGATAAACCACAAATCGAGGAAGGAAAAAACATGCAAAATCAGCGTCCAAATAGAGGCTGACACGAACTCCATCTAACAACTACCAAAACCATTAACTTATACTTAAATTAGTTTCTTATGAATACAAATTTGGCAATCACCCAGTTCAATCATTGCCGAAAATCTAGAACTTAAGTAGAAGCGAAGGTGTAGAAGATGATCTTGATTGCACTAAAAAAAATTACTCTGGAATATTTGGTATGGGATGAAATCACGTAGAACTAAAGCATCATGGTCCTTTGGAGACCCAACCAATCAATAGGTCTTGACTTTCTTTATTTTGTAATTAAATTCTTGAAAGAATGTGATTTTAATTACAAAATGGAAGAATCATTTGGGTCTAGTGATCAGTGCTTACACTTAAAACATAATTACTTGACACTGCTCGTATAACTTTTTAACCAAACTGCAGTAAAATAACTAGCATGGTATAGCATAGTTTAGCACAAATGCAACTATTTTGAAGTGAATCTCTACTTTAAAAGTTCTTTATTTTTCGTATGATTTATCCATTAGTGGCTTAAATGGCCGATAGATCACTTTGAGGTTGTGAATGATACGGAATGTAACTGTCTAGAATTTACAAATCCCCACAAACAAGAAAGAAAAGAAAACAGAAGGCAAATGGACATAGTAGGATCCTGACTAACATCTTATTTGTTGGGATAAGGACTTCATTATAAGAAACAAGTATCGGACCATCTTAGATGGTGAGACCCATATTGGAGCATGTGGCGATTATATGAAATGAGTACCAGGTCAACTTATTTTTTCTATAGGCCAGTCTAAACTACGCCTAAAATGCTCGTAACTATCATATTACTCAAATCCAGTTATCAATAGTTACCTTCTATGCCCATTTTTTTCTGTAGGCCGCCAGTCTAATTAAAAAATTGAACCTAGTGCAATGATAATTGATGCTACAGCTAACACACAACAATTTGACACAGCAATGTACTTAGTAGATCCCATTATAACAGTATACAGCCATACATAAATGACACCAAGATAGTAAGAAAAAAGACACCAATTAGACAGTAAGAAAAAGAGACAGTAAGGAAAAAACAGCAATTAAGTACCTCCAAATTCCCAATGGGATAAGTACTTTTTTTGCATTTGGCACTACAAGCGATTCAAATAAGCTATCCACTGTCTCCGAGGGCAATTCTCCGACGTCTTCACCGGCTGTCTCTCGAAGTTCGTTTAGATGCTCTGCGCAAGCTTTCATGAAATTGTCCTGTTAAAAATATTTTTTTAAAAGATTTTTAAAATATATCCTCAACATTTTTTACTCAAAAAAATAGTTACATACATAAAAATTAGCTGCTTTAGGATCTATCCAAGAATGTGAAGAGGAGTCGGTGCTATTACGTGCTGCCGCTTTGACATGAGTACATTCAAATACTTCAAGCATACGAGGAAGCCTACCATAATCTTTGGTCTAAGTAATTTATTTTGTATGTTAATACTGGAAGTTTTATTTGCCAGAATGCTAAAATAAATAGAGTTACATGACACAAAAATTTTACCAATTTTACAACATGCTCTTGGATAGAAATAGATCCGCAACTATGCAAAGTAGGATTAGAGTTTCTATTTGTCGAAGCTTTCTTTGATCTATCCAACTTCTGGACGATTCCAGTACTGAAGCCACTGCTCCCAAATTGCTTGACTCATAAAGATTGGTTTAGCATTCTTTTCTTTCATATCACTAACCATATCGGAATATCGTTTGCTAGCTAGCCTTCGTCTTCCAAAGCTTTCGTACGGTCTCTATTGGATAAGCTTCGTAACCATACACCTGACCCTGCAATATGTATATGATATGTTTAATTTCAGCCCAATATTTAGAAAGAATGAAGCGAAAATTTGAGTACATGAGTAACTGTTTCTAAAATACGGATGGAGAAACGTTAATGTAGGAACAAACATATACAATACCTACGTTTTAAATAATGAGATATTAGAAAACTTGACTGATGTAAGGCAATGAATGAAAACTCAATTGTACCTAAAAAAGAGGTTATTACATCTGAAATTGGCTTGAAATTCGATTCTTCTAAAGAAGCTTCTCAATTTATGTGAAAAACAATGCTTGCACTATTTCATGCTAATTAAAAATAAAGCGACAATAATATGAAATAAATATGTATTAAAGCGATGAGAAAAATATTTTTTGAAGTCACATTCAATGATCCATATTGACTACTAATCTACTATGGTGCACAACTAAGTATCAAACAGCTCCGTTATAACATGATATGTAGTGAATTTTCAGAATTACGTAAACATTTTTCACTTTTCAAAACTGTGCGTCCATTTGGAAAAATAAATCTAGAAATATGTAGATAGGCTTTTTCCTTAAATTAAAATTTGGTTTAAAAAACTATTCAAAAGTAAAAGCAATTCAAAATCAGCTTTTCTGAAAAGATGTTTCCTAAAAATATTTTTCATTTCAATATCTTTGTCAAGTCGTTCCGCATCTCGGACCAGTTTCCAAATCATATTATTTTCTCAAACATTAATATCTAAATCATTACAGGATTAATCCTAGGCATATATTCATTTTACAATGTTTGCAACCTAAAATATACATTCAAGATAAATATATAATCAAAAAGAAAGAAGCAGATCGGGGTTTAAACTATATTAACATCATGTATTATATAATAAAATAATATTAGAAAATTAGCATATGATGAAGCCAAAAATAACAATTTAATTACACAGCAAAACTACTATTTACAAATTCTACTATTTACAAATTCTACTCTAACAAATTTTATTTCAGGAAACAACCATGAACATCTAGACAGTTTGCACTATTTACAAATTCTACTCTTATGAGTAACTAATCTAATCAGAAACTGTTATAAAGCCTGAACCTAATGAGTCTAGGCCATTCAAATGCATGAGAATATCAGAAACTATCAAAATCAGAAACTACCAATACCAGAAACTATTAGTACTCATGAGAGATGTCAAAACTTACTAAAAAATCATCAAAAAGAAGATCCTTGTAGTTTGACGGTATCTTTCCAAAAGTGGGCCAAAAATCAGCCAAACGCTGATGAAAAGACGCAGTCATCCTCCTTGACAGTTCACTGGAAGGATTCATTGAAAGAGTGCTATATAGAGTATATTCCATGTTATCATAATACAAGTCAAATAAAAGTAAAATACAAATCATTGCAAAGCGCTTACTTATCTTTTGCTTCTATAAGTCGAAGTTCGATACAACCAACTGTATTAATTGACTTTGCTGTGGGGATTGTTGCACCATCATGTGTTGTCGGCGAACATGCACGGCTATGCTCATTCGTAATGTTTTGTGGACTGGGTTGAGAGTTATGCTGAGCATCAAAGTTAGCATGTTGCGGAGAAGCACCATTTTGCGTTATTGGTAGAGGACTGGGTTGCGGAGAAGCACCGTGTTGCGGAGATGGCTGCGAAGAAGTAGATTGCCGATTAAGCTGCGGAGACGGCTGCAAAGAAGTAAATTGCCGATTGAGCTGCAGAGAATGCTATGATGAAGACTGCAGAGTGGTAGACTGCCGATTAAGCTGTGAAGCACCATGCAGAGGATCATGCTACGAAGAAGGCTGTGATGAAGACTGCGGAGTAGTAGATTGCCGATTAAGCTGTGGAGAAGCATCATGCAATAGATTAGGCTGCGGAGAAGGATTCGGAGACGTAGATTGTCGATATGTTTGTGGAGGAGCACCAAGCAAAGGAATAGGCTGTGGAGACTGCGGAGTAGATAGTTGACTATGCCGCGGGGAGAGAGGTTGGGAAGAAGTATGTTGTGATGAAAGTCGTGTAGGGCAGCGAGGACGCAGTGATGTCGACTGATCATTTTTGAATTTACTTTGTGGATATGGTTTAATGGTATGACTAGGTGGTAGAGTTGACTGAATAAGTAGAGGATTTCCCCGTCCTCGTCCTTTCACTTTTCCTTGCTTGTGTTCTTGGGAAACATACGAATGTCCACGTGTAGAACCAACCATATCTGTCAATCATGCATGAAATATTTAAAAATAGGCACAGTCATATTATAAAACCAGAAAAAACAGTCATAATATAAACATGCATTATCTTATAAACAAAAAAAAATAGAAATAGAAAAACAGTCATAATATACTACACATACACAGTGATTATATTCCACACATAAACAGTCTTTATAAATATCATAAATTTACTTAACATTACAGTTATATTCATTGTCGATACCTAAAAATAAAATTTTAAACTCATAATTTTGTACATCATTGCATTACTTTTAACTGAGCGTTTCAACAAATCATTTACACTAATTGTGTTAAGAGCATAATACATGTACTATACATTCCAAAGCATAAACACAATAAGTACTAGCATAGCACATGAAAGGAACAGTGATACTTTGAATTATGAATAGAAAAATAAGTTATATGCTATATTCAAAACTAGCTAGCTACAGAGTGAAAGAGAGAGTAAACTTGTACTTATATGTATACATGCTATATACAAAGCTAGCTACAAAGTGAAATACATATATAATGTGAAACGCATGCATACATGTTAATGTGAAGCTACAAAAATGTATATTATAGTTACTGTATATGAAAAAATAAAATACATGAATTTGTTTAAGTTTGGAAAAATAAAATAAGCATATTGTGCAGGTCATGAAATCAAAGATAACATGAGGCTATTTTCCAACGTAAAGCATTAGCATGGGTTAAGGCGCAGGTGCACACAAATATTCATATACAAAAATAAAGTGTTGTCAACTTTCTTTCAAGGCAAAAGGAATAGGCACTAGCTTATTTTTCAGAGCAAGGACATGTCCTTCTTCTTATAACAGACGAAAGTGCAAGCTAATTCAAACAAGGAGTTTCTATACAATGTATATATGTGTGTATTTGTGCCCAGCCATATCGGCAACACACGGTTTCTAGAATTGAAATTATAAACTAATTTATTCTTTACCTATCAAACTAATTATTTAGCAATTCAATTCAAATCAGTACATGGCCTCAGTGCATGTTGGGATAGTCATGTGAGGTAAAATCTCACCTTGGATATAAAAAGAAAAGAGACGAACTAAAATTGATTAAGGTAAATTCATTATAGAAATGAACAACCTATGTACACAAACATGTACATTATAAGGTCGGTGAATTAAGGATAAACCACAATGCGATACAGCTTGCAACATTAACAGCAGTCACCTAATACAGTGCACATATTATAACAACCATCAATCATTATTTGCCCTGTTTTTTCAATTATAATGCACATGTTATGACAATCATCACCTGTTGGCCTATTTATCAAAAGAAAGAGAACATAAAAAATAGTTGCTGATTCCAACTATAATGCATTAGGCATAAGAACAACTGACTAACCCCAGGGCTTGCATCACACATTTTCCTATATTACTGATTTTCTCTACACTATGCTTTTTTCTTCTTCATTTTCTTTTATTCTCATTAAAATATTATAAATATTTTGACTGATATTAACTTGTATCAAAATACTGAAAATGAAACTAGCGGTTAATCGTAATAACAAGGATGCTATTAAGATCTGCATATCCAAAAGAAAATTGTCCCTACGTTTCTTTTAGCTCAACTTAAAAAGAATGGCACAAAAAAGTTATCAACGGGGATTTTCTACAGTTTCAACAACAAAATTATAAAATCATGAACATAATGAAATCAACAACTTGCATGAAATACTCTACTAATGTAAATGTATAAGCTGCATTATCATTTATGGAAAATTTGTGATTTCTCCCATCATTTTAATTCTTAATGTCAACGACATATTTTAAAAGGGGGCAATGTAAACTGCATACATGAGCAAAGTACACAAATAAGCCTAATAAATAACGATGTAAGCACGATATTAAGTTAATAAGCATGTAACATAATAGCAAAATGTCATTGCAAGTAGACATTTGATTATGTATTAACCTGATAGGATAAAAGAAACAAACCACTACCTCGGTATCTTGGTAAAATCTACATGTGACCATATAACAGATAATCGCAAATAATAGATATATGGATAAGTATAATATATAAGATCATGCACTCAATAGTCCATACCAATGTGACAACAAACTTGATATTGGCGACAAAGCAATGAGTGCCCAATTGTTCGTAGGATGATATCAAAGTGAATAGCTGCAACTAAACAAAAATTCATACTATGAACTCCTCAATATCTACAATGGCACCAACTATTCAAATTTGAATTTATCGGTTAAACTAAGAGAAAAAGGTAGCAACTGCCATACGAATGGATTAATTGGCATTGACATTTACCTTAAAATTACTAGCAAATGTTCGAGGAAACAATTTTACAATGAATAATTTTTATCGGTGAGGCATAAATAAAAATTACTAGCAATTTTGTAAGCCTCTATTTTTGCAGATGTTCGAGATTACAATTTGGCACATTGCCGTAATGCATAAATATCGTGTCATGCAGATGTTCGAGATCACAGAAATAGAAAAACAGAAAAATGATAACAATGGTTTACTAAAAATGACAACAATGGTTTACTGAATAAGTAGAGAAATGAAAACAATGAAAACATCAAATTTCTCAGTCACAAATGTTAACAGACTTATCAACTATCATTCTCCATCAACATCTAATTCATCATCTTCTGAGCTTTCATTTTCACACTCAAGGTCTACAATTATATTATCATCTTCTACATCTGTATCAAAAACTTCCGTGACCTGAACGCCGTCATTAAGAGGTCTAATGTCACCTTCTCTGTCCATGGTGAATTCAACGATATGATCGATGTCTTCTTGATAAGCTTGATCATTCAAGATGTTTTCATCAAACGTATACCTAGCTTTCATTTTAAGCACAGCCCACCAATAATTTTTGTTTCTCCTTTCTGATGGATATGCTACATAATAGACCTGAGTTGCTTGTGTTGCTAGAATAAACGGATCATAGGTCTTATACTTGGACTTATGATTTATTTCAATGAGATTGTACAGAGGATGCACATTAATTCCAATTTTAGGTGTATTGTCAAACTAATGACATTTGAATAGGAAAGTTTTTTGCTTCGGATCGATAGAGTAAGTCAGCCCATAAATTTCCTTCAAAATACCATAATAGTCCTGCATATGCATTTCTGGGTCATTGCTGCCTTTAACACATCACCACAATTATAAGTTGATTTTCCATATCCGTACTCCTCTGTTTGAAATTTATACCCGTTCACGAATAATACTTTGCATTTCCTCCCTTCCTTTTGAGGTCCAAATGCAATAAACTTTAATCGTTTATCCGTGACTTTATTAACAGGATCACATACCTATTATAATAAACATAAATTAATATATACATAAGTATATTTGATACATTTTCAAATAAAAAGTAGCTGAATTTTGTTATATTAATCTTACATAATTAAGATACCAATCACTAAAATTTGATGCTCGTGGAATAGCATGATTCATCTCCTCAAACATTCTGCAAGAGCACTAAAGTGAGTAAGATACATAAATTTTGAAATTAAAATCATTGAATGCTACCAAAATTCATCTTATATAAGGTTCTACTTCTTTGCAGTTAAGAAGAACGTAATTTCGAGCAGCATTGTATTCTTCATCAGTCAACCAATGATTTTTCCAACCACCATAGGGACGTCCTTCTTTTTTGAACACGGATAATGAACGATCATTGAAAAATTCATCTGTACTATGATCATTGCATGAGATAATTGTATTCATTTTCTTTACATGATCCTCAAAGTAATAAGAAAAGAATGTTGCCGCCTCTTCCATGATGTAGGCACTACAAATTGATCCTTCCACGCATGCCTTATTAGTCACTTTTTTCTTCAAGTGTCTTATAAACCTAAAGTGTCATGTGTAAACAAATTTGAAAATATATAATATGTACTAATATGATATGAGTTTTATAAAATAACCTTTCAAACGGATACATCCACCCATATTGAACAGGTCCCCGCATTCTAGCTTCGAAAGGAAGATGTATCGGAAGATGCTCCATTACATTAAACAAACCAGGGGGAAGTATCATTTCCAATTTGCAAATTAGTTCTAGTATGATCTTCTCAATCTTCTCAATTCGGTCCAATTTTAGTGTTGTTGTGCATAACTCCTTGTAAAATAGACTAAGCTCTGTTATAGCACACCAAACTTTATGTGGAAGCAACTCTTTGAAAGATACTGGAAAAAGATTCTCCAAAAATAAATGGTAATAAGCTACTCAAATCAACACATCTACGTAAATTTGAAGCAATACCATCTGGTAATCGTAGATTCTCCACCCACTTGAATAGAATTTTACAACTATCCCGACTTAGCTCATAACATGCTTTAGGTTTAAAGTTACTACCATCTTCACTAAGCTCAAGTTCAGGACGTTTGCAGCAAAGTTGTATATCATATCTTGATCTCAAATCGTCCTTAGTTTTACCTTTGACGTTGAGAATTGTATTGAACACATTCTCAAAAACATTTTTTTTCATTATGCATGACATCAATATTATGACGAATTAATAGATATTTCCAATATGGCAATTCCCATAATATGCTTTTTTACACCAATTATGACTCAACCCTTTGCCTTCAATGTTGAAATTTAACTCATTTGGATTATTATATATTTTTGGAAAATATTGCACGCACTCATAAATTTCTTCACTAGACAACATCGGCGGTGCTGGATCGGTAACGACTCTGTTTCATTGAAAATCTTTCTTGTTTCGTCTACATGGATGATCGAAATCTAAAAAACAACGATGACAATCGAACCAAGTCATTTTGCTTCCATTAGCCAAATGAAATGACGATGTCCACTCCATGCAATACAGACATGCTAATCTACCAGACGTACTCCAACCAGAGAGCATACCATAAGCTGGGAAGTCACTAATGGTCCATAACAACGATGCACGCATGATAAAATTATTCTTCATTGACACGTCATACGTAAGAACTCCATTCCAAAGGAGATTCAACTCATCAATTAGTGGTTACAAATATACGTCTATTCCTTGTTTAGGATCTCTAGGCCCAGGAATTATAAGAGTTAAGAACATATAAGGATTTTTCAGGCACATCCATGGTGGCAAATTATAAGGCGTCAAAATAACCGGCCAAGAAGAATATTGTTTACCAAATTGGTCAAGTGGCGCAAATCCATCCGTGCACATGCCTAATCTAACATTACATGCCTCTTTCGCAAAGTCCGGATATGTTATATCAAAATGCTTCCATGCTTCTCCGTCTGAAGGATGACACAACAATCCATCACTAAAATTCTGTGTAGCATGCCATCTCATGTGCGATGCAGTTGCCATAGACGCATACATCCTTTGTAACCTAGGAATAAGCGGCATGTAGTGCAACCTTGAGTATGGGACATCTTTTGTTTTATTTTTCTTTGCTTTGTATCTTTCAAAGGAACAATATTTGCAAGTTCTAAGCTCATTGTCATCTTTCCAGAACAACATACAACCATTTCGACATGCATCTATTTTTTGATATAGCAAACCAAATGCAGTAACCAACTTCTTCATCTTGTAAAAACTATCACCAAGACATTACCAGGAGGCAACATTTCCTTACTAATTTTAAGATACTCATCAAATTTGTTTTTGGAACTATTATATTTTGCTTTGATTTCAATATATCTAGCAGTTGCAGATAACTCTGTATGGGTTTCACAACCATCCCATAAAGGTCGCTTCGCAACATCTAACAAATCAAAAAAATTCTTCGCCTCTGCATTAGGGGGTTCCTCCACATTTGAATCTCTCTCAGAGATGTTATGAAGGAGTGAACCTCCAGCATCATAAACTGTAACAACCCAAATTTTAACAACGTGTTAAGACAAGAATCAAGGCAGAATTAAATGTTAAAATCTGAATCAGGGAAAATGGGTTGCGCCATTGCGTTCGTCTCGGAAAAATACACGAAATAGAGTCCGAAATTTCGTAAATCGGAGTCCGTATGACCAAGATATGGCCTCGCAAAGTTTCACGAAAAATTCAAATTCGAAAACAGATTCAAATTTTCAGAATTCAGAGTAGGCGGGAAAAATCCCGCCCAGGCAGGTCGACAGATGGTCGACACTAGGGTCGACCTCCCCCCCAACCAGGTCGACTCTAGAGTCGACCTGGGGGTCGACCTGGGTGTCGACCTCCCTGGTCGGCCAGGTCGGCCTGGTGCACCTGTTTTGGCTCCTGGGTCTTGTTTTGGAGACTTGTGACGATTTTTGAGGGTTCAGATCTATCCTAGGGTTTATCCTATGGCCTAAACTACTCCTAATCTCTATAAAAAGACCCCTAGACCTAGCTTAAACCCTCACAAATCACTCATTCCACGAAGTGCTGCCCAAATGCCAAGTGATCATGGCCTCCATCTCCAATTCCTAGAGATATGCATTCAAATCGGATCTGAATCAAAAGGTGCAAGCTTGCTACACCAAATCGAAGAGAGATCAACGTTGCTACGCAAATTCCATGACGATTCTTTGACAAAGGAGCCACCTTTCTTCGTCAAGACGATGCATGATCCTTCCCTAAGCCTCGCTAAGTAAGTTCTAGCTACTTCAAGATCTAAATGGTAGTCTTAATGATGGCATGGAATAAAACGAGATTAAACTAAGTATGCTAGCCTATATGAACCTTGTCATGCCTCTTTTGCTTGAACCTATGACTTTTGGCTATGCTTAGTGACTAAATCATGCTATTCATGTTATGATTAACCTAGTTTATCTTGCAAGTTTGAATCTTTATCTATGGAATGCTAGCATGAACCTTTGGGAACCATTTAACTTGTGAAACATTGGCAAAGATTTGACTTTGGGGCTTATGCATGTAAATGAACCCAAACCCCTTATGTTATCATGCATGTTTGTGGCCAAATTCCCTTATGATACTATGCATGTTTGTGGCCAAAAACCCCTTATGATGCTATGCATATTTTGAGGCCAAACCCTTTATGATACTATGCATGTTTGTGGCCAATCCCTTCTTGGCATCGTGCATGTTTTGAGGCCAATATGTAGCATAGTATCCTTACTATGTTGACTCGCTTTTACTTGGGTTGGAAACACGATTTGGGTAGGATAGACGAGCGTGATTATGACATGAAAATTTGACATGGGATTTCATGAAAATATGACACTCATGATACACCTAAATGGGGACATGACATGTAGGGTAAACATGGGACTTGAAACTAGACACGGGGGTTGTAAGTGTAATATGACACTAGACCAAACATGAAAGTGGCCAACTCGAGGTTGGGTTGAGTTTGTAGCATAAATCTACCCGGACCCGCCCGACTTAACTAGTGGCTACAAACAATAGGATCCAATGTGAGAAGTTGGTCATGTCGCGCTTAAGACCCGAGGTTAGACTAGGTTGTGGTGTAAAACTACCCGGACCCGGCCGGCTTAACTAGTAACCACAACAAGGTCTAATGTAAGAGGTTGAGAGTGCATTAATTAAATTAATGCCACATGATAAGGTTAAGTAAATTTGACTAATGACACTTAACCGATATGACACGAATGGATAGGTTAAGTGGGACCGGGCTTGATTTCTTAATGACACTTAACCATATAAGACAATTAGGGGATGGGGTTAAGTAATTTACGCTTAACTAATCCGACTTGGTAATTAGATGGGGTTAAGTAATTTACACTTAACTAATCCGACTTGGTAATTAGATGGGGTTAAGTAATTTAGACTTAACTAATCTAAACACGGTAATTAGATGGGGTTAAGTAACCTATACTTAACTAATCTAAACACGGTAATTCGATGGGGTTAAGTTAAACACTTAACCAATCTAAACTTGGTAATTCAATGAGGTTAAGCAACCAATACTTAACCAACTTAACATGATAATTTAATGGGGTTAAGTAACTTATAGTTAACCAATTATACATGATGATTTGATGAGGTTAAGTAACCTATACTTAACCAATCTAACATGTGGACTTGATAGGGTTAAGTCATAAGACCTTTTGAATATACTTAACCCTTGTAGTATGATTAGTGGATGAGGTTAAGCTAACCCATACTTAACCAATCTGGCTCGATGATCTGATGCGATTTAGATAATTTATGCTTGATCAATCTAACACGTTAATCTGATAGGGTTAAGACAAACCAAAACTTAACCAATTTGACTTGATAGGGTTAAGTCATGCGCTTCTTGGTATACTTAACCAACTTGTAGGGCTAAGCCTTGAACTTAAATACTTAGCCAATCTTGACATGATTCGTAGGAGGGCTAAGTTACGAACCTGAATAACAACACTTAACCCAATAGACAGAATCCTAGTGAGAGGAACTAGGTAGAAAATCGTGGTTAATCAAGGGTAACGGGGAAAAGAAGTTAAGTGGTAAACCTTAGTTAAGTATAACTAAGTAATAATTCTTAGCCAAGGACATGGGACTAGCTCATGAATGGATGAGTAACCCGATATGGTAGGTCATCGCTTAAACACACGAGGAGGAGCAAATGATCCGACTTGGATAAGGGCTCCAACGAACTGGGTGACGAAGCGGTAGCTTCGGTGGACGTGAGGGTACTCTTGGTATCCCTCTGTGAGGTGGTCCATGAAACCCGGCCTCACAGAGGTTAAGGTCTGCGATAGAAGAGCCAAGAGTATGCCTTGGTTGCTATGCTAGCGACCTAAAGACTGGGATGGATTAGCGTGGAGTCGACGATACTTGATTTTGCCCTGGATAGCACGTCGCCGACTACTTACCATCTTTAGTCAATCGTGTACGAACGGAAAGGCAGAGAACTCCCAACAGACCATGTTCTTGCTATCGAGTCATGGGTGAGGTTGTCCCATAGGAAAGTGGGGCTATAGTGGGGCCGGGATGTAGTTCTCATACATGATTTTTCTTGGATTGCCTTTCAGTAGTTGAGGGAGGGGTCACGTGGGACCATAGCCACGGATACAAAAACAGACCTTGATATCTGCATTAGCAGACGACTTAAAGCTCCCGACCGAGTTCCGTATTTCTTGATTTGCCCTGGCACGGAACTCGGATGGCACATTGAGATACATGTGCGTCTAGACATGGAAAACGATTCACGATACATACGTGGGATAAAGGGCGCGGTTGACGGGTGGCATAATCCCTAGTGGCCCTAGGTGGCCTGAACCCAAACCGAGACACGGGAACGTTCATTAGGTAGCATAATCTCTAGTGGTCCTAGGTGGCATAAATCCTAAGTGAACACGCGATAGTTCATGGTAAGAAAACATAACCAGATCAAGGGTAGCAGTCCAAAACAACATCAAGAATAAAATGGTACTACGTTGAGGTGGTATAGATTTACATGGGAAAGCCCGTACGGCCTACGGCAAAGGACTGAACTTATACATGGGAAGAAACATTCGAGTTGGGAAACCTACATATGCTACATATTAGGTTGACATGGACCATTACATGACATTGGGCAAGGGACATTCATAGTTAACACATGACGCGGGTAGGGATACTAGTACGAGAGGTGCAGAGCGAATATACATGATAAATACCTTGGGATGTTATACATGATAGATATCGTGGGATGTTATACCTGATAGATACCTTGGGATAGTATACTTGATAGGAACCTGATGATGTGATACCTTGATTTATCTTGACACCGTAGTTTATCATGATACCTTAGTTTATCTTACTACAGTAGTTCATCCAGTTATCTTGGTTTAGCTTATCTATCTTGTCATCATCCTTATGTTTACTTTCAGTTTATGCATGTCACGTTACCTTTACCTGTTTTTATACTGGAAGTAGATAGGACTTACCAGTCTTTATGACTGACCCCGTTTTGTTTCGCCTCTTTGTCTTCTGTCCCCCCCCCCCCCCCCCGCAGGTTTTCAGGGAGGAAACACTGTTATTTAGTTCGGACTTCCTCTGCTTGAAGGTCATCATGCATGGCTTGGACTCTTCTTGGCTATGGCTACCTTACTGTTTTACTTGGGGAATAATTTATGAAATGGTTTATGCTTCTTTACTATTGCAAGACAGGTTTTGATGTATTCTGATGTAAAAGGCTTTTGACCTTACTATTTTATAAGGTAATGAAATTTGCTTTACTTCCGCTGTTTTATATATGTTCTGTCTTGTAATATTTCTGTGCATGTTTACCTCGATAATGCTTCACCAAACCTAGTGCATTCCCTTTGTGAGTGACCCTAGCGGAGGTGGGGTGTTACATTTGGTATCAGAGCAGAAGGTTACCAGACTGGGCAAAAGTTTTTAAAACCTTCTGAAAACTATTTGAAAAACCGTTTACAAAGAAGCATTTTTCAAGAAAATTTTGTTTTTAAAGGCTATTCCCCAAAAGCCATTAGCACCATCCTTTGTTTCCTTGATTGAACCTCTTTTCCTTTTTTTCCTCCATCTGTAGTCATAGTAGTTTTAACTGCGACTAATCCTTGTCTAGCTATGTAAGTGTTTTCCCGTGCAATGGAGGAAATTCTCGAGAGACCTGTTACCGAAGTTATAAGAAAGGATAGTAAGAACGAGGATAAGGGACACGAGAAAGAATAAACAAGTTGTTGGTATGGCTTGATCCACAAAGGAAGATAAGGAAAAGATCAGCGAGAGGGCAATTGTATGCTCTCATTTCTAGCGTACCTAAGAGGAATGGTACCGTTTCTGTTAAAGGCTTAGCCTTTCTTTTCTATCGTCCCGTCTAGACTTTGTTTTGATCATCGCATCATTTAAGTCTGCTTCGATAGTTAAGTCTCTCCACCTTAGTACTAGCATGGTAGAAGATCCCACTTTAATCCCAAAATCTGGTTGGAGAGTCGGTCCATTTATTCATGACTTGTTTGGATTTGAGAATGTCTATGCCAAGTGTTGAGATTAGAAGCAATGCTTCTATTGTTGAGCTATGGATGGATTCTAGGGGTAAAGTGGTTATCCAGTAAGGGATACCATTCTCGGTTTTGAAAAGAGGGTAGTCAGACTCTTGGCTTGGTTTGGTAATACCTTCGAAGTCTCGTGTAACCTTTTGGGTTCTGTCATGGTTAGTTACCTAGAATCTCTTGATGCGTTTATCGGAAATCTCTGATCCAATCGAGTAGCGTCCGCCAATAAGACGGATGGTTCATTCCGCTTGAGCATGGGTTATAGGAACCACCTAGTAAGTGCACGTGGTAACATGGATTGGTATCGGTAAACGAGATCCAGAATTCACTAGTGAATTTTGGAGAGCTTGCATGAGTACGCAGATATGTTTGAACCGAGCATACTAGGGAAAGAATAAGTGAAAGTGAAACAAGAAGCGACAGTGAAATGAGTTCTAACTCATACCTTGGAAATAGGAATCAAGGAGCTACAAAATCATGAAGTCAAAGGCGGTCAAGGCACAATGGAATTAAGCTCATGGAAATGCGGCTTAGACACGCGCATCTTGTCTCTTTTTAAGAGTATATCTTTGATCCTTGGTTCACCTGTAGAGCTTACTTGCATGCTATCGCTTGGTGGATATCCTCTCGATCCTGTTTCTGTTACAAACCCCGTAAGGAGTTTGTGTAACACCCCGCCTCCGCTAGGGTCACTTGCAAAGGAATGCACTAGCTTTGGAGGGGCATTATTGGTAAACATGCACAGAAATATCACAAGACAGAACATATATAAATAGCGGAAGTAAAATCAAACTTTCATAACATGAATAAATAAGGTCTAAAGCCTTTTACATCAGAGTACATCAAAACCTGTCTTGCAATAGTAAAGAAGCATAAAGACTTTTTAATAAATTATTCCCCAAGTAAAACAGTAAAGTAGCCATAGCCAAGAGAAGTCCAAGCCATCCATGATGACCTTCAAGCAGAAGAAGTCCGAACTAAACAGCATTGTTTCCTCCCTGAAACCTGGGGGGGGGAAACGGAAGAAAAGAGGCGAAACAAAACGGGTCAGTCAAAAAGACTGAGTAAGTCCTATCTACTTCCAGTATAAAAACAGGTAAAGGTAACATGACATGCATAAACTGAAAGTAAACATAAGGATAACTACAAGATAGATAAACCAGGGTAGTCGGTTGAACTACTGCGGAAAGGTAAACTAAGGTATCATGATAAACTACGGTGTTATGATAAGTCAAGGTATCACATCGTCAGATTTCTATCGAGTACATTATCCCAAGGTATCTACCCCGTCTAACATCCCACGGTATCTATTATGTATATTCTTCCTAGTTCTATCATGTATATTTGCTCTGCACCTCTCGTACTAGTATCCCTACCCGCGTCATGTGTTAACCATGAATGTCCCTTGCTCAAAGTCGTGTAATGGTCCATGTCGACCTAATATATCGCATATATAGGTAACTCAAATCATATGTTTCTTTCCATGTATATAAGTTCAGTCCTTTGCCGTACCTCGTACGGGCTTCCTCATGTCGTATTATCCTTGAAATCGTTTGGACTATCACCCTTGTTCTAGCTAGGCTCTTCCATATGAATCCTCGTTTGAACTACTAGGACTTACGCCACCTAGCACCACTAGGGATTACGCTTACCTATTGCACGCTTCCGTATTTCGGTTTGGGTTAAACCACCTAGGCCACTAGGGATTACGCTAACCCTCAACCGCGCCCTTTTTCCCACACATTCATCATGAATCGTTTTTCTATAACTGTATGCACATGTATCACATCGTGCCATCCGAGTCCTGTCACCGACCAAAACAAGAAATACAGGACTCGGTCGGGAGCTTTAGATTTATCTGCCGATGCAGATGCTAAGGTCTGCTTTTCTACACGTGGCTATGGTCCCATGAGACCCCTCCCTCAACTAGCGAAAGGCAACACAAGAGAAAATCTTGCATGAGAACTACACTCCGGCCAGCCCACATCCTACGGCCTACCTCACCCATAATTAGATAGCAATTATGGTCTGTTGGGTGTTCCCTGCCTTTCCGTACGTACACGCTTGACTCAAGATGGTAGATGATCGACGAACTTGCTATCTCGGGCACCTTATGTATCCGCCGACTCACTGCTATCCACCCCAGTCTTTAGGTCGCTCGCATAGCAACCAAGGCATATTCTTGGTTCTTCTACCGCAGACCTCAACCTCTCGTGAGCCCAGGATGATCATCTGCGACATCACAGAGGGATACCAAGAATATCCTCACGTTCCTCGAAGCCGCTGCTTCGTAACCCAGTTCGCTGGAGCCTTTATCTAAATCAGATAGCCTGTTCCTACACGTATACTTAAACGATGACCTACCGTATCGGGTTACTCATCTATCTAAGAAGTGGTCCAAATTTCCTTGACTAAGAATTATTACTTAGTTTCCCTTAACTAAGGTTTACCACTTAGCCTTATTTCCATAATCCTTGTTAACTATGGTTATTTACCTAATCCTCCGAATTAGGGTTTATCTAATGGGTTAAGTGTCACTTAAGTTCATAACTTAACCCGTCTACAAAACATGTCGAAACTGGCTAAGTATCCAAGTCCAAGACTTAACGCTACAGACCATGTGTCAAGTTGGTTAAGTATATCAAGCAATCCATGACTTAACCTCATCTAATTATCATTTTAGATTGGTTAAGTATATATTAATTTGACCCTATCAAATTACCGAGTCAAATCGGTCAAGCGCATTCGAAACGATTCGTGACTTAGCCCTATCATGTTTTCACGTTAGATTGGTTAAGTATAGGTTAACTTAACCTCATCAAATTAACGAGTTAGATTGGTTAAGTTTAGTTCACTTAACCACATCAAATTAACGAGTTAGATTGGTTAAGTTTAGGTCACCTAACCACATCAAATCTTCATGTATAATTAGTTAAGTATAAGTTGCTTAACCCCATTGAATTATCACGTTAAGTTGGTTAAGTATTGGTTACTTAACCTCATTGAACCACCAAGTTTAAATTGGTTAAGTGTTTAACTTAACCCCGTCGAATTACCGTGTTTAGATTAGTTAAGTGTGGATTACTTAACCCCATCTAATTACCGTGGTTAGGTTAGTTAAGTCTTAATTACTTAACCTCATCTAATTACCCAGTCGGATTAGTTAAGTGTAAATTACTTAACCCCATCTCCTAATCATCTTGCACGGTTAAGTGTCATTAAGGAAATCAAGCCCGGTCCCACTTAACCTACCCATTCGTGTCATATCGGTTAAGTGTCATTAGTCAAATTTACTTAACCTTATCATGTGGCATTAATTTAATTAATGCACTCTTAACCTCTCACATTAGACCTTGTTGTGGTTACTAGTTAAGCCGGGCGGGTCCGGGTAGATTTACACCACAACCTAGTCTAACCTCGGGTCTTAAGCGCGACATGACCAACTTCTCACATTGGGTCCTATTGTTTGCAACTACTAGTTATGCCGGTCGGTTCCGGGTAGTTTTACGTTGCAAACTCAACCCAACCTCGAGTTGGCCACACTCATATTATCTAAGTTCATCATGTTTCCAAAACATGTTACAAGTTTTCAAGCATTTGGGTAGACCTAACTTAATAGGTAAATTCCCAAAGGGTAGACCTAACTTAATAGGTAAATTCCCAAGCTCATGTTTTATGCATACTTACATGCCAACTTCCATGTTATCTTTCAAGTCATATTCTCAAGTATAAGCACATGTCATATTCAAGTTAAGATTTTGCGACATGTTCATGTTTATCTAACTACCCAAAAATCGTGTTTTCCCAACGCAAGCAAAGCGAGTCAACATAGTAAGAATACTATGTCACATATTGGTCTCAAAACATGCATGATGCCAAACAAGGGATTGGCTTCCACATGCATAACATCATAAAGGGATTAGCCATGAACATGCATAGTGTCATAAAGTAATTTGGCCACAAACATGCATATTACCAAAAAGGTTTTAGCCATAAACATGCACAACTTAAAAGAGGGGATTGGCCACAAGCATGCATAATCTCATAAAGGATTTTGCCACAAACTTGCATGTTAACATAAGGGGTTTGGGTTCATAAACATGCATAAGCCCCAAAATCTTGTCTTAGCCAATGTTTCACACATAAAGTGGTTCCTAACACTACAACAAAATGACCCTATTACAACGGTGGAACACCGTTGTAATATACATTTTACAACGGTGGGCAAACCGTCGTGTATTAAGAAGTTGTAATAGCCTAATATTTTTTACAACTTTTCTGCACTGTTGCAACACCGTTGTAATATGTATATTTTACAACTTTTTTCCACCGTTGTAATAAGTTTATTACAACAGTTATGCACCGTTGTTGTTTTAATTTTTACAACTAATTATAACCGTTGTGATATATTTTATTACAATTTTTATATTTTACAATTGTAATATATCCACAAATTATATACATATTACTAATAAAAGAATTCATTGCAGAACATATTATCTAAAAAACTGAAGATATCAAACAAACTTAAAACATAAACAATATATTATTAATTTCAAACTCATCATTTTTTTTAGATAATACACTGACAAAACTGAAGATACAAAGACTTTATAACAGTTCTAACTTTCTTCTGCTCATGTTAATCTCCTTGTGCTCCTTTTTCTCCTTAATATCCATTCCTAAGAAAGAAATTATCAAATTGTTAGTGCTGCAGTATAGATTTATGCATGTAACGAAAATTGAAAACATGTGAGTGCACAAAATAAACAGCTAACAAGCACGTGATAATATCACCTAACAAGCAGTCCACACATTCTACTTGTAGCAGCTCACATATTTACATCAACCACAACTAATTTGGACTCATTTAATAAGTTTTCTTTATAAATGAACTTGATTGAACAAGAACTATATAAGCGATCTTAGTTGAACTGAAGCTGTACAAAATGATAGATTTCAAGTTGGACTGAACGTGACAAGAAATGATACAAGTCCAAATGTCCAAGGCTAATTGGCAGATATCCAAACTAGGAAGTTCAGTATAAGATCTGGCTTGACCGGAATCACTAAACATTAGCTTTTATTACTCTCTTAGATAAGTCTTACACTATTTCTGTAATGAACAAATAATTTATAAGGAAATTGAAAAGAGTAGACGAAATAAAAAGAGATTGGATGAAGCACTAGCCATATATCAAATAGTGTACAATCATGTTAGCTCTTTTATAACAAATTATTTCAACTCATGTAGCGATTTTGTTAACTGGAGTACGCATGTGGATGGAGATAACTCATAATTTTGCACATCAACAAAATTATATAGCTTATGGTTTCATATCCATACCTTCAAATAGAGCTTTGTGACCATGACTCATCTCTGCCAAGAACCAATCCTTTCCGATATTTGTAAACTTGAAATGATTTTATCACTTCCTATCAAAATAATAGCAAAAATTATTACTATTATTATAAACAACTGGAGACGTAAAACAAAATCAACCACTAAATGAATGCAATCAATGAAAGCAATCTCTTTCCTGCAACCAATCTTGAACAATGAGTAATTTTCTTTTAACACCACTGCAGTTAATAAAAAACAATACTTTTTTTTCAGCTCGTGTAAAGAGAAAGCATAAATTCAATTGAAAAACTGAACAAGAATATTGAACGTAACACAATTTTCTCAAAAGCAACGACACATAATTGAGGTCATCACTTAGTTTTGAATGTTTACAGGTTTTCCTCTATAAAAATTATTTACATTAGTGCAGAATCCAGTTCCAAATATAGTTGAATCTAAATCGGTATTGTGCACCAACTAGGAATATTAACTATGATTATCCACTATGAACTATGATTAACTATCAACTAGGAATGGAAAAACAACCTACAATTAACTGAAAGTAAGGCAGGAATTTAAAATGAACTAAACTAATGAATTGAAGAAGAAACAAGAATATATATATAAACCAGTAAACAAAATCGAGCCTTTGCCTGGTCACTCTCCCAAAGTCGATTTTCTGATCCCCAAAATCGAGTCTTCTGGCACTACCCGTCCAAGTTTCATCGTCGTCTTCAAAATCAATAATAGCGTCGCTGGAAATCGAAAGTCGGAGATTGCTGGGATGCTCGATTGCTGGGAATAAATAAACCAGTAAACGGGTCCTTCCTTGTTGGATGCTCGATTGCTAGGAGCTCGGAACTCGAAGATGCTGGAAATCGAAGGAGGATGAAGATGCTGGAAATCGAAGGGGGGATGAAAATGCTTGGAGACGCTGGAAATCGAAAACGAATGAGAGTAATCGCCATTTTTTTTCTTTTGGAACTAGGGTTTTTTTCAAGCGAATTGGAATGCAAAAGGTATAGGCGGCGGCTCCTTGTTGAGTGAGTCTTGCGTGTTAGGGTTTGGTAAATCAAATGAGGGCTGCACGTTAATAATGGGTTGGATCCTGAAACTGGGCTGAAATTAAGTTTAAATTTTTAGTATAGTTATCCTTGGTCTGATTATTGGTACTCAGGTTTAAGTTTCATGCGTTTAAATTTCATGCCCCAGGTTTAAGTTTTAATATTTACAACTAAACAGTACACAAAATGTACCGTTTCGGACGGGGCGCTGCCCCGCACCCCGCCGGGAGCGCTGCCCCCTGGACCCCCGCGACCTGACCGGGCAGGTCGAACCCCGTTAGCGGGGGCGTTGCCCCCGCACCCCCACCTTGGGGGGTTGCCACCCCCCCTGGACCCCCCCTCCGTAGGGATCATATTTGACAAAAGATTTTGGAAAAACTTTCAACAACGATTACTTATTAAAAAATATTATATACTAAATATTAATTACTACTAATAGTCATGATTAATTATAAATTAAATATTTATTAATTGTTATTTACTTATTGATTATTAATTAATTGATTATTAACCGCTCATTAGTTATTACTTACTAATTAATTACTAGTACTTAATAATGAAGTAGTTATAAATAATTATTTTTAATTAAATATTTAATATTTATATGTTGATTATTATTAAATAATTACTAATTGGTTATTAATTAGTAATTATTAGTAGGAATTATTTATTTATTGATTGATGTATTTTTAATTAAATATTAAATATGTATTTATTGATTATTAATTAATAATTACTAATTGGTTGTCAATTACAAATTAGTTGTAAATATTAATTATTAAAAATTATTTAATGAAAATAATTAATATTAAAATATAGTCATATATTACAACAGTCAAAAAATAAAAGTTGTGATAGGCTTTTATTACAGCTGTCAAAATAACACAGTTGTTAAAAATAAATTTATTACAACTTTTCTGGAAAAAAGTTGTAAAAAACATTTATTACAACGGTGCTTTAACCACCGTTGTAAAATTAAAGTTGTAATATGGTGTTTTTGTTGTAGTTACAACGGTGTTTATACCACCGTTGTAAAAAACCATTTATTACAACGGTGCTTTTACCACCGTTGTAAAAACCCATTTATTACAACGGTGCGTTTACCACCGTTGTAAAATTAAAGTTGTAATATGGTGTTTTTGTTATAGTGTAAAAGTTCATGCTAGCATTTCATGCATAAAGATCCAAACTTGCAAGTTAAACTAGGTTATGCATAGCATGAGAGGCATGATTAAGTCACTCACATGGCCTAAGATCATAAATATGAACACAAGAGGCATGGTAAGGTTCATATAGATTCGCATAATCATGTTTAGCCTCATTTTATCCCATGTCAACATTAAAAATACCGTTTTGATCCAAAAGTAGCTAGAACTTACTTAGTTAGGCCTAGGGAAAGGAGTATGAATCATCTTGGCTAAGAAAGGTGCCTCCTTTGTAGAAGAATCGTCATGGAACTCGCATAGCAACGTCGATTTGGCCTTGATTTGGTGTAGCAAGCTTGCACCTTTTGATTTGAACTTGATTTGAGTGCATAGGCTCTAGGGATTTGAGATGGAGGCCATGATCAAAATTGATTTTGGCAGCACTTAGTTGCTAGGTTTGATTTTTAGGGATTTAGGTTAGGTTTAGGGTCTTTTTATAGAGATTAGGATAGTTTTAGGCCCTTAGATTAACCCTAGGATAGATTAGGACCATCAGATCTCGGAAGCTTCCAGAACCAGCCCAAGAACAAGACCAGGTGAGACAAACAGGTACGCCAGGAAAATTGCCCCGGCCACCCCCTGTCGACAGGCAAGTCGACAGGGCTGTCGACTTGGTCTGGGCCCAAGTCGACAGGCCTGTCGACAGCCCTGTCGACATGGCCCAGGCGGGAAACTTCCCGCCTAGCCCCAGATCCGATTTCCAAAACTGTTTCCGAAATTCAAATTTCCAGAAATCTTCTTTGGGCCTTAAACGGGTCATACGGACTCCGATTCTCGAAAACTCAGACTCTATTTCGCGTATTTTTCCGAGACGAACGCAATGGCATAGCCCGTTTTACTTGATTCAGAATTTAAAATTAAATTCTGCCTTGATTCTCGTTTTAACATGTTATTGAAATACGGGTTGTTACATTCTCCCCACCTTTTAGGATTTCGTCCCCGAAATCTCCAAGTTAGGAAGAACATATCCTACCATCCATCATCCATCTACTCAAAACATCATCCACAAGCAATCATTGTCCTTAGATGATTTCTAATGCTGTATGAATATATGCAAAACGTGTGTGTACATGTTCCTTAGCTAATGCTAATGATCAGGCCTGGATAATCTTCCTAATGCAAAAATATGTATAGTGCCATGAATCCAACATGTATGCAAATAGTCCTAGTCATATATATACACTATATGCGTGCACAAACATTCATCCATATGCAACGTCCACATGGTAACACATTCAATTTCATCTATAAACAAGTATAAATACTCGTGCATATGCAATATGAAATGTGACCGAGTCGAGCTAATATCTAATGTAAATTCGCGCATCCACGAGCAACCACTTGCAACCATTTGCAACCATATCAACCATAACATGTTTCAAATACATGTTTACATCCATAGGGTTCTACCTAAGATTCCCTGAAACAGGGTCGAGAAGATAAACAGGACAAACTCCTTACGGGGTTTGTAACAGAAATAGGACCGAGGGGATATCCATAAAAGATAGCCTACAAGCAAGCTCAACAGAAAACAGGGATCGAGGATATACTCTTAAAAAGAGATATCATGCGCGCATCTAGTCTTCAGTCTCCTGAGTCGCATTACCTTGAGCTTAGTTCCATCGTGCCTTGACCGCCTCTTTTACTTCACGATTTCGCAGCTTCTTATTTCCTGTTTCCATAACATGAGTTGGAACTCATTTCCTCGTCGCCTCTCGTTCCACTTGCACTTATCCTTTTCCTAGAATACTTGACGCAAATATGACTGCGTACTCATGATCTCATGCAAGCTTTCCAAAATTCACTAGTGAACCTTGGACCTCGTACCACAGGGTATTTCTCGTAGAAGAACTTCCTCTTGAAAGTAAACAGATGCCAACCAGGTTATCAAGCGCACTTACTAGGGTGATCTCTATAACCCATGCATAAATGAAGTAAACCATCCGTCTTATCGGCGAACACCACTCGATCGGGCTTCAAATTTCCAATAAAGGCATCAAGGGATTCTAAGTAACTAGTCATGACAGAACCTCAAAAAGGTTACACGATACTTCGAGGGCCTAACCAAGGCTAGTCAAAAGTCTAACTACCCTCCTTCTAAAACCGAGAGTGGCACCCCTTACTGGATAACCACTTCATCCCTAGAATCCATCCACACTTATAAACATAAGCATTATTTCCAAGCTCAATACTTGACACAGACATTCCCAAATCCAAACAAGTCATGAATAAATGGACCGATCTTCCAATAGGATTTGAGACAAAACGGGATCCTCTATTACACTAGTACTAAGGTGCAGAGACTCAACTATCGAAGCAGACTTAAAAAATGCGGTGATCAAAACAAAGTCCCGACGGGATGATAGAGGAGGAAAGCTAAACCTTTAACAAGATCGTTACCCTCCTTCTGAGGTACCCTAGAAATGAGAGCATACTATTGCCCTCCGAATGATCTTGTCCCTGTTCCATGATACTTAACTATCCGTCCCGTTTCACCATGCCAAAGGTACTCTCTCGTCATGAGTTTTATTGTTCATCTTTCTCCCTCCTTTCAGGACTCAGCCATACCAACATGTTGCTTATCCTTGAGCTCGTATCCTTTATCCTTGTTCTTACTATCCTTTCATAACTCTGCAACAGTCTCTCGAGAACCACCTCCATCGTACGGGAAACACTTACGTAGCTAGAAAGACTAGTCGCAGTCAAAACCACTGTGACTACAGATGGAGGAAAGAAAGGAAAAGAGATTCAATCAAGGAAACAAGGATAATGCTAATGGCCTTTGGGGAATAGCCTTTTTCTTTTAAAAGAAAATTTTCTTGAAAAATGCTTCTTTGTAAACGATTTTCAAATAGTTTTCAGAAGGTCTTTAAAAACTTTTGCCCAGTCTGGTAACCTTCTGCTCTGATACCAAATGTAACACCCCGCCTCCGCTAGGGTCACTTGCAAAGGAATGCACTAGCTTTGGAGGGGCATTATTGGTAAACATGCACAGAAATATCACAAGACAGAACATATATAAATAGCGGAAGTAAAATCAAACTTTCATAACATGAATAAATAAGGTCTAAAGCCTTTTACATCAGAGTACATCAAAACCTGTCTTGCAATAGTAAAGAAGCATAAAGACTTTTTAATAAATTATTCCCCAAGTAAAACAGTAAAGTAGCCATAGCCAAGAGAAGTCCAAGCCATCCATGATGACCTTCAAGCAGAAGAAGTCCGAACTAAACAGCATTGTTTCCTCCCTGAAACCTGGGGGGGAAACGGAAGAAAAGAGGCGAAACAAAACGGGTCAGTCAAAAAGACTGAGTAAGTCCTATCTACTTCCAGTATAAAAACAGGTAAAGGTAACATGACATGCATAAACTGAAAGTAAACATAAGGATAACTACAAGATAGATAAACCAGGGTAGCCGGTTGAACTACTGCGGCAAGGTAAACTAAGGTATCATGATAAACTACGGTGTTATGATAAGTCAAGGTATCACATCGTCAGATTTCTATCGAGTACATTATCCCAAGGTATCTACCCCGTCTAACATCCCACGGTATCTATTATGTATATTCTTCCTAGTTCTATCATGTATATTTGCTCTGCACCTCTCGTACTAGTATCCCTACCCGCGTCATGTGTTAACCATGAATGTCCCTTGCTCAAAGTCGTG
This sequence comes from Allium sativum, assembly GCA_030737875.1. Classification (NCBI taxonomy): domain Eukaryota; kingdom Viridiplantae; phylum Streptophyta; class Magnoliopsida; order Asparagales; family Amaryllidaceae; genus Allium; species Allium sativum. The sequence goes on along the minus strand of CM060925.1, from coordinate 27,889,224 downwards.
TAATGGTCCATGTCGACCTAATATATCGCATATATAGGTTACTCAAATCATATGTTTCTTTCCATGTATATAAGTTCAGTCCTTTGTCGTACCTCGTATGGGCTTCCTCATGTCGTATTATCCTTGAAATCGTTTGGACTATCACCCTTGTTCTAGCTAGGCTCTTCCATATGAATCCTCGTTTGAACTACTAGGACTTACGCCACCTAGCACCACTAGGGATTACGCTTACCTATTGCACGCTTCCGTATTTCGGTTTGGGTTAAACCACCTAGGCCACTAGGGATTACGCTAACCCTCAACCGCGCCCTTTTTCCCACGCATTCATCGTGAATCGTTTTTCTATAACTGTATGCACATGTATCACATCGTGCCATCCGAGTCCTGTCACCGACCAAAACAAGAAATACAGGACTCGGTCGGGAGCTTTAGATTTATCTGCCGATGCAGATGCTAAGGTCTGCTTTTCTACACGTGGCTATGGTCCCACGAGACCCCTCCCTCAACTAGCGAAAGGCAACACAAGAGAAAATCTTGCATGAGAACTACACTCCGGCCAGCCCACATCCTACGACCTACCTCACCCATAATTAGATAGCAATTATGGTCTATTGGGTGTTCCCTGCCTTTCCGTACGTACACGCTTGACTCAAGATGGTAGATGGTCGACGAACTTGCTATCTCGGGCACCTTATGTATCCGCCGACTCACTGCTATCCACCCCAGTCTTTAGGTCGCTCGCATAGCAACCAAGGCATATTCTTGGTTCTTCTACCGCAGACCTCAACCTCTCGTGAGCCCAGGATGATCATCTGCGACATCACAGAGGGATACCAAGAATATCCTCACGTTCCTCGAAGCCGCTGCTTCGTAACCCAGTTCGCTGGAGCCTTTATCTAAATCAGATAGCCTGCTCCCACACGTATACTTAAACGATGACCTACCGTATCGGGTTACTCATCTATCTAAGAAGTGGTCCAAATTTCCTTGACTAAGAATTATTACTTAGTTTCCCTTAACTAAGGTTTGCCACTTAGCCTTATTTCCATAATCCTTGTTAACTATGGTTATTTACCTAATCCTCCGAATTAGGGTTTATCTAATGGGTTAAGTGTCACTTAAGTTCATAACTTAACCCGTCTACAAAACATGTCGAAACTGGCTAAGTATCCAAGTCCAAGACTTAACCCTACAGACCATGTGTCAAGTTGGTTAAGTATATCAAGCAATCCATGACTTAACCTCATCTAATTATCATTTTAGATTGGTTAAGTATATATTAATTTGACCCTATCAAATTACCGAGTCAAATCGGTCAAGCGCATTCGAAACGATTCGTGACTTAGCCCTATCATGTTTTCATGTTAGATTGGTTAAGTATAGGTTAACTTAACCTCATCAAATTAACGAGTTAGATTGGTTAAGTTTAGTTCACTTAACCACATCAAATTAACGAGTTAGATTGGTTAAGTTTAGGTCACCTAACCACATCAAATCTTCATGTATAATTAGTTAAGTATAAGTTGCTTAACCCCATTGAATTATCACGTTAAGTTGGTTAAGTATTGGTTACTTAACCTCATTGAACCACCAAGTTTAAATTGGTTAAGTGTTTAACTTAACCCCGTCGAATTACCGTGTTTAGATTAGTTAAGTGTGGATTACTTAACCCCATCTAATTACCGTGGTTAGGTTAGTTAAGTCTTAATTACTTAACCTCATCTAATTACCCAGTCGGATTAGTTAAGTGTAAATTACTTAACCCCATCTCCTAATCATCTTGCACGGTTAAGTGTCACTAAGGAAATCAAGCCCGGTCCCACTTAACCTACCCATTCGTGTCATATCGGTTAAGTGTCATTAGTCAAATTTACTTAACCTTATCATGTGGCATTAATTTAATTAATGCACTCTTAACCTCTCACATTAGACCTTGTTGTGGTTACTAGTTAAGCCGGGCGGGTCCGGGTAGATTTACACCACAACCTAGTCTAACCTCGGGTCTTAAGCGCGACATGACCAACTTCTCACATTGGGTCCTATTGTTTGCAACAACTAGTTAGGCCGGTCGGTTCCGGGTAGTTTTACGTTGCAAACTCAACCCAACCTCGAGTTGGCCACACTCATATTATCTAAGTTCATCATGTTTCCAAAACATGTTACAAGTTTTCAAGCATTTGGGTAGACCTAACTTAATAGGTAAATTCCCAAAGGGTAGACCTAACTTAATAGGTAAATTCCCAAGCTCATGTTTTATGCATACTTACATGCCAACTTCCATGTTATCTTTCAAGTCATATTCTCAAGTATAAGCACATGTCATATTCAAGTTAAGATTTTGCGACATGTTCATGTTTATCTAACTACCCAAAAATCGTGTTTTCCCAACGCAAGCAAAGCGAGTCAACATAGTAAGAATACTATGTAACATATTGGTCTCAAAACATGCATGATGCCAAACAAGGGATTGGCTTCCACATGCATAACATCATAAAGGGATTAGCCATGAACATGCATAGTGTCATAAAGTAATTTGGCCACAAACATGCATATTACCAAAAAGGGTTTAGCCATAAACATGCACAACTTAAAAGAGGGGATTGGCCACAAGCATGCATAATCTCATAAAGGATTTTGCCACAAACTTGCATGTTAACATAAGGGGTTTGGGTTCATAAACATGCATAAGCCCCAAAATCTTGTCTTAGCCAATGTTTCACACATAAAGTGGTTCCTAAAAGTTCATGCTAGCATTTCATGCATAAAGATCCAAACTTGCAAGTTAAACTAGGTTATGCATAGCATGAGAGGCATGATTAAGTCACTCACATGGCCTAAGATCATAAATATGAACACAAGAGGCATGGTAAGGTTCATATAGATTCGCATAATCATGTTTAGCCTCATTTTATCCCATGTCAACATTAAAAATATCGTTTTGATCCAAAAGTAGCTAGAACTTACTTAGTTAGGCCTAGGGAAAGGAGTATGAATCATCTTGGCTAAGAAAGGTGCCTCCTTTGTAGAAGAATCGTCATGGAACTCGCATAGCAACGTCGATTTGGCCTTGATTTGGTGTAGCAAGCTTGCACCTTTTGATTTGAACTTGATTTGAGTGCATAGGTTCTAGGGATTTGAGATGGAGGCCATGATCAAAATTGATTTTGGCAGCACTTAGTTGCTAGGTTTGATTTTTAGGGATTTAGGTTAGGTTTAGGGTCTTTTTATAGAGATTAGGATAGTTTTAGGCCCTTAGATTAACCCTAGGATAGATTAGGACCATCAGATCTCGGAAGCTTCCAGAACCAGCCCAAGAACAAGACCAGGTGAGACAAACAGGTGCGCCAGGCAAATTGCCCCGGCCACCCCCTGTCGACAGGCAAGTCGACAGGGCTGTCGACTTGGTCTGGGCCCAAGTCGACAGGCCTGTCGACAGCCCTGTCGACATGGCCCAGGCGGGAAACTTCCCGCCTAGCCCCAGATCCGATTTCCAAAACTGTTTCCGAAATTCAAATTTCCAGAAATCTTCTTTGGGCCTTAAACGGGTCATACGGACTCCGATTCTCGAAAACTCGGACTCTATTTCGCGTATTTTTCCGAGACGAATGCAATGGCATAGCCCGTTTTACTTGATTCAGAATTTAAAATTAAATTCTGCCTTGATTCTCGTTTTAACATGTTATTGAAATACGGGTTGTTACAGTTTGTCTTGTTTATCTCCTCGATCTTATCTTGGGAACCTTAGATAGAACTCTATGGATGTAAACATGTATTTGAAACATTTTATGATTGATATGGTTGCAAATGGTTGCTCGTGGATGCGCGAATACACATTAGATACTAGATTGACGCGGTCACGATTCATGTTGCATATGCACGAGTATTTATACTTGTTTATGGATGAAATTGAATGTGTTATCATGCGGATGTTGCATATGAATGAATGTTTGTGCACGCATATAGTACTTATATGACTAGGACTATTTGCATACATGTTGGACTCATGGCACTAAACATATTTTGCATTAGAAAGATCATTCAGGCCTGATCATTAGCATTAGCTAAGGAGCATATACACACACGTTTTGCATATGTTCATATGGCATTAGAAATCATCTAAGGACAATGGTTGCCTGTGAATGATGTTTTGAGTAGATGGATGATGGATGGTAGGATGGGTTCTTCCTAACTTGGAGATTTCGGGGACGAAATCCTTAAAGGAGGGAAGAATGTAACAACCCGAATTTTAACAACGTGTTAAGACAAGAATCAAGGCAGAATCAAATGTTAAAATCTGAATCAGGGAAAACGGGTTGCGCCATTACGTTCGTCTCGGAAAACTACACAAAATAGAGTCCGAAATTTCGTAAATCGGAGTCCGTATGACCAAGATATGGCCTCGCAAAGTTTCACGAAAAATTCAAATTCGAAAACAGATTCAAATTTTCAGAATTCAGAGTAGGCGGGAAAAATCCCGCCTAGGCAGGTCGACAGGGGGGTCGACACTAGGGTCGACCTCCCCCAACCAGGTCGACTCTAGAGTCGACCTGGGGGTCGACCTGGGTGTCGACCTCCCTGGTCGGCCAGGTCGGCCTGGTGCACCTGTTTTGGCTCCTGGGTCTTGTTTTGGAGGCTTGTGACGATTTTTGAGGGTTCAGATCTATCCTAGGGTTTATCCTACGTCCTAAACTACTCCTAATCTCCATAAAAAGACCCCTAGACCTAGCTTAAACCCTCACAAATCACTCATGCCACGAAGTGCTGCCCAAATGCCAAGTGATCATGGCCTCCATCTCCAATTCCTAGAGACTATGCATTCAAATCGGATCCGAATCAAAAGGTGCAAGCTTGCTACGCCAAATCGAAGAGAGATCAACATTGCTACGCAAATTCCATGACGATTCTTCGACAAAGGAGCCACCTTTCTTCGTCAAGACGATGCATGATCCTTCCCTAAGCCTCGCTAAGTAAGTTCTAACTACTTCTAGATCTAAACGGTAGTCTTAATGATGGCATGGAATAAAACGAGATTAAACCAAGTATGCTAGCCTATATGAACCTTGTCATGCCTCTTTTGCTTGAACCTATGACTTTTGTCTATGCTTAGTGACTAAATCATGCTATTCATGTTATGATTAACCTAGTTTATCTTGCAAGTTTGAATCTTTATCTATGGAATGCTAGCATGAACCTTTGGGAACCATTTGACTTGTGAAACATTGGCAAAGATTTGACTTTGGGGCTTATGCATGTAAATGAACCCAAACCCCTTATGTTATCATGCATGTTTGTGGCCAAATTCCCCTATGATACTATGCATGTTTGTGGCCAAAAACCCCTTATGATGCTATGCGTATTTTGAGGCCAAACCCTTTATGATACTATGCATGTTTGTGGCCAATCCCTTCTTGGCATCGTGCTTGTTTTGAGGCCAATATGTAGCATAGTATCCTTACTATGTTGACTCGCTATTACTTGGGTTGGAAACACGATTTGGGTAGGATAGACGAGCGTGATTATGACATGAAAATTTGATATGGGATTTCATGAAAATATGACACTCATGATACACCTAAATGGGGACATGACACGTGGGGGTAAACATGGGACTTGAAACTAGACACGGGGGTTGTAAGTGTAATATGACACTAGACCAAACATGAAAGTGGCCAACTCGAGGTTGGGTTGAGTTTGTAGCATAAATCTACCCGGACCCGCCCGGCTTAACTAGTGGCTACAAACAATAGGATCCAATGTGAGAAGTTGGTCATGTCGCGCTTAAGACCCGAGGTTAGACTAGGTTGTGGTGTAAAACTACCCGGACCCGCCCGGCTTAACTAGTAACCACAACAAGGTCTAATGTGAGAGGTTGAGAGTGCATTAATTAAATTAATGCCACATGATAAGGTTAAGTAAATTTGACTAATGACACTTAACCGATATGACAAGTATGGGTAGGTTAAGTGGGACCGGGCTTGATTTCTTAATGACACTTAATCATACAACACAATTAGGGGATGGGGTTAAGTAATTTACGCTTAACTAATCCGACTTGGTAATTAGATGGGGTTAAGTAATTTACACTTAACTAATCCGACTTGGTAATTAGATGGGGTTAAGTAATTTAGACTTAACTAATCTAAGCATGGTAATTAGATGGGGTTAAGTAACCTATACATAACTAATCTAAACACGGTAATTCGATGGGGTTAAGTTAAACACTTAACCAATCTAAACTTGGTAATTCAATGAGGTTAAGCAACCAATACTTAACCAACTTAACATGATAATTTAATGGGGTTAAGTAACTTATAGTTAACCAATTATACATGATGATTTGATGAGGTTAAGTAACCTATACTTAACCAATCTAACATGTTAACTTGATAAGGTTAAGTCACAAGACCTTTTGAATATACTTAACCCTTGTAGTATGATTAGTCGATGAGGTTAAGCTAACCCATACTTAACCAATCCGGCTCGATGATCTGATGCGATTTGGATAATTTATGCTTGATCAATCTAACACGATAATCTGATAGGGTTAAGACAAACCAATACTTAACCAATTTGACTTGATAGGGTTAAGTCATGCGCTTCTTGGTATATTTAACCAACTTGTAGGGCTAAGCCTTGAACTTAAATACTTAGCCAATCTTGACATGATTCGTAGGCGGGCTAAGTCACGAACCTGAATAACAACACTTAACCCAATAGACAAAATCCTAGTGAGAGGAACTAGGTAGAAAATCGTGGTTAATCAAGGGTAACGGGGAAAAGAAGTTAAGTGGTAAACCTTAGTTAAGTATAACTAAGTAATAATTCTTAGCCAAGGACATAGGACTAGTTCATGAATGGATGAGTAACCCGATATGGTAGGTCATCGCTTAAACACACGAGGAGGAGCAAATGATCCGACTTGGATAAGGGCTCCAACGAACTGGGTGACGAAGCGGTAGCTTCGGGGGACGTGAGGGTACTCTTGGTATCCCTCTGTGAGGTGGTCCATGAAACCCGGCCTCACAGAGGTTAAGGTCTGCGATAGAAGAGCCAAGAGTATGCCTTGGTTGCTATGCTAGCGATCTAAAGACTGGGATGGATTAGCGTGGAGTCGACGATACTTGATTTTTCCCTGGATAGCATGTCGCCGACTACCTACCATCTTTAGTCAATCGTGTACGAACGGAAAGGCAGAGAACTCCCAACAGACCATGTTCTTGCTATCGAGTCATGGGTGAGGTTGGCCCATAGGAAAGTGGGGCTATAGTGGGGCCGGGATGTAGTTCTCATACATGATTTTTCTTGGATTGCCTTTCAGTAGTTGAGGGAGGGGTCACGTGGGACCATAGCCACGGATACAAAAACAGACCTTGATATCTGCATTAGCAGACGACTTAAAGCTCCCGACCGAGTTCCGTATTTCTGATTTGCCCTGGCACGGAACTCGGATGGCACATTGAGATACATGTGCGTCTAGACATGGAAAACGATTCACAATACATACGTGGGATAAAGGGCGCGGTTGACGGGTGGCATAATCCCTAGTGGCCCTAGGTGGCCTGAACCCAAACCGAGACACGGGAACGTTCATTAGGTAGCATAATCCCTAGTGGTCCTAGGTGGCATAAATCCTAAGTGAACACGCGATAGTTCATGGTAAGAAAACATAACCAGATCAAGGGTAGCAGTCCAAAACAACATCAAGGATAAAATGGTACTACGTTGAGGTGGTATAGATTTACATGGGAAAGCCCGTACAGCCTACGACAAAGGACTGAACTTATACATGGGAAGAAACATTCGAGTTGGGAAACCTACATATGCTTCATATTAGGTTGACATGGACCATTACATGACATTGGGCAAGGGACATTCATAGTTAACACATGACGCGGGTAGGGATACTAGTACGAGAGGTGCAGAGCGAATATACATGATAAATACCTTGGGATGTTATACATGATAGATACCGTGGGATGTTATACCTGATATATACCTTAGGATAGTATACTTGATAGGAACCTGACGATGTGATACCTTGATTTATCTTGACACCGTAGTTTATCATGATACCTTAGTTTATCTTGCTACAGTAGTTCATCTAGTTATCTTGGTTTAGCTTATCTATCTTGTCATCATCCTTATGTTTACTTTCAGTTTATGCATGTCACGTTACCTTTACCTGTTTTTATACTGGAAGTAGATAGGACTTACCAGTCTTTATGACTGACCCCGTTTTGTTTCGCCTCTTTGTCTTCCGTTCCCCTCCCCCTCCCCCAGGTTTTCAGGGAGGAAACACTGTTATTTAGTTTGGACTTCCTCTGCTTGAAGGTCATCATGCATGGCTTGGACTCTTCTTGGCTATGGCTACCTTACTGTTTTACTTGGGGAATAATTTATGGAATGGTTTATGCTTCTTTACTATTGAAAAACAGGTTTTGATGTATTCTGATGTAAAAGGCTTTTGACCTTACTATTTTATAAGGTAATGAAATTTGCTTTACTTCCGCTGTTTTATATATGTTCTGACTTATAATATTTCTGTGCATGTTTACCTCGATAATGCTTCACCAAACCTAGTGCATTCCCTTTGTGAGTGACCCTAGCGGAGGTGGGGTGTTACATAAACCATGGCTTTCATCCTATTCTCTTGGAAATAATTATCATCATTATCCCAATTACTATTTCCATCGTCGTTATTGCTGGTAGCGCCACTAACTTCTCCATGAAATCTCCATAACTCATAACCAAGCACAAATCCATATTTGCACAAATGGAATTTAACGGTATCACCATCCCTAAAAGCTTCATTTTTACATTTTTGACAAGGACATCGAATTTCTTGATTTCCAAACTCTCTAGATGCAAAATCAACAAATGCATATATACCCTTGAAAAAATCCTCCAACATTACGTCGCGTCCATCTTTCCGCTTATACATCCAAGTACGATCCCTCATATAATCCATTTCAACTTTTAATACTGCACTAATGTATAAATTTCAAAACTACATGTGATCTTTACAAGAAAAAAATTAATGCATGTGATCAATACATAATAGGAAAAAACATAAGCACGGATGCAAGGCATTAGTGATCAATACATAATAGGAAAAAACATAAGCACAGAAAATTCATAATAGGAAAAAACTACATAATGCATGTGATCAATACATAATAGGAAAAAAAATTAATAGTTAGGTTATACCTATATGGTATTTTAACTGTGTGTCTTATATGAAGTATATCAGTAAATACTGTTTATAAAAGACATGACGGATGCAAGGCATTCTGGTCCAAACATAGGTATATGAAGGATGCAAGACATGAAGTATATCAGTAAATACTGTGTGAACCCTTCATTCCCAATACCGTTTATAAAAGACATGAAGCATCAAATCAATCTATTCTTAACATTACAAGCAGGGGCAGTAATTGAACTGGTCAGTTACTGTTTATAAAAGACATGAAGGATACCTAAAACCCTAGATTCAAACCTACAACATGACAAAATAGTTAGACCTAAAACCCTGATTTAAACCTAAAACATTACAAGCAGGGGCAGTAATTGAACTGCGCAGTAAAATCGTTAGATCTACAACATGATAAAACCCTGATTTAGACCTAAAACCCTAGAATTAACAAAATCCACGAAAATAATTAAGCTCGGAAAAACTTCACTACCTGCAGAGCGGCGGCGCGATGAAGAGGATGGCACGACAAAGAGGGCAGCGCGACGAAGAAGGCGGCGCGATGAAAGCTGAAGAGCGATGAAAAGATAAGCTGAAGAGCGATGAAAAGGCACAAGGAAATGAAAAAAAAAATGTTTAGTTCTAAGTTCGAAGAGGTGGATAATAGACCTCTTGCGGATGGTATTAACGTTAACTGATGTGTGGATGGTATTAACGTTAACTGATGTTATATTTTAATCATATTATACATATTATTAATGTTAACATAATGTTATATTTTGCCCATAAGTTAACGTTAACATATTGTTAATGTTATATTTTGCCCATAACTTATGCTCAGCTGTAATTAATCACTAATTAAATATTTATTATTAATTATAGATTATAATTATTAATAGTATATATTAATTTATAATAACTATTATATACATATATGACCAAGTAAAGAATTATCTTATATGACCAAGTAAAGAATTCTGAAAATTCATTAAAAAAACACATATATACATATATATGTATATATATAATGTATGTATATATATATTATGTATGTGTACATATATACATACATTATATATATATCTTTGAATTGTATAAACTGAGGATGTGTTGTCTCATATTATATTAGAGATAATTGCAATACTTATTGAATTTAGGAAACATGTATACTGAAATCACATTATACACCAGTATAAAAGAACATGATATTATATATGTATATATAATCTTACAGTTTAAATTCTGATCTTTATAAACTGAAAATGTGTTGTCTCACAATATAAAAGTGCACTACTTAAATCTTATGCTCAGCTGTAATTAATCACTAATTAAATATTTATTAATTATTGATTATAATTACTAATAGTAGATATTAATTTATAATAACTATTATATACTTATATGACTAAGTAAAGAATTATCTTATATGACCAAGTAAAGAATTCTGAAAATTCATTAAAAAAAACACACACATATATACATCTATATGTATATATATATATATATATATATTATGTATGTGTATATATACATACATTATATATAATTTTGAATTGTATAAACAGAGGATGTGTTGTCTCATATTATATTAGAGATAATTGCAATAGTACTTTTTGAATTTAGGAAACATGTATACTGAAATCACATTATACACCATTATAAAAGAACATGATATTATATATGTATATATAATCTTACAGTTTAAATTCTGATTTTTATAAACTGCAAATGTGTTGTCTCACAATATATTAGAGATAAGTGCACTACTTAAATCTTATGCTCAGCTGTAAATCACTAATTAAATATTTATTATTAATATACATGAAAATAATAACTTGTGTGGTAGTGTTTGAATTTTTTGAATTTCGAAATTCTTTAATATTTATTTAACTTCTTATTTTTAAACTTTGACCAGTTTGTTTTTCTTAATTACTAATTATTTATCAAATAATACGTACCAACCATTTTCTTAAAAGCAAATATGTATTAATAATTTATTGATATTAATTTAATTAATCGTATTAAAGACTACTAAACAATCATTGATTATCAAAACAAATTTAATAAACATCGAACAACAATGTATTTTATTAATTACTATTACCTCTTATTTATATTATATAGTAATTAATAATTAATCATTATTAATTTTCAAAAAAAAATTAATCAGCATTAACTATTGAATTTTATTTACTTCTAATAGTTATTATTTATTACTAATTACTAATGTATTATTAACATTAATTAATTAAAATTAAAATTTACTAATTAATTACTAAGTAATACAACAAATTTAAAACATTTAATAAATAAAAAATATAAAAGTTCGTTTCAAATTTCTGGGAAAACTGCAGGAAAATAGCTTCAAAATTATGTCGACGGTAATCCGACTCTATTAGCAACGGAATTTAGCGTCAAATATTATATGACGGTAAAGAGCTGCAATTTCCATTGATTTAGCGACAGAATTAGTATTTGACGGTAATAATTTATAATAAGATGACATATAAAATCCAAAATATTCTCTCTAGCAAAGCACAAGGAAATCCGCCGCTAATTAGCAACGGAATTTTCCGCTACTAAAAATCTATCGCTAATCTCGGTTTTTCTTATAGTGCGATTCCTTGGTATCCCAAAGAGCATAGTAAGTAATTGAGATCCATTATTTACGAGTGGATTCTGGAAGAGTTTGCAGGAAGCTTTGGGAACCGAGTTGTGCTTGAGTACGACTTATCTTCCTCAAACCGATGGTCAAACCGAGGGGGTTAACCGAGTTTTGGAAGATCTCCTAAGGGCTTGTGTGTTAGACTTCGGGGATTGTGGGAAGACCATCAACATCTAGTTGAGTTTGCATATAATAATAGTTACCAGTCTAGCATTGGGATGGCACCATATGAGGCATTGTATGGGAGGTCATGCAATTGTCTGGCATGTTGGTTAGAAATTGGATATAAGTTGATACTTGGGCCAGAGATGATAAGAGAAACCTCGGATTGTATCGAGATTGTTCGGCAACGAATGAAGACCGCCTAAGGTCGTTAGAAGAGTTACACCGATAAGCATCGTAAGGACTTGGAGTTCGACTTAGGAGATATGGTTTTCATGAAGATTTCGTCGTTGAAGCATGTGGTTCGATTTGGAAACAAAGGAAAGTTAGCTCCAAGGTTCATTGGGCCATTTTTGATAGTCGAGCGAATTGGAAAGCTCGCGTATAGATTGGAATTACCAGAGAAGATGTCGAGTGTGCACAATGTGCTCCATGTGTCATTTATACGGAAGTTTGTGCATGATTCTAATGCAGTGGTACCTCCAGAGCAGTATGAAGATCTAGAAGTAGAGACCTTAGTTGCAAGACCTTGTAAGCCGCTTTGTATTGTGGGAAATGACACGAAAAAGCTTAGGAGGAAGATGGTTAAGCTAGTCAAGGTACAATGGAGTGAAGATGGTGGTGATTGTATGTGGGAGGCGGAAGAGAGCATGAAGGCAACTCATCCAGAACTCTTCGTTGGTAGGACCCTTTGATATCGTATCATCGTTGTATCTTGTTGTTGTTTGATAGAACTCTGCGTGCTATGGATGCATGGCTTGATGATTGCTAGTTTAGATGATAGAATTGGCTTCTCGTGGATGATAGGCATGCAGAATTGTTGTGTTTGCTTGGAATTTTGAGGGCAAAAATCCTTGAGGGGGGAATGTAATAGCCCGCATTTTACATATCGGAGGATCGTAAAATATTTTTATTTTATTCTCTGAGGGTTGGATCATTCTCATATTTTAATATGTTGCTTATGGGGATGTGAGACATGTCCACAATTTTTACCAATTTTGTTTTTGACCATTTTATCCTTGTCAGTCTTGTACAGGGCATAATTTTTAACTTAGGTCGAATCAGGCGGTGAGACCTGTGCAATTGAAAAGGAAATGATGATTGCCTTTCCGTAGAGTGGTTACACTAACGATTTGGCTTAGCGGTTTGGGAGGAATCGCTGTTTTAAGGTTTCGCTGTTGGTTGTTTAGGTTTTTAAGCCATAATTGGCTGATTTGAAGAGGCCCATTAGTGGTTGGTGGAAGGCTATAAATGGGGGGTAGGAGGTATGGAAAATAGTTTAATTTTCCCTTTCTCTCATTTGGAAGAGCCAAGGGATCCTCCATTCCTTTATTTCTCCATCTTTCCACCGTTAAAGCTTAGGAAATCGAAGATCTACATTGTTTGAGGCTAGATCTACATCGTTGTAGGGGAGAGTTCATTGAATCAAGGAGTTTGGATACAATTCATTGATATGTGGAATCTTAATTCGTTTTTTTTGCTTTGATTTGGAGAATTGGTGAGTGATATGCATCTCTCACATGGATTCAGTCAAGTACATGTATGTTTGATCATGTTTTTCATCAAATTCAAGTCGTTTTCCTTAGATCTACACCTTGGTAAGCCCATTTTCGTATGAACCACCCTATGATCTAATTTAGCAAGTTTAACCGGTAATTCTTATGCTATTTCATATGTTTATGCAAGTTAGATCCATAATTTAGTTCATATGTTCATTTATCATGATTTTGGGTGAGTTAGCAAAATTATTTATGAAATCATCATATTCATGTTGTTAATGATTTCAAAACATGTTTACGGTAGTGATTGATGAATTGGATGAATAGATTTCGTCGAGATAGTTGATTGGCAAAGTTTTGGTCAAAATTAGGCTTGAATTGGGGTTGTACAGGCCAAGAGTCGTGCGTGCGAGTGGGTGGTCGTGCGTGCGAGTGGGGTGGTCGAGCAGATAGTACAACATAGTACAATGTACAATAAAACAGGGGGTCGGTTGTGCAAGCTTCGGTCGGTCGCACATTGATGGTTGGGTCAAGCATGGACTCAAGCATGGTCATGGAGGAAGGTATTTCAGGTCGAGGAGTGTTGGTTCAAGCATGGTTGAGTCGGGCATGGCTTGGGGTCGGTCGAGCATGTTCTGGTCGAGCGTGGTTCAGTGGAACAGGGTGGTGGGTCATGTCTTGAAGCAAGTGACCGGGTCGGTCAACTATGGACTCGAGCAGACTTGGGTCGAGCGCAGAGTTCAAGCCGAGCATGCAGGGTTATGCAAGGAGAGTCGGTCGCACCAGGGGTTGATCGCACAGGGGGCAACCCCCCGAACCCTAGCCGCAGCACAGTGATGTAATTTGACTCAGTGATGGTGTGACTTCGAACTAAATTCAAGTAAGAAGGTTCGAAGTATTGAATGGTGTTCGTTGATTGGTATAGAACAACGAATGAGGCGACAATTCAAAGGTCGTGAGTTGGAGGATAATGGTTGCTCAAGAAGGTTGCTTGAGTTAAGATAAGTCGTCGGGTAGAATGACTAGAGATATGAAGGCCGAGAGATTATCGTTATCGTAAGTTCTAGTAGGCTCGAAGCAGGGGTACAATAGAGACGTCTAAAAGACTGGTTGTAGGTCGAGTATCCTGAGTATTGTTGAAAGGCCTAGTAGTCAAGGTTGGACAAACATACGTATCGTTGAAAGGCGTATGGAGATGTTCCTTGACATACGGCAAGGTTGGACATCATACAATTAACGATGGTTTCGAAGCAGGGTTGGTGGTGATAGCCAGAGTCTGTCATAGTTGATTAGTTGCCTTATTTGAACCGTCTCATGTAGATTGTCTAACATCGAAGGAGATGTTCCTTGGGCTCTTGTATGATATTGGTTTAGGCCTCTGGGGCTTGTGCTTGACGGACGTTGAGTTCGATTAGAATGGTTTACATAAGATATATAATTTGGATGTCAGGATTGCTTTGCCATTATAGAATGGTTGTTCTAGTTTCCATGGATGGATGGTTAAAATGTTTGATGTAAAGGCTATCACTGTCCGATGTAGGGAAGACGGGGATGAGTTCTTTTTTGGTGTCGTGGGTAGATTTGTATGTTTAGCTATCCATTCTCATATACTTTATTGTTAATGTTTGTTAGCTGTTTTATCGCTCACTAAGACTATTGTCTGACTCAAAGTTTTATGTTTCCCTCTTATTACCTTGGGCTATTCATCCGGTTGTGGATGGGAATACTAGGGGGCATCTACACCAAAACAACAAATTTGGCACACCAGGATGTAGAGATTTGATACGACTTTAAGCCGTATTAAATTTGCTACAGCTCATAGCAGTACCAAATTTCTTTGCTGCCGTATTTTTTTTTTGTTGATCCGCATCACCCAAACGCATAGAATCTAACCCTTCATCTTGAGGCCTTTGGATCCGTTCATTTGATACGGTTTAGATCCCCATCATATTTCGCTCCCGCACTTCCCTAATATTTTTCATTTCTACGGTTCCTATTGTATTCCAATCTCTTAATCAATGACAAAAACTATCCCCTTCGTCTCCACTTTCCTTTTCCACTTCTCCAGTTCGATTTCTCAGAAGGTGGCGGATGTATGTGAGTGTGTGGTGTTCCCTAAAATCGGTCTTGCAAACCGTGCGATGTCCCCAAATCGAGAAACCCTAACTTCGGCAACGGTCGTCATCGACTCATCGCAACCTCCTCCCACAACTGCCACTTCAGACTACTACATCGACCCTTCCTTCTGTACCACAACTGCCACTTCAGACTGCTGCATCGATCCTTCCTTCTGTACTTTCTCTACTGGTATGGCATTTGAAAATATTAATTAATTGAACTGTACGTGAATTTAACCCAATTCTATTGCTGAGTAAGACTCCATGCTTCTGTTGATTTTGGTTAATTTTTAATTAAAAACGCAGATAATTTTTTGGCTAATGGAAATTACCCAGTATGTGGTTATCTGGTTAATCTTGGCTCTGCTATGATCAGTCTTTATTGCTTTAGGGTGCTTAATCTACTTAGATCTTAATGGATGGCTCTACTAAGAAATTATCTTAGATTTGCGCATAGATTTAGGGTGTTATATAACTTTGCATAGAAATTATCTACTAAGATCTTAGTGGATGACTCTACTAAGAAATTACTCGGTATGTGGATCAGTCTTTATTCCTCAGTCGATTTATGCAATAGCTAATAATCGTTGCATTGACAAGTACTGCTGCTTATATAATTGTGCTATGAATGAACACAAATATTTCTAAGGAAGTTGCGAAAGAAGGCTAGCATGAAGATTTGTCTGTTTAATGTAATTAAATGGTTTATAAATGGAAGAACATGGTTAATGTCCTTTTTTACATGTTTCTGTAATGGACCAAACGTTACCTTGGATGTTTCTAATTTTTTCTCCTTAAATAATTGTATCATACATCATATTGTCTTTTAATATACTATGTAAATTCATCCATTTAATAATTATATGATAAACCATAGTTAGATAGATTGATCACCTTCAATACTCTCCCGAATGGGGGTACCATATCAGTGAGTGGTTGTCTGAAGCGACAACTATATATGAATTCCATTTAAAAAAAGGGTTTCCAATTTACTTTCTTTTCTTCTTTACTAAATACTACCTTGACTGGATTTGAAATAATATCTGCACTAAATATTTTATTACTGATTGAAATAGTATCTGCACTAAGTATTATTTGAAGGTTCTGATTATTCCTCGGATTCCATGTGCACATGTAATATATTTTTGTAAAGGTATGCTTGTATGTCTTCATTATATATAGGTATATGTTTCTTAGTTATTCATTTTCTCTACTTGCTTAAATTTATTTATACTAGCTCATACTAATTAAACTATGTTTGTCTCTAAAATTTGGATTACAGAATTATGCATTTTTATCTAAACAATAACAAAATTAACATACTTTTTAACTCAAATACTAATTGTGTTACAGAATAATACTATACCATTTTAATCTTCTAAATCGTTGCATTCCCCTACTTAAGAATTTAAATTTACAAGTTCCCACCACTTAATATTATACATAACTATTATTCATATCTTACATTTCATGCGCAATGTTTCCTAGAACAGAAGTTTCATTTTAAACCATGAATACAATATTTATTATCCTAGCATTATACCATGTATTAGAATCTGCTAGTGAATTTGTTAAACAAAAACAGGGATCGAATGATATCGTTGACTTTGGGAAGATCCATGCATAATTTGGAACAGAGAATAAGAAATTTTAATGGCACCTCTATTATCCACCTTCCTGGTATAGTCTTCGTTGTATAAAGGTACTTTCCCCATACTTCATCGTTGCCCATTTCAACATCCACTTTCATTCTTTCTTCCCACCTAGTAGCCATAATTGCTCAATTGATTACTGGAAGCATGTCCTTTCTTATATGCTTGGTATGGATTGCATCTTCTCTTTTAATAATTAAGCTCGTTGTTTTGTTTATCTACTTATTGTAAATAATGTAGCAATAGTTTAATTTATTTAATAAAACAAAGTTTTTGTTTCCAAGGTGAATTCACTAATACATAAATGTGCTGACAACCTCTTTTTTCATGCAACAAATTCATAGTTTAAGAGTTTTTTCAATGTGATAATTCTACTTTCTGGACTAATTTGCAGGACTTACAATTGATTTACATAGTTACATCTTAGCTGAGCGAACCACTAAATTATTACATCTCAGCACCAATGTTACAAGTAATAATTCAACTTAGATCATCTTTAAACTAATGCATTGCTTACTTATCGTTTCTCGAGTTCGTAGGCCGTCTAAATTCATTTTATGAGCATTAACAACTTATGATGCTTATTTTATAAGAACCGTGGCTGTAATTATATTGGGAAAACAACATGACAGAAGTATTTTATATATTATTCACATATATGTTATCAATTGTGAATACCTGCAATGCAAATTTGTAGATTTCACTTAGAAATGCAGTCGGTATTAGTAGACATGCATGAACCTGTTGCGAACTCAGCTTCGAACCAAGTTTGCGAACTCAGCTTCGAACCAAGTTTGTGAACTCAGCTTCGAACTGAGTTGGCGAACTCAATTCGGGACTGAGTTCCAGAACTCACTTCGGGACTGAGTTTCCATTCTGGTAATAAATAGACCCAATATCTTCAAGACTTGGTAGTGCAAAAGATGTAAAGAGATCAAATAGCTTTCCGGTATGCCAAATGTTTTTGTTATTTTTTAGTGAATAAAAACTCTTGTTGAATTAATATACCTATCTTTTGCAGGTTACATTAGTTTCTCTTCCGAGGAAAATGGCTATTGAGCATCCATATCATACTGTGTTTCAGGTAAGTTCAGACTCACTAAGTTTTTATTTGTAGGAATTTAATTTCAGGTAGTTCAGGTATTTAACATAGAAAGAGATTTCCAGAAACTTGCCTCATTTGTTTTTCATAGCTTTTGTCAATTATGGCTCTGTTATGATGGCGCTGAACCTTATTATAGATATTTGCATAAATGCTGTTTTTGAGATGATCGTTATTTTTAAATGAAACAAATGGTTGAGATATATATTAAGCTTGCTGAGTTGGAGACAAAAAAGGAGGTTAGTACATTTTATCTGTCTCCTATATTTGATCTTCAATATCTTAAAGTATACCTGGTTATTTGTTAACCATCATTCAATCAGGAAACTAATAAAAGGATACCACTACCAAGAGAGATACACACTATTAGGCAGCTTGAACTTGTAAGATTCATTTTTTAGTTGATTCTTGTGTTTTTATTATGACAGGGTCTGTTTAGGATGTAAATGGGTAGAATTATTGCAGTTTCCTTTTTATTCGTTTACTTTTTGCTAAATAATTATATAATGATCGCTCATACCATCAACAACAAATTTTTGAACTAAGAATCTGCGAGGTTCATGGAAATTGGGAGGTCCTTATTAACTCCCTATCAACTCATTGAAACTTGTAGTTGTATGTAACTGGTCATTTTGTATAGCCACCAAATGCATCTTAAAACTTTTATCAATTTTTTGTCAATCAAAATTCGAAAGAAATTATGAAAAGGAGAAGTGGAAAGATATTGGTACATCTGCATTCTTTATTGTTTGCTTTTTGAATTCATGTTAGTACATTCAGATTTGGCCGATTATTTGACATCCTCCCTGCCATTTAGTCATTTTACATGTTTCGAGCTTTCATTTATGAAAATACAATGATTGCATGGTACTTTATTGGTAAAAATATTTATGAATACAATGATGAAATATTTTTAATGGCATTCAATTTAATCTGTTGCCTACTTCAGGTACCTGTTGTTACAGCCACTATCCCTATTAAGAAAAGCTGTCGATACGAGGAAGGCTCATTTCCACATTTCAATGGATTATCAGATTCTGTCATGTACGAATCGTGACATACTTTTATTTGTTTACAATGATACAATAATCTGAATTTTTTTGCATGTAAAATGAATTGAATTTTCATTGATGTTTTTTCACTGTATAACATGCTTTTTGTCATTGTAGGGTGATGAATGGTATAAATGCACCAAAAGTGGTTGAATGCTATGGCTCAGTAGATGGTTGTAAATATCGACAGCTTGCTAAATCTGGCAATGACGACCTCGGACAAGATGCCGTATGACTGCAAACTTTATTTTTGTAATTTTTAGTGCTTTTTTACGGTGCCTAGCAGACAGATATGTTTCAGTCATGTACATCTATTGTCATGATATTATTCCAGGTCATGGAACAATTCTTTGGTCTGGTGAATACATTTCTTCAAAATCACCGGGAAGGAAACTTGGCATACGTACTTATAAGGTATGTGTGTTTCAACATTTATCATTTTTATTGGACTTGTTTGCTTGTGGTTGGTTCATTTTTTCTGGTTTAAGTTTAAAAAGTCACTCATGTTTTTTTTCTTTTTTTTTGGGAAATTGGATGCTTAGACGATAGTATGTAAGTGCTGCAAATCTTATGTAATATATAACATATTACTTGGCAAATAAGTTCAGATCTCAAGGCAGGATTCGAACATATAACATCTCGCACCATGTCGGACTGTCTTAACTACTTTGACATTGATCTTTTATAAATAAATACTGTAATTATATGTTCACAAATCTAGAAGCTAGGCTCGCATATCATGTCAACAAGGTACTTTTTCTCTACGTTTTTGTTAGTTTGAGAAATTACCTAGATTTTTAGGTAAATTCTGCTTGAATTGTGCATCAGATTCTCACAATCCATGGATTACGTCAACAAAAAACACAAGGTCAGGTTAGATCTTAGTTCTTTGTTTTCATATATATATATATATATTCTTAATGAATTAAATCAATTTTGACTAGTTACATTTGAATCAGGACGACAATCTTAAGGGTTGGTTTATCGTCGTCATCATCTGGCGTTATCAGGGGATCTGACTTTGGTGTAGACAAATTTCAGTGGATCCATTTCCATAAAATTTTCCATGTGGCATTAATTTTCATATTGTAATGTTGTTGACAAATGCTCAGTGTAAGGTTTTGCAAACAAATTATGTAAGTTGAGTTTATGAATGACTAGTCTTGTTATAATATTGTGTGATGAAGAAAGCAGAATTGATGTATGCCAACAAATTGTGATTTTTTTTTTTACATTTGATACGGCCTAAGGCCGTATCAAATTATCAATTTGATACGGGCTAAGACTGTATCAATTTGATAATTTGATACGGTCTAAGGCCGTATTAAATATATACATTTGATACGGCCTAAGGCGTATCAAATTAATAAAGACGCCATTTTTTGATACGGTCCAGAGCACTGCCAAATCGATTTTGATACGGCCATGAGCACTGCCTAATTGGCATTTCTGGTGTAGTGGCAGGTGATGGGTAATAGCTTAGTGAGGACGATGATGCTGATCGATGGCGAGCTGGAGGCTTATGTATTAGCTTTATTACTACCTAGTATTTGTTTCCGCTATTTGAGTTGCTCTACTCTGAGTGTTGTAGTGAGGCAAATTTTTACAGACCTATGTTAACATCCTAGTGTATAGATATGTTTTCTAGTTGTTTGAAAGTTTGATGTTTTCTGCTCAGATATGCTTCACTATATATTACCTATTACATATGTTCTATTATATTTTATCCTTGCGCTGTGAGATTTACGACAGGTTCCGATGTTGTTATTTACCTATGATGATCTTCCACTGCTGCCTGGCTCAACTTTCAGCGCATTATTCATCTTGTTTAGTGCAGGGGTTGTGAGCAGTCGTCACATTACAATTTGAATCAAATAAACACAATAAACACTTTGAGATTATGTAAGCAAATTTGATAACCAAGTTGTCAATCATAGCGACTTACTTGAACCTTCTTCTAAAACTCCAATTCACCTCGATACATCGAAAGCCACAAACGAATATTATTGAAACATCGAGTCAAACATTGAGTCTAATTCCAAATCTTACTTTTCACCAACTCAAATAAACCAGTCTACAAAGGTGCGAGCTTTATTTTCCCATGGAATTCGTGTTAATAAACATTCGAACCAAATGGAGAAGATTCTTGAAATTTTTAAACAAGTGAAATCAACATTCTCTCTTAGATGACATTCAATAAGTCCCGACTTAGCTAAATTTCTGATAGACTTGTGCGTGCAAAAACAACACACTCAAGTACCTTAAAAAGTCTTCTTAGAAACCAATCTAAGGGATGCCTAATTTTATCCACTCCCATCAAACACAAAGATCCAAGTTGTTCCACGGTCTCGTGTACAATAGGGGACATGAAAATTAACAAATTTGATAGACTTAGGCGCGAATGTAAATTTAATCTCATACTTTGTGTACGAACAATTAGGCTTAGAAAAGCTCAAACCAATGAAAGTTACGCTTCAATTTGCTGATCGCTTAATTAAGAAACCCGTTGGAAAAATCGAGGAAGAACTTATTAAAGTCAGGCAATTCATATTCCCCGTCTATTTCATCGTCCTTGAAACACAACCCATGAACATTCCTATGAATCAAATTCCATTGATTTTAGGACAACCATTCTTAGCCACCTCAAATTCCTTGATCAATTATCGAAATAGTTCGATGAACATTGCATTTGGTAACATGACCTTGAACCTAAACATATTTAATTTAGAAGACCAATCAAATGAGCAATTCGACCCCCCTCACGCAATTCAAGAAAACTTCCACATGAAACAACTGACAGTAACGAAAAGCGCACATCCAAGTATGAACAACTACATCAAAACATTCCAAATGTAATCGAAGAAACGCTTCCTCTTAAAATTGTGGCAGTTGAGTCCGAAACTCAATTGATATCTTTGACTGAGCAACCTCGTAATTTTGAGCTCAAACTTCTCTTTTATTATCTTAAGTATGCGTTCTTAAGGAATGAAAAAATTTTCTTGACAAAATTCTTACCGAGCATTCTCATGATCGAGAAGCATATATTTTTTTCAATTCTTTCAAAAAACAAGAACGTGATTGGATGGCCGATCACCAGTACTAAGGGAATCAACTCTATAATAGTTCAAGATCGTAGTCACTTAATCGACCAAATGCTCGAATAATTAGGTGGTTATGAATTCAATGAAGATTTTAAAAAACCTTCTATTGTAAATATGCAAGTATTTTTTCCCCTTTACGCTTATTACACCATGTACTAACTCAGGGGACACAGTCAAAACTAAGTGTGGGGGAGTTCCATGTTTATTTTGATTTTACATGGTTTGATTTTTATGCAATTTCATTCATTTGTCCATAAATTTTTCTGTTAACGATATTTGTCATTAACACCCGAACTAAGTTGAGCAATGCATATATTTAGTTGCTTGATGCATGATTGATCTAAAGGATATACTGGAAAATAATTACGAATGGGTGTTCTTAACAAGTTCTACCATTTCCTAGGCATCAAGACCTTGAATCTGAAGATTAGTTACTCTTCCCTCATAAGGTGAGCATCACACCTGCAGAACCACAAAGTCAATGACAACCTTTGGAGAAAGGTTTTACAAGTTGAATAAGGCTAAAACCTTGTGCCACAATCACCTTTAGATGATGAAATGATATACACTGTTCTAAGAGGAAAGAGGCTAATGCCTCACAATGTTGGGGTTGTTTACAAGCTAGAGTTTTTATTGACTTATATGATACTTCCGCATCGAATCGGCCTGGGAAGGCCTTGGTTTCATTAGATATCAAGCCACAAGCTCGCAGCAAGCTCCCTTCCTCGGTTGGGTTGCATTAGGCTTACTGTGAAAGATCTAAGTCACGTAATGACCGTTCGAAAGGGGATAAGACTTGGTTTTATCCAGGGCCTTCCCTCCTGCGAATGAGTTGTGATTAACTCTAACATAAGAGAGGTTATCATTAACTCCATGTCTTATCATTATAAACACAATGTGGTTATCAAATCGAGAGAAGATTATGTCCGGGACTTCTCCTTTTTTATTAATTGAGGATATATTACAAGAGTTGAAGAAATCCCCCAATTTGATTTGGAAATTAGGGTTTGCTCTTGAGAGAATGAGAACAAGATTGATAATAGAAAATTCAGCTCTGAAAATGAGACCCCTGGGGTCTTGTTTATAAACAAATCGGGCCCCTTTCTATTATTAGGCCAGCAAAGGCCCTTGTCGGCCGTTTTTTCCTTTGGTTTCGGAAGCTTTGACTCTTGGCCGCTTTCCCCTTGGTTCCGAGGGCTGTAATGTAAAAACCTGCATATTTAACGATAATATATTTAAATATAGCATCTTCAATCGTTAATCGATGTGTGTCCGAAAGGTCACATTTTTCACACGGTTGAATTTGGACTCCAGACCACTTCCATTGAGTCCGGATCATCATTTACGACCTTTTTTACTATAAACATCGATACCTTTTGAGTTGAGCTGTTTTGGTCTTTTTCATTTGGTATATGACCAAAATATCACTTTTTGCATGTGGGCGAATTTGGACTCGAAACCACTTCCATTGAGTTCAAAACGTTGTTTACGTGTTCGAAAACCATAAGCTTCGATATGTTCCGAGTTTCGAAAATTTGGACTTTGGACTTGGGTTTGGGTTAGCCAACCTAGTCCACTTTTATAACTCTCCCAACCTTCTCCCCTTTCATTCACTTCCAAAACTTAAAAATAAATAAGAAAATGGAGAATGGGAAAGGGAAATAGAAATTCCTAAGCTAGGTTTTGCAATTAAAAGCTCAAATCAAGATAAAATTGAAGAGGTAACCTAGGCGAGCTTCTCCATCTTCTCCAACCTATTCTTTCTTCAATTTATGAAATTTTCCTAAACCTAACTCTTAGGAAATTAGTGAATGTGCGTTTAGGTTGAAGTTTCTTGAGTTCTTGTTGAAGAGAGGTTGATTTTGCTTTGTTTTGAAGCCTCCCCTTCCTTACCAAGATCAAAGGTGAGTTCTTTAATGAACTCATATCTATGCCACAAGCCTAGAGGCTTGTAACGTGCGAAGGTTCATTTTGGTTTGTGTATATGCATATGAATTTGTTAGATAAGTATACCCTTCCCGGTTCATTAGTTTTAGTTTCATTAAATTGGAATTTCTCATTTAGACTGTGCGCACAATCGAATTTAGATGCTACAAGTTGAATTGGTGATCTTGTGAAGCCCTGTTGTCACCATGGCAAAGTTCTCTGTCTTCACAAGTCGCTTGAATCACTTTTGCATGCTTTGGTTTGGAATTTAGTTCACCCTTGAACTTATAATCAAAACCATTGCAATTTCATGTATATATGTTTGTGCATGTGAATTTTATGTTCATGAGTTGTTTTGACGAACTTATGAGGCCTTATTATCATCTTGATCAAGTCCATTGCCTCCGGAGTTCGCAGGAATCGATCCATTCACGAATTGGCAAAATATTGCCAAACTGGTCAAATGTGCAGTTGACCAGTCGACTGGTCAAAAATGGACCAGTCGACTGGTCCTGCTTCCTGGACCCTTTCGGGATAAGTTGACCAGTCAACTGTTCAAAAATGGACCAGTCGACTGGTCCTGCTGTTTTTCTACAGTAGACCGGTGGAGACCACAGTCTACTATATAGGGCCATTTGAGCTCATTCCCAACCAAGTTTCGGCCCATTTCGACCCTTTTGTGACTTTTCAGTTTCCCGGTAGCACAGATTTTTGCATCTCAATTTCATGAACTCTGGATTCATTCGTGGTGAACGAATATTATAATCGATAGTCGTGGGGTTTCGTTTACGTTATTAAAACGTGAATTCTTTGTTCGATCGTTATTCCATGATATTTCCCACTTTCGAAACTATATAAAAGGGTTTCTAAATTA
Source organism: Allium sativum (assembly GCA_030737875.1). NCBI lineage: Eukaryota > Viridiplantae > Streptophyta > Magnoliopsida > Asparagales > Amaryllidaceae > Allium > Allium sativum. The sequence goes on along the minus strand of CM060925.1, from coordinate 27,863,884 downwards.
TTAGTAGATACCGAATCTTGTACTAAATGGTTTTTAATTCTACTTCATTATATAAGGTTATTTTCCAAATTGTTTTACTATCTACTAGTATATGTTTTCATAAACTTTTTTCTCGTTTGTATGAGAAATCTAATTAAACGTCTTAGTAAAAACAAGGACTATGACCCATTGTGTTTGCTTCGATGCTTAATTCTTGGACTCTTCGATTGAACACCATGGCAATGATCGTCTTATGTTTCTAGTGGAATATACAACTTGTTTGTAAATAGTCGAGTAGAGCAAGTGGTTGTGGGACATGTAGCTTGACTCTTATATTTACTAGCTTGGCATAGTTTACACTTTACTTGACCAATTTTGATCAATTCGACCTTCAGGTCACTTTGATGATCTTCTGATCATCCTGGGGAACTTTAGTTCCATCTTATCTATGATCTTAGGATCATTCTACGGGGTCGCGACACGCTGTCTTCGGACCATCGTAGGAGCTTCGGCTCAACACTATGGCTTATGCCTTGAGATCGTGTCTCACCTTTGATATTGAGTTGGTTGATTCTTCGACTCCCATATTTACTTGGTTGAGTCTATGGACTCCTATATTGCTTTTGATGAGCCTTTGGGCTCCCACCTTGACTTATGTCTTCCCTTTCTTTAGGACCTTTGAGATTTCTAATTTATAGATTTCTTCGATCTTATTTTTATTGACACATGTGCTGTCAGTCTCGTATTGATATTAATTTATCAATCTTATTTTATTGACATATGTGCCGTCAATCTCGTTTGATATTAATTTATCAAACTTGGTTTCTTTGTTATTAAGATATCCTTATATAGTGTCGAGATTTCTTTGTCATATTTTCTAGACATATCGAGTCTTCACATTTTACATGTGAACATTGCTGTTATTTCATATATGTCATTTTCTATTTATATCTCTGTATTTATCTCAGTTTATTATGATGAGTACAACTAGATTGATCCATTTACTATTTATTCTTATAAATAATACTCAGGTCAGACCGAGTATTACAGGTGCCTCTCCTTGTCTGTAGCATGGGCTAATCTTCCTTTTGGCTAGCCGCACTTGTTTTAGTAGTTTTATCTTTCTTGTAATTGGGATTGTGACTCTTATGTGTACATATTCTTTTGTGTTGTACATGTATCTATCATTTTATAGTATAGTGGATCTTGCATGACCACTTATATTATGACCACCACTCTTGTAGTATTATTCATATTTATTTCCGCCTTTATGATATGAATATCTGTGTCTAACTCTGATTTTATTGTTATGTATTTTATATTGCTTCGAATTATATATAGCCACTGTGTATTAGATTCGAACTTGATCTAGATGTGTCGGATTTCCTCATGAGATTTTAAAATTTAGACACGTTATCCGACATACTTAACACTTGTTCAATGCTAATATATAAATGGTCGCTCCTCAACAGCCTTATTCTTTGGGTTAGTTGACATTGTTGCTTGTAATGGCCTTGGCTAACGCGAGTATAGATGTGGGGCGTTACACTTGGTATTAGAGCTAAGTTTAGAACAATATAAGATATTATGGCGAGGATCATTATCCTAAGTTTTTTAGGAAATCATGTTTAGGATTTTATTCGAGTCTTAGATACCATCATATCCTATCTTATATCTTGATCCTTTGTTTGACCATTCAATTTTATTTGAATCTAACATTTTTCCTCTTCTCTCTTTTAGGAGGAGAAAAATGGTTAGGCCTTCTCGCCGCAGTGTTGGCTCTTCTAGCAATCCCCCGCAAGAGGGAGCCTTTCACTACACCATACAGGCAGTTTAGCAACTCGCTGATGCGGAAAATTCGCAATGGCTTAAGGCCGTTGCGAAATAGTAACGGGTTTTGACTGTTGCAAAGTAGTTCAATACGACTCCGAGCCGTTCTAAATTTTAGAACGGATGTAATCCGTTCTAAAATACAGTACGTAACCCAATACACCCCCCGCCACAATAATATGCTTTCATTCTCCTCACATGAAAAAAAGATAACAAAAGGAACAAACGCTTGCACGCCGTAGACCTGGCCATCAAAATCGAAGATGCTTGCCTCTCCTGATCGGAAATCGAAGAAGCGTGCCTTTCCTGTTCTTCTCATGTTCAACCGTGATCAGCCATCGACCATCATCAGCTAATCTATTAAAATCGTTCCAAGATCTTTAAGGTTTATGTAATTTTGTAATTCAGGCCATAATCAGTTGAAATTTCCCTAGATCTATGGATTATTATGCTTGATTTCTACTATACAAATTTTCAAATTTCTGCTAGGTTTTAGGGTTTGTGATTTTTAGTGCTTGATTATATTATACCATCATGCTTATGAATTAAGATGTTATCAATCAATAAAAAATGTTACTAGGATTCTGATATATGTGCTTTTGTGTGGTATTTGGAATTGATTGTTGAGTTTTATTTTAAAAAACTAAAAATAGGTGAAGTAATAAAAGTTGCTTGATTAGTAGTTTGTGATGGATTTGCAACAATCCTTTTTCGAGTATAAATGTGATTGCAGACCAGTCCTAATATTACTGCTAATCTACTACGATTTTGTAAAATATACTATTTTACCTATCAAAATAAATTTTGAGTATTAGGTATGTTGTTAGTTTTGGCATGTAACTTGGATATGCAGAGAATTGTTATGAATTTTTATATACAATGTTCTTTTTAGTTAATCTTGCGATATTTTGGATTTGGTTATTGGATATATGATTGAATTTGGCTTGACTTGATTATTGTACATATTTGATACTTATTATACTTAGACAATGTATATTGATACTTACATGTAGCTTAGTATGGTTGTTGAATAGCAGTAGAAGTTTGGATGGATATGTTGTAATTGCTATATAGTGAACCGAGTTGAGCAAACATGCCATTATCTAATGTATTCAGTTTTTAAAAAGGATTATCTAATAACGTTAGTTTTATTTGTATTCAGGCGTAATATGAAAAATTCATATTAATGTGTAACAATAATTTAACAAACAGAAATAAAATCAGGCTATCATACTGTTCTTTTGGTCGTTTGGCTGGATTACACGCCAATCCTTCTTCGGCCTTTGTCTCCCTCCTTACTCTCACTATCTATCTCTCTTTCTCTACCATCCTTGTGGCATCATATGCTTCACACTTTTTTATTCTTTATCTTTCCTCGTTAGTCTCATGTTGACTTTTGTATCTCGAGTGAGGCAAATGAGAACCGAGAGTTTGACCTCTGAACTTATCACTATTGCGCTAGAGTTTTCTATATCGTCCGCAACTCATGTAACCTGAAATAAGAAGGGAAACAAGTATATGTACTAGAGCTTTTAATGCGAATGAACAAGGATGCATGTCTGTGATCCTAGTAATACTAGTACGGTAGTACCAATGGCCTCTAGGTATTTTTATAGATCACGTATGGCAAGGGAATAATTGCAATACCCTTTTTTCGTTATGATTTATTTGATTTCATAAATATTTTTATTCAGAAAAATATGAAAATTTATCATTTGGCATTTTCAGCACGTTTAATATAAATGTTCAAAATTATTAGATTTAAGTAACCTATGTAGAATTATAATCAGTGAACTGAGTTGAGGAAACATGCTATTATCTAATGTATTCAGTTTTAAAAATGATTATCTAATAACATCAGTTTTATATGCATTCAGATGTAATATGAAAAGTTCATATTAATGTGTAATAATAATAAAACAAGCAAAAATATAATTTACAGCAAACTTTGTTCAAAACCGTCAAGCCAGAAATCTGTAAATAAAATATACATGCTATTTCAATCATCAAGTATACAAATATACCAACACACAAACTTCGGTATACAAAAATTTCTATTAACTAAACATGGGTTCTTGGTTTCTTTTGGGTACAATTTCATCATTGTTATATAAATGTTAAGAATAACAATCACGTTGACCAAGAGACTTCTATGAGCAGCTTTTGTTTGCAACTGCTGAATGACAAATTTGCTTTGTGAATTCCAAGTAGTTTAATTTCTATTCTCAAGTGGTATTTCCATGTCCATCTCTCTTTTGAGGCATATATTTGCATATGCATGTTTATTAAAGTAGGAGCTAAAGCTACAGTTCTTAAATGGTGATACCACTTTCAATGCAGTTGCCAATTAAAACTAATGAACTCACAATGTAAAGGTTCGCATGCATTTTAAAAAACACTAAGAATTCAATTTTTGTAAAAACTTGAAGCATATTTTGTCATATCGCATTACAAAAATGAAAAATTCAGTCTATCTTGATAGCTTTTTATCAACTATAATTTTGAGTGTATAATAATTGTAAAGAGTTTTGTGTTCATAAGTGTATTATATACCTGAGATATAGTATAATTCTATGAAGTCATACTCAATACCAAATTGCCCTAATCCAATAATAATTTGCAGTGTCATAAATGATAATAGTTGCACATCATCAAAGCTATAAGCTTAAAGCAAGATGTAGTGTAACAAATTATTATATGTGAGAATAAGCTATATGCATCTACACATGGCAAATGCATACATTGTAATATGAAAAAAGGAGATTGTTAATTGAGATATGTAAAAAAAAAAAGACTAAAAGAACATTGGACTTGATTTTTTTTTTTTTTTTTTGATAATAACGACTCAATCAGCGTATTGAATATTCTAAACTTAACGAAACATTTGCATTGATGATTGTCTAAAAATGCAACTGTATATTTTTAATCTTAATTCATCATTTATAAATGCACGTTATTCATTTTGTAATGCCAAACAATTCAGAAATGCCAAACAATTGAGAATGCAACTTGTGATGTTTGCTTTTGTTCCATTCTGCTTATTATCAACCTTTTGCCTTTTCCTTAGGGGTTTAAGGATTCTGTTTTGTGAGAACGTATTAACGATTCCCTATTGGCAGTGTATTGCGCTAGTAGTTCTTTTTGTTTAAGCTCTCAAAAGAAGGGATCGTATTATTGTCCTGATGATATGTTTCTAGCATTACATTTTTTTGTTTTTAAGCTATCTTTCTTTGTTAAAGAGAATCATAAAATTAAATAAGAGGGGCATGTGAAGGTCAGGTAGAATTAGTCATTATCCAGATAACAATCTTCAGCTAAGAATAAAAAAGAGATACTCTAAGATAATTTGTTATCAGGTTTAGCTTTCAACTATTTATCCTTTAATGTTTGTAACTGTGGATATTGATAGTGCTATTTCAAAGCGACAATACTGGTTGGAACAAAAATAGTTATTTTTGTAAATTCCTTCCTGCTTGCTATTTTACTTGGCTAGAAGCTAATTTTTGTTTGCTCAGAATTACATATGCCTAAGAACCAGTTACAATGAAGGACCATTTGGATATTTTTGTATTGGTTTTTGAATGGGCTTAATGCTTGCAGACTTAATAAAGAGAAACAGGTCATGAAGAGTCGACAAAAATTTAGTAGATGTAGACGGTATATTTTTTTTATTGTTTTAGTTTGTTTAAGAATCATTTTGCTAGAAAACAAATTGTCGCTAACATACATTTTTGTTAGTGGTTCTTTTTTTTTTTTTTTTTTTTTTTTTTTTTTTTTGAAATCTATACCGCTCCAAGTAAAATTTCATCTATGGATATGCACTTACAACTCTAATAACCGGTCATCTTATAAAGTTATTTTTTCTAATTTGAATTTTTTGCATTATATTATTGCTCATTGGCTTATTTATACTTTTGGACAGTGGATTATCTCTATAGAATGGGTTGGTATCATGTTGAAAACCTTATAGACTAAGCACCATGGCGCAATGGTACTAAACATTCAAATCCAACATTCAAGCATTTAAACAATACCATTTTTCCACATCTAAAGGACAGTTTGAGAGAAGATCTGTCTTCTAGTGGAAATGTCAGTTACACACTGGATATGTCAACTATTTTGTAAACTACATCTTCTACCATTGATATACACCATGTTCAGCTCACGAATCCATATATGTCGGGAGTGGTAGATTTGGAGAACACGTAAAGTTAATACTGTTAAAACATCAGGGTAAGTGGTCTAGTTAGTTTAAAGACTTGGATAGCTTTATGACAGTAAGTGAAAGAAAGTAAGGTATAGTTCAATATAAAATTCAGTTTTTGCATTTGAGCATATTTGGACATTCAAAGCAGGTACAGTTTCAATAAAGAATTCAATTTTAAGTTAATTTAGGTACAGTTTCAATAAAGAATTCAATTTTAAGTTAACTTGATCTTATAGTATTTGGATTAGAAAATTTTAAGTTAACTTGATCTTATAGATGTGGGCACGTTAGTATATTTCTGTGATTGGTAGTTTCAGACCAAACTCAAAGCATGTTCATGGTTGTCATATTCAATGCTTGCTTTTTGGTTAAGACTCTTGGTCGTATAAGATAACAAAGCAACCTTCAAAACAGAATTCAAAATTCAACAAGAGCTGTTAGGTTTTTGTTCTTTAGTTCAATTTTCAAATATATGAATATAATGATCTGCCTTTATCTTCAGTTTTCATAGTCCTATGTTTGACTTGCTGTTAATGATCTTCCTTTGTTATTTTCTTACTGCATGTATACTTTTATTTTGCCATTTTATTTGTGTAGGATTTTATCAAAAAAATTGTTTGGCAACTAGTTTGTATATTTGGGTATAGAGGTGGACTTGTCCAGGAGTATATAATGGTGAAAAGTGGGAAATAAACAGAAGTGTTGTTGTGAATGCCTTGGGTTTCTTGAAAAATAGAATTTTTATGGCAATGTTAGAAATAAAAGGCAATGGTAGTTATTATGATCTTTTTTAGTAACTAAATAAATGTAGGGAGAGAGTATGAATTTTCATTTTCTTAAACCGATTTTTTAACATTTTGAATCATAGACTTGCGTTAGTTAGCCATGAAAAATATATAATTTTGCTTACTTTTTGGTTCGTTTGAAACAGATAGTTAGGTAGGTTAATTTTGCACGTTAATTTACTTTTGCTTGCCTTTTTGCCTTTTTCATTTCTCTTTTTAGTTTTGTCTTGTGCTTTGAATTATCATCGTCTTCTTCGTCCTTGTCTTCGCTTGCTGTCCATAAACAGCCTCAGCTATATTTTCTTCCTAGGATTTGCGAAAATCTTAATTGTCGGGTATTTTATTTCCAAATAAGTCGTATTTTGGAGTTTCATGGGGGTATTGATTTTGTGTGAATATGATAAAGATTTTATTGCCGGGTATTTTATTGCCAAGTAAGTTGTATTTTGGAATTACATGGAATTCTTAGTAAAGCATAGTTTTAACCTTTTAGTGTTTCAATGTGAGCCGATTATTGATTTTGTGTGAATATGATAAAGATTTCATTATGTTAGCTGATCCGGCCAGAACATATTTCACACTACCAATTTTGCAGTATTAAGGGCATTAATATGTACAAGTTTTGGTATAATATGTACAAGTTTTTTTAATGCAACTAACATGGTAGATCAGTTGGATTTTGTTGTGCCTTCAACGTAGATTAAATATACATTTATGTGTTTGCAAAGTCTAAACTCATGTAGCTTTTGAAATATATCTCATTCTACTCACATTGCATATCTTTCTTTATTTGGTTTTTATTAACGTGAATCCATATATTTTTTATGCTTCTTTATTTCCTTCTTTAGGATGCATTTATAATATTAAATGCTTAATACTTCATTTGACTATTTTGGTATTAAAGAACTGTACTCAGCCTATTTGTGGAAGTGTCATGCATTCAATAGAAGTAAATATTTATTACTATACACATAAAAGAAATAATATTATTGATTGTTGCATACAATTTTTTGACAGTTAGTAAATATGTATTGATAGTAATATTAAGCTACAATGAAGTAATAATTATTTAGGATGGAATCTTATTTGTAATATTTACTGAACAAAATATTTCACATGTTCTGTTAAAATTGGAAATATTTGGACAAATTAGGAAGGTTAATTATTTATTTATTCTAACTGTTAGTGGAAGTAAATCATATACTATTTTTCACCTATTTTGTATCCTATATCTAATTTTAAAGCAATTATTAATTGCTCTTATGCATTAATCTCAAATTGATTTGATTAATGACTTTCCTCCTATTGCCTTCAACACCTGCCCATGGACTGTGTTCAATTTGTTCACCCAGTGTATCACAGCCATCAAATTCTCCATTAACTAACATATGATAGCTACTTCCTCGTGCTTTTTTGGTCATATCTTCCTATGTTACTGTCATTTAAGTGCATATGTGAATGTGCATGTTTTCTTATCATTGTTTACTTTAGTATACGGATCACTTCTAGTACAATTGCAATAACAATCCTGCTTTTGTTATTCACCTTTTTCAAGGCTTCTGTAACAACAGTACATTAACCTCTATTCTCTAATGCACTAATTTGTAACATTGATTAAGTCAGTTTTTGAAGTTCCAATATTTTTTAAGAAGCTGTGAATGATTTTCCCACTATAAATAGTTGTTGCCTTTGAAATTGTCTAAATTCCAAATTGAATTATTTACTTAACAAACTTTTAACTTTTGAACCACAATTTGGGAAGAAGGAAAACAAGTGGATGACATCCGTTTGACACTAATGGTTCAGTATTAGGAACGTTTTTTCTTCACATCTGATTTTTCCTTTTAATTTTAGGTATAAAATTAGACTAACATAGCATTCTTTGATCTAGCTGCTTTCCTTTGCAGATGAATTTTAGTAGGTAAAAATTGTTACATTTTCTTTTGTTCACATAATTTATCTTTCCAAGCTTTTAACAAATTGTAGTCGATGTTACCTATAAGTTAGTGCTGTAGCATTTGCATGGATGAAAAGTCAATTCCATTGATATAGTAATTAAGAGGCATTTGACAATGGTGATGCTATTTTTATTGGCCGTGCACTCATTTTTTTCCCCTAATATTTTATAGTTTAGAAAGTTTTTCTTACGAAAATAATTTGATTCTGCTGTTAAATACTTTGGTTCCACTATTAGATCCAAAGTTTGTTAGGTAAAAAACAGCACTATAAAATTTTTAATGGTATTAGTCTGATTGTTAGCATTGTGCAATTCAAATATAGACATTAGCATTGTGTAATCCAACTAATATACGGTCAAATGAATTTTCAAAATAGAACCTTTTCTTGTGTACCGCTTACGGATGATACTTATCCCTAATTACATGGTATTTATAATTTCATTTCATAATATTAGATTTCCACCAAAATAAATAATAAATTAGGTGCAAAAGGCATGAGGGATGGCAAAAAAAACACAAATAAATTCATAACTTCTAGAAAAAAGAAAACAACAAAGTTGGCTAACTTTCCCATTTTGTAATAGAAAAACCTTATTATTTATGAGTTTCAAATTTTTCTTTCTTTATTTTTTCCTATTTTTTTTATCATGAGGTAGTTTCAATCACAGAGATGCAACCAATCAAATTTTGTTATATTTATCGTTACAATAGACCGTCAGGACCATCTCAAAAAATTTACAGGCCTTAAGCAAGTTTTATCAAGAGGCCTTTCATGTAAAACAAATTATTATATATCATGTTTTCCATCTGTGGTCATTAATTCATGCTTTAATACTTCATATTTAAAATGATGTATGATGTTCTCTTTTTGATGATTCAGAGCTGTGTACAAAATTGCAAAAGCATTTGTTCAAATTACTTTACAATGATAATAAACTATAATAAACTAATAAAAGAACCATATAAATGTTTGATGGATGGTATTGACAATTATATGATCATCGTCATATGGATAATCGATAAAAGCAGAAAGAAAATTAGAAAAGTATATATTAAAGGGATATGGCGAGATAAAGCTACAAAACAATCATCATATTATGCTAAAATGGTGAACTCTTTAGGAGCAGGACTGCTAGGGCTATACTGAGGCTTGCATGCAAGCAAGCTCTATTTTCGCTGCAAAGTGTAGAATTTGTAGAGTGAGCAGACAATGAATGAGCTGCGGATTCCATCATGGTGCATGTGCATCCAGTTGCAGTCAGAGCTATGAGGCTGGGGATGTGTGAGAATTGCAGCAAAGAGTGAGCTGGAGTTGCTTTGGACTTCAATTTCAAGTCAGAGCTTCATTTCATATTAGGAAATATTAAAAATGCATGATAGCTTCATATTAGGGCATCTCCAGTGGATTCAAGGCTGAATATTCAGCCCTGAATAGGGGAGTTGGCGCCAGTGGTCTGGCGCCTGTAATACAGGCGCCAGGATTCTGGCGCCTATAAACTCCCCTCCGCCATTTTTTCCCCTTATTTTTTCACTCAAGCTTCTCTTTTTAATTTTGTTTTTAATAGAAAATTGAAGTGAGATGCCGCCGCGATCTAATAAAGTTGGAAGAAGAGTTCGACGTAAGCCCTCTGATGAGCAAGCAGGTCCAGTACACATACCTCCGGCTCTTGGAGTATCAGCAGATGAGCTTCGTGTCCTTCACGATCTTCCAGAGGGTTATCAGCATAGAGCTGATACTGCATTTGACTCGATACCGGTATAACTTTAACGTTAATTATTTATAGTATTGCGCATTTAATATGTTCGTACGAGCCTAATAACTGTTACTGAATTGGAAAACATTCCTTAATTCATTATATATAGGATCATCACATTCATTGTCGAGGTAGTTGGGCGAAGTGCATTCTTAAATTTTATGACAAACTCCCCCCTTCTATTAAAGATAGGTTGCATCGAAGTCCTTTTGGACAGTTTTTATCGATTAGGCCGATTCAGGCGTTGGACAGAACTCTATTAGAGGCACTATGCGAGAGGTGGTGGCCGACCACACATACATTTCATTTTTCTGACTTTGAGCTTGGTATCACACCTCTCGATTTCTATATGTTAACTGGTATTGAGATTGGTCATATTGATCGGAGACCGGTTTCTTTTAATGACTTGTACGAGTCGGTTCGGTTGTATTCCGTCTTCTTACCCCATTTGGATGAGTCTCACGTTAGTAGTGGTGCGGTTACTTTGACTTACCTCCAGCAGTACATCACTGCTAATTCCTGTCGACCAGAGCTTGTGGATGGGGTGACTAGGGCATTTCTATTGTACTTGTTTGGTTCGACATTTTTTTCGAACCAAAGAAGTACCATTCGCTTGGGGTATTTAGCTTCACTTACTATGTTGGATCAGCTTGATAAGATAGATTGGGGCACAGCTATACTAGGTGATTTGTACTCTGCATTAGATTCGTATGTGTTGGGAGACATTAGAGAGATGCAGGCTTTGTGGTATATTTTGCCCTTTTGGTACTATGAGTATACGGCCAACATGCATCGACGCATGGTAGAGATGGCGAGTCAAGTTGGTGAGCAGTTCTTTCCGCGGATGAGACGGTGAGAGGCTATTCATTATGTACCTCGTGCCCCAGTGGGTATACGTCATGAGTTGATGGAGGCTAGGATACAGCTGGACATGTGTACGTCTTATGGACGATTTACATGCCCTTGTTCATGCACCGGTTGAACATGTGGCAATTGCGCTTCTTGGGGCCTAATTTGCATTAGAAAATCGAATTCATCTTCGAGCTGCTGAAGCCTCATTTGTTCCCACGCCTGCTCATCAGAGTCAGTTTCTGATGGCAAAGAAGGCATTTTGAGTGAGTGCTAAAAGGAGGAGGAAGTACTTGAATGAGAACGAAGTGGTTTGAGTGAGATATAATGTGCGTAATTTGAGTAACATATATAGCCACGGGGAGCAGAAAACAGTAAAATAAATAATGATGCTACTGCTCACTGTTTCGCCTGACTTAATACTGTAGAGAATCTTCTTTTCTTACTGTCATGATGTGAAGGGACACTGGTTCTACTTTTCAATAACTTGTTTTCTTCTTGAACGCAATCACATTTCAATAACTTAATACAAACTTAGAGATGGTAGCAACTCTATCCCAATACAACTCTAGCCCAATACAAACTTAATACAAACACAAGGCAGCCACTTACGTAATACATTACAAACACAAACAGCAAACTCAAAATACATTACAATTAATAAGGGAGTTTCCTAATCAGTTCCATAACGGGTTAGCCAATCGTAACGAAGTTTATACGCTTCATAGCCAACAAAATCCTCACCGTATTCGAACAAATAACGAGAATCATATGTTGCTCGATTTGTTTTAAATAGGTTTTCGTCTTCAATTGTCTCGATAATCTTTGTGTATCGATCACAAGAATCTGCAAAATGATGATTAGCCATTTGTAGTTCAACCGATGTTCGTCTAGTCAGCCAAGAACGATGGTTGTTGTATAGCCTCGTGATCAATTCCCATCTTTCTTCATATGTTAAACCCCCTCCACTCTGCATTAGTTTCCATTCTCTTTTATCAACCTCAATATAGGCATTGACGAGGGCTAGCAAATCCTTGGACGAAAATGAGGGACGTGTAGATGTCGATGCTTGACCACAATTACGAGGTCGCCTTACTGGAGCTGGACGCGTTACTGGAGCTGGACGCGTTTCTGGAGCTGGACGCGGAGCTAGAAGCACCCGATGCTGGACCTGCAAAGGAACTTCGTCAATTTGCGTATCAGGAACTAATCCAGCTTCATTCTCGTTGACTTGACTTCGTTCATACTCATCAAATAAGCTGTCCATTTGTTCATCACTTATTTCCCAATCGGCCATAGAAAGGAACGTTGTTGTTTGAAGAGATAAAGGTTATAAAGGTATATTCATCCAGTCACATGTGTATATTCATCCAGTCACATGTGTACAGTGGAGGATATGACCATACACTATAGATGAATACGACCATACCATCCATGGCTTCAGTCCCACATGGCTACAGTTCACGAATATAGCTACAGTTCACAAATATGACCATTCACAAGACAACCATTATTTATGACCATTCATAACATGGCTACAGTCTCACCATGTACACTGTACACTGACACACTAACATGGAGCATACAAACAATTCATCATGGCTACAGTTCACAAATATGACCATTCACAAGACAGCCATTATTTATGACCATTCATAACATGGCTACAGTCTCACCATGTACACTGTACACTGACACACTAACATGGAGCATACAAACAATTCATCATGGATACAGTTCACAAATATGACCATTCACAAGACAGCCATTATTTATGACCATTCATAACATGGCTACAGTCTCACCATGTACACTGTACACTGACACACTAACATGGAGCATACAAACAATTCATCATGGCTACAGTCACATGGGATTGGAAAAGTGATTGATTAGTCCCAACGCTTCCATGGTATACATATACTGGTTGGACAGTAAGGTTCACAACCACATTTCAAACTCCACATTTTACATTCACAACTTATAACTTTCAAAATTATGTCTGGTCATTTACTGAAAGCAATAATGTTATGCGATAGCGACTCTAAAACCGAAGCGTACACTTCAGCTCAACAGCAAGAAGAAGAGGAACTAATACAAATCTACCATGAAGCGTACGGATCCACTAGCGGACAACACAGTGGCTCAACAGTGGGTCGAAGATACTTTCACCGGGATCATGCGGCATTTCATAAAACACTAATAAAAGATTATTTTGCTTCAGATCCAACTTACGGCCCATCCATTTTCCGCAGATGATTTAGAATGAGTCGACCTTTATTTGTAAGAATTCTTAAAAGTATTCAGTTGAATAATAAATACTTCGTTTTTAAGCAGGACGCTGCAAAAAAACAAGGATTGAGTGGGCATCAAAAGATGACCGCAGCTTTGAGGATGTTAGCGTACGGCACGCCCGCCGACGTTCTAGATGACGCTTATCGTATTGCTGAGAGTACCGCATTGGAAAATCTAGATCATTTCTGTCAATCAGTGGTGGACATTTACGGGGATGAATACCTCCGTACTCCAAACGAAGCAGACGTTGCTAGATTGCGTGAAATGCACGAAAATCGCGGCTGGCCTGGGATATTAGGGAGTCTAGATTGTATGCATTGAGAGTGGAAGAACTGTCCTAAAGCTTTCCATGGAGCGTACAATGGTAAAGAAAAAAAACCAACAATCATCTTAGAAGCTGTTGCATCTCATGATCTGTGGATATGGCATGCGTTTTTTGGAATGCCTGGTTCACTTAACGACCTCAATGTTATTGAGCGATCACATTTGTCTAGTGATTTGGCGCAGGGTAAATCAACTCCTGTATCATTTACAATTGGGCACAACACATACGAGCACGGTTACTATTTAGGAGATGGAATTTATCCTAAATGGAGCACGATTGTGAAGACATTTTCAAATCCACTAACTCCGAAACAGAAAAAATTTGCTAGTATGCAGGAGGGGCAAAGGAAAGATGTTGAGCGAGCTTTTGGGGTTCTTCAATCGAGATTCGCAATGGTTAGTAATCCTTGTAGGTTATGGAAGCGGTCGAAAATGTCTAAAATTATGTTCTTTTGTATCATTCTGCATAACATGATAATTGAAGATGAACGCGAGATGGTTTACCCAGATTACGAGTACGAAGGATCTAGACAACCCCCTCAGATATTCCGAATTTTCGATGAACCAATTCACGGACAGTACGATATGTTTAACGCCGATAAACATGAAATATATCGTAATGCGGCACTTCACAATCGGCTTCAAAAAGATCTAATGGATCACATTTGGAACTCTTATGGCAATAAGTAGATTAAATTTCATAAGCTTTGTTTTATTAAGTTTATTTGCTTTGTAATCTGTACAATTTATGTTATGTAGTATGTTGAATTGTTTTGATGTGGTACTTATTAGTTGATACATATATACGGACATAAACAAAATAGAATATCACTACTTAATTCATACTATAAAACGCTACTTAATTCGATACAATAAAGGTTGTGCATGACTTCATAAGTCAAATACAGTATAAATGGGAATACACCACTACCTAAACTAAATTACATACGTCTTGATCCGGCCCGACTATCAACAATACGCTGTTTGTAATCCATCCAGTACTGCTTAGATAGTGGATCCATTCCCGTAACATCCTTTTCCATTACCATACTCTCTTGTTGTTCGCGCTCCAACTCGAACCTACCCCGTTCAATCTCGGTCAACTGTTTTAATATCTCCAGTTTTTCTGAACTATTTCGTAGACGATCTTCATTTTCTTTCGCATGTTTCTCGTACATCTTCGCCAAACGAGAATCAAGCTAGGTTTGAACAGAATTTTTCCTTTTCGCAGCATGTTGACCCATTGGTCTAGCATCTTCATAAATTTGGGGGTTTTCTTCTGCACCCTCGTTAGAATCGTGTTGTGAAGAATCTCCTGGACTTGAAGTATACGAATTTCGGTTTGTCTTTTTCTTCTCTTTACCCTTTGATTGAACATCTCTTAAGCTCTTCGCATTACAAGAACTCCATTTGGGATTACTAACGAGTACGTCATAACAATTAGCAAACTGGTAGTAATGAGGTTTTTTTATACCATTTTCTCTTGGAAATAATTTCAAGAATTGATCGTTCGCCATTCGCTTCTGAAAATGATAACGTAATAACTGTTTGTATACATTCATGCTATAGAAATGGAAAAATTATTTAACCAAATTATGGTTTTCAAGATTATTACCAGTTCGGCTTCGCCTCCCATTCCACTAGGGTTCGCAGTTCGGATTTTGTGAACTTGAGACTCGAAGAATTGGGTTTGTCGATTAATCTTTCCAAATCGACCAGTAAGTGCAGAGATTGATCTCGTCTTGGATACGTGTTTCTTGTTGTACGCAGCCATAACTTTACCCCAGAATATCTCACTGCTTTGGCCATTTCCCTTCGCCGAGTCGTTAGAAAAGTGGCAGTATATATAGCAGAGATCTTTATCTTCGTCTGCAGTCCAAGGAGCAGATGAATGAAACGATATCGGAGGAGCAGAATGAGAGATAAAATCCTCGACTGGTTGAGAATCGATATCCCAAGTATTCGAATTCATCGCTTCGTTGTATGAGTTGAATGGAAATGACATAGCTTGCTGCTTACGATTATGGGTGGAAGTAAATAAATTTGTGTGTCTTTCAAAGTGATATTCATACATGAA
Source organism: Allium sativum (assembly GCA_030737875.1). Taxonomy (NCBI): domain Eukaryota; kingdom Viridiplantae; phylum Streptophyta; class Magnoliopsida; order Asparagales; family Amaryllidaceae; genus Allium; species Allium sativum. The sequence goes on along the minus strand of CM060925.1, from coordinate 27,847,826 downwards.
TATATAGAAGAAATATGACCGTTTATAACCGTTGTGGTTTAAAATATGACCGTTTATAGCTGTTGCAATCCGAGAAAACGACCGTTGGAGGGGTAATACGGTCAGGACAGTTGGGGGAAGGGGGTGGGATCCTGGCGCCTGTTGTACAGGCGCCAGGATCCGACTGAACTAGATCCTGAATCGGGGCCTTCATATTCAGCCGTAATTGCACCACTGAGTGCAATTACCTTAATATTACGGGCTGAATACTCACCACTGGAGTTGCTCTTAGAGCTGTGCATCTTTGCTGCTTAAGGTGATAATACTGCAACTGCTGCAAGCCTGCATTGGTGATTAGAGAACTTGAAATGGATGAAGGCATGAAGCGTATGACTGGAATTGTGTTTGCTCAAAGCCATGAATTGCTAAATGTGTTATGAAATGCTTAGAGGTCCGAGTCTGTTGATGCAGTTATATGAAGTAATTAAGCGCTAAACAGTCTACAGACATTAAAGGTATCACATTCACCATCATTGTATGTATCTTCTATGTATTGCAATACTTTAAGAGTTGTTTAACTAATTAATTAATACAAACATCCATGTATTTTCACTCCCCGTTTGTGTGTATTTTCCATTTAACTTATTGTTATACTATGACAAGCTCATTTGCATAGCTGTTACTGACATGATGTAGGTCGCAAGTAGTGAGATGGCTGCCAGTTCGGTCATAAAAGAAGACTTCGATCATAGGGATGAAGATGATGCAGCTCTATAATAAATAAGCATTCTGAGAGATGAATAAATAGATTGTGGCTCATTTTTTAAGTGGATAGGTAACTTTTACCATTGCATGTTCTTCCTCATTCCGCTAGATCTTAAAAAAAATCATTATACAAATATATATTTACTCCCCATTTGTATGTTATATTAACCATAGTTTGAATCCATTGTGAATCTTATTTTACACTGCATGTTTGTCCTCATGACTCTATTCTGCATGCGTCAACTACTAATATCTACTTACTGCGCCTAACATGCAGGGGTATTCATATGCTGGGGTTGCTTACATACTCGTGAATTAACAGCACATTCAACTCCTATAAAATTCCACAGTTGGCAAGTAACTACGTGCTTTCACTACTCTCTGTTTTTTTCCACTATCTGTACCACAAACTGGCCATGTGCGAAGCACAGGCCTCAACCTAGTTGTTATATGATAAGGAAAAACTCTTGGAAAATGGAGACTGATGTGAGACTGAAATTGTAGAAAATCTCATACCCGAGAATTATATTTTCATATGATTTGAGACCTGTGAATTATATCACAAACTCATTTGTTCATGTTACTTGTGGACGCTTCTAACTCATATAACAATTGCATATATAAACTCCATCTAATAAAAAAAAAATTGTCCACAGGTGTATACAATGTTGAACAAAAGATGCTTCCAAGCTTATGGCTGCTCTAGCTTATGACTTGTTGTATGCTTTTGTTCTTGTGAAAACGTTATCCGTAATAGTTAATTAGGCAGTACTATTTTTTATTTAGGGTGAAACAGTAATGCAAGAGTATAATATGTATATGAACAATTAATGTTGTAGTATTATTGTGGTGAAGTTGAAATATTACCAATGTTGTAAGAACTTTTAATTTTGTAATATATATTGTTGAACCTTAAAGTTTGTTGTTAAATTTGGTCTTTTATGTTGAATATATTGAAAACATTCAATTTATTAATTTTTTTGTGGCATTATGTCAAATCTATAAATATTTGTATTAAATAGAAAGTACCCAAAAAGAGAGAAATTGCTGTTTTTTTCTAAAATATTATGAATTAAGCCGTCGCTAAATTTATAATAGCAACGGATTAAAGCCGTTGCAAAGGAAAGAATTGCAACGGGCAAAGGCTGTTGCAAAACACATGTTTTGCAACGGCTATGAGCCGTTGCTAAAATTTTGCAACACCATATTTTGCAATGGCTTATAGCAATTGCAAAATCGATTTGCAACGGCTTGTAGCTGTTGCAAAATTGATCTGCAACGGCTCTAAGCCATTGCAAAATGATGTTTCTGGTCTTGGATCTTGTAACTAATGCTCATGCTGCCGGAGCTGCTTCTGTGCCTACCCATCCTAGACTCAGGTTCACACGATTATGTGGCGACTTCACCAAGCTTGGTGGAAAGCGTTTAAAGGCTCTGGAGATGTTACTGAGTTCTAATCATGGTTGAGGACATGCGACCGTATCTTTTCCCGCATGGATCTATCAGACTTGCTTTGGGTCCAAGTCACTTCTAGTATGCTCAAAGATCGAGCTCTCAACTGGTATAAGCTTATGACTTCTGAAATTCAAGAAACGGACCTAACTTGGAAGCAATTCTGAGAAAAGTTCGAGGCAAAGTTTGTGCTCGAAAGTGAGAAAGTGGCATTAGCTCGCCGTTTTATGGACCTTGTACAAGGTAGGTCTTCTGTGGCCGAATACACTGCATCTTTTGATTCTTTATCCAAATATGAGCTTGAGTATATTGATACGACAAAGAAGAAGAATCGAAAATTTGTTCATTGGCTCAATAAGAATCTCAAGAATCCCTTACTTCTAAAATTATCATAGCCTTTCGATGGGCTAGTGGATATCGCGCTTAGCCTTGAGGAAGTCGATAAGGATAGCAATGAAGAGGTCGAGGGTTTTAAAAAGAACTTCAACACGACCAAACCTTATCCTAATAAGAGGGGAAAGAAAGAATCCTCTGGAGCTGAGATTTCTAACTTCGTTCAAGGGGAATGCTTCCGTTGTGGATCGAATAACCATTATGCTAGCAAGTGTCCTAATCCCCGCACTTGTCACTATTGCAAGACTCTGGGTCATATCATGTCTTCTTGCCCTAAATTTCGAAACAAGGAGGCAAAGAGAAATGTTGCGCAAGGCCCTACTAACACTTCTTCTCGTTAAGGTAAATTTAATTCTACCCTATATGTGGTTATTGAGTTCCATGTACCTTATATCTTATTTATGTGATCCCTCGAGTCGATCAATCTAATTTGTTCAAGTTTACTTTTATGAAATCTTGGCCTAGATAAATTTAGAATCCTGACCCATTTGTGAGTGGAAACCTAGAGCTAATATTTCCAGTTGAAATCAATTTTAGGAGGGTTATTTTTCTAACTTGCAAACTCGCTTTCGTATATGGATGTAAGTTGTTCTATTGTGTTATTTTGCCCTTGGAGTATGTTATGAATTCTGGTCGAGACGTGGGACGCCACTTTATCGATAAGGATTTATAAACACCCCGATGTGACAAATTCCGACATAATAATTTCGCATTTTGCATTTTTTAGTGGATTTTGCAGTTTGTTCATAAATACTTAAGTTTAGTTAGTGGTTATGGGACATTTGGTTAAGATTACCTATTTACTGGCTTAATGTAAATTGCACTTTCTTGTTGATTGCTGATGATCACTTAGTGGAGTTCTCAAACTCTACCTAGTGGGATTTGTTCCCTTTTGCATATTGATCTTCGGATCGTTGGTCATTGGACCGTATCGTTGTTGATCTTCGGATCATTTTGGTCATTGGACCGTATCGCTTTTGGATCATTTTGGTCATTGGACCGTATCGTTATTGATCTTCGGATCATTTTGGTCATTGGATCGTATCATTATTGATCTTCGGATCGTTGGTCATTGGACCATATCGTTATTGATCTTCAGATCATTTTGGTCATTGGATCATATCACTATTGATCTTTGGATCTTTGGTCACTGGATCGTATCGTTGTTGATCTTCAGATCATTTTGGTCATTGGACCGTATCGTTGTTGATCTTTGGATCGTTTTGGTCATTAGACTGTATCGTTGTTGATCTTCAGATCATTTTGGTCATTGGACTGTATCGTTATTGATCTTCGGATCGTTTTGGTCATTGGACCTATGGATTTGATCATTGGACCGTACTGATATTCAGATCGTTTTGGTCATTGGACCGCATTTTCGGATCGTTTTGGTCGTTGGACCGTATTTTCAGATCATTTTGGTCGTTGGACCGGATCTCCAAATCGTTGCGGGTTAGCTACCTAGAGATGTCTCATGTGTTGTATAGCTTTATATACATTGATGAGAAATCACATATTGTAGCGTGAAGCCACCACGTCGGTGTGGCGGAAGGCCTAGTTTGAGTTCTCTGTGGTATTGGACCACCTAGTTGAGAGACAAAAAGTTCCATGTGATGATTTGCAGCTTTGTAGTGAATGAAGTTGCTTATCCTTCCACCAGGTTAATCGCTAGTTGATGTGGTGACTTTCGATTCGGAAGCGGCCATTTATTTCTTTTGGCTACTTCCGTGTTCATGGATTTTTAAACTCTTTTCATGAAGAGTGGACGTTCATTGCATGCCTATTTGCATGCCTTGTTATTCAAGGTTAGTGATGATTTTTAGGAAAGAATTGGCCTAAGCACTTAAAGGTCCATATTTTATATTCCAAAAGAATCATCCATCTTCGACATCACTTTTTGGTGATATCCTCAAGAATTTGAAAACCAAAGTTTTCAAGTTACTTAAGATTCTTCCAACTTCTACCATTTATCATGTTCGCATGATTTAGAAGTTCGTGAAATATTAGAGGACGTGCTAATATTTCAAATTTGATATTTTTGGGGTTTATTGGAAACATAAAGGTTCCAATTTATTTGTCTTCGAAATATTAGAGAACGTGCTAATATTTCCAATTTAGGCTATATAACCCGGATTTTTATTTCATGGTCTTGTTTCCCTAACGGGATCGCTTATCCTTGTGAGTCGGATATAAGTGAAAGTCATATACATCCTATTCAATGTAAGAGAGTTTTGTAAACTAGAAAACTTTTAAGAAATTTTATAAGGGATGAAATTTTCTAACTCAAAATTAAAATTTTATTCGAAAGTGAATTTTGCATCAATCTATCTTTAAATAGATCTTGTTGATGCATGGTTGTTATTTATATTGAGTTTTTCCTTAATAATTGCGAGGATGCAATTTCTTAAAGGGGGAAGTCTGTAACAACCTGCATATTTAAGGATAATATATTTAAATGTTTTATTTAAATATAACATCGTTAATCGTTAATCATTGTGTGTCCGAAAGGTCACATTTTGCATACGGTTGAATTTGGACTCGAGACCACTTCCATTGGGTCTAGATCGTCGTTTACGACCATTTTGACGATAAACATCAATACCTTTTGAGTTGAGCGATTTTGGTCTTTTTCATTTGGTATATGGCCAAAATATCACTTTATGCATATGGACGAATTTGGATTTGAAACCACTTCCATTGAGTTCAAAATATCGTTTATGTGTTCGAAAACCATAAGCTTCGATATGTTCCGAGTTTCGGAAATTTGGACTTTGGACTTGGGTTTGGGTTAGCCAACCTAGTCCACCCTTATAACTCTCCCAATAATCTCCCCTTTCATTCACTTCCAACACTTAGCAAAAATAAGAAAATGGAGAATGGGAAATAGAAATTCCTAAGCTAGGTTTTGCAATTGAAAGCTCAAATCAAGAGGAAATTTGAAGAGGTAACCTAGATGAGCTTCTCTATCTTATCCAACCTATTCTCTCTTCAATTTATGAAATTTTCCTAATCCTAACTCTTAGAAAATTCATGAATGTGTGTTTAGGTTGAAGATTCTTGAGTTCTTGTTGAAGAGAGATTGATCTTGCTTTGTTTTGGAGCCTTCCCTTCCTTACTAAGATCACAAGTGAGTTCTTCAATGAACTCACATCTATGCCACAAGCCTAGAGGCTCGTAAAGTGTAATTTAGTTCATTTTGGTTTATGTATATGCATATGAATTAGTTAGATAATTTTACCCTTCCCAGTTCATTAGTTTTAGTTTCATTAAATTGGAATTTTTCGTTTAGATTATGCACACAATCGAATTTATATGCTACGAGTTGAGTTGGTGATCTTGTGAAGCCCCGTTGGCATCATGGCAAAGTTCTAAGTCTTCACAAGTCATTCGAATCACTTTTGCATTCTTTGGTTTGGAATTTAGTTCACCTTTGAACTTATAATCAAAACCATTGCAATCTCATGTATATATGTTTACGCATGTGAATTTTATGTTCTTTAGTTGTTTCGACGAACTTATGAGGCCTTATTATCATCTTGATCAAGTCCATTGCCTCCGGAATTCGCCGGAATCGAAACATTCACGAATTGGCAAAATATTGCTAAACTGGTCAACTGTGCAGTTGACCAGTCGACTGGTCAAAAATGGACTAGACACTGGTCCTGCTTCCTGGACCCTTTCAGGACAAGTTGACCAGTCGACTGGTCAAAAATGGACCAGTCGAATTGTCCTGCAGTTTTTCTGCAGTAGACCGGTGGAGACCACAGTCTACTACATAGGGCCATTTGAGCTCATTCCCGACCGAATTTCGGCCCATTTCGACCATTTTTTGCGACTTTTCAGTTTCCTAGCAGCACAGATTTCTGCATCTCGATTTCATGAAATTTCAATTCATTCGTGGTGAACGAATATTATAATTGATAGTCGTGGGGTTTCGTTTACGTTATTAAAACATGAATTCTTTGATTGAACGCCATTTCGAACGTTATTCCACGAGATTTGCCACTTTCGAAACTATATAATAGGGTTTCTAAATTATTAGTAGATACCAAACCTTTTACTAAATGGTTTTTAATTCTACTTCATTATATGAGGTTATTTTCCAAATTGTTTTACTATCTACTAGTATATGATTTCATAAACCTTTTTCTCGTTCGTATGAGAAATCTAATTAAATGCCTTAGTAAAAGCAAGACTATGAGCCCTTGTGTTTGCTTCAATGCTTAATTCTTGGACTCGTTCGATTGAACACCATGGCAATGATCGTCTCGTGTTTCTAGTGAAATATACAAATTGTTTGTAAATATTCGAGTAGAGAAAGTGGTTATGGGACATGCAGCTCAACTCTCATATTTACTAGCTTGGCGTAGTTTACACTATACTTGATCAATTTTGATCAATTCGACCTTCGGGTCACTTTGATGATCTTCTGATCATCCTGGGGAACTTCGGTTCCATCTTATCGATAATCTTCGGATCATCCTACGGGGTCGCGACCCGCTGTCTTTGGACCATCGTAGGAGCTTTGGCTCAACACTATGGCTTATGCCTTGAGATCGCGTCTCACCTTCGATATTGAGTTGGTTGAGTCTTCGGACTCCCATATTTACTTGGTTGAGTCTTTGGACTCCCATATTGCTTTTGATGAGCCTTAGGGCTCCCGCCTTGACTTATGTCTTCCTCTTCTTTGGGACCTTTGATATTTCTAATTTATAGATTTCTTCGATCTTATTTTTATTGACACATGTGTTGTTAATCATGTATTGATATTAATTTATTAATCTTATTTTATTGACATATGTGTTGTCAATCTCGTATTGATTTTAATTTATCAATCTTGGTTTCTTTGTTATTGAGGTATCCTTATATAGTGTCGAGATTTCTTTGGCATATTTTCTAGACATAGTGAGTCTTCACATTTTACATGTGAACATTGTTGTTATTTAATATATGTCATTTTCTATTTATATCTCTGTCTTTATCTCAGTTTATTATGATGAATACAGCTAGACTGATCCGTTTATTGTTTATTCTTATAAATAATACTCGGGTCAGGCCGAGTATTACAGGTGCCTCTCCTTATCTGTAGCATGGGCTAATCTTCCATTTGGCTAATCGCACTTATTTTAGTACTTTTATCTTTCTTGTAATTGAGAGTGTGACTCTTATATGTACATATTCTTTTGTGTTGTACATGTATCTATCATTTTATAGTATAGTGGATCTTGCATGACCACTTATTTTATGACCACCACCTTGTAGTACTATTCATATTTATTTCCGCCTTTTTGATATGAATATCTGTGTCTGACTCTGATTTTATTGTTATGTATTTTGTATTGCTTTTCGAATTATATATAGCCACTGCGTAGTAGATTTGAACTTGATTTAGATGTGTTAGATTTCCTCATGAGATTTTAAAATTTAGACCACATTATCCGATATATTTAACACTTGTTCAATGCTAATATATATGGTCTCTCCTTACAGCCTTATTCTTCGGGTTAGTTGACACTATTGCTTGCAATGGCCTTGGCTAACGCGAGTATAGAGGTGGGGCATTACATGTAAGGTGCCGGTCCTGGCTCTCGGAGAGATGATCTCAGTCTTTGGAGTTTCTCTTTGATGTTGCTTCTATCTTCTTAGTATGAATACCAAGCCTATCGGTATGGATAACTTTAGAAAGGCCTTAGGCTTTTGGATATAGTCTTTCGGCTATATGCTTCCAAATACGAGTTTCTTGTCTTGCTATTGACTCTCTGTAAAACTTGTCTTCATGCTTCAAGTATAGGGTCTTGAATCCGCCACCCATTTCGGTAACCCCCTGAACTGTGCTTAAGTTTCCCAAAAGGGTCTTTCCGGTTCTTTAATGATTGTTTGTTAAAGTGTCCTTTTGGTGATCACCCAACCGAGGTCTCTGTAACTTGCTCTCGGAGAATTTCCTTGTGTTTCAATCCCCGTGCTTTCGATGCTTTTATCTCTTAGTGTAACGGTATTAAGCAAGTTAATGTCGATAGCCCCTTTGCCTTTCTAGGTTTCGTGTTGCAGTGTCCTTGGTGTTTCTACTTATTAGCTTCCATTTTGAATGACTTCTTGTAGGTTACCCTTCCTATCGGAATTATCTTACCAATAGTCACTTTTCATACTGGATTTAAGATTTCCTCTTTGTGTAGGGTGCCGGTTGCTGGTCCTTCCGGATACTTCTTTTAGGCTCTCGGTTTTACCCTGTTCTTAGCTTCTTCTTACGGATTACTCTTCTTTGTCCGTGACGGTCCGATACCCCTTCACTGTCAGCCTGTCTTGGTAGAAATTTTGGTAGTAACATTCTGCTTCACTTGTGAATGGATGTTTTTGACTTTTAAAGTCAAACTCTCTTTCTGGATTCTTCGCATTCCTCCTGCCTGAACTTCAACAACTAATATTACACGTTAGTTTTTATAATGATTCATATACACACTAGATAAGGTGTTGCTTGGGATTAGTCACTAATATTATATTAGACTTGTGTCTTTTGTTTAATATTTATTTAGGCTTTATATTCTATTTGAAAATAAAGGAGAGAGTTTAGGGAACTTCTTGTTTGCCGACTATGAATGGATATTATTATTAGTATCGGATTCCACAATGAAATGCCCATAGCACCGTCTTCGCAATAGGCTACAAGACATAAAACGAAAGTCTAAAGAATTCTTACTTGGGTGTCCATAATATAAGTTATAACTTCACCTTTCAGAAAGGAAGGTCTCGGTCCAACTGTTATTTAGGCATTAGAGATTGAAGGATAGAAACCCCTGTTTCTAGTGTTGATCACCAACTCTTATCCAGGTATTAATGATTATAGACTAGAGATTTGCTCCTGGTATTAATAAAAGTCCCGAACCGACCCTTGTTCGGGCATAAAGAATTGAAGACCATAAATCCACTTCTGGTAATAATAGAAGTCCCGAACCAACTCTTGTTCGGGTATTAAGAAATGAAGACCAGAAATTTACTTCTGGTAATAATAAAAGTCCCAAACCAACCTTTGTTCGGATATTAAGAACTGAAGACCAGAATTCCACTTCTGGTAATAATAGAAGTCCCGAACGAACCCTTGTTCGGGTATTAAGAATTGAAGATCCAGAATCTCTCTTCTGGTTATTAGTTTTGTTACCCCTTTCGGGTTTGATTTATGAAGCAGAGGATGTATGTACTTCTTGAGCCACTCTTTGAGCTATTATCATCAAAGCAGAGGTTGTACGTGCTTTGTTGGCCACTCTCTGGGCATGTGTGTCTGGTGCGCTTGGCTAGCTTATCCACAAGCAGGGCCCAAGGACTTACCCAACCTCCCTTCAGAAGGCGCCTTAGCCTAACCATTGTAGGTGATGATAAGGTCTTATATGCTTAAACCAGGCCATCGTAGACGCGAAATTCAGGCTTACTCTTTTGATAATCTACCCTGGCCATCGTAGGCGGTGATAGAGGCTTAGACTCCACCCCCTCCAAGGGGTGCCTTATCCTGACCATTATAGGCGATGATAGGGATTTGCGTTCTCTTCGGCAGGTAATGCAGAAAATAAGCAGAGGTAGTACATGCTCTTCTACGAGCAAGTAGGACGTGCTTAGTTCATAGCAGAGGCTTGGTATACTCTTCTACGAGCAGAGGCAGGGTGTGCTAATTAGACGCTTCATCGTGACCATTTCTGGTGTGGGTTGGAGGCTTACGCTTTTTATACTTCAACCTGGCCCTTCGTGTTTTGGGCACGGAGAAAGGCTTACACACCATCCCCCTCTAGAGGGTGCCTTGCCCTGGCCAACTCGGCGGCGACAAGGGTTTTCATTCATTTGCAGTTTGACCCATCTTGGATTACTTTGATCTTTGAGTGGGTTTCCATACCCTTAGTTGTGTGATCATTCTTTGAGAAGACCTTCCTTTACTCATTTATCATTGAGAAGTATTGCCTTAAATGTTCTGAGTTCCATGTTCTTGGAACGAGATCACCATTTGATTTGCATAGTCGATACGTCTCAGATATGATTTCTTGATGATGATTAGGGGTCCTTCCCAATTTGGGCCAAGCGGAGCATCCGATGTGTTCTTTGTGTTGGCCATTAGCCTTCGTAACACCAAGTTTCCTTTTGTGAAGGTACTAGTTTTGATCCTTGAGTTGTAGTACTTTGTGATTCTCCTTTGGTATTCGGCTGTTCTGATCGTAGCCTCGTCTCTTAATCCTTGTATTAGGTCTAAGGATTCCTTTTTTAATTATTTATTAGGACCAAATGTGTAAGTTGTCCTTCTATGTGAAGGGATTTCAACCTCAGTTGGAAACATGGCTTCGCATCCATATGTGAAAGAAAATGGGGTATGTACTGTTGTCGTTTTGGCGGAAGTTATATAATCCCAAAGTACTAAGGGTAATTATTCCGCACAATTTTCTTTGGCTTGATTCAGTCATTTCTTGACAATTGTCTTTATGGTTTTGTTTGCAGCTTCAACGACTCCATTTTCCCTTGGATGTGCTACTGAGGAAAAGCTTTTGATGATCGCATTCTTATCACAAAATCGAATCGAATTATGTTCCATTGTTTTATATGATTTTGTAAGGAATCCCAAAGCGAGTAACAATGTTCTTTATCACAAATCTCAACACCTTCTTACATGTGATTGTTGGAAGGAGTTCTGCTTCCACCCATTTGGTAAAGTAATCAATAGCTACTATGGCAAATTTTTCTCCACCCTGGGAAACTGGCAGAGGTCCAATCAAATCTATTCCCTATACATCGAAAGGCCGTGGGCTCGAGACAGTGGTTAACTCACTTGGAGGTAGCTGAGGTATCTTGGAATACCTTTAACATTTCTCGCACTTCTTGACATATCCAATTGCTTGTCCAACCATTTATGTCCAGTGAAAACCTTGTCCACAACCTACTTAGCTAACTTAATTCCATTGCAATGGTCTCTGCACAAACCTTCATGTGCTTCTTTCAACAAATTAAACCCATCCTCAAGGCTTACACATCTCGAGTATGGAAGCGAATGCCGTTTCTTATAGATTATCCAATTTGCAATCACAAACATAGGGGCTTGGTGTTTTATCTTCCTTGCGTCTTGTCTACTAAGGGGTAGAATCCGGTTTAGAAGGTAATCTATGATAGGAGCCATCAAGGTATTTTTCATAATGGTAACTTGTTTCTGCTGAAGAGGGTTCCGTATTGGAAGCGACCTCTTTATTCATTCCATTTTCCTTATTCGAAGCTTGGGATCTAGTTAGGACCAACAACTCTTTTCCTGTTTCGATCCCTTCATGCTTAATGTTGGGCCTTTCCTGATACCCTACAGGAATTATCTGATTTTCGGGTGCTCTTCGGGAGCTGGCTAGCTTGGCTAGTGAATCGGCTTGGGTGTTCTCACCCCTTGGGATTTGATGTATTTAGAAATCCTCGAACTGGGAAAGCATCTTTAGTATCCTTTTTACATATAGGGCCAACCGTGCATCTTTGACTTGATATGTTTGCGTTATCCGGTTTACCATTAGTTGTGAATCACTATAGATTTCTATTCGAGGTATTTTCAACTGTAGTGCTAGGTTCAATCCTTCCATCATTGACTTTTATTCGGCCACATTGTTAGTAGCTGAAAACCATAACTTCATCGCATAGTGCAAGTGGTGCCTATCAAGGATAATTATGATGTATCCTGCCCCTGCTCCTTGTTCGTTTGAAGCTCCATCTACATACAATTGCCACTTATCTTTTAGGTCACTTTCTTTGGTTGATTATTATGTAATAAAGCTTATGCACTCATTCACAAAATCTGCTAGAGCTTATCCTTTGATAGCTTCTCGAGGTTGAAACTCAGTCTCATATTAGCTAATCTCAACTCCCTATTTCACTAACCTTCCAAAGGTTTCTGGCTTGCTGAAGACTTGCTTAAGTGGAAAACTAGTTAGGACCTTAATGAGATGTGCATGGAAATAAACCCGGAGTTTCCGTGCTGTGAGTATTAGGCAATATGCTAATTTTCCACTACGGGGTATCGGGTTTCTACATCCTTTAACCTTCTGCTAACAAAGTAAACTGGGTGTTGAGTTCCATCACTTTCTCTTATAAGTACTGAACTAACCACATATTCTGAAACAACCATATGTAAGTATAAGTCTTCCCCTTTCTTGGGGCTGGATAGAATCAGGGGTTTTCCATGTAATCTTTCAATTCTTTAAAAGCTTTCTACATTCTTCGTTCCATTCGGAATTCTTCTTTTTCTTTATTACATCAAAGAAGTGGACATATTTGTCGGTGGCTTTGGAAATGAACCTGCTAAGGGCTGCTACTTTTCCATTTAAGCTCATGACTTCTTTGCTTGTTTTAGGCTCCTCCATATCTTTTATGGCTTGCATCTGATCAGGGCTTGCCTCAATGCCATGTTCGTTTACCACATATCCTAAGAAATTTCCTAATTGGACCCCAAAAGAACACTTTTGTGGGTTTAGTTTCATTTGGTAGTTTCTTAAGATGTTGAACATCCTCTCTAAGTCCTTCAGGTGGTCCTCTACTTTGACATACTTTACCAGCATATCATCTACATATACTTCCATGTTACGTCTTATCTTCTCTTGGAACATTCTGTTAACCAAACTTTGGTACATTGCTCCGGATTCTTCAATCCAAAGGGCATCAATTTATTACAAAATGTCCCCTAGTCGATGATAAAGCTTGTTTGCTTCTTGTCAGGTTTATGCATGGGAATCTGATTATACCCTGAGTAAGGATCCATAAGTGATAATATCTTATGACTACTTGTCACATCAACCAATTGATCTATCCGTGGATGGGGATAACAATCCTTTGGGTAGGCTTTGTTTAAGTTTGTATAATCAACGCAAGTTCTCCACTTTTCGTTGGACTTCTTTACCAACATTGGGTTGGCTAGCTACTTGGGATAAAAAAATTCTCAGATGAACCCGTTTGTCTCTAACCTTTTAGCCTCCTCTTTCAAAGCCTCTGACCGATCTCTATTGTATTGTCTCTTCTTATGTCAAACTGGGATTATAGAAGGATTGATGTTTAGGGCATGGAACATGGTAGTGGGATTTATTCCAACTATATCCGAGTGATTCCAAGTGAAAACATCTTTGTTAAGCTGTAAGAACTAAACTAGGTTGCTTCTCCGGGGTTCTGTCAACATTTTCCTATTTTGATAACTTTGGTTCCATCCTTTGGATCAACACTTACATCCACCAAATCCTCTATTGGTTTTATCCTCTCTATGTCCCCTCGAGAATCTAAATCTATTACAATTTACTCCTCCTCTGCCAAGTTTTTGTCATCGACCCTCTTCCTTTTCCATTTCAAGGAAGTGTACCTATCATTTGAACATTTGTCAGTTTATTGATTTTTATTTTATCTTCGAATCTTGGATGTAAGAATCCATTATTCAAAGGTTAAAAATAGTAGAGGAATCAAAATATGAAGAATACTCCCTTTTATATTTTTCAACCCTTGCGAAGTACAATTTGCGAGAACTAAATTTTTCCCCTCTGATGGTACCCCATCCTTGCTTTGTCAAGAATTTCAGCATCAAGTATTTGGATGAGACAAAAGCATCCATTTCTTCCAGATCAGGTCGATCAAAGAAAGCATTATAATAAGATGGTTGGTCGATCACGACAATAAGACTTTCAAAGGTTCGGTGGAGAGGAGCAATCCGACTTGGACTAGGAGATTAATCTGTCCCACTGGAGTTTATCCTTTGTTGTTGAAGCTAAAGATCGGCTTATTGCTTGGTTCTAACTTTTACTCTTAGATTCCTATCTGATCAAAATCATGCTTGAAGATGACGTTGACTGCACTTTTAGTATCAACAAGGATCTTGGCTACAACAGAGAGCCCAATCTGAGCTGTAAACATGAGAGGGTCATTGTGCGGATGGCGGACCCTTTTCTTCATCTTGTCCGGAGAAATCACTAGTTGTGCAATTTGAGAGTATAACGGGCATTCTTCAATGATAGTTCTTCTCGAATGGAGAATATCCCTTCATGAACCTCCCGTAGATATCGATTCCTGGCTACCGGGCAATTTCCAGCACGGTGTGATCCACCATGGATCACATTGATTCGGTTTATTGGAGGTCCCAAGTCCAGATGACCTTCCTCCATAGTGGCGTATACTGTGATAACTGAAACCTTTTGTTTGTCCGTTCGTATGCTGGGCAGATAATGACTTGTTCAAAACAAACTCTTTCAGATGCCCCTCACAGATAAGCTTCTAAATAATCCTGTCCAAAACCTTGCACTTACCTATCTTATGTCCGTTTTTTTGTGATACTCACAATACTTTCCATCAGCATGAGGTTCTAAGCAATTCTTGGCTTTGAATGAGACGAAGAAGTTATTGACCCTTTCTTTTGCCACATCATACACAAAGGAAATGGCTTGCTTAAAGCGACCAAGTTGGTATTAGAATCCTCCCATCTTGGCTTTTCTGATTTCCATCCTAATTGAACCTTCCACCTTGGGGGTTTTCGTCCGAAGCCCAGCTTTCCTCCTTCCCCTCGAGGCCCGAACTTATTTTTGGTAAAGTACAATTCTTCCATGCATATAAATTTATCAGCTTGAAAGTGGAAGTCTTGTACGTCTTTACAGCCATGAATGTGTAGTTCTTTCCTAAAGGGGGTATTTTCAATCAACCCCGAATGCATAGCAATCAACTTGTCACGATCTTTCATATCTTTGGCCTTTAATGCTTCTTTGTTGAACCTTTTCAAGTAATCTCCTAGGGACTCTCATTGCCTTTTCTTGATATTAGCAATAACTGTTAATCAACTGTCGGATCCTTGCAGATGCAAAACTGTGCTGAGAATTCATAGGCAAACTATTTCCACAAGTAGATGTTTTTTTCTCTGTATTAAAGATACCATTTAGTTGCTGCTCCCTAGGGGGTTACTGGGAAAAGACGACATCTGATGGCCCCCGAAACATTATAGAGATCCATTTGACTATCGATAGCCATTAGATGATCATCAGGGTCAATTTCCCTGAGTTACTTTATACTGGGAACCTTCACCCTAGATGGTATTATAGTGCTCCTGATATCATCGGTAAAAGGGGCTACTCTTTCAATATCGTTAACTATATCGTCTTGGATTCTTTTTCCATTGCTTCTCAACAGGTCCTTGATGGTTTTTCTGGCGATGTCTTTGAGATAAGCCTATGTATTGTCATAATTCATCCTCTTTGGATCATATCCTTTAGAAGTAGAGCTCCCATATTTCTCCCAGTTACATTGATTTCCTTGATGATCTATCCTTATTAAAAGGGATCTTTTCTTCATAGTGGAAGATGCCTTGAGCTTCTCTTTTACTTTATAATGTTGGATGGGAGCCTTTCTCTTTGGAGATTCATCCACCTCTCTCTGGCTGGATATAGTGAGTTTTGAAGACTTCTGCGCTTGATTTGCCTTCATTTGAGCTTGCATCTCCTGGATTTGTTTATCTAAAGCCATAATTTTTGCAGCATTTTCTTCCTTGGCATTTAGGTTTGGTGGTTTCATTGGGTTGGAAGTTGTCCTTTCTTCATTATTGTTTGGATTGAACGTGGGATTCGCGTTTCCTTCAAGGGTTATATTAGGAGTTGGTTCCATATTTTGCTCCTCCAATTTCTTTTATTTCATTTTTCCCTACCATAGAGTAATAAGTTTACCAAATTAATTTTTTAAAAAGGTAAACATAAAGTCGGAGGTTCAAGCCCTCCTTCTAGTGCCAAAATGCTAACGATATTTTTCGTTAGCACCTGAACTAGGATGAGCAATGCATTTGTTTAGTTATTTGATGCATGAGTGATCTAAAGGATACTGGAATATAATTACTAATGGGTGTTCTCAACAAATTCTACCATTTTCTAGGCATTAATACCTTGAATCTATAGGTTAGTTACTCTTCCCTCAAAGGGTGAGTGTCACGCCTACGGAACCACAAAGTCAAAGACAACCTTTGGAGGAAGGTTTTACAAGTTGAATAAGGCCGAAACCTTATGTCACGGTCACCTTCAGATCTTGGATAAAATGATATACATTGTGCTAAGAGGAAACAGGACAACGCTGGGGTTGTTTACATGCTAGAGTACTTATTGACTTATATGATACTTCTGCATCAAACCAGCCTGGGGAGGCTTTGGTTGCATCCGATATCAAGTCACAAGCTCGCAGCAAGCTCACTTCCCCGGATGGGTTGCATTAGGCTTACTATGAAAGAGCTAAGCCACGTAGTGACCGTCCGAATGGGAATAAGCCTTGGTTTTATCTAGGGCCTTCCCTCCTTCGAGTGAGCTGTGATTAACTCTATCATAAGAAAGGTTAGCATTAACTTCCTGTCTTATCATTATAAACGCAATATGGTTATCAAATCGAGAAATCCTTAAGTCCCAGACTTATCATTTTTTATTAACTGAGGATATATTACAAGAGTTAAAGAAATCCCCCAATTCGATTTGGAAATTAGGGTTTGCTCTTGAGAGAAAGAGAACAAGATTGAGAAATGAAAATTCATCCAGAAAATGAGACCCCTAGGGTCTTATTTATAGACAAATCAGTGACCATTCTATCAATGGGCCAGCAAAGGCCCCTGTTGGCCACTTTTTCCTTTGGTTTCAGAAGCTTTGACTCTCGACTGCTTTTCCCCTTGGTTCCAAGGGCTGTATGGTGTCGGTCCTGGCTCTCGGAGAGATGGTCTCAGTCTTTGGAGTTCATCTTTGATGTTTTTTCTTCCTTCTTAATATCGATACCAAGCATGTCGGTATGGATAACTTTGGGAAGGCTTTAGGCTTCTGGATATGGTCGTTCGTCTATATGCTTCCAAATATGAGTTTCCGGTCTTGCTATTGATTCTCTGTAAAACTTGTCTTCGTGCTTCAAGTATAAGGACTCGGATCCACCATCCCTTTCGGTAACCCCCTGAAGTGCGCTTAGGTTTCCCGGAAGGGTGTTTCCGTTGCTTTAATGATTGTTTGTTAAAGTGTCCTTTAGGTGATCGCCCAACTGGGGTCTCGATAACTTGCTCCTAGTGGATTTCTTTGTGTTTCAAACCCCATGCTTTTGATTCTTTTTATCACTTAGTGTATCGATATTAAGCAAGTTAATGCCGATAGCCCCTTTTTCTTTCTGAGTTTTGTGTTGCAGTGTCCCTAGTTTTTCTCCTTAGTAGCTTCTCATTTTGAATGACTTCTTGTTTGTTACCCTTTCTGCTGGAATTACCTTGTCAATAGTCTCTTTTCGTACTGAATTTATGATTTCCTCTATGTAGGAAGCCGGTTGCTGGTCCTTTCGGATACTTCTTGTGGGCTCTCGGTTTTACCCTGTGCTTAGCTTCTACTTACGAATTACTCTTCTTTGTCCGTGACGGTCCGATACCCCTTCGCCATCATCCTATCACGGTAGAAATTCTTGTAGTAAAATTTTCTACCTGAAAAAGCAAAAAAAAAGGTACTTTTTAATAAATGCGATATTGTAAGTATACAGGTTTAGCAGTCAGAATAAAATTTTCAGAATTTTACCTGTCTTAACAATAAATGAAAAGAAGATATTAAATTACAAGCAACTTTAATATAACTGATATAAATGGAAGATTCATAGGTGATGGTTATGAAATATTTTCTAAATTGTAGTCATTGTTTAAAGGAGCAGTTGATTTAAAGTAAATGAACAAATATTGTAAACCTTTAATATTAAGTTGTGCTAAAATAATTTTGTATAGCTCTCTCTTTACCAATTTTTTTTGTATATATGCATATAATTTTTTGAAAAAAATAAATGCATAGAGTCAAGGTATATATTCACTCTCATTTAAAAATTCTCGCGGTTATGCATGAGTGAATAACCTTATTCTCTATACATGAGCTTTGATTCTCATTTAAAAGTCCTCATGGTTATGCGTGGATGGAACACATATTAGAAAATGATAAAAATCTAAGTATTTTCCTAGTCTCATTTAAAAATCCTCACGTTTATGCATGGTTATAAAAGGCTAGACAATTTCTCGGTTTACCTAGGTTAGGCATATATATAATGTTAATATCGATATTTTTTGCAAAACAATAATAATAAAGAGTAAGCAATTGAAACTCAAGCGACATTTTAACTCTATCAATTAACTTGTCATACAAAAAGAAACAAGGATACAACTGTGCAGACTTTGACAATTAGTTAAAAATTTATTTCATAGTTTCACTGTGATTTAACCAAAACAACTAGCTAAACCAAAGTCAAAATATAACAAAAATCTTTTTTTTTTCAAAACCCCGAATTTTTCAATGATGACCAAAATTTATACTTTACTATTGCTTGCCAATTTGAAAATAAGTTTTCAAATATAAATAAAAATTAGCATTCATATCTTTATAAATACCTCGCACTTAGAATTTTCATGTTGCATGTGGATTTTGTAGGTAGTTTCCGCTGAAAACCCTCACGAGACAACATTCGTTCTACTGAGGACACCCATTGGTTTAACTACTTATTGTATACTCTTAATGCAATCATGCTTTCTTTGAAAGTGGATTTATCGTAGTTTATTTTATTCGAGGACGAATAAAAAGATAAGTGCAGGTGTATTTGATGTGCACGTAAAAATGCACATTATTACGCACATATTTATTCTTATTTTTTATAAGTACATGTCATATTAAGATGTTTTTATATGTCAAAAAAATTTAAAAAAAATTCAAGGCATCATTTACTCATTTTCACTAGGACGGGTTCATTTTGTGTATGAATTAATTTGAATAAGATTTACTAGCAAAATTTTCTTTTATGTTTAGGAAAATGAGTACAAATGGAAGAGGCTACATGAAGATATATACATACACAAGTGTTAAAGCCCAAAAACATGAAGAAATATATCAATTCATACAACATGAAGGAGCCCACATACTCATTACTTAACATAGAACAAATCAAAAGCAAAATTAATAGAGGATTAGTTAAAGGCTAATAATTACTTTAGGGCAACACCATCTCAAGGGCATTCTGGGTAGCATGCTAAATATGAATTAAGGTTTTACACATGTATAAATAACGCTCTCATGTTTCATGTATTAAACATGTTTTTTTTCTTCATAAAAGTTGTAAATGAAGTTGAAAATAAAAGTTAGTTCCTTTTTAATGGCTTCCTAAGTCTTGTCATTTACTTTATATTCCTTATTTTTATGCAACTTTATTTTATGTTTTCTTTATGCTATGTTATCATTTATGCATTATTATTTTCTTATGAAAGTAGTTTGGTTTCTTTTATGCAAGTTAGTTGTTTTTATTTCATACCTATTTCATTATTCTACTTTTATGTTCAAATCTAATTATGTTAACATGTATTCAATAATGGACGGCTTAACCTCTTTAATTTAGGGGTAATAAAACTCTTATGAATCATTAATAAAATAAACGTAAGCAATTTATGTAACGAACCAGAAAATCTGAACCAATTTAAAATTTTAAATTGGCTATTTTAGTGGATTTAAAATAATTAAAATAAATATTTTGAATAATAACGATGAAAAGTAAGTTTGAATCGACATTGAAAATGAATATAATTATTTCTAATTATAAACAAGGCCTGAAATGGCGCGGTAGTTTCAAAATTTGAATTCAAACTTTGCCTGACTGTACCGGGTGCAAAACAAAAATGGATTTTTGCAAAACCAAAAATATTTAAATCTGTTAGTGAATATCTTTCTAACGAATCTGATGAATTGAAGTTTCATTGCGGGAAGCAAAAGTTATGGCCAAATGAATTTTCAGAAAGGTCGCTATGGAATTTATATAGCCCGTGAAAAGGGCCATTTTGCAAACGACCTCGGAATTCGACGAAACTACTTTTGTTGGATCCGAGATGTTAAACTATTGCTAGGTATCAAATTTCATAATTTTTGAAGCTAGTATGTAAGCGTGGCAAAGTAAAATGTGTTTGGTCGATTTCTATTAAATTGGGTCGACCAGAAAATGGCCATTTTGCAAACGACCTCGGAATTCGACGAAACCAGATCCGGGATGTTAAACTATTGCTAGGTTTCAAATTTCATAATTTTTGAATCTAGTATGTGAGCATGGCAAAGTAAAATGTGTTTGGTCGATTTCTATTGAATTGGGTCGACCAGAAAATGGCCATTTTGCAAACGACCTCGGAATTCGACGAAACCACTTTTGTTGGATCCGGGATGTTAAACTATTGCTTGGTTTAAAATTTCATAATTTTTGAAGTTAATATGTGAGCATGGCAAAGGAAAACGTGTTTTGGTCAATTACAGTTAAATTGGATCGACCAGAAATGGGCCGTTTTTCAAACGGTCTCAGAATTCGACGAAACTAGTTTTGTTGGGGCTGTATCGTCAAAACATAGCTAGATTTATTTATCTGGAATTTTTCGAATCAGTTTGTGGCCCTGGCAAATTGAAATGTACGTTCAAATCGAATATTGAATGTTATATATTTTAAATTGAATGAAAACTGACTGAAACATTCGAATGGGCCTTCGAAACATATCCCATTGTGTTCGGAATGGGGGTAAAATGCTAGGGACGACAGTTGTTGGGTTTGGATTGGAGCTTGTGTGTGAAAGAGGGTATTTTTGGATTTTAAACATTTATAAATATAAAAAAAAATCTCATTGGTCGGTTGAACATTCTCTCTCCCCGGCTTTGGTTCCAGGCGACGGCGGATATTGTTCAAATCTTCCCGTTAATTTTCTGATCAATCCACGCATCAAAATCAAACACTCCAGTTGGGAAATTTGTAGAACCCCTCGAGATCTTCAAATCCATACCTGGTTTCGATTTTTTCATTGAGTGATTTGTGAGAACCGACGTCACAAAGTCGGAGACTTTCCGCCGCTGTCGCCGTTGATTATGGTCGTCGAACTGGGCCCTACCCTAGGCGCAGGCGTGTCTCACACCCCTCCACGTCGTGGTGCAGTTCGATTTCAGTATCATGCAACCGTTTGTTTCAGAAATCAAAAGCTGAGGTAATGGCTGTGTTTATATTTGAACTGTTTTTACACTTTTAAGTGTTGCAAACTTTGAAAAATCATATCCTTTTACTATGTGGTCGAAATCCAGTGAAACAAGAGACGCCGGGACTGTGTGGACGTCTTCTACATTCTAGAAGAGACCGCATATTTTTCTGAGCCTTCTGTTATTTTTGGTGGAGTGGAACCCAATGTGAGATTTCTAAATTATAAACGATATGGAAAACGATGATGTATAAATTGTATAGTCGATGTATGAGTTATATAAGCGTTGTACACCTCTTGTATAAGCGTTGTATAAGTTGTACGTTCGATATATAAGTTATATATGCATTGTAAAAATTATATATGTGTTGAAATAGAAGTGAAATGCTTATATATATATACGCCCCTCGTCCACAAACCATGCATGATATTTATTGGTTGTGATTGGTGTGAAAATTGATTGATTAAGAATGGTTGATTAGAATTTTTTGTGGTTGAAGTTGATTGATTGTGGCTGAAAAATACCCGCTTGTGGTTGGGAAATATTTGGTTGAAACAACATAGGATTAGTTTGTGGAAATGGAAAAATATACATGTTGCCTGCGTGCGAACTAGATGCATGAAATCCCCATTGTCAAAAGCTGCGAGGCTTTAAGGTAGAACGAGGAGCCGTACTAGGAACGGCCCCGGTTTTAACTACCCTGCTGTTATGCTGCCGAAATTTTCTGAAATATTCATGTGTTAGAATTATTTTCATTTGTTGAAATTATTTCCATATGTTGAAACCCTCTCATGCGTTGAATAGAAATTCATTCGTTGAATAGAAATTCATGTGTTGAATGGTATTCGTGTTTGAAATAAATTGTTTTATAAAAAAAATTCCTATTTTTATCATCTATATGAACTATATAAAATAGTAGTGTTTTGAAATAAATTGTTTTGCAATAAAAATCACATTTTTACTATATATATACAAACTATAGAAAACCCTTCACGTGTTGAATAGAAATTCATTTGTTGAATAGAAATTCATGTGTTGAATGGTATTCGTGTTTTAAAAGAAATTGTTTTATAATAAAAATCCTATTTTTATCATATATATGAACTATATAAAATAGTAGTGTTTTGAAATAAATTATTTTGCAATAAAAATCACATTTTTACTATAAATATACAAACTGTTGAAAACATTCATGTGTTGAATAGAAATTCATTCGTTGAATAGAAATTCATGTGTTGAGTAGTATTCGTGTTTTAAAATAAATTGTTTTATAATAGAAATCATATTGTTATCATCTATATGAACTATATAAAATAGTCGTGTTTTGAAATAAATCATTTTACAATAAAAATCACATTTTTACAATATACATGAGTTGTTAAAAATAGTGAAGTGTCGAAGTGAATGTTTGTTGGATAAAAATATCATTTTTATCAAATGTGTGAAAACAATATAGTTTTGAAATAGAAGAATCAATTATATTTATTTATATATATATATATATAATTAAAACATATCAAATAACGAAGCTGCAGTTCGTGTTTTGAAACCGTGATTTCAAACGATTAGTGCGGGGAATCCGACCATCGGGTTTTCCCGAAACCGAAACCGTTGGGTTCGCTTTGGAAATATCTTTCCAACAACACCAACTTTGTAAAAATCCAACGGTTGGATTGTCTGGAATGTTTAATTCAAATCTGAAGAAAAACAGCGCCAGAATCGATTATATTAATATATATATATATATATAATTAAATTAAATCGAATAATGACGCTGCAGTTCGTATTTTGAAATCGAAACTTCAAACGATTGTACCGGGAGATCCGATCGTCGGATTTTCCCAAAACTGGAACCGTTGGATTCGTTTTGAAAAGATCTTCCTAATGATGTAAATTTCGTGAAGATACAACGGTTAGATTTTCAGATAGGTGTAAATCAAATCTGAAGAAAAACAGCGCCATGGCCGCGTTATGGCCCGAAGCGTCGTTTGAATAAATTGTCTATTTTAAAATAAATAAAAATAGCGATAAATCATTATAAAATATTATAAACGATACGGAATGTGAAATTTAGAAATTAGCTGAAGGTTAGCTAAGTCGAATGGTTTCCTGGGTTAATATGAGATTATATTGGAAACGATTGAAATAAAAAATTTGAAATAGATTAAGTATTTCGAAAATATAATTCTATCTCTTCCCTTGTCGCTACGTTTTGTTCGACCCATTGTCATAGTTTGAATATCACCCTGAATTGTCATTATTCAACTTTATTTCGGAATTCTTCCTTTTTCCCTGCTCAGATAAAGCCTTGGACAAGTGAACTAATTTAGATTTGAAACCAGTATTTTGAATTATCTCTAAAATTGAACTTGATTTGTGTTGAGAGCAATAGAATTTCTAATACTGAATTTAGCCAAGATGTTATATTGCAAGATAATTGAACGATTAGGGAAAATTTTATTTGAGAACTTGGATTTAAATTTCTAATTTGAGCGCTTAGTCTTATAATTGATAAGAAAACCATGGTTTCCGTAAGAGTAAGTTAGAAAGATAATTTTCTTAGGGTCATAGACCTCTAAGTAATAGATAGTATCTATCTCAGTTTCTTCTTAATGATAGGATAGCAGCTCTGAGTCTAACTCAGAGGATGCGATTTTTAAACAAGACCCGTGACGACCCTAGTAATCACGAGATCATAGAAGTAACCTTAGACTCTACCTTTAGTGAGAATCAGACAGAGTACCCTGAGAATGATATGAGCCTTGGTTCTGACCATTACATTTCTGGTATGTTGAGAGAGAAATTGGAATTTAAAATTTGTGAAGGAGTTTAAATTTACTCGACTTCCTTTTCGAGGACGAAAAGTTTCTAAGGGGGGGGGGTGAATGTAACATCCCAGAATTTTAACTATGTTTGATTTGGATTTTTATTTATTTAATTTTAGATTTTATGAATATAAATTGATTTTATTAGGTTTAAATATGAATTTTAACTTTGTATAAGTATTTTGTTTTATTTATTATGATTTTATAAGAAAACTTATTTTGAAAATTATAATTATAAGATTTATGTTTAAGTAATGATATTTTCTGATTTTGATAATATTGATTTGTAAAAAATATGAATTTGGTAAAGGATAATTTATTTTATGATTTTACAAGAATAATAATTATTATTTTATTTATTTTGATAAGCTATATGATAAGTTTTCCTTGAAATATAAATGAGAGTGATTATTAATAAGTTTGGATTTATTGATACTATTTGTCATTCGATCGGATTTGTTAAAAGTTAACATAAATTAATAGCACAAGTATAATGCGTTGCTCTTTGTTTTCATAACATTTAAGGTAAATGCTACCAAAAACACATTCCTTCTCCTTTTTACAAGTGTTAAGACACTTGTAATTTTGCATGCAACATTCCATGCATGTAATACACATGTCCTATGATGTGTCACTCTCTCCTTACTCCTCTTTTCCTATAAATACCACCCTTTCCTTCCACTTTTTCATTTATTCTCACTTCTTTTATTTCTCTCTTCTTCTTAAAGCTTATGGCCATGGTTTCCATGGCATAAGTCTTCCTCCTTTCCACCACCACCTTGCCAAAGTTCGTCATTTCTCCTCCTCCTCCTCTTATAATAAAGAGAGATTAGTGTATATTATATTATATATATTTTGGTCAAGAAGACGTTGCGCTAAAATACTATCTGACGGTTCGCTTAGCTAGGT
The DNA here is from genome assembly GCA_030737875.1 of Allium sativum. NCBI lineage: Eukaryota > Viridiplantae > Streptophyta > Magnoliopsida > Asparagales > Amaryllidaceae > Allium > Allium sativum. The sequence continues at coordinate 27,822,532 of CM060925.1, read as the reverse complement.
TCGCCTACCGTGAAGATTTGGAAAGCCGTTAGGTGAGAGCTTCTAATTTGAATTATTTATTTAATTAGTTAATTATAATTAGTTGAGATTAATTATAAGTAGTTAATGATAATTGTGTGATGGATGTTGATGTTCGAATGGTTGTTCATGTAAGCAGATAATACACTAAACACTGGTAAGCGTTATTGACCGTAACGCTTGTGCACATTTAAAATGTTTGTTGTGATGGATGATGGATGCGTAGTTTAAAACACACACTATTAAGCGTTAGTGTTATAACGCTTGTGCACAGTTATGATTTATTTAATAATGTTGATGATGGTTTCCATAGATGTTTATAATAGTTGTTGATGTTGTTTCGCACACACTATAACACAACAATTATGGTATCACATGTGTGATCGACAAATCTCCTTCGTAATTAGAAGCAATATCATTATTAAATTTGGAGGTTAATAATTTGGAAAGACCATATGTATGAATTCATATATATTGATAAAGTCTTTTAAAATGAATAAATAAATACCTGAATGTTCTAGGATGACAGAGAGGATAGTGTCTAGGCTTGGGTTTGGAAATGAAGTTTCCTGCTCTCCCTGGCTATCCCTAACTGATCCGATGAATGGGAAGGTTAATTTGTAGTTATTCGAATTCAGAAATGGATTGGAATTAATGAAAGTTGATTTTTAGATCCAAAATAATTTGAAAGTAAATTTAAATGATTTTAAAAGGGTTATATAAGGATATAATGATTTTCTAAGATATTTTGAAGTATCGTAGAATAATGGTTATTATGGTAAAAATAGAGCTTGTCGCATAACGACAATTTACGTATTTTAGATGCAAACTTTAAACGCTTATAACTTTTGCAATCTAAATCGGATTTCCATGAAACGAAAAACATTTGATTTATATTAACAAGAACTTTCAAATGAGTGAAAGCAGATTTTAAATTCGAGTTATAATTTTCAAGTTATGTTTGAAACTGTTTTGGAAAAGATCGATGTAAGAACAATTGTTGCCCATAACTATAAACAGCTATTTTTAAATTATTTAAAAATATGAAAAAAAATCGTTAAATCATTACAAATTATGAAAAGGTGTTTTAAATTGTAAAGTTTAAGTTTTGGCTAAGATAAACGATATTTTGATCAAAATAGTTAAGATAACTGTTTTGTAACACTTTTGGAACGCTATTGTAACGCTTTCTTCGAAAACAATCTATTTTGAAGTTTTAACCCGTAAACGATTTTCCGAACTGTAAGTAATGATTTGTGGAATGTTTTCAAAGGTTTAAGAGTATTAGAAATATTTTATATGGAATTTAAATTAGTACTAATACGGGTTTTTAATACTGAATAATTGGATATGGTTGGAGATAAATCTTTGGATGTTTGATATTATTTCGGTAAATGAAAACTCTTATTATCTAAGGAATTTAAAAGGTAATTCACCGTTATTCTGCTTATAATATGAGTTGGATACGGAAATTAATATTGAAGATAAGTTGATGGTATTTCTATCCAGATCTAATGTCAAAGAGTTGAATAAACCTTTCAATTAAGATGCGGGTTCTCACCTTGATTGAAATAAGCTAGAAAGAAATAATCTTCGATATTTGTTATGAACCTCATGATGTAAATGTATACTATCTGGGGAATTTGAAAGATATTATTATATCGTTATTCTACTTATAGTATTCGTTGATTATGAAAATTTATATCGAATATAAGTGGATAAAATTTCTGTGTAATTTATGATTCAATGTCGGTTGATTTGGGTTTTGTCGTGAATTGTATCTTCAATAATACCATTCTTGAAACCCAATAAGATTGATTTGTGGAAATTCGTATCGTAATTGGAATTTAGTCAAAATCTTCGATCTGAGGGAATTAAAAGTAAGAAATTGAAGCGAAGGTATACTCTTTGATTTCAAAGAAGAATTTAAGATGATAAAGAGATGTACGAAATTACAAAAATTCAAATCTTTAGTTGTAAATGAATTGATAACTATGTGGAAGGAGATTTGAATTGAAAAGCCTGTGTGAACCATAGCTACTGTTTAAAGTACGCTTATTATTTGGAAAGACCGGGATCGAGCATATGTTCGAAAACCATTCCAAGTAATAATACGACGTTATGAAGCAATTCAGGACTTGGTAAACGACGAATGAAGACCAGGAATATTTGAATTGTTTAGATTGATTGTTGATTAATATCTCGGTTTGGTAGGCCACTTGATACGAGATGTGAGTTGCATGAGACCTGAACAAATTTAAGTATTTTTGGGTTGTTCCGTTCAGACCCAGAACAGTCTTGTATGGATGGTGTGTCTGACATTGAAATTGACTGCATAGCACTGATTTCCGTTAATGAATATCGGATTTGTGGCAATATATTATCCTAGTCTCTAAGTCATATGAACCTAGAGGGTATGCATTGATTGAAATCAGTGATATGTCATGAACTGTCAATGTGACATACCCAAGCTAGGAAACGAGCTAGTGATGATCAAAGAATGGCTTATCGAAGCATAGCTTTGTGTATGACGTGACATCGACAAACCTCACACCCCGGATGATGAGAAACTGGCGGTTAGGTTGTGTATATATATGAATTGATGATGACCGCTGCAGCAGTGGGAAACCACTTATGACGTATGGAATAGGGTATGTTCGGGGGGCCGCGTCTGGTCGAAAACCGTTGATCTACCTCGCGATGTGTATTGGTGTCTGCGTCTGGATGAAAAACCCTTGATTACATTTCGTTTGTGTTCCGATTGATCTTTTGTGCCAGGAATCATCAAGTTGGAAACCCAACTCTCCAATACGAACCACACGATTTTGATTACATATATATATATATATATATATATATATATATATATATATATATATATATGGCGACGTAGTATTATGGGGTATTATATCGTCTAGGATTAATACATTTATGTGCTAAATGTTTTCCACATTATATATATGTATTATGTTTTTGAAAGAGGATTTTTACGTATGAAAGCATGTTTGGTTATCATAAGATAAAACTCGCCCATCTGGTGTGCGCTTGCATTGTGAGATGTGGGACGAGCTTATGATAGCTTCATTTTCAAAAGTCATTGTGCATTTATATGCATGGGTGTTCACATGGAGTAAACCCGTTCCGTGTTAGCGGCATGGTCCGGTGAAATTCCCAACTTTAAAATGAACCTAATGATAACTGTTTTGAGTTCTCACACCAGTCCCACGACTGACCTGGAGTTTATTGTTCCTTCCTAAACTCTGGGTGCCCATAAACCTTCACACGGGCAGCTGGTAGTTTAGTTTTGTAGTTTTTATTTCGCTGGAGCAAAGTTCAGAGTGCTTTCCGAGTTGGAGTACACGATGGAGTTTGGAGCTTCCGCTATATCATACGGTTTTCTTCCGCCGAGAGTATATTTTCTTTTCTTCCGCTGTACGTGTTGTAACTCTGATATTTAATGTAACTCTGATGTAACATTGTATTTCGCAATGAAAAATTCTGTTATTTTGTTCAATATATGTATGCACCCATAACAATTCGTCTTTTTGAATGGTTTGAGTCGGTTTAGTTACCGGCAAGAACTGGGCAAAAAGGTGGGTCGTTACAAGTTGGTATCAGAGCTTTGGTTATACAAAGTTATCGGGTACAACATATTTTGAACAAAGGATAGGACTCATCAGAGCTATAGTATCTCATTAGAGATAGGGTTAGAAATGCCCTAGAATGAGATTTCGGAATATTATGATGAGAAAGCGTATTTTTGAAATCTATATAAGGTATTTTTGTACAAGTAAATCATTTCTGAAAATAATGATTATTTGAAATAAAATATTTTGAAGAAGAATTGAAAATAAGATTTTTAAATGAAATACTTTCAAAATAAAAAGGGCTCTTTGTGATAAAACTTCGAAAATCCAACGTCGATCTGTTCGGAGTTATCGAGAAATAAGCGATTAATGAATTGGCTTTAACAAGCGTATTGGAAAAAAAACTTCGAGCATGGAGAATTTCAAAATATTTTGCAACCTATATATAAAAGATTTATATAAGAAGATCGTTGATTCAAAGCTATAGATAATCAGTGTGTAATAAAAACGGTTGCGAGTATTTATTTGACGTCAAGGTTGGACGTTCAAGTACGTAAGGATTTTGCATATACGCCTAGCTAACGTATATACGAAGTCCAATATATACTAGATGGAAATAGAATCACATTCTAGTCGCTTGGGGATAATTCTGGTGATTGATCGATCATCATCAGTCTTATTTTTGGGTTTCGAAAGTGGGATGATTATATGTTTCTGATCAAGACGTCAAGAAGTACTTAAAGCTGCATAGATAAACAATAGAAAGTGTTTTGCAACGTCCTCACAATTGTAAAATTGATTTCGCAAATGACTTTCTAAGTATTGAATGTATTATGTTATGAAATGGAATATGCGAAAAATAAATTTAACATAAGGTAGTTAAGTTAAACGCATACTTAACTGATAATTAGAAGCGTGAATCAGACTATTTTTTCAAAACTGCAAGGATATATTTTATAAGCTAATCTCGCTTGAAGAACTGGAAAGTGAAATTTTTAAAATGCACGTAAGCGAGTTTGGTTCACCCATATTTCAGTTTTGACGATACAATTTAATCAAATTTTGGTAAATGTCTTAAGTGGGGGAGAAGACTGATTTTCCCACCTGAAGCTATACGAATTTTGAGAAACAATGTTAATATGATAAAATGGGATATGTATTGAACAAATCGATTGAATTTTATATTTTCCCTTGTTAAGAGAAACCGGCATGAACGAGTGGGTCAAACGAAAATTTCTCAACAAGTATTCACTTGAAGCACAAAGGAAGAAAATGAAGTTGTTAAAGTAAGATTTATTCAAGAGGAAAATTATGAAAATTTAACGAGTATCCCGTGATTAAACTGTTAGAATTTGTATCCTTGTTTGCATGTGAGTTCCCATCTTGGGCTAGTCTGTCCATTTAAATTCCAACCATCTGCTATTGAGTAGTGTCATTCGTACATTTGTATCATGTGCATTTGGCCAAGTATTTGATTCGAACCTTTGCACCTATTGATGCTCATTAGATGTTGAATTTCTATTCCAAGCTCATGATACCTGATTTGGTCTATGTATACCTTTCATGCACAAATTAGCATGGAACTTCTATGCATCTTTACTTGACTTGAGCACATGGAATTTTGACTTGATCTATGTATGCCTCTTTGTGCCGTGTGAAACCGTGTCGTTAACTTTAATTTGTCCAAGATATTTTGTAACAAAACCTCAATAAATGAGCTTTCTTTGAAATATAGAATCCAACTTATGCAAGAGAATTTGGATTTTAAATATTAATTTTGAGGATTTGGTTCCGGAAATTTTGAAATCAATGTTTTGGGATGTTTTACCAATACTAGTCTGAATATACGCATAATCAGAGTGCGCAGAGGAAGCGTGATGGTATTTCTAAATAAAACTGTTTTAAGAGATTTTACGGCTAGTTAAGTAAGAAAATGTTTCTAAACAAGACAAGATATTTAAACAAGAATGAAAAAGAGATTTTATATATCTTGAATTTTAAAGTGGATTTAGAAAAAAGTGTTATTCGATTAGGTGAATATGACAACAAAAATTTGAATATTAAATGAGTATAAAAGTTAACTTATAAATGGGTTAATATGAGATTATATTGGAAACGATTGAAATAAAAAATTTGAAATAGAATAAGTATTTTGAAAATATAATTCTATCTCTTCCCTTGTCGCTAGGCTTTGCTCGACCCATTGTCATATTTTGAATATCACCCCGAATTGTCATTATTCAACTTTATTTCGGAATTCTTCCTTTTTCCCTGCTCAGATAAAGCCTTGGACAAGTGAACTAATTTAGATTTGAAACCAGTATTTTGAATTATCTCTAAAATTGAACTTGATTTGTGTTGAGAGCAATAGAATTTCTAATACTGAATTTAGCCAAGATGTTATATTGCAAGATAATTGAACGATTAGGGAAAATTTTATTTGAGAACTTTGATTTAAATTTCTAATTTGAGCGCTTAGTTTTATAATTGATAAGAAAACCATGGTTTCCGTAAGAGTAAGTTAGAAAGATAATTTTCTTAGGGTCATAGACCTCTAAGTACTAGATAGTATCTATCCCAGTTTCTCCTTGATGGTTGGATAGCAGCTCTGAGTCTAACTCAGAGGATTCGATTTTTAAACAAGACCCATGACGACCCTAGTAATCACGAGATCATAGAAGTAACCTTAGACTCTACCTTTAGTGAGAATCAGACAGAGTACCCTGAGAATGATATGAGCCTTGGTTCTGACCATTACATTTCTGGTATGTTGAGAGAGAAATTGGAATTTAAAATTTGTGAAGGAGTTTAAATTTACTCGACTTCCTTTTCGAGGACGAAAAGTTTCTAAGGGGGGTGAATGTAACATCCCAGAATTTTAACTATGTTTGATTTGGATTTTTATTTATTTAATTTTAGATTTTATGAATATAAATTGATTTTATTAGGTTTAAATATGAATTTTAACTTTGTATAAGTATTTTGTTTTATTTATTATGATTTTATAAGAAAACTTATTTTGAAAATTATAATTATAAGATTTATGTTTAAGTAATGATATTTTCTGATTTTGATAATATTGATTTGTAAAAAATATGAATTTGGTGAAGGATAATTTATTTTATGATTTTACAAGAATAATAATTATTATTTTATTTATTTTGATAAGCTATATGATAAGTTTTCCTTGAATTATAAATGAGAGTGATTATTAATAAGTTTGGATTTATTGATACTATTTGTCATTCGATCGGATTTGTCAAAAGTTAACATAAATTAATAACATTTGTATAATGCATTGCTCTTTGTTTTCATAACGTTTAAGGTAAATGCTACCTAAAACACATTCCTTCTCCTTTTTACAAGTGTTAAGACACTTGTAATTTTGCATGCAACATTCCATGCATGTAATACACATGTCCTATGATGTGTCACTCTCTCCTTACTCCTCTTTTCCTATAAATACCACCCTTTCCTTCAACTTTTTCATTTATTCTCACTTCTTTTTCTTTCTCTCTTCTTCTTAAAGCTTATGGCCATGGTTTCCATGGCATAAGTCTTCCTCCTTTCCACCACCACCTTGCCAAAGTTCGTCATTTCTCCTCCTCCTCCTCTTATAATAAAGAGAGATTAGTGTATATTATATTATATATTTTGGTCAAGAAGACGTTGCGCTAAAATACTATCCGACGGTTCGCTTAGCTAGGTTCGCCTACCATGAAGATTTGGAAAGCCGTTAGGTGAGAGCTTCTAATTTAAATTATTTATTTAATTATTTAATTAATAATTAGTTGAGATTAATTATAAGTAGTTAATGATAATTGTGTGATGGATGTTGATGTTCGAATGGTTGTTCATGTAAGCAGATAATACACTAAACACTGGTAAGCGTTATTGACCGTAACGCTTGTGCACAGTTAAAATGTTTGTTGTGATGGATGATGGATGCGTAGTTTAAAACACACACTATTAAGCGTTAGTGTTATAACGCTTGTGCACAGTTATGATTTATTTAATAATGTTGATGATGGTTTCCATAGATGTTTATAATAGTTGTTGATGTTGTTTCGCACACACTATAACACAACAATTATGGTATCACATGTGTGATCGACAAATCTCCTTCGTAATTAGAAGCAATATCATTATTAAATTTGGAGGTTAATAATTTGGAAAGACCATATGTATGAATTCATATATATTGATAAAGTCCTTTAAAATGAATAAATAAATACCTGAACGTTCTAGGATGACAGAGAGGATAGTGTCTAGGCTTGGGTTTGGAAATGAAGTTTCCTGCTCTCCCTGGCTATCCCTAACTGATCCGATGAATGGGAAGGTTAATTTGGAGTTATTCGAATTCAGAAATGAATTGGAATTTATGAAAGTTGATTTTTAGATCCAAAATAAATTGAAAGTAAATTTAAATGATTTTAAATGGGTTATATAAGGATATAATGATTTTCTAAGATATTTTGAAGTATCGTAGAATAATGGTTATTATGGTAAAAATAGAGCTTGTCGCATAACGACAATTTACGTATTTTAGATGCAAACTTTAAACGCTTATAACTTTTGCAATCTAAATCGGATTTCCATGAAACGAAAAACATTTGATTTATATTAACAAGAACTTTCAAATGAGTGAAAGCAGATTTTAAATTCGAGTTATAATTTTCAAGTTATGTTTGAAACCGTTTTGGAAAAGATCGATGTAAGAACAATTGTTGCCCATAATTATAAACAGCTATTTTTAAATTATTTAAAAATATGAAAAAAAAATTGTAAAATCATTACAAATTATGAAAAGGTGTTTTAAATTGTAAAGTTTAAGTTTTGGCTAAGATAAACGATATTTTGATCAAAATAGTTAAGATAACTGTTTTGTAACACTTTTGGAACGCTATTGTAACGCTTTCTTCGAAAACAATCTATTTTGAAGTTTTAAGCCGTAAACGATTTTCCGAACTGTACGTAATGATTTGTGCAATGTATTCAAAGGTTTAAGAGTATTAGAAATGTTTTATATGGAATTTGAATTAGTACTAATACGGGTTTTTAATACTAAATAATTGGATATGGTTGGAGATAAATCTTCGGATGTTTGATATTATTTCGGTAAATGAAAACTCTTATTATCTGAGGAATTTAAAAGGTAATTCACCGTTATTCCGCTTATAATATGATTTGGATACGGAAATTAATATTGAAGATAAGTTGATGGTATTTCTATCCAGATCTAATGTCAAAGAGTTGAATAAACCTTTCAATTAAGATACGGGTTCTCACCTTGATTGAAATAAGCTAGATAGAAATAATCTTCGATATTCGGTATGAACCTCATGATGTAAATGTATACTATCTGGGGAATTTGAAAGATATTATTATATCGTTATTCTACTTATAGTATTCGTTGGTTATGAAAATTTATATCGAATATAAGTGGATAAAATTTCTGTGTAATTTATGATTCAATGTCGATTGATTTGGGTTTTGTCGTGAATCGTATCTTCAATAATACCATTCTTGAAACCCAATAAGATTGAGTTGTGGAAATTCGTATCGTAATTGGAATTTAGTCAAAATCTTCGATCCGAGGGAATTAAAAGTAAGAAATTGAAGCGAAGGTATACTCTTTCATTTCAAAGAAGAATTTAAGATGATAACGAGATGTACGAAATTATAAAAATTCAAATCTTTAGTTGTAAATGAATTGATAACTATGTGGAAGGAGATTTGAATTGAAAAGCCTGTGTGAACCATAGCTACTGTTTAAAATACGCTTATTACTTGGAATGACCGGGATCGAGCATATGTTTGAAAACCATTCCAAGTAATAATACGAAGTTATGAAGCAATTCAGGACTTGGTAAACGACGAATGAAGACCGGGAATATTTGAATTGTTTAGATTGATTGTTGATTAATATCTCGGTTGGGTAGGCCACCTGATACGAGATGTGAGTTGCATGAGACCTGAACAAATTTATGTATTTTCGGGTTGTTCCATTCAGACCCAGAACGGTCTTGTATGGATGGTGTGTCTGACATTGAAATTGACTGCATAGCACTGATTTCCGTTAATGAATATCGGATTTGTGGCAATATATTATCCTAGTCTCTAAGTCATATGAACTTCGAGGGTATGCATTGATTGAAATCAGTGATATGTCGTGAACTGTCAATGTGACATACCCAAGCTAGGAAACGAGCTAGTGATGATCAAAGAATGGCTTATCGAAGCATAGCTTTGTGTATGACGTGACATCGACAAACCTCACACCCCGGATGATGAGAAACTGGCGGTTAGGTTGTGTATATATATGAATTGATGATGACCGCTGCAGCAGTGGGAAACCACTTATGACATATGGAATAGGGTATGTTCGGGGGGCCGCGTCTGGTTTCGAAAACCGTTGATCTACCTCGCGATGTGTATTGGTGTCCGCGTCTGGATGAAAAACCCTTGATTACATTTCGTTTGTGTTCCAATGGATCTTTAGTGCCAGGAATCATCAAGTTGGAAACCCAAATCTCCAATACGAACCACACGATTTTGATTGCATATATACATATATATATATATATATGTATGGCGACGTAGTATTATGGGGTATTATATCGTCTAGGATTAATACATTTATGTGCGAAATGTTTTCCACATTATATATATGTATTATGTTTTTGAAAGAGGATTTTTACGTATGAAAGCATGTTTGGTTTTCATAAGATAAAACATGCCCATCTGGTGTGCGCTTGCATTGTGTGATGTGGGACGAGCTAATGATAGCTTCATTTTCAAAAGTCATTGCGCATTTATATGCACGGGTGTTCGCATGGAGTAAACCCGTTCCGTGTTAGCGGCGTGGTCCGGTGAAATTCCCAACTTTAAAATGAACCTAATGATAACTGTTTTGAGTTCTCACACCAGTCCCACGACTGACCAGGAGTTTATTGTTCCTTCTAAACTCTGGGTGCACATAAACCTTCACACGGGCAGCTAGTAGTTTAGTTTTGCAGTTTTTAGTTCGCTGGAGCAAAGTTCGGAGTGCTTTCCGAGTTGGAGTACACGATGGAGTTTGGAGCTTCCGCTATATCATACGGTTTTCTTCCGCTGAGAGTATATTTTCTTTTCTTCCGCTGTACGTGTTGTAACTCTGATATTTTATGTAACTCTGATGTAGCATTGTATTTCGCAATTAAAATTTTCTTTATTTTGTTCAATATATGTATGCACCCATAACAATTCGTCTTTTTGAACGGTTTGAGTCGGTTTAATTACCGGCAAGAACTAGGCAAAAAGGCGGGTCGTTACAAGTTGGTATCAGAGCTTTGGTTATACAAAAGCTATCGGGTACAACATATTTTGAACAAAGGATAGGACTCATCAGAGCTATAGTATCTCATTAGAGATAGGGTTAGAAATGCCCTAGAATGAGATTTCGCAATATTATGATGAGAAAGCGTATTTTTGAAATCTATATAAGGTATTTTTGTACAAGTAAATCATTTTTGAAAATAATAATTATTTGAAATAAAATATTTTGAAGATGATTTGAAAATAAGATTTTTAAAGGAAATGCTTTCAAAATAAAAAGGGCTCTTTGTGATAAAACTTCGAAAATCCAACGTCGATCTGTTCGGAGTTATCGAGAAATAAGCGATTAATGAATTGGCTTTAACAAGCATATTGGAAAAAAAAACTTCGAGCATGGAATGAGAATTTCAAAATATTTTGCAACCTATATATAAAAGATTTGTATAAGAAGATCGTTGATTCAAAGCTATAGATAATCAGTGTGTAATAAAAATGGTTGCGAGTATTTATTTGACGTCAAGGTTGGACGTTCAAGTATGTAAGGATTTTGCATATACGCCTAGCTAACGTATATACGAAGTCCAATATATACTAGATGGATATAGAATCACATTCTAGTCGCTTGTGGATAATTCTGGTGATTGATCGATCATCATCAGTCTTATTTTTGGGTTTCGAAAGTGGGATGACTATATGTTTCTGATCGAGACGTCAAGAAGTACTTAAAGCTGCATAGATAAACAATAGAAAGTGTTTTGCGACGTCCTCACAATTGTAAAATTGATTTCGCAAATGACTTTCGAAGTATTGAATGTATTATGTTATGAAATGGGATATGCGAAAAATGAATTTAACATAAGGTAGTTAAGTTAAACGCATACTTAACTAATAATTAGAAGCGTGAATCAGACTATTTTGTCAAAACTGCAAGGATATATTTTAGAAGCTAATCTCACTTGAAGAACTGGAAAGTGAAATTTTGAAAATGCACGTAAGCGAGTTTGGTTCACCCATATTTCAGTTTTGACGATACAATTTAATCAAATTTTGGTAAATGTCTTAAGTGGGGGAGAAGACTGATTTTCCCACCTGAAGCTATACGAATTTTGAGAAACAAGGTTAATATTATAAATGGGATATGTATTGAACAAATCGATTGAATTTTATATTTTCCCTTGTTAAGAGAAACCGGCATGAATGAGTGGGTCAAACGAAAATTTCTCAACAAGTATTCACTTGAAGCACAAAGGAAGAAAATGAAGTTGTTAAAGTAAGATTTATTCAAGAGGAAAATTATGAAAATTTAACGAGTATCCCATGATTAAACTGTTAGAATTTGTATCCTTGTTTGCATGTGAGTTCCCATCTTGGGCTAGTCTGTCCATTTAAATTCCAACCATCTGCTATTGAGTAGTGTCATTCGTACCTTTGTATCATGTGCATTTGGCCAAGTATTTGATTCGAACCTTTGCACCTATTGATGCTCATTAGATGTTGAATTTCTATTCCAAGCTCATGAAACCTGATTTGGTCTATGTATACCTTTCCTGCACAAATTAGCATGCAACTTCTATGCATCTTTACTTGACTTGAGCACATGGAATTTTGACTTGATCTATGTATGCCTCTTTGTGCCGTGTGAAACCGTGTCGTTAACTTTAATTTGACCAAGATATTTTGTAACAAAACCTCAATAAATGAGCTTTCTTTGAAATATAGAATCCAACTTATGCAAGAGAATTTTGATTTTAAATATTAATTTTGAGGATTTGGTTCTGGAAATTTTGAAATCAATGTTTTGGGATGTTTTACCAATACTAGTTTGAATATACGCATAATCAGAGTGCGCAGAGGAAGCGTGATGGTATTTTTAAATAAAACTGTTTTAAGAGATTTTACGGCTAGTTAAGTAAGAAAATGTTTCTAAACAAGACAAGATATTTAAACAAGAATGAAAAAGAGATTTTATATATCTTGAATTTTAAAGTGGATTTAGAAAAAAGTGTTATTCGATTAGGTAAATATGACAACAAAAATTTGAATATTAAATGAGTATAAAAGTTAACTTATAAATGGGTTGATATGAGATTATATTGGAAACGATTGAAATAAAAAAATTTGAAATAGAATAAGTATTTCGAAAATATAATTCTATCTCTTCCCTTGTCGCTAGGTTTTGCTCGACCCATTGTCATATTTTGAATATCACCCCGAATTGTCATTATTCAACTTTATTCCGGAATTCTTCCTTTTTCCCTGCTCAGATAAAGCCTTGGACAAGTGAACTAATTTAGATTTGAAACCAGTATTTTGAATTATCTCTAAAATTGAACTTGATTTGTGTTGAGAGCAATAGAATTTCTAATACTGAATTTAGCCAAGATGTTATATTGCAAGATAATTGAACGATTAGGGAAAATTTTATTTGAGAACTTGGATTTAAATTTCTAATTTGAGCGCTTAGTCTTATAATTGATAAGAAAACCATGGTTTCCGTAAGAGTAAGTTAGAAAGATAATTTTCTTAGGGTCATAGACCTCTAAGTACTAGATAGTATCTATCCCAGTTTCTCCTTAATAGTAGGATAGCAGCTCTGAGTCTAACTCAGAAGATGCGATTTTTAAACAAGACCCGTGACGACCCTAGTAATCATGAGATCATAGAAGTAACCTTAGACTCTACCTTTAGTGAGAATCAGACAGAGTACCCTGAGAATGATATGAGCCTTGGTTCTGACCATTACGATTTTTAAACAAGCCGTCAGCTAAAGCCACATGAAAAGAACTACGTAACTCATGATCTTGAGTTGTTGGATATAGTATTTGCTTTGAAAATCTAGAGACACTATCTTCTGGGTGAGAAATTCGAACTATTTACATACCATCAGTCGTTAAAGTATCTGTTCACCTAGAAAGACTTGAATCTGAGATAGCAACGTTGATTAGAGTTCCTTGCAGCATACGATTTTGAGATTCTATACACTCCAGGGAAAGCCAATGTCGTGGCCAATGCATTAAGTAGAAAGAATGATATGATCGCCAGTTTTATCATTGCGACTTCTTTGATTGACAAGATATCTGCTCTCCAAAAAGACGACAAATTTATTAAAGGAATGAGCCAGCGGATTCGTGAAGGCAATGCTTCGGATTTCCAGCTCGACAGCGAAGGGCTTCTGAGGTTACAAGGACGAATTTGTGTCCTAGAAATTCCTGAACTCAGAAGAGATGTGCTTGATGAATGCCACAAATCTAAGCTCAGTATCCATCCGGGTGTGAGTAAAATGTATAACGATATCAAGTGAACATTCTGGTGGAAGTCGTTAAAAAGAGACATCTCTATATATGTTAGCCGATGCCCTACTTGCCAACTAGTCAAAAGCGACCAACAGAAACTGGCCGGATTGTTGCAACCGCTGGAAGTTCCAGGTTGGAAGTGGGAACATATTTCCATGGACTTCATAGATGGTTTGCCCAGAACCAGAAAAGGAAATGGCAGTATTTGGGTGATCGTAGATCGCTTCACGAAGACCGCCCATTTCATACCTGTCAGATCAAACAGAACCGCTCAGAGTCTGGCGCAGATATACTTCAAGGAAATTGTTAGACTGCACGGAGTGCCGATCAGTATAGTTAGTGATAGTGATCCAGTATTCACTAGCAAATTCTGGGAGGCATTTCAAGTAGAACTGGGAACGAAGCTGAACTTGAGCACCGCTTATCATCCTCAGACAGATGGTCGGACTGAGAGGGTGAATCGTATACTAGAAGATTTATTGTGGGCTTGTGTTCTCGATTTCGGTGGATCATGGGAAGACCATTTACATTTGGAAGAGTTCTCGTATAACAACAGCTACCAGGCGAGCCTGACAATGTCACCATTCGAAGCATTGTATGGTAGACCGTGCCGATCTCCTGCTTGTTGGGTCGAACCTGGTAATAGACTTGTATTGGGACCTGATATGATCCGAGAGGCTACTGACAAAGTCGATTTCGTTAAGAAACGATTACTCGCCTCTCAAAGCCGACAGAAGAGCTATGCCGATAAAAGAAGAAACGATATATCATTTGTTGTTGGCGACTATGTATATTTGAAAGTATGGCCGATGAGAGGAGTTATCCGGTTCGGTAAAACTGGGAAGTTGGCGCCCAAATTCGTTGGTCTGTTTCCTATTCTTGAACGGATTGGAACTCTCGCTTATAGGGTTCAATTGCCTGATTGGTTGCTTGGAGTGCATGATGTATTTCACATATCTCAACTTCAAAAGCACATTCACGATCCAGACTTGATCGTGGAAGAAGCAGCGCAACAGGATATTGAAATTACTCCAGAATTGGCTGTGAGAAGAGAGCCGCTCAAGATTATTGGCAAAGAAACCAAAGAGCTGAGGAACGAGAAGGTTCAGTTAGTCAAAGTGCAATGGTGTGGAGATCCGAGAGATTGTACTTGGGAAATTGAGGAGAGCATTCAGAAAGCCTATCCTAAGTGTTGAGTGGATATCTCTGATTGACTCCGGTGCAAGGTACATTTACCATATTTTGAAATTTCCAGTTGTTCTCTACTTTGTAGTTATTTTCTTTTCATGGATGTAAACTTTTAATTCTATAGTCTGAATGATTTTAAAAGAGTATATGAATTGATTAGTACGTTTTTGAAAAGTTAAAAATAAATTGGATTGTTGTTTGTGTTGTGTGATAGTGGGTTTGATTAATTAAATTATTAAAACGATAGTTAATTTAATCAATAAGAGAATAATGGTAGAATTTATTCGATTAAATCACACCTTGAACTGATTTAAAAATAGATAGAAATATATACATGTGCATATATATGTTTCGACAGGTAAATGGATTAGCTGTTGAGTAAAGAATTTATTTGCGTGCCCGACAAATAGGTAAACCTTAATGAGTTGGATGCGAAATATTATTATATCAACTCCTGTGAATGTCATTGGATGCGGAAACTGGTTGTTCTGTGTGTAATAATAAATGTCGCCATAGGATAGTAACAATTAATTTTGAACTACGCTACATGGCATACTTCTTGAAGATAGGCATACTTCATCATATACCACATAAGAATTTGGAGCTTGTGTGACGAGGTTGAAGATATACCATACGAGCGAGAGGCTTGTATGGTGATGACTATATTTTACAGATTGAACTGATGACTGATATGACCATATAAAATTGTAACGATAAATTGCCAGATTAATAAAAACCCCACACGGGTCTGGAGTTGACAATAATCACGTCTCTCTAGTTATTAGATACGGCACATGGATTATTTATTTCCCACACGGGACGAGGTGACGAGAATTTATTCTCTGGAGCAATTAAAAATACACTCCCTCAGGCTTTGACAGGGTGACGAGAATTTATTCTCTGGAGTTATTATCTATACACGCTCCCCTGTAAACACCAGAATATATCACTATAAATATGTGTATGCTTTATAGGATTTATTGGGTACCTAATACGGCCCAATAAATTTCCAAACCCCTCCCCGTACAAAGGAGGTTATGGCGAAATTTTTCGAAAATTCTGGGTGTTAGCCAGATTTTTGAAGAATTTGAAAATTCTCAGAAACTGTAAGTTGTAGAATGGAAGCCAAATTGAACGTAGAGTTGATTAATCAAACCACTTTCGACTTTGTTCCTTTTCGGTGACAAAAAGTTTTAAGTGAGGGAGATTGTAACGACTCGGAAAATCTGAACCAATTTAAATGTTTTTTAAATTGGCTATTTTAGTGGATTTTAAATATTTAAAATAAATATTTTGAATAATAACGATGAAAAGTAAGTTTGAATCGACATTGAAAATGAATATAATTATTTCTAATTATAAACAAGGCCTGAAATGGCGCGGTAGTTTCAAAATTTGAATTCAAACTTTGCCTGACTGTACTGGGTGCAAAACAAAATGGATTTTAGCGAAACCAAAAATATTTAAATCTGTTAGTGAATATCTTTCTAACGAATCTGAAGAATCGAAGTTTCATAGCGGGAAGCAAAAGTTATGGCCAAATGAATTTTCAGAAAGGTCGCTATGGAATTTATATAGCCCATGGAAAGGGCCATTTTGCAAACGACCTCGGAATTCGACGAAACCACTTTTGTTGGATCCGGGATGTTAAACTATTGCTAGTTTTCAAATTTCATAATTTTTGAAGCTAGTATGTGAGCGTGCCAAAGTAAAATGTGTTTGGTCGATTTCTATTAAATTAGGTCAACCAGAAAATGGCCATTTTGCAAACGACCTTGGAATTCGACGAAACCACTTTTGTTGGATCTGGGATGTTAAACTATTGCTAGGTTTCAAATTTCATAATTTTTGAAGCTAGTATGTGAGCGTGGCAAAGTAAAATGTGTTTGGTCGATTTCTATTGAATTGGGTCGACCAGAAAATGGCCATTTTGCAAACGATCTCAGAATTTGACGAAACCACTTTTATTGCATCCGGGATGTTAAACTATTGCTAGTTTTCAAATTTCATAATTTTTGAAGTTAATATGTGAGCGTTGTAAAGGAAAACGTGTTTTGGTCAATTACAGTTAAATTGGATCGACCAGAAATGGGCCGTTTTTCAAACGGTCTCAAAATTCGACGAAACTAGTTTTGTTGGGACCGTATCGTCAATACATAGCTAGATTTATTTTTCTGGAATTTTTCGAATTAGTTTGTGGCCCTGGAAAATTGAAATGTACGTTCAAATCGAATATTGAATGTTATATATTTTAAATTGAATGAAAACTGACTAAAACATTCGAATGGGCCTTCGAAACATATCCCATTGTGTTCGGAATGGGGGTAAAACGCTAGGGACGAAAGTCGTTGGGTTTGAATTGGAGCTCGTGTGTGAAAGAGGGTATTTTTGGATTTTAAAAATTTATAAATATAAAAAAAATCTCATTGGTCGGTTGAACAATCTCTCTCCCCGGATTTGGTTCCAGGCGACGACGGATATTGTTCAAATCTTCCCGTTAATTTTCTGATAAATCCAAGCATCAAAATCAAACACTCCAGTTGGGAAATTTGTAGAACTCCTTGAGATCTTCAAATCCATACCTAGTTTCGATTTTTTCATTGAGTGATTTGTGAGAACCGACATCACAAAGTCGGAGACTTTCCGCCGCCACCGCCGTTGATTGTGGCCGTCGAACTGGGCTCCACCCTAGGCGCATGCGCGTCTCACCCCCCTCCACGTCGTGGTGCAGTTCGATTTCAGTATCATGCAACCGTTTGTTTCAGAAATCAAAACCTAGTTTTAAATCAAAAGCTGAGGTAATGGCTGTGTTTATATTTAAACTGTTTTTACACTTTTAAGTGTTGCAAACTTTGAAAAATCATATCCTTTTGCTATGTGGTCGAAATCCAGTGAAACAAGAGACGCCGGGACTGTATGGACGTCTTCTACATTCTAGAAGAGACTGCATATTTTTCTGAGCCTTCTGCTATTTTTGGTGGAGTGGAACCCAACGTGAGATTTCTAAATTATAAACGATATGGAAAACGCCGATATATAGATTATATAGTCGATGTATGAGTTATATAAGCGTTGTACACCTCTTGTACAAGTGTTGTATAAGTTGTACGTTCGATTTATAAGTTATATATGCGTTGTAAAAATTATATATGTGTTGAAATAGAAGTGAAATGCTTATATATATACGCCCCTCGTCCACAAACCATGGATGATATTTATTGGTTGTGATTGGTGTGAAAATTGATTGATTACAAATGGTTGATTAGAATTGTTTGTGGTTGAAGTTGATTGATTGTGGTTGAAAAATACCCGTTTGTGGTTGAGAAATATTTGGTTGAAACAACATAGGATTAGTTTGTGGAAATGGAAAAATATACATGCTGCCTGCGTGCGAACTAGATGCATGAAATCCCCATTGTCAAAAGCTGCGAGGCTTTAAGGTAGAACGAGGAGCCATACTAGGAACGGCCCCAGTTTTAACTACCCTGCCGTTATGCTGCCGAAATTTTCTGAAATATTCATGTGTTAGAATTAATTTCATTTATTGAAATTATTTCCATATGTTGAAACTGTTCATGGGTTGAATAGAAATTCATGTGTTGAATGGTATTCATGTTTGAAATAAATTGTTTTATAATAAAAATCCTATTTTTATCATCTATATGAACTATATAAAATAGTAGTGTTTTGAAATAAATTGTTTTGCAATAAAAATCACATTTTTACTATATATATACAAACTTTCATTCGTTGAATAGAAACTCATGTCTTGAATGGTATCCGTGTTTTAAAAGAAATTGTTTTATAATAAAAATCCTTATATGAACTATATAAAATAGTAGTGTTTTGAAATAAATTGTTTTGCAATAAAAATCACATTTTTACTATATATATACAAACTACAGAAAACATTCATGTGTTGAATAGAAATTCATTCGTTGAATAGAAATTCATGTGTTGAATAGTGTTCGTGTTTTAAAATAAATTGTTTTATAATAGAAATCATATTTTTATCATCTATATGAACTATATAAAATAGTCGTGTTTTGAAATAAATCGTTTTACAATAAAAATCACATTTTTACTATATACATGAGTTGTTAAAAATAGTGAAGTGTCGAAGTGAATGTTTGTTGGATAAAAATATCATTTTTATCAAATGTATGAAAAGCATATAGTTTTGAAATCAAAGAATTGATTATATATATATAAATATAATTAAAATATATCGAATAACGAAGCTGCAGTTCGTGTTTTGAAACCGTGATTTCAAACTATTAGTGCGGGAGATCCGACCATCGGATTTTCCCGAAACCGAAACCATTGGGTTCGCTTTGGAAATATCTTTCCAACGACACCAACTTTGTAAAAATCCAATGGTTGGATTGTCTGGAATGTTTAATTCAAATATGAAGAAAAACAGCGCCAGAATCGATTATATTTATATATATATATATATAATTAAATTAAATCGAAAAACGATGTTGCAGTTCGTATTTTGAAATCGAAACTTCAAACGATTGTACCGGGAGATCCAACCGTCGGATTTTCCCAATACTGGAACCGTTGGATTTGTTTTGAAAAGATCTTCCTAACGATGTAAATTTTGTGAAGATCCAACGGTTAGATTTTCAGATAGGTGTAAATCAAATCTAAAGAAAAACAGCGCCAGGCCGCGTTATGGCCCGAAGCGTTGTTTGAATAAATTGGTTATTTTAAAATAAATAAAAATAGCGATAAATCGTTATAAAATATTATAAACGATATGGAATGTGAAATTTAGAAACTAACTGAAGGTTGGCTAAGTCGAATGGTTTCCTGGGTTTTGATCTGATGTTGGTTTCGGCCTTCGGGTTAATATTTGGGAAATCTTTCTCTTACTGTACGGTTAGTGACTGATGAATTGAAGTGAAGCGTATATCGTGTTTGTGTAGCATTTGTTTATAATATACGCGAGTTTCTCAGAAAGACCGGGTTTATCCTATTCTGAATAACTGAATCGACGATAAGAAGTCGAAGATGAAGACGGTGGTCGAAGACCGGAGATCTTCACTTCGTTTGGATGGTAATTGATGCCCTGATTAGGAGGCATCCCGAAATATGGATAATGAGTGGTGATCGTCCAGACGTACGTGGAGATCGATGGGTATGCGAGGTATATAGTGCCTCCGGTTTCGTTCAGACCCAGGACGGACTTGCAAATGGACTGTGTGTCTGATATTGGAATTCATTATGTCTGATTGACAGCCATCAGTTACATGGCGTGAATTGCCTGTGTGGCATGCTAAGATGCAGTGATCAGGGCTTCTGTTGAAAAGCAAAGTCTTGTGATTGATGATCAAAGCACCGCTTGTGTGGCGTAGCTTTGTGTATAACGTGAATTCGCGAACCTCACACCCCGGTATGAACCAGAAACAGGAGAGGACATCAGGGAGGGCATGCATTTCCTTCTAGCTAGAGGTGGTGTCGGTGCTTGAACTGGCTGACATTTATATAATATTCACCTATGTGGTTGTTGCTGTTGCGAGACGCCTCGGTTATATTGGTCGATCCGGGACCGATGAAGTCATTCGTTGGCTCACTTACGCCCCATAGGGCGGGGAAACGCAGTGTTCAGGCATTTTAATCCACATCGGTGGACCGGCCCTAACGATCCAAGGGTCGATGCGTTCTGATCCTGAGACATGGGCTAGATTGTCTCGAAGTCGGTAAGGACTATCTTTTGCCTTGGTTCATGACGGAAATCCAATTTCCTAATACATGACTGTGCGGTTTTGATTGTATACCTATATTTGGCGACATAGTGGCATGGGACGCTCATGTCGTCTATGATTGATACCTATGATTTAAAATTGTTTTTGAAACATACAAACACTAGTAGTAATATCAAATGTTTTTGTTTTATTCGTATCAAGCATATTTTGGCCATTATAAGGTAAAAACTCTACCCTCCGGTTTGCGTTGCATTGTGTGATGGGAACTGAGTCTTATAATGGCTTCATTTTTATAAAAAGCATTGCGATGTTTAAAGATTTACTTGTTTTAAAGCACTGGCAATCCAATGGAGTAAACCCGTTCCACGAAAGTGGCGTGGTCCTGTGATTAGCCATATTTTAAATGTGTTGAGCAGATTTCTCATACTAGTCCCATGACTAACTCGTAGTTTGTTTCACTTTCAAATTCGGGTGCCCCTTTTTCTACATGGGCAGCCTTGTATTCAGGTTTTAGCTGGCTTTTTCTGGATAGCTGGAGCTGAAATGGATTCTATCATTTATCTCTTTTTATGCTGTTCAGCTCCTATTGTACATATTATGTTTGTTTCCGCTGTAGACATTTATGTATAGCTGAACTGTATTTGTACTAAGTATGATCCTGTATACTGTGTAACTCTGATGATTCCGTTCATCCAGTATATTCTATTGTGCATTATCTGGTGTATTTGTTTATTTCTGTTCTGTTATTGTCTGTTTATGTGTTATATTCCAAAGATTACCCTTGTCACCGTCAGTACGGGATTTGGGGTCGTCACAATTTAATTCATGATCATTTTTGTGCTTAATGGAAAGTTGACTGCTTATGTACATTTGTTATTTAATATTGAGTTTGATAGTCTATGTTGTTCAAAGCAAATAGGCTATGCTTAATTAAACATAAACAAAAATTAGCTATTTATCAACATATGATTATAATAATTGAATTAAAGATTAAAATCCAAATTTGATATTTTATGTTACTAGCTCAATAGTAAATAAAGTATGCTAAAAGAAAATTTTATTTTCAACTTTTTGTCATTTTCATGAAACTAGGTAAGTGGGTTAGAGGGTGTATTATAGTTTGATGGTCTAATTATGTTGTTTAGCAACATAATTAGCCCATGCTTATGATAAATACATTCTCTAATTACACAAAATATTAAAAAAAACATCAAATCATTTTATGTTGAATTATGTGATCATGAGAGTGAATTTGCCTCTAAATTGCTCTCTAATCTTCTAGGTGAGCTGGGTACGCATGATAGGGGTTCTCATTATGTGGTTTGGTGGTGAACAATAGGATCTTACCCCTATATGTCATTTTTGAGGGTTGGTTGAGCAACCGAGAGGCTGGCCGTAAAACAAGGTGTCTGGGGGATTAGTGTAAGCCACTGTGGGAGATTAGCTTGCTTCCTTATGGGATGAAGGGATGGTTGCAAAACCTACCAGATTTTATCGGGTCGTCACAAATCTCGTAGTTCTTTTCTAATTTTGTTAATTTTTGAGTTAACACAATCTCAAAATAGGTTTACTTTGATTAAGTAATTTTAATGATTAAAAATTTCTCCACGGATCGACTCATACTTTCATACATACTAAGACTGTATGTTGTACGCTTGCGGTTTTATAATGATATATAAATTCAACGGATTTTTTAAAACGATTGAAATTCTGTGCGAATCAGAAGGAAGCGGTTGATAATACATCGCAAAGTCTACAAGGCTCCCGCAGTAGTGTCGGTGGTGTACACGATACTAGAGAGGATTCAATTCAAGGTGAAACCAAAAGGAGTTTAGGTGATGGAATTGGTATTCAAGTTGACCGATATGTTATAAGGCCATATGCAAGATATGGTAATTGAAATTATCTTGCTATTCTAATAATTCGGACTATGCTCTTCACATTATTCTAGATGGGTCAATGGATCTTAATGATGTCATGAATTTGAGTGATGGATCGAAGTGAATTTGTGTTATACAGGAAGAGATGTAATCGTTCATGAAGAACCAAACTTGCGACATTATTCCATTTCATAAAGGAAATCGTGATACTTGATGCACATGGATATGCAAGGTGAAGAATGATGGAAGATGCAAAGCTCGGCTAGTGGCAAAGGGGTCTGCACAAAGAAAAGGAAACAAGTATGATGAGGTCCTTGTATCAGTTGTGCATCATACTTCAATTCGGATATTACTAACGATAGTTCCTATTCATGACTCGAAGTTGAAGCAATTTAATGTAAAAACTGCCTTCCTGTATGGAGACATAAATGAAGACATCTACATTGAGCAACTTATAAGGTTCATCGTCGATAGTAAGTCAAAATTTGTTTGCAAGTTAAAGAGCTCCCTGTATGGTTTAAAGAAATCACCAAGACAATGATATAAGAGATTTGATCATTTTATGCTTGTAGTGACCCGAAAATCTGGTCCAATTTGAGCTGACTAAATAACACAAGTCCAACCCCAAATTGCACTGGAAATTCAAGAAACTAATAGAAAGAAGATAGAGGGTGAGAATAGATAAGGTAGAACTATTAGAATAGAAGAAGAAGAAGATCATCATCATCAGAGTAACACGAATCTCACAGCGGAACGAATAAAATATAACATACTTTTGAAATATAAACAGTATATGTATACAATAATATTTCGGAGTACAACACTTACAATACAGCGGAAATAATAATAGCTATAGAATTTTGAAGCCTCCTGCTCCAAGCTCTCCAAGTGTATCTGTAAAATCCAGACTACTTGACTGCCCGTACAAATTAGGCACCCAAGAGTTTAGGGAAAACAAACAAATAAACTCCGGGTCAGTCATGGGACTGGTATGAGTAAAACAGTTAAAACAGTTTGAACAAGTAAACGATATCTCATAAGACCACGCCGCATAACGGAACGGGTTTTTCCCTTATGAGAATCCAACAACTTTGTAAACAATATCATTCTGATATTATAATAATGTCTAAATACAATTAGATATCAATCTAGCAGAAACGCTTTCATCTCACGTCCTACAAATATAGTATACAATCAAAACCGCAAGCACGTATTGGGTAATGGATTTCCAACTATGACAAGGTATGGAACCACCTTCCGATCAGTGTACTCTAGGAGCGATACACTGGAGTTCAACAAGAACATCTTGCAACTCAGCCACACATGACCGACCACTCATTTCGCTTGAGTGTATCGAATGTACATCACCAACGGTTGGGATCAGCAACCGTTCCCGTATATATATATATATATATATATATATATATATATATATATATATATATATATATGGGACAGCATTGATAGATTAAAGAAGCAAATGAATATTCTCTATATAGGTGATTATACACCCTACTTCGGTGCGACCGACTTAGCCATCCTGCCTGCCCGATTTTTTTCATTTCCTGGTTGTTGAGGCCAGAGGCTACGATTACTTTCCATTCATTGATACACGATCACTTTGAATGCCACATTATCAAACCCGTTAATCATTAATTGGTTTACACAATTATTCTGGATGTTATGCTAAGGGATAAATCCGTTGCAACCATATATATTTATACAGACCAACCCATTCGATCATTGGAAATACTCTGTCAGACACTCGTCCATATACGTTCGTTCTGGGACTGAACGAAACCGAAGGCACTATTCAGTACAACCATCTTAGGCACTGTTATCTAAGACTTATACAATAGCCCTTGCACTTTACTCCGTCTTCAATTGTCTTTGGCATATTCGCAACGCTTATGCCAATACAGAGTGGTTCTTTGGATAAGAATCCAACCGGTCTCTCCATATTAACAACGAAAATATGGTCAAAACTTGATAGTCTGTGATTTAACTATCAAACGAAAAACATGTCGGTGTACAAACAACGATCTTAATTCCAAATGGAATTATCGATCCAATCATCAAACATATATATATATATATATATATATATTCATATTTCCTTATTTTCCCTGATTAGAAAATATACGTTATTAATATTGGAAAACATTTCCAATCCTCATTCACACGTCACTACCATTCCACAACTATTAGTCCCTAACTGTAAACTAGTAAGAGAACAATTCTCTAAGTATAAACCCCGAAGGCCGAAACCAACATCAGATCGATACTCAGAAAACGATTCAACTTACTAATCTCTAGTCAGTTTCTAATTTTTGCTTAACTCTATAACTCTATTCGATTAACTCTAACTGGTTAACTCTAACTGATTAACTCAAATTCGAATACCTTATATTCGATTAACTCCTTTTTTATAACGTTTATCCATTTAAAAAGATTTACTTTTAGTAACGGTTCTTCACTTTAAAAATGTCCTTTTTATAACGTTTCTCTGCTTATAAAGATTTCCCTATTTAACAGCGTTAATCACTTATAATGATTTCCTTATAAAAGCGTTAATCACTTATAATGATTTCCCTATAACAGCGTTTTATCACTTGTAATGATTTCCCTATAACAGCGTTTATCACTTATAATGATTTCCCTATAACAGCGTTTTATCACTTGTAATGATTTCCTATTTAACCCTATTTATTTTTCAAATAAATATTCCTTTTTTACTTCACTTCTATTCATTAGATCCTCATTATAAATTGGTAAGTGAATAAATTTCTCAGTGTTAATCCCGAAGGCCGAAACCAACATCAGATCAACACTTTGAAATTTACTCAACTCAATCAATGGATAACAAGTTCAAATATTTCTTACGGAATTTCAAATACCAAATGTCAATGATCAATATCGTTCTAACATCCATAATCAATAACAGATTATAAATCACAACATATATCACAATATATGAAAACAGTAAAATAATTGTTGAGGAACCCAGTCGGATTCCTCCAACCTGTCTCCTTGCATCCACAGATGTTACACAGTATAATATACATCAATTTCATTTCAATATGAAATGTTCTAATAAACAACATCGATATTTAATGGTATATATATATATAATTTTAACTAACTGACTAGCAGTTCAATCAACCAATCTACACACAACAGTCAATCAATATCTAACAGTTCTAAAAGTATGTTATAAAAATATAACTGTTCAGAGTTGGTGAGTTTTACTCACTTTGGCAGTTCATCGTTAAAGAACGATAAACCGTTATTTGATTTGAATCAAACAATTTATTTCGCCATAAATTCAAACGAGCTCCACTCCACTTCCAGTTAGTCCCAGTTGGTAGTCGTCGTTCATACGATTCCATCGGATCAGTCCGTTCAAAATTCTGATATCGAATGGACGAATTTTTATACTTAGAAGTGAATGCATGAATTAAATTATACTTAAGCCAAATAATTAAATTATTATATGGGCTTCACCTTAAAATCATAATCGGGCTTCACGTTCCCAGCCCATTATAAATTCAAACCCAAACTTCTTCCACGTGAGATCAAACCGCACCTTCTTTTGTTCATGAAAACGCACGTCTCCCTCACCATTCCATCTCAAAACCCAATGTTCACATCACGTAACCAACCCCACCCTGGAACCAATACTCACGTGGAACATGGAAACAGTAGTAGTCTTTCTTCCAACAAATAGAAATGTTGTGAGCTCTTGTATAATACATTAT
Organism: Allium sativum; assembly: GCA_030737875.1. Classification (NCBI taxonomy): domain Eukaryota; kingdom Viridiplantae; phylum Streptophyta; class Magnoliopsida; order Asparagales; family Amaryllidaceae; genus Allium; species Allium sativum. The sequence continues at coordinate 27,795,777 of CM060925.1, read as the reverse complement.
TTCCGAAACCTGTTAGCCCCATTTTCCCTTCAACGTTCAACCAATCCGCCGGCTCCCCTGACTTTGCCTTCACGCTTTGTTGTTTCACCACCCAAGACCACCTTCACCATCTCGTTCTTTCCCTTCCCTTCACACTAAATCCGAACCCATCCAAGTTCTCCACCTGTACACCTCCTTCAATCTCCTTTCTCCAGTAACGAACCACATCTCTTCTTCTACTTCATTCTCGTTTTCTCACCTGACCTTCTCCTTCGAATTGTCATCAACCCCCACGCCATTTAAATCAAACTCGAAACCATCATTCACCACTTCAAAACCTCAACACCCTCATCACCACCATACCACACTCCACCGTAAACCCTTGTGATCGCCTGCACCAACAACTACACGCACCCACTGAGCAGCAGGTATCGACCTTTCTACCCATTGCACCTTCCCAGATCTTGCCTCGAGCTGACGCTCGACCTAACGAACAAAAGGAGTTCGAACAACTAAAAATGGACATGAGCTTGAAGAGAAAAAGCTCAGGAATCCACGAATACAAGTAAAATGATTTTAGGATTTTTTATGGATTTATTATGATTTTTGAGGTCACGATATTTTCGTTTGAGAAGAGGAATAGAGTGGCGGCTCAGAGAAGTGTTTTTGCCAGAGAACGATTAGGTCTTAAGGGGAAAATGGGAGGGTTATTTATAGGTTACCAAAGTTTTAAATATTTGTTAGGGGTACGTGGATTACTAAATGGGCAAGTATTACTTTACTTCTTGCTTAAGGTTTACACAGTAGCTGTTATGTTAAGTATAGGTCTTCTTTTCATACTGTCTGCGTCTATTGGAGGGTACGAACTTGGCCTTTGAGGGATTTAAAAACGTATAGATATTTTCTTCATTATTATTCCCCTGAATAACTTCATGTTTCATAATATACGTTCATAAATTTTAGTGGTTCATGACGCTATCCTATGATACTACGGAATATACAGGCAAGTGGTAACACTAATATAGGAAGAGTTGATTTTACAAATGCTTGTTAGTGTGGAACAGCTGCTCTATTTAACTGTGTCAATTGGGTGGAAAGTACCTTCTGGAATGGACGTTTTGGACTAGTTGTGTATGTACAAATAGTGAGCTGATAGGTACAGAATTGATAGTGCTCGGGTAGGCACTACGTGAAAAGCTATTTATCTTTATAATTCCTTCGTTGTTAAGGAACTATTATATATGTATTCAAATTGTTTTAGACGCCTCGCTACATAAAATTCTGATCACTTACATACCGTTATGGACCGAAATAACATTACCGTCGTGTCGGCCAAGGCATCACGATTCCAAAATATAATAATACCGGTAGATTAACTCATATTGTGAAACCTCAAAAATAATGATACAGGGTGCAAAATACTCCACATAAAAAGTTGCTTATTTAATTAATTAAAAATTACGGTAAAATTCTAAAAATTAAATTATCATTATGTCCCAAAAGAACCATGTCTAAATTCAAACCCGATCTCTAGTTATATCGAATAAACCGTTACGGTCGATAAACGATTCTATAGCGACTATTTTAAAATTTGATTTGGACATATCTCAAAATCTTTACGACGAAATCCTGATTTTTCTCTTCCACTAAAAAGATATACTCCACCAGCTTCGTGCGTTTCCTGTTTCACAGAAGTCCGATTTAAAACGAATCCTGTACATTCAGTTGAAGTTTGAATCGCCAAATTACGAACTGCAGCGCCATTTCAAGCTCGATTTTAATTATAATATAATTATACGTTCTAACATCGTCGATTAAATAATATATTACTTGTTTTAAATAATTAAATAAGTTAATTATTACACCGTCAAATATCCGGGTCATTACATTCTTCCCCACTTAAAATAATTTCGTCCTCGAAATTGCTAAGTTAGAGGACGACCCTATCTATTGGAATTCCTAAGCTTTGTTTACCCCTTATTTCTGATTTCAACTGAACCAATTAATATTGACTAAAATATTAATTCCTTCCGACAAACCTAAATTTTCAAAAATTCTGAAAATTTTCTAATGCTTAAATTTTTCGGAAAATTTCGCCATAACCTCCTTTGTACAGCCCTATCGGTAAAACTCCAACTCGCCTCTCTAGGCCTTCTCTAACCAAAAGAAAATCAAACAGCCAAGCGGCTTGCCAAATCGGCTCATAAATCTCCAAACTCATATGAAATATAAACTTGTACCTTTTTGTCGGGCATAACACTATATCCCTTTCCTCTTTGAACAACTTGGTATATACCATTGTTATCTCAATCAAACTCCAATCGATTCTTGATTCCAAACTTTGAATTTATCAATTCAATTCTATTCCAGATCATCACTAATCCAATCCAAATTTAATTTAACTTAGTTCAAGTTAAAAATTTAATTTGTTTATTTACCTTTTTCCATCTCAACTCATTTAACTTCATTAGTTAAATTTAAATTCCAGAATTTTTAAATCCCTGGGTTCATTTCAAATCAAATTTTGAAATCATAACACCAATTCAAAACCTTTGAATTTCTAAATAACTTGTTCCTCAAACAATTCAAAAACAAAATCCTTTGGTAGCAATCCGTCACTTAGAATTCGAAAATGAACACCGATGATGTCGCGATTCATCATCAGAATCTATTCTCCAGCTATCGAAGTGAGTTCAATACTATATCACTTTCAGTTTGAAAAACATTTTCAAAATCGCCCAAGAACTTAAAATTTCCTTATTTTTAATCCCAATTCTGATTTAACTTCAGATTTACATCATCTTATTTCATATACTTTACATATATGAATTCTAATTGGTTATTTATAACTATTTCATCGTTTTATAATCTCATTTGATTATACTAACAACCAACACAACCAATTATACTATATTAATTTTCAAAACATACCTTGTCGGTTCATCGTATTCAAGTGTTTATAAAACCCTTACCGATACAGTGGATCAAACTGATCGACCAGAATTCATAAGCCACTCAATCAATAAATCTCCATAATATAAAATCATTTTATATTCAATAACATATACGCTCTCATATATATACACTCAACTCAATCTAGAATATTACTAATCCTATCTCTACTGAGTTACGCCACAGAGCCAACGTATTAACTAAACCATTTGCTCTGATACCAACTGTAGTGACCCGAAAATCCGGTCCAATTTGAGCAGACTAAATAACACAAGTCCAACCCCAAATTGCACTGGAAATTCAAGATACTAATAGAAAGAAGATAGAGGGTGAGAATAGATAAGGTAGAACTATTAGAATAGAAGAAGAAGAAGATCATCATCATCAGAGTAACACGAATCTCACAGCGGAACGAATAAAATATAACATACTTTTGAAATATAAACAGTATATGTATACAATAATATTTCAGAGTACAACACTTACAACACAGCGGAAATAATAATAGCTATAAAATCTTGAAGCCTCCTGCTCCAAGCTCTCCAAGTGTATCTGTAAAATCCCGACTACTTGACTGCCCGTACAAATTAGGCACCCAAGAGTTTAGGGAAAACAAACAAATAAACTCCGGGTCAGTCATGGGACTGGTATGAGTAAAACAGTTAAAACAGTTTGAACAAGTAAACGATATCTCATAAGACCACGCCGCATAACGGAACGGGTTTTTCCCTTATGAGAATCCAACAACATTGTAAACAATATCATTCTGATATTATAATAATGTCTAAATACAATCAGATATCAATCTAGCAGAAACGCTTTCATCTCACGTTCTACAAATATAGTATACAATCAAAACCGCAAGCACGTATTAGGTAATGGATTTCCAACTATGACAAGGTATGGAACCACCTTCCGATCAGTGTACTCTAGGAGCGATACACTGGAGTTCAACAAGAACATCTTGCAACTCAGCCACACATGACCGACCACTCATTTCGCTTGAGTGTATCGAATGTACATCACCAACGGTTGGGATCAGCAACCGTTCCCGTATATATATATATATATATATATATATATATATATATATATATGGGACAGCATTGATAGATTAAAGAAGCAAATGAATATTCTCTAGATAGGTGATTATACACCCTACTTCGGTGCGACCGACTTAGCCATGCTGCCTGCCCGATTTTTGTCATTTCCTGGTTGTTGAGGCCAGAGGCTACGATTACTTTCCATTCACTGATACACGATCACTTTGAATGCCACATTATCAAATCCGTTAATCATTAATTGGTTTACACAATTATTCTGGATGTTATGCTAAGGGATAAATCCGTTGCAACCGTATATATTTATACAGACCAACCCAGTCGATCATTGGAAATACTCTGTCAGACACTCGTCCATATACGTTCGTTCTGGGACTGAACGAAACCGAAGGCACTATTCAGTACAACCATCTTAGGCACTGTTATCTAAGACTTATACAATAGCCCTTGCACTTTACTCCGTCTTCAATTGTCTTTGGCATATTCGCAACGCTTATGCCAATACAGAGTGGTTCTTTGGATAAGAATCCAACCGGTCTCTCCATATTAACAACGAAAATATGGTCAAAACTTGATAGTCTGTGATTTAACTATCAAACGAAAAACATGTCGGTGTACAAACAACGATCTTAATTCCAAATGGAATTATCGATCCAATCATCAAACATATATATATATATATATATATATATTCATATTTCCTTATTTTCCCTGATTAGAAAATATACGTTATTAATATTGGAAAACATTTCCAATCCTCATTCACACGTCACTACCATTCCACAACTATTAGTCCCTAACTGTAAACTAGTAAGAGAACAATTCTCTAAGTATAAACCCCGAAGGCCGAAACCAACATCAGATCGATACTCAGAAAACGATTCAACTTACTAATCTCTAGTCAGTTTCTAATTTTTGCTTAACTCTATAACTCTATTCGATTAACTCTAACTGGTTAACTCTAACTGATTAACTCAAATTCGAATACCTTATATTCGATTAACTCCTTTTTTATAACGTTTATCCATTTAAAAAGATTTACTTTTAGTAACGGTTCTTCACTTTAAAAATGTCCTTTTTATAACGTTTCTCTGCTTATAAAGATTTCCCTATTTAACAGCGTTAATCACTTATAATGATTTCCTTATAACAGCGTTAATAACTTATAATGATTTCCCTATAATAGCGTTTTATCACTTGTAATGATTTCCCTATAACAGCGTTTATCACTTATAATGATTTCCCTATAACAGCGTTTTATCACTTGTAATGATTTCCTATTTAACCCTATTTATTTTTCAAATAAATATTCCTTTATTACTTCACTTCTATTCATTAGATCCTCATTATAAATTGGTAAGTGAATAAATTTCTCAGTGTTAATCCCGAAGGCCGAAACCAACATCAGATCAACACTTTGAAATTTACTCAACTCAATCAATGGATAACAAGTTCAAATATTTCTTACGGTATTTCAAATACCAAATGTCAATGATCAATATCGTTCTAACATCCATAATCAATAACAGATTATAAATCACAATATATGAAAACAGTAAAATAATTGTTGAGGAACCCAGTCGGATTCCTCCAACCTGTCTCCCTGCATCCACAGATGTTACACAGTATAATATACATCAATTTCATTTCAATATGAAATGTTCTAATAAACAACATCGATATTTAATGGTATATATATATATATAATTTTAACTAACTGACTAGCAGTTCAATCAACCAATCTACATACAACAGTCAATCAATATCTAACAGTTCTAAAAGTATGTTATAAAAATATAACTGTTCAGAGTTGGTGAGTTTTACTCACTTTGGCAGTTCATCGTTAAAGAACGATAAACCGTTATTTGATTTGAATCAAACAATTTATTTCGCCATAAATTCAAACGAGCTCCACTCCACTTCCAGTCAGTCCCAGTTGGTAGTCGTCGTCCATACGATTCCATCGGATCAGTCCGTTCAAAATTCTGATATCGAATGGACGAATTTTTATACTTAGAAGTGAATGCATGAATTAAATTATACTTAAGCCAAATAATTAAATTATTATATGGGCTTCACCTTAAAATCATTATCGGGCTTCACGTTCCCAGCCCATTATAAATTCAAACCCAAACTTCTTCCACGTGAGATCAAACCGCACCTTCTTTTGTTCATGAAAACGCACGTCTCCCTCACCATTCCATCTCAAAACCCAATGTTCACATCACGTAATCAACCCCACCCTGGAACCAATACTCACGTGGAACATGGAAACAGTAGTAGTCTTTCTTCCAACAAATAGAAATGTCGTGAGCTCTTGTATAATACATTATTTCCGAAACCTGTTAGCCCCATTTTCCCTTCAACGTTCAACCAATCCGCCGGCTCCCCTGACTTTGCCTTCACGCTTTGTTGTTTCACCACCCAAGACCACCTTCACCATCTCTTTCTTTCCCTTCCCTTCACACTAAATCCGAACCCATCCAAGTTCTCCACCTGTACACCTCCTTCAATCTCCTTTCTCCAGTAACGAACCACATCTCTTCTACTTCATTCTCGTTTTCTCACCTGACCTTCTCCTTCGAATTGTCATCAACCCCCACGCCATTTAAATCAAACTCGAAACCATCATTCACCACTTCAAAACCTCAACACCCTCATCACCACCATACCACACTCCACCGTAAACCCTTGTGACCGCCTGCACCAACAACTTCACGCACCCACTGAGCAGCAGGTATCGACCTTTCTACCCACTGCACCTTCCCAGATCTTGCCTCAAGCTGACGCTCGACCTAACGAACAAAAGGAGTTCGAACAACTAAAAATGGACATGAGCTTGAAGAGAAAAAGCTCAGGAATCCACGAATACAAGTAAAATGATTTTAGGATTTTTTATGGATTTATTATGATTTTTGAGGTCACGATATTTTTGTTTGAGAAGAGGAATAGAGTGGCGGCTCAGAGAAGTGTTTTTGCCAGAGAACGATTAGGTCTTAAGGGGAAAATGGGAGGGTTATTTATAGGTTACCAAAGTTTTAGATATTTGTTAGGGGTACGTGGATTACTTAATGGGCAAGTATTACTTTACTTCTTGCTTAAGGTTTACACAGTAGCTGTTATGTTTAAGTATAGGTCTTCTTTTCATACTGTCTGCGTCTATTGGAGGGTACGAACTTGGCCTTTGAGGGATTTAAAAACGTATAGATATTTTCTTCATTATTATTCCCCTGAATAACTTCATGTTTCATAATATACGTTCATAAATTTTAGTGGTTCATGACGCTATCCTATGATACTACGGAATATACAGGCAAGTGGTAACACTAATATAGGAAGAGTTGATTTTACAAATGCTTGTTAGTGTGGAACAGCTGCTCTATTTAACTGTGTCAATTGGGTGGAAAGTACCTTCTGGAATGGACGTTTTGGACTAGTTGTGTATGTACAAATAGTGAGCTGATAGGTACAGAATTGATAGTGCTCGGGTAGGCACTACGTGAAAAGATATTTATCTTTATCATTCCTTCGTTGTTAAGGAACTATTATATATGTATTCAAATTGTTTTAGACGCCTCGCTACATAAAATTCTGATCACTTACATACCGTTATGGACCAAAATAACATTACTGTCGTGTCGACCAAGGCATCACGATTCCAAAATATAATAATACCGGTAGATAAACTCACATTGTGAAACCTCAAAAATAATGATACAGGGTGCAAAATACTCCACATAAAAAGTTGCTTATTTAATTAATTAAAAATTACGGTAAAATTCTAAAAATTAAATTATCATTATGTCCCAAAAGAACCTTGTCTAAATTCAAACCCGATCTCTAGTTATATCGAATAAACCGTTACGGTCGATAAACGATTCTATAGCGACTATTTTAAAATTTGATTTGGACATATCTCAAAATCTTTACGACGAAATCCTGATTTTTCTCTTCCACTAAAAAAATATACTCCACCAGCTCCGTTCGTTTCCTGTTTCACAGAAGTCCGATTTAAAACGAATCCTGTACATTCAGTTGAAGTTTGAATCGCCAAATTACGAACTGCAGCGCCATTTCAAGCTCGATTTTAATTATAATATAATTATACGTTCTAACATCATCGATTAAATAATATATTACTTGTTTTAAATAATTAAATAAGTTAATTATTACACCGTCAGATATCCGGGTCATTGCAATGCTTGATTTATTTTTTGATAAAAGCACCAAAGGCACTTGTATATATTTTCAAGGGGTTAGAAAATGATTGTTTGTTGTATTTCGTAACAACCAAAAATTTTAGTACCAATTTAAAAATTATTTTTAATATAATTTTATTGGAAAATACGATTAAAATTAAAAATTCAATTATTTTAATGTGTATTTGATCAGTTTATAAAGGAACATTATTGAGATGACCTCAGATTTCGATGAAACTTTTTTTATCGAATCCGTAGCATCGAATAATAGTAGAATCCCAAATTTCATAATTTTTGGAGCTAGTGGGTGGGCGTGTGAGAAGAGAACGCACGCTAAAATCACATATTGAAATCAAGCTGAAACGCATTCAAAAATTAAACAGAAGGTCAAACGAACTCAGAGTTCTACGAAACCTGTTACGTTGGATCCAGAATTACGTTTATTGTCAGATTCCAAAATTTCGTGGCAAACAGAATTAATTTTTGATCGTCCGATCAAAAGAGGTGGATGCTAACTAGCACATTTTTATTAACGTTGAGTTATAAAACTTAAATAGAAATGGAGGTCATCCAAAGGGCTAAGTTGGTTTTATTGAGAGCCACGGGATTGCGTCACCTCAATGATCCAGCGTAAGGGGTGGTAAATTTGCGAAAACCCCTCCCTTTTCTTTCTTTTATTTCTTTCTTCCTCTTCACTTTACCCCCCACCCCCCTCCTCCTCTTCTCTACACAAATGGCCACCTTCCTCCCCCTAGATGACCCCACCCGAGCCTCCATCGGCTGATCCCGCTGACCCACGACCGTCGTGGGCCCCTTTTGCTCCATTTTGCCAAAACACCCTCCTTCCCTTTTTCACTTCCTACCGCTCATACTTCTCTCTAACTACCCCATACGAACCCCTAGACACCTCCCCCTCACTGAGACAGCCCGGACAGCGGACCCCCTCGATGCCCTAACCCCGAACACCCCTTAAAACTCCCCCTTTTCGCCCCAAACTCTCAGATCTTCTAATGTACGCGTATACAAGTGTATTAGTAAGTTGTTAGAGCTCTGTAGGCCACCGGAAAGCTACGTAGAAGCCCTACAAGTGTCAACATTGAGTTAGCAAGTCAGCATTCCTTCCCATACAAAGATTGGTGGAGTGGAAACCATTGGTGAGAAATCTAAACATGTAAACGACTAGTTAAAATTAAATGTTTAATAGTTAATTGACTAAGTTAAATAATTATTAGTGATTAATCATATAAATTTAATATGATGTTAAATGTGAAGTAGTACAATAAAAACATGATTTTCATTTGACGACTACTAAGAAATTGAAACTCATTTAAAGAGGGTTAAATAAAATAAATGGTTAACTGTTAGACGTTAATAATAAAAATTTACTACGATGTCATGCGATGAATATTAGTTCATAATAATAATTTATTATGAAGTTAGTTAATGATTAGCAAGATAAAAATATCATTTTTATTTGACATATGCGTAATGACGTGCGTTGGTGCGAAATTAAAATTCGCATAGAAGAGGGAATAAATTTAATTGACCGTCGATTGTTAACTAGAAATTTTTAATAATGTTTATCACTGATCATGCAAGTTTATTTCTATGTTAAACATTGAGTAGTTGGATAAAAATGTCATTTTATCTGTTATATGCAATATCCCTTGACTTCAACAATTGAACTGCACACCAAGTTTATTTAAAATTTGTTTTGCCTTAAAGTACATTGATTGTCTAATTTATTTATTATTATTGTTGTGTGTGAACTGGATGCGCTATGATTCTTTCTTGTGTGTAATTAAGTATACACCATTGGATAGTGAACAATAATTTTGGATAACATAGCATATCCATATAAGCATGTAATTGCTTGATGCTTATATGACGAGGAAAGAAGAAGAACTGCATAGTAGGTAATTGTCTGATGATTATCCGATGTGGATTGGACAGTAGAACCATATGACATGTAATTGTTTGATGTGTATCTGTGCAGTTAAAGCGCTCAACGGATCCAATGCGGCGGAGATGCAAAATGTAGTGGGGATAAAGCGAGGAAATAGCAGGATATAGCGCATTTGTCTAAAATAGCATAAAAACTCATATTTAATGCTTTTACAACTATACAAATGATAAATCAATAGAAAATTAACATTCTATTCAATTATAATTAGTACATTCGTAATTTTAAGTAAAAGCATGTACAAAACAATGTAAATTAATTTGAACTCTTATTTAGTTTGATTAAATTTAGGAGAATAATATAGTATTTTCTCTACCCAAAAAAATGTATGTCAAAAAATTCTATTAAAATACTAATTTTATAGATTTTATAAAGTGAAAATGTATGTTTTCAATTCATTTCTTTTATAGAAGATATAGCGGAAATAGCTGAAATAATGGGATATATCGGAATATAGCGAGGCATAAAGAGGAAAGGCTATTTTAAAGGCTATATAGAAATAGCGTAGCGGTAGAAATTCGCTTCACGATATAGCGGGGATATGGCGGGGTAATAGCCGGGCATAAACTGCACATATGTGTATATGATGTGGACTTAATAAACATATAACAATAAATCGCAGGATTTAATAACAAACCCTACACGGGTCTTGAGATGACATAAATATACACGTCTCTCTTGTGTGTATATAAGGCACATGAATCGCGAGATAAGCTTCATCACAGGGTCAAGGGATGATAATTTTTGACACATCTCCCTTGGGTGTAGATAAGTCACAATTGTTTGTAAACAATATATATTGATTTATGAAGACCTTGAGAGGTGAGTTGTTGTTTTTCCGAGCACTCCGTACATAGGAGGTTATGGCAATTTTTTTTGAAAATATAAGGCGTTAGCCAAATAATTAGTAAATTATTATAGAAACAACTAGATTCAATAATAAAAAATATATACATCGGATATAAATTAAAACAAAACGTATCCCGCACCGATACTTTGCTTTTTCGATGTGTAACTTTAAACGAGTATATCAGGAGATCCACCCATTGGATTTTCCCAATATTGGAACCGTTGGATTCGTTTCGAAAATACCTTTCCAACAATAATAAGAATGTTAAAATCCAACAGTTATATCTTGAGAAATGTTTGATTCAAGTTTGAATGAAAATAACGCCAGTGCAGTTGAATGGCCTGATACATCGTTCAACCGAAATGGACTATATATATATATATATATGTATGTATGTATATAAAAATAGTGAAAATTCATTTTAAAACTTTGTAAATGATTTGGGATAAGTATAAACCAGTTTCACATGGTTTGTAAAGATAAAAATGGATAAATTAATTTTGGCAATTTTGTATAAATGTTTATATAACTAAGTTGAGTAAGAATATGGAAACAATAATTTTAATTCTTTATTTTTTTTGAGGAAAATTTTTAATTCTTTATCTGAGTATAATTATTAAGTAACCCTTTTAAATAAGGATACGAATTGAATTGTGAAAGCCAAATAACTTAACCACGTTAAGAATAAGATTTGATATTGCATCTTATGGAATGTAACCAATTAAAAGAGAACTTTAACCGGAAAATCACGAATTCGAATATGAATTTGATTTGATTTGTTTTAGCGAGAATTATTTAAAAAAACTAGTTAAATCCCATTTTGAATAATTGAACGACGATTAAAAGTTGAAGATATTAAAGATGGTGCAAGACCAACAATCTTCACATCGAAAGGATCACTATTGATGCCCTGGATATGGGTAGCTACCATGATGTGGTTATGGTGGTAGTTGTCTGGACGTACTTGTTGATTGTCCGGATATGTGAGGACTTCGCTCCTGTATTGGACATATATGATGAGTAGAAAGGTGCCTCCGGTTTCGTTCAGACCCAGAACGAACTTGTAAATGGATTGTGTCTGACGCAGTATTTTGAACTATACTAATTGATTTCCGCTAAATATATATCTTTTTTGGTGGCGGAGAATTTATTCTCTTAGCTTAACACCCTTCTCCGAGACGTATGATCTTAGAGGTTATATATTGGTAGTTATCAGTTGTATTGTCTGGAATGACTGCATGGCATGCAGAGATGCATGGATCAAAGCTTTTGTTGAGAAATATAGTTTTGTGGATGATGATCAAAACATGGCTTTAATATAGCGTAGCTTTGTGTATAGCGTTAGTACGCTTGCTTCACACCCCGATATGAGTCGAAAAGGGATGATGGACAACAGGGAGAACATGCGTTTCCTTCTAGCTTGAAGTAGTGTCATGGTATGGAGCCCACACATATTTACTTATGTGGATCACGAAAAGCGGGGCACCTCGGATATGGCCTCAAAATGCCAAGATGGTCGACGTACTAACCAGTTAGTAGGTCGATAGAACTGGGAAATGTATTGTTCAGGAATAACTAATCCACAAACGTAAGAGTGAACCGGCCCTGCCACTTCCAAGGATCGGCCAAGTGTGTGGTCCTAGACATCTGTTGGAGATGGTCTGAAACCAGAGAGGAGAGATCCCTTGCCTCGTCTCATGAAGGAAATCCAAATTCCAATACGTGACATTATGGTTTTAGTTGTATACTATCGGCGACATAATAGGATGGGGTATTATGCCGTCTAGGATTGATACATTTATTTTGAAATTATATTAATCATATAGACACTATTAATAATACCAAATGATTTTTATTTTCTCGTATCAAGTATGTTTGGCCATTATAAGGTAAAACTCCATCCTCTGGTTTGTATTGCAGTTTGTGATGGGACCTGAGTCTTATGATGGCTTCAATTTTTTTCAAAAAAGCATTCCGCTATTTTTTTCCAGTTATTTTTATGCACCGCATTTGTGTGGAGTAAACTTGTTCTATGACATATGGTGTGGTTCCATTATATGCTTACTTTAAATAAGTTAAGTTAGCTAGTATTTCTCATACCAATCCTTAATTAACTCGTTGTTTGTTTTTCCCTTGCAAACTTGCGTGCCCGTTATTTTTACATAGACAGCCTAGTAAACAGGTTTAGCTTGCTTTTTTGGGATGTATACCGGAGCATCTATATTTATTTTGGCTTGGAGATGAAGTTGTAGCTTCTATATATTCCTTTTGGACTTATAACACGCTATCTTATGTATATTATGTTTAATTATGTTGCAAACTTACTATCCTAAGTTGAAACTATATTTGTACTAAGTGGATCCTATTATGCTGTGTAACTTTGATGATGAAGTTTATTTCCTATGTGTATGATGATGTAAAATTATTCTATTATGTAATGTATTCATGGTATGTTTTATGACCTATTGATGTGATTAATGTGTTATATCCAATGACTTTCCATTTCGCTGAGATTGGGGTTTGAGGTTGTTACAGGTGGTATCGGAGCTAAGTGTTAACCTTAGTTCTGGAGTACGACATATTAGGCGACTCATTAGAGATAGAATCAGTAGTATTCTAGGATGAGTAACTCATTAGAGATAGGATTAGTGATATCCTAGAATGAGTACAGCAGTATAACATATAACTCAGTAAATACATCTTTATTTATGCATATGCTCTTATAATACCTTAATATATCTTTTCTGTTGGCCAGACTCTTTTGTTGCTATTTGCAGTCATAAAATAAAATGAGTGGGAGAGGTAGAGGCAGACGAGGTATAGGAAGAGGACGGGGAGATGTTCCGGCTGAGAATCAACAGCCCGACCCCATAAAAGTTGTTAATGCACCAGTGTTGCCTCAACAATCGCAGCAACAACAACCTAATTAAGTTACGCTTGCCAAGAAATATAAGAAATTGGGAGGATTTCCATTTCTGGGTAAAGAATCTGTAATTGAAGCGTAAGCTTGGATGAAGTCTTGCGAACGAATCTTCGAAGATTTAGAATTGACTGATAATCGAAAGAGATTTCTAGCATCCTGGTTACTCAAAGATAAAGCCCTAATTTGGTATGAAGCTATTACAGTGGGTGGTCTGGGAGGTAATATGACTTGGGAAAGATTCAAAGAGATTTTCGAGGATAAGTCTGTTCCCCAAGAAGAAGTCGAGCGGCCATACGATGACTTTGCCAATCTCAAGCAAGGGGACAAGACCATCCATAAATATGTAAATAATTCAATGAACTCTCGTTTTGATCCAGAGCTAATTCGGAATCCAACTAAGAAAAACAAGAGGTTCATTGAGGGTCTTCAAAGGAGATATCGCAGCAGAGTGATAGCTCGTATAGAACTCCCATTTGTCAAAGTGGTAGAGATGGCTTGTCGATATAAAAATATTGATAATAAGAATGCTCAGGATGATTAGGAAGGAGGTTACTCTGGCAATAAAAGAAAACCTTCAAAAAGGAAACCTAAGACAAGCAAAACCGAAGAAGCAAAACCCAAAGAGGATAAACGAGCGAGAGTTAAATGTTATAACTGTGACAAGTTTGGACATTAGGCTAATGAGTGCAAGGCTCCCAAGAGGCAAATGAGGAATGAACCTAAATCTAACCAGAAACCTCGAGATAACAGGAAGCGCATGATGTGTTTCACGTTTCTCAACTTCGGAATCATGTTCATGATCCATACTTGATTGTTGAAGAAGCGTCGCAACCGATATTAGATATTACTCCAAATTTGTCTGTGCATAATGAGCCAATTAAGACAATTGGCCGAGAGACCAGAGTGCTAAGAAATAAGAAAGTGAATTCAGTCAAGGCACGGTGGAGTGGAGATTCTAAAGGCTGTACATTGGAGACAGAGGATAGCATTAGACAGGCTCATCGCAGGTGCAGAGTAGATATCTCTGAGTGGCTCTTGTGAGATATAAACTTATGATATATTATCATTCTGTTTTGTTCTTTACCGTTTTCTTCCTCTTTGGGTCCGAAAAGTTCTAAGTATGGTATATTGTAACAACCCGGAATTTCAGAACCAATTTAAAAATTAGTTTTAATATAATATTATGGGAAAATACGATTAAAATTCAAAATTCGATTATTTTAAAGCTGATTTGATCAGTTTATAAAGGAACATTATTGTGTTGACCTCGAATTTCGATGAAAGTTTTTTTATTGAATCCATAGCGTCGAATAATAGTAGAATAACCAATTTCATAATTTTTGGAGCTAGCATGTTGGCGTGCGAGAAGAAAACATATGCTAAAATTGCATATTGAAATCAAGCTGAAACACATTCGAAAAATAGAATGGAAGAACAAACGAACTCGGAATTCGACGAAACATGTTCCATTGGATCCAAAATTACGTTTATTGTCAGAATCCAAAATTACGTGGCAAACAGAATCAATCTGTGATCGTACGATCAAAAAAGGTGGAGGCTAACTAACACATTTTTATTAACGTTGAGTTATAAACTTAAATAGAAACGGAGGTCATCCAATGGGCCAAGGTGGTTTCTTTGAGAGGGGCGAAATCTCATCACCTCAGCGAGCCATGTGAGAGGTGGTAAATTTGTGAAACCCCCTCCCATTTCTTTCTTTTCTTTCTTCCTTCCTCTCCACTTTTCACTTTACCCCATTCCTCCTTTTCTCTTCATAAATGGCCACCTTCCTCCCTCTAGTCGACCCCACCCGAGCCTCCATCGCCTGACCCTGCCTCTTCATCTACCCACCGCTATGGGCCCCTTTTACTCCATTTTGCCAAAACACCCTCCTTTCTTCCATTCTCTCTTCCTATCGCCCTCAAACTCCTCTCTAACACCTCCTACACCCCGTAGGAACCCTGAGACACCTCCCCACACTGCGACAGCCTGGATAGCGAACCCCCTCGCTGCACTAACCTTGAACACCCCTTAAAACTCCCTTGTTTTCGCCTCAAACTCTCATATATACTAATACATGCATATACAAGTGTATTTGAAAGTTGCTAGAGCTTTGTAGGCCATCGGAAAGTCATGTAGAAGCCCAACAAGTGTCAACATCGAGTTAGCAAGTCTGTATTCCTTCCCGTACAAAGATTGGTGGAGCGGAAACCATTGGTAAGAAATCTAAACGCGTAAACGACTGGTTAAAATTAACTGTCTAGTATTTAATTGATTGAGTTAAATAATTATTAGTGATTAATCATATAAATTTAATACGATGTTAAATGCGGGGTAGTACGATAAAAGTATGATTTTTATCTGATGATTACTAAGAAATTGAAACTCGTAAAGAGGGTTAAATAAAATAAACAGTTAACTGTTGGAAGTTAAGAATAAAAATTTACTACAATGTCATGCGATGAATATTGTTCCATAATAATAATAATAATAATAATAATAATTTATTGTGAAGTTAGTTAATGATTAGCAAGATAAAAACATCATTTTTATTTGATATATGCGTAATGACGTGCGTTTTGCGAAATTAAAATTCGCATAGAAGAGGGAATAAATTTAATTGACTATCATTTGTTAATTAGAAATATTTAATAATGTTTATCACTGATCATGCAAGTTTATCTCTATTTTAAACATTGAGTAGTTGGATAAAAATGTCATTTTTATCTGTTATATGCGATATCCCTTGAGTTCAACACTTGAACTGCACACCAAGTTTATTTAAAATTTGTTTTGACTTAAATGGCATTGATTGTGTAATTTATTTATTACTATTGCTGTGTGAATTAGATGCATTGTGATGATTGCTTGTGTGTAATTAAATATACATCATTGGATAGTGAACAATAATTGTGGACCACATAGCATAGCATAGCATATCCGTATAAGCATGTAATTGCTTAATGCTTATATGACGAGGGAGGAAGAAAAAGAACCACATAGCAGGTAATTGTTTGATGAATATCCGATGTGGATTGGATAGTAGAACCATATGGCATGTAGCTGTTTGATGCTTATATGACGTGGACTTAATAAACATATAACGATAAATCGCAAAATTTAATAATAAACCCCACACGGGTCTTAAGATGACAGAAATATACATGTCTCTTTTGTGTGTATATAAGGCACATGAATTGCGAGATAATCCCCATCACAGGGTCAAGGGATGATAAATTTTGACACATCTCCTTTGGGTGTAGATAGGTCACAATTGTTTGTGAACATGATGTAAACCCACGGGTGTCGGAATGATAATTTTTGACACATCTCTCGATTAATTTTTTGTTTATATATATATATGTGTGTGTGTGTGTGTGTGTGTATGTATGTATGTATATTCATTTATGAGGGTCTTGAGAGGCGAGTTGTTGTTTATCCGAGCACTCCGTACAAAGGAGGTTATGGAGATTTTTTTTTGAAAATATAAGGCATTAGCCAAATAATTAATAAATTATTATAAAAAAGACGAGATTCAATAATTAAAAATATAAATGTCGAATATAAATTAAAATAGAACGCATCGGGTAGTTGCAGTTCGCGTTTTCGACATGTAACTTTAAATGTGTATACCGGGAGATCTGACTGCCGAAATTTGAACCATTGGATTCGCTTCGAAAAGATCTTTCCAACGGTAATAAGAATGTTAAAATCCAACGGTTAGATCTTGAGAAAAGTTTAATTCAAGTTTGAATGAAAACAAC
Organism: Allium sativum; assembly: GCA_030737875.1. Taxonomy (NCBI): domain Eukaryota; kingdom Viridiplantae; phylum Streptophyta; class Magnoliopsida; order Asparagales; family Amaryllidaceae; genus Allium; species Allium sativum. The sequence continues at coordinate 27,778,086 of CM060925.1, read as the reverse complement.
GCCAGTGCAACTGAATGGCCTGAAATGTTGTTCAACTAAAATGGACTATATATATAGTGAAAATTCATTATTTGGGATAAGTATAAACCAATTTCACATGGTTTGTAAAGATAAAAATGGATAAGTTAAATTTGGCAATTTTGAATAAATGTTTATATAACTAAGTTGAGTAAGAATTTTAAATCTTGATTTGAATATAATTCGTAAGTAACCCTTTTAAATAAGAATACAAATTGAATTGTGAAAGACAAATAACTTGTCGAAGTTAGCAATAAGATTTTGCATCTTGTGGAATATAACCAATCAAAAGAGAAGTTTAATTGGAGAATCAATAATTTGAATAAAAATTTGATTTGATTCGTTTTAGTGAGAGTTATTTGAAAAGACCTATTAAATCCCATTTCGAATAATTGAATGACGATTAAAGTCGAACATATTGAAGATGGTGCAAAGCCGACAATTTTCACATCGAAAGGATCACTATTTATGCCCTGGATTTGGGAAGCTCACTTGAAGGGTCTATAGTGGTAGTTGTTCGAACGTACTTGTTGATTGTCTGGATATGCGAGGGCCTCTCTTCTGTATTGGACATATGTGATGCAGAATAAGGTGCTTTCGGTTTCGTTCAGACACAGAACGAACTTGTAAATGGATTGTGTGTCTGATGCGGTATTTTGAACTGTACTGCTAATAGATTTATGCTAAATATATATCTGTTGGGTGGCGGAGAAATTATTCTCTTAGCTTAACATCCTTCTATGAGATGTATGAGCTTAGAGGTAATATATTGGTAGTTATCAGTTGTATGGCATGGAATGAATGTGTGACATGCTAAGATGCATGGATCAAAGCATTTGTTGAAACGTAGAGTTTTGTAGATGATGATCAAAGCGTGGCTTTAATATAGCGTAGCTTTGTGTCTAACATTGATTCGCGAGCTTCACACCCCGGTGTGAGTCAAAAACGGGATGACGGATAACAGGGAGAACATGTGTTTCGTTCTAGCTAGAAGTAGTGTCATGGTATGGAGCCCAGACATATTAACTTATGTGGATGATGGAAAGCGAGACACCTCGGATATAGCCGCAAAAGGCCACGATGGTTGACGTACTGACCATATAGTAAGTCCATAGGACTGGAAACGTACTATTCAAGATAACTAATCCACAAATGTAAGAGTGGACGGGTCTTGCCGCCCTCAAGAATCGCCCAAGTGTGTGGTCCTAAACATTTGCTAGAGATAGTCTGGAACCGGAGAGATCACTTGCCTCGGCTCATGAAGGAAATCCAAATTCCAATACATGACATTACCGTTTTAGTTGTATGCTATCAACGACATTATAGGATGGGGTATTATGCCGTCTAGGATTAATACATTTATTTTGAAATTGTTTTAATCATATAGACATTAGTAATAATATTAATTGATTTTTATTTTCTCGTATCAAGCATGTTTGGCCATTACAAGGTAAAAATATATCCTCTGGTTTGTGTTGCATTGTGTGATGGGACCTAAGTCTTATAATGACTTCATTTTTTCAAAAAAACATTGCGCTATTTTATTTTCTGCTTCAGTTATTTTTATGCACCGCATTCGTGTAGTTTAAATGTGACGACCGCCCATAACCCCTGCACTAAATAAGCGGAATAATGCGCTGAAAAATGTGTTGGGCAGCTATGGATGATCATCAATGTATGATAACACAAGGGGAACCTGTCGTAGAACACACGGCGCCAGGATTAAATATAATAGAACATATACAATAGGTGGAAATAGTGGAGCATTACATAGCAGAAATCCAAACTTCCATATCATCCTGAAAATATCCATGAAACTTTGGAATACACTTTAGAAGTATGTACATAAAGCCTCACTACATAACCCTCAGAGAATGCATCAAATAGAACAACAGAGTAAACACCCAATATGTATAGTAGTAAAAATAATAATCAATCCTCCAGCTCGTCTTCAATCAGCATCTCCGTCCAGTAAGATCTACCATATACAACCTTCTACCCAACCTCCCCATCCACAACACCGTAGATGAACAACCCAAGATAATAAGAAGAAACGTAAAACCTTGAGTCAAACAACAGTCTTAGTGAGCGATAAAACAACTATCTAACATCATTAATGAAGTACACGATGATGGGTAGATAAACAAACTAATCTACCAAAAATACCAGAGAAGAACTCAACCCCATCTCCCCCACATCGAACAGTGATAGCCTTTACAAACAAGCATTTCAACCATACATCCATGGCAATCAGAAGTAACCAAACAAAAGCAATCAGATCAACCAATTATATCTCACGTAAACCGTCCTAGTCGAGATCGACATTCCCCAAGCACAAGCCCCAAGGCCTAAACCAATACAAAATAGGCACCTAAGAAACATCTCCTTTAACATCTGTCAATCTACCTGAGACGGTACAAGCAAACAAACAACATTCATGACTGGCTCTGGCTATCACCGCCAATCCTGTTTTGAAACCACCGTTAATCATATGACCTGCTAAACATCTTTCCATCAACTGTCAAGGGCTAATGGTAACCCTGATTCTAGTTAAAAATCCATACGCCTTTCAACGATATGTATCTAGGCCTTTCAACGATACATATCTAGGTCTTTCAACGATACCTAGGGTACTCGACCATAAAACCGGTCTTTTAGACATCTCTATTTTACCCCTGCTTTAAGCCCGCTAGAACCTACGACAACGATAATCTCTCAACTTTCAACACCTTTAGTCGTCAACACTTACGACTATTCACAAGCTCAAAACACCCTTGAGCAACCATTATCCACCAAATTAAAACATCCTTGAGTTGTCTTCACATTCGTTGCATCTCCCGGGTTAATGAATACTTCACATCACTTCGAACATTCCCCCTTTAATTCGCGTCGAAGATATAATCATCGTCTGCTCAAAACAAGCCCCTTTTGGTCGGTTCTGCATTCCATAGCATTTCCAGTTTACTTTCTGTGAAAAACTAAGCACAACGTTAAAACTGCGCTTCATAATGTTTCTGGAATGCTACTATATCTCTATGTCCAATTGTTGATCATTCTGGTGTGAAAAACTAAGCAAAACATCAAAATAGCCTTTCACAGCATTTCTGGAATGCTATCATATCTGCTGGTTCGATTATGCACCAATCCGGTGCGAAAAACTAAGTAAAACATCAAAATAGCCTTTCACAGCGTTTCTGGAACACTATCATTACTTCTGAGCGGTCCATCCATGCCTATGGATCATTATTGCTTAAATTAGCCTTTCATAGCGTTTTTGGAACGCTATAAGCGCTTCTGGGCGGTCCATCCACCCCTACGGATCGTTTTTCCTTCAAAATGCTATCTAAAGCCTATGATCCATGCTCTTTGCCAGACCCAGAAAAATACCATGATCCATCATGTTTTCAAGGCCGATCCACCCATTTTTGCCTTGTGCGATCCATGCTTGCCGTGTTACCCAAGCCAGCCGATCCATCCACCTACCACAGCGTTTTCCAAACGCTGTAGATTCCAGTTTTTTCCAGTTTTTGCTAGAAAATTCAGTTTTTGTCAGCTTCATCTAAACTTTCCCCATTTTTTCGCACCAATAGACCGATTTTTAGTCACCAATTCATACTAGGATTTGTGCTCGATCCATGACTTTCTACGGCGTTTCCCAATGCTATAGATTTCCAGATTTTAATTTTTGGCTGGTTCTTTAACTTTTGGCTGATTCTTCAACTTTTGGCCGATTCTTTCACTTTTTCTTCGTCAATCTACTCCTTTATAACTACTTGAGCTACGCCATAGCCCCTACAACACCGATCCATCATGGATCTCGCTCGATCAATAATTTTCACTTTGATGCATGCAAAAATGATTTTCAACCATCAACAAATCACATCAAAACAACAACAATCATTCAAACAACGATTTTCATTATAATAACATAAAAAAACTTACCGGTTTAGGTTTTTAATTAGATCCTATGGTGATTTGAGTTAAAAACCATACTTACATCGATTAGAACTATGCAAAAATAACTTGAAATGATAAGCATGAGATCAAACAACCCATATGCTTGATTGAATTCGTGCGAGAGATGCATATCACCCACCAAGTCTTCAATCTAGCTTAGAAACGATGAAATATGAATCTGGACAGCGAAGATCTATTTTCAAAACTCTCGATTTGATGCAATCTATCTTCATTTGATGTAGATATAGCTCCCTTTAATGTAGATCTTTAATCCTTACTCGTAGATCTAGTATTATAACGGTGGAAAGGTGTATTTATTTGAGCAAGGATCAATCATAAGCTCAACCAAATGACGGAATGAAGAGAGTAACCCCCTCTCCATGTTCTTAACCCCCTATTTATAGCCTCCCACCTACCTACTAATGGGCCTCCTCAAATCAGCCTATTAATATCTTAAAACCTAAATAGAAATTTGTGTAGCAATAAAATAACAATTTCTTCCTAATCGCTAAACAAATCTTTAATTTGACCACTCTACGGAATGGGAAACATCATTTCCTTTCCAATGAGACCAATCCCGGCACCTAATTTGATCTGGGTCAAAAGTTATCCCCTGTACAAGACTGAAAGGGGTAAAATGATCACAAATAAAATTGGTAAAAATCATGGATATGTCTCACATCCTCATGAACAATATATCAAAATATGAGAATGATCCAACCCTCAGGGAACAAAATAATAATAATTTATGATCCTCCGATACGTAAAATGTGGGTTGTTACATTCCTCCCTCCCCTCTTTAGGAATTTCGCCCCCGAAATCCCAACAGACATAAGCAGCCAAACAATTACGCATGCCTATCATCCATGAGCAGCCAATTCTATCATCCAAACTAGCAGCCATCAAACCATGCATCCATAGCTCTATCCTAGCACTCAGAATTCTATCAACAACAGCAACCACAACGATAGTACAAGCTACAACAGGGTAAGAGTGATATGACATTCATGGGTCATACCAACGAAGAGTTCTAGATGGATCGACTTCGTTCTCTCTTCCGTTTCCCACATACAGTCGTCATCATCCTCACTCCATTGTATCTTGACCAACTTAATCATCTTCCTTCTAAGCTGTTTCGTGTCATTCCCCACAACGCAAAGCGGCTTACTAGGCTTCGTAGCTACAGACTTAACTTTTAGGTCTTCAACTGTTCCGTAGATACCACCACATTCGAATCATGCACACACTTCCGAAGAAACAACACATGGAAAACATTATGCACACTCAACATCTTCTCGGGTAACTCCAACCTATACACGAGCTTTCCAATCCACTCGATTAGCGGAAACGATCCAATAAACCTTGGATCTAACTTTCCTTTGTTCCCGAACCGAATAACGTGCATTAAAGGCGAAATCTTCACGAAAACCATATCGCCAATGTCGAATTCCAAATCTTTACGATGCTTAATGGCGTAATTCTTCTGACGATCTTGGGTTGCCTTCATTTGTTACCGAACGATCTCAATACAATCCGATGTATCGCTAATCATCTCAAACCCAAGTATCAACTTATCTTCAGTTCCTAACCAACATGCCGGAGAATTACACGGTCTACCATACAACGTCTCATATGGTGCCATCCCAATGCTCGACTAGTAGCTATTATTGTACGCAAACTCAAATAGATGTAGATGGTATTCCCATGATCCCCCGAAATCTAATACACAAGCTCTTAGGATATCTTCCAAAACTCGGTTAACCCTCTCGGTTTGATCACTAGTCTGGGGATGATGAGTCATACTCAAACACATCTCGGTTCCCAAAGCTTCTTGTAAACTCTTCCCAAATCCGCTCATGAACAACATATCACGGTCACTTACTATGCTCTTTGTGATACCATGGAATTGGATATCCATTGAATATAAAGCTCAGCCAACTACGATGTTGTCCTAGTCGATCTGACAGGAATAAAGCTTCCACTTTTGGTCAAGCGATCCACGATGACCCAAATTCCTCTGTTTCAACCCTGGTTCTAGGTAGTCCATCGCTAAAGTCCATCGATATCTGCTCCCACTTCCATGTAGGAACTTCCAATGGCTAAAACAATCCACTCGGCTTCTTCTGTTCAGCTTTCAACAAGTGATAGTTCATGCACTTGGAAATAAACTTTCCAATGTCCATTTTCATCCCTTCCCAGTAGTAAGATCGCTTCATGTCCTGACACATTTTATTACCACCAGGATGAATAGTCAACTTCGAGTGATGACATTCCCTTAGAACCTCATCTCTCAATCCGTCGAAATCAGGAACAACCACTCGCCCTTGCTTTCGAAGCCATCCTTCTCGATCGACCTCGAACTCTTTATTGTGTGGTTCCAACTTCTAAATAAATTCGACAAGCTTTGCATCTTTCTTTTGGCTTTCGCCAATCCTTTCGATAAGAGTAGGTCTTATCGACAAGTTTGCCAACATTTCAGGTTCCAACTCACACCTTGGCCTACAATCAAACCCTACCAAAAACTCGAGTCCCTTCCATTCCGAAAACATTGCTCCCAATCCTGCATATCTTCGACTCAACGCATATGCAACTGCGTTACCTTTTCTTGGAGTATAAAATATAATATAATGCCAGAAACTTTAACCACCGTTGTTGCCGAAGATTCAAATCCTTTTGGGAGAAAAGATACTACAAGGACTTGTGATCCGTAAACAACTCGAATCGAACCCCCAACAAGTAATGTCTCCATATCTTCAGAGCAAACAAAATCTCTGCCAACTCCAAATCATAAGTTGGATAATTCCATTCATGCGACTTCAGCTATCGACTCACGTATGCCATAACCTTATCCTTCCACATCATCACTGCTCCAAGTCCAATACCACATGCATCGGTGTATACCACTATTACTTCATTCCCACTTGGAATCGTCAAAATATGAGCACTCGTCAGCCTCTCTTTCATGATTCCGAAAGCTTACTCACACTTTACATCCCAGGTGAACGTCTGGCTCTTCTTCGTCAATCTTGTTAATAGAGCGGCTATCTTAGAGAAACCCTTGATAAATCGTCGGTAATAACCTGTCAATCCAAGGAAACTTATCATGTTCGTTGCATTCTTAGGTCTATCCCAGTCCTTGATTTCTGCCACCTTAGCGGGGTCAACAGCTATTCCATTTCCAGAAACTACATGGCCTAAGAAACTCACTTCGCTCTTCCAGAAGTGACACTTTGAAAACTTAGCCTTCAGCTGATGCTTTTGCAAGATTTCCAAAACAACTCGTAAGCGTGTCTTATGCTCTTCCTCATTTCAGAAGTAAACAAGAATATCATCCACGAACACAAGCACGAACTTGTTCAACTGATCTATGAAAACCCTATTCATAAGATCCACGAGATACGCTGGTGCGTTAGTCAGCTCGAATGTCAACACCAACCATTCGAAGAAACCGTATGGTATCCTAAAACTATCTTCATCCCACTATCCTTTGTCACTCTCAACTGGTGAAATCCCGTTGCTAAATCCATATAAGCAAACTCTTTGGCCTCGTAGAGCTGATCAAAGAAGTCATCTATCAATGGCAACAGATATTTGTTCTTCTTGGTCACCTTGCTCAGCTCGCGATAATTAACACACAATCTCAGAGATCCATCGGCCTTGGTTGCAAACACCACCGGTGCACCTCATTTGGACATGCTTCTCTAAATGAATTATTTTCCCAAAAGGTCATGAACCTGTACCTCTAACTCTCGCTATTCCTTAGGTGCCATCTGCCTAAGAGGCAAAACGATCAGTTTGGCACCCTCGACCAAATTGATCTTAAACTAAATTTCACGGTGTGGCAGCAACTCTTTGACCTCGTCAAAGACATCCTCAAACTCATTAGCGATCGGCACCGATGACAAGTCTTCCCGTGGAATCACAAGCGAGTCTAAATAGCTTACGAAGACCCCATCCTCGGGTTCACATCAAATCACTCGCCATTCCACATACCCGACTGTCTCCGCCAGCTTCTCGCAATTCACCTTTGTCACATACCTCTTGAGCCAATCCATGCCCAAGATGATCCCAAACCCAGCGAAATTCAAAACAAAGCAATCACACAAAAAGGAGCAATCATGACTCGACAACACTAGACCATGACAAAGCATACACAAGCTGGACAAACCCCTACCGGATTAGTCATAACCAATGGTCTCTTGCAAACCTCGGGTTCCAAACCCAAACGGCACACAAGGTCATAACGAACTTCCCGTTCTTTTGATAAGGAGTCACAATATACGAACGAACATACTTGGACAAAGATTCAAAATCAGAAACATACTTGACTTGGAACTGGTCAAACCATTCTGCTTAAACTCCACAAATTTTTTAAATAGAACAGACTTCTGAGCGGTCGAAATGAACTTTGTCTCAAACTTGACTTGGAACTGTGCCCTCATGATCTCATCTACTGGGGTCTCAAGTGTGATAGAGTTCCATCAATCCATGGATCTACCCTGTAGTTGCCTCGATGCAGGCTTTCTCTTAGTTGCGTTGTAATACCCAAGTCTCCAAAAATCTGAATACAAGCATCTTATCATCCCTGAACCTCTTTAGTCGGCTTTGTCCCTTTAAACGATTTCCCTCTGAGAGAAGTGAAGTCCTTGCATAGCTTCGCGAAGTCCACAGCCCTCGGTACTTGCACTTGAACACCAACATCTACCGCGACTTCTCCTGGAGCAAGTACCCTCCTTATGTTCACTACCATCCTAACCTTGAACATAGCTAGGTAATACGGTATACCGTCATCACCCTCTCTAGGAACAGTCTCCTCCTTAGCAGTGTCTCGACAATTAACAACTCATTCTAAATCTGCAATATAGAATGATAAGCCCACATACGAGAAAAACTGCAAATGGAGTTCAAACCCTACTCCTATATACACTAATACATATATAATACATCCATCGGAAATCTACAAGTACGTCCCTCATACGTTATTACGTCCTTGAACTTTGGCTGAAATCGATAACCAAAGCTCTAATACCAAACGGGAGGACCGCCCATAACCCCTGCACTGAACAAGAGGAATAATGCGCTGAAAGGTGTGTCAGACAGCTATGGACGATCATCAAGGTATGATAACACAAGCAGAACCTATCGTAGAACTCATAGTGCAAGGATAAAATATAATAGAACATATACAGTAGGTGGAAATAGTGGAGCATCACATAGCATAAATTCAAACTTTCATATCATCCGGAAAATATCCATACAACTTTGGAATACACTTTAGAAGTTTGTACATGATTACTCACTACATAACCCTCAGAGAATGCATCAAATATAACAACAGCGGAAACACCCAATATGAATAGTAGTAAAAATAATACGCAAGCCTCCAGCTCATCTTCGATCAGCAGCTCCGTCCACTAAGATTTACCATCTTCAAACTGCTACTTAGTCTGCCAATCCACAACACCGTATATGAACAACCCAAGGTAATAAGAGGAAACATAAAACCTTGAGTCAGACAACATTCTTAGTGAGCGATAAAACAACTATCTAACATCATCAATGAAGTATATGAGAATAGGAAGATAAACAAACTAACCTACCAAAACACCAAAGAAGAAATCAACCCCATCTTCCCTACATCGGACAGTGATAGCCTCTACAAACAAGCATTTCAACCATACATATATGGCAATCAGAAGTAACCAAACAATAGCAATCAGACCAACCGGTTATATCCCACGTAAACCATCCTAGCCGAGATCGACATTCTCCAAGCACAAGCCTCAGAGGCCTAAACCAATATCAGAAAGGCACCCAAGAAACATCTCCTTCGACGTCAGACAATCTACGTGAGACGGTACAAGCAAACAAATAAATTCATGACTAACTCTGGCTATCACCTCCACCCCTGCTTTGAAACCATCGTTAATCATATGACTGGCTAAACACCTTGCCATCAACTGTCAAGGGTTAATGGTAACCCCGGTTCTAGCAAAAACTCCATACGACTTTCACTGATACATATCTAGGCCTTTCAACGATGCCCAGGGTACTCGACCAAACAACCGGTCTTTTAGACGTCTCTATTGTACCCCTGCTTTGAGCCCGCTAGAACCTACGACAACGATAATCTCTCAGCCTTCAACACCTCTACTCGTCAACACCTACGACTATTCACAAGCTCAAAACACCCTTGAGCAACCATTATCCACCAACTCAAAACACCCTTGAGTTGTCTTCACTTTCGTTGCATCTCCCTGATCAACGAACACTTCACACCACTTCGAACATTCCTCCTTAATTCGCGTCAAAGCTATAATCATCATTGACTCAAAACAAGTTGCGTTTGTTGATTCTGCATTCGATAACATTTCTAGTTTTCTTTCTATGAAAAACTAAACACAACGTCAAAACTGCCTTTCACAGTGTTTTTGGAATGCTACGATATTTCTACATCCAATTTTGGATCATTATGGTATGAAAAACTAAGAAAAACATCAAAATAACCTTCTACAACATTTCTGGAATGCTATCATATATGCTGGTTCAATTCTGCATCAATCTGGTGTGAAAAACTAAGTAAAACATCAAAATGACCTTTCACAATGTTTCTGAATGCTATCATTGCTTATGGGCGGTGCATCTATCCATATGGATCGTTTTCGCTTTAAACAGCCTTTCACAGCGTTTCGAAAACGCTATCATTGCTTCCGGGCAGCCATCCACTCCTATGGATCGTTTTTGCTTAAAACTGCATTTCACAGCGTTTGTCAAAACGCTATCTAAAGCTAGCGATCTATCCTCTTTGCCAGACCAAGAAAAACGCCACGGTCCATCACGTTTTCAAGGCCGGTCCACCCAATTTTGCCTTGGGATATCCACGCTTGTCGTGTTGCCTAAGCCAGCCTATCCATCCACCTACCACACAGTTTCCCAAACGCTATAGATTTCCGTTTTTTCCAGATTTTGCCAGAAAATTCAGCTTTTTCCAGATTCATCTAAACTTTCCTGATCCATCATTTTTTCGCATCGATTCACCGATTTTTGGTCATCGATCCATACTAGGATTTGTACTCAATCCATGACTTTCTATAGCATTTCCCAACGCTATAGATTTCCAGATTTTGATTTTTGGCCGATTCTTCAACTTTTGGCCGATTCTTTCACTTTTTCTTGGTCGATCTACTCCTTTGCCACTTCTTGAGCCATGCCAAAGCCTCTACAACACCGATCCATCACGGATCTCGCTCGATCAATGATTTTCACTTCGATGTATGCTTTACAAAAACGTTTTTCAACCATCAACAAATCACATTAAAACAACAATCATTCAAACAACCATTTTCATTACAATAACATAAAAAAACTTACCTGTTTAAGTTGCTAATTAGATCCTTTGGTGATTTGAGTTAAAAACCATACTTACATTGATTCGATCTATGCAAAAACAACTTGAAATGATGAACATGAGATTAAACCACCCATATACTTGAATGAATCCGTGCGAGAGATGCATATCACTCACCAAATCTTCAATCTAGCTTAAAAACGATGAAATATGAATATGGACAGAGAAGATCTATCTTCAAACCTCTTGATTTGATGCGATATATCTTCGTTTGATGTAAATCTAACTCTCTTTTATGTAGATCTTCAATCCCTACGCGTAGATCTAGAATTTTAATGGTGGAAAGGTGTATTTGTTTGAGCGAGGATCAATCACAAGCTCAACTAAATGAGAGAAGGAAGAAAGTAACCCCCTCTCCATGTCCCTAACCCCCAAATTATATCCTCCCACCAGCCCACTATTGGGCCTACTCAAATCAACCCATTAATAGCTTAAAACCTAAACAGAAAATTGTGTAGCAATAAAACATCAATTTCTCCCAAACTGCTAAACCAAATCTTTAATGTGACCACTCTACGGAATGTGAAACATCATTTTATTTCCAATGAGACTGATCCCAGCACCTGATTTGATCCAAGTCCAAATTTATCCCCTGTAAAAGACTGACATAGGCAACATGGTCACAAATAAAATTGGTAAAAATCATAGACATGTCTCACATCCCCATGAACAACATATCAAAATATGAGACTGGTCCAACCTTCAGGGAACAAAATAAAAATATTTTATGATCCTTCGATGCGTAAAATGCGGGCTGTTACAGTAAACCTGTTCCCTGACATACGGCGTGGTCCCATGATATGCTTACTTTAAATAAGTTTATAAGTTTGTCAGTCTAATGACTGACTCATAGTTTGTTTTTCTCTCGCAAACTCGGGTGCCCACTATTTTTACATCGGCAGCCTAGTAAATAGGTTTAGCTTGCTTTCTTTTTGGGATGTATACTAGAGCATCTATATTTATTTTGGCTTGGAGCTGAAGATGGAGCTTGTATATATATATTTCTTTTTGACTTATAAGACACTATCTTATGTATATTATGTTTGAGTCCGCTGCAAACTTATTATCCTAAGTTGAAACAGTATGTGTACTAAGTGGATCATGTTATGTTGTGTAACTCTGATGATGAAGTTTATTTCCGCTGTGTACGATGATGTAAAATTATACTATGAGGTAATGTATTTATGTTCTGTTCTGTGATTTGTTGATGTGATTAATATGTTATATTCCAACGACTATCCATTACGCCGAGATTGGGGATTTGGGGTTGTCACATATTTCACTACACCATAACAGCCACTTTGGCACACAACGCTGTAGGGATAAAATACGGGTTATAGTTGTATCATATTTGATAGTGCTTAGATCCGTATCAAACTACATTTTGTGGTCCGCACTACCCTAAACACCCTAAATCTGACCGTCCATCAAGGAAGCTCCGGATCAGTTAATTTGACATGGCCTTTGGCCAAATCTAATGCGTGTCATATTGAGAATCCAATTAGGTACTCGGAAAACAAATTTTGGCCGCTCCCTTTTCCTTTTGTTTTACATTAATGGTGACCAAAAACCCAAATTAGGGTTTTCGGTCACCAAATCATGCCTCCACCTTTCTCTGGAATCTCCTCCTCCGGCAGAGATGAACAACCCTCTCATTTGACAGAAACGCGACAACCCTTGGTTCCTAGCCCTCTCCTTCGACAACAGTTATGTATTTCAATTGAATTGTGGCATACATGCCTGATAGTAGGGAACAAGTTGAAATCTTTGTGTGTTAGTTGATTGCTACTTTATGTTAGTATGTTAGTTGTTTCAATTGAATTGGTATGTATGTGTGTTAGCTGATTGCTACATTGTGTAAGGGACGGATCTGTGGTTATACCCTAGAATTAGAGAAATCAAATTTGAATCATGTCTTATGACAATGTTAAACACATTTGAATTGCTATTGGAAACATGTATGGTACAATTTTAAATTGCGGTATATCCATGAAAAGAAATAACAATGAGTTAACAATGTCATAAGGATGAAATAACAAGTTTACTAATGTTATAAGGATGTTTAACAGGTTTACTAATGTCATAAGGATGAAATAACAATGAGTTAGTCATCTGAATTACCATTGGAAACTAATGTTAAGATGTTTAACAGGTTTAATAATGTTACAAGGATGAAATAACAATGAGTTAGTCATTGAACCATGCCTTATGCTTGAAATTTAAATTGGGTTGTCTTATAACAAGTTTACTTTGTTTTGAAAGATAACAAGTTTACTGAAAATATATTAATAGGTTTACTAAAAAAATTTGGTTAAGAATTTACTGGGTGATCCACCAAGTGGCTGCATTTTAGCTCATGCATAGGATCGAGTATCCATGCTTATTAGCTTCATCCAAATGATGGATGCTGCTGCACTTAACCTTAGTAAAAAGCTTCTTTCACTAGCAACTTTCCCCTACTTTGTAGCAGAGACTGTAGTGTAAGTTACCTTGCACTACACAGTCTGCTTCAAAGAAACTGAAAGTTGCAAGTGAAAGCAGCTTTTTCCAAAGGTCAAGTGAAGCGACATTCGACAATTGGATGAAGCTAATAAGCATGGATTACTGACCCTGCATGTGAGTTAAAATGCAGCCACCTGGTGGATCGTCTAGTAGAATCTTAATCAGAAAGTCGAGAATGTGTGTCATTCGAAGATGATGATTCGATATCTTTAAATGTTGGAGCAGATATATATTATTTTACACTTATCTCTACGTAGTATCTTGCATGGACGATGCCTTGCATTTTTAACAACTGGCATTTCATTCATCTTTGAGACATATACTTACTGACTACACAAACACATGGATATTGGGCCTTAAAGTGCTATTTTTTTACTTGTTACAATGTACTAACTGAGTTAAACATATAAGAAATTATCAATCAGTAATTAAAGTGCTATTTTTGACTTGTTTCAGCGTAATTTGAGTTAAACTCGGTCAGTACATAATAACACAAGACGTTTCAGTCCACATATCGTTTCTATATATATGTCATTAAACAAGTTCCATTTTAGCGCATTTCTGTATGCTAGTGAGTTACAATGTCGATCTCCTGTCCAGTGAAGGATTTTTAACTTATTTAATGAATTTATATGCAGTCCTGTTGGAGAAAACAGAAAAAGTGGGGAGGTGTATCGGCTATATACGATGTTGGAGGTCACGTTAAACCACAAAGCATGTGAGATGTTGGTATTTTTCCTAAGTTACAAGTTCATGAAATCATGTCAGTAGCATCATAAACATGTTATACATATAATTGACAAATATGCACACACGAACACAAAGACACGATATGCCCTTCACTGTTATCAGTACGAACACAAAGACAAGACATTTTGTGTGCAATCAGGCATAAAATTACTTCTTTTTTCCTGTAGATTTTGGTGCTTTTGTGTTAGCTACTGGAACTTAGGCTGACTATCACGATTCAGTTTTACTGCCAATCATCAGGTTGGCCTTTTAAGCTTTTGTTTTAAACTGTGTATATATATAAATATTTATGCTGTTATAAAACTTTATCAGCATCAGCTAGCTTATTCTCATATTGCTTTGACTTACAGTAAACACATGGATTTCATTGGCATGATCAGCACGTACGCTCAATCTTCCCAACCTCGACTGGAGTTATATCAGGCTGATCATATGTTTTTACCTTTTTTTATTAGTTCGTACTGTTATGAAAATCTTTGACAGATTCCTTTGTATATGTTTGTATGTTATACATTGTGTTTGTGTTATGAAGAATCTTGCAATGCTTTGAGTATATATATATATATATATATATATATATATATAAATTGTGTTATTCTTGTGTATAAATTATGGTATATATGTTGTGTTGTGAAAAATATGTGCTACAGTTTCTGTTTATATATACATATATATATATATGTGTGTGTGTGTGTGTGTGTGCGCGCGCGCACACACACATAGATATAATTAGATACGGTCAAAGGTCATGTCTGAATACAATTTAGATACGGCTATAAGTCGTATGTTATCACTAGTGAGATACGGTTTATAACCGTATCTAAGAATTTAACATGCCATTTTTTGATAGGGATTTTTGTTGTGTCTAAATGCTTTAGATACGGCTAAAAACACAGCTTAAGTAGCATATATGGTGTAGTGTTGGCTCTTGCACGTGAATGACATGCCCATTGCTTCTAAAAAAGCAATAAAATTTGCAAAATATAATTGCTATTAAAATGAGAATTTGAAGCAAAGGATCTTGTCAAGGCAAGGAAAATCTTAGGCATGTGGATTGAGAAGAATCGAAAACTTTTTAAGTTGAAATTAACTCAAAAACAGTAAACTGAGAAAGTGCTTCGTTGTTTTAGCATGGAGAATGCAAAGGCGCTAAATACACATTTACTTTGGCATATGAAGTTTTCAAGTAAGGGATCGCTTATCTTAGAAAAAAAAGACAAGGCTTATATGGAGAAGATGTCATATGCAAGCATTTGATGTGATGTGTGGTGTGTATAAGACTCTCGGTATTGCAAATGTCATCGGGATGGTTAGTCGATATATGACTAATTCGAGAAATCACATTAGGAAGTCATAAAGTCTATTCTGGGATATTTCTGAGACATGTCATCTCATGCTCTTACTTTTGTGATAGCAAAAGAAATGAATTGCACGTTGGTTATTATAATTCAGACTATGCCGGTGATAGGAGTAGGAGGAAATTAACTTTCAACATGTCTTCATATATGGTGGTACAACGATTAGTTAGTAATCAAGATTGCAAACCATAGTTGATTTAACACTATAGAGGCAGAGTTGTTACCCACGGTAAAGATGACAAAGAAAACATTTTATTTGAAGCGACTGTTGTGTGACTTGGGATTCGAGCATGATAGTATCAATGTTCGATGTGACATTCATAGTTTATTCACATAGCGAAAAAATTGGCTTTTAGCTCACAAACTAAGCACATTGAGGTGAGCTAGTCATTTTAAGTAGCCATGAATGAAGATGAGCTAGTATGTCTTTGGAAAAATGCACACAATGGATAATGTGGCTGATATGTTTATGAAAACATTGCCGGTTGAAAAGTCCAAGCATTACTCGAACTTGATTAATTTAATGAAGTGATAGGGATCACTGGGTAGCATGATTGGAGAAAGTGGCTTCTTTATTGATGATGGAGAGTACCAACGAGAGATTGTATCTCCTTGGTACGTACTAGTTTACATTCTTAAGTATTTTTGTCTTTTGATGATTTGGCTTTGGATCTGAATACTTTCAACATTTCATTAACGGGCGGTGGCTTTACCGGAGCTTAATAGTGGAGTGTAATGGACAGTGATTTTGTTGGAGCTCATTACTAAAATTTTCGAGCATGTTTAGTAGAAGACCAAATTGGTGATGGCTTGGTATTATTGGTTCTTGGTACATGGAGATGGATATAGTGCCAAGGTATGTATTGAATTTTGATGACATTATATGGTGAATTGAAGTGGTAAAGAATAACTTGATACCGATGAAAAATATGCACGAATTGGAGCATCGACGCTCAAGTTATTATAGAATGAAGTTAAAAGCTGACCCAAACGTCTGACAAAGAGAGTTAGACGTTTGTAATATGAAAACTGGAACCTGACAGCTGGACCAGACGTCTGGCATCTTGAACTAGATATCTAGGAGCTTGAAGTTTGAAACCGGAAACACAGTCAAAATTTAACACCCTGCGTCAGACATTTTGGTGCTTAGTAAATATGAAATCCTAAGACTGGAGTCAAACATCGTGCAACGAGGGTCAGAAGTCTAGGTAACTGCAGCTTTTGCATCTGATTCTTTGCCAGACATCTAACATCTTAGGTTGGGCGTCAAAGTCATTGAAAATTGATTATTTTGCTTAAGTTTCTGGTGGATCTGTGTGAAGGTTTCCAAGGGAAAACTGGTAATTACCGTAATGAAAACACTCCATATATAATCTATTTTCATATTCAAAGAAGATACATCCAAGAGACTTGTTTAAGGGTAATCCAAGATGTGACATCCCACATCCGTTAATGTCACTCTTTATCAAAATGTATTAAGTTTCGTGAAGCGTTATAGGTAAACAAGAACATAAACATTACAAGACAGACGTAAAATAATAGTGGAATTTAAAACTTTATTTAACAGAAAACGTCGTGGTCCAAAACATGGTTGCATCATAAGTCTGAAATACTGAAAACATAAAACTTATGTCTTGTACAAAAATCATCATCATAGTACAATAATACATAAAAGAGCATAATCCCCAAAATATAGCCATAGTAGAGCCAAATATGAAATCGTGCAATACATATAAGCAGCTTCAAGCGGAATGAAAGAGGGATCCTGATCAAGCTTGAGTGTTCCCACCCTGAGAACTTAGGGAGAGGGGAGGGGGGACGGAAGAGAAAGAAGAGAAAACAAAATAGGTCAGACATAAAGTCTGACGAGTCCAGTTACTTTTAGCATATAAATAAGTAAAAGCATCATAACAGACATATAAGTTGGATAGAGATAACAATGTATAAGGCAGGTATGACAAGGTAAACAAGATAAACAGAATATAACATGCAATGCGCTTCTCTAATACTTTTATCTGCACCATTACTAGTACGACAAGAACAAGATGATCCCAAACAAGACAAGATAGTAAACTTAGGTGTACGTCTAATGAGAGGCTTTACCCCCATACAATAAATGGTAGCACAACTGAACTTACCGGTGTTACACCTAAGGATAATAACGAGCTCCTAAACAAGCGAGACTAGATGTACCTTAATTATTACCCTAATCGATCGGCTCCCTAACTCCGTAGGTACCATGTGCTGGCCCCACAGTAGGATGTATCACTTCCTAAAGTGGCAACCATTTGTTTACAGGATGTGCACAACCATATCTACTTATGTCACAACGTCTTATCTTCCCAAGCAGGTGGACCCATGCACGCACATGACCCCAATGGAACGCGCCATCGGACACCTTTTTCCCAAATGACCTCTTATAATCAACTCAGTAAGCGTGCCCTGACTCCGACCTTGTTCGGAGTACTCGTTTGATACCTATATGGGCTACTGACTGAAACGGATCTCACATACCTATATGTGGGCATATATATATATATATATATATATATATATATATATATATATATATATATATATATATATATATATATATATATATTACCCACCGCCCCAAGATTTACTTAACTCTCCCACTGATTCAAGAAAGTTTGCTTAACCCCTACTCAAGTTAACATGTTCATGTAATCCCTATGGATTCAAACAGGTTAAGTATTACAAGTTAATTACCATTTATTCATTTATGGTTATAATGCACTAGACCTCCCACATTAAGCCTACCATTTGTGGATGCTGGATATGTCGGATGGTTCCAGACAGACTTCTTCCACAAGTCGGACTTAACCTCGTGTCTTAGCACGCTACATGTACGTTTATGCACTTGGACCTCTCACATTAGATTCACCACTTATGGTCGCTGGATATGTTGGGCGGTTCCGGACAGACTTCTCCACAAGTGTAATCTAACCTCCTGTCTAAACGCGGTTACAGTTTCTAATTATTGTAAATCTAGACATTTTCATTACCAACCAATTTTCATATTTATTATGCCCCAATTCTCCGTCTGATCTACGATACAAGTTATGCCCCAAATTTAGATCAAGATATAGATTATGCTCCAAATCCCAAGTTTTGGCTCAAGGTACAAATTATGCCCAAAATTCCCGATCATGTTTTTCAATATGAATTATGCCCCAAATTAAGCATTCCCAATCGTTCCCAATTTCGTGCGCTCGCATATTTCAGCGATAGGCCTAAGCTCGAAGGTAGCATGGCAATAAAACCAAAAAAGGGAAAGAGGGAGAGAAGAGAACAAGAATAGGCATAACGAATAAAAACTGGCATAAAATGACATAATTAGGCAAACTAGCATAATAGGCATAAGGTGACATGATTAGGCAAACTAGCATGATAGGCATAAGGTGACATGATTAGGAAAACTAACAGAATAGGGATATCTTGAATAGACATATGAGATATAAACAGTAAATTAGATACACAAGTTATGGCAGATCTGAGTGATTCAAATAGTCATAGGTTTAGATCCAATTCATAGACATGTCAAGATAACTTTTAAGTGTTTACATCTAAAAATAACATAGACTCACTGTGATTGGATCTAAAGAGCAAAGAATTAATCGTAGATGATGAAGCACAGATCTCTGAATACGTATAGTTTGCTGTTGAAAAAAAAATAGGCTATTTTACTCTGAGTTGGGGCAGCACCTCGTTGTCGCCATTGATTTAAATGAATAAAACAATGGGATTAAGGCCCTATTTATAGCATAGGGTCAACGAATTTGGTCAGAAAACAAGTCTAGATACGCAGAACTGAATCTGCCTCGGATCGGGGGGGTCGACATGGGTGTCGACACCCCTGTTGTGGTGTCGACCCATGGGTCAACACCCCTAGGGTGGGTTCGACCCCTAACAGTCAGAACTCCCGCCCTATCCCGTGCATTCTGCTTTCGAATTATTTTGAATGATTTGAATTGTTTGGTATATATATAATTCGCTTGTGCGTATACAAACTTCAAACCTTAATATCCTCTTCGTACGATGTCCGTTTTACGCAAACTTGATGTCTATCTTAAGAAGAATTCCGAGACGAATGCAATGACGTAGTCTATTTTACTTAATTCCAAATATTAAATTAAGTATTCTTTAATCTATCATTTTAATGTGTTATATAATTACGAGGTGTTACATAAGGTGAATAGGGTTTTAATTTGTCTATTTCTTCCATTCTAATCTTCACAAATCATAATTTTAAGCATATATCAGGTGATCATTGTATCAGTCTTTTATACTTTTCTCATCGTGGTAATAAAATATCACTTTAAAGTAAGTGAACACTAACAAGTCGTCGGTGGCTGGCGGAGAGCCACTGTATATGATTTATTCTATCATTATTGCTTGTTTTAGATTGGATATTGTTATTTAGATTGGTTAATTGTTGTTTGGTGATTGAGATATTATATTTGGTTGCTTTTGCAAGTTTATCATCGATCTAGTCTTCCGTTGAGTATGTGATTTTGGGTTTGAGTTTGGCATTTTATTTTGAATTTTGCAACAACATAAATGGTATATGAAATAGGTAGTTAGTCCTTACAATTTTATATAATTCTGTTCCCCCAAACTGCACTCTATTTAGTTTCTTGTCCCTTTTGATGCGCCAATGAGGCAGCTCGCTTATTCTTAGTTGCCACAAGCAAATTCAAAAAACACAACCCAAATCCCAATCTAACCACTCATATTTTGGGGTAACTTTTGTTATATTTGTATTTATCTCATTCCCCGCTACATTTTGTACTTTTATGTTTATATTTTATAGGCAAAATGTCGCACAGAACTACTCACAAAAAAACTTAAAATTTGATATGATGGAACCATAGCTGAATTCTTACGTGGCACGATTGATGCTTAGCAAGTTGTTGGAAAGAAAAATAAGCGTTCATAAGAAAATAGCTACGCACTTACCGAAGTTTTGCATACTTTTTCTAAGTAGTAGTAATCAACGAGCAACGTCGCTGCAAATACGAAGGACTGAAGAAACGGTAGTCACATTGGCAAAATTTGTGCACCAAAATGAATGCTAGCTAGGATCTCATAATAAGAATAACTAATGGCAGCAAGCAACGGTGGGTCAAACGTGAATATAATTTTTGTGTGATGCTAAGGCATCCCAGTATCCTCCTCCTAATACCACAATTAAAAAAATTGGAAATCATTAAATTTTGTATGCTTTTTAATACCACATTACCTTTCTATTCTAATTCCTCACTCAACCAGTATTTGCCGAACTAATCACGTAATCAACCCTAATTTGAAAACGCTAATCATCAACAATCGTTGTCTACTTCATCTTTCCCGTGGAAAAATTCAAATTTTTACCATTTGAAGCTCTAAACTTACTTGATTGAGTTGACTATGGTTGAGACAACGATATATCTGCAACTTTCTTCTTTCTCGGCATTGCTACGGCATCAAACAATTTATCGTTGATCGTTGAATAGAAGAACTAGGGTTTCAAAATGGAACGAATGAGGAACGAATGAGAGATGAAAGGGAAATAAGGTAACGGTGGTGTGGTAGCCTCTATTTTTTACGTGAGGTATTAAGAAGAGTGTAATGATAATTCTTATGATATTTTTTAGTAGCGGTAATAGAAAGAGTAAATTGAGGTGCCCTTAGCACCACACTAATTTTTTGTAATGCTAAGCTTTTTACTTACGAGTTTTATTAGTGATTTTTGTTCCCTTTTTTTAGGAGTTCAACCCCACTACTATGAATTACACCAAAAAACAGCAATTAGGAGTATTAGGAGTACCAGCAAATTATGGGTGCATTTTTGACGAACGATAACAAAACATTTAAGCGTGACATTTGAACGGGGTATTTGAGCGTTGCACTGTTGCGAACGAGTAATGTGTTTTTTGTTGGGAACGCGGTATTTGAACAGAGTATTTGAACAGGGTATTTATTTGTTAAATTATTTGTTTTGAATTAATTAAATACTAATTTTTAATTGGACCGTTAAATCTAATTAGCGTATGTGTTAAAATCATTTTAAACAACAATATAATTGATGCAAATACATTATAACAGCATCAAGCTTTAACAGTCTACAAAAAAAAAAATTAAAAAATGACATTAAGCTTTAACAAATAGTCTACATTAGCCATGAAGCATTAATAAACAGTATACAGCAAAACACTAAAAAATGAGGTGAATGTGGGACTTGATCCCTAAGCATGTGCATTTACCAACCAAGCTACGTATATTTTCATTAGTAAGTAGGATCGGATAAATTAATGGACTTGCATCCACGTGAGCAGTTCAATTTCCAGCGATCGCTCAATCGTGGCCTATGGAATACTACGTTCAAGCGTCCGACGCCAACTGAAAGAAAACGTGGCACAAAATGACTGCGAACGGGCCTATGTCTGCGGCTACTTTTACAACTAGTGTGGCATTCACTTTCATACATATTTAAGGTCCAGTTGTACCATAGTTGTACAATTGTATTCAGACATATTTGTATACATCAAATTACTAACATTCATTCAAAATTGTCTTTTTTATTATAACATTTTAAATTACATAAATTATAAATAATTTAAGCAAGAAAATACGAAAAGGAAAACTTTAGTTTCATTTTCGAATGGACATTTTGAAGACTATATTAATATAGCATGCGATAAAATAGATGTTATATAAATTGTTCAAATGCCAATTTTTCGTGCTTTCCCATTTCACGCATGAATGACGTATTTATGCATCAATAATTTGTGTGTGTTCCATTTTATCTGTACAAGATGTTGAGATAATCAAACAACATATACAACATAACATATTAACCAACACTGGAAATTAGCAGGAAGAAAATACCGTTGAATCCAGATATTAAAACTATATCGAACAAATTACAATACCACATGAGTAGATGAAGAGATCCATAACGGTACTCCATATGACTTGACTAGTTTATGATATAAAGAGCTCAAAATAATGAATCTCATTTTTCTGGCGTATCACTAAGTCCAGTAAGCATTGTGTGTGTGTGCGTATATATATATACATACACACACATATGCATTTATATGTTTATTTGATCTAAGCACTCATTTCGGAATTTTCTCCCAATTTCAAATCCATTACCTTTAAGATCTCAAGTCCATAACGTTACAAATGTCACTTGAGCTAGTGTTCCTTCGATCGTTTTATTACTTACATCGCTCATGGTATGCTCGACTCTTTTATTTCGTCAATGTATGTATTATGTTTTTATCTCTAAGAATGAAACTATTATGTATTTAACCTGGTGTCCAGCAACCGTATTTCCATATGACTACATCGCATCAAAGAAGTTTTTCAAAGCCTAGAAACCCATCCTCAATAAAGATTGAAAGTTCAATTCTCAAATTTACGATCAATTTATTGTTATTCATAAAAGTGTCTCCAACATTAGCATATTAAGCACCATGCTAATTAATATCTCCCAAGCTTTCAAGAGGCAAGAAGGCATTTGATGGTAATATAGACATGGAACCACATAAATGAGTTTACTTGCCTTTGTTGTAGAGTCTTGTCAGGTGACACTAATGGAAGTTCGTATCCTCATAATGTTAGATGGCTCAAATCCTATACATAAATGAGCATTATATTCTCTTAAATATACAGTTGCATAAAATACTGTTCTACACATATGCACAAACCTAGGAATGTAGCTTATATCCTGCTTCCCTGGGGTTATGAGGAAAATAGCTAGATGTAGTCTTGACTCAATCATGGAAGATGAGTTTTGTAAGTAGAGTATTAGACAAACTTACTCAGATTAAAATAAAGAAAAACTGTTGGATTTAACAGGTTCCACTAAACTCAAAGCTTCTGAAAGAGCTTGCTGTAGGAATACTGGATGGTCCTCAATGCATGCATGTCCTTGTTCTGCTGCCATTTTATTCAAAACTCTCCCAACAATCTGCAGGAAAATTTAGCAGCGCTGGTTAGCTATCTATGCTAGGTTGCGGCTGTCTTCTGTTTAATGTCAAGACAGTCGCTTGTTTTCTGATACTTGATTCAACCCGTGGTGAAACAAAAAATTATGTTTGAAGATGTCATATCAAGAAATTGAAATGGTAATTCCAAGATAAAAGGATAACATTGTAGTCATCTAAATCCACAGGAAAGAAGAAAAATAACGAGCACCAATGGCGTCCTTTGAAACAAAATAATGGGTTTTGGAACGAAGGAAGTTGAAGCAAGACCTTTCGTGCGTATCCACCATATGCTATTCCACCGATCAAAGCTTGCTGTGAATTAGCTTGATCTTGTAGTTTCCCTGATAAGTTGAATACAAAATTTGCATTTATTTCTAGAATAATCTGAACATGGAAGGATGCAGTAGATTTCTTGTTGAAGCCATCTTCAACTTTAATATTGTAAAGTGGTAGACTGTGAGGCTGAAAAGTGACACATTTATCCTTGGAACTTATCTGCCAAAAGCTCTTTTAACTAAATAAGCAAATCAACTCTAGTGTACAGGAACACTAGCAAGTAGTAAATTGGCAAGACCCCCTAGAATGTGCATTGAATCCCGGGTTTGAAACTCCAGATGCCAGTTATTTTTTTTAAATGAAATAAAAATACGCTCCAATAAATAAATAAAATTTTACGCTAAAATCCTTATCCACACATCCCTCTGTGGGGGCAACATAGAGCTTGGTGGACATCTTTCTAAGAATAGAAATAACTTTTTGTTACATGCGACCAAACTCTTATGTATATGTGTGTATCTTTAAAGACCATTCATTTTTCCAATCTACGCCCATTATCCACATAAAATGCGACACCCCAATACTGTGGATCATAGATATGACATATCAATAATATGCACACAGATAAGGTTTTAAAAGAGTATATACAAGGATGAGTATGATGATAACAATGCACGGTATGATGCTTTAGGCAAAGGGTTCTAAAAGTCATAAGTTCGAACCTAGAAATATCATAACGAATACTCTATTTGAATAAAGCATCGCACTTATTAAAAAATTAAAATGAAAAGGCATACACACAAATATCGACTAAACATACCAGGAATTTTTGAAGCCTTGAACAGTCCCACCCTTTTTAAACTATCAACAGTGTACGAATTTGTGCCACCAGCCAGCTGATAGAAACCTTCAAAAATTCAAGTCTAGAAGTCCCATTATTTAATATTTTCAAAAATATTCTATCACCTTTGGAAAAAAAAGGTGAGGTCGACTTACCATAAGGTTTGTCATGCTGAGACACCAAGCGAATTGCAAACTTGATTGTATCCTTTGTACTGCCACGACCAATATCACCACTCATTGGTCTTCCATCTAACTGTACAGGTATGAATTCACAACCCTTAAGAAAAGAGGAGAGGATATAGCTGCAATTTAATTCATTTTTATTTTTATTTTTTATGTTTGTAATATATATGATATACCTGCCACAAATTGTATGATTGAAGCTGAGGTTCCATTATTGAGTACATTGCGTGCATCATTCTGGTGGTTAGTTCTCCAGCATCAGGCAAACTTACCTACGTTAACATCACACTCATAGTTAGTTCTTCTGCATTAGGTAAGCTTATCTAAAGAAAAATCTCTTACATAAAGAAATCAAAATATTATTTGCATTTTTTTTTAAACCTTGCACTAAGTTTAGGTAGCAAACTAAACAGTTATATCAACCATCCAGTCATATTACCTAATGAGTAGTTAGCTGCAGTATTGATTAAATGTGATCATCTTAAATTTAAGGAAAGCAGTGGATATCCACCTTCGGATTAATGCTACCGTTTTGTTTTAAAATGCCAGTAGTCCACAAAACAAAGAAAATTTTGCATTAAAGCCTCTAAAATGTTGAAGGTTTGCTCCAAATCATTCCAAAAAAGGACAAGCTGACATTTCTCTAGGGTTTGATTCGTATATTTTAATGCTTCAAGTGGAGCATAGAAAAGTTCCTTGCACGATTCACAACCTTTATTTTGTTCAGTTAACATTTTCACTACAAAAAAAATCAAAAGAAATACCACTATACAATCAACACACTCCAGTTTCACCCTAAATCAACACACTCCAGTTCCGATGCCTTCTATGGATCTTTGCTCCTCTCTTTATACTTGCTCTTTCAGCATCTTTCTTTTCATAGGTTTAACACTTGTAATATTATAGGGTGTATCTGTCCAATTTTATGTGAGGATGTGTCCTCAATTATCCACTTTTTGGTTTTGTGTTTGAATCTTGGAATAGTAACATAAATTATCGGTAATGAACATGATGTGTTGGTAATGTTGGATAGTCGTAATGAACATAATATGTCGGTAATGTTGGGTAGTTAGATTGAGGAAAGGTGGTCCACCATGCTTCTGTTTAGTCTTGAAGGATAAGGTTGGCCAGTGATTCATCATCAAATGGGTCTGTGCCTAAAGTATCACTCATCATAGAATCTTATCTGCTTCTTTATTTTTCAACTTGCTCTTCGAAATATTCTTTTTAAGCGATTGCTCCAATTGGTCCAAAATATTTAAACCATCTATGAACCTTTGTACTTTGATAATTCTGTTTGAAGACGGTTCAAGTTCAGACAAGTAGTCGAACACTAGAATTGTTTCTCCTTCTGTGAAAAAATGTGCTCCAATTTCTCCTTTACTGATTGCTTCAATAAAGAATTTCTGAGCTGCTCTGAGTCTTTCATCTTCTTCGCTGAAGTCTTTTATGCATGACTTAATAGAATCATGTTGTGGATTATCTGTAACCCAATGGATTTCCCACAATTGCACTAAAAGGAATAGACGAATATATTGCATTTCTTCCCAAATGCTCCATATTTGAAACATGAACATGGTAAAAAAAACTGCTAGAATACGTAGTAAGCTTCTCTTTGCAAATATCTGGAATACAATCTACATAATCTTCAGGATGGCTTGTATAAACATAGATTTCAAGAACCAATCTCTTTCTAATATGTTTTTTGTATCTTTGAATATCTGAAAAGCATGCAAGTAATCATGGTCTTCTGTTGTTCAGTATTAACTCTTCTTTTTCTAAAAGAGTTATTAATTCAGTGTCTTCCAGTTGTTTGAAAAACAGAATAAATTAGCTTTCTTCAATTAGGTGTTGCTAGTACAAGGATATCATGTCTTGTCCTGTCATTTCTGCTTCTAATTCATTGATTTTTGTATTATCAATCCCATAGAGTTTAAGTAATTCAAGAAAATCTTGAATTCTTAAATTCACAAAATCTGAAGTTTGCATTTGTGCAAATATGGTTTTTAACTCACTTTGAGCAGCTGTGTTGTAGGTAAACAACTCTGCTTCTTTTAAATTTAGCGCCTCCGATCTGAAAGTACTAGAGTATAAAGATAATCTTTGTACTATCCTTTGTGTATCTTGAATTTTTTTATCCTTTTGGGATATAGTATTTTTTAATCCTAATTTTTTTTTCTTGTTGTGTTAACCAGAAATTTGCGGCTCTATGGTCAAATGATTGTATTGCTTTAAAGCAACCATTAAAGTTTTCGTACGAAACTGGATTAGATTCTTTCATTTCTTGATTATACCAATCTTTTATGACCGCAGAGGTATTAGGGTTTTTGTATTCCTATGGGAGCAGTAGCTTTTGCTTTGTTCATTGGAACAAATTTCTAGACTCCAGTGGAAGTCGTAGCTTTGACTTTATCTGTTGCCATTAGTTTAGACTGTCCGACTTTTTCGTTATCTTCTTCTGTGGGAGAAAGTGTCTGAGAAGAAGAAGCGTCATCTGATTTGGCCTTTTAAGAAGATTTGATTTGTTGGAAATTTTCTTGTCTTTTCATTTTTTTTTCAAATAATTCTTTTTCCCTTTTAAGGTCTTCTTCGTCAATCTCATAACATTGCTAGTCTTATTCTTCGAAAATTTTCTTCAGGATTGTTAACCATTTTTCTTTTCAAAAACTGAGCAATATACTTGTTATCAGTTTCGATTATAAACTGTCTATGCAAAATGTAACTCTTTAAACTTTTGATTGCTATCTTAATAGCTTATAATTCTTTGTTATAAGTAGCATATTTGAGTTGAGTCCCGTTAAATTTTCCACAAGAGTATGGTACAACCTGGTTTTGTTTCGCAATTAACACATGCCCAATAATTGTCAGATGCATCAGTTTGGAGTGTAAAAAGTTGTTCTTCCAAAGGAAAATAAAGGACTTTTTGATCCTTAGTTAGATCTTTTATTTTCTTTATTTTCTCTTCTTCTTTTGGATGTAAGGAAATAGGAGTTTTATCTGTATTCCATCTTCTTGGTTGTTCTCCACTTTGTTGTTTATATTTAGCTTGCTCTTCGATAAGCCTTTTTTTGTAAATTTTGTGTTTTTGCAGATAGATTATGAATAAATTTTCTACCATAGTTTAATAATCCTAAAAAGCTTTGAAGTTCTTTTAATGTTTAAAAGTATCGGGAAAATCTTTTATTTAGTATAAATATGTTGTTGAAGTTCAATTTGGCCATTCTTAATTTTTGTTCCCAAGAAAATCAACTTCTTTTTTAAACAATTCAATTTTTTTAGGACTAAGAATTACACCATTTTGTACTAAAATTTGGACTACTGCTAAAAGGTGTTATTTATATTCTTCAGCGCTATTAGAAAAGACTAAAATGTCATTTATATATACAAGCGTAAAAGGTAAATATCCAAACATAGAATTCATCCATTTTTGAAATACTTGGAGTGCATTTTTCAACTCAAAAGGCATAACTAGTCATTCAAAATGTCCTTGAGGGCAACTGAAAGATGTTAATTCAATAGATTGTTTATTAGAGTCTTAATTGCCAAAATCCAGATTTAGCATCAAATTTGCTATAATATTTTGCTCCTTGAATTTGCTTAGTTAAATGTTCAGCAGATTGAATAAAATATCCATCAAATTTTGTATGACTATTAGGTTTTTTATAATTTATTACCATTCTCGCTTTTCCTGTTTTTATCCCAACATGATTTCTAACTAAAAATGTTGGAGACGAATGAGCACTAAAATTCTTTTGTATAAGTTTTAAATCTAAAATATCCTTTATTTGCTTTGCACGTTCTTCTTTATCTGTTGGTGAAACCATAATGTTGTTTACTCGAATTTTGATATCTTTATATTGTTCCATTAATTCTATTTTGCAATACCTTGGTGTTTTATCTAACCATTTTAATGGATTGTCTGAATACAAAGGTTCAAGCATATTATGAATTAATATTTAAATTCATTATATGTCTTTATGTTGTAAGTGCAAACCGTTGGCTGCACTAAAGTTGGAATTTTTACATTTTCTATCAGAGTTTTAGGTTTATTATCACCACGTTGTGCTAGTGACGAATAATGGGTCGCAACTGTTGCAAGTAAATGAACTCTTGGAACTAAGGCTCCATCAAGTTCAAAATAGTGTTTATCATATAGAGGAAGATGACGAAGATTGTCCATTCCAAGAATACAATCAACTTCAAATTCTTTTGGAAGTAAAACGAAATCAAAATTGTAATTTTTGTTGTTTCCATGTATCAGGTATTTGTACTTGAAGTTTTTTGATTTTGTGATTTACAGGAACTTGTCTTCCCATAAAATCATTTAGCATTCCTTTTGTTGTCTAAATGTACCCAAAATTGTTGGAGAATAAATATTTTTTGTAATAGACTGGCTTCTGCACCAGAATTCAATAAAGCATGTATTGTAAATTCCTAATAATCAAGAACACATATTGTTAATGGAAGATATATATATATATATATATATATATATATATATATATATATTAATTGGGCTTTTCTTTTTAAGACCAAGATATCTAATCATAATTTCTTATATTTTTGGAAGGAACCTTTGTCACCATTTGGTTCGGTTCTTGTTCATTTTGTTTATCAAGTATTTGTATGGTCTTTCCTTCCATTGGATCAGGATGTCTAAAACTCATACGACAATATATTTCTCTCAGAATATCAGAAGTAAGTTCAACTTCAGATAAAGATTGTGATCTTTTTAATTTATCTGAGCCTTCCTCGTACGACTATTGTCTCTCGTATTGTTTCTTGTCTCATTTGCTGGCATTTACGGTGTGCAAGGAACAAGGCAGTCTTCGATGACACCCTTATGATATTTGGTCTCATCATCAGGAGGATTTCTAATGATATTCATTTTGTGTTCGGCGGTAGGCCACCCAGTGGATCGTTGAACACTTCGTCGTTTTCCCTTGCTCATGGTCTGGCCATCTCTTTGGGCTCGAGACCGCCGGCGGGTGTGGGTTGAGGGCTAGGGTTCGTGTTTTATTTTTAGGTTTGGGGAGGTGGTAGGATCTGCAGCTTGGCTAGCATGATCGCCAGGCTATGTTAGTGTCTAGAGTTAAATGTCGCTTGAGTCGTCTGAGCCTTCCTCTAGCACATTGCGAGGCTTGTTTCCGTTACTGACTCCGACCGAGACGTGTTACTACTTTCTCATCCTTTCCTAGGAGTTCAGCTTGGCTTAGCTTCTTCGGGATCATGTTATGCAGCTCAAGCTGTGTTCGACTTCTGTTGGAGCTCGCTTCTGTCTTTTGTGTTAGGGATTGAGATGTTGTTGATGATGGTTTTGATGACAACAACCTTGTTTCAATTATTATTGTTATAAAATATATACCAACACTGTTATCTATAATATATATATATATGTATATATATATATATATATATATGTATGTATGTATGTATATACAGGAAATCTATGCAGGTATTGATTATTGAAGACTGTACAATTCAGAGAATCAAGATTTCAAAGTAGAATAGTTCAAAATACAAGACTCATAAGTATCAAGAATTCATGAGTTCAAGAAATATAAAGTAATTGTATCTAGATATCTTGTTAAAACTCTGGTTAGCACTGAATTCTGATTTCAAAATTAGTTCACTAATTTCAAATGATTTCAAAATTACTTCCTTGTTTTTAAATTTATTTTCAGTGTTATTAATGGCACACGGCGCGCAAACCCTCTCTGGAGCCTTGGCGCACGGCGCGGCAAATGGTGCGCGCCTTTTTAATTTACTGCGCATGTTTTTTTAATATAATTAATATTTTAACAAAAGATTTAAAAAAAATCTATTTTTTGCTAAAATATACACAACAAATTTTTTTATGTATTTTACCTAAAAAAAAAGCATAGAATTTCAAGTACAATAGTTTTTAAATCAAAAATAATAATACACATCAAAAATGAGCTAAAAAACCGAATCTCTTCACTCTTGCTGCTCTAGCAGCAACACACCAAGTCAGGTCATCCTCATCGTCGAACACAAGCTCATCTTCAATATCGGTCATATATTCAGTTAACCATTAATTACAATTATCAGTATCATTCAAAGATACTGGACCAACAGTGTCACGAATATTATACATTCTTTTTAATGCTCGATTGTATTTAACAAATACCAAATCATGAAATATTTTTATGTTACAGACAAATCGTACAAAGACATTGGACATATTTACGTATATGCAAAAATAAAATAAAATCCAAAGGTATGTTTCAAAGCTGCTTGAATGCTTATCTTATGAGAATATATTTTTCTTCCTCCAAAATTGCTTCTCTTGATATATCGTTCACGGCTTCAGAGTTTCATTCATTTGCTTTTGCATCAATGCTAGACAATATTTTATGATCTTTTATACATTAAATTATATACTTCTGACAATACTAAAAGGAATCTAAACTAAGTTGGATAATAAAACATATGTCAGTTCTAAATATCGGCATACTAAGATCAGCCAATTACATCATTGAAAGGTTATTAACTCGCTAATGATAATCGCATAGGAAATAATGATGATGTAATTATGTTTTCATATAACTAAAAAAAGATATTAACAATTTTTTTCATATTTCATATCATCATTATGATAATAATAATAATAGTAGTTGTGATGGTGTTTTTAGTGATGGTAAGAGTATTTGTAGTAGTAGTAATAGCAGTTTGAAATGCCAAAAAACAAAACAAAAAACCATAAAATAAAGAAAAGACGCATCATTTTGCGCCATGCGCCATTTATGCGCCGCGCGCCATTTGGTGTGTCTTTCATATGCGTCGCGCCGCAAACAAAAATGGCGCAAACGCCGTGCTTCGCCGCGTCGTGCGCCATCGCGCACGCCGCGGCGCGCCTTTCATAACTATGTCTATTTTCAAAATTACTTCCTTATTCTAAATCCATACCTCTTTATTCTTGAATCTATTTTAACTCGTGAAATTTATTTTAACTTTTGTTTTAAATTATACTTTATTTCTTAATATATATTTCAACTTCTGATTCAAATATTTTTACTTATAGATTTAATGCTAATTTTATTATAGTTACTTATGTTTTCAATTTCATTATTTATGTTAACTTTTAATATATTCATAGTTTTATATATATACTTTTATATCATTTTGTATTCAGTTTTTAATCAATTTTAAATCATTCTATGTTTTTAATATATACTTTTTCCTTGAAAACTCTATTTTAATATAAAGGAATATAGTTTGTTTTAACTCAAGAATCATCATAATTTATTTAATCATTACTTGATTTAATTCAAAAGGTTTATTTGAACAAAAACATGTATATGTCGACATATACATTTATGTATGTCGACATATGTGCCATTGGTTTTATTTTTAAATTTGATAAAGTTGAGTCTTTTGAATTCAAACCTTTTCTGAATGGTTGTGCCTGTTTGAAAAACTATAAATAGACTTCAGATTTTGAGGTTTTTTAATAATTAATCATCATCTTTTTCTTTCTTTCCCTCCTTGTCATTATTCTTCTTAATATTTTAAAGATCTATACCTATACTCGGTCGATTGTCAAGAGAATTATATCAAACTCTTTCTCCTTCAACTCTCCATCAAACTCTCTCTAAAATTTAAGTGTTATTCAAGAGTTATAGGTTGTCTGTAATCAAAGATAGCATGATCAAGTTCTATCAAGTCAATACTTCAAAACTGATACTGAGGAAAGGAGTGATTGTAGCATGGAAATCAATTAGATGTGATTATAGCCTGGAAATCAATTAGGTGTTCTTGTATCCTGCTTAAATCAAGAGAGCGCCCTGTGCTCGGAAGCAGGTGGTGGTGGACCTCGTGGCCATTGAAACAGAGGATTGTAATTTGAAGATTATATTGAAAAGAAATCTGCACAACCCATAGTTATGTGGAACTGGATGTAGGGTAACTCTGAACCAGTATAAAATCCCGGTGTATACTTTCTTTTTACTGTTTTTTGTTTTTATTTTCTGCATCTGTGATTGATTCTGTGACTATTGATACCTATGATTTGCATAAACATTCTGATAAATCTAAAAAGATTTTAAGAAATTAATAAAATCTATAAAACACTATTCATCCCCCCTCTAGTGTTTAGCTTGCCTTAAGGTCCTTAATCTGCATCCCCGACATTTTGGGTTGTCCATTAGAGCCTATGTTGTGTTTTATTGCTTTTGTTTGCATTTTCTTTGTATGTTTAGTTTTATGTTATAGTGGTGTTAACATGCTTTTTGATCGAAACTATCACACGTAAAGATCCTGGTTAGCAACGCACTCAAGCGTTAATAACAACGTCACAAAACACAAAGCAATTTGGATGAAGTCGCGACGTAAACATAAAAATGGCCCGAAACTACTTTAGATGGCCTCTTTTGGGCCCGAAAACATGGATTACGGTGCTTTGTACCATAACTTTTGTAGCCCTCTGAGTTAGCTTCAGGCACTACTTTCGTTTGGCCTAAACGGCCGTACGGTTTGAAAGTTACATCCGTTTCCATGAATGTGTGCAGAAAATTGCATCACCTTGTACATCGCATCACCAGTCTCGCATCACCATGCACATCGCATTGCATCACCAATCTCGCATCACCTTCATAATCTCGCATCTTCCACATCGAATCTCTTTGCCTCGCCTCGCTTCCCTTCAATCGTCGCAGCTCGCATCCCCCTGGATGTGAATGCACAGGCTCGCATACCTCTGGGATGCGAAATTCGCATCCTCTAGGACGGATGCGAAATTTCCTAAAACACGAAATTTTAGGGACCAAGATGCGATTTTTCACTTCACCAAGGCTCGAATGCGATTTTTTGGATGCGACGGGGATGCGATTCGATTTTTCGTATCCAAGCATCGTGTGATGCGATTTTTGTATCCAAGCATCATGTGATGCGATTTTTCGTATATGGGCTATGTGGGGTGCGATTTTCTGACAGTGGACCCTAAATCTCACTACTTCTACCTAACTCACTCACCTATAAATACTCCCAAGCTTAGCACTCACGGAGGGAGGGATTTTTTACACTCTTGAAGCTCTCAAGCACCATTAATGGCTTCCATCTTTCTCATAGATATTGGACATAGAATGGACCACTAAAACGTTGCATACACGTTTTCCTTCAACTCTTGGACATTTACACTATTTTTGGACATATTTGATTTCTCGGACATTGTTGACCAAGTCAACACCCTTTTCACTCAAGGACGAAGAAGAAGAAGGGCATTTGAGTCAAAGTTCAAAATTAACAATTATTTTGTTGTTCTATTGTAATGCTTTATACACAAATATTACCCGAACTTGTACAGCTTTGTAATCATATATTATCTGATGAATGATTACTATTAAGTGGACGTAGGCATTAGTGTCGAATCACTATAAAAAGTTGTGTTCTCCCGCATTACTTTATTTTGGATTTGGATTACCGTGTTGCTGATACACAAACACTTGGGTGTTGGCGTGCGTTGAGTCCACGACAATTCTCCACGTCAACAAGTGGATTGTGCGTTGCGTGCTATCTTGGACTGTTTTTGTGAATCATTAGAGAAAGATGGTTTTTCTCCATTTTTGTTGCCAAAAAAAAAAAACATTAATTAAGATAATAATGTAAGCCTAACGTTTTAAAACCTAAAACTGAAAAGCCTAAGTTTTGCTTAAAAAAAAATTACTAGTTAGTAACGTTTTGACATATATGGTGGAGTAGTTTTACTAAAATAAGAAACAAAATAGTTTTTATGTTATTTATGGGTCAGGTATATAGACCTAGTCGATAAGGTCTTGTCGATAGCGACGTTGTCGATCGGCGCTGGATACTTACTCGATATATGATGTATCAGAGCTTATCATTTCGTCCATATCGCTTATCAAATGGATCCTTGTCACCGAGGTCATTCCTTTTGTTTTAGAAGTCTACTGCTCCACTAAATCATGTCGTCTTCGTACACAAGCGATAAATTTATCGCTATAGTGCATGGATGATAAAATAAATTGTTTGTCGCCTTTGTTTTCAAGCTTGAGGCTTATTGTCTCTATATCCTATCGATATGTCAATAAGGCTTGATTCCTCTGATTGTTTTCAAAGAACTTGAGGCTTATCGCATTTATCCTTGTAATCACTCGTTAGTATCAAAAAGTTAGAATTTGACTTGTTTTCAAATTTGCTTTCAGATTATCACCTCTTATCTTTGTCGTCATCGATTTAATCAATAAGATGACTTTTCAAGTTGGTTTTTTAAAGTGCTTTGAGGTCATTGCCTCTATGGCTTGTCGTACATCAACTATGTCAACAAGTTGAATTTTGAACTGTTTTAATTCCATGGATGATTAACCTATGGACATGGTCGATAAGCTTTTGCCTAGCGATTTAGTTCTTTTATAGGGTATTGCCACTTGTTAAAAGGTCAATAAAGATAGGGTCGACAAGTTTTGCTGAGCATGTTGATCTTTGCAGTATTGTTGGTGGTAAACCACATCTATGCTTGCATTATCAAACCAGTCGACAAGGGTGTCGACAACTTCTAATTTATGATGCATAACCATATTATCTTTTAATAAGTCATTAATGGAGATAAGAATGTTTGATTTTATATCATGTTGCACATGATTAACACAAAATTGAGGAGATCAATGAAAATTAATAATCATGTACATTGGAGATACAATAGGAGATGAATATTAAGGTTATCAATATAATAAAATATTCTTGGAATACAAAATCTAATATATTTGAGTGGTTTATAGTTATCCAACTGGTAAAACTATGACAAATTTGTGATGGTTAATCCATACGTGCAGATGGGTTCATAGTCACTTTACAGATGAAATTATGGGATGTGGATAGATAACTGATGTCCAGCAGAGAGTTACTTTATAAACTTTTATTTTTATATAACCAGGAGGGTGGTTAACCTAAATGGTTGGAGACGGGTAATCCTATTATATATTATAGGATGGGTAATCTCGGATTTAATAAACAAGTTGTTAACTTGTGCACAAATAGCTAACTCGTAATTAGGATGGCTAATCAAAAAACCATTATGACAGTTATTTAAGAAAATGGTGGATAGATAATCCACATTATGTTGCACGTTAGCACATCATTGACATTCATTGTTCTAATCGCTGTGAGCATAAGAGCACATGATTGGTTATTATATTACTTGATGCTAGTGAGAGGGAAACCCGTTTTTCTTTGCGACGTGATCTCGCTAGATATCTAATGGTTTCTAGATAACAGTTATTATTCATACTAGTCTATTGACAGCCCCAAGCTTTTGGTTTTCCTTTTAATTCTTGAGTACTCATTTGAGTAGATTAAGAAGTAGGGTTTTTAGTTTCTTATTTTCCAATGAATAAGCCAAGGTTTGAGGTTCTAGCCGGAACCCCGAGATTCTGCCCATCTCGGTCTGGTTCCGGTCGAAGGCGGGACAAAATTAGGGCCAAAGCTCGTCTCGCTTAATATTAGCCAAAACCAAAAAAGTTCAAATCAAGCAAGATCAGAAGCAGAAAAAGGAAGCAAAAAAGGCAATTGAATCGAAAATTATTGCAAATAAATTACCTAAAACCAAAATCGACTTGAACGAGTTAAGAAAGGAGCATCTGATTTCAATTGATAGCTGAGCTGAGCTGATTTGAGGGATATTTTTTTGGAATCGATATCAGTTCCGCTAAAAGATCGTGGAAGACAAACTCAATTTTAGAAAAAATGTCAAGAATGTTTCGGGAAGAAGATCGTGATTTTAGGGTTAGATATTGCAGAGGATGTTAGCTGTGTTGGAGAACGGAATTTTGATGACAACAACATTGTTAACATTATTGATTATAAAATATATACTGACATCTTTGTCCAGAATATATATATATATATATATATACGTATGTATGTGTGTGTGTGTATATATATGTGTGTGTATACAGTATTTATATGCAGGAAGCGAATACTGAAGACTGTACAGTTAAGAGTTTATAAAGATTCAAGACTAATGAGTATCAAGATTTCAAGAGTTCAAAATTATCAAAGTAACAGAGTCTAATTAGCATGTAAAACTCTGGTTAGCACTCTCAAAATTTTGTTATCATGTTATCTTTTTTAAATTAAATACAAAGTATTTCAAACTCTTTTCAAAATGATTTTAAATGATCTAAAGGTTTTACTTATGATTTCAAATATATATGTTTCTTATATAGTTTATATATATTATAAAATTGAATAATTATATTATATATGTTTATAATTATATAGTTTTATATCATATATATATATGGTTTTTATATTATATGTTTAAATAATAGTTTATGTGTTTTTATACTTAAGAAATTATATTTTAAACAACTAGTTTTGATTTAGGAATTTTCAGAATATATATATTGATTTAAATACTTTATAACATGATTTAAAATTTGAAAACCTAGCATATTCGACATGCATGTTCTTACATGTCGACATATAACGGTCATTTTTTTAAATTCAATAGGAAGTGTCTTCATATTTTGAAACGTTTCAGAACTGTTGTGACCTTTGGAACACTATATAAAGGCCTTATTTTCGAAAATTTTAACAACTAATATTCTCTTTCTTCATCATTACACTTACCACCATTATTCTACTTTAAATTCTTGATTTCTACACTTACTCTGCTGATTTCAATAAAAATTATATCATTCTCTTTCTATTCTCAATATTTATCAAATACTCTATGTTTAGGAGTGTTGTTCAAGAGTTCTAGGGCTATTTGTAATTGTTAAGGAAAGGGTGTGTTCCTTGTAGCTCATAAATCAATGAAAGGAAGCGGTGTTAACCTTGTAGCCGTGAAATCAAGGGTGTTGAGTTGGTGTTAACCTTATAGCCGTGAAATCAAGGGGATATGATATTAATAAAACTCTACGCAATCCAGCGTTGCGTGGAATTGGACGTAGGAGTAATCCGAACCAGTATAAAATCTGGTGTGTTATTTCATTTTCTGCATTTTATTTCTGTTTATATTTACATCTGTGATTGTTTTTGTGGTGATATTCCATGATTCATATAGTTGTTTGAGTAATTGTTAGTTGGTTGAAAAAAATTATAAGTTCTTTAAAACACTATTCACCCTCCCCCCTCTAGTGTTAGTTTTGCCTTAAGATCCGTGTTTCTCATCCCTAACAATTGGTATCAGAGCATATGTTTTCAAAATTTCATTATCTGAATTTTGGAAATATTAAATGGCAACCAACACTAGAATTGCTAGTGATAATAGTTCATTTGTAGAGAGTCAATCCACCGGTAGACCACCACTATTTAATGGCAGTAATTATTCATATTGGGCATATAGGATGAAAATATATTTGCAATCTATAGGATTAGACAGTTGGAATATCACACAGACTGAATATGTTGAACCCACTACTAATTTTGCACAATGGGCTAATGAACAAAAGGCTGCTGCACAGAGTAATTCTAAGGCTATGAATATATTATTCTGTTCATTAAATAGAAATAAATTTAATAGAGCATCAGTTTGTAAATTTGCTCATGATATATGAAAAATCTTGCAAGTCACTCATGAAGGAACAAATAAAGTTAAACAGACAAAGATATCAATGCTAACTAATCAAATTGAGTTATTTAAAATGAATCAGAATGAATATGTCTCTGATATGTACTACAGGTTCCAGGAAATCGTGCATTCGTTAATGGCTTTAGGAAAAATTTATTCTAAAGAAGATCAAGTCAGAAAAATCCTTAATTTTCTAACTCCAGAATGGGATCAGAAAACACTAGCAATTGAAAAAGCCAGTAATATCAGTGAAATGAAGATTGAGGAGTTAATAGAGAATTTGATGTCATTCGAAGTACAGCTACAGAAAAGAAAGGAAAATAAGTCAACAAAAAAGAAATCTATAGCAATTAAAGCAATAACTGACGGTTTTGATTCAAGCGGTGAGGATGATGAAGAAATTGCATTAATGACAATATATTTCAGAAAATTCCTGAGATATAAAAAGAGAAATAATTTTCAGAAAAACAATCAAGGAAGTTTGGGAAGAAACGGATGCTACAATTGCAACAAACCAGGTCATATAAAAAGGATGTGTTCATATCCTGATAAATTGAATCAACAAACAGACAACAATTCGTTAAAGAAGAGGAAAAGGGCATACGCAACAACTTTAGATGACTCGGATTCATCATCAAGTGATGAAAAGTCAGAAACTTGAAATTCAAATATGTGCTTCTCAGCGATTCAGGATTCATAAAATATCGAAGAAATGGATCTAAAAACCAGGTACGCCTTAATTAATAATTTTTGATTGAAATAATTGAATGGATGCTTATTTGCTTGCCTTGTTTGAAATTTGAATTCTAAAATTTGAAATTTAAATTCTAAAATTTAAATTTGAATTTTGAATTTTGAAATCTAAAATAATAAATATAATAATACAAATTAGTTTTAAAATATTTTTTAAAGATTAATATTATATCAGGAAATAATGAAACAGAAAACATAGAATATTAATATGATAAAACAAAGTCAAAAAGCAACTTGTCTTTTGAAAACACACATGTATGTCGACATGCATAAATGTACATGTCGACATATACATCAGAAATTGAAATTGAAATTTTGAGTTTCAAAAGTTTAAACTTTCAAACTTCCCTCCATCTTTTCACCAACTCTTAAGGTCCGAAAATGTGTCCTTATACTCAGAAAAATGTGTCCATTCACTCTCTATTTATTTATCTATTTTATTCTATTCTCTCTACCTCTAATTCAAAATTCAAAACTGCTTTCTTCATCGTATTCTCTTCAGAACTTATCTTTAATGGCTTCCTCAAGTACACCAAAGACCATGAGACTCACTAAAACTTTCAAAGGTCATCTCTATAACGATTCGGAGGCTATACAAGCATATATTGATTATGTTGCTAATGGAAAAGGCAATACGAGATCTTTTGCTATCTTAAAAGATTTTCCTTCTTATGAACTTCGTTCTCTTTTCGAACAAAATGAAGTTTTAAGTTTGATTGATTCTCAGGATAACGATGAAGTACGTTACCTGAATCTCGTCAAAATGTTTTATGCGAATTTAAATCGCGGTTTTTATAATGGAAATGAAAATCAAGTTTGGAGTAGTGTGAAAGGCACTCAAATTATTTTGGATTGTGATATTTTGGGAACCATTTTAAATTGCAAGAAAACGGACTACGATTTTTCGGATTTTGAAATTGATGAACATAATTTGGAAACGTTTCATCAAATTTTTGAAAGCGATGAACATATGAATTTTAAAAATCGCTTTTTCCGCTCAAAGCAAGAATTGTTAACCTCCTTCTTCAACATGCTCTCACTCCCCGTTCCGGAAATTTTAATAACCCTACCGTTAAGGTCCAAAAAGCTCTTTTTACCATCTTTGGCACTTATGATATTAATTGGATCGATGTGATTTTGAAAGAGTTTAAACCCAAAGTAATTGTTAAGGAAAGGGTGTGTTCCTTGTAACCGGTAAATCAAGGAACGCGAGCAGTGTTAACCTTATAGCCGTAAAATCAAGGTTGTTGTGTCGGTGTTAACCTTGTAGCCGTGAAATCAAGGGTGTTGAATCGGTGTTAACCTTGTAGCCGTGAAATCAAGAGGATTGTAATTGGATTCTAAATATTAATAAAACTCTCTGCAATCCAGCGTTGTGAGACTGGACGTAGGAGTAATCCTAACCAGTATAAAATCCGGTGTGTTCTTTCTGTTTGTATTTACATCTGTGATTGTTTCTGTTGTGATATTCAATCTGTGATTCATATAGTTGTTTGAGTAATCGTTAATTGGTTAAAATTTCTATGAATTCTTTAAAACATTATTCACCCCCTCTAGTGTTAGTTTTGCCTTAAGATTAAATAATTATACGTAGGCCCTGTATAGTTTAAATGAAGTGTCCATTCTAACTAACTGGACTTGTTCCGTTAAAATGGTTCTAGTTTAGGTTTACAAATAAGTCATAATATTTAACTAGATTTTAAAGCTTTATATTTAACTTTTAGATACATTATGGCAAATCAAACTAATATTATGCCAATCGAGCCCGAAACCGAAGGTCCGAAACTAAAACCGAAACCTCTAAAACTTCTCAAATGTATTGAAACCATCAAAATTTCAACTGAGCGAAACCGAGACCGGACTCGAGTTTAAGCTTTCGGAGATGTATAGGAGACGGATAGCTAATTATGAGCTTTTACCACTGTGTGTTATTTTATTCGGATGTATGAAAAGGCAAAGTTGTTTATTGTTTATATTTGACTCTGATCAACCAAGGGGCATCTTCATATGTCGCTCCTGGAGTACTATGTTGTAATAGTTATATTTTTATCGATGGAACTGTAAGGAATTACTTACTGTTAATGAATGTGCTTTGCAAAATTTGCATATTCTCATGTCCTCTATGTTATGATTCATTAGCATATATGTTATCTATTATCGGAAGTCAATACTATAAATGCTTGCAGCATAGCACTTAGCTTTGGGCCTTGCAGAATGGAATGTTACAGCTCGGTTCTTTCTCACTACCATTGCTCTGAACCATATCATAAGTGATGAATTAAAGCCAATTCCTAGAGAAAAGGCTACAGATTATGAACAATAAAAGAAAAAGTTAAAAGAACTAAGACATAAGCAAAAGAATGAAGACATCCTTTGTAGAGGCCACATTCTCAATGCACTTTCAGATTCAATATATAGTGCAAATCTAACAATTGATGGCACGAAAGCTTTACAGATGGTTCTGGATGTTAAATACCCTTCATCGAAGAGGCAAGTAATCAGATGTTTTTAATAATTAATTATGTTAACCATAAAATAAATGATGATGATGATGCTTCTTAAACTCATGGATTAAATCAAATTGTTAGTAAACTGAAAGATGCAAAAATAGAACTTCATGAAGCATTTCAATTAGGATTTGTAATTGCATAATTCTTGGATAGCTACAAAGAAAACTGATACATGAAGAGAGAACACACTAGTAGAATCTCTCATACGACGTTTGTGTATTGAGGAAGAATCTCGCAAAAGGGGTAAGAAAGAAGATCAACAGACCAA
Source organism: Allium sativum (assembly GCA_030737875.1). Classification (NCBI taxonomy): domain Eukaryota; kingdom Viridiplantae; phylum Streptophyta; class Magnoliopsida; order Asparagales; family Amaryllidaceae; genus Allium; species Allium sativum. The sequence continues at coordinate 27,735,708 of CM060925.1, read as the reverse complement.
GATAAAAAGACAAAATAAGCAAATGTGTTTGAAGGAGAATTCTCTAAAAATCACAATGATGGAAAGAAAACGAATATTAATTCCTAAAGGAATAAAAATGAGATATCAAAAAAAAAGCGATTGATTTCACTGTACACCTGGTCATTATGTTGTTTAACATTCGTTGTTGATTTTGAAAACAAACACAAATTGGTCATTGTTGTAGACGAAGCCAACTTTGTTAGAGCTGAAGATGGATGGTGAATAGACACAGAAGCAATCATTCATATCTGCAATGATAAGTCACAATTCCAGAATTATAAAGAATGAAGCACACTAAAAGAAGTCAAAATGGGTAATGATGTTCAAGTCAAAGTTGTTAGCATTAGGAATGTTGCTCCAAAGTTTACTTAGGGAAAAGTTCTGACTTTGGTTGTTGCATTTCATATTTCGGAAATGATAAAGAATCTAATTTCTGAAGATCACCTCAACAAATGGGAGTTTAAGTTAGTCATTCAATCAAAAGGTGTTATCATATCCAAAACTAATGTATTCATTAGAAAAGAGTATTCATGTAGTGGGATGTTCAAAATGAATTAAATAAAATCAGTTTCTGCTTATATGATTGAACCTTTACCCATATGGCATTGTAGTTTAGGACACATCAGGTATAATTCTATTCGAATGATGCATAATTTAGGATTTATATCCAAATGCAATAATAAGAACGTTGACAAGTGTGAAATATGTGTACAAGGAAAATTAACTTAAAAATCACACAAATCTGTAAAGGACACCCTAATTGCTTGGACTTGTGGATGCCTATGTTGTAAGTTTGCACAGTAAAGTTTCACGATGAGGCAACGAATATTTTGTAAGATTTCTTAATGATCATTAAAAATATATGTTATCTATACTTACTAAAAAATAAGGATGAAGTTATAAGCAAGTTCCTTCTATATAAAGCAGAAGTTGAAAATCAATTAAAAACAAAATTAAATTACTAAGATCCGACAGAGATGGTGAATGTAAATCAATAAAACTATTAGAGTTCTGGGATTCTAATGGAATATTTTATGGATTTACACCATTATATTCACCGGAATCTAATGGTATTGTTGGAAAAAAAAGCAAAACTTTGATGAATATAGTTAATTGTATGTCAAATTCTAGCTTATTCGACTGTTGGTATGGAGAAGCACTTTTAAGAGCATGTTATATCCTAAACAAGTTGATATTAAAAGAATTAGCAGAACTTCCTATGAACGATTGCTTACTCCAAATCCTAATCTTAGTTATTCAAAGATAAGGGGTGTTTGGTTTATGTGAGAAAACCACATCCAGAAATGACAAAGTTTGAAAGCAAAACATATAAACGCATGTTTACTAGACATGCTAAGAATAGTTTTGCATATATATTTCTGAAATTAGACACAAATGAAATTACTGAATCAACTGATGCAAAAAAATGGGTATAAGTATAAATATTGGTCGGAAGATAATATCAAAATTCAGGGTACTGCTAAAAAGATTCATAAAGAACCGACTGGACTGAGTTTGGGTACAGAACCCCTCTGTAAAAACAAGACGCAAAGAGTTGAAAAGAACTTTGGTTTAATTTTTTTAACGTACCTGTTAGAAGAAGATGTAAATAAAATAACATACTAAACTAATCTTAGTAATGATGGTGATCCAATGACTTACAAGGAAGCGCAAATTGTTGTGATGCAAGCCGACGGAAAGATGCGATTAATGATGAAAAGAATTCTATCGTATCAAACCAAACTTGGAAATAAGTTGATCTACCATCAAATTCAAACCACTAGCAAGCAAATGGATTTTCAAAAGAAAATTGAATGTGGATGACTCTGTTAATAAATACAAAGGTTATAAGTAGCGCCATGATATCGATTACTTTGACACATACGCTCCAGTAGCAAGAATATCTTTGATACGTCTGTTATTATCATTTACTTCAATTCACAATTTAACTATCCATCAAACAGATGTAGAAACTACATTTTAGAGTGGTGATTTGGAAGAAGTGTATGTAATATGAAAAACCTGAAGGATCCATTTCACCCGAACAAGAGAAAAAAAATTGCATAACTCTTAAAATTTCTTTTTCGACTAAAACAAGCTCCAATGCAGTGACGTCAAAAATTTAACAAAGTCGTGCTATCAAAATGGTTCAAAGTAAATGGAACAGATAAGTTTATATATTTCACATACATAGATAGATATAATATGTGCAATTGTTTTGCTTGTATGTAGGTAATATGCTAATATTTGGTTCAAATACAGAAAGTGCAATAGAAACTAAGAAGTTTCTAAAATTTAAATTTAACATGAAGGATTTAGAAGAAACAAACGTAATCTTAAGAATTAAAATAGTGAGAAAAAAGGATCAATCTTATCAACACAATCTAACTATATTGAAAGTATCCTTACAATATATGATCAATTAGATCGCCCTTCATCAAAAACACCTACAGATTCTATTGTCAAGTTAATGAAAAATACTGGTAGATGTTGCGATCGGTTAAAATATGTCGGTGTGATCGGTAGTCTTGTCTATGTCATGCAATGTACTAGACCTGATATAGTATACGTTGTAGGAATGTTATGCCGATTCACTAGTATCCCAGGAAGAGAGCATTGAAATTAATTTTAAAGGTTGTAAGATACTTGAAATGGACTATGAATTATGGTTTAGTTTCCCAAGAAGAACCAACTGTACTTGAAGGTTACAGTGATGCATAATGGAACAAAATAGAGTTTAATTCTAAGTCCACTTCAGAACGGATATTTACAATAGGTGGGGCTACCATATCATGGAGTACTAAGGAACAAACAAACATCTTTGATTCAACTACGTTAGCAGAATTTATAGCACTTGCAGGTGCATGTAAAGAAGCCGAATGATTAACAGATCTATTGATGAAATTCCGATTTGGATGAAATCCAACCTGGCTATTAAGGTATATTGTGATAGTCAAGCTACTTTGTAAAAAGTGGCAAAAAAGACTTACAATGGTAAGCAAAGATATCTTGGCCTTAGACATTAATTTCTTAAAGGATTACTCAAATGAGAAGTAATTACAGTTGACTTTATTGAATCAAAGAATAACTTAGCAAATCCTATGACGAAAGGGTTGGCTAAAGAGATAATTAGGAAAACATCAATAGAAATGAGATTAGATCTATGTGAATTCATTCTTCAATAGGAACTCTACTTATGTTTTAAAAACAAACAAAATTCAAAAGGTACAAAAAAAGTATGAAATTGCAGATACGCTGGAGTACAACAATAAATCACATTCCAAAACCTTTAGTGTATAATTTCTGCAAGATACCGAATGATGAAAATTCTTAGTGGGTTTAATTATAAAAAGTGACTCGCATAATCACTTTAGTTAAAACACACTTATATAAGTGAGAAAGTTAGACCGCTTTCTATGAGATTAGGGTATCCCTATAACACTCGTGAAATCAAGATATTACGCAAGGTCGTTAACATGTAGAAACAAAAAAAATTGCTATGAAATTAGCATGCGTGATGACTACAGGTAAATCAATAATAAGGTCTTCGGTCCAAGACATGTACATCATAGCACCTTTAGTTTGAGTTGTTTACACTAAGTGAAAGTTCAAATCCACAAGCTATTTTCACATATGTACTAATTTCTATGATGATGTTTTAATATAATATTGTTTTTATTACTATTATTAAATTGTGGAAAATGATGGCAAATGTTAAAAAGTTTTTCATAAATTTTATCAATCATTATCCCCTACGAATGAGGGGTTCGGGGTTGTGAGGACAACGCTGCCACTGACGGCATTTGACCTGGCAGCTCAGGTCATGAGAAAGCAGTGGGCAACTCCCCCGGAAAGGTACGGGACAACATCTTGTCCCGAAACGGTACGCTTTATTGACTGATGAATTTGAACTCAAACGCCAACAGTGACGTCTGTTAGCAAATAGTCATGACAAATCAGAACAAAAGATAGCCACTGGCAAACAGATGTCACGCTTCTTCTATATATACACATCCCACATTAACGATAAAGACTTACTTTTCTTGTTTTCCAAATTCTCAAATAAACATCATAAGAGAAACTTTTGAGTGTTCTTCCGATATGTGCAAGCAAGCACATTTTGCATAAATAATCTTCATTGTATCCAAAAAAAAAAATCGATCAATCTGTCGTGATAAAGAGATAAAATATTCTTAAAATATAACAGTTCATTCGTGCATTGGAGCGTTTAATCTTTTCCGGTTGACAACAGATATGATGTGGCACCTTTCTACACTGTGATTAAAAGGCTACACCATAGGCACAGAGACCATACCACATGAGTTGTCCGCCAACAACTATGAGCAGCACCGCCGGTTGCTATTGTTTGGACAGAATGATATAAAAAAAATGTTAATTGGATAGTGAAGATTGACAGAAATTTTAAGCACTTCGAAGTCAAGGTAATGCCGCAGTATGTAGAGGCACAAGATTATAAACTTACAAAGAATACTTGTCACGTAGTTCAAAAAATATTCTAAGCATTGAAGGTCGTGGTTTGTTTGTTTTCCATTTGTGGTTTATTTTACACTTCAAATTTTCCCTATCTTCACTTTTAGGGTGAAAACTGCAGTTATGTTACACAAAATCATGTTACAAAACGAATGGTTTATTTGACTTTTATTCATTTATCCACAAGCTAAATAATAAAACATATACAAACAAAATATACATAAATTAATACACATAATGAACTACACTGTCTACAAATTAATCAACTTCCACGTACAATCTTTTTGTACTTGGCGTGAAAATTCAAAGACATTACTCAACATCTCGCCTCTTCCACTCAAATCCACCTTTTATTTTTCACTCACTAGCGACATACGCACTATAAATCATTATCACCTTTCAAGCAATCAGTTTTCTAAAAGTCCCTGAACGGAACTATTGGATATCTTATTTATTCTTTTTTTTTAGGCACTTTATTCTGATGTAAATAAAATAATCAAGCTTTTTACATGCAGATTCGGACGAGATATGTATTTCATAAGCATTGCTGAACTTCAATTTTGAAACTAATATTTTAGATTGGATTCCAGAAAATATAACAATTAAATGAGTTTGAATATACTGGGTGGAATTGATGAATTGGTTTGTTCATTCATCTTGTTATCCTAAGACACAATCTACAAAATTACGACCATGCATATTACCCCATGACCCATGTAACCCAAACTTGAAATATCGTATACTTACATAGGTATTAAATTGCCATTAAATCATCAGTTTGCATCTCATGTTCACTAAATCAGTTATTCAATTTGTGAAACTGCATTGCAACTTACAGCTACAAGCTTCACATATCCAATTGAATTGCTCAAGCTATTCCAGAGCTCATTGAATAGATCTGTGTGCCTAAAAAGGGTCATAGCGGTTCAGGGATCATAAGTATATCACCAGCCATGCTTTGTTAGTTAAGTTCAAGTAAATACACCTTCCACTTGTATGTATCTCTATAGCGTCGACATCGTCCCTTTTCAAAAGCTTAGATGTGATATCAAAATCTCGAACATAAGACGTTGCTCCTGGAAAAAAGATGCATTTAGGTAGAGTTTAAAAAACAAAACAAAAAGAAATGCCTAGTTTCTTTGTGTCAGTATATAAAGACTACTGAATTGAAGTTCAGGCGGAAAAAAAAAAAAAAAAAAAAAAAAAAAAAAAAAAGCAAAAGAAGGTAATAGAAATCAGTCAGTACCTACTTATTTTATCGTATGGACATATCGGAAAACATCTTCCACATCCATAACATCGTTCAGGGATAACTCCTTTCTGTGAGAGAACGATTAAACCTCAATAAAGGAAAAATCAAATCAATAGTCTAATACTGAACCTGGTAAACACCTGAAATTTTCTGTTGATACCATTTACAGATACATATCTTTCTGAACCCGTCTCAAACGATATAGCATTTGCTGGACACACTCTTTCACATGGCCTTGAGCAATCAAGTGGGCAATCCTCTGGATCAAAATCTAAGAAAAAATAGATTGTTATTATTATATATAATCCTAAAGCATTGTAACATTAACATACATACATACAATATGTATATTTACATACTTGCGTATGCGTATTACTGAACTTGTATAAAAATTAGAAGGATTCTAAAGTTGGTACTTTAATCTATTAAATAATAGTAAAGCATAACTTTTTAAAGTTCTTTCATTGATTCTACGAGTTTTCTCTCTTCTCCTTAATTCTCTTCGGGTATTTTATTCTTAAATTAGTTTATCATCTTACACTTAATTACTATTTATCTCACATTATTTTACTTTTTCTGTCCTTTGGCATTTTGCTACGGACATTTCAAAGTTTACACAATTTTTAATTAACGGTTAGCTTCTAACATTTTATATTTAAGTCGACATATTTAAATTAATTACAAAACCCAAAATTTAAGTAATTTAAATGAATTAAATTAACTAATATTTCTGTTAAATACTAAAAATGACAAATTTATGTTTTTTTGCTTCAAATTTTATATAATCATTTAAGTCTCTCTCAATTATTTTCTAATATTTTACATTTTGTATCATATTTAACAATTATTACATAGTATTAAACTATTTAAACAATTTTGGAAAATTGTTATTCATTGATTTGCCTAATAAATCACATCAAAGTTAACCATATTCCAGAGCCGGTCCTGAAGTCTAGAATGCCCGGTGCAAATTTTCTAATGATGCCCCATGCTATGAAAAATTACTCAACGATAGTAAATATAATTGTTATTTATTTAGTAATTTCCAAAATTGTAGTTAAATCTTAGTTTTCATAATCAAAAGCATGTTTCATGCAAAACAAAGTTTGTATTTACGCTAAGATTAAATCATAATATTTGACAACAATATTTGTCTTATCATTCTAGATAGCTGGCAACATACATTTACTTGAATATTGAAACAACTAAAAAATTATACTTTTATAGTACAGTGTAGCGAACCTAGCTAATAAAGGTGTTTCGATATCCTAAAAGTAGAACACAGTAGCATAAAATCCAGCTATCAAAAGCATACAATTGTCCCTTAATTCTAGAGAAAGCATGACAAAAATAAGTCAAGGGCCATGAAGTAAAATGTAAAAGAAATGACAACTTACAGCTGTCGTTAATGAAGAGTGTAGAAATAAGTTAAGGACCAAGGTATATCTGTAACATAGTAAATTACCTGGAGATTTTATGAAAAGTTTACATGGAATCCATTTCCAGTCTGCTAACTACATATTATTCTTCCATAATCTAATTGGTGATCGAATCTTGTACCCAACTCTATTTACAAACATAAGAGAGTTGTTTCCTAATACAGAAGCCATCTTCTCAATCTGGACCTTTCGCACTCCCTAAGCTTCAGGAAGGCAGAAGATTGAAAGGACCAAGATGGGGCGGTCCTATCTCAACAGACCTTATCCATCTACATCATCTATGCGACCCATTTGTCCTGCTGCTGCGTAGTAGAAGAAGTGCTGGCCGAATAGGGGAGAACTGGAATAAATCTAAGAAAGCCAGAGACTCGATCGACGGTCTAACGTATAAGGTGTTGCGAAGGAAGAAGACATGGATCGATCGAATGGATTGAAGGAAACAGTGGCGTCAAAATCAGCAAATAGAAGCAAAAAGAAATCCGAAAGAAACCCTACTTTATTTGTTGGTGTATATTTCATTACTGTATGGAACAAAATTTTGATGCCCCTGTATTTTCTATGCCCTGTGCGTGGGCACAGTTCGCACTAAGCCAGAACCGGCCATGCCATATTCATATTAACAAAAATTAAAAAAATCAAATAAATACATTAATCACATAACATAAATTATCAATATAAATAACTATATTTACATCTATATTTGTCATGTATTGCATTGTAATATTAATGTCAAACGCCTACATTTTAACATTCATTAGTTATTTACAAAAAAAACTACACAATATCACTTAACATTGCATATTTAAGTCAATATGTTTAAAATAATAATGTGATTTTGAATTTAACAAATGAATTCAATCAATAAATTGTTGTTAATTCATCTAAAAAAAAATCGTAGAAATTTAGAGGCACAATTCGATAATTCGTTTTGTGCTCTCCTACTTTTAATTTTATATAGAATTTGACAATTTTTTTTGTCATGCTAGTATTTTCCACACACATATATTGACACGCCACTTTGTAATATATTTTGTGAAGAAAATTACACAATCAAAGCATAGGCCCCATTTTGACTCCCACACCATGCATAATCAGTGTGTAAGGCATCGGACGAAGTGCCATGCATTCATAATTACCAAACACCCATTTTTGATGGAACATTTCTTGAGGACCTCCCACGAAATTGCATTGTTAATTCATCTAATTAATACTAAGTCTGACGTTTAAAATGTACACCGTGTTCATATCAAAAAAAGGCAAAAATGTTTTTTCTTCGTAATTAAAGGTTAAATAAGTCACACAGTTTAAATAATATATATAGACAATAATGAAAATTTTAATATATTATATACTTATCTCAATTAATTTATCATAAATTGAACCAAAAAAAGTCTGCTTTATATACCTGCATTTTAACATTTTTACAATTATTTGTTGAATCTTCTTAATTTTTTCGTGATATTTAATGTTTCAATCCATATGTTTAAACTACTCAAGAAATCTTAAACTCTAATTATTTAAATAATCTTAGAGAGTATTTAGTCCATTTTTCTCATAGCTCTTTAAAATATACGTTAATTTTACTATGTATATTCATATTAAAAAAAAAGGTATTTTTCCATGCAACTATAAAGATGCATAAATTACATAACATGAACTATGTATATCAAAAATAATGACAAAGTCAATTTGCAAATTAGTTATGATTCATTTATATCAAGAATTTACCATAAATTATATCATAAATTTCTTTTTGAACATCAGTAACTCCACAACAAATTTATATTTTTTTGCAAATTTCTTTTCAAATTTTCATGCTATGCTATATAGTTAAACTAACTTCGTAATTTTACATTTAACTTGTTTAAACAATTTCCATTAAATAATATTTGTTAATTCATTGAATAAACTACTAACATACATCAATTTCAATATGTATATCTATATTAACAAAAACGATTTAAAAAAATTCTCCAATAAACACACATATATATTGTTTGTGTATGTTGTAAAATATAAATTACACATAAACAATAATAATAATTTTAATTAATAAATTTTGCATGGGCTACACACTAGCATATGATGAAAAGATAACATAAACCTAAACCTTGTGATGTCCAAACACATCTAGTTTTCAGGATACAATCTTTATGTATGAGTATAAGTAAGTTGAAAAAGGAACAACCCATCACGTTGAAATCTATAAGTTACATCGAAAAGCTATTAGCTGCATATCTTGATTGAGTAGTAGTTCAAGTGTCCTGCTATTCACACCCCCGTTCCCTCTTCCGGCCACCATGCTCGTTCGGTTGTTCACCGCCGAATGGCAATTCCTTGAATTTTACACTGTCCCACGGTCGTTTGCAGCCGACGAGCATCAAGGAGATTCGGTTGTTTGCAACCGAATGAAATTGTATGGTGGCCGGAAGAGGGAACGGGGGTGTGAATAGCAGGACACTAGTTCAAGTACTTCAGCATTAATATCTGCTAACAAGTGCATTTATGTTCCCTTATCTTGTTGTCTGCCTTAAACCCATCACTTGCTTTCATGAAATATGGTGTTTTTTCTTACACTTATCTTTATTTCTCCAAGCAAGACCTTGAGTCAGGTTGTAGTGGGAATCAATTATATCATATACCAGTTATAGCTTGTATCAACTCTCCTTTGAACTGACCAGCCAGTCACTTATTAACCCAAAAGATATTGCAATAGACGACTGATGAGAATGTGTGTGTGTGAGAGAGAGAGAGGGGGGGGGGGAGGAAGAGTGTGTGTGGGTGTGCGTGTCAGAGAGAGAGACCGACTCACGAGCTTTGCGGAAATGGACGTCTTCCTTATCATCGTTTACACTAATCATGACCCATGGTCTCCCAACTGAAGCTATCGATAATGCTGCATTGATCCCTTCATTCACTGCATTCACAACAGATGCATCTGCTGCACAATCTATGCAATCCACTGTAAAAGGAAAAATGATAAATCCTGAAATAACCAAGGCTTTACTCCGTATCACCTTCTGAATATTATGTACACAACACACATCATTGTATAAGCATTTTTTCTTTAAATAGTGAATATTTTGCAGTTTCCAGGTTGGGGGTAGATCTTCAGTATTTAACCCATAATTTGGTGGTGATAAGAAAAAAAGCAAAACAATTGACTTAAACATTCAATGCAATTTATGAATGTCCGAGCACGTTATTAACTGATACAACCCAATTTACAAAGCTATGTCCCAGCCAGTGAACTCAATGCAAATAAAGAAATAAAGTATTTCCAAGAACACATGGTTTCCTTGATACTCAACAAGAAATATACCAATAAATTTTTTAATAACAATTCCTAATGTTTGTAGCTACCAGTTCTTAATGCACATCATAAAAACTCATTAAGAATATTCCATGCGATAAACATTCATTCATTTGACAATGTTTAGCCATCAATTTGGCAATTTTTTCCCAACAATTTTGATTCGGCATTACAGGATTGCCAAACCTGGAAAATTTTCAATTGTTATTCTAATAGATTTGATATTTTGCAACAAGGTCCCCAAAAGCGCAAATGTGCAACTTGTTTTCTTTCCTTTTTTTTTTGTCCTTTCAAATTACTAACACTAATCCAAAGATTACAGCTGTAAGTTTCACAGAATGCACAAGATCGCAATAAAAAAGAACAATCTTCAATTTAGTTAGCGCACTGCCATCAAGATTGACGTATAGTACCTCCAGCTAGAGTATAAACAAGTGAGAGATTCCGAATATCAGCTACATCCTATCAAATTAAACGCTATTAGCAGATGAACGACTGATAACTATGAAAAATATATAGAAATATGTAGGCATACTTCAAAACTAGCGCCACATATGAGTTTGACCCAAGTGCCAGAGCGAAGAGATTCGAGCGGTGATGAAAGAGTTGTGGATTTAGACGTTGAATTGATTGGGGTTTTGCTTAGTTTCGGGTTTGGAGGATTTGAATGAAGGGGAAGCGAAGTGCTGGATATTATTGGAAGCGTAGACATGATGACGACTAAGGGAGACACAAGGCTTAAAGGACATATGGTTGGATATTTACGTTGAGCAAGAACGATTCCCACAGATTTTTTTGGGTTCAGCAGTTAATTTAAATTTTTTATTTCTACGTTTGTAATATCAAACCATTTATTTATTGATTATATATATTTTATTTTTTTGGTGGAGTTTGTTCAGGAGCCCAGCCCTATCCGCGGATACTATATAAGTGGTTAATCGTAGCATATGCACGTGGTAAATCCCTTTAGCACGTCATCCGTGTAGTGCAAAATCAGAGATTTGGGCAGCGGAAAATGAATAAACTCAATGATCTAGTCTGTCAACAATTTCAACGCCAAAAATAAAAACAAGTAGCACAAATTATAAAGAGAACAAAATTAGAAAATAGAGGAAAGAGCACACCAATTTTTAACGTTGTTCGGCTTTGCCTACGTCCACGGAGACCCAACAACTTTTATTTCTCAATGAAGAAATGAGTACAAAAAATTACAAAAGAGAGAACACTAATAGTGGATTGCATACTTCATACAATAACATGACCCCTATTTATATAGAGGGATTTCTTGGGGATAAAGAAGGGAAGTTTCATGAAGAAAAATAAATATAATATATTCCTTGATTTGATTGGAGCATAAATGGATGGAGCAATTATTGTCTCAATCTCTTTCCCTAAGAATTGATTCTTCATTAATTATTAGCCTTGTATTTTTCTTTCAAAAAGAAAACTTTCTCATATCTCTTTCCATGTACGAGCCAATTAATTGATTGACAATCAATCAATTTCTTTCCTTCTCTACAAATATTTGAATCATTAATTTCAACACTCCACCTTGATTCAAATATGACAATATTTCTTCATCATCTCATCTTCAACAATCAACATAGAAGTTGTTGGGCCCAGCGCCCCATGGCGCTTAAGTAACAGGAAGCAAACTGATCAAGTTTGAGCAATGCTCAAACTTGTCCTTTGGAAGTGACTTGGTCATCATATCTGAAGGATTATCCGAAGTACCCACCTTCAATAATTTAATCTTGCTTCGTTCTTTCTCAAGCATAAGAAAGAAGCCTCTAACATCAATGTGCTTCGTCCGTGAACTATAAGCCTGATTCTCAACAAGATGAATCGCACTCTGACTGTCTGAAAATAGCTCCACTGTCTGCTGCGCCATTGAAAGATCATCCAACAACTGAAGTAAGTACAATCCTTCCTTTGTTGCTTCCACAATCGACATTAACTCTGCTTCGGTAGTCGACAAAGCTACGATAGACTGTAACTTTGATCTCCACGAAATCGGGCCTATGCCAAGTGTAAAAACATAGCCCGACACCGACTTCCGTCCATCTCTATCCCCAGCGTAATATGAATCACAGTATCCTTTAAGAGAGATGTCTCCATCTACTCCACCATATAACAAGCCAACTGAAGAAGTGTCACGAAGATATCTGAGTATCCACTTCACTGCTTGCCAATGCTCTTTACCTGGGTTAGACATATATCGACTAACAACACCAACTGCATGGGCCAAATCTGGTCTCGTGCACACCATTGCATACATGAGACTACCAACAGCACTAGAATAAGGTATATTAGCCATATACCTTTTATCTTCTTCCGATGTGGGACACATATCTTTGGATAGCTTGAATTGAGAGCCTAATGGAGTAGCCACCGGTTTAGCATTCTCCATACCGAATCGAGATAGGACTTTCTCGATGTATTGAGTTTGAGTGACCCTCAAAACTCTTTGCTTTCTATCCCTCTGAATCTCCATCCCCAAAATTCTCTGTGCGTTTCCCAAATCTTTCATCTCAAATTCCTTATTGAGCTCCATCTTCAACTCCGAGATTTTATACATGCTCTTAGAAGCTATCAACATATCATCAACATAAAGTAACAAATAAATGATGTCATCATTACAATTTTTAAAATAGACACATTGGTCCTTAAAGCTTCTAGAGTAACCATGTGAGATCATAAACTTATAAAATTTCTTGTACCACTGTCTAGGAGACTGTTTTAAGCCATAAAGAGATTTGTTAAGTTTACAAACATGACATGGCCGGCTGCTATCAATGAACCCCTCTAGCTGCTGTAGGTAAATGTCCTCCTCAAGATCACCATGCAAGAATGCTGTCTTGACATCTAGTTGTTCCAACTCCATGTCGAAGTGAGCAACTAATGCCAAAAGAATGCGAATGGAAGTGTGTCTAACAACTGGAGAAAAAATATCATGAAACTCCACGTCTTTCTTCTGAACATAACCCTTCGCCACTAATCTTGCTTTGTACCTCAAGTCACCATTGCCGCCATCTTTCACCTTAAAGATCCATTTACATCCAATTGCTCTCTTGTCGGAAGGAAGTGGCACTAAATCCCAATTGTGATTTTTGTGCAAAGACTCAATCTCCTCCTCCATTGCTACTAGCCAACTAGAGCTATCAACTGAACTAATGGCATCTCTGTAGTCTCTTGGTTCATCATGAAATATGCTTAATGCATAAGCTGCCATGTCATCAAAGTCAATATCTTCAATGCTTAATCCCACAAAATCAACGAGCCATGTAGGTCTTTTCTTTTCTCTCGTTGGTCGAGTTTGAATTTGAGCTCCACCTTGAGATTGATCTTCTATCTCTTCCTTATCAACCACGGTGTCATCGGAATCACCATTTTACTTGTATGGAAGTCTGATGATCTGCCTTGTGTTTGGTATTCTGAATTTGTCCTCTCATCATCATCATTAACTGAAGAAGAAGGCTCCACCTTCAACATAACCTTCTCATCAAATGTAACATCCTGCTAGTAATAATCTTCTGGGTAGTAGGACACCACATCCTATATCCCTTAATTCCTTTCTTATATCCAAGAAAAATACACTTGCGCGATCTTGGATCCAACTTCCCTTTTCTTTCATGCACATAAGTTGGACAACCAAACACTCTGAGAAAGGAATATGATACAGGCCCTCCCTTCCATACTTCTTCAGGAATCTTCATATATATGGCGGTAGAAGGTGTGCGGTTGATAAGGAAAACCGCCGTAGATAATGCTTCTGCCCAAAATCTCTTATTTAATCCCGCACTCAGCCGTAAGCAACGAGTTCTTTCCAACAAAGTCCGATTCATTCTCTCTGCAACCCCATTTGACTGAGGGTCTCCTGGTGTGGTGTAATGTCTTTTGATTCCCTCGGACTCACAAAATTTGATGAATTTTTTAGAAGTGAATTCACCACCATTATCTGAACGAAGAACCTTCACTTTCTTTCCAGACTGCTTCTCAACAAGAGATTTCCAACTTTGAAACCTATCAAAAGTTTCATCTTTGGACTTCATAAAGTAAACCCATACTTTTCTAGAAAAATCATCAACAAATGAAATGAAATACCTGGCTCCTCCATAAGATAGGCATGGTGCGGGGCCCCAAACATCAGTATGAACATACTCTAAAACATCTTTAGACTTATGCTCTGCAATGCCAAAAGAAACCTTGGTCTGCTTTCCAAGTACACATCCTTCACAAAAGTCAAGTTTTAAATGATGAACACCGTCAATCAAGCCTCGCTTTCTCAATACTTCTAAACTGCGCTCTCCAATGTGGCCCATACGAAAATGCCACAATCTGGTAGATTCGGAATCAACTGAATCAATAACTGAAGCAGACTCCGCAACAGCAGTTGTACCCTTCAGCAAATATAAATTTCCAGCTTTTACCCCTTTCATTACTATCAATGAGCCATTTGTAATTTTTAATGAATCTTTTTCTATCACATACTTCAAGCCAAAATTGCACAATGCTCCAATAGAGATCAAACTACGCCTTAAATCAGGTACATGCCTGACATCACATAAAGTGCGAACAACACCATCAAACATCCTGATTTTTACTGTTCCAATATCAATCATGCGACAAGAAGCATTATTTCCCATGAGAACCTCTCCTCCATCAAGTTGACGATAAGCGGAAAAAGAGTGCCTATCAGGTGTCATGTGATAGGATGCTCCCGAGTCAATAATCCACATAGTACTCTTCATAGGAGAGGCGGAAGCTGTAAAAATGCCAGGATCATTATTTGAATCTGATGTCTCCGCTGTAGATGCTGAAGCCTTCTGTGGAACAGCTTTGTTTTTATTCTCCAACTTGGGGCAATTTGCAATATAATGTCCAAGTTTTATGCAATAATGACAAACTCCCTTCCGTGCTGCTCTTGACTGAGATCTGGACTTTGCTCTATCCCCACCATAATTGGGTCTACTTTTACTTCTTCCTCTCTGTGCAACAAGACTTTCAGAATCGTTCTCCATGCTCATGCTTGCTAACTTTCCTCTCAACATTTCATTATGCAAATTTGTCTTTACATCCTCCAAGCAAATAGACGAACGTTCATAGATCATAGAGTTAACAAAAGTGTTATACTCTGCAGGTAAAGAACATAAAAGAATAACAGCTTCCGCCTCATCCTCGATCTTTACATTAGCTGCTCGAAGATTCATGACAAGTGTGTTGAGGGCATCTATATGAGCAAATACATCTGTTCCAGGCCTCATTTTGAAAGAATAAAGTTGTTGCTGCAAGATGATGCGGTTGGTGAAAGACTTATCGTAGAACTTTCTCTGAAGAGCATCCCACAATTCCTTAGCAGTTTTCACATGAGAAAACTCTCTAAGTACTTCATCAGAAAGGCTAAGTTGGATGGTAGTGAGAGCATCCTCTTCCAATTCTTCTAACTCTTCAGGTGCTAATTTCTTCAATTTCTCTGGATCTGAGACAACCTTAAATGTCCTCTCTTTCTTCAACACCGCTTCCATCTTCATCTTCCATGTGCCAAAATCCCCCTTTCCATCAAATCTAGCGACTCCATAATTTGTAGCGCTTCTACCACCGTTATTCTTTGCGGAATTTGACATGGTTGAAAAAGTCTTTGAACAGGACGACTAGCTCTGATACCAATCTGTAGTGCAAAATCAGATATTTGGGCAGCAGAATATGAATAAACCTAATGATCTAGTCTGTCAACAATTTCAACAACGCCAAAAATAAAAACAAGTGGCACAAATTATAGAGAGAACAAAATTAGAAAATAGAGGAAAGAACACACCAATTTTTAACGTGGTTCCTCTTTGCCTACGTCCACGGAGACCCAACAACTTTTATTTCTCAATGAAGAAATGTGTACAAAAGATTACAAAAGAGAAAAGACTAATGGTGGATTGCATACTTCATACAATAACATGACCCTTATTTATATAGAGGGATTTCTTGGGGATAAAGAAGAGAAGTTTCATAAAGAAAAATAAATATAATATCTTCCTTGATTTGATTGGAGCATAAATGGATGGAGCAATTATGGTCTCAATCTCTTTCCCTAAGAATTGATTCTTCATTAATTAATTGATTGATTGGCCTTTTATTTTTCTTCCAAAAAGAAAATTTTCTCCTATCTCTTTCCATGTACGAGTCAATTAATTGATTGACAATCAATCAATTTCTTTCCTTCTCTACAAATATTTGAATCATTAATTTCAACAATCCCAGGTTTCGAACTCGCATCGTTGTTATCTCGATACAAGTCCTTATCTGTTGGGCTAATGTTGCGAACGTAATATCAAATTTCTGTTAGATAAACTTTTATTTATATTTTTATTACTTAGTATGTAATTCGTGCATTGCACGCTATATAATCATATATAAATGATATGCTAAAAATATTTTTTAATTAGATTCATTAAAATGTTTAAATTTAAGACTAGGTGATAAATAGAACATGAATGTAAACCAATATTAGAAAATTTAGGAGAAGTCGGAAAATAACTGTAATAGTTATTAATTGAATTTTGGTATTAAAAGGTAAAATGACAATATTGTGATTATTTACATATAATTGTCGAAATTTTAAACTGTGCGGACTTGAAATAAAAATTAGTTTTACCATTTTGAAAATATAAATGTGATACTCATGTTGAATTGTTATTTTTTAGAATTTATTAGATCAATTAACAAACATTTGTTTTTTATTGTTTAGCTGAAAATTTTTAACCTAAGATCACCTAATTAATTTTTAAATATGTAATTAATTGTCAAATAGTATGAGAAAACCTTAAAGAAATATTTGAACTATAAAATTTATTAAACACTGGCATTTAAATGTAAAATAATAAAATAGAGGACCAACATAAATATTGTTATAATTATAATGACAAATAAATATCGAAGATTTTAAGTCAAATATTTAGAAATAATCAAGGAGAGAATGAAGAACTTCTAGAATTAATATGAGAGCAGAAACTTCTTTTGCTTTTGAATGTTGAATTGACGGCTGGGTTAAAGGTCACTTATTATTATGAGTTATTACGGCATGCGCTTCGCACTCAATGATGAAGTATGCTTCACGCATGAATTGTATTTCTACAAATTATATATGATCAATACATATAAAAGAATAATTTGCACAAATATCTAACCATATTTTTATGTTGAAATCATGTGTACTCGATTTAAATTTTTATTTCTAAGTTGCAACTAGGGATGGCAATGGGGTGGGTCAACGGTCCAAACCCGCTTGACCCGCCCCTGTTTTGACCCATTTAGACCCGCCCCATAGGGTCTTCGGGGCGGGTAGACCCGCGACCCGCATTTGGAAGTCCGGGTCTCGGGTCGGGTCTGGGGCACGGCTAACCCGC
The DNA here is from genome assembly GCA_030737875.1 of Allium sativum. Classification (NCBI taxonomy): domain Eukaryota; kingdom Viridiplantae; phylum Streptophyta; class Magnoliopsida; order Asparagales; family Amaryllidaceae; genus Allium; species Allium sativum. The sequence continues at coordinate 27,717,795 of CM060925.1, read as the reverse complement.
CCCAACCCGACCCGCACGATTTAAACATCATTAAAACACTTTATAACTATAATGATTACTTGTTAATCTTCTTAGGTATACATGGTTATAAGTTGAATAATATTATTTTTTCAACCAACAAACTATAAAATTTTCATATTACTAAGTTGCATCAATGATAATTATATAATAACAAATGCATACATTTTGAATTATTATCTTACAGCTCATTTTTTAAAATTCTCTTATCATTGTGAACACATTATAATATGTATATAATTTATCATTTAACGATAAAAAATATAAGTATATAAATTTGTGTATATTAGAACACAATATCACCGGGTCATGGGGCGGGTCGGGTCTACCCTGACCCGTACGGGTTTCGGGTACGGGGCAAAATTTCAGACCCGCACCGGGTCTACGGGGCGGGTCTGGGGCAGGATTTAAAAAGTCCGGGTCGGGTCTGGGGCGCGAGAAACCCGCCCCAACCCGCCCCATTGCCATTCCTAGTTGCAACATCTAATTTTTTGTTAGTTTGAATTTTTAGTTATACAATTAATTAAGTGTGGTGCTAAGGGCACCCCAATATATTTTTCCTAATACCGCAACTAAAAAATACCACAAAATAGTATATTCTCCTCTTCCTAATACCAAACAATTAAAAGTAGGGGCTACCACCATATTTTCCCTATTTCTTTATCTCGTTGTCATTGCCTTCGAAAACCCTACGTTAAACTCGATCTAGAAAAAACGATCATGAGAAAATCAACAAACAAATTTTGCTAACCAAATTGCAATACTTGCTCGCATTAATATTTATGACAATTGTATATTGTCAATCAACTTTTACTAGCTGAGAAGAAAAAAAATTATATGCCAAGGAGTAGAGAAAAATAAGGCTTACAATCTACTGATGATGATGATGTTAGGTCTATTGCAAAATTGAGAAAATGGCGTTGCCAATAAAGTTGAGAATTTATTTCGAAGTGCTTATGGGGTAGAGGACGCAATCATGCAGTGATCTCTACTGATCGATCGTTAACCGTTGTATGTTTATCCACTAGTCGATACTTAAACACCGAACGATGACCAAATAAGATTGTAAAATACTCTATTCGGTTGTCATTAACCGCATGTATTTGTTCTGCTCGGTCGTTGAACACTGTGTCCCACTTCACTGATCATTTTGCCTAGATTGTACATTGTTCGGTTATTATAACCGTGGGAATTTGATCTGTTCAAATTTCAATTGCCGCGGAAAAGGTGAAGAAGACAACGATTCAATTGCGTAAGAGAGAATAGGGTTTTCGGATTAGAGCTGAGTATGTGATTAGTTCGGCAAATAACGGTTGAGTGAAAGATTAGAATGGAGAGGTAATGTGGTATTAGGAAGCACACAAAATTAATAAGTTTTATTTTTTTTAATTGAGGTACTAAGAAGAACATATTGGGGTGCCTTTAGCACCATACTTAATTAATAGACAATGAATTTGTAAATGATGTTTTTTTTTTGTTAGATTTTATTTTTAAGAATGGAGAAATATTTTGAATATGTAAAGGAGTTTAATTGTCAGATCCTATTTTTAAGCATGAAGTGATATTTTAAAATTGTAAAGAAGTTAACCATCAAAACATATTTTTAAGGGATATTGAAATTTGTTAATATATATAGAAAGGTAATTTTGGTAGTTCATGTGAACAGCAAATAAGTGTAACACTAAAAGTATTATAATCGTTAATAAAGATTAGTTTTTTTTTTATAAAATATGGTGTTATACTTTAAATCCAATACAAAATATCTTGAGACTTTTAAGCTGAATAGAGATAACTAGAGAGGTCAGAATGCTTTAAAATGTTTTATTTACTATTATCTAACAGAAAATTGGCATAAAAGCACAAACTTTTTTGTAACGAACATGGATTTTCGCCCCCGAAAATCGACACAAAACACCATGTCGAACATTCAAGCATCGAAAACACAGGAATGTTATTAGAAAGAAGTTAAAGGGTGGGATAAGAAAGAAAGAAATATTAGGATAGAAGAGGAAGAAGAACCAACACAACACAGAGTCTCACATCGCAGAGGAATAAAATATAATATAGAAATAAATCTTTACTGAGAGCTTTAAAAATACTTACAAAATCAGAGTACACCAACACATCTGGAGTTATAATAATATGTCCTCAAATACAACACACAGCGGAATAATATAATATCATCCGTCCGAACTCCTCCAGCTCGTCTTTTCATAGTATCCGATAACCTGGACCTGCACAACCCGGTCTTACCCGAGCATTACAAACGATGGATCAGACTGGTGAACCAGAGTGAGAAAAACACAATACGTTTAAAGGTATCACACAACTTGATTTTAAAGTCAAAATCTTTTCGAAAGAAAAGGATAATAATAAGACCAAATCCACAAATAAATATGGACGGTTTTTCCCTTACGTTAACCCAAAACATTTTTGAAATAAATATCTTTTCTGATATTATAATAGTGTTTAAATACAAATAAATATCAATCTACCAAAATGCTTGCATCTCACGCTCTACATATATAGTATACAATCAAAACTGCGGGCTATTATTGGAGAATGGATTTCCTGGCAAGGTATAGGATCACCTTTCCGACAATGTACCTCTGGAGATGAATTCATTGGGGTTCGATAAGAACATTTTGCAACCCAGGCTAAACATGATCGACCCCTCACTTCTCTTGAGAGTACCGAATATATCATTACCACGGTTGGGGGACAGCCAACTGAACTGATAGCATACATACATAAATAACAAGGGACAACCGAAGGCATTTGATTTATCCAAATCAGGTAATGATACACCCTTTTGATGGTTGCGACCCACATAGCCATGCGACCTACCCGATTTTGTGTCATTTCCCGGTTGATGAGGCTTGAGGTCATAAATATCTTTAGAACATCTGGCCACCATTCACTCTGAATGCCACATCGTCAAATCCGCCATATATCACTATTTGACGTCCACAAAAATACTATGGTTGTTAAGCTAAGAGAAGTGCGCTTTTCTCCGCCATCAACAGAAATACGTTTGAAGAACTCAATGTACGTGACTCCTTTGGGAATACTCTGTCAGACACTCATCCATACAAGTTATCCAGGAACAGGATGAGCTGAAGGCACTCTCCTACTGCACCCAATATAGGAATCACCCATGGATCAGTAGCGAGAAGTCCTTGCAATCCATAGATTTCAACCATGACAGAATCACAGTATATCTCTGGACATTAAACCAGCGATTATTAGTAGTTCTTCTATTTATGAAGATCTACGGTCTTCAATGCTCCATCTCGATCATCTTCTGGTATCTTCACGTATTTGTTGGTCGGAATGGTTTTCAAATATAAATTCGATCCCGGTCTTTTCGTACCAACAATCGTATGGGTCAGATTTGATAGTCGGATATTTAACCATCAAATAAATTATCATAAGACTAAAATGAGTTTACTAGTTCAATACCAGCATTACATGGCCTCTTTAATTAAAACGATTAATGATAGTTAATCTAAAACTCTTAAATATTTCATCATTACGAATATAGCTTTTCAATTCTTATTTAACATAATGTTAATTCAAAACTATTATATTTTCATACTTAGGAAAATATTTTATAATCATATTCAATTTTTATATCTTTACTATCATCTCAAACATTTTCTACCTCATTCTCCATTATCTATAATTAGGGAAAACAACTCAACTTATCATTCGTAAAATAATGTTACGAAATCTCATTTGTTACATTACTGGAAAACAATAACCAACCTTTATCCTTTAGAATAATTCTATTCCAAAACTCCACTTTTCATTTTCTTTACCTCAGAAATATTGTTTCAATTCCACATAAATCTCTTTTACAACTCCCTTTACTTGGGAAATATTATTATATATATATTCTCGAATCTTCTCATTTTCGTTACCTTGGAAATTACATTATTATTCTCAAATCCTTTTTATTTCCATTACTTTGAAAATCTCAATATATATTCTCAAATCTTGCGATTAACATTGCGTTATTATTTCACATATGAAAATAATAAATTATTCTTCTCTTCCCATTACGACTAATATCATCCTCAAATAATCTTGAAGTCATTCAAGTTGGGGTATTTATTTACTTTTCATACCTTGTTCAATAACGTTCTTATCTTAAGATAGATATGAATTGTAATTCAAAAACCGATATTTTATTCTAATACTAAACAAATCTCATTTAGCTATTTTATCATGATTTTAAAATCCATTTCTTATTTTTGAAAATCTCTTTTTCAAATACCACTGTTATTACGTAATTCGTTGATTAAATAAATGCTTTGTAGCGACCCGTGCTTCCCGGCCATCCTAAACCGAACAAGAAGGCGGACTGCTTCGAGAATAAGACAAATTGGAACATAAACAGAATAACATTTCATTGCTATTTACAATAATTTACATCAGAGTACAAGAATATAACAGGGTATGAACAAATATTACATAGAAAAATATCAGAGATTAAAATACATAGCAGCGGAAATAAAATGTAAAAATACAATGTGTAGCGGAAATACATTTACAAATACAACTGAAAGAAATACACGGATATAGAGCGCTCCGAATATAGCTCTAGCTGTAAATCCAGGATCTTATATAAATAAATCTGCAAAACCAAAAATACTAGCTGCCAGCGTGGAAAATAGGGGCATCCAGAGTTTAGGTTAAAACAATAAACTCTAGGTCAATCATGGGATTGGTGTGGGAACTAAAACAGCTATTTAAAACTTTGCTTTAAAATAAGGTAAATCAAGGGACCACGCCGTATAACACGGAACGGGTTTACCCCTAAGAATACCAGTGCCTAAAACAAACAGCGCAATGCTAAATAAAGAAAAATGAAGCTATTATAAGACTCAGGTCCCATCACACAATGCAACGCAAGCCGGAGGGTAGAGTTTTACCTTATAATAGCCAAATATGCTTGGTACGTTTTAAAACAAATCTTTTATTATTACTATAAGTAAAGAAATCAACTTCGAAAGTAAATGTATCAATCATAGATGGCATGGGTACTATATATCATGTCGCCATACTAGCCTCTACAATCAAAACCGCAAAAATGTCGTATTGGAAGTTTGGATTTCCATAGTGATGGCTCCTGATTCAAAAGATCTATCGCATAGTGCAATACCCAACGGATTACGTCGCAGGCATGCGAAAACACCGTAATGCACATCCGCACTATCCAGGAAATAAGTTACCATGGCTTACGTCCAAGCATTGGAAAACACCGCTAATTCTATCCATCTGGGAATCGAGGGGTGTGCCCTATCCCAACCAATGTAGAGTGACCACACCTAGTAACCTCGGTTGACCGAATCCATGACAACCCGTAGGATGTCTATCCTCATCTCTAAAGTATACCGATCTAACCATCAGTTTACCACCATACCGGTGTGTGAGGCTCACGAATTAACGCTACCCAAAGCTGTGCTATATTAAAGTTGTGATTTGATTATCATCCACCAAACTTTTCTTTTCAACAAAAGTTTGGATCACTGCATCTCATCATGTCACACTATCAATCCATACTGTACCACTGATTTCTGCCGATATATAACCTCTGAGCTCGTACGTCTCAGAGAAGGGTGTTAAGCAAGAGAATAAATTCTCCGCCACCAACAGATATATATTTAGCAGAGATCAACAAACACAGTATAAAGGAATACAATGTCAGACATACCATCCATTTACAAGTCCGTCCTAGGTCTGAATGAAACCGGAGGCACCTTATTCCTCGTCCCGTATGTCCAATACAGGAGAGAGGCCCTCGCATATCCGTACAATCAACAAGTACGTCCGAACGGCCACCACTGTAGCCCCTTCAAGGTAGCTACTCCAATCATGGGCATCAGTAGCAACCCATCCATTCAATGTGAAGATCGTCGGTCTTACACCGTCTTCAATCTCTTCGACATTTCGTCGTATCAGTTATTCAGAATGGGTTAAACGCGGTCTTTCCGAATAACTCGCGTATCTTATAATCAAGTGTTATAACAACACATCATATGCCTCGTTCCAATCCAGAATATTCTTTTATTCAAATATTCTTTTCACAATTTAAACCAAATTAAGGTTTTCCAAACTAGTCGGGATTAGCGAACCTTACCGAAGTAATCATTTGTTTATTTTTCCCAATCCCAACCTATTCATCTCATGGAGCAAAACTGGTAATACTCCATATCTAACACACGGTGTTATCGATAAAAATTAATTACCGTTTCATGTTCAAATCTAATTAAAGATTTAATTATCCTTTGGAGCAAAACTGGTGATACTCCATTCTCTATCATTTTCTTGAATTGATAATTTTAATTATCACGTTCACTTTTCAATCTAATTAAAGATTCATTAAAACTCTATTTAGTTTAAATCTTCCCAAAAATAAATATTAATGATTATTTAACTTTGGGAAATCAAACATGTCACATCGACCATCTACACCGTACCATTGATTTCTGCCGATATATAACCTCTGAGCTCGTACGTCTCAGAGAAGGGTGTTAAGCAAGAAAATAAATTCTCCGCCACCAAACAGATATATATTTAGCAGAGATCAACGAATACAGTATTGAAATACAATGTTAGACATGTAATCCTGTCTTTAACTGGGTTAAAGAAGCAATGTCATTTAAAACACGGTGCACGATAAACCCAAAATCACATTCCATTCACCATGGAATCTTTACAAAAAACAGATCAATATATAATCGATATCAATTTCCGTGTCTGACTAATAATATAAATGGAATAACGAATAAGCCTTTTAAATTCCATATGTATTAACAGTCTTCCTCCATAGAAACTCATTTCGATTATTACCAAATCGGATTCCATTCAATTCTAATTTAATATATTAAATTGGAAATCTTTACTTTGGAAAATTCCATAAGTCTTAATTAAAAGATTATAAATTCCAAATCATATTCTTCATTGTTAATTGGGTTAAAGAACAAGTGTTATTTAAAACACCGTTCACGATAAACCCAAAAATCCAATTCTTTTATTCAATTCCAATTAAATATTAATTAATTAGGAAACTTAACTAAATCTTAATTTAAAGATTTATTCTTTTATCAACTGGGTTTAAGAACAGTGTTAATGAAGACACTATTCATGACAAACCCAAAATTCAATTTGATATCAAACACAAGGCTCTGAATAGAAAATATATCGGCTTATATTCAATATCAAATTCTGAAACCAACGGATATAGTATTGGAATAACGATATATATATATATATATATTCCAAATTCCTCAACAATATCCGTATAATCACGGAATCCAATATCGAAATATTCCGAAGATTATTTCCATTCCAATTTATTCGTTGGAAAATTCTGGTTATTTTAAAACCATTTTCAAATCCAATTTATTTATTTAAAAATAACTGGATTATTATTCTAGTTAATAACTAGTTCGTTTTGATAAAAATATATTTTTATCCTTTCAAAATTGGAATTTTTCATCCAAAATCTTTCAAAATCATTTATTATGATTTTACATAATTTTTCCATACTTTTAATAATTTTATTATCGCCCGTACAGTCGGTTTCCAATAATGGCTACCGAACTGCATCCATAGCGACCTTTTCTGAAATTGATTTGGACATATCTCCAAATCTAACCATTAGATTTCAAATCTCTTATATTCATTGGAAAGTTCGGAAAGTTCTTTTCGATACAAACCCAACGGTTCTGGTTTTAGGAGAATCCGACGGTCGGATCTCCCGTAACATCCATTTGAAGTCAATGGTCAAAATTTGCGAATGGTCGCTGCGCGGCGCATTCTATTCAGGCCATTATAATATAAATAATATATATATTATATATTTCGTCGATTTCCATTTAAAAAGAATTTTATAAATCGTTTTAAAAACGATTTCCACTTCCATTTCAATTTCAAATCAAAATTGAATATTCCATTATAAATTATTTTAAATTCATTTCAAAACGATTTCAATTTGATTTCCAAATTCAAATCCAAATTGAATATTCTTTATAAATTCATTTATAAATTCATTTCGAATCGATTTAAATTTCATTTTTAAATCAAACTTGAATATTCCAATATAAATACGTTTTAAATTTATTTCAAATCGATTTCAATTCAATTTCAATTTAAAATCAAAATTGAATATTCCTTATGAATTCGTTTATAAATTCATTTCAAATCGATTTCAATTCAATTTTCAAATTTAAATCAAATTTGAATATTCCAATATAAATTCGTTTTAAATTTATTTCAAATCGGTTTCAATTTGATTTTCAAATTTAAATCAAAATTGAATATTCCTTATAATTATGATATTAAAATGATAATATTTTCAAAATATCAGATTTTGAAATCACTTTTCGATATTCATTATAAAATGAATAAAATCGACAGAATTCCCCTATGTGTTAAAATGGCGTTTAACTACTTAACGCGGCTTCATATTTCAATATTCATTGAATATTATTTTAAAATATTCGTTAATTCTGAACTGAAATCAGATACAATCAATTACCATATAATTTCAGTTATATGGATTTCAACATCACATGTATACAACAATATCGATAAACTATCATTTAAAATTCATACAACATCTAGAGTGCGTTCTACAACTGTATAAGCATTAAAATAAATAAATAACGCTTATACATTCTGTCAACCCATCGATGGACATACCACTAATTATTGGGATCAGTGTATGTCAAATATTATCCTAATACCCATGTGGGGTTTGCAAACAACTAATACTGTTTATTATTTGTGGAGTTGGGCGATGTGAAAAATTTATCGTCCCAATCCGTATCAGATAAATTAGTGTACATAAACAAATCGCCCGGTTTGTACATGAATATTTATTTTATTTTCATTATAATTTTTATATATATTTTATAGAAAAAAAATTTATATACAACAATATCAATACATGACAATCCAATCACAATCCACACAAACAATACAATCAAACAAGTCGTCCATGTTCTGTGGACGACGGTGTCAGGAGCTACTAAGCCCCGTCTGCATCCTAGTATATATTTTTAACTAGAAAATAATTAAGTGAGAAGTTCTCACCTTGGGTTTCCACTCCGCCATTCTTTTTATTCTAAATTTCTATTCTGTTTGAATTTTAATTTTTCTGAAATTCTAATCAACTCTATTTCAGTTCCAGTCTACTCCATGTTGTAGTGCCCGCTGATACGAGTGCAATGCAACTGACGGTTTGTAAATTAGGTTTGGAACGAGAGAGATATGTTATTATTAACATTTGAAAATTAAATAAGGCATTTAAATTAAATAATTAACTTAATAAACTTTTAATAACGTTTTAAATAACGTTAATTATTCGTTGCCGTTAATACTTCATCTTCCACGATTGTTTTCCCCATAAAAGGATCCCATCGTTCCAACTTAAATCCACTTGCGCACCGAGATTTGCGCCACTGGAGGTCGGTCAAACACGAAAACGCGGTCGCCGCCAACCGCAGGGAACTCGATCCCTTATCCCCGCCTAGAATGACGTCCAAACCGAATGACTTCAAGCCTGAAATACTGCCTCCACAATGACTTATACCAGATCACCACCGCTAGAAATGAAGCTCTTATCGAGTTGTTTGATTTGCCGTTGAACCCCTTGAGGATGGATTCGCGGATTTAACGAATTTGGGGGATGAACTTTCGAATGTTTCTGGCCGTTCAAACCTGTTTGGTGGCTGAGAATAATAACGCTAGGGTTTTGGGGGAGGGGGGTTTATAGAAAATATTATATTATTATATTACTTAATTATTATTTTTATTCAAAAATTAATTGTTAATCGTTCCTAACTCCAAATCAAATCAAACCAAACGAGTGTTGCTCCTAGCTAAATACCCCTATTCTGGTCACAATGGGATATATCCCGTAAGCCAATTCGACCGTTTTGATTAGTTTTTCTCAAAATTAAAATATAAATCAATATATATATTATTTAAACGTACATTTTAATTTACCGGGCCACATACTGACTCCAAAAATTCCCGTAAAATAAATCTAGCTATGTTTTGACAATACGGTCCTAAAAAAATTATTTTCATTGAATTTGGAGACCGTTTGAAAAATGGTCATTTCCTGGTCGATCCAATTCAAATTTAAATTACCAAACACATTTAAATTTACTGCGCTCACATATTAATTCCAAAAATAATGAAAATTGGAATCTAGCAATAATTCGACATTCCAGATCCAAAAAAAGTGGTCTCATCGAAAACGGAGGTCGCTTGAAAATCGCTATTTTTAAGGGCTATATTTCCATAGCGACCAACTGGACATAACTTTTTATTCCTGCTATGGAATTTGGATTTTTCAGATTCGTTGGAAAGATATTTTCAAACAGATTCAAATATTTTTGGTTTCACCAAAATCCGGTTTATTTTGAATCCTGTACATTCAATTGAAATTTGAAATCGAATTTTCAAACTACCGCACCATTTCCAATTCCTTTTATAATTAAAATAAATATTTATATTCTAACTTCGATTTAAATAAATTTTTAGTCATTATTATTTAAAATAAATCATTTTAAATATTCAAAATTCATTAAAATTGCCAAAATAAAAAATTTAAATTGGTTCTGATTTTCAGGGTTGTTACAATCTCCCCCATTTAAATTTTTTTCGTCCTCGAAAAGGAACGGAGCTGAAAGTTGTTTTACAAACCAATTCAACTTTCATTCTGGCTTTCATTCTTCAACTTTTCAGTTTCTAAGAATTTTCTAATTCTTCAAAAATTTGGCTAACACCCTAAATTTTCAAAAAAAATTCGTCATAACCTCCTTTGTACGGGGAGATATTAAAAACCGCAACTAGCCTCACAGGGCCCTCACCAATCCAAAAGAAAAAAAATCCAATCGGCTCATAAAATCACCAAAACCCAATAAATACAATAAACATGTACTTATTTGTCGGGCATACAATTTTATTCCTCTTCTCTAGCCTCCTTTCTATGACCTGTTCATTATATATGCATGTACATGTATGTAATTCTAATAAATTTTCAATTTTGTTCAAAAATTTGATTCTATTTGGCTAAATTTACCTTTCGTTCATATATTGGTTAAATTTGGTTCAATTCAACTTTTCATTCTCATACTGGATTTATTATTCCAATATTTTTATTAGTTCAACTAATAATCAAACAACACAACTAGCAATCAATTTGTGAATTAAATTCCAAAACATATAACTTTTGTATATATATTCAAAAATCATATTTCTAGTGTCAAATCACAAACAATAAACCGTATCTAAGTTTTGGTTCTCACATCATTCGATTGGGGATATATAGATATCCCACCTTCGAAACTCGAACACAATTGTTGATGATGCGAACGCCATTATCAGAATCATCTCCGGGAGACTAGAGTGTGATTCTATATCTACCCAGTATATTTGAGATTTCGAATACATATTGATCAGACATATATTAAAATCTCCATATACCGATAGTTCAAATTCAATTTAAAATAAAATAATCAAATACGTATAATTTGATATAAAATTTTCAAAATCTAATTTGAGTTTTAGAAATAACACTCTTCACACTCGTTCTAGGATACTACTGATCCCATCTCTAACAAGTCATTTCCATTAGATATTACTAATCCAATCTTTGATGAATTTTGTTTGTTTGGTTCTAATGTGTCTTGTTCTCAAGCTCTGTAAACTAAAGCTCTGATACCAAATGTAGCGACACGTGCTTCCCGGCCGGCCTAAACTGAACAAGAAGGTGGACAGCTTCGAGAACAAGACAAATCGGAACATAAACAAAATAACATTTCATTGCTATTTACAACAATTTACATCAAAGTACAAGAATATAACAGAGTATGAATAAATATTACATAGAAAAATATCAGAGATTAAAATACATAGCAGCGGAAATAAAATGTAAAAATACAATGCGTATCGGAAATACATTTACAAATACAACCGAAAGAAATACACGGATATAGAGCGTTCCGAATATAGCTCCAGCTGTAAATCCAGGATCCTGTATAAATAAATCTGCAAAATCAAAACTACTAGCTGCCCGTGTGGAAAATAGGGGCACCCAGAGTTTAGGTTAAAACAATAAACTCTAGGTCAGTCATGGGACTGGTGTGAGAACTAAAACAGTTATTTAAAATTTTACTTTAAAATAAGGTAAATCAAGGGACCACGCCATATAACACGGAACAGGTTTACCCCCAGGAATACTAGTGCCTAAAACAAACAACGCAATGCTAAATAAAGAAAAATGAAGCTATTATAAGACTCAGGTCCCATCACACAATGCAACGCAAGCTGGAGGATTGAGATTTACCTTATAATAGCCAAATATGCTTGGTACGTTTTAAAAGAAATCTTTTATTATTACTTTAAGTGAAGAAACCAACTTCGAAAGTAAATGTATCAATCATAGACGGCATGAGTACCATATATCATGTCACCATACTAGGCTCTATAATCAAAACCGCAAAAATGTCGTATTGGAAGTTTGGATTTCCATACTGGTGGCTCCTGATTTGAAAGAACTATCACGTAGTGCAATACCTAACGGCTTACGTCGCAGCCATGCGAAAACACCGTAATGCACATCCGCACTATCCAGAAAACAAGTTACCGCTGCTTACGTCCAAGCATTGGAAAACACCGCTAACTCTCTCCACCTGGGAATCGGGGGGTGTGCCCTATCCCAACTAGTGTGGAGCGACCACACCTAGTAACCTCGGTCGATCGAATCCATGACAACCCATAGGATATCTATCCTCATCTCTAAAGTATACTGATCTAACCATCAGTTTACCACCATACCGATGTGTGAGGCTCGCGAATTAACGATACACAAAGTTGTGCTATATTAAAGCTGTGCTTTGATCATCATCCACCAAATTTTGCTTTTCAACAAAAGTTTGGATCACTGCATCTCAGCATGTAACACTGTCAATCCATACCGTACCACTGATTTCTGCCGATATATAACCTCTGAGCTCGTACGTCTCAAAGAAGGGTATTAAGCAAGAGAATAAATTCTCCTCCACCAATAGATATATATTTAGCAGAGATCAACGAATACAGTATAAATGAATACAATGTCAGACACATCATCCATTTACAAGTCCGTTTTAGGTCTGAACGAAACCGGAGGCACCTTATTCCCCGTCCCGTATGTCCAATACTGAAGAGAGGCCCTCGCATATCCGTACAATCAACAAGTACATCCGGACGGCCGCCCCTGTAGCCTCTTCAAGGTAGCTACTCCAATCGCGGGCATCAGTAGCAACCCATCCATTCAATGTGAAGATCATCGGTCTTGCACCGTCTTTGATCTCTTCGACTTTTCGTCGTATCGGTTATTCAGAATGGGTTAAACCCGGTCTTTCCGAATAACTCGCATATCTTATAATCAAGTGTTATAACAACACATCATACGCCTGATTCCAATACAGAATATTCTTTTCACAATTTAAACCAAATTAAGGTTTTCCAAACTATTCGGGATTAGCGAACCTTGCCGAAATAATCATTTGTTTATTTTTGCCAATCCCAACCTATTCATCCCATGGAGCAAAACTGGTAATACTCCATATCTAACACCATGGTGTTATCGGTAAAAATTAATTACTATTTTACGTTCAAATCTAATTAAAGATTTAACTATCATTTGGAGCAAAACTGGTGATACTCCATTCTCGATCATTTTCTTGAATTGATAATTTTAATTATCACATTCGCTTTCCAATCTAATTAAAGATTCATTAAAAATCCATTTAGTTTTAATCTTCCCAAAAATCAATATTAATGATTATTTAACTTTGGGAAATCAAACATGTCACATCGACCATCTACACCATACCATTGATTTCTGCCGATATATAACCTCTGAGCTCGTACGTCTCAGAGAAGGGTGTTAAGCAAGAGAATAAATTCTCCGCCACCAAACAGATATATATTTAGCAGAGATCTACGAATACAGTATCGAAATACAATGTTAGACATGTAATTCTGTCTTTAACTAGGTTAAAGAACCAATGTCATTTAAAACAGGTTCACGATAAACCCAAAATCACATTCCGTTAACCATGGAATCTTCACGGAAAATAGATCAATATATAATCGACATCAATTTCCGTATCCGACTAATAATATAAATGGAATAACAACAAAGCCTTTTAAATTCCATATGTATTAACAGTCTTGCTCCACAGAAACTCACTTCGATTATTACCAAATCGAATTCCATTCAATTCCAATTTAATATATTAAATTGGAAATCTTTACTTTGGAAAATTCCATAAATCTTAATTAAAAGATTATAAATTCCAAATCATATTTTTCATTGTTAATTGGGTTAAAGAACAAGTGTTATTTAAAACAACCGTTCACAATAAACCCAAAAATCCAATTCTTTTATTCAATTCCAATTAAATATTAATTAATTAGAAAACTTCACTAAATCTTAATTTAAAGATTTGTTCTTTTATCAATTGGGTTTAAGAACAGTGTTAATGAAGACGCCGTTCAGACAAACCCAAAATCCAATTTGATATCAAACATAAGGCTCTGAATAGAAAATATATCGGCTTATATTCAATATCAAATTCTGAAACCAACGGATATCGTATCGGAATAATGATATATATATATATATATATATATATATATTCCAAATTCCTCAACAATATCCATATAATCACGGAATCCAATATCGAAAATTCCAAAGATTATTTCCATTCCAAACCCATTCTAGTTTATTCGTTGGAAAATTATGGTTATTTTAAAACCATTTTCAAATCCAATTTATTTATTTAAAAATAATTAGACTATTATTCTAGTTAGTAACTAGTTCATTTTGATAAAAATATATTTTTATCCTTTCAAAACTGGAATTTTTCATCCAAAATCTTTCCAAATAATTTATTATGATTTTACATAATTTTTCCAAATTTTTAATAATTTTATTATCGCCTGTACAGTTGGTTTCCAATAACGGCCACTGAACTGTATCCATAGCGACCTTTTCTGAAATTGATTTGGACATATCTCCCAATCTAACCGTTAGATTTCAAATCTCTTATATTTATTAGAAAGTTCTTTTCGATACGAACCCAACGGTTCTGGTTTTAGGAGAATCCGACGGTCGAATCTCCCATAACGTCCATTTGAATTAATGGTCGAAATTCGCGAACGGTCGCTGCGCGGCGTGTTCTATGCAGGCCATTATAAATATAAATAATATATATATTATATATTTCGTCGATTTCCATTTAAAACGAATTTTATAAATCGTTTTAAATTCGTTTTAAAAACGATTTCCATTTCAATTCAAATCAAAATTGAATATTCTTATAAATTCATTTTAAATTCATTTCAAAACGATTTCAATTTGATTTCCAAATTCAAATCAAAATTGAATATTCTTTATAAATTCGTTTATAAATTCATTTCAAATCGATTTCAATTTCATTTTTAAATCAAATTTGAATATTCTAATATAAATTCGTTTTAAATTTATTTCAAATCGATTTCAATTCAATTTCAATTTAAAATCAAAATTGAATATTCCTTATGAATTCGGTTATAAATTCATTTCAAATTGATTTCAGTTCAATTTTCAAATTTAAATCAAATTTGAATATTCCACTATAAATTCGTTTTAAATTTATTTCAAATCGATTTCAATTTGATTTTCAAATTTAAATCAAAATTGAGTATTCCTTATCATTATAATATTAAAATGATAATATTTTCAAAATATCAGCTTTTGAAATCACTTTTCGATATTCATTATAAAATGAATAAAATCGACAAAATTCCCGTTCGCGTTAAAATGGCATTTAACTACTTAACGCGGCTTCACATTTCAATATTCATTGAATATTATTTTAAAATATTCGTTAATTCTGAACTGGAATCAGACACTATCAATTACCATATAATTTCAGTTATATGGATTTCAACATCACATGTATACAACAATAACGGTAAACAATCGTTAAAAATTCATACAACATCCAAAGTGCGTTCCACAACTGTATAAGCATTAAAATAAATAAATAACGCTTATACAATCTGTCAACCCATCGATTGACATACCATTAATTATTGGGATCAGTGTATGTGAAATATTATCCCAATACCCGAGTGAGGTTTTCAAACAACAAATACTATTTATTATTTGTGTTGTTAGGTGACGTGTAAAAATTTATCGTCCCAATCCATATCAGATAAATTGGTGTACATAAACAAACCGTCCGGTTTGTAAATGAATATTTATTTTATTTTCATTATAATATATATATTTTATATAAATAATTTTTGTATACAACAATATCAATACATGACAATCCAATCACAATCCACACAAACAATACAATCAAACAAATCGTCCATGATCTGTGGACGACGATGTCAAGGGCTAGTAAGCCCCGCCTGCATCCTAGTATATATTTTTAACTAGAAAATAATTAAGTGAGAAGTTCTCACCTTGGGTTTCCACTCCGCCATTCTTTTTATTCTAAATTTATGTTCTGTTTGAATTTGAGTTTTTCTGAAATTCTAATCAGCTCCATTTCAGTTCTAGTATGCTCCATGTTGTTGTGCTCACTGATACGAGTGCAACGCAATTGACGGTTCGTAAATTGGATCTCGCACGAGAGAGAAATGTTATTATTAACATTTGAAAATTAAATAAGGCATTTAAATTAAATAATTAACTTAATAACCTTTTAATAACGTTTTAAATAACGTCAATTATTTGTTGTCGTTAATACTTCATCTTCCACAATCATTTTCTCTAGAAAAGGAACCCATCGCTTCCAACTTAAATCCACTTGCGCACCGAGATTTGCGCCACTGGAGGTCGATCTAACATGAACACGTCGTCGCCCCCACCACGAACTACGACCACCGCCAACCGCAGGGAACTCGATCCCTTATCTCCACCTAAAACGGCGTCCAAACCAAACGACCTCGATACCTCCACGATGACTTATACCAGATCACCACCGCTAGAAATGAAGCTCTCATCGAGCTGTTTGATTTGCCGTTGAACCCCTTGAGGATGGATTCGCGGATTTCACGAATTTGGGGGATGAACTTTCGAATGTTTCTGGCTATTCAAACCTGTCTGGCGGTTGAGAATAATACTGCTAGGGTTTCCATGGGGAGGGGGAGGGGTTTATAGAAAATATGATATTATTTTATTATTATTTTTACTCAAAAATTATTTGTTAATCGATCCTAACTCCAACTCAAACCCAGCGAGTGTCGCCCGTAGCTAAATACCCTCATTCCGGACATAATGGGATATATCATGTAAGCCAATTCGTCTGTTTCGATCAGTTTTTCTCAAAATTAAAATATAAATCAATATATATATATATATATATTATTTAAACGTACATTTTAATTTACCGGGGCCACATACTGACTCCAAAAATTCCCAAAAAATAAATCTAGCTATGTTTTGAGGATACGGTCCTAACAAAACTAATTTCTTCGACTTTGGAGACCGTTTGAAAAATGGTCATTTCCTGGTCGATCTAATTCAAATTTAAATTAGCAAACACATTTAAATTCACTGCGCTTACGTATTAATTCAAAAATTATGAAAATTGGAGTTTAGCAATAATTCGACATTCCGAATCCAACAAAAGTGGTCTCGTCGAAAATGGAGGTCGTTTGCAAAATCGCTATTTTTAAGGGCTATATTTCCATAGTGACTATTCTGAATTTTTAACTGGACATAACTTTTTATTCCTGCTATGAAATTTGGAATTTTTAGATTCGTTGGAAAGAAATTTTCAAACAAATTCAAATATTTCTAGTTTCACCAAAATCCGATTTATTTTGAATCCTGTACATTCAATTGAAATTTGAAATCGAATTTTCAAACTACCGCGCCATCTCCAATTCTTTTTATAATTAAAATAAATATTTATATTCTAACTTCGATTTAAATAAATTTTTAGTCATTATTATTTAAAATAAATCGATTAAAATATTCAAAATTCATTAAAATTGCCAAAATAAAAATTTTAAATTGGTACTGATTTTCCGCATTGTTACATGCTTAATAACATTCACTTTTACTTTATATTTCTTAAACCAATTTATTTTATAATACGGATTTTATTTCAAAATTCATTACCATATACCATTTCAGAAATCCCTTTTTTCCACTCCATTTAACCATTTCCCTTTTTGAAAATATTTTTTCCCCAATTTTACTTAATTTCATTATTAAGTAACGTTAAATTAAATTTAATGATGCAATACCTCATTGCTTTTTTAGAAACCTTGTTTAAATAAATTCTAGTTTAATATAAACCCTTTTCATCTTAATTTCCTTTTAACTTAATTCAAATATTAAGTCAGCATAATTTAAGTTATCGTATTTGCTTAAATTCCTCTTATAACTTTGTTATAAAATTTGGGTTTTAATATAAAACCATTTCATAAACTCCTTTCACAATTCAATTAAATTTCATTTCAACTTCGATTAAATTTTAAATGAATTTCAATTAAAAAGAACCAAAACAATTATCCAATCAGAACAGTTAATATGGTGATAATATGAAAATAAATAATATTAAATATTTTTGAGGAATCCCGTTAGATCCCTCTAACCTGTTCTTCCCTGCGTTAAAACAGATCATCTCACATAAATTCATTTAATTCAATTAAACTGATAATTTCTATAATAGTAAATAACGATTATTTAATATCAGCCAATTAACAAAACAATTCAAACAATTAAACACGTTTATTCAATAAACATGACTAACAAGATAAGTTACCTCCATTGGATCCAACCGTTAAAATAACGATTTGGTTTTCACTGAAATTAGATAACGTTTAATTTCATCGGTTCAATCAATATATGAATATATATTTAACAAACAATCAACCATTAGCAACCATAGCACACAAACTAAAAACCTAACTTATATAAAATATAAGTGGGAAGAACTGAGTGAGTTTAACTTACCTTGATTCCGTTTGTTGAAATGGTTTGGTTATAGTTAAATTAAACAGTCATTTAATTTAACTGTAAATTTTAGCTTTGTCCTAAGCCGTCCAAATCAGTTCCAGAATGTAAATCTTGTTGTCACGATTCCAGCGTAACTTCTTTCATTCCATTCCATTAACCTATAAAATGTTACACAAGTTTTAGTTCAAATAATTTTAATTAAACCTGACAATTCCCTTATTAAATTTTAATATAAAATAATTAATGTTCTTAACTAGCCGGTGGTTACAAATAACCACTTTGGTTAAAACAGTTTACCAAGTCGATTAATCGTATTTATCCCGTTCGTTTAAACTCAGAGTTCCCTGCACAGACACTGTTTAAAACTAACCCATTAACCATATTACAATAAACTACTTACAATGTAAAGTTTGTACGACCGGTTGTATTTCATTTGGTTCCATACAAAGATTCTACGTTTGTTTAAGTAACCCTAACTTATTTTAGTTGAATAAATAATTTCTTAATTACTCCTCAATAACTTTAATTAAACTTTTAATCACATCTTTGCAAAACAGGCCGATGTTTTCACCTTCTTCCTGTTTCAACTACAGACTGAGACAACCCAAAACATGTTGCAATATATCTCCACCGCGCCGCCTTCCAAATCGCCAGAGATCGATCAGACATCGCCCACTTCTGTGCCCCACTGAAGTTAATCCACAACTAGAGTATCGACCAACTCAGTCATCTCCTCGCGCTCAAAAAATGAACTCAAACTTGGCAACTTTCCGCTCCGATTCTAGCCATAACACCCAACAGCATACGATCATCACTGGTCAAACTACAGTCCTCACCAAGCCTTATAATTATTTTGTTGAACGATTTTGATTTAGAGGAGTAAATCGAGAGAAATTTGAGGAATGATTTCAGAGATTTTCAGCCATTGGTTTCAGCTGTGTGGAGGCAACTATAATGTTGACCACGCAGTTTTGTGACTTAGGGTTTGACCTTTTTTTTTAAGTTGATGGATTATATATAGGATAAGGAATAAATATTATAATATTTAACTAAACTTCAGTGTGAAGTATCATATTAAAATACCAACATATGACCTCCAATTGAATACCAACATATGACCTCCAATCGAGATGAAACTTGTAATCCTAGCATAGAAAAATATTCTGAACACGATGGGACAGGTTCGTCGAATTTTCGAGGTCGTTTGTAAAAAGTCCTTTATAAATCACTGGCTAAAAATCATGCGCTTAAATTTTCTATGATCACAAAATAAATCCAATCAACTTGAAACTTTGAAATTCTACTTGTCCTCTTCCTTATAGATCTAATGAAATTTGTTTTGTTAAAATCGGAGTTTGTTGACCAGTCGTTTATTCCTTTAAAGTTACCCTTATCAAATAATATAAACGATTAAATAAAAACAGAGACGTTTATCGTTGCCACGATCAAATGGTAAGTTCGATTGACACGAAAATAAAAATCTTATAATAATTAATTAATACGAATCCAACGTTACAAGTTTCATCCACATTCCGAGACTGTTTCCCAGTACACTATTTTATATGCCAAGCAACGCTATTTTAGACACCAAAATACCTGATGTCCAAAAATAACAAACTACCTGCCTTTCTAACTCTAAACGTCGATACGAACTCAACGGAATTGGTTTCATGGCTTAATTCGATCGTCTTCTCAAGTTATACATAAGTACCCCTTTATTAATTAAAATTACATTAATTACGCGCTATAGAAAATGACTAGGTGTTTACGGCTGTCATTGTTGCATACGATATCGGTTTGCCACCAAATTTAATATCGTACAATAATTTAATTTTACGATTCCAATGAAATTAATTTCATTGAAAACCAAGACTGTTCGCAAAAATCGTTATTTTAAGGCTTATATAATATTATATAAATTCCAAAATAATCGAATTAAATAATAATAAATTATTATTATCATAAATACCCACTGGAAATATCATTGCTTCAAATATAATTTATACAACTCAATATCATCAATTTCGAGTTAAACGTTATCTAAATTTTATAAAAATCTTTATAATTATATAAAATAAACGCTATCGTTTATTAACGATTTCCATAGCGACTATTTTAAAATTAGACTTGGACATAACTAACAAACTATAATATGAAATCTCGATTTTTCTCTTTCATATGAAAATTATAATCAACAAGATTCAAAATTTTCTTGTTTCACGAAATTTCGACTTAAATCGGATCCTGTATATTTAATTGAAGTTCAAAACTCAATATTACGAAATATCGACCATTTCGAGCTCGATTTAAATTATATATAAATTTAGCATTCAAACTTCAATTAATAAACGGATTCTATATTATAAATCCGTTTAAAATTCAAATTAAATAATTAAAATAATAAATTAAATTAAATATTTGACCACTAAAAATGCGGGACATTACACTTTTAATCTGATCACAAACTTTCTAAAATACCCTTCACTCATATATAGTTAAGTATGATTTTTTGTTCTATGTACAACCATCTAAAACCAATTTTTGAAATTCTAATAAATTAACATACTTTACCAATCTAACAGACATTGCCATAAATGCCATTCAAAGAATATCATAAACATGCAAAAGTAGAATATGACAAATTAACATACTTTACCAATTTAAAACACTACATACTAATATTACTAAATCTTGATGTGGCTTAAAATTAAATTCTTACAATTAAACTACTTTTTCCAATTCAAAACGTTTGTCTACATATATTATCAGATTTAAATATCACTTAAAAATAGAATATGAGAAATAAAGTTTATTTACAAATTTGGTTTTTATTAATTAATAATAGAAATTGGAATTCAAACTAACAACATATTAGATGTTGCAACTTAAAAAATAAAAACCATATGATTTAGATATATGCACATATTTTCTAATATATTTGACATGACCTAAAATCCCCGGTTGGCCTAAACCGACCAAGAACACGGATTGTATGAGAACACGACGCATCGGAACACGAAACAAGAGAACTTTTCATTGCTGTTACAACAGTATTACAACAGAGTATAAGTATATCAGAGTGCGAAATATATACACAGCGGAAAAACAAATACTAGAAAATAAATTACAATAATACAGTGAAAATAAAATGTATAAATCCAATGCACAACAAAAATACATCAACTAACACAACTGAAAGAAATACACGGATGCAAAGCTTTCTGGAGTATAGCTCAAGCCGTAAACCAGGATCCTATTAAATAAATATCTGCAAAACCAAAAATACTAGCTACCCGTGTGGAAAATATGGGCACCCGGAGTTTAGGTGAAAACAATAAACTCTAGGTCAGTCATGGGACTGATGTGAGAACTTAAAACAATTATTAAAACTTTACTTTAAAAGGGTGAAAAATCATTGGACCATGCCGTATGATACGGAACGGGTTTACTCCACATGAATATCAGTTTAAAATAAAAACAACGCAATGCTTTTTGAAAAATGAAGCTATTATAAGACTGAGGTCCCATCGCATAATGCAACGCAAGCCGAAGGATAGAGTTTTACCTTATAATAAACAAACATGCTTGATACGCTTTAAAATAAATATTTTTTATAATCTTATAAGTGCATAATGTACAAAACAACTTCGAATATAAATGTATCAATCATAGACGGCATAGTACCACATCCTACTATGCCGCCATATTGGTTTACAACTAAAACCGAAAAGTCATGTATTGGAAATTAGATTCCATCTATGAGTCAAGGCTAGGGATCTCTCCTTCCGAATTCGGACCACCTCTAGAAAGATATCCAAGATCACACCTATAGGCAACCCTTGGGAGCGGCAGGGCTGGTCCACACCTAAGATTTGTGGATTGACAATTCCTGAACAATACGTTTCCTGGTCCTATCGGTCATATAACATGGCCAGTATGTGACGACCGCCCATAACCGCCGCACTAAACAAGAGGAATAATGCGCTGAAAGGAGTACATGGCAGCATGGACGATCATCACAGCAGGTATCTCAATCGGAACCTGTCGTAAACTCACAGCGCAAGGAGAAAATATAATAGAACATATACAACAGGTAGTGATAGTGAAGCAGAAAACGCCATACTTTCATAACAACTAGAAAGTAATTCTCATACACGTGGATAACAACAATAGTGTTTGTACAATTTGCCTCACTACAGCACTCAGAGAAATAGCAAACAGCAGAAATCCAAATACTAGATAGTTGTAAAACTGATACGTAAGCCTCTAGCTTGCCATCAATCAGCATCACCATTCCCACTAAGGCATCACTTGTCACCTGCTACTTAGTATGCCCATCCAACAATCGGATGAACAACCCAAGGTAATAAGAGGAAACATAAAACATTGAGTCAGACAATAGTCTTAGTAAGCGATAAAAGTCATCAATAGAGTATATGAGAATGGGTAAATAAGCGAACTAATCTATCCAGCTCCAGAGAAGAACTCACAACTGCATTCCCCACACCTGACAGTGATAGCCTTTACAATCCAAAAACATCCAAAGGAATAAAAATTCAGTCATGGCAACCAGAACAATAATTCACACATAGCAATAACAACTCAACCATCATCGCAACAAGGCATTCAAATGTCCATGACTGACTTTGGCTATCACCACCAACCTTGCTTTGAAACCATCATTAATCGTATGACCAACCAAACAATTTGCCGTCCGTCAAGGGCCAACGGTGAACCCCGGTTCTAGCTAAAACCTGACACACCATACAATGAAATGTGTCTAGGCCATACAACGAAACCCAGGGTACTTGACCATACGACGAAATCGTGTAACCCTTGCTTTGAGTCTGCTAGAACCTATGACAACGATAATTTCTCGGTCTCCATAATCTCTAGTCGTCATCATTGGCAACTATCCCACCATTATCACCTAACTTAGATCGCCTTTGAGTTAGTCTCCCCCGTTGCACTACGACTGGATATGTAGACATCACATCACTTCGATATTCCCCATTGAATTCACCTCGAAGTTATCGCCATTCTCGAACCAAAGAAAACACCAATCATATGGTCCAAAACAATCCATAGCATTCGTACACATTTGCTAAAGGAAACAAACCATAACACTTAAGTCATCAATCATAGCGTCTTAGAAGCGCTGTCAAAAACCATAACCGACCAGGGTATGAACGACCGACCAGCTTCCACCACAACTCTTCGGCTTGAACCCTGAACGACCGACGACACGTACAACTAGGAGTGACTGACCCAAACCACCGGGGTATGACCTACCGTTTCGCTTTACCATTTTCAGGCTTCACAACCGATCAAGAGATGCAGGACCGACCAACTCCTCAACCTGTACACTTCTTCTCGAGCTAACCTTACTCAACCGACCACCCAAATTTGCTTTTCCACCAAAACATGGATGACCGACCAGAACCTGAATGACCGACCAACATTATTCTCCATTCTGGTCGACCAAGTTCTGCTACGTTAATGCAACCGATCAACCTTGTCTTGTTCTCCAAGACAGACATTATGGTGCGACCAGCCCCCCATGAACGACCAGAAACCTGCACCTCACCAATTCAACTCTGATTTCGACCAAAACTTCACCAAATGATAAATCCGATGAAACCAACTCATTCCACTTATCAATTTTGGCCACAAACATTGTATGAAACCATCATCAACATGAATACAACGGTTTTCGCTGAAATTATGCAAATCACCCCCAAATCATATAAAAATGATCATATGAACAAATCTAACTTGCATAAGCATATGAAATAGCATAGAAATTACCTATCTAAACTTGCTAAATCAGATCATAGGGTGATTTATATGAAATAGACTTACCAAAGTGAATATTTATGAGAAAATGATTGAATTTGATGAAAAACATGACCAAACATTCACAAACTTCATTGAATCCATGTGTGAGATGCAAATCACTCACTGATTCTCCAAAATAAGCTAAAATAAATGCAATAAGATTCCGGAAAGCAAGCACTTCGCACCAAACCCCTTGATCTGATGAACTCTTGCTTCAATTGATGTAGATCTAACCTCCAATGGTGTAGATCTATGATTTCCCTCCTTAGATTATGATTTTTAATAGTGGAAAGGTGTTAAAGGAAGGAGGAACACAAGGCCACCAAATGTGAGAATGGGGAGACTAAACTTTTCCCATATCCCTCAATCCCTATTTATAGTTTCCACGAGCCCACTAATGGGCCTCTCCAAATCAGCCCATTAGGCTCTCAAAATCTAAACAATCAACTGAAAAACCTTAAAACAACGATTTCTCCCAAACCGTTGAGCCAAATCTTTAATGTAACCACTCTATGGAAAGGCAATCATCATTTCCATTCCAATGGCAGAGGTCTCACTCTATGATTCAAACTGGGTCAAAAGTTATGCACTGTACAAGACTGACAGGGGCAAAATGGTCACAAACAAAATTGGTAAAAATTATGGACATGTCTCACATCCCCATGAACAACATATAAAAAGATGAGAATGATCCAACCCTCAGGGAATAAAATAAAAATATTTTACGATCTTCCAATATGTAAAATGCAGGCTGTTACATTCTCCTCCCCTTAAGAATTTTGCCCTCGAAATTCCAAGCAATTACAACAATTACGCATGCTTATCATCCATTGGAAGCCAGTTCTATCATCCAAACTAGCAATCATCAAGCCATGCATCCATAGCCTTATCCTTGCACGTTAAATTCTATCAAATAATCAACAAGATACAACAATATAACGATGATACGATCTCAAAGGGTCCTACCAAAGAAGAGTTCTGGATGAGTCGCCTTCATATTCTCTTCCGTCTCCCACGTACAATCGTCGCCATCTTCACTCCATTGTATCTTGACTAGTTAACCGTCTTCCTCCTAAACTTTGTCGTGTCATTTCCCATAACACGAAGTGGGTTACGAGGTTTCTCGACTGTCTCTACTTCCAGGTCTTCGTACTGCCCTGGAGATACCACTACATTCGAATCAGGCACGAAATTCCATAGAAACGACACATGAAAAACATTATGCACACTCGACATCTTCTCAGGTAACTCCAATCTATATGCGAGCATCCCAATTTGCTCGACTATCGGAAATGGTCCAACGAACCTTGGAGCTAACTTTCCTTTACTTCTGAATCGCACCACATGCTTCAATGGCGAAATCTTCACGAAAACCATGTCGCCAACGTCGAATTCCAATTACAATGCTTATCGGCGTAACTCTTTTAACGATCTTGGGGTGCCTTCATTCGTTGCCAAACGATCTCGATACAATCCGAGGTTTCTCTAATCATTTCTGGCCCAAGTATCAACTTATCTCCAATTTCCAACCAACAAGCTGGAGAAATTACGTGGTCTACCATACAACGCCTTGTATGGTGTCATCCCAATGCTCGACTGGTAGCTATTGTTGTACACAAATTCAACTAGATGTAGATGGTCTTCCCATGATCCTCCGAAGTCTAACACACAAGCCCTTTGGAGATCTTCCAAAACTCAGTTAACCCTCTCGGTTTGACCATCCGTTTGGGGATGATAAGCCATACTTAAACATTATTCGGTTCCCAAAACTTCTTGCAAACTTTTCCAAAATCCTCTAGTGAACAAACGGATCTCGATCACTCACTACACTCTTTGGAATACCATGGAATAGAACTATCCATTTCACATAAAATTCATCCAGTTTCGACACCGTCCTAGCCGACTTGACAGGAATGAATCTTGTACTTTTGGTCAAACGATCCATGATGACCCAAACCCCTTCGTTTTCTGCCCTGGTTCTAGGTGTCCATCAATAAAATCCATCGATATTGCTCCCACTTCCACGTAGGAACTTCTAATGGCTGAAGCAAGCCACTTGGCTTGGCTTCTTCTATCCGGCTTTCACCAACTGACAGTTCATGCATTTGGAAATGAACTTTCCAATATCTCGCTTCATCCCTCCCAGTAATAGACTCGCTTCATGTCCTGATACATCTTATTGCCACTAGGATGAATCGTCAACTTCGAGTGATGACATCCTCTCAGAACCTCATCTCTCAATCCGTCAATATAGGGAACAACTAATCGTCCTTGCTTTCGAAGTCAATTTTCTCGATCGATTTCGAACTCTTTATCTTCTGGATAAAATCGACAAGCTTTATATCTCGCTTTTGGCTTTCGCCAATATTTTTGATAAGAGTGGGTCTTATCGATAAGCTTGTCAACATTTCAGGTTCCAACTCACACCTTGGCCTGAAATCAATCCTTTCCAAATACTCGAGGCTCTTCCATTCCGAAAACATTACACCCAAACTTGCGTGTCTTCGACTCAACTCATCTGCAATTGCGTTACCCTTACCAGGAGTATAAGCTATACCAAAATCATATGATTCCAGAAACTCTAACCATCGTTGCTGCTGAAGATTCAAATCCTTTTGGGAGAAAAGATACTTCAATGACTTGTGATCCGTAAACAACTCGAATCGAACTCCCAACAGGTAACGTCTCCACATCTTCAGAGCAAACACAATTGCCGCTAACTCCAAATCATGAGTTAGGTAATTTCTCTCATACGGCTTCAGCTGTCGACTCGCATAAGCCCCAACCTTATCCTTTTGCATCGGTACTGCTCCAAGTCCAGTACCACATGCATCGGTGTATACCACCATCTCTTCATTCCTAGTTGGAATGGTCAACACAGGAGCAATCGTCAGTCACTCTTTCAGGATTCCAAACGCTTGTTCACACTTCGCATCCCATGTGAACACTTGGTTCTTCTTCGTCAATCCTGTCAACGGTGCAGCTATCTTGGAGAAATTCTTGATAAACCGTTGGTAATACCCAGCCGACCCAAGGAAACTCCGAACATCCGTCGCATTCTTAAGTATCCCAGCCCTGGATTGCTACCACTTTAGCGGAATCAACCGCTATCCCATTACCAGAAACAACATAGCCTTAGAACCTCACTTCACTCTTCCAGAAGTGTCACTTCGAAAACTTAGCTCTCAGCTGATGCTTTCACAAGATTTCCAACACAACTCTCAAGTGCGTCTTGTGTTCTTCCTCGATCCGAGAGTAAATCAGAATATCATCTACGAACACAAGTACGAACTTGTTCAACTGATCTCTGAATACTCTATTCATAAGATCTACGAAATACGTTAGCGTGTTAGTCAACCCAAATGGCATTACCAACCGTTCGAAGAACCTGGATGGTGTCCCAAAAGCAGTCTTTGGCACACTATACTTTGCCACCCTCAACTGGTGAAATCCTGTTGCTAAATCCATCTGAGAAAACACTTTGGCTTCGTGAAGCTGATCGAAAAATTCATCAATCCTTGGAAATGGATACTTGTTCTTTTTGGTCACCTTGTTTAGCTCACGATAGTCCACACACAACCTTAACGAGCCATCTGCCTTAGTTGCAAACACGACTGGTGCACCTATTCGGAAACACTTCTCCGAATGAATCCCTTCCTTAGAAGGTATCAAACTTGCACCTCCAACTCGCGTTGTTCCTTAGGCGCCATCCGCCTAAGAGACACAACGATTGGTCTAGCACCCTCGACCAAATCGATCCTAAACCTCGATCTTACGATGCGGTGGCAACCCTTTGACTTCATCAAAGACATCCTCATACTCATTAATGATTTGCACAGACGACAAGTCTTCTTGTGGAATCACAAGCGAGTATAGATAGCTAACGAAGACATCCTCTTCGTGCTTACACCGTATCAACACCTTTCGCCCTTCCACATCCCCGACTCTCACCTCTAGCTTTTCGCAATTCACTCTTGTTGCATACCTCTTGAGCCAATCCATGTCCAAGATGATCCCAAACCCAGCGAAGTTAAGAACAAAGAAATCACACACAAAAGAGAAACCATGACTCGACAACACTAGACTACGACATATCATGCAAAAATTGGACGAACCCCCAACTGGATTAGTCACTACGAAAGTTCTATCACAAATCTCTGGTTCCAAACCCGAGTGACACACAAACTCATTGCAAATGAATGAATGTGATGCTCCCGTATCAAAAAGCACCCGAACTGAAACACCAATAGAGGAAAGAGTACCTTGCACCACGACACCCTTTCCCTTCTGCCCAGAAGTAGGAGCTTTTGAAGAAGATGGCACATCCCCCAAAGCATAAGCCTTAATCACTTGCTTCCTTTTAGCTGATTCTGGACAATCTTTCTTCTCATGTCCCGATTTTCTATACTTGAAGAACTTCTTCTCAGCTTTAGGATTCTTGCATTCACTAGCAAAATGACCCTTCTGCCAAAAATTGAAGCAAGTCACTTCTCCCTTTTGCTTCTTTTTCCATCCTTTCCTTTCTGTTGCTGCGGCTTCCTTTTTCTATTATCATCGCCCTGCTGTAGCTTCTGAACTTCCTTGGTTACAGCGACAACATTAGCCTCCTTAGGAAACAAGCTCTCATGACGGACAGCCTTTTCCAGAAGCTTCTCTAATGGATCGTCAATATGATCCACCAATGGCCTCCCAATGTAGGTATCCAGACCCATGATGAACTTCTCGTTCTTCTGGTAAGGAGTATCAATGTATGAACGAGCATATTTGGACAAGGCCTCGAAATCAGAAATGTAATCTAGCACTGATCTTCCATTCTGCTTCAATTCTAAAATTTCTTGAAGAGAACGAATTTCTTAGCCGTGGAAATGAGTTTGGCTTCAAACTTAACTTGGAATTGCTCTCATGAAATCTCTTCCTTTGGAGTTTCAAGTGTAACTGAATTCCACCATTCTATGGTCCTGCCTTACAACTGCCTTGATGCAAGCTTCCTCTTATTTGCATCATCCAACTCCAAGTCTCCAAAGATTCGGACACAAGAATCCATCCACCTCTGAACCTCTTCAGCTATCTCCGATCCTTTGAATGGCTTT
Source organism: Allium sativum (assembly GCA_030737875.1). Taxonomy (NCBI): domain Eukaryota; kingdom Viridiplantae; phylum Streptophyta; class Magnoliopsida; order Asparagales; family Amaryllidaceae; genus Allium; species Allium sativum. Next base: position 27,687,807 of record CM060925.1, on the reverse strand, counting down.
CTTCTTAGAGATGTAAAATCCTTGCACAGCTTTGCAAAATCCACTACTCTAGGAACTCGCACATCTACATCTACTGTAGCAGCCATTGGAGCGGGTACCCTTCGCATAAATGCTTCTGCCATGGCTTCAAACATGGTCGGGTAATTTGGTTCACCGCCATTTCCCCTTCTGTGCCAACTTCCCTAGCAGTATGTATTGATGGTCATCTACTCATTCTAAATCTAAAATTTAGAAAAATTAGCCACTTACAAGATAAGCTGCTAAAGAGATACAACCACTACCACTATATATGCTAATATATATAGTCAGCATCCAACTGAAATCTACAAATACGTCTCTTACACGTAATTACGTCTTAGAACTTGGCTAAAATCGTTAACCTCGCTTTGATACCAAATGTGACAACCGCCCATAATCTCCGCACTAAACAAGAGGAATAATGCGCTGAAAGGTGTGCATGACAGCTATGGACGATCATCAGAGTAGGTAACCCAATTGGAACCTGTAGTGAACTCACAGCGCAAGGAGAAAATATAATAGAACATATACAACAGGTAGTGATAGTGAAGCAAAAAACACCATACTATCATAACAACTAGAAAGTAATTCCCATAGACGTGGATAACAACAATATACAATTTGCCTCACTACAGCACTCAGAGAAATAGCAAACAGCGGAAATCCAAATACTAGATAGTAGTAAAATTGATACGTAAGCCTCCAACTCTCCATCAATCAGCATCACCGTTCCCACTAAGGCATCACCTGTCATGTGCTACTTAGTCTGCCTATCAAACAATCAGATGAACAACCCGAGGTAATAAGAGGAAACATAAAACCTTGAGTCAGACAATAGTCTTTGTGAGCGATAAAACAACTAACAAACTTCATAAATAGAGTATATGAGAATGGGCAAACAAACGAACTAATCTACCCAGCTTCAGAGAAGAACTCACAACTGCATTCCCCACACCTGACAGCAATAGCCTTTACAATCCAATAACATCCAAAGGAATAATAATTCAGTCATGGCAACCAGAACAACAATTCATACATAGCAATAGCAACTCAACCATCATCACAACAAGGCATTCAAACGTCCATGACCGACTCTGGCTATCACCACCAACCTTGCTTTGAAACCATCGTTAATCGTATGACCGGCCAAACAATTTGTCGTCCGTCAAGAGCCAATAGTGAACCCTGGTTCTACCTAAAACCCCATACACCATACAATGAAATGTGTCTAGACCATACAACGAAACCCAGGGTACTCGACCATACGACGAAATTGTGTAACCCCTACTTTGAGCCTGATAGAACCTACGATGACGATAATTTCTCGGCCTCCATAATCTCTAGTTGTCATCATCGGCGACTATCCCACCATTATCACCTAAGTCAGATCACCTTTGAGTCAGTCTCACTCGTTGCACTACAACTGGCAACATAGACATCACCTCACTTGGACATTCCCCATTGAATTTACCTCGAAGTTATCACCATTCTCGAACCAAAGAAAACACCAATCATAAGGTCCCAAAGCATTTGTACACATTTGCTAATGGGAACAAACCACAACACTTAAGTCATCAATCACAGCATTTTAGAAGCGCTGTAAAAAAACCATAACCGACCAGAGTATGAACGACCAACCAGCCCCGAACGACCGACCAGCTTCCATCACAACTCTTCGTCTTCAACCCTGAACGACCGACAACCCATACAACTAGGAGTGACCAACCCAAACCACCTAGGTACGACCGACCCTTTCACTTTGCCATTTTCAGGCTTCACAACCGACCAGAAGAGATACACGACCGACCATCTCCTTAACCTGTACACTTCTACTCGAGCTAACCTTGCTCGACCGACCACCTAGATTTAATTTTCCACCAAAACATGGACAACCGACCAGGACATGGACGACCGACCAGGACGTGTACGACCGACCAGCCCTGTTTTCCATTCTGCTCGACCAGGTTCTGCTACGTTAGTGCGACCGACCAGCCTTGTCATGTTGTCCAAGACAGACATTATGGTGCGACCGAGCCCCCATGAACGACTAGAAACCTGCACCTCACCAATTCAACTCCGATTTCGACCAAAATTTCACCAAACGATAAATCCGACGAAACCAACTTGTCCCACTTATCAATTATGGCCATAAACATGGTATGAGACCATCATCAACATGAATACAACGATTTTCATAGAAATTATGCAAATCACCCCAAATCATGGAAAATGATCATATGAATAAAACTATAGATCTAACTTGCATAAGCATATGAAATAACATAGAAGTTACCTATCTAAACATGCTAAATCAGATGATAGGGTGATTTATATGAAATAGACTTACCAAAGTGAAGATCTATGGGAAAATTATTGAATTTGATGAAAAATATGACCAAACATTTACATACTTCACTGAATTCATGTGAGAGATGCAAACCATTCACCGATTCTCCAAAATAAGCTAAAATCAATACAATAAGATTCTGGATAGCAAGCACTTCACACCAAACCCCTTGATCCAATGAACTCTTGCTTCAATTGATGTAGATCTAACCTCCAATGGTGTAGATCTATGATTTCCCTCCTTAGATGATGATTTTTAATGGTGAAAAGGTGTTAGAGAAAGGAGGAACATTAGGCCACCAAATGAGAGAATGAGGAGACTAAATTATTTCCCATATCCCTCACCCTTATTTATAGTTTCCATCAGCCCACTAAATGGGCCTCCCCAAATCATGCCATTAGGCTTACAACACCTGAACAGCCAACTGAAAACCTTAAAACAGGGATTCCTCCCAAACCGCTAAGCCAAATCTTTAATATAACCACTCTATGAAAAGGCAATCATCATTTCCTTTCCAATGGCATAGGTCGTACCCTCTGATTCGACATGAGTCAAAAGTTATGTCTTGTACAAGACTAATAGGGGCAAAATGGTCACAAACAAAATTGGTAAAATTATGGACAAGTCTCACATCCCCATAAACAACATATAAAAAAATGAGAACAATCCAACCCTCAGCGAATAAAATAAAAATATTTTATGATCTTCCGATACGTAAAATGCGGGTTGTTACAAAGTATGTCGACCAAATGAGCCTTTTACGGCCCTATATCTGAGGCGCCTCCCTATCCATTATCCACAAAAGTGAATATGTTTGGGCTCTGTACTATGGCACTGCTTCAAGCTAGAAAGAAACGCATGTCCTCCCTACGGTCCCTCAATCCGTTTTTGACTCATATCGTGGTGTGAGGCTCGCGCATTAACATTATACACAATGCTTAGTTATATTAAAGCCACACTTTGATCATCATCCATAAAGCTTGACTTTTCAACAAAAGCTTTGATCCATGCATATCAGCGTGCCACATTGTCAATTCATACCATACAACTGATGTCCACCAATATATAACATCTAAGCTCGTACGTCTCAGAGAAGAGTGTTAACTAAGAGAATAAATTCTCCACCACCAAACAGATATATATTTAGTAGAGATCAATTAATATAGCATAGACTACGTTATCAGACACATAATCCATTTGCAAGTTCGTTCTGGGTGTGAACAAAACCGGAGGCACCTTATTCCTCATCCTATATGTCTAATACAAGAGAGAGGTCCTCGCATATCCGATCGATCCCCAATTACGTCTGGACGGCCACCACTTATTACCTCGTATTGGGTGTACCGCCCAATCAAGACATCAGTAATCATCCATACGATATGAAGATCTCCGATCTTCAACCACCGTCTTCATCTTCGACTTTTAATTGTCGTAATTGTTATTCAGAATGGGTTAAACCTAGAGATGGAAATTTAATCCACGGGGATGGGTACCCGCAGGGACCCGCCTCCAATCGGACGGGGATTCCCCGATGTAGCGGTTAATGGGAAAGTGGCGAAGGATGATTTCAGTACGAAACGAATATGGGGCAGGTGCGGAGGTGATACCATTCGCCTCATATCTGAACCAGTGCATATAGTTTTTTTTTGGGCAAGGCACATATAATATATATAGTTTCTTTTTATATTTATAATGTGTATTTACATACTGGGAAAAAATATTAGTTGGTGTATTAAGTATTGATTCTATTGACCATTCATCTTCCTTTATTACGTTCGATTAGAAAATATAACTAATATTATTGATTGGTTGGGTACTGCTTTACTGAATATTGAATATGAAGTATAATTAATATTTGTTAAATTTAAATTTGTTTTTTTACCTTTTATTTTTATTTATTATCTTTTTTTCTTCATCTTGCCTTAATGGGTACCCAATGGATTTCCCATAACCGATGGGTATTCCCCTACCTGAATCCGATGGGTATTAAACGGGGAAGGGACGGGGATAAAGGCCATAAATGGGTAGCGGGGATGGAGGCGGAGGATGCATTCCCCACATATTACCCACCCCATATCCATCCCTAGTTAAACTCGGTCTTTCCGAATAACTCATGTATCTTTAAAATTTAACTGATAAATAAAATAACATATATATCTTATTCCAATCCAGAATATTCTTTTATTCAAATATTCATTACTCCGAGAAAGGTTCCCATTAATTTTATCAAAGATTCATATCATTTAAACCTTTATTCAAATCTTCCTTTGGATATCATTTCAAAAGATTTTATTATATCCTTCCACAACTTAAACCAAACTAAGGTTTATAAAACTAGTCGAGATTATCGAGCCTTACCGAAGTAATCATTCATTTTATTATTCTAATCCCAACTAATTTATCCTGTGGAGAAAAACTGGTAGTACTCCATTTCTAACACCCCTTCGTGTTATTGGTAAATTTAATTACAATTTAATGTTTAAACCTAATTAAAGATTCATCCATCGCTTGGAGTAAAACTAGTGGTACTCCATCTAGAACACTTCTCAAATTAGGTAAATTTAATTACCTCTTTTCACATTTCAATCTAGTTAAAGATTCATTAAAACTCCAACTAAATTTTAATCTCAAAAATCATTACTTAATGATTATTCAACTTTAGGAAATTAATCCTGTCTTTAATTAGGTTAAAGAACAAATGTCATTTTAAAATATCGTTCGCAAAACAAAAGCTCATCTCAATTACTATTAATTGAATTCCATTCAATTCCAATTTAATTTATTAAATTGGAAAACTTCTTTAAATCCTAATTGAAAGATTTAATTTCATTATCAACTAGGTTTTAAAAACAGTATTATTTAAAGATATCGTTCACGACAAACCCCAATGTCTAATTTGATATTAAATGCAAGGGTTTGAATAAAAATCGTATTGTCTTATAATCTATACCAAATTCTGAACCAACAGATGTCATATTGGAATAACGATATCTATATCTTCCAAATTCCCGTAACATCTATTTGTATAATTACAGAATCCAATATCAAAATATCCAAAGATAATTTCCATTTAAATCTATTCCAATTTATTCGTTGGAAAACTCTGGTTATATTAAAAACCATTTACAAATCCAATTTATTATTAGAAATCGTTAGATTATTACTCTAGTCGTCAACTAGTTCATTCAAATAAAAATATTTTTTTATCTTTTAAAATATGGAATATTTCATCCAAAATCTTTTCAAATCATTTATTATGATTTTACATAATTTATTCATATGTTTAATAATTTTATTTAGGCCCTTACAGTCAGTTTCTAATATTGGCCACTGAACTGCGTCCATATCAACTTTTTCCAAAACATATTTAGATATATTTAAAAATCAAACCGTTAGATTTCAAAACTTGTCATTTTTTTGAAAGTACATTTCATTATGGTTCCAACAATTCTATTTTCAGGAAAATCCGACGGTCGGATCTCCCGACACGTCAATTCAAAGTTACGGGTTGGTGTTCGCGAACTGTCACTGCGCGACGCGTTCTATTCATGCCCGGATTGACATATAAATTTTAAATATAAATCGAAATGCTTCTAAACCATTTTTATAAATTACATAAAATATATATAATCATGTTTGAAAACTCGTTTTAGTCGTTTATCTTCAAAATCACGTATTTCACTATATGGTCAATTCTAATATTATTTTAATATGATTATAATAACATAACAAAATATTTGAATGAGAGAGTTCTCACTTTGATTGGTTCTGAAATCATATAAAACGATTATTTTAATTAAATTAAATAAGACATTTAATTTAACCAAAAATCTCAACTAGCTCCAAATTCCTTCTAGTTAGTTTCATATTGTGGATCTCGTCAAGACGATTTCAACGGACCTGAGTTTGTTGAATTCTGATGTCATATGAACGAATTACCATCATTCAAACATTTAAACAATTAAATATATAATTAACTAAATTAATTAACTAATAATTAACCTAATCCTTCGTATCTTCTTCTCCACTATCCTGTAACCCATCGTCGCCTTCTTCCAACGACTGCCGCACGCCAAGGGGGTCGGACCCCAATCGAACGCCGCCACATCGAAGGGCTCCTCAGCCTCCACCCACTCCTCTATCGACGTGCAACTTGCACGCCCCCAAGCCCCTAAAATTCCAATCGAATGCAACCTCTTTGAGGTCAAAAATCGAACTCCTCTCTCCGCTAAAACACATCATACCTATATGAAAATGAAGAGCAAACAAATCTCTATAATTTTCATTTTATAACCCTGATCTAATTCGTGTTAATTTGTGTGTGACTAAGGGTTTGAATTCGAATGATTTCACCTGTTCTTTAAGTGGAAGAGGCGGCTAGGTTATAGGTATTAGGGTTTGGGGGTAAAACAAGGGTATTTGTACACATATTATATTATTATTTAATTCCAAAATAACTCATTTATCGCTCCGAACTCCAAACGAATCCCAACGACTGACATCCCCTTCCAAACACCCCTATTCCGAACACAATGGAATATGTTTTGTAAGCCGATTCAATTGTTTTAATTAATTTTTATCAAAATTAAAATATAAATCAATATAACGTTAAATATTGAATTTGAACGTACGTTTTAATTTGCCACGGCTACATACTAACTCCAAATGGCCATTTAACTAGCTTGTCAAATTTATAACTGAATTTGAACATGCTTTTAAATTCACTACGCTTATATACTAATTCAAATTGACTTGAAATTTTAAAGCTGACTATAATTTGATGGTCCAGATCCAACAAAATTAGTTTTGTCGAAAACGGAGGTCGTTTGCAAAATGGCTATTTTTAAGGCCTATGTAGTATTATTATAATTTTATTAAATTCCAAAATTATTCAAATTAATAATAAAATAATTATTATTATCATATATATTCAGATGAAATATCATACGGCTATAAAATAAACTTACATGAGTTTATAACTCGAAATTTCAATTTTCTAACCAAACCTTATTCAATTTTCAATAAAATCCTTTTATTATATATATATATATTAAATCTTATATTTTATAAATAATTCCACAACAACTATTTGAAATTTTAATCTTGGCATAACTTACAATTATAAATTGGAATCACAATTTTTCAAGTTTATTTGAAAAATATAATTTAATAAATCCTAACATTTATTGTTTTATAGAAATCCAACTTATATTGAATTTTGTATATTCATTTAAAGTTCAAAACTAAATTTCTCGAACTATCGCGACGTTACGAGCTTGTTTTAATAAAAATTTAAATTCATACATTCAAACATCATTTTTTAAATAAATATCAAGTTGTTTATTATTAAAATAATCCATTTAATATATTTAATTTCCATTAAAATCAATTAAAAATAAATTTTAAATTAGTTTTAAAAATCAGGGTTGTTACAATATTATTTAATTTGATATTACCAACACTTAATTTGGTGCAATTACATTGGAAAGGAGACCACCTAGGGAACTATAACTGAATAAGCGTTCCACTCTTGATGTCGTGTTCGTCATTGCGGACATACCATAAAATAATGTAATTGGTAATGGTGGATTTATTAACTAAGGTTGTCATGGTTCATGAGTTACTAATTTTCACGTAGCTCTATAAACTTTATAATTGTAATTAGATGAATTATAGTGGATGTTGACACCAAAAAGTGGCACAACACCCAAGAAATGGGATTGTAGAGAAACAAAAATGAAGATAAATAAATGTAAAAGAAAAGGAATGCAATCACACACAAATTTATAGTGGTTCGGCGTTAACGAGCCTACGTCCACTTTATAATACCTTGATTATATACAAGTGGATGAAATACAAATGGATGATTTCAATGATTAATTTCTGGTACAAGTCTGTGACAATACTATGATGCCAAAGATTCGTCCAAAAGTCCTTTTCTTGATGTTCTGAAGGGCTATTTATAAATGCTACAGTGCCCGGTTCGGCTAGGACACGTGTTGCTCATCCCATGGTTGTAGAGATAGTTGTTGAATCATTCCTTCTACGTGATAATATATGACTCAGTTACATAATGGCAAGTGGCATCTGATCCGACGATCCTAGAAGGCTTGAAGCAGTCAAGTAAGAGTAGGAACGAGTCTTCAGTGAGATATGAGATGCGGGCCTGGCTCAACATAATCGAACCAAGTGTTGTTTGACCCAGATTTCTTATTCCTAAGATAACTGCCATTTGATGAAGTTAATGGTTCAGGTCGACTTGTATTTTGATCGACCTAGAAGAGGGTCGAACTAAGAGAAGGAGGTCCTCCATAAGCAGGTTTTAAATGGTAATGGTTCGGGTTGGCCAACTCCTTAGCCGAACCTATTTGTGGGTCGAAACACGGCTACTTCCTATGGCATTGCCGAGACTCCTGAATTTTGTGTAGTCTTGATGGCCTTTCCAAAAAGGCTAGTCAACAGTGGAGGTATGCATATTTGGAACTGCAAACTTTTGATCCGACCGTGTATTTTTCAAAATACCTTAGCTTGTATCCTTAATAATACTTGGTTGAGAAGCATAAAATTTTGATCTAACCATGAACTCCCCAAATATTCTAACATAGCTAAATTTTGATACTACTTCAAAATAACTTCTAATAAATAAAATTCCTTTACAAATTCAAAACATTTGTTTACGGATATTAATAAATTTTAATAACAATTGAAAATAAAACCAAGAAATAAACTTTATTTACAAATTCATTTTTTATTAATCAATAATAAAATTGTAAACTGATGAAATATCAGATATCGCAACTTAAAAATATAAATAGAAACCACATGATTTCAATATAAAAATATTACCCCCATATATATATATATATGTATATAAATCCTTAAAGGCCCTAATCATATAAAATATACAAAAAAATAACTCATGCGCGCAGCGCGTGCTGTGACGCTGGTTATTAATAGTAAAAATGAAATTGTAAGAAAGGTATATTTGTTAGACTTTATTTTTGAGTGCTTCGAATGTATTTGTAGATAGATATTTTGAATTTGTAAAACAAGTGTAATTGCTAAATATTACTTTAGATAATCAATATTCATGTAACAACTCGGAAAATCAAAACCAGTTTAAAATTTTTATTTTTTGCTATTTTAATGAATTTTGAATATTTAAAATGATTTATTTTAAATAATAACCACTAGAAATTTATTTTGAATAGAATTAGAACGTATAAATTTATTTAAATCGAAGTTAGAATATAAATATTTATTTTAATTATAAAAGGAATTGGAAATGGCATGGTAGTTCGAAATTTCGATTTCAAATTTCAAATTTCAAATGAATGTACAGGATTCAAATAAACAGGTTTTTAGTAAAACTAGAAATATTCGAATCTGTTTGAAAATATCTTTCCAACGAATGTGAAAAATCCAGATTTCATAGCGGGAATAAAAAGTTATGTCTAGTTGAAAATTCTGGATAGTCGCTATGGAATTTTATATAAAATATAGCCCTTCTAAATAGAAATTTTGCAAACGACCTCCATTTTCGACGAGACCACTTTTATTGGATCTGAAATGTAAAATTATTGCTAGATTACAATTCTCAAAATTTTTGGAATCAATATGTGAGCGTGGTGAATTTAAATGTGTTTGGTAAATTCAGTTTGAATTTAATCGACTGGAAAATGACTGTTTTTCAAACAGTCTCCAAATTTGACAAAATTAGTTTTGTTAGGACCGTATCGTCAAAACATAGCCAAATTTAATTTTCTTGAATTTTTGGAGTCGGTATGTGGCCCCGGTAAAATAAATGTATATTGATTTATATTTTAATTTAAAGAAAAAACTGATCATCACAGTCGAATTGGGTTACGAAACATATTCCATTGTGTCTGTAAGGGGGTATTTAGTTAGGGGCGATAGTCGTTGGGTTTGATTTGAAGTTAGAATTGATAAACAATTAAATTTGGAAATGAATATTAATAAAATAAACAAATAAACTATAAATATCCCTCCACCAAAACCCTAGCCCTCCTTTTGAAATCGAGCCGCCACCCTCTGATGAACGAACGGAAAGTGTTCGATTCTTCTTCCTCAAATTCACAATTATCCATGCAATAAAATGCAATGCTCCAGAAGAGAAATTCGAAGAGCAAGGAAGGAGCTTCAGATCAGTACAAGGTTAAAGAATTATCATGAAGGGAGGAGGGCGATTTCCAGCCTCGAAGGCACCGCCTTTCAAGCGAAAATGAGGAGAGAGGGGGGCACCAAGTTGGGCCCCACTCAGGGTGCAAGGAGGCGGCGCCTCGGCCTACCTCCTGGTGTCGTCCGATCGCCGACAATGGGCTCAGTTGGAGTGAAAACTGCTGACCTAGTTTCGATGATAATGGGTTCGGGTTTTTTGAGTATCGACAGAAGGGGAAAAGGATTAGAGAGAAAAGTTAATTAATTATTTTATTAATTTAATTTATCGTTTAAATAATCCAATGTATTTACTATCATAACTTCTTTATACGAGGTCGGATTTCGATGATTTCAGATCTGTTGCGATCGTGGGGACGAGAGATTCACAACAAGACTAACCGGGTCCAATTTGGAGCTCGTCAGAATTTCGGACAAATTAAAATTCAAACTATTCGGAAATTCAAATAAAAACTGACGGAGTGGATCCCAATGTGAGAACTTCTCACTAAAATTATTTTTGTATAGTTATTTATTTAATAAGTGTATATATGAACTGCTCCCCGTTGTCCACAGACCATGGATGACTTGTTTGATTGTATTGTGTTGCGAAGATTGATTATGATGTATGAATAAAATATATAAAATATTCATGTATGGAATAAAATATTTGAATAATAAAAATAGCATGTCTGGAATAAAATATTTAAATAATAAAAATACTATTTTATTGTATGAATAAACTATATAAAATATTCATGTATGGAATAAAATATTTGAATAATAAAAATACCATTTTATTGCATGAATAAAATATATAAAATATTCATGTATGGAATAAAATATTTGAATAATAAAAATATCATTTTTATTGTATATATGAACTGTTTAAAATAGTCATGTGTTGAAATAAATATTCATAAATAAATCAGACGATTTGTTTATGTACAACCATTTATCTGATACTGATTGGGACAATATATTTTACACATCGCCCAACTGCATAAATAAAATTTGTGTTTGTTGATTGACACCCCACATGGGTATTGGGATGATATTGGACATACACTAATCCCAATATTTAGTTGGATGTCAATCGATGGGTTGACAGACTTTTGTAAGCATTAATTATTTATATTTAATGCTTATGCAGTTGTGTAATGCACTCTGGATGATGGTTGACTGTGTTTGATTATTGTTGTGTATATGTGTGTATGAAATCCATATAAATAAAATTATATGGTAATTGACTGTGTCTGATTCCAATTTGGAAAGAACGAAATGACGAGTAATGAATATTTTAAAATAACCAATATTTTTAAATAACATTCTGTAATGGATCAAAATATGATTTTGATATTCGATTTGGGATGGGCACAAAAATATTTAAAATGTATAAAGCTGTGTTGATTAGATTAACGTCATTTTGACGTGAACGATATTTATATCGATTTTCTTAATTTTTATAATGAATATCGAAAAAGAAGTGATTTCAAAATCCAGTGTTTTGAAAATATTATCATTTAATATTATAATGATAAGGAATATTCAAATTTGATTTGAAATTTGAAATGGAATTGAAATCGTTTTAAAATGAATTTAAAACAAATTTATTAAGGAATATTAAAATTTGATTTGAAATTTGAAATGGAATTGAAATCAATTTAAAATGAATTTAAAAATAATTTATTAAGGAATATTCAAATTTGATTTGAAATGGAATTGAAATCGTTTTAAAATGAATTTAAAACGAATTTATAAAGGAATATTCAAATTTGATTTGAAATTTGAAATGAAGTTAGAATCGTTTTAAAACGAATTTATAAACAATTTATAAAATACGTTTTAAATGGAAATCGACGAAATATATATTATATATATAATATAATGGCCTGAATAGAATGCGCCGCGCCGCGGTAGTTCGCGAATTTCGACCATTGACTTCGAATTGACATTACGGGAGATCCGACCGTCGGATTTTCCTAAAACCAGAACCGTTGGGTTCGTATCGAAAAGTGCTTTCCAACGAATATAAGAGATTTGAAATTTAACGGTTGGATTTGAAATTATGTCCAAATCAAATTTGGAAAAGGTCGCTGTAAGTGCCGTTCGATGACCGTTTATTGAAATCAACTGTACGGGCCTTGATAAAATTATCAAAAATATCAACAATTTGTGTAAAATCATAATAAATGATTTGGAAAGAAGATGTAAAATTCCATATTTGAAAAGATAAAATTTTTATCAAAAATGAACTAGTTATTAACTAGATTTGAAATCTAATAATTTTTAAATAAAATAAATTGGATTTTTGAACTGGTTTTAAAATAACTAGAATTTCCAATATATGAATTGGAATGGATTTGAATCGAAATTATCGTCGGAATATTTCGATATTGGATTCCGTGATTATACGGATATTTTGGAGGAATTTGGAAGATATATATATCGTTATTTCCAATACGATATTTGTTGATTTCAGAATTTGATATTGAATATAAGCCGATAAAATTTCTATTTAGAGCTTTGTATTTAATATTGAATTGGATTTGGTTTTTTCGTGAATGATGTTTTGAATAACACTGTTCTAAAACCAGTTGAGAAAAGAATAAATCTTTAATTAAGATTTATTGAAGTTTTTCCAATTAATCAATATTTAATTGGAATTGAATAAAAGAATTGGATTTTGGTTTGTCGTGAATAGTGTTTTAAATAACATTGTTCTTAAAACCCGTGTGAAAAGAATAAATCTTTTAATTAAGATTATTAGAGTTTCCAGTTACATTTGATAATTGGAATAAAATGGAATGTGAATTGGGTTTATCGTAAAATGTATTTTTAACGACATTCGTTCTTCAACCCAATTTACAGTGATGATTTGGAATTTATAAATCTTTTTGTTAAGATTTAATGGAAAATTTCCAAAGTAAAGTTTTCCAATTTAATAAAATAAATTGGAATGGAATGGAATTCGATTTGGTAATGATCGAAGTGAGCTTCTGTGGAGGAAGACCGTGACAATAAATGGAATTTAAAAGGCTTTGTTGTTATTCTATTTATATTATTGGTTGGATACGGAAGTTTATATCGATTATATATATTGATCTGTTTTTCCTGAAGATTCCATTAAGAAATGGTTTTTGAGGTTCAAACTGAATTAGAGTTTTAATGAATCTTTTATTAGATTGGAATGTGAATGAGATAATTAAATTTATCGAATTCATGAAATGATCGAGAATGGAGTATCACCACTTTTTCTCCAAGCAATAGTTAAATCTTTAATTAGATTTGTACATGAAATGGTAATTAGTTTTACCGATAACACCGTTGTGTTAGATATGAAGTATTACCAGTTCTGGTTCATGGGATGAATAGGTTGGGATTGGGAAACATAATAAATGATTATTTCGGTAAGGTTCGCTAATCCGGACTAGTTTGGATAAACCTTAATTTGGTTTGAATTGATATCCAAAGGAAGATTAAAGAATAAATTTAAAGAATTTATCTTTGATTAAATTAACGGGAACCTTTCCCAAAGGATATGAATATTTAAATAAAAGAATATTCAGAATTCGAATGAGGCATATGTTGTCTTTTATAACACTTGTTTATAATATGCGGAGTTATTCGGAAAGACCGGGTTTATCCCATTATGAATAATTGATTTGACGATATGTCGAGGATGAAGACCGGAGGTCTTCACATCGTTTGGATTATTACTGATGTCTTGATTGGGTTGTACACCCAAGACGAGGTAACAAGTGGTTATCGTCCAGACATACTTGGAGATCGACCGGATATGCGAGGACCTCTTTTCCTTATTGGACATATGGAATGAGGAATAAGGTGCCTCCGGTTTCGTTCAGACCCAGAACGAACTTGTAAATGGATGTGTGTCTGACACTGGATTTCATTATGTGTGATTGATAGACATCAGTTGCATGGCGTGAATTACCTGTTTGGCATGCTGGGATGCAAATGATCAAGGCTTCTATTGAAAAGCAGAGTCTTGAGGTTGATGATCAAAGCACGGCTTTAATATAGCATAGCTTTGTGTATAGCGTTAATTCGCGAGCCTCACACCCCGGTGTGAACCAGAAACGGGAGAGGACCTCAGGGAGGGCATGCGTTTCCTTCTAGCTAGAAGTGGTATCGGGGTTTTGCAAGCCCATACATTTTACCTATGTGGATGATGGATAGCGAGGCGCCTCAGATTTATCGGTTACTACATAACCAATGGATATTGAGTCATCTGGCTCATTTACGCCCCATAGGGCGGGGAAACGCAGTGTTCAGGCATTTTAATCCACTCCATATGGACCGGCCATGTCGCTCCAAGGGTTGATGCGTTCTGACCCTAAGGCTCGGGCTAGAGAGTCTCGAAGCGGTAAGGAAGATCCCTTGCCTTGGTTCATAGACGGAAATCTAATTTCCAATACGTGACATTTCGATTTTGATTGTAGAGCCTAGTATGGAGACATAGTGGAATGGGGCACTATGTCGTCTATGATTGAAACAATTATATTTGAAGTTGTTTATATACACTTTACACTTATAATAGTATCAAAATGATTTGTTTTAAACGTACAAAGAATGTTTGGCTATTATAAGGGAAAACCCTATCCACTGGCTTGCGTTGCATTGTGTGATGGGACCTAGGTCTTATAATAGCTTCATTTTTCCAAAAAGCATTGCGTTGTTTATTCTATGCACTGGTATTCTTGGAGGAAACCCGTTCCGTGTTATGCGACGTGGTCCCTTGATTTACTTTAATCTAAAGTAAAGATTTAATAACCATTTTAGTTCTCACACCAATCACATGATTGACCTGGAGTTTATTGTTTTAACCTAAACTCTAGGTGCCCCTATTTTCCACATGGGCAGCTAGTCGTTTTGGTTTTGCAGATTTATATTCACAGGATCCTGGTTTACAGCTAGAATGATATTCGAAAAGCTCTGTATCCGCATATTCCTTTCAGTTGTGTTTTGTATTATTTTCCGCTGCATTATAACTTATAAATCTCTGATATTTATCAAATGTATATTATTTGTTCATACTCTGTATATTCTTGTATACTGATGTAAATTGTTGTAATAAGCAATGAAATGTTCTTCTGTTTGTGTTATGATTTGTCGTGTTCTCAGATAATCCGTTCTTTCTCTTCTCTTCAGAGATCGGGAAAGTTCGGGTCGTCACAGCTTGGTATCGGAGCTTTGGTTTTACAGAGCTCGAGAATAAGGCATATTAGAACCAAACGAAAGAATTCATCAGAGATTGGATCAGTAATATCCAATGAGAATGACTCGTTAGAGATAGGATCAGTAATATCCTAGAACGAGTGTGAAGAGTGTTATTTTTAAAATAAAAATGAAAACAATTTTTTTTTGAAAATTTAAACTGTATTATACGTATTTGAATATTTATTTTATATTGAATTTGGACTATCAAGTATATAGAGATTTTAATATACGTCTGATCCACGTGTATTTGAAGTCTCAAATATACTGGATGGATATAGAATCACACTCTAGTCGCCTGGAGATGATCCTGGTGATTAATCGATTATCATCAGTATCTATTTCGAGTTTCGAAAATGTGATATCTATATATTTCCAATTGACTGGTGTGAGAACTGAAACTAGATAGGGTTTATTGTTGTGAAGTGGCATCAAAAATATGATTTTTGACTATGTATTAAAGTTATGTGTTTGAAACGTCAATCAACTAATTGATTGCTGATTTCGTTGTGTGATTATTCATTTGAACCAATATGTGAATGTAAGATAAATTTGGCCAAATTGATCAAATATTGAACTGAATTGAAAATTGTTTGAAATTGCATATATGTGCATGCATATACATTGAAAAGGTCATCGGAAGGAGGCTAGAGAAGAGGAATAGAATATTATGCCCAACAAATAGGTACATGTTTACTAATTTATTGGGTTTGGATGATTTTATGAGCCCATTGGCTTTTTCTTTTCCTTTTGGATGATGAGGGCCCTACGTGGCAAGTTGCGGTTTTAAATGTCTCCCCGTACAAAGGAGGTTATGGAGAAAATTTTTCAAAAATTTAGGGTGTTAGCCAAATTTTTGAAGAACTGGAAAATTCTTAGAAACTGAAAAGTTGAAAATGAATGCCAGAATGAAAGTTGAGTTGATTAGTTAAACAACTTTCAGCTCCGTTCCTTTTCGAGGACGAAAAGATTTTAAGTGAGGGATATTGCAATAACCGGAAAATCAGAACCAGTTTATAATTTTTATTTTGGCAGTTTTAATGAATTTTGAATATTTAAAATGATTTATTTTAAATAATAACGACTAGAAATTTATTTTGAATAGAATTTGAACGATAAATTTAAATCGAAGTTAGAATGTAAATATTTATTTTAATTATAAAAGGAATTGGAAATGGCGCGGTAGTTTGAAATTTCGATTTCAAATTTCAAATAAATGTACAGGATTCAAAATAAACCGGATTTTAGTAAAACCAGAAATATTTGAATCTGTTTGAAAATATCTTTCCAACAAATGAGAAAAATCCAGATTTCATAGCGGGAATAAAAAGTTATGTCCAGTTGAAAATTCAGGATAGTCACTATGGAATTTTATATAAAATATAGCCCTTAAAAATAGAAATTTTGCAAACGATCTCCGTTTTCGACGAAACCACCTTTGTTGGATCTGGAATGTCAAATTACTGCTAGATTCCAATTCGCATAATTTTTTGAATCAATATGTGAGCGTGGTGAATTTAAACGTTTTTGGTAAATTCAGTTTGAATTTAATCGACTGGAAAATGACCGTTTTTCAAACGGCCTCCAAATTCTATGAAATTAGTTTTGTTAGGACGGTATCGTCAAAACATAGCCAAATTTATTTTTCTGGAATTTTTGGAGTCAGTATGTAGCCCCGGTAACTTAAAATGTACGTTTAAATTAAATATATATTGATTTATATTTTAATTTAAAGAAAAACTGATCATAACAGCCGAATTGAGTTAATTCCATTATGTCCGGAATGGGGTTATTTAGCTAGAGGCGACAGTCGTTGGGTTTGATTTGAATTTAAAATTGATAAACAATTAAATTTGGAAATGAATATTAATAAAATAATAAAATAAACTATAAATATCCCTCCACCAAAACCCTAACCCCCTTTTGAAATCGAGCCACCACCCTCTGATAAACGAACGGAAAGCGTTCGATTCTTCTTCCTCAAATTATCATTGATCTATGCAATAAAATGCAGTGCTCTAGAAGAGAAATTCGAAGAGCAAGGAAGGAGCTTCAGATCATTACAAGGTTGAAGAATTATCGTGGAGGGAGGAGGGTGATTTCCAGCCTCGAAGGCGCCGCCTTTCGACCAGAAATGAGGAGAGAGGGGGCCACCGAGTTGGGCCCCACTCAGGGCGCAAGGAGGCGGCGCCTTGGCCTACCTCCTAGTGGCGTCCGATCGCCGGCAAGGGACTCGGTTGGAGTGAAAATTGCTGACCTAGTTTCGATGATAATGGGTTCGGGTTTTCTGAGTATCGACAGAAGGAGAAAAGGATTAGAGAAAAAAGTTAATTAATTATTTAATTATTTAATTTAATTTCTCGTTTAAATAATCCAATGTATTTACAGTCATAACTTCTTCATACGAGGTCGGATTTCGATGATTTCAGATCCGTTGTGATCATGGGGACGAGAGCTTCACAACAAGACTAACCGGGTCCAATTTGGAGTATGTCAGAATTTGGGACAAATTCAAATTCAAACTGTTCGGAAATTCAAAAAAAACCGACGGAGTGGACCCCAATGTGAGAATTTCTCACTAAAATTATTTCTGTACAATTATTTATTTTCTAACTGCATATATGAACTGCTCCCCGTCGTCCACAGACCATGGGCGACTTGTTTGATTGTATTATGTTGTGAAGATTGATTGTGATGTATGAATAAAATATATAAAATATTCATGTATGGAATAAAATATTTGAATAATAAAAAAACCATTTTATTGTATGAATAAAATATATAAAATATTCATGTGATGGAATAAAATATTCGAATAATAAAAAAATACCATTTTATTGTATGAATAAAATATATAAAATATTCATGTATGGAACAAAATATTTGAATAATAAAAATAGCATTTTATTGTATGTATAAAATATATAAAATATTCATGTATGGAATTAAAATATTTGAATAATAAAAATACCATTTTATTGTATGAATAAACTATATAAAATATTCATGTATGGAATAAAATATTTGAAAAATAAAAATACCATTTTATTGCATGAATAAAATATATAAATTATTCATGTATGGAATAAAATATTTGAATAATAAAAATATCATTTTTATTGTATATATGAACTATTTAAAATAGTCATGTATTGAAATAAATATTCATAAACAAATCGGATGATTTGTTTATGTACACCCATTTATCTGATACTGATTAGGACGATATATTTTACACATCGCCCAACTGCACAAATAAAATCTGTGTTTATTGATTGACACTCCGCACGGGTATTGGGATGATATTGGACATACACTAATCCCAATATTTAGTTGTATGTCAATTGATGGGTTGACAGACTGTTGTAAGTGTTAATTATTTATATTTAATGCTTATGCAGTTGTCTAATGCACTCTGGATGATGGTTGACTGTGTTTGATTATTGTTGTGCATATGTGTATGAAATCCATTCAAATAAAATTATATGGTAATTGGTTGTGTCTGATTCCAATCCGGAAAGAACGAATAATTTAAATTAAAGAATATTTTAAATGAGGAGTAATGAATATTTTAAAATAACCAATATTTTAAAATAATATTCAGTAATGGATCAAAATATGATTTTGATGTACGATTTATGATGGACACGAAAATATTTAAAATGTATAAAGTCGTGTTGATTAGATTAATGTCATTTTAACGTGAACAATATTTATATCGATTTTATTTATTTTTATAACGAATATCGAAAAAGAAGTGATTTCAAAATCCAATGTTTTGGAAATATTATCATTTAATATTATAATGATAAGGAATATTCAAATTTGATTTGAAATTTGAAATGAAATTGAAGTCGTTTTAAAATGAATTTAAAACGAATTTATTAAGGAATATTAAAATTTGATTTGAAATTTGAAATGGAATTGAAATCGTTTTAAAATGAATTTAAAACGAATTTATTAAGGAATATTCAAATTTGATTTGAAATGGAATTGAAATCGTTTTAAAATGAATTTAAAATGAATTTATTAAGGAATATTCAAAATTGATTTGAAATTTGAAATAATGTTAGAATCATTTTAAAACAAATTTATAAACGATTTATAAAATAAGTTTTAAATGGAAATCGATGAAATATATATTATTTATATATTATATATATATAATATAATGGCCTGAATAGAACGCGCCGCGCCGCGGTAGTTCGCGAATTTCGACCATTGACTTCGAATTGACATTACGGGAGATCCGACCGTCGGATTTTCCTAAAACCAGAACCGTTGGGTTCGTATCGAAAAGTGCTTTCCAACGAATATAAGAGATTTGAAATCTAACAGTTGGATTTGAAATTATGTCCAAATCAAATTTGGAAAAGGTCGCTGTAAGTGCAGTTCGATGACCGTTTATTGAAATCAACTGTACGGGCCTTGATAAAATTATCAAAAATATCAATAATTTGTGTAAAACCATAATAAATGATTTGGAAAGAAGATGAAAAATTCCATATTTGAAAAGATAAAAATTTTATCAAAAATGAACTAGTTAATACCTAGATTTGAAATCTAATAATTTTTAAATAAAATAAATTGGATTTTTGAACCGGCTTTAAAAATAACTAGAATTTCCAATATATGAATTGGAATGGATTTGAATCGAAATTATCGTCGGAATATTTCGATATTGGATTCCGTGATTATACAGATACTTTGGAGGAATTTAGAAGATATATATATCGTTATTTCCAATACGATATTTGTTGATTTCAGAATTCGATATTGAATATAAGCCGATAAAATTTCTATTTAGAGCTTTGTATTTAATATTGAATTGGATTTGGTTTTTTCGTGAACGATGTTTTAAATAACACTATTCTAAAACCAGTTGAGAAAATAATAAATCTTTGATTAAGATTTATTGAAGTTTTTCCAATTAATCAATATTTAATTGGAACTGAATAAAAGAATTGGATTTTGGTTTGTCGTGAATAGTGTTTTAAATAACACTGTTTTTAAACCCCTTGTGAAAAGAATAAATCTTTTAATTAAGATTATTAGAGTTTCCAGTTATATTTGATAATTGGAATAAAATGGAATGTGAATTTGGTTTATTGTAAAATGTGTTTTTAACGACATTCGTTCTTTAACCCAATTTACAATGAAATGTGATTTGGAATTTATAAATCTTTTTGTTAAGATTTAATGGAAAATTTCCAAAGTAAAGTTTTCCAATTTAATAAAATAAATTGGAATGGAATGGAATTCGATTTGGTAATGATCGAAGTGAGCTTCTGTGGAGGAAGACCGTGACTATAAATGGAATTTAAAAGGCTTTGCCGTTATTCTATTTATATTATTGGTTGGATACGGAAGTTTATATCGATTATATATATTGATCTGTTTTCCCTGAAGATTCCATAATTAATAGAATGTGATTTGAGTTTATCGTGAACTGTGCTTTGAATGCCATTAGTTATTTAACCCAGTTAAAGATAAGATTAATTTCTTAACTTTGAATAATCATTAAGAAATGATTTTTAAGGTTCAAACTGAATTAGAGTTTTAATGAATCTTTAATTAGATTGGAATGTTAATGAGATAATTAAATTTATCGAATTCATGAAATGATCGAGAATGGAATATCACCACTTTTGCTCCAAGCGATAGTTAAATCATTAATTATATTTGAACATGAAATGGTAATTAGTTTTACTGATAACACCGTGGTGTTAGATATGAAGTATTACCAGTTTTTCTTCATGGGATGAATAGGTTGGGATTGGGAAACATAATAAATGATTACTTCGGTAAGGTTCGCTAATCCGGACTAGTTTGGATAAACCTTAATTTGGCTTGAATTGATATCCAAAGGAAGATTAAAGAATAAATTTAAAGAATTTATCTTTGATAAAATTAATGGGAACCTTTCTCAAAGGATATGAATATTTAAATAAAACAATATTCAGAATTGAAATGAGGCGTATGTTGTGTCTTATAGCACTTGTTTATAATATGCACGAGTTATTCGGAAAGACCGGGTTTATCCCATTCTGAATAACTGATTTGGCGATATGTCGAGGATGAAGATGGTGGTCGAAGACCGGAGGTCTTCACATCATTTGGATGATTACTGATGTCTTGATTGGGCTGTACACCGAAGACGAGGTAATAAGTAGTGATCGTCTAGACGTGCTTGGAGATCAACCTGATATGCGAGGACCTCTCTTCCGTATTGGACATATGGAACGAGGAATAAGGTGCCTCTTGTTTCGTTCAGACCCAGAACGAACTTGTAAATGGATGTGTGTCTGACATTGGATTTCATTCTGTGTGATTGATAGACATCAGTTGCATGGCGTCAATTGCCTGTGTGGCATGCTGAGATGCAAATGATCAAGGCTTCTGTCGAAAAGCAGAGTCTTGTGGTTGATGATCAAAGCACGACTTTAATATAGCATAACTTTGTGTATAGCGTTAACTCGCGAGCCTCACACCCTGGTGTGAACTAGAAATGGAAAAAAACCTCAGGAAGGGCATGCGTATCCTTCTAGCTAGAAGTGGTGTTAGGGTTTTGAAAGCCCAGATGTTTTACTTATGTAGATGACGGATAGCGAGGCGCCTCAGATATATCGGTTGCTACGGAACCGATGGATATTGAGTCATCTGGCTCATTTACGCCCCATTGGGCGGGGAAACGCAGTGTTCAGGCATTTTAATCCACTCCATATGGACCGGCCCTATCGCTCCAAGGGTTCTCAATGCGATAAGGAAGATCCCTTGCCTTGGTTCACAGATCGAAATCCAATTTCCAATACGTGACATTTCGGTTTTTATTGTAGAGCCTAGTATGGCGACATAGTGGGATGGGGCACTATGTCATCTATGATTGATACATTTATATTTGAAGTTGTTTTTATACACTTTACACTTATAGTAGTATCAAAATGATTTGTTTTAAATGTACCAAGCATGTTTGGCTATTATAAGGGAAAACCCTATCCTCCGGCTTGCGTTGCATTGTTGATAGGCCCTGAGTCTTATAATAGCTTCATTTTTCCAAAAAGCATTGCACTGTTTATAATATGCACTGGTATTCTTGGAAGGAAACCGGTTCCGTGTTATATGGCGTGGTTCCTTGATTTACTTTATTTTAAAGTATTGATTTAATAACTGTTTTAGTTCTCGCACCAGTCACATGATTGACCTGGAGTTTATTGTTTTAACCTAAACTCTGGGTGCCCCTATTTTCCACACGGGCAGCTAGTAGTTTTGGATTTGCAGATTTATATTCACAAAATCCTGATTTACAGCTGGAATGATATTCGGAAAGCTCTGTATCCGCATATTCCTTTCAGCTGTGTTTTGTATTATTTTCTGTTGCATTATAACTTGTAAATCTCTGAATTTATCAAACGTATATTATTTGTTCATACTCTGTATATTCTTGTACTCTGATGTAAATTGTTGTAATAAGCCATGAAATGTTCTTTTGTTTGTGTTCTGTTTCTTCGTGTTCTCAAACAATCCGTTCTTTCTCTTCTCTTCGGAGACTGGGGAAGTTCGGGTCATCACAATTTAGAGGGGAACATTTTGAATTTGTAAATGGAGTTTAATTGTTAGATCATATTTATATAGTATATCATATGAAAGCTCGATCTACATTTTTATGTTCCTTCTTTTTTCAGTTAACCCAAAAATATCATTTTTGCTATGTGCCCAGTATTTTAATTATCTTATGCTTTTTCCCCTTCGACCGTTGTATTTTAAACAAAGTACCAATAAGCTCACAAATATTCTATAATTTATCTTCATATTATATTTCTATCTTTTATCAATCATATTCATCTCTAGGCAAAAATGATTCTTTTGGCTTTTTAAATTATTTAACGCTAATTTCACTTATACGCTTCATTTGATGATATTCTGTATCAATTGTTTATATTTATTAACGCATTACTTCACATACCCGCTTTATTCAGGTTTCCGAAAATTGTACACCACTTGGGCTTATATTGCATTGGGTCGATTCTATTTTTAGAATGTCTTTTATTTCTAATATATATATATATATATATACTACCTTGTATCGGCCGTTATGGTTTGTATTAGAGAATTACATCAGTTTTACAATTGAATAAATTCAAATCTTCATTCTTCTTTAATTTGGTATTAAAGCACCTATTGTTGAAAGGCATCTTCACGATCCATCTTCGCCATCATCCCAGGAAGATTGGTTTTTTATTATTTTTTCTCCCCAGTTAACCTTTCATCATCGGAGATATTATCTTATTGGACGTCTGGCTTTCATATCGATTCAGATCATCGTCAGAGACATGTCGTGCCTAGCGTAGATCAGATAGTCATCAACTATTCCTTGATCGTTGCATTATCTTTAATCTCACCTTTATTCTAATCGAGGATGGAGTTGTAGCGGCTACAATACTGACATTGTCTTGCTAGGCATTATCTACGGCTACAACATCAGCGATTGCATGCCTGCGTTATCCTCCACTGCTTTTCTTACCTTCTTCTTGGATTGTTCATAAAATTCTGAATAGGCCGCAATCTTCAAGAACTGCCACACCATGTCCTTTCAAGAATTATCTTCTTGATTGTTCCTGGTTAATCTCCTGCATCTTCTACCCTTCTTGACCAATCATGGCTCAAGATAATCTTATCTGGAAGCACAAACAATGAAGCATCGACGAATATTTCCAACCTGATCAAACCAAAAATCTAAGTTATAACCACTTCATTAGATGAATACAATTACATATTATGGAAATATCAAATCAAAATTGCCCTAAGAGGATATGGACTTCAAGTGTTTATCAAAGGAACTATGAACATCACTCTTGTTATGATTACTGATCAAGATGGCAACACGATGCCGAATCCAGACAATATTAGGTTTCAAAAACAAGACAGCCTCTTATCATCCCTGCTATTTTCATTAGTTCAAACTTGTTATCACAAATCGTTGGATGCAACACATCCCATGAAATATGGTCGACAGTTGAGCAAATCTTTAGTTCTCAATCTACTGCAAGGATTATGCAATACATGAGAGATCTGCAAAACTCCAGAAAAGATGATATGAGCATGAAAGAATATCTGAGTAAAATAAAAAATCTTTGTGATAAATTGGATGTTGTAGGGTATAAAATCAATGACAATGAACAAATCTTGTTCATTACCAATGGCCTAGATGAGGAATATGAATCCTTAGTTACTGTCATTGCCACACAGCAAGCACTACCCGATTTGCAATTTTTTCGATCTGCACTACTTGCCCATAAAGGTAGAGTAGACCAAAGAAAGGCAACACAGGGTGAATATTCTGCAAACTATGATGCTGCCGCAAAGAACAAACCCCCACAAAAGAACAATGGCAATCTAAATAGACAAGATAATCAAAATCAAAAAGGGTACCAGCCTTAAAGAGAGTATCAGCCTCAAAGCGGTCGAGGGAGAGGAAGATGGGATAACAATAATAGGGTAAAATGTCAAATATGTGAGAAGTTTGGTCACATGTCTAGTAATGTTACTTTATATTTAACACAGAATTCAATGGTCCACAATCCAACCAAAACAAATCAGGACAAAGGGGGCCTCATGTAAACTTAGCTACAGTTAGCAATCAAAGCAGGAACAATAGTGATAGCAGCAGAGGTCAAAATACAAGCAATGATGATGCAAGCAGGTTTGATGAGATTAACTAACGAATGGTACCCAAATTCAGGTGCAACTCATCATATCACTGATAATCTTCAGAATTTAAATGTTGGGAGTAAAAGCTACACAAGTATGAAATCTTTATATATGGGTAATGGTGAAACTGCAAGTATCACTCACATTGGTAAGGGTATTATATTTGGGAAGAGACAACTTAAACTGAAATTTTTACTTAAAGTTCCCACTATTAACAAGAACTTATTAAGTGTCTCAAAGTTGTCCAATGACAATAATGTGTACTTTGAGTTTCACCCTAAATTTTGTTTAGTTAAGGATTTACTAAGTCAAGAAATATTACTGTAGGGTAATCTATATGATGGTCTTTACAAATTTGGCAACTTGAAGACTGGAAATTCGAGGGGTAAGGAAATTTGGTGTAATATCATAGATGCTAGTAGTAACAATGATAAAAATGAAATTGAATACGGGCATTTCAGATTGGGTCGTCCCAACTTTGAGACTGTAAAAACTGTTTCTAATATTAATGGCATTTCTTTTAATAATATACCTGTTAAACACACGTGCACACACCGTCAGCTTGGCAAAAGCCATAAACTTCCATTCAGTAAATCAGAAACCATGCATCACAAGCCACTAGAGCTTGTAGATGCTGATCTATGGAGCTCAGCACCACTGAACTCATACTAGGGACATAAGTACTACCTTTCCTTTGTTGATGCCTATTCTAGATACACTTGGATATGCATGCTCAAAGGCAAGTCAGAAACATGTAATGTAGTTGTTCAGTTTATAATTTATATTAAGAAACAGACTAATTGTAATATCAAAATTATATGAACAAATAGTGCGGTTGAGTTTAAACAACTAACCAATTATTTTTTCAAAAAAGGCGTACAACAAGGTTAACTTGTCCCCACACATCTGAGCAGAATGGGCTGGTTGAGAGAAAACATAGACATGTAGTATAAACTAGATTAACATTATTATCAAAGGGGTCAGTGCCAATGAAATATTACAATGAGGTATTCTACACTTCCGTGTTTCTTATTAATAAGTTTCCTGCAAAAGTGTTAAATGACAAAACCCCATACGAGATGCTTTTTAATGAAAGACCAGATTACAAAATTTTGAAAGTTTTGGATATTTATGTTTTCCATGCTTAAGAGACTATAATAAACACAAGCTAAACATGATATCAAGTCCATGTACATTTATAGGCTATGCTCAAAATCAGAAGGGCTATAAATGTTTAGATAAAAATGATAGAGTGTTTGTCTCAAGACTTGTTGTATTTCATGAAAATGTTTTTCCTCTAACAGGAAAGCAAGCAGTCTAATGTGCAAAATGGTAAATGCATCAATCAACCTCTGATTACTTAACACTAAAAGATAATGTAAGTGAAGATCAAGAAGGTCAAAATAATTCAAATATGCAAATCGATTCAAATGAACAAGCCACTACATCTACAAATGAACCTGGGAGCAGTTCACAAAACAAGCATACAAATCAACCCAATCAGGACACACATGAAAGAAGAAATATGGAAAATAACATCAGTGCAGGCTCATTAGACAACAATGTTGTTATTCAACATTAAACACAATAGTTCCATTTTGGACATCACATGAGTATCATATCTAAAAGTGGCTTTTTTAACCCAAACTATATAATGTCACATTGAACGAAACTGAATCCGTTAATTTTACTCAAGCAGTCAAATCAGAAATGAAAAAAAAGCTATGGACATTGAACATGAGGCTCTTATAAAAAAAGGGAACTTTGAGCCTTGTTACACCTCATACACATAAGAATATCATAGGTTGCAGAAGGAGCTATAAGATAAAGAAAAAGGCAGATGGCTCTGTGGACAAGTACAAAGTTAGGCTTGTTGCAAAAGGTTATGCGCAACAGTTTGGTTTTGACTTTAACGAAACTTTCTCATCGGTTGTGATTCGCGCAACAATTAGAATTATCTTGACCATTTCTTTATGTAAAGGTTGGAACATAAAGCAACTAGATGCCAATAATGCTTTCTTAAATGGAGAATTGACCGAAGAAGTGTACATGTATCAACCAAAAGGCTATGAATCTAATAGCAAGGACATACAAGTATGCAAACTACACAAGGCAATATATAGTTTGAAACAGGCATCAAGGGCATAGTATGAGAGGCTCAAACTAACTCTATTTAATAATGGCTTCATACAAACAAAATATGATAATTCACTATACATTAGAAAATACAATCAGGGAATCATCTTTGTTCTCGTGCATACGGATGACATGTTAATAACTGGTGATATTAGTCAAGAGGTTAATAGAGTTATACACAAGTTTGGTCAAAGTTTTGTTATTAAAGACTTGGGGGGTTAAGCTACCTTGGTATACAGATCAACTGGAAAAGTAACATAAAATTGTTCTTGTCTCAACAAAGTTATATTTTGGAAATATTGCAAAGAGCTGACAAGCATCAAGACAAACACTTATCAACACCGATTGAGATGACATGCAGATCCCTGCCCCCTGAACTGACCATGAACCCCACAAGTCCGGTTCGAAAGGCAAGCATACTCGGAAGGTTCTGCGATAAACTAAATTTCTGACCTTCGATAGTCGATACTTAACACATCCACAATGTTCGTGTACCGCAATATAAAATGTCGCAAACTCGATTCATCGAGATTTTATCATAACAAACACAACGGAACAAAAACGAAATATAATATTCAATATATATAACTTTACAACGAAAACTTTTACAATGGAAAACATTTATCATTGAGTCAAAAACACTCTTACATCACCAATCCCTAAACATCCAGGTATAGATAGTAGAGTACGATCTTCCATTTGGCGAAGAACTCTAGCTTCTCGAAATCAACTGAAACTCCTCCTCAACCTTCTTAACCTAAAACGTACACTCGGATTCAAGCCAGGCTTGGATTTACCAGTTTAAAACTAATAACCCATATCATACAATTATCAATCAAGATTCAAAGGTTTCGAAATTCATGCTTTTAAAAAATGAAGCTATTATAAGACTCAAGTCCCATCACATAATGCAACGCATAGCGGAGGAAAGAGATTTACCTTATAATAGCCAAATATGCTTGATATTCTTAAAATCAAATCATTTGATATTATTATTAATATCAAGGTATGGAAATCACTTTCGAAAATAAATGTATAAATCTTAACTCTTATAATGCCAACTTGTGTTGGAAGTTGGGTCTACGATGGTTCCTGATTCGAAAGATCTATCATGGAAGTGTGTATCTCCACGGTTCAGTCCAGGCATTGGATAACATCGTAATACACATCCACACTATACACCAGAATCAAGTATCACGGCCCGCGGTTTTTGTCTAGACTCCAAACACTGCTATACTCTACCCCTTTAGACATAGAGCTACCACCAACTAGATCATCTTGGTCGATGAATCCATTACAAACCTAAAAGTTGTTCACTCTCAACTCATAGGTTGTTCATTCTCAACTTGAAAGTCATACTGATCTAACCATCAGTTTATCATCACACCAAGGTGTGAGGCTTTATTTCAAGTCACGTCATACGTAAAGCTATACTTTATCATCCATGCTTTGATCATCATCCTCAAAGCTATGCTTTTCAACAGATGCTTTGATCTAACTGCCAGCAGCACTAAGCATGCAACATTATCAATTCACAACATATGATCGGTGTCTATTAATACATATACCTCTGAGTACATACATCTCAAAGGAGGGTGTTAAGCAAAGAGAATAAATCCTTCACCACCAACTAATATAACATCAATAAAGACCAATCGGTTATGTTGTGAAATACAACGTCAGAAATGCATCCATTTACTAGTTCGTTATGGGTTTGAATGAAACCGAAGGCGCTTTATTCCACGACCCCTCCTAGGTGCGAAAGCCCATGCATTCCGAATCACCTCAGGTGTAGTTGGATCACCGTCATTATAACCCTATAATTGGGTGGCCACCCGAGGCATTAACGAGCAATCCTTCTGATGTGAAGGTCTTCGGTCTTCTATCACAGTCAACGCCATTTTCATTACGTCGTTTAGCTTCATAATGTGTAAAACCCGGTCATTCCGAATAACTACCGCATCTTTCAAATCAATTAAGATATACAAGGTGTCCTAAACTTTGTTGCATTTTGGGAATATTCTTCTATCTTTTAAATCAATTAAGATATACAAGATGTCCTAAACCTTATTCCATATTGGGAATATTTTTTACTTAAACCTTTATAATCAAATCTGATGAAGATTCCCTTTCAACTAATCTTGAGAAATCATCTTCTTTTCAAAGTGGGTTAAAGAACAAATGTTATTTAAAACATCAGTCACAATAAACCCCAAATCAATTGACATTAAATATAAGAATTCAAACAAAATGATATCAACTTATATTCAACACCGATTCTCGTAATCAACGAATACTATTCATGGACTAACGATATACATATCTTTCAAATTCCTCAAATAGTAACTGTTTACACAAAGTTAGTCAATACCAAATATCCGAAGATTATTTCTATCCAAATCCATATTTTATTTAAATTGGAAATCCTTTCTAAATAAAAAACATTTATCTAAACACCTAATCATGACTATATTTATAAACCAAATAATTTGAGTTTAATTAACTTAAATTTACAAAACATTGCCGTACCGTTTTCGGTCAATTAGGTTGAAAATGCAAATATCCCAAAATATAGTTTGAAACTTCATATTTCTAATTAAAATCACTTTGAAAACATTTATTATGATTTATCATAGTTTTTCCCCATTTTTATTTATTTAAAAATAGGTCGTTTCAGTCCAACGACATTTTAGGTCATTCAGCTGCATTGGTATTATTTTTATTCAAATTTGATTTGAACATATCTCAATGTATAACCATTGGATTTTAAATTTATTATACTCGTTTGAAAGCTCTTTTCAGTTCGAACCAAATGGTTTTTATTATGGGAAAATCCGACGGTCGGATCTCCCGGTATGTAAGTTTAAAGTCAATGGTCGAAATTCTCGAACTACCGCTGCGCTACGAGTTCTATTCAAATAAAACTTTGATTATATATAAAAATTGAATTGAATTCCATTTTAAATAGTTTATAATAACTTTCAGAAACTATAATTTTCCATTTCCAACTCAAAATCCAGTTATTCCATTAAATGACTATTATATATTATTTTATTATTAAAATAATATTATTTTTCAAACTTCGATATTTTAAACCCAAATTCTCCTGCATCCATTATAAAAATAAATAAATATACTTTTGTTAAAACGTTTTCTAGATACCCAAACCGAACCTCACTTTTTCTAGTTACTATTCATTTTAAAATAAAAATTCGAATATGCCATAACTACTTGAAAATTATTTCAAATCAGTTTTTTCTTTCGCAAATGTTCATCGTAATGAATTATACTTTACGTCCATTCAAAATCGGACATCAAATCATGACTTTTATTTTCACCCATTATTATATAATTAAAATTTTCATTAATTTCCTAAATTGGAATTAAACTCAACTAACGACCATATAATTCAACTTATATGGATCCAATATGACGTTTATACTCAGACGACATTTACCAATCATTTCAACATTCATTGCACACATATCGTGCATAGTACATAACATGTAAGCATTAAATATTTAACGCTTATACATTTTTGTCAATCAACAGATTAACCGCAATATACAAACATCAACTAACATATGCATTCAAATACCATATGGGGATTGTACCCATGCACTTTTTATATTGACAAAAGCTATGTCAAAATAAACGACACTATTCATCCATATACTTTTTTATTCAAGTATATGTTTCCAACTACCACCAATACTACATACACTTGTCATTTTGGATACGATAAACTATCCAAATCTCATTGTTAACTTCTAAATTATTTAACAACCCAACGTTAACTTGCAAACATTTATTTTTCTTGTCAATGTACATGCAACATTTAACCAAGTTTTCATCCATTTCAACCAAACGTTTTGTTTATAGTTTCAACTACTAAATCATTTACTATACCATATCAAATATTGATTAATGTCAACAAATCATACCCAAACTTCATTACTAAACAACATAGCATAAAATTTACTTGCATATAATTAAATATGACATCAATTACCACAAATACATTAAAATAATTCAAACGTGATATTACTCACCATTGCTTTCTACTTCGTCTATCCTTTAAAATGTAGGATTTTTACCGTCTAACCGATCCTAAAAAAAATCCAGCAGCCTTCCGGCATCACTAGGGTTTTCTGAAATTAAAATAGACAGGGGTTCGACGTGTTTTGGTTTTATGAAATACCAGGGTGTATAACGGAGTATAATTTTGGTTCGAGGAGCAAACAAAGAGGGGTATTAGCCGAATGGAGCTTGGATTTTTGAGGTGGTGGGGTCAATGGGCTATAGGGGCTGGGTGCGGTGCTAGTAGGCCCGGTTGGAGACTGTGTGGGCTGTAGGAGGTGGAGGTGGAAGGGGTGGGTTTTGGCATGTAGGAGGCTAAAAGGGGTGTTTTTAGTGGTAGAGAGGGGTTATTAGTGGTGTGGGGTCCACTTGGAGGAGGGGGACTGACGTGGCAGGTGGAGGGGGAGGGAAGGCTTCGGCGGTGGCTGGGCTAGGGGGAGGTGGTGATAGAATGATGGGCAGAGAGGGGAAGGAAGGAGAGAATGAAGAAAAAGGAGGAGAAATAGAAGAGTGTATGCCTCCTTTTATAGGAAAAAAAGGAAAACATGGACCACGGAGGTGTCGTTGTTAGGGAGAAAGAGAGAAAGCACACCTTAGTGGCTTGGATGCATGACAAGTCCCAACTAACACGCTTATCTTCTAAATGAATAGTTCTAGGCTAATAAAGATATATAAGCTAATTAGCTTTCATATTTACAACGTCTAATACAACTTGTTAACACAACAACGCATACAATATTGAATATATTTTCCAGTCACATTAACCAGTTTTTCGTGCTCTTCGATAATATGTAAAAAAAAATTGAAATTTATTTGTTTACTCTTTTTATTAATTAAAACGAGCTCTAATTGACTATCAATCCTTTTATAACTTACTACACTACTGAACATCTTATAATGATGTATCAATGCTTACAGAAATTAATTTATGTTCTAAAAACATTATCATAACATTCGATAACTATATTTTATTTTAAATATTAATTATTGTCTCAAAACTAATTAATTCGATCGTTTAGAATCAATTTTCTTTGAAATTTACCTATGCATTTAATACTCGCACAATCACATATTAATCCCAATAATTATGAAATTTGAAATTCTGCTATATTTTTCAGATACGGTTCTAATGGTCTTGGTCTTGTCAAATTCAGAGACCGCTGGCTAAATGGCCTTTGTTAATGTTATTATTAAATTTTAACTACTTTTTCTAACTTGCAATTTTAATATGCACACTCACACAATAACTCCAATTAAATTGAAATTTGAAGTCTTACCATTATTTATCATTACGGATTTGATAAAAATGGTTTCGTTGAATTCGGTGATCATATGCAAAATTTCTATTTGTCTAGCTTCTTTAAACTAGTACTGAATTGTCGATTTTGAAAATATTCTTATTAATTATTGTTTTGGAACTCCAATAACCTTATTCTAACTATCATTTAAGTTGAATTCAAATTCTTATCTCAAAATCTAAAAATTTTACAATTTCGGTGAAGTGTTAAATTTTCATTTTTGGCGAAAATTATTTGAATTGAAAAGTTAATAAAACTGATTTAAATAACTAAACCGATCATTATACTTTTTGAAATTGTATGTCAAATGAGTGTATGTATCTAGAATCATGCACAATTATTTTAATTTCTTAAAACTAGTATTTTCAAAATTTTAAATTGGTTCCAAAATTTCAGGTCGTTACACCGATGGCTAGTAATCTACAACTATCTAAAATCATAGGAGAAACTAGCGAAAATGCAAAGTAATACAGAAATATAATTGGAGCACTACAATACGTTACTATTACACATCCATACATATGTTATAGCATTAATAAACTTAATTAGTATATGTAGAATGTTTTATCTGAGCACTAGACAACAATTAAAAGGATATTAAGATACTTACAAGGAACGAAACACTGTGCAATCAGCTTAAAATCAAGTAAGGAGTTAAACTTATAGGGTTCAGTGATGTAGAGTGGGCGAATGATATAGACGACAGAAGATCTGTGTCTGGTTACTATATTTTCCAAGGTACCAACAACATTTCATAGTGTACGAAGAAGAGATCACTTTGAGATCTAGCACCGAAGCAGAGTATAGAGCTCTCGCAAGAAACCACTGTAGAAATCTTTTAGAATGAATCATTAATGGAAGAACTAGGGTTTGTTCCTAGAAGAAAATCAGTTGTCTGGTGTGATAACAGAAGTACGGTTTCTCTCTCCCTTATCCTATTCAACATTCTCGAAGTAAACATTTGGAAATCAATCTTCATTTTGTTTGAGAAAGAACACAAGTAGGTAAATTGATGGTTTGCCACATTCCCGCCTATCATCAACAAGCAAACATACTCATGAAAGCTCTCTTGAGTAAAAAATTTATCAGATTACGAGAAGGACTCAAAGTTAACGATGGAGGCGGAATGGGAGGAGTGAAGAAAACCTAGATTGGTTTAAGGGAGGATATTAACCCATTACTTCACATACCCGCTTTACAATATTCGGGCTTCCGAATATTGTACGCCACTTGGGCCTATATTGCATTGGGCCAATTCTATTTCTAACAAGTCTTTTATTTCTAATTTATATATACTACCTTGTATTAGCCGTTATGATTTGTATTATAGAATAACATCAGTTTTACAATTGAATAAAATTCAAATATTCCTTCTTCTTCAATTATATTCCTTGAGCTGTCTAACTAAGTAAAAAGGAAATCTTTTTTCCATTTTGATGTCGTTGTTGCAAGGCCCATACGATGATGAGATAAGTCTTAAAATCGAACATCTAGATATGAAAATAGTACTTAAATAAGCATATAACCAATGTATCACTCTACTAAGATTTCAATATGTGGCATCGGGGAAGCTTTGCAAAATTTATCAGGAAGTGGGGTATGAATCATATATGAAATTTAAGTGTTATGAGGTAACTTCTGTTACAAGTTTCATACACTTTTTTTATTTTTTCTGCTACACAAATATTTTTAATTCTCAAGTATATCATTTATCTAGAAGAGAAAGAAAATATTATATATTTTTGATGTGGAATTAATATGCAAATATTCATGTTAAATAGTATAGATTTTATGTTAGGAAAATTTTCATGTATGAATAATTGTAGTTGTTCAATGTAAACATTTTCTTTTATATAATCATTTAAGAAAGCACTTTTAACATCCATTTGAAAAGGTTTGAAATTATGATAACACACAAAAGCTAGTAAGATACATATTGCTTCTAGTCGTGAAAATAAAGCAAACGTTTCTTTATAGCTAATTCTTTCTTCTTGGTTATAACCTTTTTGCGACTAATCTAGCTTTATTTCTGGTTATGTTGTCTTGTTCATCCACTTGGTTTTCGAAAACCCATTTAGTACCGATGACTATTTGATCATTTGGTCTAGTAATGAGTTCCCAAACTTCATTTTGTTTAAATTGATTTCTTTAAGAACGAAAACATATATAACCAAAAAGAAAAAAAAACATTCTCCGATGGCAGTTAAAAACAATTTAGTACTTCAAAACGACCATTTAAACTGTAGAATCAGACACTGACAAAAAATCATAACCAAACGAGCCAAACAGACCACCTCTAGCAGACACATCAAGCTCACAAAGCAAAACAACACAAACACAAAGGAACCACACCAAAATGATATGACAATAAGGCCCACGCAAAGCACCTCTTACTAAAACTAACTCTAGGCAGTCGAAAAGAAAAACAGAGAACTAACAGCTCCACAACAAACCGGAGAAGAAGGAAAATTAAGCTTAAGCACCAAACAACTTCCTCCAAATGAAAAAGAACTCCTAGAAAATGAAGAGAACATCGAATTCAAGACAGCATCCACTTACTCCCACACCATACTGATGAACACCTTTGTCCAACCTCTAAGCATCAACCTCAAGACAGCTAGAGTAAGTCTTGTATAGAAAAAAAACCTTACCCAATACCAGCACGGAGAAAAGGACTCATGAAAACAGAGAAAATCCGAGCATAAGAAATAGAAAAAAAAACGGATAACCCCCATGAAAGGCTTTCCACGAAATGCAAGGAAGACATCGTCCTTTACCTTGCGAATGATGGAAGCAGAAGCCGTGGGAGCCATATCGAACACAGCCTTATTCCGAGAGCACCAAAGATGCCAGCAGATCAGACAAAGAAATAGACGAAAAAGGATGGAACGAAATGACTTCCCTTTCTTTCCTTCACACTAGAGCCTGAGCAAGACAGGAAAGGAAAGAGCAATGGAATTGGCGCTCCCATATAGGCTTACCAAACTGCCAAAAAAGTCCAAACAACACGAGCTACTCCCCAGTGAAGAACAATTGAGCAATCAATTCTAAATCTCATTGACACCTACAACAAGACACGATCAAGATTGCGATTCTCTTCAGATTTTCATCTAGTGGTAAGCCCTTATGGAGTATTTTTCACATGAGAATGGAAATCTTGAGGGCGATGGGGGAGTCCCAAATGAAATAAATAATAGGAACCTTAGGCACATGAACTCTAGTAGAGTTCCAAGTAGCCCTAAGGGAGAACAGACCACCATTCCACCCTAATACTCCATCACGAGGGTCAGAAAAGGGCTTGATGGATTGCATCCATTTTCATGTCTCACCAGCGTAAAAAGGGGTCTCGGTGAAATCCACAAGCGAAAGACAATGGTACTTGGCATGAACAAACGATGTTGAAAGAGAGTCGTTTGAGCGGAATCTTACCCAAAGCTTGTACACATAAGCCTTGCAGACATACCTGGGATTACGAAGCCCCAAACCACCCTCACGTCTATTGTGACAAATAACATCCCAAGAAAACTAGTGGTGTCGCTTAGCATTGTCCTTATCCCTACGGAAAAAGGCTAAAACCAATGATCGGTAAGGACGGAAGAAAGAAGAAGTGAGTGTCATGGCTGCGAAGACATAAGACCCAATAGAATCAAGCATTGATTTAATGAGAACAATCCTACTAGCTTGGGATAGAAGAGGTGAATTCCAACAGATAATCTTTCCCCTAGTCTTATCTGTTAGGGGATCGAAAATCACATTGAGCTTGCGACCTCTATACAACAATACCAAGGTAAGGAAAAGGGAAGGAGGCAACATGGGATTCGTGAAGGGATTCAATCCAAGAAATCCTAGTCGGAGCCATGGACTTGGCGACAACGAAACAATTTTTCGAAGAATTGACAAGTTGCCCCGAACACCTCTCGTATTGATAGATGAAAGTAGAATGAAACGACGGTGACTGTTGGAGAAAATAATGATGTAATCTGCGAAAGATAAGGAAAAATAGCAGGATAACCACTAGGGATACCAAATAGCTGGATTGGTCCCGCTATCCTGAGCGGGTGAACTCCCCAAACGAAAGCCTCCGCAGCGATGACGAACAAAGTCGAAGAAAGGGGATCTCCTTGTTGCAAACCCCTTCCCGATCGAAAAAAACCATTGGCAGATCTGTTGATAAGAATGCAGAACCAACAGTTCGAAATGAGCCTCCAAACAAGGTCGATTAGAGGATCCCGGAAACCAAAAGCATGGAGGACCTTAATGATGAAAAACCAAGACATGTGATCATAAACCTTCGCCATATCAAGTTTAATAATCATATTGGATCCCCTAAACTTGTAGTCAATCTGGGATATAACTTCTTGAGCTAGAAAGACTTTATCAGTTATGAGACGCACTTTGACAAAACCCACTTAGGAAGATGAAATAATGCGGTCTAGAATAAGAGCAAGTCTAGAGGATAGCACCTTAGAAATGACCTTTTCGAAAAGTTACACAAAATAATAGGAAGGAAATCAGAACACGAGCGGGGATTCTCGCATTTAGGAATCAGAACAAGATTGGAGGAAGTCCATCTCTTAGGAATAGCACCCCTCCCCCCCACCCCCGAGAAGAAAGATTGGATAGCCAAGAAGAAGTTCATTTGGATAGACACTAAGGTAAAAAATACTGCTGAATCCGTCTGGACCACTTGCACTGTTCTTGCTTAGGGCGAACACACAAGACCGCACTTCCTCCATAGAAGAAGGAGAGAAAAGGCCATCACACTTGTCAGGAAAAACCAAATGAAGTATAAAAGCCAAAAGACAAACTGACGTAGAGGAGCAACCTAGAAAGGTTTGAAAGTGAGACATGATAGTCAATTTCACATCCTATGGGGTGGGTGTCAAGGAAAGACAGAGGCGAAGGATCGGGTTAATCGAAAAAATATTATTCTTCTTCCTGATAGAGGAGTGGATGAAATTGGAGTTCAAGTCATCATCGACAACCCACTTAAGCCTAGCCTTATGACAAAGGAAATTGTTTCAATATGCAACCTGTAAGAAAAGGCGAGTTGGGCTTGAACCCATTTCGCCTTATTAGAATCAGATGGATCTTCATCGTAATCAGATTCCGCTAACATAAGAATCCCTTCCGCGAACAAACCCTATTGAATATATTCTTGAAAACTGAAATGTTACACTCCTTAAGACAAGCATTTAGACGTTTAACCTTGAGGGAGAACACTATAATGGGACCTCCCATTCTAGGAGCAGCCCATGATTCCCCTACCACTTGAAAGAAAGTATGGGGAGATATCCACATGGGCTGGAAATGGAACAAGGACGGTTTATCAATGCGAAATGGGAACAATGCAGTAACATCAGAGCATGATACGATTTAGTGCGATGGAGATGGGTGACCGAATAAGTGAAGGGAAGGTTAAACCATCACTCCGATTCAAAAAACCGATTGAGATGAGAAAGAATATGGCCGGGACCTTCTTGTTTGTTACACCAAGTAAAAGCCGAGCCAACAAAAGACACCTCAGACATCCCCGACTCAATGATAAACATGTTGATGTCCCCTACGGCAACACAGTTAATTGAGGAACCCCTGCACTTTTCAGCCTGGCACAAAACGATGTTGAAATTGCCACCGATAACTGATGCCTGAATACCCTGGCCAGAGAGAGACAAAATGTCATACCATAAGCACAAGCACTCAATGCGGTCACACTTGGCGTAAACAGTAGAAAAAAGGAGAGGAGAAGAAAAGGACGCGATCGAGCATTCCACCGGAAGCAGCTGAGAGGATTCGAAAATAGGGCGAATATATACTTCCTTTGCCCACATATCCAAATTTTGTTAGAAACATTAGATAAGACTCCTCTAAACAAAGAGAAAGGAAAGAATGGAAGAGCACCTCTGGACCCATAAGATGCTCCATAAGTACCATCAAACAGATGGAATGTTTCTTCACTATGTGACGAAGCCAAGCAAGGGAAGCTTCATTACCGATCCCACGAATGTTCCAAAATCACAATTGTGCAATAAAAACAGGAGTAAAGGTATCCAAAAAAGGACCAAGAGAAAGAAGAAAATAAAGGAAAAGAAGGAAGAGAAGTTGAAATCAAGTGAGGTAGAGAGTACGTCGAGTAGATCTAACAATCTGCTCGGCCTCCGCTAAAGAGCACGTGCGAACAATGCAGGGTGTTTGAGGCACTGCCCTCGATCTCCTACGCAAAGAGCGGAAAGAAGGAACCAATGATCGACTGGGAGAAACCCCTTTAGCAAAGGCCAACGGAATCAGTGTGGGGATGCCAGAAGACAAGAAAGAATACACAGAGGTATGGGGACTCCAGAAGACAAGGAAGAAGACATAAATCTCGAACTCACACCATGCGTGTTCTTAGCAAAACGAGTTAGCTAATCATTGGTGATCGCTATCTCGGCCTTGCTGAGAAAGGGAAGATAACGAGGACAAGACGAGGAAGCTAACAAAGAGGAAGGATCTGTAGTTCTCGCCTCAACAGATGAACAAGAATGGCTACTAATAAAAAAGGAAAAGGGAACCGAAGTGATGTAAAAATGCAAGAACAATGTGTTTCTCCTTGTTGTGAGCACTCTCTCAAAGCCGAGTTGTCATCAAGTTGACAACCCCCATGCTGGCGAAAGTGTCCTACTAACAACCAGATAGAAAACCCAAAGAAAACGAAAAACAGGGGAAGATAACGATTATCCACATAGCTTAAAAGACAAGCCAGACAAATGATCTCCGGTGGTCACCGTATATGGACAAAAAAGGCGTTCTCTATATGGTCACGCCCTAGAAACCGAAAAGCACAAAATCAAACAAACCAAGAGCCAAGCTAAGCCAACCACGACAACCAATAGCCGAACCACACTTTCACCAATAAAGCATTGTTTTGACATACCGGAATAGCCCTATAGGATCCAACAAACAAGCTCAAAAAAACAAACCCAAAATGGACTTTCGAAGTCGAGAACAAAGAGCCAACCGAAAGCATGCAAAAGCTATATCGAGCTATTTAGACAAAGCATTTTAGCAACAACTTATAACTTTTTCAAAATTTTTAAATATTTGAAAAAAATAAGAAAAAAGTGAAATTACGAATATTTAAGGTTATATATATTTTCATTTTTTTATTGATTCCAATCCGAATGCCTACACATAAATATGAAGGACATAGTAGCCAAAATCAGAATGGCCAAAGGAAAAAGCCTCAATCCAAGAAGCAACGGTGACCAAAATGGCATGACTAACTAGAAACAAAGGGGACACAAGGGAAACAAAGTAGAAAAAGGAAACACACTCAAACACGGAGGAGAAACCATGCACACCCGAGGCAAAGCCTTTGCCAACGATGACATATGAACCTACCCACTCACAAACCCAGACAAACCATTCACAACACAGTAATCATACCATATAATAACATGTTTACTAAAGAAGCGAATGAAAAAGGGGACACTTACCTGCCGAGGGTACCACAAAAAAGGCACATAGTACCAGAGGCCATCCACACGAGAAGTAGACCTACCCAATGAAGTCTTCTCCGCTTTCGCGCCAACTCCAATGTAGAGTGGCTGCAAATGAAGATTCGACACATCCCACCTCTCCTTCAAAACTACCCTACAAGAAGAACGCCAATGTCAGTACTGCCCACCCCGTAGCTTCTGACAACTGGTAACAACAGGCGCAACCTCATCACGAATAGAATCAAACACACCAAGCTCGAGCTCAAGAGTCGGAAAGGACTTGCTAGCACAAGAGTGGGAAGTGCACAGGCTTGTGGACCTCCTTCGCCAACTGAACCAACAGCCTTCACCCAAACAGAACCAGCTTGTGGGGTGGTGGCAGACCAATTTACACCGACCAAACGACGCTGAAGCCTACGACGACGGTGGCACTTTGGGAAACCACCAGCCTTTCTTACAACTGGCCACATCGCGATAGGTTGAGCCATACACGGAAAGCATCTTGAAAGGTAATGAATAAGGGGGATCAATCCCCTACTCTATTGCCTTCCATTGCTCCTGGAACAACAGAACTGCTACGAGTGCCAATTACACCAAAACTTCACACACCCATACCCATAGAAGAGGGAGAAAATCCCGACCGTTGATTATCACCTGGCACAACCCACCCAGCAAACGAACATAACAAGTCCTAGTTTGGGGGGATCAAATCCCCAAATCCAATTCTGTCCACCAAGAAGGAGCAAAAACAGCCAGAAAATCCACCCTAGGGGAAGCAACAAACCAAAATAACATAGCTCTAAAACCATGAAAATTTTGCCAACCAGAACGAATCAATGTTGGGCAATTGCCTCAAAAGATGCCAACGAACCCTCCTGAACTAAAATCCACTCAAAAAATCCACTTCCACAAGCGAACGAATAGAGTCAATAATCGCCTCCAACATCAACTCAGCAGCAGGGCATAACCCCATGAAAGAACCCACTGCATAGAAACTAGAACCCTCCCCCTTCAAATCCATAACTCTAACTGGAGTTGAAAGGGGCAACGGTAACAATGATGAAGCAAAGAGCGAAGCACACGCGTGAGACTAAAATCCCAAGGAAGTAGGGCGATGAAAGCAATCTCACTATAAAATGAGAATAATTAGGTCAGAGGGACGTTTAGAGAAGAGAAGAAGGAGAAACCATTGATCGAGAAAGAGAGACGTTTAAATTGATTTAGTAATTCTTATATAGGTATTATCCAATGGTCATTAGTACAAGCTTCTTTGGCATTTTTAGGTTCTATATTAGTAGGAAATGCTACATGTCCCAAATGATTAAGCTGATTTCTAGTTCTGACATGTAAATTGATTTCTCCTATTATATTTTCTACTAGATGATTTCGTAAAAATCTTTGAGTACATCGTGTAATATTTTCATTAGGAATAATGTTTTCTATATTTTCAGTATTATGAATAATATTTTCATCTTCTCTATTTTGAATAATATTTTCATCTTCTCTATTTTGAATAATGTTTTCATCTTCTTTATTAGAAATAATGATTACATAAATAATGTTTTCATCTTCTTCCAAATTATTTTGAAGATAAATGTTTGTGATTGTCTTGGATATTATCTTATCATTCTTAAAATTGTTATTAATTTTAAATTTTTCATCAAATGAAACATGAAGTGTTTCTTCGACTATTTATGTTCTTTTATTAAAACTTCAACAAGCTTTGCTTCTTGTGAGTATCCTACAAAGATTCCTTCATCAAATTCCAGATTGAATTTTTTAAGCTTATCCCTTGTGTTAAAAATAAAAAAAATTAACCCAAAAGTTATAAAATTAGAAATATTTGGTTTTATTTAATTAAAAAAATTCATACGGAGTATTTTCGTTAATGGTCGAATTGAAATTTGATTTAAAACATAGTAAGCAGTTTCTACAGCTTCTGCCTAAAAATGCTTAGGTAAGTTACAAACATTTAATAAAGTTCTTTCACATTCTTGTAGCATTCTATTTTTCTTTTCTACAACTCCATTTTGTTGTGGTGTTCTAGAAAAGGAAAAAATTCCCTTATTACTATAAAAATGTTCAAAGGCTACAATTTCAAATTCACCTTAACCACTTCTTATGATTTCCATTTTTAAAATTTTAATTTTTTTAATTCTTTTGACAAAAATGTCAAAATTTTCAAAAGAATCACTTTATTATTTAGAAATTTAGTCCAACTATATCTTGAAAAACAACCTACTATAACAAACACATATCTGTTATGATTTCTAGAATGAGTTTGAGTTGGATCAAAAAGATTCAAATGCGATAATTCTATTGGTTGTAAAGTGGATATATTTTTCTTTTATTTAAAGGATGATTTTCATAGTTTTCTTAATTGACCATCATTACAAATATTACTTACTTTTAAATTCATTTTTGGTAGTCCTTTTACTAAATATTTTTTTGGTAATTTATTTATATTTTTAAAATTAATATGAAAAGGTCTTTTGTGTCATAACCAAAGGTCGTTTTCTTTGGCTATAAGCACATAGTATTATTATGATTTATGTTCATAGTTAAAACATAAATATTTTTCTCCCTAAAACTTCTAAAATAAGATTTTTGTTTTGATAAAAAATGCTATATTTATTTTCTAAAAATTAAATATTGAATACTTTGTTAAATAA
Source organism: Allium sativum (assembly GCA_030737875.1). Taxonomy (NCBI): domain Eukaryota; kingdom Viridiplantae; phylum Streptophyta; class Magnoliopsida; order Asparagales; family Amaryllidaceae; genus Allium; species Allium sativum. The sequence goes on along the minus strand of CM060925.1, from coordinate 27,644,657 downwards.
TTGGTTGATACTAAGTAAATTATGTTTTAAATTTTTAAGTAATAAAACATCAGTAGTAGGAGGTAAATTAGATGTACCGTTATTGCTCACATCGTCTTTGTTGATGACATATCCTTTGGAATTGTCTCTAAATGTGATAGAGCCTCCGCCTGAGTAGATAATCTTTGTTAGCATATCCTTGCTTCCTGTCATATGTTTTGAGCAACCACGTCTAAAATACATTTCCCTCTTTTCTTTGGTGGTACCTGCGAAGATATAAGTAAAACATTAGTACCCACCTTTTTATTAAGGTCCTAAGAGTTAGGTCTTAGGAAACTAAACCTAAACGGGTTAATTAAAATCTTAGTGAATTTAGGAGATTTTGAAGTTTTAGAATCTTGTTTTGTTATACCATTACTACTTCTTTTATTATATAAAGAGTTATTATTCTTAGAAGTAATTTTTGAAATTTGCTTATATCCCAATCCCTTTTTATTTGAAATCACCTGAGAATTTTTCAAAATATTAGAAATATTTTCTCTGCCTCTGGTAAAATTAGAGATATTTTTAATGATATTTTCTAACTTTGTCAAGGATAGAGTTATCTAATTATAAAATCTTGATATTTGCTTTAAAAACATGATTTTCAAATACTAAGTCATCATTTTTTTTTGAGTTCTTGACTTAGAATTAAAAGTTGAGATGTCGTATTAGAATAAGAATCTTGAGCAATTTCAAGTTCTTCATCTAAGATGTTTTTATTTCTAAGCATATCTACTTCGATTTCAAGTCTGTTTTTTAAAGATTTTCTTTGGTTTTCTTTTTGACATCCTTTAATTTATCGAGTAATTAAGAATTTACTTCCAAAAGTTAAATCACTTACATCGTCGTTGTGGCCATAAAACAAATGCTGGTTTGTTCTGTATCACTATCTAGATGACTGTTTAATGATGAAGATGACTATGAATCATCCCAGGTGACAAAGAAAGATTTTTTCTAGAATCTATTATTTTTATATTTAGAATTGTCTTTCCTTCGATCAGGACTGTCTTTCTTCATATGGCCTTGTGACACTCAAAACACTCTAAGTCTGATGATGTCTTGTTGTTGTTTTTATGTTTCTAGAGCTATTCCTGTTGCTTCTAAAGTTATTGCCCTTTCTAAATTTTGAAAAGTTTTTGAAATTTTCAGCAAAAATGTCATACCTTCTGCATTTATATCTATTTTTTTGCGTCTTGGAATGTTATATTCTTCTTATCTTGTGCCTGTACTCATTTTTCTTGGTGATTAATTTCATAAGACGTTAGATTCCCTATCGACTCTTCTGATTTTATGGTCAAAATGTCATTAGCTTCTTCAATTGTTAAGTCTTTTCAGTCCTACTCATTGGTTACAAAGTTGAGGATTTCTTATAACATCTATTAACCGACATTTTGGTCTGGTTACTAGAAGACTCTAGGCCCACACGACTCGGCCTAATACGTGGTTCAATGGCCCAAAAGTGTTGCCAACATCCTTAAGAATCAAGACAAAATGGGGTCACACAAGAATAGTTGTTACGGCTCATCAAACCACTCTTGAACAATACAAGTCACTGATCAAGTGAACACACTAAGAGCTGTGTGATCGTATCAAGCAAATCGTGGTTCTGGCACGAGAAGACTCGAGTTGGGCCACTGACATAATTTTGTATCCCTCGGATGCGAAATTCGTCAACATTGAAGATCACTCCCCCGACACACGTCAATCACCTCCAACGGCTGAGAAACACTGCCCGGTCATCTCAAAAGCACGGATCACCACATGCAGATCACTTCATAATCTTACCATGGCAACTTCCAGGATCTTGCATCCCGTTTACTCCACCTCCAGTATCTGCATCCCAAAATATCGCATCGCTCGGAGGGATCGACCCTTTCTGGCCCTGGCAACTTCTTGGAATGAACATACTGCATCACTCTATATCAAGCTCGCATCACGGATCCATCGCATAATGGCTCCACCGCGCCTCACATCACCGTGCCTCGCGCCACCATGCCTCACCACACCATGCCTTGCATCACCGTGCCTCACACCACCTTGCCTCGCACCACCATGCCTCGACCACCTTGCCTCACATCACATAAGCCTCGCTATGCACAACTTCCCTCTACGTCGCATCCCACAAGGATACGATGCTATCACATCCCTCGGATGCGATGGCATCGCATTCACCTGATGTGATAGCATCATATCCCTCGAATGGGACGTCATCGCATCCCTTAGATGTGGTGTCATCGCATCCACCGGGAAGCGGTGCATTTACCATCCCTCTTGGGATGCGAAATTCGAATCCCATACTTAGGTTTTGTTTTCTTCTTCCCCACTCCTTTATCCCTATTCCTAATCATTTTTATCCCTTCTCACTTTTCATCTACTCCACTACCCACCTGCTCCTATAAGTACCCCCTCACTTCCAACATAAAGGAGGTTGGTTCTCATTTGGTATTTTTGACTTCTTGGAGCTCCCCAAGCATCATTAATGGCAGCGAGGCCATTGGGAAAGAAGATTACCCCAGCCTTAAGATTTTCCCGGTGCTCCCCGGACTCCAGATTTCCCGGTTCACCCCGGACTCAAGATTTTCCCAGTACACCCTAGACTCAAGATTTTCAAGGTACACCTGGACATCAGATTTCCTGATACACCTCGGACTCAAGTTTTTCACGGTACACCCCCAATTCCATATTCCTCAATACATCCCAGACTCCATATTTCCTAGTACAACCTTAACTCTAGAATTTCTACAACAACCTCTCGGACCCCTCCGGACCTCGGCACCACCCGACTCCCTCCGGTCCTCGGCAACTCCCAACTCCCTTCGGACCTCGAGAACTCCAAACTCCCTCCGGACTTCGGCACCTCCCAACTCCCTCAAGACCTCGGCACCTCCAAACTCCCAACGGACCTTGGCACCTCCCGACTCCCTCTAGACCTCGACACCTCCCGACTCCCTCCGGACACCGGCACCTCCCGACTCCCTCCGGACCTCAGCACCTCCCGACTCCCTCTGGCCCTCAGAAACTTCTCGACTGCTCCCGACCAGCCAGGAAACTCGCCAACAAGGATTAATTGAATTTCATTAATTATTGTAACTTCTTGTGATGATGTATTCGATTGTACTTTCTCAATAGTAAAATAAAATCAGCAAAGCCTTCAAAGTGGATGTAGGCCCCGACGGGCCGAACCACTATAAATAACTGTGTTCTTTACTTTCCCACACATTACTACTGAATCTCACATACTTTTCCACTTTGGACTTTAAGTTTCAAAATTTTGGAATTCTAAAATGTTGACGCCAAAATTTGATGTCAACATTTTGGCATGCCAGGTAGGGGTGAGTAAAGCGCGTATCTATGGTCCACTTTCTATCGCTTCCTTCAAGGAATCGAAACCTCGCCTTTCATTCCACTCAGTCACAAAGACTTGGAATGCAAATTAAGTCTTCTCGGACATACCAACCAAGCCTATCGACAATGGTGAACAAAGGAAAGAACCTCATGGTCGAACCTTCCACTATCGTTCCTGATTCGGAATTTCCTCCTTAGATTCGACTTACTGAAGCTCCGACCGACCTTAGTGCTCCCAACCTCGACGCATTCGTCGATCGAGCCCAATTCGATGAAACATCAAGAAAGTTGGGCGAGACTCAATGTTTCCTTGTCGACAAAATCCACGAAAACATCGGATTAACACAATAGCTTTAGCAATATGCTCAATGAGACATTCTCCATCTTCAGGCAGATTTGGACGCTCAGCCGACATCATCCAATTCCTTCGCTCAAACTCGACGAAGCCGACTTTTCCCACTGATTCTCGACCATAAGTTTGTGCTACTCGGATTCAATCTTGTCCACCAAGCAAACTTCTCGTTAATGGCGAGAAATGGAAAATTCATCCACGTCGGACCATCTAACGATAATCAAGGCACTTTGGTCCATCAATGACCTCTTTCCGACATCTTAGCCACTGCCGACGTGGCACTACCTCCGGCTTCTGGGGCACTAGTCACTCAAGTGTAGCTTCTCGCGCTTGCCTAAAGACTGGAACAAACCGAGCGACAACTCAAAGCCAAAGTCAGGAAAAATTGGGAGTTGATCCAGTGACTCCAGCGACACAATCAATAAGACATCACCCATCTCATGGTGAGTAGGAGCCTCGAGCCTCCTCCGGATCATGTCTCCTCCAGCTCCGCATCCATCTCTCCTCACAACAGCCAAAGCCCTCGTCATAGAATCAAACTTGGCAATGTCAGGATCACTGTCAGAGAGGGAACACGTCATCCCGGTCGTTCCCAGCCTGAACCTAGTCTCGACCAAGTGAATAGCGCTCGAGCCCCCATTGGGCAGACTCAGACTGCAACGAGTCCAGACTTGTCGCCTACGCTTTTATCATCTAACTGGGCCCAAGTTCACCTCAACCAACCTCCATGGAATCATTCAATCAAGGTTGGAGACTCATAGAACGACGAAGACCTTCCTTCGGGAAGACGCCCTAGGCTCCCAACCTCTAATTCTTGCCAACATGATCCGTAAGATTGTGAGGGAATCACATTGGCATGCCAATGATGTCTGGGAAACCAGTTCCTGGCTTTACTCCTTTTACTCTAGCTATCCTTAATACCGAATGACATAAGCACTTCAACATACCAAAACTCACTACTTACTAAAGAAACTATGATCCTCTAAACTTCACTAACCACCACGAATGGCACGTGGATTCGTCACACATTACTAACGCTGTAGAGTGCAAAATCTTCCCATCCTTACCCAAGATGTGGCTCTATCGCAGTTCTATCTACTCCCTCCCGGGAACCATCTCAACTTTCGACAAACTCACCAATAGTTCGGTTGCGCAATTCTTGATACAAGTTGCAATGCCCAAAGACATCCTCTTAGTCTCGAACATGTACCAAGGCACCAGTGAAACTCCCAAAAGTTACTCGAAAGATCGAACATCGACTTGGTTGGAGTCGAGGAACCTACCCCTCGACCTATACTCGTCCAACTTACGAAGGGCTTACCACTTGACTTCGAATTCGGAGCATGGATCGATTGAAAGCAACAAAACATTCCGAAGATCTATTATGATAAATCCCACTACTTCCTATGCCAAGAGTTAGCATGAAGGAATCGAGCTTCTCACCTCAACATCCTGCCTCGAGACAGAACCAAGAGCTCCAACGACTCTAGTCCTATCGCTCTGCATAATCTTGCTCACGCCGGCAACATCAGAGGTAGTCCTTACAATAAGAGAAAGTGTCTTCAACTTCCATCCTTCCCCAACCACACTCCTCTCGAGGACACCCATGAGAACATTTATCTCACAACTTACAATGTCCTTCTCTACAAAACTCCAAGGGTTAAGGGTCAAATAAGTGCACCAAGGGACTCTATAGAATACTGTTGGATTCACAACATCCACGGACGCGACACAAATAGATGTCGGCACTTGCAGGACAACATCTAGAACATCACCCACAAGGGCCACCTCGAGCTGTACCAACGGGGTCCACCGCATGGGATCTTCGAGTCACTCAACGCTCATCAAAGATTCCAACTAACCAGTACCTCGGCTGATAACTGAATCCCCTAAGATCATCTCTTCGGCTCATCAAGACTAAGCATGAACAACGCTGTTCCTAAGTCTTCAGACTTGAGGGTAGTCCACCTGCCGAATATGCGCATTATCGACCACTCATTTGGCTCCATCCGACCCGAAGGTTCTAGATGTTGGAAACACTCGACTAACCAACGATGCCCTCGAACTCTACTGGACTCGAGTCTCTCGAGGGTGGAGTTTCAACCAAACCCTTAGTGCAATGCCGAGTCTTGGTACTCGAGCACTAAGGACTACAACTTCCATGTCGTAGTGGACTCTAGGTTGTCATCGAAGATACTGGTTTGCAACTCATTCCTACCTTTGTCTCCCTCATTGGAAGAGAAACAGGAACGAAAAGCAAGCTTTCTTCTCTAAAAGACACCTCCTCTTGCTGTGCCATGGCCATTTCCCTCCATCTGATGCTCTGGTCACCCTCCACTTAGCTATGGGCACACCGGGAAGCACTACTAGAGGCTTCTTTGGAAGCAGGCCCAGGTATCATTGGTCCTCCACCAGCCCATGCGACTGTTCTCTACGATGTAGTGATCTCTAAGGTCATCATCGGAAATACCGGCTCGCGACTCGCTCCCATATTTGACTCCTCCATCGAAAGAGAAACAGGAACAGAAAGCAAGCTTTTTTCTCCAAAAGACGCCTCCCATTCGCTATGTCGTAACCTTTTTCCCCATATGATGCTCAAGCCATTCTCCAGTTAGCTGTGGACACATCATGAAGCACTACCGGAGGCCCATTCGGAAGTAGACCCACGGACGCCCATCAGCCCTATGACCGTTCTCTATGATGCAGTGATCCCTGAAGTTGTCGTTGGAGATATCTGCTCACGACCCGTTCCCACCTTTGCTTCCCTCATCGTAAGTGAAATGGGAACAAAAAGAAAGCCTTCTTATCCAAATGACACTTCCTCTTCGCTGTGTCATGGCTCTTTTACTCCACCTGGTGCTCCAGCTATGGCATGCCGGGAAGTACTACTGGAGACACACTGGGAAGTAGTCCTGTGGTTACCAGTCCTCCGCTAGTCCTGCAACCGCCCTCTATGACATGGGGATAACCAAGGTCATCTTCAACGGCATTGGCTCGTGGCTCGTTCTCACCATTGCCTCCTTTATCAAAGGCAAGGCGGGAATGGAAAGTGAACCCTCTCCAGGCTTTAAGGCGTTCCTCGCTTCCTCTTCCTTACCTGGATATTGTACTATATCAAGGTAGGAAGCTCAACACCATTTTCGATCCCCTAACTGATAAAGTCAGGGGAAAGATCCTTCGGTAGAATGCTATCCTCCTTTCTCAGGCTGGCATGCTAGCTCTCATTAAGTCTGTCCTTGACTCCATGGGATCTCATATCTTTGCTGCAATGACTCCTACTGCTTCCTTCTTCCGTTCTTACCTTTCCTTGGCCTCTTCCTTTTTCAGGGGATCCAAGGTGAACACTTCTCGCCACCACTGGATCTCTTAGAGCTCAATTTGTCATCCCAAAAGTGAGGGAGGCCTGGGCCTCTGTAACCCTTAGGACATCTGCGCGGCCTTTGCTTGCAAGCTTTGGACGAGGTTTGGAGCGAACAACTCCCTTTGGGCAATGTTCCTCTGAGCCAAGTACCTAAGGCTGGAAAGTATGCATTACACTAGTGTCCCATCCTACGCTAGTGAGACGTGGAAATGGATGCAATTCGTGAAGGCCTTATTGGGCTCATAGGGGTGGTACCTCTTGGGATGGCAATCCCTTTTTGCTCACGGTTGTGTGGAATTCTGTGCGGACTCCTACGCCTCGGCTGCTTCTTTTCTCTTTCATTTGGCATGTCCTATACCCCCGAAGGTTTCTGTGTTTATGTTGAAAACTTTGCATAATGGTTTACTAATAGATGAGAACCTTCATAGAATCGGCGTCCCATTCGTTTCCAGGTGCAGGTGTTGCAGTGCTGGTAGCACAAAATCCTCTTTTCATTTGTTTTCTCTGGGGATTGTGCCAGGGATGTCTGTAATTACTACGGGAATTTGATGGGTTGCTGAAGTAATGCCACCTCGAATGAAGATTTCCTGAGATTCTGGTGGTCAGGCATCTCTGGCAAAACTTTTCGTGCGAGCCTCTTCCGCCTGATTCCTGGTCTGATCTGTTGGCACATCTGGTGCTCGCGGTTCAAGGCATTATTTGATGAAGTGGCCACGGATCCTCCGACCTTTATCCAAAAAATTAGCAACGATGTCTTCCTAGCTTTTCGTGGTAGGCCGTTTAGGGGAGTCGTCGGTTCCCGTTCTAGGAGGTTGGATGTTGCGTTTGATGTTTCTTGGTTGTCAGCCACTCCCAGAGAAGGTATTGGTTGACTTCTTGCTTTTATGTTTCTTCAGTATTTCATGAGTTAGCCGTCTTAACACCTTTTCACACTCCCCACGGAACTAAAGTCATTTTCTAGTTGTGCAGGTCCTCGGTTACAGGTTGCTGGAATAGGTCTGATGGGTGCTGGATGGTGCTTTCCATTCTCCTACCTAAGAGGGTTTTCTGGAGCAGGTATAGCCGGAGCATTGAGAGCTTTAGGTGGAGCTATAGTTGATATGCTTTTCACCTAGGATTTTTGGGATCCTTTGCACCGGGATGACTCATGGGTTCATGGAGGAGCCTTCATCAATGATCTTGGCTGTGATGTTCGTCTCCTGTGGCTTCCTAGGCCAAGACTGCTGCATTGGTAGTGCTAGGTCGTAGTCTGTTTTGGTTTTTTCTTGTTGTTTATGTTGTTTCTTTTGTTCGTGTGTGTGTGCACGGTTTCTGCATTCTATGGAAACCATTTTTGTGAGCTGTTGGAGAATGGCTAAATTCTCCCTTTTGTTATATTATATTATATTCTTCTTAAAAAAAGAATAGTCGTCATGGCTCGTCAAGCCACTTTCGAATAATACAAGTCATGGATCAAGTAAACGCACTCAGAGCTATGTGATCATATCAAGAAAATCGTGGTTCTGGCACCAAAAGACTCGAGTCGGACCATTGTCGGAATTTCGTATCCCTTGGATGCGAAATTCGTCAACATTGAAGATCACTCACCCGACACGCATCGATCACCTCCAACGGCTGAGCAACACAGCCCGATCATCTCAAAAGTAAGGATCATCACATGCAGATCACTTCAGAATCTTACCATGGCAACTTCCAAGATCTCGTATCCCGTTTACTCCACCTCCAGTATCTGCATCCCAAAATATCGCATCACTCTTATGGGATCCACCCTTCCTGCCCATGGTAACTTCTCAGAATGAACATGCCACATTATTCTATATCAAGCTCACATCACAACTCCATCGTATCATAGCTCCATTGCATCATGGCTCCACCACGCATCGCATCACCATGCATCGCGTCACCATGCCTCACACAACCATGCCTCGCATCACCGTGCCTTGCACCACATTGTCTCATATCACCGTGCCTCGCACCACCTTACCTCGCACCACCTTGCCTCGCATTACATAACCTTGCCTTACACAACTTCCCTCTACGTCGCATCCCACAAGGATACGATGTTATCACATCCACTAGATGCGGTGCCATCACATCCCTCTAAATAAGATACCATCGCATCCCGCGAGGTGCAATCCCATCGCATCCCGCGGGGTGCGTTACCATTGCATCCCTCAAGGTGCGATCCCATCGCATCCCTCAGACACGATCCCATCACATCCGTCGGGAAGCGGTGCATTTACCATACCTCTTGGGATGAGAAATTCGCATCCCTCCCTGGGATTCGAAAATGCGCATCCCACACTTCGGATTCGTTTTCTGCTTCCCCACTCCTTTTTATCCCTTTTCCCATTCCTTTTTATCACTTCTCACTTTTCACCTGCTCCACTACCCACCTACTTCTATAAATACCCCATCACTTCCAACATAAAGGAGGTTGATTCTCACTTGGTATTTTGGACTTCTTGGAGCTCCCCAAGCATCATTAATGGCAGCAAGGCAATTGGGAAAGAAGATGACCCTAGACTCAAGGTTTTCCTGGTACACCCTAAACTCAAGATTTACCCGGTACACCCCGGACTCCAGATTCCCCGATACACCCAGGATTCAAGATTTTCCCGGTACACCTCGGACTTAAGATTTTCCTGGTACACCCCGGACTCTAGATTTCTCGGTACATCCCAGACTCAAGTTTTTCCAGGTACTCCCCGAACTCCAGATTTCCCGATACACCCCTGACCCCATATTTCCATGTACACCCATGACTCCAGATTTTCCCCGATAACCTCTCGGACCCTTTCAACTCCGACAACCTCTCGGACCTCTCCAAAGATCGACACCACCTGAATCCCTCCGAAACTCGGCTACTCCTGACTCCCTTCGGACCTCGGCAACTTCCGACTCCCTCTGGACCTTAGCTCCTCCCGACTTCCTTTGGACCCTGGTAACACCAGACTCCCTCCGGACCTCGGCACCTCCCGACGCCCTCCGGACCTCGGCACCTCCCAACTTCCTCCGGACCTCGGCAGCTCCCGACTCCCTTTGGACCTTGGCACCTCCAGACTCCATGCTGACCTCGGCACCTCCGATGCCCTCCGGACCTTTCCAACTTCCGATTCCCTCTGGACCTCGGCACCTCCCGACTCCCTACAGACCTCGAAAACTCTTCGATTGCTCCCAACCAGCAAGGATGTTCAATAACAAGGATTAATCGAATATCGCTAATCATTGTCACTTCATTTAATGATGTATTCAGTTGTACTTTCTCTATAGTGAAATAAAATAAGCAAAGCCTTCAAAGTGGACGTTGGCCCCAATAATCTGAACCACTATAAATAACTGTGTTCTTTACTTTTCTACACATTACTACTAAATCTCACATACTTTTCCGCTATGGACATTAAGTTTCAAATTTTTTTTGAGGAAGACGGTTGTGAAGCACAGAGCTACACAACCGATTAACATAGTAATATATAAATATAATAGTATGGGTGACAGGGACAACCAGTGGCATAATGTTTAGGACATAGTACGTCCTATAAGTAGTCTATAGAGAGTCATAATACATAAAGCATACATACGATACAAGCTAAAATACCAGTAGCAAGTGATAACTAAGTATAACATAAGCTTGCCAAGTGAACTCAAGCAAAGCACCATAAGCATTCATCCATGAAAGGCCGAACTGCTACCCTGAGTGTCAGGCGAAGGAGGCGCCGAGAGAATGTGTCTGAAGCGAGTATGCCTGGAAGCTCCTGTATATGTTTCAAACAGGTAAAAAAATGTAACTACAAGTACCAAAGAAGTGCTTTTCTTTCTTATTAAAGATGTGTGCATTGCGCTCAATCCAAATGCACCAACTAAAGATCAGCACAAAGGAGTCAATCAATTGTTCTGGTGGGTTATGTTGCCAATATTCGAAGAAAGAAGTGACATTGGGGATGAAGCCTAGCAGAAAGGAGCTAGTTGCGGCCCAGATCCTAAAAGAGAAGTCACAGGCAAAGAAAAGGTGATCAATGGTTTCTTCGTGCTTGCTACAGAACATACATCGGGAGTCAGCCGAGATGGGCAATTTCCAGATTCTACTTTTAACGTTGATTCGATTGTGGATGAGGCACCAATGGAAAAATATCAGGCGAGGTGGCAATCGACATTTCCAGAGGCGTGGAAAAGTGAAGCAATGCCCTAAGTGAGAAAGAAAGCTATAGCAAAAAGAGACAGAGAATCCTTTATTTGGGCATAAAGCCCACATATAGTCATCAGGCCCAATAGAGGGGTTAATTAAAGTAGTAATACTATAAATTTGTTGGATATCAGATAGGGTATTTAGGCGAAAAAGGCCAGAGGGGAAGAGACTAAATGGGAAGGAGCCCAAAACATTCGAGATAGAGGAGTATGGCCTAGTGGATATGGAGAATAAATTTAGGTATAGCTGAGAGAGAGGTAGACGACTACAAAAAATGTCAAGCTAAAAGAGGCAACCATTGCCAGTACTCAATTTAACATGAAAGAGGGATTTGATCCTGGGAATAATGGACATGACGCCCGCCCAAAAAGGGGATGGTCAGGATACTGGAGGGTAATGAAGAACAAGATTCGGATTCGAGGCATAAAGATGAGCTAGAGTCTAGTCTTTCCAAATGTAAGAACTAGGGGTAAGAAGACGCCATAGCCATTTGGTTAATGGTTCTTGGTTGAAGAGGGTGAGGTTTGAGATGCCTAAACACCCGTGTTCTCGAGGCAGGAAAACTGTTTGCCAATTAATTGAGCGCTTAAATTTACCTCCATCCAAAGAAATGATCTTCAAATGGCATCAATTCTAGTGATGACCTCGGCTGGGAGTTTGTGGAAGGACATCCAGTAAGAGGCGATTACAAAGATAACAAATTGAACAAGGGTGAGACGACCGGCCGATGATAGGGAGTTAGCTTTACAGGATGTCAATCTATGTTCAATTTTGGATATAAGGGGATGCCAATCTGATCTTAAGAGTTTGGTTGGGCAAAGAGGAACCCCAAGGTAGGTTATTGGGAAAGATTCGAGTTTGTAAAAAAGACAATTGGAGATAGAGGGGCCTAAGCTAGATGAGTTGCCAAGCATGATGATGGGGCTCTTGCTATAGTTAATCGATAGACCAAATACGAGTTCAAAGGTGTACAGGAGCACTTTGAGCCAATGGATGTGGAGAGGGTAAGGAGAGAAGAAGAGGACAGTGTCGTCAGTAAATTGAAGGTTGGAGATAGAGGAGTTATGGTTCAGAATTTTAATCCCGAGAGCAAGTTTTTGGATGTGGCTAGTTTAACCGTTCGGTTAAAGACATCAGCAATTAGGACGAAGATGAGGGGTGAGAGGGGACATGTTTCTCCATTAATGCAAATGGTGGAGAAGCTTGTGTTCAGTAGGTGTTGTATCCAGTTGCACCATTTGGGTGGAAAACCACGATGAGATATTAAGTCGATAATAAAGTTCCAGTTTACAGAACCGAATGCTTCGGAGAAGTCGAGTTTAAGTACAACGGGTGTGGAGATGAAGTGACAGAATGAAATGGCTTATTAAGTGGCTATATAGTCCATGATGTTGCGACGAAGGATGAAGGTCGATTGTTCAGGACCAACTAGGGAGGTAATGAAGGTCTATAGCCTATTTGCGAGAACTTTGGTGATGATTTTGAAGGTTGTGTTAAGAAGGCTAATGGGGCGAAAGGAGATTAAAGTGCTGGTTCCAACGGTTTTGGGGATGAGGGTGATATTAGCGAAGTTTGGCTTGGCAATGGAAGAAGGGTTGGATTGGAATTCATCACACATGGATAGATATCAGGTTTGATGGTGGGTCAAAAGTAATTAAAGAAGGCTGGCCAAACCCATTAGGCCCTAGGCCTTTATCATCCGCCATTGATTTAACCGCAACCCTTATTTCTTCTTCAGAAAAGGGATCATCAATGTTAATGGGGGAAGGGGAGGGGTAGAGGAGGTTCCAGTTTATGTTTGAGAGTGAAGGAGAGGGTTTGCCAAGAATACTACAGAAGAAGTTTGTGAAGAGAAGGCAGATATCAAAAGGGTCAGTGTATATCGAATCAGCATGGCGAAATTCAGAAATGTAAGAGGATATACGATCACCATTTGCTATACGATGGTAGTATGCAGTGTTTTTGTCTCCTTCATCAATCCATTGGCTTTGGATCTTTGTTTCCATCCCATTTCTTCTTGTTTTACCAGTCTGTCCAGTTATATTTCCAACTCTTTGAGCCTTGCCGATTCTGACTAATTAAGTGGACGTGATTCCTCACATATGTTCAGGTGTAGGATTTCATCTTGGGTGGAGCTAATTATGGATTTAATGGATCCCCAAACCGATTTTGCCCATGGACGAATGGTTTTGTGGAGGGATCACAGCTTGGCAACAATACTGGAAACTGGTGATTGGTCAGTGACGGGTTGGGACCAAAATTGCTTAACAAAAGAATCATAGGAGGGTTCCAGGAGCCAGAGATTTTCAAACTTGAAGGGACGCTTCTTGTTGATGATAGAGCCAGTGTCTAACACCAAAGGGCAGTGGTCTGACATGAATGTGGCAATACCATTAACAATGGAGAGTGGATGAGTGTCTTCTCAAAGCAGGCTAAATAGAAAGCAGTCAAGTTTGGCAAGAGACGGGTCTTCACGGTGGTTGGTCCAGGTGAAGATTCTATTGCTAATGGGGGGTTCAATTAGGGAACAAGATTGAATGAAGGAGTTGAATGCTATAGAGTTGTGGGAGAAGTTACCAGAGTTTAGTTCAGAGATGGTTTGGGTTGTGTTAAAGTCTCCACCAATTAGCCATGGGCCGTTGATTTGGGTTGATATGTTTTCATAGAAGGTCTAGATCTCTTCTCTACTGTGTGGGTCAGTTGGGAAATAAACTTTGGTAAAATGGTAGGTGGTTTTCGTTTGAGTGTAGTTGAGAGTCACATGAAGAACAAATGCATGAGTTATTAAATGACGGAGAGACCATGCATTATCGATCCATGTAGTAATCAAACCGCCACGAGTTTCAATAGTGTCTACATGGGCCCACCCAGCTAAAAAGGCCACGAATATTTCTAATAATGGAAGTGGATGGGTTAGAGAGTTTAAATTCTTGCAAGAGTAAAATATCAATATGGTGGGGGGCTGGGATCAGGTAAACAACGTGTTGTATTGTGTTGTCCCCAAGTCCTCTGACATTCCAGGATATTATTTTCATTGGGAATGATTAATTCTACGTGTTTCTAAAGTTTGCATGGCATTATAGTGTTCATCACGTAAACTCACACTCATGCAGTTTGCTAACTTTTTATTTAGCAGTTTATTAGCAAAAGAAAAAACAACAGTTTCATAAAAACTACCAAACCATCCAGGATGAGATTTGGCATGTTTGATCCTTGCGCTTTGGCGGACGTCAGCTGGAGTGAGGTGTGGAGTGCTAGAGTCTTGTTGCTCAGGTTCTGGTAAGCATTGGATCTGAAGGTGTATTGGGGTGGAGAGATCAAAGTCAGCTAATAGGTCCCATCTTGGCATGAAGTTGTCACTGGTGATGCTGTGAAGAAGCATGAGGGAGGCATCATGCATAGTTTGTTGGTCACAGTGGGTGTTCATGTTTGCTTCCTCAATCATAACATCATGGCAATCTTCTTCAATTGGGCGTGCAAGGGGTGTTATATCGTGGAAGAGGTAGCCGCCATAATCGTAATCGATACCCATCAAGATTGTTTCTGGCTTCTCACCTGGGTGTGAATGTTCCCAACGTTCAACACAAAACTTTACATTCTTGTTATTGAGACAGACAACATGGTGAGATACAAAGGTGATACCTTCATAAAATTAAAGCTTCACATAAAGGTTTCGGTGATCAATGAAGGACCAGTCTCATTTGTCTTCCTCAATGAAGTGTCCAACGGGTTTAAGTGCCTCTCTTATGGCTGTATTTTCATAAAGAAGGAATTCAGGGTAGCCTTTCACTCTCGCCCAAGATTCTGGCTCCAAGTTAGGTTGGTGGGGAATTTGGTTCAGGACAAGGCTGAAGGAGGAGGCTGGCACCAGATCGGAAAAGGACTTTGAGGTGGAGGACGTGATTCCTAGTATCAATGTCTAGGCAGTCGATGAGGAAGATGTTGTCTTCTATGAGCCAAATAGCCCATTCGTTGTGGTTAAGACTACCGACAGAGCTTGAGCCACCTGGTGGATGGTCCACAACCCGTCAATTATGGTGGCGATGATGTAACGATGAAGGTTGGACATTAGGCGGATGGTAGGCAGGTTTGAGGTCTGAGGAAAGGAAGGATTATTAGGGTTTTGAGAGAGAGATGACGTGGAAAGTGATTTATGAGTGTTAGCGTGGTTAAACGAAGACTTAACCCTTTGATTGTAATTATGACATGAGCTTTGATTGGACTTCCTAAGCGATGTTTGGACCCACTTTTGATTTTGTGCAGTCTGAATTAATGGTTCGTCACGAGTTGGCATTCGTGCTCCATCTGACTCAACATTGGGACACTACAACACTCCATTGTGTTTTTTAAATTTATTGGGACACTGCGCTCCTGAGTGACCATAAAAAGAACAAATACAGCAAATTGTGCTATTTTTGCACAATTATGACACGTGTCCCTATCCGAACAACGCAAGCGTCGACCGTTGGCTTTCAAGTAAGATACCATTGCACGAATGGATTTGAAAGTAGGTAGTCGCCGGCAAGACGAGGGTGGCCGAGGGGGTGCCAGAAGGCGGGGGGTGGCGAAACTGCTGTCTCGGCGTATGACTTAACTAGATTGCGTGGCGATGAGGGTGTGGGTGGAGGTGGAACAAGAATAGAAGGAGGTGTGACGGAGGTGGAGATAGCGAGCGGAGAGGCAGAGGACAAGAGTGGTTTGGGGATGCGGGTGGATGGTGGCGGAGGTGGATGTGGAGGAGGAAAGGCGATGGTTGTGGATTTTGAGAGTCTGGAGGACTGCGAGGCTGCCATTAAATTATTCTTTGTCAAGTTTCAAATTTTTGGAACTCTAAAATGTTGATGCCAAAATTTGATGTCAACAACATAAAAGTCCATAAAAGTTTCTCCTAATCCTAAAAGGGAATGATATATATCCTAGAATCTTAAGTACATCTCACTAATGGTTTCATCTTGCTTAATATTGAAATTTTGGAACTAATTTTTAAGCATAAAATTTTACTAATCTTGGACAATGTTGCTATCATGTAATTCCTTTCGGACTCGAGAATGCTGGAGCCACCTACCACCAATTGTTAAATATTTAAGTTAAAGAATAAGATCAGACATACGGTGGAAGTTTATATTATTGGAATACTAATGAAATCTTGTGTATCCAAAAATTATATGGATAATTTGGTTGGAATGTTTGAAGTGTCGAGAAATTTTGGAATGAATTTAAAAGCACTCACATGCTCATTTAGGGCCGCATCAGGGAAATTCCTTGGATTCATCATAAATGCAAGGATGCAGCAGACCTAATCTAGCACAAATCACCTTATTAAGGAATGACGCAGCCTTCAACAAGGAATTACAGAGTTAAAATTTAAAAAACTGCATCTTTAAGTCATTTCTTTTAAAAGGCCATTGGTAGATGTATGCCTTTCATTGACACACTGAAGAAATGGAAGAACATGCGAAATAGATGTTGTTGATTATTTCACAAAATGGACTGAAGAAAAACCTGCAGCCACCACTACATCTAAGAAAATGATTAACTTTGTAACTAAATTTATCATTTACAAGTTTGAAGTGCCCCAAAAAATCATAACAGACAATGCAAATCAGTTCAAAAGTGCCAATTTTCAAGTTTCTATAAGCAATTCCAAATAGAGAAAAACTTTTCCATAGTGGTGGACCTACACATAGATGTGCAAGTGTAGGTAGTGAACAAAGTAATCAAATTCACAATAAACAAACGTTTCATGAAAGCATAAGGAGATTTGGTTGATACTACCACTTGCATTTTAGGCTTATAGAATGACATGTGAATCTACAACCGAGCGTATACCTTTTGCCCAAGAATATTGTTAAAAAGTTATGATCTCAATGGAAATAAATTCCAGACTCATCGGCAAATACACTTTAATCAAGGAGAAAATGGGCAACTACTACTTAAAGCACTCAATCAAATCGATCAGAAACGAGAAGAAGCAAAATTAAGAATTGGCCTGCACCAAAAGAGAGTGGCGAGACGTGCCTATAACAATCGGGGAATTTTGGCAATAATTAATTTAGTTATTTAATTAGATTCTCAAAAATGAAATTTTTGCAATAGATGTTATTTGACCATGAAACTTGCACCGTTGCGTTCATAATGAAATTTTGACCAACTTTCATGTTTGGAACTTCGCGAACGAAGTCTGTATGAAAAAGTTACGAAAGAAATACAAAAACAGATGGAAAATAAATCAAATGAAATATATATTATATATAGTAATAAATCTTTCCCTGCGAGCTCACTGCCAGGTCGACCAAGAGGTCGGTTGGGCAGTCGACCGCTGTATCTACCACTAGGTCGATACAGGCAGCGTGGCGGCTAGGGTTTGTTTATGTAATTTATTATATTAATGAATAGGTATTTATAAAATTAAATCTAATGGTCCATGGTCGTTTCTACGCCTATAAATAAAGGACTAGACCTCCATTCCTTTGCTCATATTTTCTGGAGGCAGTAACGAAGCCCTGCCATTTCCAATTCTCCAATCTCTTCTAAAATTCTAAATTCTAAATTTATTCAAATCAAACAAATAAGAATTGGAAATATTGAATCTAGATTTGCACAAAAGGGTTGGTTCTACAAATGGGTAATTTATATTATTGAATTTCCTTTTTCTTTTCCTATTTTTCTTTCAGATCTACAAATCTAAATCTATGTTTGTAAATCCCATTTGTCCCATTTGAAAACAAAATGTTGATCTGTAGGATTTGAGAATTTTAAGCCCAAAAGTTGTGTCAGATTCAAATTTGGACAGCTTTCAGGTGAGTGGGAAATATATATATTATTTACAATAAACATATAATTCATTTGTTTTTAATCTGAATTATATGCCTAAAAGTTGTCAGAATTGTTTATTTGTCAAATCCGAAATATTATGAATATTGGTTAAGTACGAATTATAGGCCTTCTTAATATTATATCATCATATTGCCTACATCTATTATTAGATTTGTTTATGGCTGTTGTAAACACTATGGATCTGGAAATCAGTCCCAAAACCATTATTAGATTTATAGTTTTACTCTAGTTCATAAGATTTGGGTGTTGACTTGTAATTATGTAGTTTTGAGTAAAATAATAATAATCCTCTTGTGTTTCATATTGTTTGAGATTTTACTTAGTTATTGTAATTTTGACCTCTTTGCTCTTTTTGCATTAAAAGGCGTCATTTAAATTCTACATGGAACATAAATAAATCAAATAGGAAGAGCTATGCAAATTCACGTATTTTTGTACATAGTTTGCAACGACTATTCTAAATAGAATATTATCTTATTTCCTGGGGATTCAGAATGTGTCAATCTTCCTCTTTTAAATAGTTAGCCAAAATTTACAATAATTACTGCAAATAACCTTTTATAAGATTTTTGAATCTTAAAACAAGATTAAACAGAAAAAGAGTTGTTTTAGTTGTTAGTTTAGAATATAACATAAATAATTAAGGTTAATAAAATAACATTATTAACTATGTTAATTATGTGTTTAATATATATATATATATATAATAATCTTATCCGTCCTAATCTACATAAGTAACGTTATTATATAAATTATTTGTTTGTTGTTATGTATTTAGATAATTTTCATTTTATGGGGACACAAATGGAAATATAACCTATATTGAATGGAAATAACAATATGACCGTTATGACAAAAAATGTAATTGATTTTCTATAAATAGAAAGATACATAAGTAAGGTAATAAATGTTGTAACCACATTTATTTGGGAAAATGGATTTAATAGGGTAAATATACCTAAATGGTTATAACTAAATTGGTGTTTAGGAATAAAGGATTGTAACTCCAACTAGGGAAATAAATAAATAATAAACTTATATGTATATGTACTCAAATAAGAATTAAACAGAATGAAATTTATAGAAATATTCGAGAGTTTCAATAATTAGATTATAATTTAAATTGGATCGATATAAATGGAATTTAACAGGATAATTAGTGCTTTAGGACAATATAATTGTTAGCATCGTAGATGGATGGTTATATAAATAGAAATAATAAGTGAAATTAAAGGTGAGTAATGGGGATTGATTGGCGTAATAAATGCTAAGTCTATTAACGAATTAAATAATTAAACATTCTTAGATAGGAGTTATAAGGTTTCCTTATTTTATTCTAGTTAATCTAAAATTAATACAATTAGAAATAAGAGTTGGACTTAGTAGGTTAATGACACGAGGTCAGTTGCCTTATTCGACAGAAGTCTGCACTTTCCAGCAGTCGGATATATGTAGAACGGATGTGAGATACCATTAACATAGGAACTTGTGACGATAGTTAATTGCGTATTTAGAATTGTTTCCTAAAATAAGTTCTCTATAAAGAGAAACCGTTAGGGAAATAATTCGTAAGCGTAGCCTGCTTCGGGATTAGCGGTATTAAGTAATTAGATCAACTCAAAAAGGGTATTAAGTGACCGCGTAGCTCGTCTTCATATAAGTCCGGAGTATTAAATGGATATTGGGTACGAGTTTAGTGAATCCCCGTGTAGGTCCGCTTCCTTTAAGTAGTAAGTGATTGGAGTGAGAGTTTGTCGTGGGATTAAGTATTACATGACGGTTAAGGAGGTACCGTGAGTCTGCCTATCCTATGGGAAGTATTAGGTGGCTAGTAGATTATCTAATAAGGTTAGCTGAATAGTAACATGGGGGTCCGCCAGGAGGGTCTTACATGGTGTCAAGCGTCTACCTAAACATGATTTTAAGTGGCTAGTTACTATCTCTCGCCTTATGCTGGCACTACAAGAAAACACTGATTTAGCGTCAGATATTTAGAAGCGGAAATTTCTGTCGCTAATTAGCGACAGATTTCTGTGTGATTTCCAAGGGACAAGTTTTTTGTTTTTTAAACCATTTTTTCTTTCATTTATTATCGTCGTTTTCTATCATCCCTCACTAATCCGTCGCAAATTGCATCAAATTACCGACAGAAAATTTCTGCCGCTATTTTCCGCTGCAAATTCAGGCAGAATACCGACGAATATTTATCGAAGCTATTTTGCAGCAGAATTCCAATAGATTTACAAGGGATTTTATATTATTTTTATAAGATAAACTTTATTGTTATTTTTTAATAATTATTAACATGTTCAATAATTAATAATTAATTTGTTCTAATTAATGATATATAAGTAATAATAAATAATAATTTACGTTCTATACACTACAAAACATACATATGCTTGTTTAAGGTGTAAATGCAACTAATCTTGTTTTTTACTTTTGTTTTTAATGGTTTTGTTTAAAATACTGGTTACGTTTACTGCTTCCCTCCCTCCACGTTTCATTCCCTCTATTTCATTTTTCGTCCTAAACCCTAAATTACTCGTCCTCCTCGTCTTTCCCGCTTTCTCCCCTTCAGCTTCGACTTCGATCCACGTATCCACGTTCGATCTTCCTCTTCAACCAATAAATTTACTCGTTCCCTCCTCCTTCGATCGAAAGATCCGGGAATGCTTCTCTTTAAGGTAATTTGTTGCTTTATTCATATTGAATTCGTCCATGTTATTGAGACCTGAAAGTAATGAGGTGAATATTACTTTTAGGAAATATCAGCTATTAGGGTTTGATACTTTTGGGAAACACCATCAAAAATCCTAAAAATTCTTTAAGTTTATTCTCTGATTTTTATTCCAGCTATAGAGAACCAGATTCTTTGAAATTCCAGTCTAAAAAGGAACCCAAAATTAGGTCATCTTCATCCAGAAGGATTAAAAAAATGGCAGAGTAGGAAAGGAAGGATAACAATTGATAAAGAATATGGTATCGTGTTAGTTACATCTGATGGCGGAAGCTATTCAGATTGCGAGTCAAATGATTTAGATTGGTCAGTCGGTTGGAGCCAAATGGTCCAGAATTTGGTGCTGACATGGGAAAATTTGTAGTTTTAGTGCCATGCTATGGAGGAGGAAGAAATGGTAAAGTGAGAGAGGCAGATAATGGTGTGCTTGGTGCCATGCATTCACAACCTATGTTGACCTCTGGTAAGCATCTGTGCTTCTAGCTTGAAGTTGATTCTGTTTACATAACCACAAACTGTATCCTTGAATTTCTCATACAGCTTCCAACTTCTTTAGTTTGTAGTAGTTAGTTTTCTGTTAGTTGATCTTAAGTGCAATCCATTGTTGGTAGGTCTAACACTTATACAAACCTGTTTCACATGGTCGACCATCGCAAATTGGGTTGTCCTACGATCAATATAATTGCACTCATCAAGTTGTGCGTAAGTTGAAATTATGACATCTCTGCTTTGATCAGGCATCTCAACGACAAGGAGATGCTTCATATAATAAAAATGAATCAGCTGCCACCATCTCATAAATTTCTTCATCGTCATTAATCGTTCTAACATTGAATCACGTCGGCTAACGCATTAGTGAGAAACCATTTTGTAGTTTCTGATTTCTGTTTTGGCATAGCCATCGAATCACCTCTTATGCCATTGTTGTTTTTCAAGACATAAAACGCAAGACCGTCACTTTTTGACTGAATCTTTTGGGTTGCTTGCTTCTAGGTAAGTTACTTTTCCTATATTATAATACAATTTCTTTATCAAAAATATATCTACATTATGAACTTTCCTATTCCTTCCCAACCTGAGTCCCTTTGTGCCACCGTTGCTTAACCTGTGGACATTTAATTCATTATTACCTAGATTTAATTGAATGCACAGACTATTTGATGGTTTAGAAGTAAAAGATAGGAAACTTGGCTCATTGACGCATGGATTGTCATATTTTTTATATATTTTTTATGTTTGAAAATTTGTGTGTGCACATATCCCATTTCGATTTGGACTTGAATGGTCATGTGTGTGTATACTTTTGAGTCTGTGCCATAGGGCATGTACATTCTACGTATGCTATGTTGCTTCATCTCAGCCTTACCCTACGATTTTGAATATGCATGCATTCATTCATTTCAGGTTAAGCTTTTACTGTCATTTGTGATGTGTTCCATGCCTTCGATTATTTTTAACACAACTATTTTTCCTACTCAACACCATATTAGCACATGCTACCTTATATATATGCATTTTAAATAGTGCTAATTTGGGATTGCCTTTATTTATGATAAACTAATTTGGATTTTAATCTTATTAGTCGAGCCTTCGGTGGATTTGCCACCCTTGGGATTGTATCCGTTGAAGTCATTGGTTAACAGATTCATTATTAAAATTATGAATACTTCATGCTCAAGATGCTTAAAAAAATCAAGCTGATAATCTTTCATTTTAGTGGAGATTTTGTTATTAAAGTCATAAGAAGAAAATATTATCTAAGAGGGGTTACATTTTTTTAAAGTACAGCATCATTTTATTATCTGTCCGTAAAAGAAAATCCTATTTCAAGAATGCACTTTGGTTAAGTCCAGCATCACTTCATAAAGCCAAACCTCCTTGTTTTTCCCATACTGCTCTCTTTAGATATAATCTCTTCTTCCCCTAAGTTATTCGCTTATGTTATCTATAGATTAGAAAAATCGTATTACGTTAAATGATAGTTTGAATGAAGATATAATCATCATCTCTAATAGTATCCATATTTTTTACCGACTCTAGCTTCATTATTGAATATTTCTCATTTTATTTATTTCAACTACAGTTAGTAACTTATTGTAAATGTATAAACTCCCACCTGGAGCAGTAGGAAGCAACATATTACCAATTCTGATAGATCATAAGGTGCTATTATTTATCTATATTAGTTCATTAAAAACTATTCTTTCTAGGTATTAAATTGTAGTGGTTCTAAAATCTAATTATGGGATAATTAGAGGTGGTTTTTTAATACAACACGGAGCGTGAAGTTTTCTGATAGCTGGATATAATTGGTTTGCATTATCTAAAAATAGGAAGCTGATTGTGATATACGTCTTGTTTAAGAAAATCATATTACTATTAATAAAAACCATATTTAAGAAATTATATGTTCCATATGGCTTATGTAAGAAAATCATATTTAAGAATGTATCCAGATAAGTCTTTAGAAAGCTGATTGTGATGAGAATGTGACCACAGAAGTATTTAGGAAGCTGATTGTGACGCAAAAATGAAGTGAGAAAATTTAGATGTTTAATGAAACTATGAGGATTCTAAAATGTAGGGCCCAAATTCAAAGTTTGGCCGTAGTCCAATAACTTGGACTGTCATTGCTACTATGTTTGATATAATCAGCAGCTTTAAATTTGTATGTACCTATTATAATTGTTCTGTAAAGTAGGAACCTTTGGAATGGAAGATAATTAGACACTAGCATATTTTAATATTCTTTGTGCATATTGTTCAGGAAGAAATAGCTGGATTATGTTTGGCTTTGCAACCTGCAAGCCAATGTTTAGGCATTATTGGGTGTGAGTATTACCTAGATCTTAGTAAATTTTATACTCAAAGTTTAGTTCGATATTTATTTATTTTTATATTACAAAATTTCATGTACCATGTGATACAGAAAATTCCATAATGGAAAATGCATGGAACTTGATGGTCACATTCTAATTGTTAGCAGTTATTCTGAAGGTGTTTGCAGGAAAGAGAGTGCAACCTAGAAGTAGAAGCATTGAAGAGTAGTGAAGCTCTTCATTTCAGGTGAGTTAATCACTCACACCCATGTCCCATTTATCGTTGAACTTCTTGTGCTTACGCCCGTGTTAATTGTTGTTGTTCTCTACAAATTAATTCAGAGTGCAACCTGGAAGTAGAAGCATTGAAGAGTAGTGAAGCTCTTCATTTCAGGCGAGTTAATCACTCACACCCATGTCCCATTTATCGTTGAACTTCTTGTACTTACGCCCGTGTTAATTGTTGTTGTTCTCTACAAATTATTTCAACTGTCCACCTACCGCATAAAGAAAACATTTCGGTTGTGTTTACAACCTAGTTCCAGTGCGTAGAAACATCCCTATGAGTTAGATGAGAACATATACCTGAATGCATATTTCACTTTTGCATGAGTTGAATTGTAACTTTGGTAAATGCATATGTGATATCCCTTGAAGCAGAACTGTGAAATAAATGAGAGGTATTGTGCTTGAATGAATATGCTGATGAGAGTATACACATGTGTAACATTTAATGACCCCAGTATTGGACCAAAATACCCATAATAGTTGTTTAAATTAAAACATCATATTGTAACAAATGAATAAATTTTGCAGTGGGATTATATGTTTTATAAGTAAACCTTTTGCAATTCATATTTAGATGATGAAAATTTTACGATTTGGTCCAAGAGATGATAAAAAGCAAATAGCAATGGGCAAATATATAGGTATGGGTGGATATCTAAGCATGTAGGTTATCACATGTTATAGTCAGTAAATATGAACGGGTGGTCTATACATATTTAGTAGACGTACATATTTTGCACCAGTTATACACCTGCTCTTTACTGTAAATAATTATGTGGTTATGTAGTAAATTGTAGAAAAAAATATAATATGTATATAAACGTGTGTCACCATTCTTTTCTAAGTATGTGTATTGCAAGAGAGTAGTAGTATATTTACCAACATACTTATGTTTGCGTAGTTTGTATGGGACCAAGTTTTATATCTAAAATATGAAAGCATGAACTTGTATTTCATTTTCCCATTCCTAAGTCAGATTACCTCCTTGAGTTGCATGCTTCCACTTTGGACTAAAAGATAGGAAGCACACGTATGTGCTTAGGAAAGGAAAAAAAACATAAAAAAAGTAGGAGCATTCATATGTTCAGGCTTTTGCCTGAACATAGGAATTGAAACATACATATATCCACCTGCATGCGCAGGTGGATATATATTATGTTTTTGTCCACCTGCACATGCAGGTGGACACATAGCTAGCAAGTGGGCTGTTGGCCCACTTGCAACTCTAGTGGGCCAGCAGCCCACTAAGCAAAAAGAAATTAAAAAGTAATTAAACTTTGATAATAATTAAGCAAAATAAACAAGTTATTAAGAAAATATAAACACATGTTTTGAATCACATCTTTTGAAATTAAATATAAACAAATTATGTTTAAAAGAATATCAAGCACAAAAATTAATTTTTCGTATGAATTAATTTAAGTATTACTCTCCTTTTGATTGACAAGTAGGTAATGCAAGAACATATATTTTTAAAAATTGGATAGAGTTATTGTTGATAGATCTATAGAGATGCAAGAACATATCTTCTCCTAATACACCTGGACTTCGTAAACTTCAAGGAAGGAAACAATTAAAGGATCTTGTGAACAAGGTCGGTGGTCTTATTTCTGCTGAGAATTGTTTTTATTTCTCTGTTTAATATTTCTCTTGAGAATCGTCTCCATTATTTTTCTGTTTAATATGTTAAATTCAGGTTCAAGCTGCTCATGATGAGATGCAATGGGCTGAGGATGGCCCTCCACCTTTGCCTGTGAAAATTGCTCCAGACTTGTCTAAACAGGATCCTGAAGATATTGTTGTAGTAACTCAACATATAATACATTTGTCTTCAGATTCTTTTTCCCATTTTGTTTCATGTTATAATATACTTTCCACCTTTTAGGTTGCCCTTGCTCTTCGATTGAATGGATTGGTAAGCCTATTAGCTGTTGGTAGTTCTCTTTTTAGTATATCGATACTCTCCCTACTTACCAACTTAATTTCATGCATACCATACACATTTTTGGAGCATTACAATTACAACTTATATTAAACTATCTTATTTGAATTATTTTCAGCTGAATATCATAGTTCACAATTATTCCGCCTAATTCTTCACATTATTTTGGTGAACATTTAATTTACTGTATATCTAATGTAGATTATATCAAATACAACGATTTCAAGACTGGAGCCTATCAATAATCACCCATTGGCTGGAGAAGCTGGTGGCCTAAGCGGCAAGCCACTTTTTGAGTTGTCAACAAATGTTCTTAAGGAGAAGTATCTTCTAACGCGGGTAATTTACTAAATAACAGTAGTACGGTAAAAAATATATTTGAGTATCTAATTTGTCATAATCTATCCAACAAAATTATTTGTTTACTCTCATTTTCTTTTTTTCAGGGTAAAGTACCTCAATAGGCTGTAGTGGTGTTCGCAGATACCTGAAATATATGTGAGCTTTCTTGAGGTTGTACATAGTTTATAAATTGCAACCAAGAAAATCTAAAACCAAAACATGTAAATATTTGCAGCAGCGAAGATGCTTTCAAAAAGATTTGTGTTGGAGCGTCACTTGTTCAACTTTATACTGCTTTTGCCTATGGTGGACCAGCCCTAATTCCTGAGATTAAGGTTTGTTTTTGTATATATCTCATGTGCCAATTGTCATCTTTTTGGTCCTTTTATCGGAAGAGAAAAATAAACGACTTACAATGATGATATCTTCAAACTAACATTTTTCTTTGTACTATGAATTGTGTTCTGAAACATTAAGGTGGATATAAAAGATTTATCTTTCAAAATAAGTAAATAAATAAAACATGGTAATGTATATAGGGATTACCACCGGAAATATCAATTTGGATAAACTCAGATTTGGATATAAGCAAAATATATGTTTTGTCCGTCTCTACAGAAAGTGATTACAAGAATTAATCATGGTTTTATTAAAAAGAAAATATATACTAAGCCTCAATCGGCTGCTATATTTTTTTATCGACAGTGACACCTTATTGTATATATTTTATTTTCTTTTCTTAATGGAAATGGGAATTGAAATTTTATTTCATATCAAGACTTGTTACCTCATTTTTTGAATTAAATTTGCATAATTCCAAATTTGTTCAGTAAAGATTGTTATAGGTTGAAGGAAAAAAAACTAATTTTTTTTGGTTACTCAGGCTGAATTGGTAGAATTCTTAGAAAGAGATGGATTTAAATCAATTCAAGAAGCAGTTGGTGCAGACTTCAAATAGTGCGAATTTGTGCACTCTTCACATCTATAGAGTTTTTTGAATTTTTTGTTCTTGCAGCGAGTGACCTTGCGAACTTTGATTATCATAAGTGAAAAAGGTAGAAACTTTTATTGATTTGTTACAATAGTAACCTAGTTTTTGGTCTTTTAATCTGGATTCTGTAGACAGCTACAATTTTGATCACAAAGAGGATGATTTCAAGAAAAAGTAACATGTCATGAGTAAACTTGGTTTGTGGTTTTATAATGCTGTGTGTCTCTCTCTATATATTATATGTATGTATGTATTAGTATGTATGTGTGTGTGTGTATAATACTAGAAGGGGAATAACGATGGATTACCAGCAAACAAGGAAAGCTAAAATACAAATTGGTGAACATTCTGTCATTAATCCTTTGCTAATTTGAAAGGGTTTACCGATAAATTACCAACAAATGATGCTAGATAAATACTCACATAAATTAAAATCCGTTGCAAATCCCTTGCAAATTAGCAAGGATTTACTGATGTTTTTTCATGAATAATAATTTATAAAAATATATATATCCGTCGCTAAAACATCGGTAAATAAATTTAAAATTAATACAAAATCAAAACTTTATATTGAATAAAATGACGG
Source organism: Allium sativum (assembly GCA_030737875.1). NCBI lineage: Eukaryota > Viridiplantae > Streptophyta > Magnoliopsida > Asparagales > Amaryllidaceae > Allium > Allium sativum. The sequence goes on along the minus strand of CM060925.1, from coordinate 27,616,847 downwards.
AAAATGGTCGGAGAATTCACGCTAAAATCCATCGCAAAAGTTAGACACAAATACCGACTTGAAATTTACCGACCACCGTATCCGTCGGTAATCCGTCGCTAAATACTATATAGCGACGGATTACCAGCGGAATTTTCCGCTGCAAAATCAGCTTTTTCTTGTAGTGTGGGGTTGAGTATATGCATGAATGACGAAGCCTTAAATTAGTAGGACTTAGTAGCTAGTGTCCACTAATTTATATTAGTGTATAGTAAACCATCGAGTAAGGTATTAAGTGATCGATATGTTCGCCTTGGGTCTTAGTGATCAAGAGGATCCACCCTTATCTTTTATTGATAGTGAGGTCTTAAATGGCTATATAAAAATAATTATCCTCCTTATGAAATAGTGAGTAGTTGGGAGCCCACCTCTTAGTCTTCGATAATTAATTGGATGGTAGTTCAAACATTTCATGCTTATGTGTAAATGTTTCATTTCAGTACTGTGATATCGTTGTCTTTGGGAATGCTACCTTGGGTATGATAGTTAGTCGCCGTGCATACATTCTTTATAAGGTTAGTCTAGAATTACTAGCCTTATTAGATATATGTTTTAGTTGAGACGAGATATATTTTTGTATTGTAGACAGTGTTATACTTTTTCAACTCACCATGACTTGTTATTTTAACCCCCTCCTCATAACGACTCTCTGGTTTATCTTGAGGAAGATAGATCTTAGCAGATGTTCAGTTTCATTTTTTGGTTCTCGTTCTCTTATACACGATATCGATGTGGGGATATGCTTTAAGGTTTATTTTGTTTTGTTGTGAGTTAGTTTTATTTCACTCTAATTATGCTCATGCTCATTATTTGCAAGTACCAGATTTATACTCTTCATTCTTGGATGAGTTTGAGTTTCGATTTTTATTGGAATTCGGACTTAGAAAAGTGTAGGGTGTTACATTTGGTATTAGACGTAGGTTTAGATAATTAGAGGGATTAACAAATTAGGATTTTGAGAGAACGTATCCGAATTTCTTTTCAATTTTATTTCGTATTTCTTACTTGATTCCAAATTATTTCGACGATGAGATAGTCATGGGCTTATTTAATTAAGATAGGTTTTAAAAACTAGGAGTTAGAAGCATTTTGAGTTCGAGTGCTCGTCAACCCTGATTTACCCCATGGTGTGTTTGACAATTTTGTTTTGAAGAGCCTAAGAACGGCATATCGTGAATCTCGTGGATTTGAGCTTGGTGATTGGACAAAAAGCTAGCTACAACTAAGATAGTCGCGATTTCTTGTTTTGTTTCATTGGGAGTTCCAGTCGATGACCTTTTTTGTCTATAATGGGAAGTTAACATTAGTACGTCGTTATAGTCTGGATATTCTTTTGATAACGATTAATCATTTGGATCCTTAGTCTTATATTTAGAGAGATTTCAGTTTTTAAAATTGTTTTGAAGTTTTAAAAGGGTTTTAGGAATTTTAAACTTTGGTTTTCTAGGAATTGTTTATAAGTAAAAACTTGAGTAGATAAAATAAATTTTAGAAATTTAAATCTAACCATGTTTTGGATCATTGGGTTTTATGTAATTTTAATAAATAATCCATTTTGGTAAAAAGAAGGAATTTAAAAATGACAAGGAATAAGGCTCGAAAATTAGAAACTATAATTACCGTTCCTTGTCATTTTTAATATCCCTCTTTTCAAATATTTTGGATGATTTATAAAAATTATCACAAATAATCTCTTTAAAGATTTAAAACCTCAACAATCCAGAACATGAAATAGTTGTTCCAATCAGTAGAATAAACTAGAATATAAATTTTTAAATAAAGATTTATATTATGAGACCCTCAATTAAAAATAAAATTTTAATATCGAAAAACTTTCAAAATTTTCTGTAGGAAGAGACTACGGAAATTTTTATTCATCTTGGGTTATTTGATTTCATAAATCGTTTGTAGTTTGTCAGTTAAGTCAGATGAAAATCCATTTTACTTTAATTCAGATTTCTAGCTGAGTTTTTCTTCGAGAATTGGTTCATTTGTTGTGTGGTCGTAGCCTTTTGTTGGGACTACTTAGAGTCTTTGGAGATGGTTCAGAGTTTGACTGCGGTCCAAGGTACCGCCGTGATGAGGATAGAGTATTTTCGTATTGCATCAAATCTTAAGAGATGATGCAGGATGATTAATCTTTTAATCCGACCCATATTGGGTTAAGGTTCAACCTTTGTCCAAAGTCCATTTAACAATTGACCGTTTAGAATTGTACCTAGAGTGGTCCACTAGTTGACGTGTTTTGGTACAGCTTGAACCTAGGACTTAGCCGTAAAAGTTTCTTCCAAATTTTCCTCCATAAACTTCTTTCTTTTATTCTTCCTTCCTCATCTAACCGGACCATATTTTATTCTCCTTCCTTTTCTTTTATATCGCCTTGTCTCCTCCTTTTCCTGCGCTAGTTTGCGCATTGAATCTTGCCACACTGTGATTTCAAGAGCTAACCCCAGTTTCTTCTCTTTGATCATTTATTAGCCCATAATACCTACTTGAACTATCTGATCTTTCTCTTTCCATTTAAGTCTCATTCTTAGGGAGAGAGACCATTTGGTTGGATCAGATTAAGCATAAGCTTTCATCGATTTAGAATTAGTCATAGAAGTTGGACTTACACCAGTCCTTTGCTTCAAAGTTTCCGAGTAGGGTCGTTGTTTGTGCTGCTTCGCCATTGTCGTATCTTGTTGGAATAGATTTTGATCAAGGCAGTCGTCATTTTAGAGGTGAAGATTGAGATGTCTTTGGATGATTTTTCTGAGGAGAATCTCGATGGGATTTTCAGAGGCACCCGTGTTGTACACAGACTTAAATGGTCTTTGGCTTGACCGACTTTGGAGATTTTGCAGCAGATCTCTTCTTCCTAAATGTCCGTTTTTGAGTTCGAAAATCTATGTTTGAATTGCCTATTTAGATATATGATTTATTTATCACATTAATCCAAAAATGGGAAGTTGCGACCAGATTTGTCTTATGATGCAGGAATTTATCTTTTCTTCGAACGATGGCGTAACCATCATTTAGTATTGCGTCATATTTGATTCTTCTTGTTGTCCTTGTGTACTGTTTCGCAGAGTTACTTGCTGTATTTTCACCTACCATTTTTGTCTTTAGATAATGTTAGGTGAATCTCCGTGACAAACAATTTTGTGGTAGGTTTCTTTTGTCATCGCAAATTCTCTCTTAGAAGAGGTGATGATGTGGGAATCTCCAACAACACCAGAAATGTCTACAATATGAGATTGAGCATTTTTCTACCATGATGACTAATTAAAGATTGTGGAATGGTTTGAACTTCAGCTTCGGAGCAAGACGTCTCGTTATTTATAGGCAATGTTTTGGAGTTTTAGTGTTGTTGTGTTGTTTTTGTTCTTTTCTCTTTCTAGCATTTTATCTTTGTTGTTGTAGTGGTTGTATTTGTAACTGTTAGTGTTATTGTTCCTGTAAATCACATGACGATGTAATGTGATTTCATATGTGTTTACCTTTCACGCTCCATTGTATAAATTAGAAATGAAATCTCATTTTCTTTAACTAACAGTTGTCTTAGAGCTAGAAAGTATAGCATTCTGTAATGGATAAATTTTAGCAAAGGACAGGTATTTGCATTGTTTCGTTACGAGTGCATTTTCTATTTGTCTCTTCCCTTTTGAGCTAAGATTTATTTTTGAGTTTTGTGTGTGATTTCGGTTTTCGCATTTTTTCCGTATGACCAACTTCCTTCCACGCCAGCATACGACTTGAATCGTTTAATTTTTCGCAAAATCTATTTTTAAAACTTTTTGTAAATGCTGTTTGAAAAAAATATCCTTTTAAAATTTGTATTTTCGACTGATTTACTTTCTTTTAATCCGATTTATGTAAAAACATGGATATAGGTACGGTAGTTTACGTATGTTTAAACATATGTTTTGTATAAAAAATAGATGGTTTAAAAGTAGTAAAGCCGACACTACCAAAATTTTTGTTTTTAAGCGAATCTGATAGGGAAAGTAAAACAGTACCAAAAGGTAATTTCAAAATTAACAAAAAAAATTTAAAAAGGAAAATTACTTTTATTGGAAAATTTCGATTTTTATAGTAACATGTAAAGCGTAAGGAAAATTTTGGATGATTTGTTTGTGTGTTTTAGCGGTGCATTAGGGACGACGTTGCGAAAAGACATTAACGACAAAAAGGGAAAGACTTTTTTAACCGTGGAGACGTTGTTCCCATACCTTGTCAATGGTGCGCGCGAGTTATTAATTAACTTGTTTTACATTTTAGAGTTTGTTTTAAGCCTCCTTTGAAGACTACATATGGAAAATTTTGAAGTATTTTGTGGTTATTGAGGTAAAATTTCATTGTATGACGGGAACCAGAACATTTATAAGCAGGAAGGACGTTGAATTTCTCCACTTTGATCTCCTTTTTCTTGCTTAAGTAAAATTTAAAAGAAACAATTTAGATGATGTTGACGTCAAAAATGGTTTGCTTGACATCAACCCCCAAATTGCATAATCCGTACACAAATCACAAATAATTCAATCATAGAATAATAGAAAACGGTAAAAGCAGGGAAATACACAAGATTTTTATAGTGCTTTGGCGTTAAAGAGCCTACGTACATTTTATAATCTATTGTTTATACTGTTAGATTACAAGATACAATTGTTTTTTTATGTCAAAAAAGCAGAGACAAGAAGTGATTTTTCCAAACACAAAGTCCTTGTGAGGGTAATAAAGTTCGACCTTCCATTGGTGCAAAATCCTTGCGTAGGAACAGTTAGAGAAACAACTGATCAAGTGTCCCCTTTTTTCAGTCCAAAACATATGTATTTATAGGCAGTAACCACTCCGGATCGATATGCCACGTGGCGGTCATCCCGGCTTGATAGGCATAGTGGATCACATCTTTAGCTTGTGGGAGATATCTTATTCGGCTCATCATGGAACGTGTGTGATTCAATCCAGGAAAGTGAGAGAAAATAGAGGTAGTGGTTGACCTCATTTATAGCCGATAGATTGGGTCAACACATCGCTCCAAGGTCCGCGTCGATATGACTGGATCGGTATTGCCGGCCCGGAGTAACTGACCCGGGAGTATTACTTCGATTAAGGGAATGACTCCTCCCAGCCAATCTACCTGATCTAAGATGCACTGATCCTAACCCTCCTTGAAAATCTATCTGAACCGAGATGCACTGATCCGATGCCAACCCTCCTTGCTTTATGCAAGCTAAGCAAAATTATTCAAACCGAAGCTTGTGAGCGAGATAGCATAACATTTATGCAAGGCTGAAAGTGCTAACCTGGAGCTTTTTTATCCGAAGTTCAGTTCGGTGTGCAGGTAGGTCGAACCAACCTATTCGACCCGAAACCTAAATATATTAAACCAATATATTTGAGCCATTTTCTACTCCCATCCAATGACTCCGAGCATGCCCAAGCTTATACTCAAATCCTGAGTAATTCGATTGCTAGAAATATGTAATTTGACTGGCTTACCAAAAGGCGGGTCAACATTTTACCCCCTAAAACATGTCTTTCTTGAAAAAGGAAGACGCGTTTTGAATAATCCATAAGCCATAGAATTCCAAGATAGAAGTCCAATATCCGAAATCCAGAAATCCACGATCGCGCTGCGTCATAATAAATAGATAACCATAAAATCACGATCTCTTTAGATCGTATTAATAGAATACTAGAAATACATGGTAGCACCAGACTATATTATAAGAAAGCCATGATCTGATCAGATCATATTATAAGGAATCCTTGTTCTCACTAGATCATATTATAAGAATGTCAAGATACCAGAATACCAAGAAATCCAATGATCACACCTGATCGTAATATAAGAGAAATCCAAATCCAAGAAATCCAATATCGTGGCCTCGTCGGACCTATCCAATGCTAGTATAATTTATACCATCAAATAAACTAAGTAAATAGTTTTTCAAAATCCTGACATTAATATTTAACAGTTGCAAATAAAAACCATGCTTGGAAATTCAGGGTGACTATTGTTAGAGTTTGTGCCCTAGAGGCAATTCATTTGATGAGATTGATAACACTGTTGATGTTATTATTTTATTTGGAATAAAATATTATTCTATTATATTGTATTTAATGCGTAATATAAGTAATAATATAATAGAAGTCCTTAGAATAATAATACGGAATTATATAGTTCGAGTAAGACTGAATTTGAGATTATATAATTATTAAGTATTATAATTCTTAAATGTCCCTAGTCAGGTTTTATTGTTTATACAGGACAACAATAAAGCATTGAGACTAGTATATTGATTGACTGATGATCACATCTCATTGATCATTGATATACATGATATTAAAGTCAAGATATAAATACGTATTGGAGAATAACGTGTTCGGCAGGCCCACCGTGAGATAACTCCATGGAATATTATTAACAGTATCATGAGTTATTCTCATAGTGACAGTGATGTAATGGTCCTCAAACCTGAAATCATTATAATTTTATTCGAGGATATTTGTGTTTTGATATCATATAAAGTTATTTCGTAACAGAGTAATGATAACGGTGATTATTGGATACATCTCGAGTCGAATGAAAATTATGAATGATCTAGATGGAATTTAACCCTACGATATATTAGTGGTGATATCCGTGGGCCTCTTGATTGAGTGAGACTGTGAAATGCATGGCCGTGCTCAAATACTGATTTGTTTTAAACAGTCTACTCATCGATCAAGAAAAACGGATCAAATTATAACGAGGATGATACAATCCATGCCTCTTGTTTAATCCTGGATATGTTGGTTAAAAGGATTATATTACATTGAGACACTTGTCACAAAAAGGTTATATCGAATCGATAATACTATTATAGCTTGGGTAACAATGATGTGTTACTAGACGCCGCTCATTGTTTACGGTCTAAATGTTGTTTAAACTGTTGCCAACGCTTTGATAGCCTATAGGGTCACACATAAGAGCGTTGTAAAGGGTGAGAACTATTCTTAATAAAGGAGATCAAAATGTTGACATTTTCTTTTGGTTGAACGGGTAAAATGGGTTAGCAAATTTCTCATGATAAGATGTTATAAAGAAGGTCGGTTACTTCAATTATTCTAGATATATATAGAATACATGAGAGAATGAAAAACCCTAACATCCCAATCACGGCTAGTACCAAATCACCTCTGCTCGATTCCGTTTGACGATTTTGAGAGAAACGCTCGTGGATTTCCTTTAGAGGCTCTACACATCTCGAGCTCACGATTCGATTCATCCACGCTTCAGCTGTGTTCATATCTGTAGCAGATTCATTCTAATTCGAGGTCTAAAATCCATGAAGCATCGAAAGGTATGATTTTCTCTTTAATTTACTTTTAATCGCAAGATCCAGTTATGAATTGTGTTAATTTATAAACTAGGGTATCAATTTTGATCGAATAAACCCTTCAGTGGTATCAGAGCTTGAGTTCTGCGATTTTAGTATTTTGATTTTGCTTTGAAGGATTATTGATAATCTTGGTTTTTCGGATTCGAGATCTAGTTGTTTCTGATGTGAAAAATGTTTAACTGTAATTAAGAAAACTGGTTTTGATACGAATTACAAAATTGTTTCATAATTGATATGTGTATGAGTTTTATATATGATATAAAATTACATATAGAAAGTTAGAAATGTTAAATTAGTCTGACATTCCTAATTCATATACTTTGGTACCTGAAAAATCAATCAAAATTCAATTTTGTTAATCGAAGGATATAAGATCCTTTTTGATCAAATTCTGTATAATATTTTAAGTCTGTTAATTAAAGTATGTACTATTTTAATTAGATTTGAAATAGTTGTTTGTTTACAGATTAATCTGATTAAATCTGTAAGATCATTTAAAGAGTGATATTTTGTAAAATTTGATTTCTAATTTTGATTATGAAATGCTAAAAACTATTATTGTTTTGTCAAATCTGTTTGGCATCTATTATATATACACACACCATTGTATATACTATTACATATTAAACTGTTTTTGAAACTGAATTGTTCAAGTACAAATCAGTTTGTTTATGTAATCATTTTGAAAATATATAGATATTTAAATGACTTAGTTATACAAAACTGATTTGTATAACTTTGATTTAATATATATATATATGATATATAAATTAAAGATACAATGGTTTTAAAAGTGGCTAGATGGCATGGTTTCAAATTATTCTGTTGCTATTATCAATTGATATATTGACATTGCATACACTTGAAAACTGTTTCATATGTACGTATATGGATTGGTAAATAAGTAGTATTGTTTTCACATTAATTTTGATTTATTGAAATCAAAAATTAATGAAATTAGTTAACAGAAGTTTATCTTGATTTGATATTTATACTTGGATATAAAATCAAAAATTTGTTTGATTTAAAATCCTGACCATGTCATAATCCTACTTCTAATTTACAAAAGCCAAAATTTAGTTAACTGATAGTCAGTTATATATATATATATATATATATATATATATATATATATATATATATATATTGCTGCTGGGTATATAGTACCAATTTTATTTTGGCACATTGTATATGATCTTAAATTGAGTTTTGGATATATAATTGATATACCCCAGTGTATATGCAATCAAAAGATTTTGTTTTATGATGTCAACCAAAATTTGGAATATTAAATTCTATCTTGAATTCCCTTTCTATTTCATATGATGAAATGGAATTACAATTATATTTATACATGTTGATATACTTTATTAATGGTTGAATTAAAACAAAAATCAAGTTTTATCTATAAGTTGTCTGTATCCATTACCAATCTAATCTTCAAACCTAAGCTTGTTGTTTGACTATACTGTAACAACCCGTATTTCGATAACATGTTAAGACGAGAATCAAGGCAGAATTTAATTTTAAATTCTGAATCAAGTAAAACGGGCTATGCCATTGCATTCGTCTCGGAAAAATACGCGAAATAGAGTCTGAGTTTTCGAGAATCGGAGTCCGTATGACCAAGTTATGGTCCGACGAAGTTTTCAGAAAATTCAAGTTCAAAAACGAGTTCTAATTTCGAAAATTTGGCCTAGAAGGCTAGGCGGGAAAATTCCCGCCAGCCACCCCAAGTCGACAGGGCTGTCGACTTGGGAGTCGACATGGCATGACCCAAGTCGACAACCCTGTCGACTTGGGTGTCGACTTATGGTGGCCGGGCAGTTTTGCCTGGTACACCTGTTTTCTGTTTTGGCTAGGTTTTTGGGCCTGGTTCGAAATCTGATGGTTCAGGTTGATCCTAGGGTTAATCTAAGGGTCCTAACTAATCCTAATCTCTATAAATAAGCCCCTAACCCTCTCCTAAAATCCTCATTATTCATTCATGCAACTAAACTATGCAAAAATTGCTCCTCTCATGGCCTCCACTCAAAACCCTAGCCTCCATCCTCTTGCCCAAAGTTTCTATCTTCATTTCTATGAGAGGTTTCATGATCATGTGAGTGTTAGAGAGTCTCTATGTTAGTATGAGAGCTTCTCAAGTTGATTTCAAGGCTAAAGCTTTGATCTTTGTTCATCAAGATGGGGTTTTTATTGATTTGGAGCTTTCATCTTTGGGTTTTTGGATGATGGCATGCATAGGCTTTGTCTCAATCTTTAATTTAATCGATTTGTGCCTTCATAGCAATGTAAGCCCTTTTCCTACTCTTAGATATTAACTATGAAGTTAAATGTTCATGTTGCAAGTTTGGGTTTGATCATTGAGTATAATACATGCTATCATGTCATGCAAGTTTATGAAGTCTTCATCTTGATCTTGTGGTCATAAAGCTTTGGGCTTTATGTTGAATGTTGCATTTTGGCAACATGAGAACTATCATACCCCTTATGATAGCTTGCATGTAATGTCATATGCGAACTTCTAGCCATCTTTCTAAGTCATTTATCACCATGATTCGCTTATTTGCCAAGTTTGGGTTTATGCATGTTTTTGAGGCTTAAGAATGTAACATGCAAGTTAATGAACACATTTGTGCCTCATTTTCCACCATGATTAACTTGTGGCTTAATATCCATTTTTGTCATGCCTTTGCCAAGTCTCTTCTTTTAATCCATTACGTTGTTGCGAACGTATATGCGAGTTTAAAAGCGTTGGGTTATGTTATGGGTAATTTCTAATGACATGAAAATATAACTTAAAAACATGACTTGAAATATAACATGGAAGTTGACATGTAAGTATGCTTGAAAATATGAAATTGGGAATTTACCTATTAAGTTAGGTCTACCCATACTATGGAATTGGGAATTTACCTATTGAGTTAGGTCTACCCATATTCTTAAGAAAACTTGAATATGAACATGACACTAGACTAAACATGAAAGTGACCAACTCGAGGTTGGGTTGAGTTTGCAACATAAAGCTACCCGGAACCGACCGGCCTAACTAGTAGTTGCAAACAATAGGACCCAATGTGAGAAGTTGGTCATGTTGTACTTGAACCCGAGGTTAGACCAAGTTGTGGTGTAAAGCTACCCGGAACCGACCGGCTTAACTAGTAACCACAACAAAGTCTAATGTGAGAGGTTGAGGTGCATTAAGTAATTAATGCCACATGATAAGGTTAAGTAAGTTTCCTTAATGACACTTAACCGTATAATACAGTTAATGGATGGGGTTAAGTTAACTTAGACTTAACTAATCTAAACAGGGAAATCGGATGGGGTTAAGTTAGCCTAGACTTAATTAATCCAACTTGGTAGTTTAAGGGGGTTAAGTTAAACACTTAACTAATCTAACACGATGATTTGATGTAGTTAAGTGACCTATACTTAACCAATCTAACTCGTTAATTTGATGTGGTTAAGTTAACCAATACTTAACCAATGTAACGTGAAAACATGATAAGGCTAAGTCACGAATCGCTTGAATACACTTGACCGATTTGACTAAGTAAATTGATAGGGTCAAGTTAATATATACTTAACCAATCTAGAATGATAATTGGACGAGGTTAAGTCGTGAATTGCGTAATATACTTAACCAACTTGACACATGGTTTGTAGGGTTAAGTCTTGAACTTGGATACTTAGCCAATTTTGACATGATTTGTAGACGGATTAAGTCATGAACTTAAGTGACACTTAATCCATTATATAAACCCTAGTTCAGAGAATTAGGTGGATAACCGTAATTAACAAGAATAACGGGAATAAGCTAAGTGGTAAGCCTTAGTTGGAGAATAGCTAAGTAATAATTCTTAGTCAAGGAATTTTGGACCAGTTCATAGATTGGACGAGTAACCCGATACGGTAGGTCATCGTTTAAGCACACGAGTAGGAGCAAGTTATCTGATTTAGATAAAGGCTCCAGCGAACTGGGTAACGAAGCAGCAGCTTCAGGGAACGTGAGAATATTCTTGGTATCCCTCTGTGAGCTGCCAGGTGATCGCACTAGGCTCATGAGAGGTTAAGGTCTGCGTTAGAAGAACCAAGAGTATGCCTTGGTTGCTATACGAGCGACCTAAAGACGGGGATGGATAGGGGATAGTCGACGATACATGGTAGTGCCCTAGATAGCATTTCGTCAGGCTACCTACCATCTTTGGTCAAGCGTGTACGTACGGAAAGGCAGAGAACACCCAAAATACCATAATTGCTATCTAATTATGGTTGCGGTAAGGCTAGGATGTGGGTTGGCCAGTAGTGTGTTCTCATACAGGATTTATCCTGTCTTGTCTTTCACTAGTTGAGGGAGTGGTCTCGTGGGACCATAGCCACGTATAGGAAAAACAGACCTTAGCATCTGCATCGGCAGATAAATCGAAAGCTCCCGACCGAGTCCTGTATTTCTTGATCTGCCCTGTGACAGGACTCGGATGGCACGATGTGATACATGTACATACAGTCATGGAAAAACGATTCACGATGAATGCGTGGGAAAAAGGGCGCGGTTGACGGTTAGCGTAATTCCTAGTGGCCCTGGGTGGTTGAACCCAAACCGAAATACGAAAACGTGCAATAGGTAAGCATAATCACTAGTGGTCCTAGGTGGCATAAGTCCTAGTTGCACAAACGATGATTCATGTTGGGAAAGCCTAGCTAGGTCTAGGGTAACAGTCCAAACGAGCTTAAGGATCATGGAATTACATTGGAGTAGTATAGAACCTCATGGGAAAGCCCGGACGGTCTACGGCAAGGAACTGAACATTTACATTGTAACGACCCGGATTTTTAGCTGTTTTATAATTAATATTTAAATTAGTTTAAATATTTAATTGGAAATATGAATAATTATTTATATTGAATTTATCGATCAAATAATCGATGTAGATTTAATTTCGAATATATAAAGTCATCAACAAACAATTTAATTCGTAGTTAAAATTAAATGGAAACAATGATTTATATAAACTCTATATTAGAACGATAATAGTAATTTATTATCAGTGAGTTAGATTGGTTTGAATTTAAAATAAAATCGCTGATTTAAATAGGGTCTTTTCCATACGATCAAAATAGCGGTTTGGAACCCCAAAATATATTATATAGAGTTTAATACTCTCGTACATCAGCCACCCTAAGTCTTAAATGGAGCCGACCTATACATTGTACCCGAAGCCACCTAAAACTGAATTTTCGTAGCTGTTCTTCCTCGAGCAGAAATTTTGGTCTTCCACTTCTAAATATCAAAGAAACAGCGAATTTAATGGCGCAACTATCTGTCCCCTTCTCTCGTTTATAAATCGTGTCCCTTTTCTTTTTCCCATTTCAGTACTCCAAGCCGACCTATTTTCTCATTGTGCAGACAATTCTGTCTTACAGCTTCGATGCAAAGGCAAACACAATTTTAATGCTTCAGTACGTTGGTCCCCTTCACGCATCTATAAGTTACCATTGCCTTTGTATTCTTTCCCCTCACAAATACAACGAAGTCCATACTTTCATTTTTCTCTCTTCTATCGAAAATTGAATCATTCCTCCGAAAAAAAAAAAAAAAAAAAATCAAAATAGGAATCGTGAGTTACACCACCGAATCCCACGAAGCTCGAGGTCGATCTAGGTGCTCACGATTAGGAACAAAGTATGGGAGTACGGGTCTGGGATTTTCTGGAGTTTGGCTCAGGTAACGGTAGTTGCTCAGATGATCAGAACGGAGGCTGTCGATGGGAGGAGAGTGTCTGGACATGAGGACAGTGAGGGTGGAGGCATTACAATAGCACAGAGTAATGTTCACTTTGTAAGATATTGGTTTGACGCCAGTGGGGGGTAGGAGTATGTCGTACCGACTTAGTTAGGGTCTGCAGTAGTGTGTGTCGAAGCTGAGAGGGTGCAGCAGTAACAGGCAGTGCCTGTTAATGGAATGAAGATCGACAGCAAGCTGCTTGATGAAATGCCGTAATGAGGCAGATTGCAGTTTTGGGGCTGATGCAGTTTTGGAGATGTTCGAGGATTGCTCTGTGGATTAGTCGAGTGGTTGGCAATAATAATAAGGCAATGATTTCGTTCGAGATTCATTCGAGTCGTTTCGTAGCCGCCAAGATACGACATAAAACAGGACATTTGGAAAAATAAGAATCCAGGTGAGTAAATCTCACTCACCTTTTATTTATAATTATTTTTATTCGTTAAAAATAATTGTTTGCTGCTTGTGTTGTTTTCTGGTTGTTTTATATATATTAGTTATTTAGGCTATTATATATATATTGGGTGATTGATTGGTTGGATTCCCGCGGTCTCATTAGCGGATGCCCGCAGTTTCATAGCGGATGATTACCCTATATGCCCCACGCTATGATTAGTGGATGACCTTCCATACCGCGATATTCTGCCACGAAGCAGAATGGGTATTATTTATGTGCTAACATCTGTGGATGCAGGGAAACAGGTTGGAGGAATCCAACTGGATTCCTCAAAAATATATTATCTGTTTGTTTATTTGTTTGCATATATATTGTTATATATGATGTGTTAGAAAAATAAATAATTGGTTGCTTTGTGTGTTTAAATATCACTGGGCTTAAGTAATGATATTTAAAAATATCGTGGAAGGATATTTGAGTTTTAAAAAGGGAAAATTCTATTTTTAAATAGAATTTGAATTTTTAAATGAAATAAAATATATAAACTTGTTTTTGAAAAAATAAAACAAGTAGTTTCTTTTTAAACGAAATTTATAAATAGTTCTTTTATAACAAAGTTATAAATGAAGTGAAAAGAATTATCATTTGATAATTCAGAAATAGAAATACAAGTGTGAAATTGGGATTTGAAATGAAATTTCAAAATAGGATGTGAAATGAAATTTTTTAAATATATAACTCAAATGAAATTTGAGTATAACATTTGAATAGTCAAATTAGAAAAGGGAGTTTAAATATTTGAATTTTAAAAGGAGATTGAATATTAGAAATTCAAATAGAAGTTCAAATAGAATTTGAATAGACGAAATTAGAATGAAAAATAGAATTTGAATTCAAGGAATTAAAATAAAATTGAATTCAAAAGAATTCGAATAAAGAAATTCAAATAGAGATTTGAATGTAGAATTTCAAAATAGAATTTGAAATAAACTTTGGAAATAGGATTTTCAAAGTAGAATTGGAAATAGAATTTCAAATAGGATTTCAAAATAGGAAATCCAAATGGTTTTGAAATAGAATTTGAATTCAAGGGAATTCAAATGGATTTGAGTGAAGAAATTCAAATGGGGTTGGAAATGAATTTGAATATTAGAATTCAAATGGAATGGAAAATGAAATTTGAATATAAGAGATTCAAATTGAATTCAAATAGGATTTAATCTATGGGATTTGAATATGAAATTCAAATGGGTTTTAAACTATGGAATTTTGAATATAGAATTTAAAAAGGAGTTTGAATATTTGAGTTTCAATAGAATTCAAATATAGAAATTGGAATATAGAAGTTCAAATGGAATTTAAATATAGAGTTTGAATAAGAGAATTCAATGAATGCAAGTATTGAATTGGAATATGGAATTGAAATAGAAATTCAAGTATTGAATTTGAATATCAAATAGGAAAGGAATTGGAATTTGAATATAGAATTCAAATAAAAGTGAGATTGGAATTTGAATCAAGGAATTCAAATAGAGTTAAAATGGAGTTGAATTCATTTTAAAGAAGTTTAAAGGTTTATATATATAAATATAATTAAAACGAACTCGCCGCAGCGCTGCAGTTCGTGAATTGGCGATTCGAACTTCAATTGAGTATACAGAACGCAATTGAAGTCGGAATTCTTCGAAACAAGAAACGTCCGAACCAATTTGATAATAGTTTTCTAATGGAAGAGATAAATCTGGATTTTTTTCAAATAGATTTTTAGTTATATCCAAATCAAATTTTCAGAAAAGCAGCGACAGAATCGTTTTAAAACCATAATGGTTTATTTAATGTTATAAAAGGATTTTAAGCGAAAAAAAATCCGAAGTTTCTATTTAGAAAATTTCAGAGTTGAGTTGTAAAATATATGCGAATTCAAGTTGTGTAAATGAATATGATTTTTGAAACAGAAACCAGATTTTGATTTATTGAATAGAATTAACTAAATTGAATAGAAATTAGTAAGGAGATTTCGAATGGATATTGGGGTTTGAATAAGTAAATTCGATTTGAAAATTTATATTCGAAATCAAAAAGGAAACTAGAATTGAAATTGAAACTCAATTTGGTTGTGAGCAAGTTAAGCATTTTATTTGAACGTGTTATGTTCAAACAAAGAAGTGAAATAGGCAAAAGGGCTAATTAAAGAATAATTGAGCGAAACTGAATTCAAACGATTCAAAATTGAATTCAAACGAATGGATTGAGTTGAATTGAATTGGAAACAGGTGAACAGGTGTTAAACAGATATGGGATGGAGTATATGAAGATTTTTATTTATGTGCTCGACAAAAAGGTACATGTTTAATTCATATATGAGATTTTATGCGCCGTATCGGCAAGCCGCTTGGCTTTTTCTTTTTCTTTTCGATTGGAGAAGACACCGGGAAGCTATTTGAAATTTCCCGATGCTCCCGATACAGGGGAGGTTATGGCGAATTTTTCCGGGAATTTAAGGAGTTATAATATTTTTTAAAGATATTTTGATAGTTAGAAATCATTGTATCGACGTATAGAATTCGATAGGTAAGTGAATATAAAAATCGAATATTGTAAACAAAAAGAGAAACCTATAAATTTGAAATAGAAAGCGAACCATATACATGTTTTAAAAATGAATAATTGGATTGTATAGTGTGTTTATTCGAGGTAAGTGGTTTCGCCGTTTTGAAGTTGAGAATGTTTTCAGTTAAGGTCTGAGAGGTAATTTTACCCCAACTTGATTGATTTCATTTTTAATGGATAAATAGCAAGATCCAGTCTCGAAGAGAAGTGTTTGAAAAAGAGTTAGTTGAATAAAATATTTTGGGTTGTTGTAACGATGTTTTACACAACATTCATTTTAAACCCAAGTGATGGAATTTTGGAAATATAACAAGTAAATATTTCCTGAGTATAATTAAAATAGTCGGGATAGAGATAAGTGATTGGAATTGTTTCCAATTGCAAATAGAGATATTTTCTAATATATAGAAAATAAAAGAAGTTGATATTTGGAAACGTTTTCCAAATGACATAAGAGGCCGAGATGATTATTGAAAATATTTGGTTAACAAATATTGATAAGGAAATGGAGAAGAGATTTAATTAATGAAATATTAATTAAAGAGCCCAGTGATTTGTTTGATATGTTGCGATAGTTAAATCACAGACTATCGAAGTTTTGACCATCGTTGTCAATATGGAGAGACCGGTTGGATTATTATCCGAAGAACCACTCCGTATCGGCATAAGCGTTGCGAACCAAGTATGCTGAATATATTGAAGACGGAGTAAAGTGCAAGGGCTTTTCTATTAAATAGAAATAGTGCCTTCGGTTTCGTTCAATCCCAGAACGAACGTAAATGGATGAATGTCTGACAAAGTATTTCCAATGATCAAATGGGTTGGTCTGTATAAATATATATGGTTGCAACGGATTTATCCCTTAGCATAATATCCAGAATATTTGTGCAAACTCAACTAGTGATTAACGGATCTGACAATGTGGCATTCAAAGTGATTGTGCTATCAATGAATGGTAAGTATTCGTAGCCTCAGGCCTCAACAACCGGGAAAGGACAAAAATCGGGCAGGCAACATGGTTATGTGGGTCGCACCCATTAGGATGTATAATCACCTATCTAGAGGTTCATTTAATTTCTTATTCTATTCGATGCTGTCCCAGTCGGGAGACGGTTGCTGATCCCAACCGTTGGTGATATACATTCGATACACTCAAGCGAAATGAGTGGTCGGTCATGTGTGGGCCGGGTTACAAGATGTTCTTGTTGAACCCAGTGTATTCCTCTCTAGAGATACACTAGCGGAAGGTGGTTCCATACCTTGTCATGTTGGAAATCCAATCTCCAATAAGCGCCATGCGGTTTTTGATTTTATAATATATATGTGGAGCGTGAGATGCAAGCGTTCTGCTATTTGGTTATTTATTTGATGTAGACATTATTATAATATCATTGGATTTGATATCAAAATGTTTTGGGTTATAGTAAGGTAAAAACCGTCCGTGTTTATGTGTGGGCTGGTCTTACTATTATCTTTTCTTTGAAAGGATTTTTTAAAGTTAAACAAATGGTTGGAGTTTACTCACACCAGTCCCATGACTGACCCAGAGTTTATTTTGTTTTGTTTTTCCTAAACTCTTGGGTGCCCAAATTTGTACGGGCAGTCAAGTAGTCGGGATTTCACAGATTCATTTGAAGAAGCTGGAAGCAGGAGGCTTCACCGGTTAGCTATAGGCTATCATATATTCCGCTGTGGACCTTGTTTGTATCTGGAAACAGGTGTTTATAACTATTCCAGAAATGACTGTTGTGCTCTGATGATGGTAGGTATATAAAGTTACTGATTGGTATTTCAAAAGTTATGTTATATAATATATTTTATTCGTTCCGCTGTGAGTTGTGATCTTCGTTTTCTTCTATTCTAATATTTCTTCCTCCCTATTTCTCATCTTCTAACTTCTTTCTATTAATGGTTCGTATTTCTGTATTATTTGGGTTGGACGTGTGGTGTATTTAGTCAACTCAGATAGCTCGGATTTGCGGGTCGTTTCAGGTGGTATCAGAGCTTAGGTTGAGCGAATACCTAGGCTTGTGTGGCATGTGCTCATTAGGGATAGGGTCAGTAGTATCCTAGAATGAGTTGAATGTATATATACGAGAGAGCGTATTTGTAAATTAATATAAAAATTGTTTTATATTGTGTTGGCTAGTCTGTTGAGTGGTTTATGAATTCTGGTCGAATCGTGGGACGCCACGAAGTCGATAGGGATTTCTAAACACTTGAACAAAAAGTACGACATAATATTGTTTAAAGTGGGTAGATGAAATAATTTTACCCAAATTTCTATTTTGATATAAAAAGAATAATTTTCTGAAATTATTATATTATATGGATGTGTTGATTGTTAGGATTATAATCAAACGAGATTATAAAAATTGGAATGGTTATTTATAACCAAAACAGAATTTGTATATGAATTAAGTATACAAAGGAGACGAACTAAAATTGAATTTAAACCAGAATTTGAAAATTAAATCCTGAGAAGTTTGAAATATTTTTGGAAGTATATTAGAACAATATAACTTGTTTTAAAAGAATTTTAAATGGATTTTGAAATTGTTAAGCACTGAACTCACTTCAGTCGCTGGAAAATAATTCTGATGATGACTGCAGCTTCATCAGTATTCATTTACGAGTTCTAAGTGATGAATTGCTACCTTAGCAAAAGTTTTTGATGGAAATTTGTTGAAAGAAAACAAATTGGTTTGAATATTCAAATGTTTTTGAATTTGAGATGGAAATAAATATATGTATATTTTTGGGTGATTTCAAAAGGATTTGGAATAGAAACCCAGGAATTTGAATTCTGGAATTGAAATTTAACTTAAACTATTTAAATGGATTGAAGTGAATCAATTTGAATAGGTTTAATGGAATATAGATTGGATATAAATGGATTGATCGTAGATCATTCGAATCAAATGTGTGAAGACCAAAAGTTTTGGTTGGAGATAATTTGTTGAAATATGAGGAGTTGAGTTTCAACATAAGTGAACTGTTGAAAAGTAATGAGTTCGTACTATTTTTCCTACCTTAGCAATTTCGAGGACGAAATTATTTTAAGGGGGGAGGAATGTAACGACCCGGATTTTTAGCTGTTTTATAATTAATATTTAAATTAGTTTAAATATTTAATTGGAAATATGAATAAGTATTTATATTGAATTTATCGATCAAATAATCGATGTAGATTTAATTTCGAATATATAAAGTCATCAACAAACAATTTAATTCGTAGTTAAAATTAAATCGAAACAATGATTTATATAAACTCTATATTAGAACGATAATAGTAATTTATTATCAGTGAGTTAGATTGGTTTGAATTTAAAATAAAATCGCTGATTTAAATAGGGTCTTTTCCATACGATCAAAATAGCGGTTTGGAACCCCAAAATATATTATATAGAGTTTAATACTCTCGTACATCAGCCACCCTAAGTCTTAAATGGAGCCGACCTATACATTGTACCCGAAGCCACCTAAAACTGAATTTTCGTAGCTGTTCTTCCTCGAGCAGAAATTTTGGTCTTCCACTTCTAAATATCAAAGAAACAGCGAATTTAATGGCGCAACTATCTGTCCCCTTCTCTCGTTTATAAATCGTGTCCCTTTTCTTTTTCCCATTTCAGTACTCCAAGCCGACCTATTTTCTCATTGTGCAGACAATTCTGTCTTATAGCTTCGATACAAAGGCAAACACAATTTTAATGCTTCAGTACGTTGGTCCCCTTCACGCATCTATAAGTTACCATTGCCTTTGTATTCTTTCCCCTCACAAATACAACGAAGTCCATACTTTCATTTTTCTCTCTTCTATCGAAAATTGAATCATTCCTCCGATAAAAATAAAAAAATAAAAAAAAAATCAAAATAGGAATCGTGAGTTACACCACCGAATCCCACGAAGCTCGAGGTCGATCTAGGTGCTCACGATTAGGAACAAAGTATGGGAGTACGGGTCTGGGATTTTCTGGAGTTTGGCTCAGGTAACGGTAGTTGCTCAAATGATCAGAACGGAGGCTGTCGATGGGAGGAGAGTGTCTGGACATGAGGACAGTGAGGGTGGAGGCATTACAATAGCACAGAGTAATGTTCACTTTGTAGGATATTGGTTTGACGCCAGTGGGGGGTAGGAGTATGTCGTACCGACTTAGTTAGGGTCTGCAGTAGTGTGTGTCGAAGCTGAGAGGGTGCAGCAGTAACAGGCAGTGCCTGTTAATGGAATGAAGATCGACAGCAAGCTGCTTGATGAAATGCCGTAATGAGGCAGATTGCAGTTTTGGGGCTGATGCAGTTTTGGAGATGTTCGAGGATTGCTCTGTGGATTAGTCGAGTGGTTGGCAATAATAATAAGGCAATGATTTCGTTCGAGATTCATTCGAGTCGTTTCGTAGCCGCCAAGATACGACATAAAACAGGACATTTGGAAAAATAAGAATCCAGGTGAGTAAATCTCACTCACCTTTTATTTATAATTATTTTTATTCGTTAAAAATAATTGTTTGCTGCTTGTGTTGTTTTCTGGTTGTTTTATATATATTAGTTATTTAGGCTATTATATATATATTGGGTGATTGATTGGTTGGATTCCCGCGGTCTCATTAACGGATGCCCGCAGTTTCATAGCGGATGATTACCCTATATGCCCCACGCTATGATTAGTGGATGACCTTCCATACCGCGATATTCTGCCACGAAGCAGAATGGGTATTATTTATGTGCTAACATCTGTGGATGCAGGGAAACAGGTTGGAGGAATCCAACTGGATTCCTCAAAAATATATTATCTGTTTGTTTATTTGTTTGCATATATATTGTTATATATGATGTGTTAGAAAAATAAATAATTGGTTGCTTTGTGTGTTTAAATATCACTGGGCTTAAGTAATGATATTTAAAAATATCATGGAAGGATATTTGAGATTTAAAAAGGGAAAATTCTATTTTTAAATAGAATTTGAATTTTTAAATGAAATAAAATATATAAACTTGTTTTTGAAAAAATAAAACAAGTAGTTTCTTTTTAAACGAAATTTATAAATAGTTCTTTTATAACAAAGTTATAAATGAAGTGAAAAGAATTATCATTTGATAATTCAGAAATAGAAATACAAGTGTGAAATTGGGATTTGAAATGAAATTTCAAAATAGGATGTGAAATGAAATTTTTAAATATATAACTCAAATGAAATTTGAGTATAACATTTGAATAGTCGAATTAGAAAAGGGAGTTTAATTATTTGAATTTTAAAAGGAGATTGAATATTAGAAATTCAAATAGAAGTTCAAATAGAATTTGAATAGACGAAATTAGAATGAAAAATAGAATTTGAATTCAAGGAATTAAAATAAAATTGAATTCAAAAGAATTCGAATAAAGAAATTCAAATAGAGATTTGAATGTAGAATTTCAAAATAGAATTTGAAATAAACTTTGGAAATAGGATTTTCAAAGTAGAATTGGAAATAGAATTTCAAATAGGATTTCAAAATAGGAAATCCAAATGGTTTTGAAATAGAATTTGAATTCAAGGGAATTCAAATGGATTTGAGTGAAGAAATTCAAATGGGGTTGGAAATGAATTTGAATATTAGAATTCAAATGGAATGGAAAATGAAATTTGAATATAAGAGATTCAAATTGAATTCAAATAGGATTTAATCTATGGGATTTGAATATGAAATTCAAATGGGTTTTAAACTATGGAATTTTGAATATAGAATTTAAAAAGGAGTTTGAATATTTGAATTTCAATAGAATTCAAATATAGAAATTGGAATATAGAAGTTCAAATGGAATTTAAATATAGAGTTTGAATAAGAGAATTCAATGAATGCAAGTATTGAATTTGAATATGGAATTGAAATAGAAATTCAAGTATTGAATTTGAATATCAAATAGGAAAGGAATTGGAATTTGAATATAGAATTCAAATAAAAGTGAGATTGGAATTTGAATCAAGGAATTCAAATAGAGTTAAAATGGAGTTGAATTCATTTTAAAGAAGTTTAAAGGTTTATATATATAAATATAATTAAAACGAACTCGCCGCAGCGCTGCAGTTCGTGAATTGGCGATTCGAACTTCAATTGAGTATACAGAACGCAATTGAAGTCGGAATTCTTCGAAACAAGAAACGTCCGGACCAATTTGATAATAGTTTTCTAATGGAAGAGAAAAATCTGGATTTTTTTCAAATAGATTTTTAGTTATATCCAAATCAAATTTTCAGAAAAGCAGCGACAGAATCGTTTTAAAACCATAATGGTTTATTTAATGTTATAAAAGGATTTTAAGCGAAAAAAAATCCGAAGTTTCTATTTAGAAAATTTCAGAGTTGAGTTGTAAAATATATGCGAATTCAAGTTGTGTAAATGAATATGATTTTTGAAACAGAAACCAGATTTTGATTTATTGAATAGAATTAACTAAATTGAATAGAAATTAGTAAGGAGATTTCGAATGGATATTGGGGTTTGAATAAGTAAATTCGATTTGAAAATTTATATTCGAAATCAAAAAGGAAACTAGAATTGAAATTGAAACTCAATTTGGTTGTGAGCAAGTTAAGCATTTTATTTGAACGTGTTATGTTCAAACAAAGAAGTGAAATAGGCAAAAGGGCTAATTAAAGAATAATTGAGCGAAACTGAATTCAAACGATTCAAAATTGAATTCAAACGAATGGATTGAGTTGAATTGAATTGGAAACAGGTGAACAGGTGTTAAACAGATATGGGATGGAGTATATGAAGATTTTTATTTATGTGCTCGACAAAAAGGTACATGTTTAATTCATATATGAGATTTTATGCGCCGTATCGGCAATCCGCTTGGCTTTTTCTTTTTCTTTTCGATTGGAGAAGACACCGGGAAGCTATTTGAAATTTCCCGATGCTCCCGATACAGGGGAGGTTATGGCGAATTTTTCCGGGAATTTAAGGAGTTAGAATATTTTTTAAAGATATTTTGATAGTTAGAAATCATTGTATCGACGTATAGAATTCGATAGGTAAGTGAATATAAAAATCGAATATTGTAAACAAAAAGAGAAACCTATAAATTTGAAATAGAAAGCGAACCATATACATGTTTTAAAAATGAATAATTGGATTGTATAGTGTGTTTATTCGAGGTAAGTGGTTTCGCCGTTTTGAAGTTGAGAATGTTTTCAGTTAAGGTCTGAGAGGTAATTTTACCCCAACTTGATTGATTTCATTTTTAATGGATAAATAGCAAGATCCAGTCTCGAAGAGAAGTGTTTGAAAAAGAGTTAGTTGAATAAAATATTTTGGGTTGTTGTAACGATGTTTTACACAACATTAATTTTAAACCCAAGTGATGGAATTTTGGAAATATAACAAGTAAATATTTCCTGAGTATAATTAAAATAGTCGGGATAGAGATAAGTGATTGGAATTGTTTCCAATTGCAAATAGAGATATTTTCTAATATATAGAAAATAAAAGAAGTTGATATTTGGAAACGTTTTCCAAATGACATAAGAGGCCGAGATGATTATTGAAAATATTTGGTTAACAAATATTGATAAGGAAATGGAGAAGAGATTTAATTAATGAAATATTAATTAAAGAGCCCAGTGATTTGTTTGATATGTTGATTGAACACTTGTTTTTATTCGATAGTTAAATCACAGACTATCGAAGTTTTGACCATCGTTGTCAATATGGAGAGACCGGTTGGATTATTATCCGAAGAACCACTCCGTATCGGCATAAGCGTTGCGAACCAAGTATGCTGAATATATTGAAGACGGAGTAAAGTGCAAGGGCTTTTCTATTAAATAGAAATAGTGCCTTCGGTTTCGTTCAATCCCAGAACGAACGTAAATGGACGAATGTCTGACAAAGTATTTCCAATGATCAAATGGGTTGGTCTGTATAAATATATATGGTTGCAACGGATTTATCCCTTAGCATAATATCCAGAATATTTGTGCAAACTCAACTAGTGATTAACGGATCTGACAATGTGGCATTCAAAGTGATTGTGCTATCAATGAATGGTAAGTATTCGTAGCCTCAGGCCTCAACAACCGGGAAAGGACAAAAATCGGGCAGGCAACATGGCTATGTGGGTCGCACCCATTAGGATGTATAATCACCTATCTAGAGGTTCATTTAATTTCTTATTCTATTCGATGCTGTCCCAGTCGGGAGACGGTTGCTGATCCCAACCGTTGGTGATATACATTCGATACACTCAAGCGAAATGAGTGGTCGGTCATGTGTGGGCCGGGTTACAAGATGTTCTTGTTGAACCCAGTGTATTCCTCTCTAGAGATACACTAACGGAAGGTGGTTCCATACCTTGTCATGTTGGAAATCCAATCTCCAATAAGCGCCATGCGGTTTTTGATTTTATAATATATATGTGGAGCGTGAGATGCAAGCGTTCTGCTATTTGGTTATTTATTTGATGTAGACATTATTATAATATCATTGGATTTGATATCAAAATGTTTTGGGTTATAGTAAGGTAAAAACCGTCCGTGTTTATGTGTGGGCTGGTCTTACTATTATCTTTTCTTTGAAAGGATTTTTTAAAGTTAAACAAATGGTTGGAGTTTACTCACACCAGTCCCATGACTGACCCAGAGTTTATTTTGTTTTGTTTTTCCTAAACTCTTGGGTGCCCAAATTTGTACGGGCAGTCAAGTAGTCGGGATTTCACAGATTCATTTAAAGAAGCTGGAAGCAGGAGGCTTCACCGGTTAGCTATAGGCTATCATATATTCCGCTGTGGACCTTGTTTGTATCTGGAAACAGGTGTTTATAACTGTTCCAGAAATGACTGTTGTGCTCTGATGATGGTAGGTATATAAAGTTACTGATTTGTATTTCAAAAGTTATGTTATATAATATATTTTATTCGTTCCGCTGTGAGTTGTGATCTTCGTTTTCTTCTATTCTAATATTTCTTCCTCCCTATTTCTCATCTTCTAACTTCTTTCTATTAATGGTTCGTATTTCTGTATTATTTGGGTTGGATGTGTGGTGTATTTAGTCAACTCAGATAGCTCGGATTTGCGGGTCGTTTCAGGTGGTATCAGAGCTTAGGTTGAGCGAATACCTAGGCTTGTGTGGCATGTGCTCATTAGGGATAGGGTCAGTAGTATCCTAGAATGAGTTGAATGTATATATACGAGAGAGCGTATTTGTAAATTAATATAAAAATTATTTTATATTGTGTTGGCTAGTCTGTTGAGTGGTTTATGAATTCTGGTCGAATCGTGGGACGCCACGAAGTCGATAGGGATTTCTAAACACTTGAACAGAAAGTACGACATAATATTGTTTAAAGTCGGTAGATGAAATAATTTTACCCAAATTTCTATTTTGATATAAAAAGAATAATTTTCTGAAATTATTATATTATATGGATGTGTTGATTGTTAGGATTATAATCAAACGAGATTATAAAAATTGGAATGGTTATTTATAACCAAAACAGAATTTGTATATGAATTAAATATACAAAGGAGACGAACTAAAATTGAATTTAAACCAGAATTTGAAAATTAAATCCTGAGAAGTTTGAAATATTTTTGGAAGTATATTAGAACAATATAGCTTGTTTTAAAAGAATTTTAAATGGATTTTGAAATTGTTAAGCACTGAACTCACTTCAGTCGCTGGAAAATAATTCTGATGATGACTGCAGCTTCATCAGTATTCATTTTCGAGTTCTAAGTGATGAATTGCTACCTTAGCAAAAGTTTTTGATGGAAATTTGTTGATAGAAAACAAATTGGTTTGAATATTCAAATGTTTTTGAATTTGAGATGGAAATAAATATATGTATATTTTTGGGTGATTTCAAAAGGATTTGGAATAGAAACCCAGGAATTTGAATTCTGGAATTGAAATTTAACTTAAACTAGTTAAATGGATTGAAGTGAATCAATTTGAATAGGTTTAATGGAATATAGATTGGATATAAATGGATTGATCGTAGATCATTCGAATCAAATGTGTGAAGACCAAAAGTTTTGGTTGGAGCTAATTTGTTGAAATATGAGGAGTTGAGTTTCAACATAAGTGAATTGTTGAAAAGTAATGAGTTCGTACTATTTTTCCTACCTTAGCAATTTCGAGGACGAAATTATTTTAAAGGGGGAGGAATGTAACGACCCGGATTTTTAGCTGTTTTATAATTAATATTTAAATTAGTTTAAATATTTAATTGGAAATATGAATAAGTATTTATATTGAATTTATCGATCAAATAATCGATGTAGATTTAATTTCGAATATATAAAGTCATCAACAAACAATTTAATTCGTAGTTAAAATTAAATCGAAACAATGATTTATATAAACTCTATATTAGAACGATAATAGTAATTTATTATCAGTGAGTTAGATTGGTTTGAATTTAAAATAAAATCGCTGATTTAAATAGGGTCTTTTCCATACGATCAAAATAGCGGTTTGGAACCCCAAAATATATTATATAGAGTTTAATACTCTCGTACATCAGCCACCCTAAGTCTTAAATGGAGCCGACCTATACATTGTACCTAAAGCCACCTAAAACTGAATTTTCGTAGCTGTTCTTCCTCGAGCAGAAATTTTGGTCTTCCACTTCTAAATATCAAAGAAACAGCGAATTTAATGGCGCAACTATCTGTCCCCTTCTCTCGTTTATAAATCGTGTCCCTTTTCTTTTTCCCATTTCAGTACTCCAAGCCGACCTATTTTCTCATTGTGCAGACAATTCTGTCTTACAGCTTCGATACAAAGGCAAACACAATTTTAATGCTTCAGTACGTTGGTCCCCTTCACGCATCTATAAGTTACCATTGCCTTTGTATTCTTTCCCCTCACAAATACAACGAAGTCCATACTTTCATTTTTCTCTCTTCTATCGAAAATTGAATCATTCCTCCGATAAAAATAAATAAAAAAAAAAAATCAAAATAAGAATCGTGAGTTACACCACCGAATCCCACGAAGCTCGAGGTCGATCTAGGTGCTCACGATTAGGAACAAAGTATGGGAGTACGGGTCTGGGATTTTCTGGAGTTTGGCTCAGGTAACGGTAGTTGCTCAGATGATCAGAACGGAGGCTGTCGATGGGAGGAGAGTGTCTAGACATGAGGACAGTGAGGGTGGAGGCATTACAATAGCACAGAGTAATGTTCACTTTGTAGGATATTGGTTTGACGCCAGTGGGGGGTAGGAGTATGTCGTACCGACTTAGTTAGGGTCTGCAGTAGTGTGTGTTGAAGCTGAGTGGGTGCAGCAGTAACAGGCAGTGCCTGTTAATGGAATGAAGATCGACAGCAAGCTGCTTGATGAAATGCCGTAATGAGGCAGATTGCAGTTTTGGGGCTGATGCAGTTTTGGAGATGTTCGAGGATTGCTCTGTGGATTAGTCGAGTGGTTGGCAATAATAATAAGGCAATGATTTCGTTCGAGATTCATTCGAGTCGTTTCGTAGCCGCCAAGATACGACATAAAACAGGACATTTGGAAAAATAAGAATCCAGGTGAGTAAATCTCACTCGCCTTTTATTTATAATTATTTTTATTCGTTAAAAATAATTGTTTGCTGCTTGTGTTGTTTTCTGGTTGTTTTATATATATTAGTTATTTAGGCTATTATATATATATTGGGTGATTGATTGGTTGGATTCCCGCGGTCTCATTAGCGGATGCCCGCAGTATCATAGCGGATGATTACCCTATACGCCCCACGCTATGATTAGTGGATGACCTTCCATACCGCGATATTCTGCCACGAAGCAGAATGGGTATTATTTATGTGCTAACATCTGTGGATGCAGGGAAACAGGTTGGAGGAATCCAACTGGATTCCTCAAAAATATATTATCTGTTTGTTTATTTGTTTACATATATATTGTTATATATGATGTGTTAGAAAAATAAATAATTGGTTGCTTTGTGTGTTTAAATATCACTGGGCTTAAGTAATGATATTTAAAAATATCGTGGAAGGATATTTGAGATTTAAAAAGGGAAAATTCTATTTTTAAATAGAATTTGAATTTTTAAATGAAATAAAATATATAAACTTGTTTTTGAAAAAATAAAACAAGTAGTTTCTTTTTAAACGAAATTTATAAATAGTTCTTTTATAACAAAGTTATAAATGAAGTGAAAAGAATTATCATTTGATAATTCAGAAATAGAAATACAAGTGTGAAATTGGGATTTGAAATGAAATTTCAAAATAGGATGTGAAATGGAATTTTTATATATATAACTCAAATGAAATTTGAGTATAACATTTGAATAGTCGAATTAGAAAAGGGAGTTTAAATATTTGAATTTTAAAAGGAGATTGAATATTAGAAATTCAAATAGAAGTTCAAATAGAATTTGAATAGACGAAATTAGAATGAAAAATAGAATTTGAATTCAAGGAATTAAAATAAAATTGAATTCAAAAGAATTCGAATAAAGAAATTCAAATAGAGATTTGAATGTAGAATTTCGAAATAGAATTTGAAATAAACTTTGGAAATAGGATTTTCAAAGTAGAATTGGAAATAGAATTTCAAATAGGATTTCAAAATAGGAAATCCAAATGGTTTTGAAATAGAATTTGAATTCAAGGGAATTCAAATGGATTTGAGTGAAGAAATTCAAATGGGGTTGGAAATGAATTTGAATATTAGAATTCAAATGGAATGGAAAATGAAATTTGAATATAAGAGATTCAAATTGAATTCAAATAGGATTTAATCTATGGGATTTGAATATGAAATTCAAATGGGTTTTAAACTATGGAATTTTGAATATAGAATTTAAAAAGGAGTTTGAATATTTGAATTTCAATAGAATTCAAATATAGAAATTGGAATATAGAAGTTCAAATGGAATTTAAATATAGAGTTTGAATAAGATAATTCAATGAATGCAAGTATTGAATTTGAATATGGAATTGAAATAGAAATTCAAGTATTGAATTTGAATATCAAATAGGAAAGGAATTGGAATTTGAATATAGAATTCAAATAAAAGTGAGATTGGAATTTGAATCAAGGAATTCAAATAGAGTTAAAATGGAGTTGAATTCATTTTAAAGAAGTTTAAAGGTTTATATATATAAATATAATTAAAACGAACTCGCCGCAGCGCTGCAGTTCGTGAATTGGCGATTCGAACTTCAATTGAGTATACAGAACGCAATTGAAGTCGGAATTCTTCGAAACAAGAAACGTCCGGACCAATTTGATAATAGTTTTCTAATGGAAGAGAAAAATCTGGATTTTTTTCAAATAGATTTTTAGTTATATCCAAATCAAATTTTCAGAAAAGCAGCGACAGAATCGTTTTAAAACCATAATGGTTTATTTAATGTTATAAAAGGATTTTAAGCGAAAAAAAATCCGAAGTTTCTATTTAGAAAATTTCAGAGTTGAGTTGTAAAATATATGCGAATTCAAGTTGTGTAAATGAATATGATTTTTGAAACAGAAACCAGATTTTGATTTATTGAATAGAATTAACTAAATTGAATAGAAATTAGTAAGGAGATTTCGAATGGATATTGGGGTTTGAATAAGTAAATTCGATTTGAAAATTTATATTCGAAATCAAAAAGGAAACTAGAATTGAAATTGAAACTCAATTTGGTTGTGAGCAAGTTAAGCATTTTATTTGAACGTGTTATGTTCAAACAAAGAAGTGAAATAGGCAAAAGGGCTAATTAAAGAATAATTGAGCGAAACTGAATTCAAACGATTCAAAATTGAATTCAAACGAATGGATTGAGTTGAATTGAATTGGAAACAGGTGAACAGGTGTTAAACAGATATGGGATGGAGTATATGAAGATTTTTATTTATGTGCTCGACAAAAAGGTACATGTTTAATTCATATATGAGATTTTATGCGCCGTATCGGCAATCCGCTTGGCTTTTTCTTTTTCTTTTCGATTGGAGAAGACACCGGGAAGCTATTTGAAATTTCCCGATGCTCCCGATACAGGGGAGGTTATGGCGAATTTTTCCGGGAATTTAAGGAGTTAGAATATTTTTTAAAGATATTTTGATAGTTAGAAATCATTGTATCGACGTATAGAATTCGATAGGTAAGTGAATATAAAAATCGAATATTGTAAACAAAAAGAGAAACCTATAAATTTGAAATAGAAAGCGAACCATATACATGTTTTAAAAATGAATAATTGGATTGTATAGTGTGTTTATTCGAGGTAAGTGGTTTCGCCGTTTTGAAGTTGAGAATGTTTTCAGTTAAGGTCTGAGAGGTAATTTTACCCCAACTTGATTGATTTCATTTTTAATGGATAAATAGCAAGATCCAGTCTCGAAGAGAAGTGTTTGAAAAAGAGTTAGTTGAATAAAATATTTTGGGTTGTTGTAACGATGTTTTACACAACATTAATTTTAAACCCAAGTGATGGAATTTTGGAAATATAACAAGTAAATATTTCCTGAGTATAATTAAAATAGTCGGGATAGAGATAAGTGATTGGAATTGTTTCCAATTGCAAATAGAGATATTTTCTAATATATAGAAAATAAAAGAAGTTGATATTTGGAAACGTTTTCCAAATGACATAAGAGGCCGAGATGATTATTGAAAATATTTGGTTAACAAATATTGATAAGGAAATGGAGAAGAGATTTAATTAATGAAATATTAATTAAAGAGCCCAGTGATTTGTTTGATATGTTGATTGAACACTTGTTTTTATTCGATAGTTAAATCACAGACTATCGAAGTTTTGACCATCGTTGTCAATATGGAGAGACCGGTTGGATTATTATCCGAAGAACCACTCCGTATCGGCATAAGCGTTGCGAACCAAGTATGCTGAATATATTGAAGACGGAGTAAAGTGCAAGGGCTTTTCTATTAAATAGAAATAGTGCCTTCGGTTTCGTTCAATCCCAGAACGAACGTAAATGGACGAATGTCTGACAAAGTATTTCCAATGATCAAATGGGTTGGTCTGTATAAATATATATGGTTGCAACGGATTTATCCCTTAGCATAATAACCAGAATATTTGTGCAAACTCAACTAGTGATTAACGGATCTGACAATGTGGCATTCAAAGTGATTGTGCTATCAATGAATGGTAAGTATTCGTAGCCTCAGGCCTCAACAACCGGGAAAGGACAAAAATCGGGCAGGCAACATGGCTATGTGGGTCGCACCCATTAGGATGTATAATCACCTATCTAGAGGTTCATTTAATTTCTTATTCTATTCGATGCTGTCCCAGTCGGGAGACGGTTGCTGATCCCAACCGTTGGTGATATACATTTGATACACTCAAGCGAAATGAGTGGTCGGTCATGTGTGGGCCGGGTTACAAGATGTTCTTGTTGAATCCAGTGTATTCCTCTCTAGAGATACACTAGCGGAAGGTGGTTCCATACCTTGTCATGTTGGAAATCCAATCTCCAATAAGCGCCATGCGGTTTTTGATTTTATAATATATATGTGGAGCGTGAGATGCAAGCGTTCTGCTATTTGGTTATTTATTTGATGTAGACATTATTATAATATCATTGGATTTGATATCAAAATGTTTTGGGTTATAGTAAGGTAAAAACCGTCCGTGTTTATGTGTGGGCTGGTCTTACTATTATCTTTTCTTTGAAAGGATTTTTTAAAGTTAAACAAATGGTTGGAGTTTACTCACACCAGTCCCATGACTGACCCAGAGTTTATTTTGTTTTGTTTTTCCTAAACTCTTGGGTTCCCAAATTTGTACGGGCAGTCAAGTAGTCGGGATTTCACAGATTCATTTGAAGAAGCTGGAAGCAGGAGGCTTCACCGGTTAGCTATAGGCTATCATATATTCCGCTGTGGACCTTGTTTGTATCTGGAAACAGGTGTTTATAACTGTTCCAGAAATGACTGTTGTGCTCTGATGATGGTAGGTATATAAAGTTACTGATTTGTATTTCAAAAGTTATGTTATATAATATATTTTATTCGTTCCGCTGTGAGTTGTGATCTTCGTTTTCTTCTATTCTAATATTTCTTCCTCCCTATTTCTCATCTTCTAACCTCTTTCTATTAATGGTTCGTATTTCTGTATTATTTGGGTTGGACGTGTGGTGTATTTAGTCAACTCAGATAGCTCGGATTTGCGGGTCGTTTCAGGTGGTATCAGAGCTTAGGTTGAGTGAATACCTAGGCTTGTGTGGCATGTGCTCATTAGGGATAGGGTCAGTAGTATCCTAGAATGAGTTGAATGTATATATACGAGAGAGCGTATTTGTAAATTAATATAAAAATTGTTTTATATTGTGTTGGCTAGTCTGTTGAGTGGTTTATGAATTCTGGTCGAATCGTGGGACGCCACGAAGTCGATAGGGATTTCTAAACACTTGAACAGAAAGTACGACATAATATTGTTTAAAGTGGGTAGATGAAATAATTTTACCCAAATTTCTATTTTGATATAAAAAGAATAATTTTCTGAAATTATTATATTATATGGATGTGTTGATTGTTAGGATTATAATCAAACGAGATTATAAAAATTGGAATGGTTATTTATAACCAAAACAGAATTTGTATATGAATTAAATATACAAAGGAGACGAACTAAAATTGAATTTAAACCAGAATTTGAAAATTAAATCCTGAGAAGTTTGAAATATTTTTGGAAGTATATTAGAACAATATAGCTTGTTTTAAAAGAATTTTAAATGGATTTTGAAATTGTTAAGCACTGAACTCACTTCAGTCGCTGGAAAATAATTCTGATGATGACTGCAGCTTCATCAGTATTCATTTTCGAGTTCTAAGTGATGAATTGCTACCTTAGCAAAAGTTTTTGATGGAAATTTGTTGAAAGAAAACAAATTGGTTTGAATATTCAAATGTTTTTGAATTTGAGATGGAAATAAATATATGTATATTTTTGGGTGATTTCAAAAGGATTTGGAATAGAAACCCAGGAATTTGAATTCTGGAATTGAAATTTAACTTAAACTAGTTAAATGGATTGAAGTGAATCAATTTGAATAGGTTTAATGGAATATAGATTGGATATAAATGGATTGATCGTAGATCATTCGAATCAAATGTGTGAAGACCAAAAGTTTTGGTTGGAGCTAATTTGTTGAAATATGAGGAGTTGAGTTTCAACATAAGTGAATTGTTGAAAAGTAATGAGTTCGTACTATTTTTCCTACCTTAGCAATTTCGAGGACGAAATTATTTTAAGGGGGGAGGAATGTAACGACCCGGATTTTTAGCTGTTTTATAATTAATATTTAAATTAGTTTAAATATTTAATTGGAAATATGAATAAGTATTTATATTGAATTTATCGATCAAATAATCGATGTAGATTTAATTTCGAATATATAAAGTCATCAACAAACAATTTAATTCGTAGTTAAAATTAAATCGAAACAATGATTTATATAAACTCTATATTAGAACGATAATAGTAATTTATTATCAGTGAGTTAGGTTGGTTTGAATTTAAAATAAAATCGCTGATTTAAATAGGGTCTTTTCCATACGATCAAAATAGCGGTTTGGAACCCCAAAATATATTATATAGAGTTTAATACTCTCGTACATCAGCCACCCTAAGTCTTAAATGGAGCCGACCTATACATTGTACCCGAAGCCACCTAAAACTGAATTTTCGTAGCTGTTCTTCCTCGAGCAGAAATTTTGGTCTTCCACTTCTAAATATCAAAGAAACAGCGAATTTAATGGCGCAACTATCTGTCCCCTTCTCTCGTTTATAAATCGTGTCCCTTTTCTTTATCCCATTTCAGTACTCCAAGCCGACCTATTTTCTCATTGTGCAGACAATTCTGTCTTACAGCTTCGATACAAAGGCAAACACAATTTTAATGCTTCAGTACGTTGGTCCCCTTCACGCATCTATAAGTTACCATTGCCTTTGTATTCTTTCCCCTCACAAATACAACGAAGTCCATACTTTCATTTTTCTCTCTTCTATCGAAAATTGAATCATTCCTCCGATAAAAATAAATAAATAAATAAATAAAAATCAAAATAGGAATCGTGAGTTACACCACCGAATCCCACGAAGCTCGAGGTCGATCTAGGTGCTCACGATTAGGAACAAAGTATGGGAGTATGGGTCTGGGATTTTCTGGAGTTTGGCTCAGGTAACGGTAGTTGCTCAGATGATCAGAACGGAGGCTGTCGATGGGAGGAGAGTGTCTGGACATGAGGACAGTGAGGGTGGAGGCATTACAATAGCACAGAGTAATGTTCACTTTGTAGGATATTGGTTTGACGCCAGTGGGGGGTAGGAGTATGTCGTACCGACTTAGTTAGGGTCTGCAGTAGTGTGTGTCGAAGCTGAGAGGGTGCAGCAGTAACAGGCAGTGCCTGTTAATGGAATGAAGATCGACAGCAAGCTGCTTGATGAAATGCCGTAATGAGGCAGATTGCAGTTTTAGGGCTGATGCAGTTTTGGAGATGTTCGAGGATTGCTCTGTGGATTAGTCGAGTGGTTGGCAATAATAATAAGGCAATGATTTCGTTCGAGATTCATTCGAGTCGTTTCGTAGCCGCCAAGATACGACATAAAACATGACATTTGGAAAAATAAGAATCCAGGTGAGTAAATCTCACTCACCTTTTATTTATAATTATTTTTATTCGTTAAAAATAATTGTTTGCTGCTTGTGTTGTTTTCTGGTTGTTTTATATATATTAGTTATTTAGGCTATTATATATATATTGGGTGATTGATTGGTTGGATTCCCGCGGTCTCATTAGCGGATGCCCGCAGTTTCATAGCGGATGATTACCCTATACGCCCCACGCTATGATTAGTGGATGACCTTCCATACCGCGATATTCTGCCACGAAGCAGAATGGGTATTATTTATGTGCTAACATCTGTGGATGCAGGGAAACAGGTTGGAGGAATCCAACTGGATTCCTCAAAAATATATTATCTGTTTGTTTATTTGTTTGCATATATATTGTTATATATGATGTGTTAGAAAAATAAATAATTGGTTGCTTTGTGTGTTTAAATATCACTGGGCTTAAGTAATGATATTTAAAAATATCGTGGAAGGATATTTGAGATTTAAAAAGGGAAAATTCTATTTTTAAATAGAATTTGAATTTTTAAATGAAATAAAATATATAAATTTGTTTTTGAAAAAATAAAACAAGTAGTTTCTTTTTAAACGAAATTTATAAATAGTTCTTTTATAACAAAGTTATAAATGAAGTGAAAAGAATTATCATTTGATAATTCAGAAATAGAAATACAAGTGTGAAATTGGGATTTGAAATGAAATTTCAAAATAGGATGTGAAATGAAATTTTTAAATATATAACTCAAATAAAATTTGTAACGAACCGGGATTTTCGACTCCGAAAATCAACATCAAACTACCATGTTGACTATTCAGACATCGAACATTCCAGATCATTAATAGAAAGAAGTTAGAGGGTGAGATAAGAAAGAAAGAAATATTAGAATAGAAGAAGAAGAAGAAACACCACACAGAGTCTCACATCGCAGCGGAACAAATTATAATACAGAAATAACCTTTATTGAAAGCTTTTGAAATACTTACAATATCAGAGTACACATCTGGACAGTGATACTAATCTGTCCTCATATAACATACAGCGGAATAATAATATCATACGTCTGGACTCTTCCAGCTCGTCTCTTCACAGCAGTCGATAACCTGAACCTGTACAACCCGGTCTAACCCGAGCATTTACAAAACACCGGGTCAGTCTGGTGAACCAGAGTGAGATAAACTCGCACAGTAATAAGAGTAAATCATCCAACTTGATTTTAAAGTTAAAATCTCCTTTCAAAAGAAAAGGATAATCGTAAGACCAAATCCACACATAAATACGGACGGTTTTTACCTTACGATAACCCAAAACAGTTTGAAACCAATATCTTGTCTGATATTATAATAATGTCTAAACACAAGTAAATAGAAATCTAGTGGAACGCTTGCATCTCACGCTCCACATATATAGTATACAATCAAAAACCGCGGGCGCTTATTGGAGATTGGATTCCAACTTGACAAGGTATGGGTCCACCTTCCGATAGTGTATCCCTAGAGACGAATACACTGGGTTCAACAAGAACTTCTTGCAACCCGGCCCTCACATGACCGACCACTCATTTCGCTTGAGTGTATCGAATGTATATCACCGACGGTTGGGATCAGCAACCGTCTCCCGACAAGGGACAGCATCGAAACATAGATTAAAGAAACAAATAGGATTTCCTCTAGATAGGTGATTATACACCCTAATGGGAGCGACCCACATAGCCATGCTGCCTGCCCGATTTTTGTCATTTCCCGGTTGATGAGGCTTGAGGCCAGAATTAACTCTTGAACATCTGGTCGTCATTTACTTTGAATGCCACATCGTCAAATCCGTCAGATATCACTAATTGACGTCCACAAAAATACTCTAGCTGGAAGCTAAGAGAACGGCGAATCCCCGCCAACAACTATCGTACGTTTGAAGAAATCAACGTACGTGATCCTTTGGAAATACTCTGTCAGACATCCGTCCATATACGTCATCCAGGAACAGGATGAACCGAAGGCACTATCCTACTGCATCCATATAGGAATCACCCCATGGATCAGTAGCGAATAGTCCTTGCAACTCGTAGACTCCAACTACGACAGAATCACAGCTTATCTCTGCTTGCCAGGCAGAGAATATTAGTGGTTCTTCCGGTTATGAAAATCCACGTCTTCAATGCTCCATCTCAATCATCTTCTGAGATCTTCACGTATTTGTTGGACGGAATGGTTTTCGAATATAAATTCGATCCCGGTCTTTCCATACCAACCATCGTATTGGTCAGATTTGATAGTCGGTGTTTTAACTATCAAAATATTCAGTGTTTCAAACATGACAAACAAATGAGTTCACTGGTTCAGTATTTAGCATCATTTGGCCTTTAACAAACTGATTTACTTTGTTAAATTTAAAACTTCCAATTCTTTTAATATTTAAAAATACGATTTTTGAATAACTCCAATCGATTAACTAACATTCGTCTTAACTCCACTCGCTTGACTCTAGATCGCAGCGATCACAATGGTTACGCCTGATTCCCTCAGGAAACATCCGACCTCCGTAGGCTATCTGCAGCCCTGCGAACTACGCTAGCAGTCGTACGAAATGGCAACTTAGCTGAATAATTATGTTTGACTAATTCTATCTCGAATAACTATATTCGATTACCCACTTAAATCTTCTTTCAAATCATCTTTTAAATTCGGAAATCCATTAGTTTTAACAAAGAAATTTATAGCACATATGTTATAACAATAACGTTATAATTACTATTTAGATTTACAAAACAATAGCGCTATAATCGCTGTTTAGGTTTACAACCCATTTACTATAGCAAAAGTGCTACAATCGCTATATTAGATTTACAAAACATATATTATAACAACAGCGCTAAAATCGCTGTTTAGATTTTCAAAACATATCCACTAACGTCACTTACGATTACCAACTAATACTATCTTCAGATAATCCCGATGTTGTTCAAGTTGGGGTATTTTAATTACCTCTCAGACCTTGATCAACAGCATTTATATCTTCAGATAAATAATAGTTGTAATCAAAACCCAATATTCTATTCAAATCTCAAAACCAATTCCATTTCAACTCGGATTTGGTTATACTACCCCATGACCTAGTTCCTTAACCCAATTTCACCTTTACCAATCTTCCTTTAAATATATTTAACCATTTCCCACTTTTGAAATCTCATTTCAAAACGCCCTTGTTACTTGATCTCATTTTCAAATAACGTTAATGTAAAATTAACGTCTTAACACTTTGAAACTCATTTATATGTTTTGGTTCATCTTAAACCCTTTTATCGAAATCTCCTTCGACTTAATTCAAATGATTAAGTAGTATTTAATTCAAGCTCTCACTCTCGCTTAAAATTCCTTTTATAACTTTGTTATAAAACTTAGGTTTAAAATAAAACCTATTCATGAACTCCTCATTTCGCTTGATCAAATAATTACCCAAGTTAAACCATTCGGCTTATTTCTTATTTCCGTACTTATCAATCTGATTAACTTTCTAAAATCACTTAATAATAAATCAAAGTCTTAAATAAGTAAACTATTCATTTATTTCTCTTTATATAACCTTTATTCAAAATAGTATATTCCAAAATTCTATTTCTAGTTATAAAATAAATTTTATAACTGCATCTCTATCGATTCACCTGACGGTGAATCAATATCTGTAACCCGATTGATTTCTTTAAAGGCCATACTCTGCCAAACACTTAATCAATATCGCCCATTGGTTTAAACCAAACAGATGTTGAATATCCAGTCAATAATCAACCATCAAATCAATCACACAACAGATCAGTTCATATATGATTATATGAAAATAAATAATACATTTGAGGAATCCGGTTGGATCCCTCCAACCTGTTCTTCCCTGTATTCAAATGGTTATCTCAAATCAGACGGTTCAGTTTTGTTTAACTAATAAATTAAATAACGACCATTTAACATCAACCATAAGCAATTCAAACAATTCAACCATTTAAACATGTTTATAAATAAACATGACCAACCAAGGAGAGTTACCTTTATCGGAACCAATCGTTAAAAATAACGATTTGGTATTCACTGATATTAAACACAGTTTAATTTCATCGGTTAAATCAACAGTTAAATAGATAACTAGCAAAACAGTCAACCATTGGCAAGCAGAGCACACAAAATAAAAATACCCAATTTATATAAAATATAAAAAGGGTAACTGAGTGAGTTTAACTCACCTTGATTCAATTGTCGCTGAAACAGTCTGTTTTTAATCAAATTAAACGAACGTTTAATTTGATAAAATTTCTGGTTGCTCTAACTCCGTTCAAGCCAACCCCGTAATTTACATTCGTCGATATGTCTCAACGTCCTTTGCTTTGTTCCATCTGTCGCTGTATGACATGGTCACAAATTTAATGCGGTATTCTCTTATATAAATGATATTATTGAACTTTAAAATAATTATTTTATTGACTAAAGTTTCCTCATGTTAATTAACCTATATTAGGTATATATATACATCATATTCCATCTACAACGTGTATTTCATTTTGAACATCAGCCATGTTCCTTTTGTTTAGGCTGGTGGAAAAATAATTTAGCTCAACTTAAATACTATAGGCCACCACGTTGAAGATTAGACAAATGAAACTGAATTAGGCAAAACTAATTGGAATATTTGAAAACTGTACCAGGCATGAGATTCATCCCATCTATCCCCTGTTCATTTCTCTTCGAAACGTTAAAACCGTTCCCACTGTTCTCTGCTCAACCACATCCCATTGTATTTTCTTCACGTCCTCCTTCTTGCACCGCCATGTGTCCATCACCGTGCACACCCCATGAACCCCTACGCAACTGACCATGCAACCATATAACCACCCTTTCACATACTTCCTCCCATACGCATCTTCATGAACCGTTCCCCATTCTCCTGCTTGTAACCCAACGCAAGCTCCTCCTCTTCTTCTGGTTTCTCCTCAAACAGCATAACTCTCCCACATGCAAGTTTCACCTCAACCTTCCAACTCCATGCTTCACTCTTTTCTTCACCTTTCTGATGCTCATGCATGTTTCTCCTCAATCAGAGCGTGCTTCGCTTGGGTCTTCTATTACTGTTGCCGCACAGACCCAGCTCCGGCTGACGACCGACGCCCGCTACCAGAACATCCATCACTTCAGCGCCTTTTGCCCTTCCACCCCATTCAACTTTCGGTTGTGATAAAATTTTTGAATTATATATTGAAGAGCAGTTTCGGTCCTTGTCTTTTACTTTGAAAGCTACTGTGTGCATTCACGGAGGGAAGAAATGGCGAGCTTACAGTATTTGTTTTATATATATATATATATATATATATATATTTAAAGATTTGAGCTCGGTTTTGTGCTGATACAAAGTGGCAAATGCATGTCCGTTTATTTATAGCTGCGCAACCTTGCCACCCACGGTTCAGTACCGGTAGGTTTGTAGGGTAAAATAGGGTAGCCGATACCTATATGTACGTAAGTGAGGAAACCAAAAACTTGGTCGGCACGGGTTGATTAATTAGGGACAAAGCATTGTACTTGATTGAGGCAAAGCAGAAAAATTGGGATCATTTCATTAGGGGGTGGCGCTACCTGGAGTTGACCACGAAAAACATAAAAATAGGATTTTCGTATCTTAAGTAGTGTATAGAGAGGAAGTGGGACCAAAAATTAATATTTTATTATCATCGAAACTTCGTCGTAAAGTAACAAGTGAAACTAATCACAATCAACTTCTGTTTACTGATAAAAATGCTAATCTCAGTGTAAAAAGGTATTCCGAATCCAATGGGACAAGTTTCGTCGAAAACCGAGGTCATATGAAAAAATTTCCTTTATGAAACCGGAAATGAACACACGTTTAATTTTTCCACGGTCACCAGATAAATCAGATCCACTTGAAACTGCGAACATCGACAATAACTTTTCGATACGAACCCAATGGCACTAGTTTCGTCGCATTCTGAGACTGTTTGCCCGATAGGCTGTTTTTACCCTGAACCGCCCTACCCTTTTTAACGCCAAATTTCTCGATCTCTAAAAATAACAAACTATATATCTATCCTGACTCTAATCGACGATACGAACTCAACGGAACTGGTTTCATGGCCTAATTCGATCGTCTGCTCAAGTTACGCCCAAATATTCCTTTATTTTATTTAAACACTCGCTATAGAAATTGAACGGGCGTTTATGGCTACCGTGGTCACATACTATATCGGTTTTCCACGCAATTCACCACCATACAATAATTTAGCGATACGGTTCTAATGAAACTAATTTCGTCGAAATCTGAGTCCGTTTGCAAAACGGCTATTTTAAAGGCCTATAATTAAATAACGGTTTTCCATAGCGACTATTTTAAAATTTGATTTGGCCATAAATATCAAACTATAACACGAAATATGGATTTTTCTCTTTCATATGAAAATTATCGTCAATACGGTTCCAACGTGTCTTGTTTCACAGAAACCCGACTTATATCGAATCCTGTATTCTCAGTTGAAGTTCAAAACTCGAATTTACGAACTGCACGCCATTTTCAAGCTCGATTTATAAATATATAACGTTCGAACTTCGTTTAAATGACGAATTAAATATTTAATTCCATTAATATTTCCAATATAATATTTAAAACTAATTTAAATATTCATATTCAAATGGTCGAAAAACACGGGTCGTTACATTCTTCCCCCCTTAAAATAATTTCGTCCTCGAAATTGCTAAGGTAAGAAAGAACGTTATAAATTCATTAATTTCAAATCTAATTTTATATTAAATTAGAAACCAATTCAATACTGTAAATAAATATTTTCAAAAATATCGAAAATTTCTAACATTTTAAATTTTCGAAAAATTTCGCCAACACCTCCTCTGTACGGCTCAATCGGTACAACTCCAACTCGCCTTTCTACGCCTTCTCCAATCCAAAAGAAAATGAAACAGCCAAGCGGCTTGCCCAATAGGCTCATAAATCACCAAATCCATATAAAAATAAACGTGTACCTTTTTGTCGGGCATATCATTATATCCTTTCCATCTGCTGCCCTGTCAGCATATACAATTTCATCCCCAAAATTCCAACTTTATCCTCAGAACCAAATCCTTCACGCGTCCAAGCCAAATTCCATTCTTAACTCAATTTCCATCCATTACCAATTCCAACCCTTAACTTACCAGTCCAACACCATTTCAGATCCTGTCTCGCAATTCAAAATCTGGTTCTGCTCGATATAATATATCTCGATTCAATTTCCAGTTAATTGGTTCCAATTCAATTCATATTTGCTTTCACAAATTTCTATTTAATTTTGTTCTTGTTCACACAATTTCCCCGGGAGTTTTTTAAACAGTAGCTCTTTCAAAAGTCAAACATTTCTTTCCAGGATTCAAAACAACTTGTTTTTCTCAAAGCAATTCAAAACAAAACCTTTGGTAGTAATCCGTCACTTAGAACTCGAAAATGAACACTGATGATGCGGCCGTCATCATCAGAATTATTTTCCAGCGATCGAAGTGAGTTCAATACTATATCTTTCAAAACTTCAATTTTAAACACCTTCATTTTGAAGTCTATTCCAAAATAAAATTCACGATGCTTGTAAACAATTTAAAATCTCCCAGGATCTTAAAATTCCCATATATTTAATCAAAAATTCTTTTTCACACTTCTCTATGTTTTCACAATTTCAATCTAAATTCTGATTTAAATTGAGATTTAATTCATCTGACTGATTTATTACATTTGCACTAATCCCGACTAGTTATTTATAACCATCTTGATTATAATCTGGTTCAATTATATTAACAAATTAACACAACCAATATGCACATTATAATAATTTTAATATATATGCCTTGTTTATATCAAAATATACTTCGGGTAAAATTTCCATTTACCCTCTTTCAAAAACATACTGTGTCGAATTATTCTGTTCAAGAGTTTAGAAACACTTATCGACACAGTTTGCATTACTGTATCGACCAGAATTCATAAACTACTCGACAAACCAATCAACACAATATAAGACAGTTTTTATAACAAATTTACAAATACGCGCTCATATATATACACTCAAACTCAATCTAGGGTATTACTAACCCCATCTCTACTGAGTCACGCCACAGAGCCAAGGTAATCACATAACCAATAGCTCTGATACCACTGTAACGAACCGGGATTTTCGACTCCGAAAATCAACATCAAACTACCATGTTGACTATTCAGACATCGAACATTCCAGATCATTAATAGAAAGAAGTTAGAGGGTGAGATAAGAAAGAAAGAAATATTAGAATAGAAGA
Source organism: Allium sativum (assembly GCA_030737875.1). NCBI lineage: Eukaryota > Viridiplantae > Streptophyta > Magnoliopsida > Asparagales > Amaryllidaceae > Allium > Allium sativum. Next base: position 27,573,728 of record CM060925.1, on the reverse strand, counting down.
AGAAGAAACACCACACAGAGTCTCACATCGCAGCGGAACAAATTATAATACAGAAATAACCTTTATTGAAAGCTTTTGAAATACTTACAATATCAGAGTACACATCTGGACAGTGATACTAATCTGTCCTCATATAACATACAGCGGAATAATAATATCATACGTCTGGACTCTTCCAGCTCGTCTCTTCACAGCAGTCGATAACCTGAACCTGTACAACCCGGTCTAACCCGAGCATTTACAAAACACCGGGTCAGTCTGGTGAACCAGAGTGAGATAAACTCGCACAGTAATAAGAGTAAATCATCCAACTTGATTTTAAAGTTAAAATCTCCTTTCAAAAGAAAAGGATAATCGTAAGACCAAATCCACACATAAATACGGACGGTTTTTACCTTACGATAACCCAAAACAGTTTGAAACCAATATCTTGTCTGATATTATAATAATGTCTAAACACAAGTAAATAGAAATCTAGTGGAACGCTTGCATCTCACGCTCCACATATATAGTATACAATCAAAAACCGCGGGCGCTTATTGGAGATTGGATTCCAACTTGACAAGGTATGGGTCCACCTTCCGATAGTGTATCCCTAGAGACGAATACACTGGGTTCAACAAGAACTTCTTGCAACCCGGCCCTCACATGACCGACCACTCATTTCGCTTGAGTGTATCGAATGTATATCACCGACGGTTGGGATCAGCAACCGTCTCCCGACAAGGGACAGCATCGAAACATAGATTAAAGAAACAAATAGGATTTCCTCTAGATAGGTGATTATACACCCTAATGGGAGCGACCCACATAGCCATGCTGCCTGCCCGATTTTTGTCATTTCCCGGTTGATGAGGCTTGAGGCCAGAATTAACTCTTGAACATCTGGTCGTCATTTACTTTGAATGCCACATCGTCAAATCCGTCAGATATCACTAATTGACGTCCACAAAAATACTCTAGCTGGAAGCTAAGAGAACGGCGAATCCCCGCCAACAACTATCGTACGTTTGAAGAAATCAACGTACGTGATCCTTTGGAAATACTCTGTCAGACATCCGTCCATATACGTCATCCAGGAACAGGATGAACCGAAGGCACTATCCTACTGCATCCATATAGGAATCACCCCATGGATCAGTAGCGAATAGTCCTTGCAACTCGTAGACTCCAACTACGACAGAATCACAGCTTATCTCTGCTTGTCAGGCAGAGAATATTAGTGGTTCTTCCGGTTATGAAAATCCACGTCTTCAATGCTCCATCTCAATCATCTTCTGAGATCTTCACGTATTTGTTGGACGGAATGGTTTTCGAATATAAATTCGATCCCGGTCTTTCCATACCAACCATCGTATTGGTCAGATTTGATAGTCGGTGTTTTAACTATCAAAATATTCAGTGTTTCAAACATGACAAACAAATGAGTTCACTGGTTCAGTATTTAGCATCATTTGGCCTTTAACAAACTGATTTACTTTGTTAAATTTAAAACTTCCAATTCTTTTAATATTTAAAAATACGATTTTTGAATAACTCCAATCGATTAACTAACATTCGTCTTAACTCCACTCGCTTGACTCTAGATCGCAGCGATCACAATGGTTACGCCTGATTCCCTCAGGAAACATCCGACCTCCGTAGGCTATCTGCAGCCCTGCGAACTACGCTAGCAGTCGTACGAAATGGCAACTTAGCCGAATAATTATGTTTGACTAATTCTATCTCGAATAACTATATTCGATTACCCACTTAAATCTTCTTTCAAATCATCTTTTAAATTCGAAAATCCATTAGTTTTAACAAAGAAATTTATAGCACATATGTTATAACAATAACGTTATAATTACTATTTAGATTTACAAAACAATAGCGCTATAATCGCTGTTTAGGTTTACAACCCATTTACTATAGCAAAAGTGCTACAATCGCTATATTAGATTTACAAAACATATATTATAACAACAGCGCTAAAATCGCTGTTTAGATTTTCAAAACATATCCACTAACGTCACTTACGATTACCAACTAATACTATCTTCAGATAATCCCGATGTTGTTCAAGTTGGGGTATTTTAATTACCTCTCAGACCTTGATCAACAGCATTTATATCTTCAGATAAATAATAGTTGTAATCAAAACCCAATATTCTATTCAAATCTCAAAACCAATTCCATTTCAACTCGGATTTGGTTATACTACCCCATGACCTAGTTCCTTAACCCAATTTCACCTTTACCAATCTTCCTTTAAATATATTTAACCATTTCCCACTTTTGAAATCTCATTTCAAAACTCCCTTGTTACTTGATCTCATTTTCAAATAACGTTAATGTAAAATTAACGTCTTAACACTTTGAAGCTCATTTATATGTTTTGGTTCATCTTAAACCCTTTTATCGAAATCTCCTTCGACTTAATTCAAATGATTAAGTAGTATTTAATTCAAGCTCTCACTCTCGCTTAAAATTCCTTTTATAACTTTGTTATAAAACTTAGGTTTAAAATAAAACCTATTCATGAACTCCTCATTTCGCTTGATCAAATAATTACCCAAGTTAAACCATTCGGCTTATTTCTTATTTCCGTACTTATCAATCTGATTAACTTTCTAAAATCACTTAATAATAAATCAAAGTCTTAAATAAGTAAACTATTCATTTATTTCTCTTTATATAACCTTTATTCAAAATAGTATATTCCAAAATTCTATTTCTAGTTATAAAATAAATTTTATAACTGCATCTCTATCGATTCACCTGACGGTGAATCAATATCTGTAACCCGATTGATTTCTTTAAAGGCCATACTCTGCCAAACACTTAATCAATATCGCCCATTGGTTTAAACCAAACAGATGTTGAATATCCAGTCAATAATCAACCATCAAATCAATCACACAACAGATCAGTTCATATATGATTATATGAAAATAAATAATACATTTGAGGAATCCGGTTGGATCCCTCCAACCTGTTCTTCCCTGTATTCAAATGGTTATCACAAATCAGACGGTTCAGTTTTGTTTAACTGATAAATTAAATAACGACCATTTAACATCAACCATAAGCAATTCAAACAATTCAACCATTTAAACATGTTTATAAATAAACATGACCAACCAAGGAGAGTTACCTTTATCGGAACCAATCGTTAAAAATAACGATTTGGTATTCACTGAAATTAAACACAGTTTAATTTCATCGGTTAAATCAACAGTTAAATAGATAACTAGCAAAACAGTCAACCATTGGCAAGCAGAGCACACAAAATAAAAATACCCAATTTATATAAAATATAAAAAGGGTAACTGAGTGAGTTTAACTCACCTTGATTCAATTGTCGCTGAAACAGTCTGTTTTTAATCAAATTAAACGAACGTTTAATTTGATAAAATTTCTGGTTGCTCTAACTCCGTTCAAGCCAACCCCGTAATTTACATTCGTCGATATGTCTCAACGTCCTTTGCTTTGTTCCATCTGTCGCTGTATGACATGGTCACAAATTTAATGCGGTATTCTCTTATATAAATGATATTATTGAACTTTAAAATAATTATTTTATTGACTAAAGTTTCCTCATGTTAATTAACCTATATTAGGTATATATATACATCATATTCCATCTACAACGTGTATTTCATTTTGAACATCAGCCATGTTCCTTTTGTTTAGGCTGGTGGAAAAATAATTTAGCTCAACTTAAATACTATAGGCCACCACGTTGAAGATTAGACAAATGAAACTGAATTAGGCAAAACTAATTGGAATATTTGAAAACTGTACCAGGCATGAGATTCATCCCATCTATCCCCTGTTCATTTCTCTTCGAAACGTTAAAACCGTTCCCACTGTTCTCTGCTCAACCACATCCCATTGTATTTTCTTCACGTCCTCCTTCTTGCACCGCCATGTGTCCATCACCGTGCACACCCCATGAACCCCTACGCAACTGACCATGCAACCATATAACCACCCTTTCACATACTTCCTCCCATACGCATCTTCATGAACCGTTCCCCATTCTCCTGCTTGTAACCCAACGCAAGCTCCTCCTCTTCTTCTGGTTTCTCCTCAAACAGCATAACTCTCCCACATGCAAGTTTCACCTCAACCTTCCAACTCCATGCTTCACTCTTTTCTTCACCTTTCTGATGCTCATGCATGTTTCTCCTCAATCAGAGCGTGCTTCGCTTGGGTCTTCTATTACTGTTGCCGCACAGACCCAGCTCCGGCTGACGACCGACGCCCGCTACCAGAACATCCATCACTTCAGCGCCTTTTGCCCTTCCACCCCATTCAACTTTCGGTTGTGATAAAATTTTTGAATTATATATTGAAGAGCAGTTTCGGTCCTTGTCTTTTACTTTGAAAGCTACTGTGTGCATTCACGGAGGGAAGAAATGGCGAGCTTACAGTATTTGTTTTTTTTTTATATATATATATATTTATTTAAAGATTTGAGCTCGGTTTTGTGCTGATACAAAGTGGCAAATGCATGTCCGTTTATTTATAGCTGCGCAACCTTGCCACCCACGGTTCAGTACCGGTAGGTTTGTAGGGTAAAATAGGGTAGCCGATACCTATATGTACGTAAGTGAGGAAACCAAAAACTTGGTCGGCACGGGTTGATTAATTAGGGACAAAGCATTGTACTTGATTGAGGCAAAGCAGAAAAATTGGGATCATTTCATTAGGGGGTGGCGCTACCTGGAGTTGACCACGAAAAACATAAAAATAGGATTTTCGTATCTTAAGTAGTGTATAGAGAGGAAGTGGGACCAAAAATTAATATTTTATTATCATCGAAACTTCGTCGTAAAGTAACAAGTGAAACTAATCACAATCAACTTCTGTTTACTGATAAAAATGCTAATCTCAGTGTAAAAAGGTATTCCGAATCCAATGGGACAAGTTTCGTCGAAAACCGAGGTCATATGAAAAAATTTCCTTTATGAAACCGGAAATGAACACACGTTTAATTTTTCCACGGTCACCAGATAAATCAGATCCACTTGAAACTGCGAACATCGACAATAACTTTTCGATACGAACCCAATGGCACTAGTTTCGTCGCATTCTGAGACTGTTTGCCCGATAGGCTGTTTTTACCCTGAACCGCCCTACCCTTTTTAACGCCAAATTTCTCGATCTCTAAAAATAACAAACTATATATCTATCCTGACTCTAATCGATGATACGAACTCAACGGAACTGGTTTCGTGGCCTAATTCGATCGTCTGCTCAAGTTACGCCCAAATATTCCTTTATTTTATTTAAACACTCGCTATAGAAATTGAACGGGCGTTTATGGCTACCGTGGTCACATACTATATCGGTTTTCCACGCAATTCACCACCATACAATAATTTAGCGATACGGTTCTAATGAAACTAATTTCGTCGAAATCTGAGTCCGTTTGCAAAACGGCTATTTTAAAGGCCTATAATTAAATAACGGTTTTCCATAGCGACTATTTTAAAATTTGATTTGGCCATAAATATCAAACTATAACACGAAATATGGATTTTTCTCTTTCATATGAAAATTATCGTCAATACGGTTCCAACGTGTCTTGTTTCACAGAAACCCGACTTATATCGAATCCTGTATTCTCAGTTGAAGTTCAAAACTCGAATTTACGAACTACACGCCATTTTCAAGCTCGATTTATAAATATATAACGTTCGAACTTCGTTTAAATGACGAATTAAATATTTAATTCCATTAATATTTCCAATATAATATTTAAAACTAATTTAAATATTCATATTCAAATGGTCGAAAAACACGGGTCGTTACAAAATTTGAGTATAACATTTGAATAGTCGAATTAGAAAAGGGAGTTTAAATATTTGAATTTTAAAAGGAGATTGAATATTAGAAATTCAAATAGAAGTTCAAATAGAATTTGAATAGACGAAATTAGAATGAAAAATAGAATTTGAATTCAAGGAATTAAAATAAAATTGAATTCAAAAGAATTCGAATAAAGAAATTCAAATAGAGATTTGAATGTAGAATTTCAAAATAGAATTTGAAATAAACTTTGGAAATAGGATTTTCAAAGTAGAATTGGAAATAGAATTTCAAATAGGATTTCAAAATAGGAAATCCAAATGGTTTTGAAATAGAATTTGAATTCAAGGGAATTCAAATGGATTTGAGTGAAGAAATTCAAATGGGGTTGGAAATGAATTTGAATATTAGAATTCAAATGGAATGAAAAATGAAATTTGAATATAAGAGATTCAAATTGAATTCAAATAGGATTTAATCTATGGGATTTGAATATGAAATTCAAATGGGTTTTAAACTATGGAATTTTGAATATAGAATTTAAAAAGGAGTTTGAATATTTGAATTTCAATAGAATTCAAATATAGAAATTGGAATATAGAAGTTCAAATGGAATTTAAATATAGAGTTTGAATAAGAGAATTCAATGAATGCAAGTATTGAATTTGAATATGGAATTGAAATAGAAATTCAAGTATTGAATTTGAATATCAAATAGGAAAGGAATTGGAATTTGAATATAGAATTCAAATAAAAGTGAGATTGGAATTTGAATCAAGGAATTCAAATAGAGTTAAAATGGAGTTGAATTCATTTTAAAGAAGTTTAAAGGTTTATATATATAAATATAATTAAAACGAACTCGCCGCAGCGCTGCAGTTCGTGAATTGGCGATTCGAACTTCAATTGAGTATACAGAACGCAATTGAAGTCGGAATTCTTCGAAACAAGAAACGTCCGGACCAATTTGATAATAGTTTTCTAATGGAAGAGAAAAATCTGGATTTTTTTCAAATAGATTTTTAGTTATATCCAAATCAAATTTTCAGAAAAGCAGCAACAGAATCGTTTTAAAACCATAATGGTTTATTTAATGTTATAAAAGGATTTTAAGCGAAAAAAAATCCGAAGTTTCTATTTAGAAAATTTCAGAGTTGAGTTGTAAAATATATGCGAATTCAAGTTGTGTAAATGAATATGATTTTTGAAACAGAAACCAGATTTTGATTTATTGAATAGAATTAACTAAATTGAATAGAAATTAGTAAGGAGATTTCGAAGGGATATTGGGGTTTGAATAAGTAAATTCAATTTGAAAATTTATATTCGAAATCAAAAAGGAAACTAGAATTGAAATTGAAACTCAATTTGGTTGTGAGCAAGTTAAGCATTTTATTTGAACGTGTTATGTTCAAACAAAGAAGTGAAATAGGCAAAAGGGCTAATTAAAGAATAATTGAGCGAAACTGAATTCAAACGATTCAAAATTGAATTCAAACGAATGGATTGAGTTGAATTGAATTGGAAACGGGTGAACAGGTGTTAAACAGATATGGGATGGAGTATATGAAGATTTTTATTTATGTGCTCGACAAAAAGGTACATGTTTAATTCATATATGAGATTTTATGCGCCGTATCGGCAAGCCGCTTGGCTTTTTCTTTTTCTTTTCGATTGGAGAAGACACCGGGAAGCTATTTGAAATTTCCCGATGCTCCCGATACAGGGGAGGTTATGGCGAATTTTTCCGGGAATTTAAGAAGTTAGAATATTTTTTAAAGATATTTTGATAGTTAGAAATCATTGTATCGACGTATAGAATTCGATAGGTAAGTGAATATAAAAATCGAATATTGTAAACAAAAAGAGAAACCTATAAATTTGAAATAGAAAGCGAACCATATACATGTTTTAAAAATGAATAATTGGATTGTATAGTGTGTTTATTCGAGGTAAGTGGTTTCACCGTTTTGAAGTTGAGAATGTTTTCAGTTAAGGTCTGAGAGGTAATTTTACCCCAACTTGATTGATTTCATTTTTAATGGATAAATAGCAAGATCCAGTCTCGAAGAGAAGTGTTTGAAAAAGAGTTAGTTGAATAAAATATTTTGGGTTGTTGTAACGATGTTTTACACAACATTCATTTTAAACCCAAGTGATGGAATTTTGGAAATATAACAAGTAAATATTTCCTGAGTATAATTAAAATAGTCGGGATAGAGATAAGTGATTGGAATTGTTTCCAATTGCAAATAGAGATATTTTCTAATATATAGAAAATAAAAGAAGTTGATATTTGGAAACGTTTTCCAAATGACATAAGAGGCCGAGATGATTATTGAAAATATTTGGTTAACAAATATTGATAAGGAAATGGAGAAGAGATTTAATTAATGAAATATTAATTAAAGAGCCCAGTGATTTGTTTGATATGTTGATTGAACACTTGTTTTTATTCGATAGTTAAATCACAGACTATCGAAGTTTTGACCATCGTTGTCAATATGGAGAGACCGGTTGGATTATTATCCGAAGAACCACTCCGTATCGGCATAAGCGTTGCGAACCAAGTATGCTGAATATATTGAAGACGGAGTAAAGTGCAAGGGCTTTTCTATTAAATAGAAATAGTGCCTTCGGTTTCGTTCAATCCCAGAACGAACGTAAATGGACGAATGTCTGACAAAGTATTTCCAATGATCAAATGGGTTGGTCTGTATAAATATATATGGTTGCAATGGATTTATCCCTTAGCATAATATCCAGAATATTTGTGCAAACTCAACTAGTGATTAACGGATCTGACAATGTGGCATTCAAAGTGATTGTGCTATCAATGAATGGTAAGTATTCGTAGCCTCAGGCCTCAACAACCGGGAAAGGACAAAAATCGGGCAGGCAACATGGCTATGTGGGTCGCACCCATTAGGATGTATAATCACCTATCTAGAGGTTCATTTAATTTCTTATTCTATTCGATGCTGTCCCAGTCGGGAGACGGTTGCTGATCCCAACCGTTGGTGATATACATTCGATACACTCAAGCGAAATGAGTGGTCGGTCATGTGTGGGCCGGGTTACAAGATGTTCTTGTTGAACCCAGTGTATTCCTCTCTAGAGATACACTAGCGGAAGGTGGTTCCATACCTTGTCATGTTGGAAATCCAATCTCCAATAAGCGCCATGCGGTTTTTGATTTTATAATATATATGTGGAGCATGAGATGCAAGCGTTCTGCTATTTGGTTATTTATTTGATGTAGACATTATTATAATATCATTGGATTTGATATCAAAATGTTTTGGGTTATAGTAAGGTAAAAACCGTCCGTGTTTATGTGTGGGCTGGTCTTACTATTATCTTTTCTTTGAAAGGATTTTTTAAAGTTAAACAAATGGTTGGAGTTTACTCACACCAGTCCCATGACTGACCCAGAGTTTATTTTGTTTTGTTTTTCCTAAACTCTTGGGTGCCCAAATTTGTACGGGCAGTCAAGTAGTCGGGATTTCACAGATTCATTTGAAGAAGCTGGAAGCAGGAGGCTTCACCGGTTAGCTATAGGCTATCATATATTCCGTTGTGGACCTTGTTTGTATCTGGAAACAGGTGTTTATAACTGTTCCAGAAATGACTGTTGTGCTCTGATGATGGTAGGTATATAAAGTTACTGATTTGTATTTCAAAAGTTATGTTATATAATATATTTTATTCGTTCCGCTGTGAGTTGTGATCTTCGTTTTCTTCTATTCTAATATTTCTTCCTCCCTATTTCTCATCTTCTAACTTCTTTCTATTAATGGTTCGTATTTCTGTGTTATTTGGGTTGGACGTGTGGTGTATTTAGTCAACTCAGATAGCTCGGATTTGCGGGTCGTTTCATACATGGAAAGAAACATACGAGTTGAGTAACCTATAAATGCGATATATTAGGTTGACATGAACCATTACACGACTTTTGAGTAAGGGTCATTCATGGTTAACACATGATACGGTGGGGATACTAGTATGGTAGGTGCAGAGCTAAAAATACAGGATAGATACCATGGGACGTTATACGTGATAGATATCTTGGGGATATTATACTTGATAGGAACCTGACGATGGGATACCTTGTTTTATCTTGACATCGTAATTTATCATGACACCTTAGTTTATCTGAGTTCAGTAGTTCACCCTGTTATTTTGATTTAGCTTATCTATCTTGTCATCATGCGTATGTTCATCTCAGTTTCTCATGTCAGTTAACTTTACTAGTTTTTTTGCTGATAGTAGATAGGGCTTACTCAGACTTTTTGACTGACCCGTTTTGTTTCGCTTCTTGTCTTCCGTTCCCCCCCAGGTTACAGGGAGGAAGTACTGTTGTTTAATTCGGACTTCTTCTGCTTGAAGGTCATCATGGATGGCTTGGACTTTTCTTAGCTATGGCTACTTTACTGTTTTACTTGGGGAATAATTTTCGAAAATGTCTTTATGCTTCTTTACTATTGCAAGACAGGTTTTGATGTACTCTGATGTAAAAGGCTTTAGACCTTATTTATGCATGTTATGAAAGTTTGATTTTACTTCCGCTATTTTATATGTTCTGTCTTGTGATATTTCTGTGCATGTTTACCAATAATGCCCCTCTAAAGCTAGTGCATTCCTTTGCGAGTGACCCTAGCGGAGGCGGGGTGTTACACGTGGTATCAGAGCAGAAGGTTACCAGACTGGGCAAAAGTTTTTAAAGACCTTCTGAAAACTATTTGAAAATCGTTTACAAAGAAGCATTTTCAAGAAAATTTTCTTTTAAAAGAAAAAGGCTATTCCCCAAAGGCCATTAGCACTATCCTTGTTTCCTTAATTGAATCTCTTTTCCTTTCTTTCCTCCATCTGTAGTCACAGTGGTTTTAACTGCGACTAGTCTTTTCTATCTACGAAAGTGCTTTCCATACGATGGAGGTGGTTTTCGAGAGACCAGTGGCCGCGTTATAAGAAAGGATAGTGAGAAAGAGGATAAAGGATACGAGCTTAAGGATGAGCAACTTGTTGGTATGGCTTAGTCCTCAAAGGAGGGAGAATGATGAACAATGAAACCCATGACGAGAGAGTACATTTGGCATGGTAAAACGGGGCGGATAGTTAAGTATTATGGGACAAGGACAAGATCATCGAGAGGGCAATAGTATGCTCTCATTTCTAGGGTACCTCGGAAGGAGGGTAACGATCTTGTTAAAGGTTTAGCTTTTCTTCTCTATCATCCCGTTAGGACTTCGTTTTTCGTATCATTTAAGTCTGCTTCGATAGTTGAGTCTCTGCACCTTAAGTACTAGCGTAATAGAGAATCCTATTTTTGTCTCAAAGTCCCATTGGAGAATCAATCCATTTATACATGACTTGTTTGGATTTGAGAATGTCTATGCCAAGTGTTGAGTTTGGAAATAATGCTTATGTTTATAAGCTATGGATGGATTCTAGGGATGAAGTGGTTATCCAGTAGGGGGTGTCACTCTCGGTTTTGATAGGAGGGTAGTTAGACCGTTTGACTAGCCTTGGTAATACCCTCGAAGTATCGTGTAACCTTTCTGAGGTTCTGTCATGACTAGTTACTTAGAATCCCTTGATGCCTTTATTGGAAATTTGAAGCCCGATCGAGTGGTGTTCGCCGATAAGATGGATGGTTTACTTCATTTATGCATGGGTTATAGAGATCACCCTAGTAAGTGCGCTTGATAACCTGGTTGACATCTGTTTACTTTCAAGAGAAAGTTCTTCTACATGGAATACCTTATAGCATATAAACGAGATCCAAGATTCACTAGTGAATTTTGGAAAGCTTGCATGAGATCATGAGTACGCAGTCATGTTTGCGCCAAGTATTCTAGAAAAAGAATAAGTGCAGGTGGAACGAGAGGCGACAAAGAAATGAGTTCCAGCTCATGTTATGGAAACAGGAAATAAGAAGCTACGAAATCGCGAAGTTAAAAGACGGTCAAGGCACAATGGAATTAAGCTCAAGGAAATACGACTTTGATGGTCAAAGACTAGATACGCGCATGATATCTCTTTTTGGGAGTATATCCTTGATCCCTGTTTTTTGTAGAGCTTACTTGTAGGCTATCTTTTGTGGACATCCTCTCGGTCCTATTTTCTGTTACAAACCCCGTAAGGAGTTTGTCTTGTTTATCTTCTCGACCCTGTTTCAGGGAATCCTAGGTAGAACCTATGGATGTAAACATGTATTTGAAACATGTTATGATTGATATAGTTGCAAGTGGTTGCTCGTGGATGCGCGAATACACATTAGATACTAGCTCGACTCGGTCACATTTCATATTGCATATGCACGAGTATTTATACTTGTTTATGGATGAAATCGAATGTATTATCATGCGGTTGTTGCATATGAATGAATGATTGTGCACGCATATAGTATCTATATGACTAGGACTATTTGCATACATGTTGGATTCATGGCACTATACATATTTTGCATTAGAAAGATTATTCAGGCCTGATCATTAGCATTAGCTAAGGAACATGTACACACACGTTTTGCATATATTCATACAGCATTAGAAATCATCTAAGGACAATGGTTGCTTGTGGATGATGTTTTGAGTAGATGAATGATGGATGGTAGGATATGTTCTTCCTAACTTGGAGATTTCGGGGACGAAATCCTAAAAGGTGGGGAGAATGTGACAACCCGTATTTCGATAACATGTTAAGACGAGAATCAAGGCAGAATTTAATTTTAAATTCTGAATCAAGTAAAACGGGCTTTGCCATTGCGTTCGTCTCGGAAAAATACGCGAAATAGATTCCGAGTTTTCGAGAATCGGAGTCCGTATGACCAAGTTATGGTCCGACGAAGTTTTCAGAAAATTCATGTTCAAAAACGAGTTCTAATTTCGAAAATTTGGCCTAGAAGGCTAGGCGGGAAAATTCCCGCCAGCCACCCCAAGTCGACAGGGCTGTCGACTTGGGAGTCGACATGGCATGACCCAAGTCGACAGCCCTGTCGACTTGGGTGTCGACTTATGGTGGCCGGGCAGTTTTGCCTGGTGCACCTGTTTTCTGTTTTGGCTAGGTTTTTGGGCCTGGTTCGAAATCTGATGGTTCAGGTTGATCCTAGGGTTAATCTAAGGGTCCTAACTAATCCTAATCTCTATAAATAAGCCCCTAACCCTCTCCTAAAATCCTCATTATTCATTCATGCAACTAAACTATGCCAAAATTGCTCCTCTCATGGCCTCCACTCAAAACCCTAGCCTCCATCCTCTTGCCCAAAGTTTCTATCTTCATTTCTATGAGAGGTTTCATGATCATGTGAGTGTTAGAGAGTCTCTATGTTAGTATGAGAGCTTCTCAAGTTGATTTCAAGGCTAAAGCTTTGATCTTTGTTCATCAAGATGGGGTTTTTATTGATTTGGAGCTTTCATCTTTGGGTTTTTGGATGATGGCATGCATAGGCTTTGTCTCAATCTTTAATTTAATCGATTTGTGCCTTCATAGCAATGTAAGCCCTTTTCCTACTCTTAGATATTAACTATGAAGTTAAATGTTCATGTTGCAAGTTTGGGTTTGATCATTGAGTATAATACATGCTATCATGTCATGCAAGTTTATGAAGTCTTCATCTTGATCTTGTGGTCATAAAGCTTTGGGCTTTATGTTGAATGTTGCATTTTGGCAACATGAGAACTATCATACCCCTTATGATAGCTTGCATGTAATGTCATATGCGAACTTCTAGCCATCTTTCTAAGTCATTTATCACAATGATTCGCTTATTTGCCAAGTTTGGGTTTATGCATGTTTTTGAGGCTTAAGAATGTAACATGCAAGTTAATGAACACATTTGTGCCTCATTTGCCACCATGATTAACTTGTGGCTTAATATCCATTTTTATCATGCCTTTGCCAAGTCTCTTCTTTTAATCCATTACGTTGTTGCGAACGTATATGCGAGTTTAAAAGCGTTGGGTTATGTTATGGGTAATTTCTAATGACATGAAAATATAACTTAAAAACATGACTTGAAATATAACATGGAAGTTGACATGTAAGTATGCTTGAAAATATGAAATTGGGAATTTACCTATTAAGTTAGGTCTACCCATACTATGGAATTGGGAATTTACCTATTGAGTTAGGTCTACCCATATTCTTAAGAAAACTTGAATATGAACATGACACTAGACTAAACATGAAAGTGACCAACTCGAGGTTGGGTTGAGTTTGCAACATAAAGCTACCCGGAACCGACCGGCCTAACTAGTAGTTGCAAACAATAGGACCCAATGTGAGAAGTTGGTCATGTTGTGCTTGAACCCAAGGTTAGACCAAGTTGTGGTGTAAAGCTACCCGGAACCGACCGGCTTAACTAGTAACCACAACAAAGTCTAATGTGAGAGGTTGAGGTGCATTAAGTAATTAATGCCACATGATAAGGTTAAGTAAGTTTCCTTAATGACACTTAACCGTATAATACAGTTAATGGATGGGGTTAAGTTAACTTAGACTTAACTAATCTAAACAGGGAAATCGGATGGGGTTAAGTTAGCCTAGACTTAATTAATCCAACTTGGTAGTTTAAGGGGGTTAAGTTAAGCACTTAACTAATCTAACACGATGATTTGATGTGGTTAAGTGACCTATACTTAACCAATCTAACTCGTTAATTTGATGTGGTTAAGTTAACCAATACTTAACCAATGTAACGTGAAAACATGATAAGGCTAAGTCACGAATCGCTTGAATACACCTGACCGATTTGACTAAGTAAATTGATAGGGTCAAGTTAATATATACTTAACCAATCTAGAATGATAATTGGACGAGGTTAAGTCGTGAATTGCTTAATATACTTAACCAACTTGACACATGGTTTGTAGGGTTAAGTCTTGAACTTGGATACTTAGCCAATTTTGACATGATTTGTAGACGGATTAAGTCATGAACTTAAGTGACACTTAATCCATTATATAAACCCTAGTTCAGAGAATTAGGTGGATAACCGTAATTAACAAGAATAACGGGAATAAGCTAAGTGGTAAACCTTAGTTGGAGAATAGCTAAGTAATAATTCTTAGTCAAGGAATTTTGGACCAGTTCATAGATTGGACGAATAACCCGATACGGTAGGTCATCGTTTAAGCACACGAGTAGGAGCAAGTTATCTGATTTAGATAAAGGCTCCAGCGAACTGGGTAACGAAGCAGCGGCTTCGGGGAACGTGAGGATATTCTTGGTATCCCTCTGTGAGCTGCCAGGTGATCGCACTAGGCTCATGAGAGGTTAAGGTCTGCGTTAGAAGAACCAAGAGTATGCCTTGGTTGCTATACGAGCGACCTAAAGACGGGGATGGATAGGGGATAGTCGACGATACACGGTAGTGCCCTAGATAGCATTTCGTCAGGCTACCTACCATCTTTGGTCAAGCGTGTACGTACGGAAAGGCAGAGAACACCCAAAATACCATAATTGCTATCTAATTATGGTTGCGGTAAGGCTAGGATGTGGGTTGGCCAGTAGTGTGTTCTCATACAGGATTTATCCTGTCTTGTCTTTCACTAGTTGAGGGAGTGGTCTCATGAGACCATAGCCACGTATAGGAAAAACATACCTTAACATCTGCATCGGCAGATAAATCGAAAGCTCCCGACCGAGTCCTGTATTTCTTGATCTGCCCTGTGACAGGACTCGGATGGCACGATGTGATACATGTGCATACAGTCATGGAAAAACGATTCACGATGAATGCGTGGGAAAAAGGGCACGGTTGACGGTTAGCGTAATTCCTAGTGGCCCTGGGTGGTTGAACCCAAACCGAAATACGAAAACGTGCAATAGGTAAGCATAATCACTAGTGGTCCTAGGTGGCATAAGTCCTAGTTGCACAAACGATGATTCATGTTGGGAAAGCCTAGCTAGGTCTAGGGTAACAGTCCAAACGAGCTTAAGGATCATGGAATTACATTGGAGTAGTATAGAACCTCATGGGAAAGCCCGTACGGTCTATGGCAAGGAACTGAACATTTACATGGAAAGAAACATACGAGTTGAGTAACCTATAAATGCGATATATTAGGTTGACATGAACCATTACACGACTTTTGAGTAAGGGTCATTCATGGTTAACACATGATACGGTGGGGATACTAGTATGGTAGGTGCAGAGCTAAAAATACAGGATAGATACCATGGGACGTTATACGTGATAGATATCTTGGGGATATTATACTTGATAGGAACCTGACGATGGGATACCTTGTTTTATCTTGACATCGTAATTTATCATGACACCTTAGTTTATCTGAGTTCAGTAGTTCACCCTGTTATTTTGATTTAGCTTATCTATCTTGTCATCATGCGTATGTTCATCTCAGTTTCTCATGTCAGTTAACTTTACTAGTTTTTATGCTGATAGTAGATAGGGCTTACTCAGACTTTTTGACTGACCCGTTTTGTTTCGCTTCTTGTCTTCCGTTCCCTCCCAGGTTACAGGGAGGAAGTACTGTTGTTTAATTCGGACTTCTTCTGCTTGAAGGTCATCATGGATGGCTTGGACTTTTCTTGGCTATGGCTACTTTATTGTTTTACTTGGGGAATAATTTTCGAAAATGTCTTTATGCTTCTTTACTATTGCAAGACAGGTTTTGATGTACTCTGATGTAAAAGGCTTTAGACCTTATTTATGCATGTTATGAAAGTTTGATTTTACTTCCGCTATTTTATATGTTCTGTCTTGTGATATTTCTGTGCATGTTTACCAATAATGCCCCTCTAAAGCTAGTGCATTCCTTTGCGAGTGACCCTAGCGGAGGCGGGGTGTTACATATACACTATGGTCTATATGTATATATGCACTTATACATGTTATTCGATCAGACTTAGTACTAATATTTATTGGGTCACCCTGGATCTGATTTGAAGATATTCACAATATGTTGCGAACAAGCTACAATGAAAATGAATCTGAGATTGTTTCATGGAAAAGAAAATTTTGGTTAGGTTTTTTGTTTGTAATCTGAATTAATATTTGATATTAATTTGGAAATATGTATTTAAAAGTTCCTGTTATGACAGTTTAATACATATGATATAATTTGGGATATGATTCCATGGGTTAATATTGTATTAATCTTATTTTAGTTTTGCTAATCAATAATATGGCAGAATGGCGGTAATCTGAGTTACCTTAAAAATCTAGAACTTGTTTTTCGAATTATGATTAACAAAATTTGTTTTGTTATTCTAAAAATAATATGAATTGATATAAGATATCCATTCAGTAATGCAAATCAGAATTGCCAATTCTTATTTGTTGATCCCTGTAATAAGAATTGTTTGATAGAATATATATATGAATCATTGAGTATGTCTATACATACAACTCTTACTTTTCTGATTCATCAATTCTGTTTTGATTTGATCAATCAAAGTTAAAACCCTATTATGATTTGGCCCTCTATGAACATCCTATAATATGATTCTATTGGCATAATTGCATTAGATGTAATCTTCATTCACAACTAAATTAAAGTTGTTTGATTTGTGATAATCTGTTTTGAACAATTTTGATAGGCATTCAAATTGGTTTAATGAATGCAAATAGAACTAAATATATATATATATATGTATGTATGTATGTATGTATGTATATATGTATATATGTATATTATGTTAACTGCAGTAAGCATTGTCTGTCAGTTTTATAATGTTTGCAAGAATGATTTACGAAATCAAGATATTGATCTTGTCAACAAACTAGTAATTATTAAAATGTTGAATTACCAGTTATATTCCTGCAAATGTATTATTGAAGTTACATATATATATATATATATATATATATATATATAGTGTCAATTTAGACTTCCTGATTTTATATGTATGCAGTAATAATATAAAAGGATGTTTTGAACAATCATTATTTGAAACTGCAAATGGGTTTATCGTAAGCCTGAACACAAATTAGTTTTATTGATTTGCAGTAACAACTACTTACATAGGTTTGACCTTAATGGCATATATATTATAAGATGCAAACTATCACTGCATTCAAAATGTTATTAAACTGGAATAAGCATAAAGATGCTAGTATGACTGAATCACAGTGCATATTGATGTACAATTATGGGCGCAAAGAGTTTGCAAGTTCCAAAAGCAAATTTTGGATGCAAAAGTTTGCAGATTTGTGCAACTAGGATTATGGTATATAGTGTTAATCTAAGTTAATACAGTATTCTAATTTTGGATGAATATGCCAAAGCAACAAGTAGGACTTGATGATGTTTCATTCTTATCATATACTCTCAATATTTATAATGAATCAAGACATATGTAAATGTTGATTTACATATATATATATATATATATATATATATATATATATATATATTAGTAATCTGGATTATAAAATTACATAGAATCCATAAAGCTTAATGCTGAGTTAAAATATGGACCATCAATTTACGGTCCATTTATTTACAGCATATAGATGTTTTGTGTACATCTGATGTATATATATGCATAAGTACATTTGATGTATTTAAATTTGCATAACTCAGTTAATTGAAATTGTTTCAACAGGGAAGAAACCGTACTTGGCAGATCATTGAAATTGTTTCAGCAAAGGGATCAATTCAAAAGGGGGACAGGTTTCAGCTGTAGCTGATAATGCATTTTGTTATACTGATGGGTCAGTACAACACTATTAACAAAATGATATGTATGTATTTATACATATGTATAAGGCTGAAAGAGAAATGAGTGATGTGCTATAATTTTGTTTGAATTACAAAGAATATGAAACTTGTAACATATCAGATTCACATTTGTACTTTTGCCTGTGTAAAAGGAAAGCTCATTATTTTATATTTCGATCTAAGTTATGGAACTGAATGAATATATGCTCTGGTTGTTTATATGTATATATACGGCCTAAATGATAAAAACATCTAGATATAATTATAATTGTATGATGATCTTGCAATCTGTTTTAAAATTTATGCATGTTAAGTCTTGGATTTATTCTATATTATAGGCTATCAACATGTTTTATATACTTTTGAATGTATGTGTTACATGAAACTATATGATACTCAACCTGGTAGTCATGTTAGCAAACATTTTTGAAATTGTGTGATATTATGGATGTACTACCAACTCATCACATTATTATATTATGAATATAAAATACATATATATTGATATGTGTAAATAACTGTAATACTGTATTCCACTACAAATTAAAATTCCCTTTCAAAGCAAATTTTGTTATATTTAGTCATGGTGACGTCTTCCAATAATATACTCATCACTGTCCAAATCACTGGATGTAACTAACGCCAAAGCGTTGTGCACCTTTTATTTTGGTTATATGCGATGGAGTAAAATGTGGTGCTCCAACCTATTATTGGGTCTGACTTAACTAGGCTGCATAATAGGATTATGGCCTTAGAGACAAAAGCATGAATTATTCTATATATTTGAGCAAATAAATAATACTGAACAAACTGTTCAACATGCGATCCAAGAGTTATATAGACGATATAATTGACATAAGATGTCTACCTAAAAGGTTGTATTTTGGGTTTAGCCAAAGCTTGGTCAAAGTATGACTAGATATGGATCTTGGAACACCATTATACGTATATAATGATATACATATATAAACAGAGGGATGCTAATTTGAGTGGGGGCGTATTTTAGTTTAAATTACATATTTATGTTAATATAAATTTTGATTATCAACGTTTTGTGATTAAATAAATATTAAAGAATCAATTATTATTTTATCTAATGTAGATATTAAATAATAAATAATTTGATAATTTAAATTAATCCTTAAGAAGGATATAAATTGAATTAAATCAAATTTCTTGACTGACATTAAAATTTGAGGATTGTCCTCAAACAAATTGAAACGTAATTGTTCTAATAAATATAATGGATCTAAAACAAAAGTTAAAGTATGACTTCAACTGAATAAAATATAAATGTTATAATAATCTACTTATACATTTCTAGTATTAGATACTAGATATAAATCACATAATTGTATATTGATTTAGAGAAATTGTAGAATAAGTAGAAATCTGATAAAAGACAAATGGACTTACAATTGGAAATGAAACAAATGTTGATAGATTATCCATAGTAAGTTGATTTTGTTAAATCTACTGGCTTAATTAAATAAATAAAATAATTTTTATTACGAAATTCCACTTAAAATAAATGTTATAATATATCTTGTTTAGACAAGTTTGAGTTTCATTTGTAATAAAAGAATAATTGTTATTCATTTTATTTAAATGAAATATCGTATGGAATTTCACAAATAGTTAATGATATTTGTAAATCCTTAACTATAATGTACTTGACATTAATAATGACTGGATTAAATTTAGTGATTTAAATCCAATATACCTTTAGTATTACCAGTTGGCCCAATAAACAAGAAAGTATATCAAAACTCCATAATGATGGAATTTTGAAATCAATTGATTTCGAATCATATGAAGAATACAGATCTTGTTTATTAGGCAAAATAACTGAATCACCTTTCACTTGACACAGTGAATGAGTGATAAGTATTGGGTCTCATACATAATGATGTATATGGAGCAATGGATACATAAACTAGAGGCAGATTTTATTACTTCATTATATTTACTGATGATATCAGTAGATACAGATCTGTGTATCTTATGAAACACATATCAAAATCCTTTGAAAAGTTCAAAGAATTCAAAATGAAGTAAGAAACCAATTTTGATAGAAAATAAATTCTCCCTGAAAGGATCAAAGAGAACATTTAAGCGAATTAATTGATGATTGTCTATATGGGTTTGAAATTGTTTCATAACTTACTCCATCTAGAAGACCATATTGGAATGATGTGTCTAAAAGGAGACTTCGTACCTTATAAGATAAAATACGATTAATGATAAGTCATATAGATCTTCTAATAAATTAAATTTGGAACAATTGCATTTAATCCTATTAAAACAAGTATGAAGACACCATATAAGATATGGACTAGGAAATGTCCTAGTGTGTCTAATGCGAAGATTTGGGATGCAAAGACGTTTATTAAACGTCCTTCTGATTAGATTGGATCCAAATCAAATAATCATTTTGTGGAATATCCAAAAAACCAAGTGGATATTATTTTATATATCCTCTGAGAATAAAATGTTTATTGCTCGAATTGGTATCCTTTATAAAGGAGAGCCAGTCTCTAAGATACCAATGAGAATGAAATAGAATTCGAAATGTTTCGCAAACACAAAATGCCATTGAATCTTGTATAGACAAGAAACTGAGTGGGATTGATACAATAATTCAAATGTTATTTGATAACACGTTAATTATTGCAAATAATGTTAGTTTAAAAACAAGAAATAAATACTGATTCTAAGAAAGAAAATGTTTGGATTAAAAGTTCATGATTGAACTTAATTCATTGTTGATCGAATGATATACATTGCGATAACAATATAGCTATTGCTTAGGCCTAAAACATTAAACTCATCATCAATCCAAACATATATTTTAAGAAATATAATTCTTATGTGAATTTGTTCACAGAAGAAATAAACATATCTGCAAAGTTACAAAAGTTGTAATGTTGCAGACCTACTGAATTAAACTTTGTCGCAGCAGAAGTTTAATAGTCACACTAGTTTCATAAGTATACGATGCGTAAATGATTGACTCTAGTGCAAGTGGGAGATTGTTAGAGTTTGTGCCCTAGAGGCAATTCATTTGATGAGATTGATAACACTGTTGATGTTATTATTTTTTTGGAATAAAATATTATTATATTGTATTTACTGCGTAATATAAATAATAATATAATAGTAGTCCTTAGAATAATAATACGGAATTATATAGCTCGAGTAAGACTGAATTTGAGATTATATAATTATTAAGTATTATAATTCTTAAATGTCCCTAGTCAGGTTTTATTGTTTATACAGGACAACAATAAAGCATTGAGACTAGTATATTGATTGACTGATGATCACATCTCATTGATCATTGATATACATGATATTAAAGTCAAGATATAAATACGTATTCGAGAATAACGTATTGAGCAGACCCACCGTGAGATAACTCCATGGAATATTATTAACAGTATCATGAGTTATTCTCATAGTGACAGTGATGTAATGGTCCTCAGACCTGAAATCATTATAATTTTATTCGAGGATATTTGTGTTTTGATATCATCTAAAGTTATTTCGTAACAGAGTAATGATAACGGTGATTATTGGATACATCTCGAGTCGAATGAAAATTATGAATGATCTAGATGGAATTTAACCCTACGATATATTAGTGGTGATATCCGCGGGCCTCTTGATTGAGTGAGACCGTGAAATGCATGGCCGTGCTCAAATACTGATTTGTTTTAAACAGTCTACTCATCGATTAAGAAAAACGGATTAAATTATAACGAGGATGATACGATCCATGCCTCTTGTTTAATCCTGGATATGTTGGTTAAAAGGATTATATTACATTGAGACACTTGTCACAGAAAGGTTATATCGAATCGATAATACTATTATAGCTTGGGTAACAATGATGTGTTACTAGACGCCGCTCATTGTTTATGGTCTAAATGTTATTTAAACTGTTGCCAACGCTGTGATAGCCTATAGGGTCACACATAAGAGCGTTGTAAAGGGTGAGAACTATTCTTAATAAAGGAGATCAAAATGTTGACATTTTCTTTTGGTTGAATGGTTGAACGGGTAAAATGGGTTAGCAAATTTCTCGTGATAAGATGTTATAAAGAAGGTCGGTTCCTTCAATTATTCTAGATATATATAGAATACACGAGAGAATGAAAAACCCTAACATCCCAATCACGGCTAGTAACAAATCACCTCTGCTCGATTCCGTTTGACGATTTTGAGAGCAACGCTCGTGGATTTCCTGTAGAGGCTCTACACATGTCGAGCTCATGATTCGATTCATCCACGCTTCAGCTTTGTTCAGATATGTAGCAGATCTGTTCTAATTCAAGGTCTAAAATCCATGAAGCATTGAAAGGTATGATTTTCTGTTCAATTTACTTTTAATCGCAAGATCCAGTTATAAATTGTGTTACTTTATAAGCTAGGGTATCGATTTTGATCGAATAAACCCTTCAACTATAATCCATACTTGATCCATTATTGAATCATCTTGTTAAGACCTAATAAGATAGTTAAATCCTTTGGGCATAATCCAACCCCGGAAATCCAATATGAGCATAAGCCATACTCTAGTTGCGATTGAGTTTTCTCACTATGTACTAACACGTTAATCCAACCACACCGGTTTAAGCCATACTGGAAACCTAAATCGAGTATAAACAATACTCTAAACCTCATTAAGTAGTCATGTGACATCATGACAAGATAATTAAATCCTTTAAGCATAATTCATGCTTGGAAATCCATTTTATTAAATAAAATTTATTACCAAAAAACAGTCTGATTGGCTTACCGTTGGATATAGACCACGTCTAGGAATTAAATACAAATCTTGTACATGAATGCTTTAACTTAGCCATTTATTATCGGATGATTTTGTTATGGAGCACAGAGCATGCCTAAGGATTAAATACTAATCCCTATGCATGAGTGAGTCGACGTAGTCGTCTGGAAAACCAAAACAAATAGAAATGAAAAAACATATCCTAAAAAATCCAGAAACATAGCGTGATTCAATCTAGATCAGCCAATGACAACACCACATGTGATTGGTCCTGGATCATTCCCCCTCTAGGGAGCAGTGGGTGGTTGTGCCTATGTTGGCATTAGTGGTTGATTAACATACTTGGTCAACTCTCCTTGTTTGACCCGTTCCTCGATTAAGTCCCGTAAATGCCTACACTCATTGGTGGTGGGACCATACATCTCGTGGAATAGGATTTTTTTTGTAGATTCTCGCTCATGCTGCATTGGCTTCTACCTATGAGGCTTTTAGTAAGAAATGCAATCCTTCGTATCCAAGTAGATATCGTCTAGGAAAGAATTGAGCATAGCGTATTTGGTCGAATTTGAGCTCTTTCCGTACCCAAACATCTTGATCATTCTTGGCCAGGGCTTTTCTTTTGCCTTTTATCCTTATGAGTAGAATAGTCCTTCGTCGTATTAACTTCGAGAACATCCTTCCTGATATTAGCATCTTCCTCATGTAGAAATTTTTCTGCTTCAAAGTAGAATTTGCCAAGATCCCTTGGCGGATCCCATTGTTGAGAAATTTTGAAATCCAACTTATCCAAGATGTCGGATATAGCTGCTATTAACACTATAGATGGTTCTGGTCGGTTCACCAATACCACTTTTGCATTAAAGCTTTCTTGAAATAAGCGCAGAGTTTCTCCAGACCAATGCTTCATAACAGTAAGTGTCAAGATATTTCTAGGTCAAGTGATATGGAACTTAAACTGCTCGATAAACCTTGCGACCAATACATTCCAGATGCTGATTGATTCAGTTTCTAGCTGACAAAACCATATAACAGTAATGTTAGTCAAGTACACAGGGAAGTATTTAGTCATGACGTTGTCTGAAGCTGAAAGTACTTCCATATGACGCATGCAGCGCATCAAGTGTACGGTAGGATCCTTCCTACCGTCATAAGCCTCTAAAGCTAGTAATTTAAAGTCAGGTGGGTTACTAGAATTACGAATTTCCTAAGTGGTTGGGATGTAATTAACGCTATCCATATCCTCTTGAGATGCTTCTCCTGTAAATTTTCGAATCATGTCAGTGATCTGATTTCCACCTCCTAGCAATTGCTGCCAATCGTCCAATCCAGCGCTAATTCCCCCAACATAAAGTCCTGTAGAGGGTGGAAGCATATTCAAAGCTCCTAAACTCGGGTCGGTGTTGCCCCTAGCCTCCAGTTCGACATGGTTGAAACGGGTCGGGTCATTATTACTGATCCGAGCTCCTGCAGCTTTTGTGCCACTCCTATCTAGAGTGATGTGAGTTTGAGCTGGTCCAACATTTTCTATGTTCCAATCCAGATTGTCACGAGTTGAAGTGTTGTGATGTTTCTCATTGTGTATGAGGCGTTTTCCTTCTGCAGAGGTCAGGTGAGCATTGACTCTTGCCCGAACCAAGCCTTCTCCTAAGCCAATTTGTTGTGTATCCCCAGAGGAACTGCTGTCATGCTCGGTTCAATATGTGTTCCTGGTCGAACCGAGGTTGATGAAAATCTAGGTTGTGGAAAATTTCTTGAGTGCATAAGGGATGCAGTTCTGGTTTCTGCTCCCGTGACTAAACCCTGACCTCTTGGTTGTATGGATCCTTCGAGTCTCGCAAAGAAGTTGTTCATCATCTCTTATTGTTTGTGGAAAAGCTCATCCTACCGCTCTATTTGCGTCCTTAACTTAGCCAATATGCCATCCATCTTTTTTCTAGTCAAGTAGAAGGAAGGATCTCCATGAGAGAAAGCATCTTGACTTTCCTCGTTCTTAGCACTTGCATTTCCAGTAGTTTCAGTACAGGAGAATGTTCCATCCTTCTTCCATTTCACCATCATTTTATCTAAAAGCTAGCAATCCAATTTCCTCAACAAATCCAAAGGCTATTGTGTGGCCCTCTTCCTGGCATGCCAAAGTGTTGACGGTAAAAATGGTTCGCTTGATGATCAACCCCCAAAGTGCACAATCCGTACACAAATCACAAATAATTCAATCACAGAATAACAAAAAACATTAAAAACAGAGGAAAATTCAAGATTTTTATAGTGGTTCGGCATATCCTACGTCCACATTATAATCTATTATTTATACTATCAAATTACAAGATACACTTGTTTCCTTATGTAAGAAAAGTAGAGACAAGAAGTGGTTTTGCCAAACATTAAGTCCTTGTGATGGTAATAGAGTAAGGCCTTCTAATAGTGAAAAATCCTTGCGTAGGAAGAGTTAGAGAAACAACCAATCAATAGTCCCCTTTTTTGAGTCCAAAACAGATGTATTTAAAGGCAATGACCACTCCAGGTCGGTATGCCACGTGATGGTCTTCCCGACTTGGTAGGCAAAGTGAACCACATCTTTAGCTTGTGGGAGATACCCTCTCTGGCTCATCGTGGAACATGTGTAGTTCGATCTAGGAAAGTAGGAGATAATATAAGTAGTGGTTGACCTCGTTTATAGCCCATAGAACAGGTCAACATATTGCTCCAGGGTCCGAGTCGGTAAGACCCCGATCGGTATAGTCGACCCAGGGGTATTCAAATGGGGAAATGACTCCTCCCAGCCAATCTATCTGATTAGAGATGCATCGATCGGATGCCATACCTCCTAGCTTTATCCAAGCTAAGATAAATATGTTTAAACCAAACCTTGTGAGCGATATAGTGTAACATTTATACCGAGCCGAATGTGCCGACCCGAACCTCTTCGATCCGAAGTGCAGTGCGGTGTTTAGGTGGATCGAGCCGACCTATTCGACTCGAAACCTAAACATGCTAAATCAACATCTTTGCGCCATTTTTCTACTACCATCCAATAACTCCAAGCTTACTTAAGCTTATACTCAAATCTTGAGTACTTCGAATGCTAGAAATACGTAATGTGATTGCCTTGCTAAAAGGTGGGTCAACAGATGCGTTGATGTGTTGGATGGTAGGGTTTGGATGAAAAATTGGTTGCTTCAAACTTATATTCGTAGTGTGAGGGTTGTGAATGTAAAATATTTTCAAAAGTGTGCATTCATATAGAACTGGCAGTATATTTTAGGATGGTTGCATCATGTTTTCAAAAGTATTTTTAAAATGAAATGCATGCATATAGGAGGATCTGACTTAAAATCATTATACATGTATATTTTATGGCTGCAACCCATTATGTACACTATGCACATGCACACGTTGGTTGCAAAATTGGATATACACTAATTGGTTGTGTAGTTTAGGATAATTAGGCGCCAGCACCATGACTTAGTCATTGGTAAATTTTTAGGATGAAATTTCTTTTAAGGAGGGAAGAATGTAAAAACCCGGAATTTTAACAATAATTAATTTAATTATTTAATTAGATTCTAAAAAATGGAATTTTCACACACAAAGGAATTTGACACGAAACTTGCACGATTGCGTTCATGATGGAATTTTGGCCAACTTCATGTGTGGAATTTCGCGAACGGAGTCCGTATTAAAATGTTACGGACAAAATACGAAAACGAATGGAAAATAAATCAAATGAAATACATAGTGTATATAGTGACAAATCTTCCCTTGCAATTTCACTGCCAGGTCTACCAAGCGGTCGACCACTCTATCAACCACTTGGTCGATACATGCAGTGTGGCTGCTAGGGTTTGTTTATGTAATTTATTATATTAACGGACTAATCTTTATAAAATTAAATCTAATTGTCCAGGGTTATTTCTACGCTTATAAATAAAGGGATAGACCCCCATTATTTTGCTAATATTTTCTGGAGGCAGCATCGAAGCTCTGCCATTTTCAATTCTCCAATCTCTTCTAAAATTCTAAATTATAAGTCTATTCAAATAATTTGAAAGGCAAGTAAGATTTTATTAACACTACAAAAATGACATTATTACAAAAATTCAAACTATACAATAGCTATACAAATAAATCACTCAACAATACAGTGATGAGAAAAAAAAATACACTAATACATAGAGAACCCAGAAAAAACTCATCACGGTAAGTCTGAAAAAAACTCAAACATATGAACTGCATCAACTGGCAAAACCACCTCTTTGAAACTTGTAATAACCCGAAAATCTGGGCCAGTTTAAAATTTTTATTTTGGCAATTTTAGCGAATTTTGATTATTTAAAATGAATTATTTTAAATAATATCGACGAGAAATTTATTTTGAATATAATTCGAACGTATATATTATACGCGTCGTCGTTAGAATATAAATATTTATATATAATTATAAATAGAATTAAAAATGGCGCGGTAGTTCGATAATTCGATTTCAAACTTCAATTGAATGTACCGGGTGCAAAACAATCCGGATTTTAGTGAAACCAAAAACATTATGATCTAATTGGTAATATCTTTCCAACGAATCCGACCAATCGAAAGTTCGTAGCGGGAATCAAAAGATATGTCCAGTTGAAAATTCTGAATAGTCGCTATGGAATTCAAGCCCTTAAAAATGGACATTTTGCAAACGACCTCGGATTTCGACGAAACCACTTTTGTTGGATCCGCAGTGTAAAGTTATTGCTAGATTTCAAATTTCATAATTTTTCGAATCAATATGTGAGCGTGGCAAAGGAAAACGCGTTTGACCAGTTTTAGTTGATTTTAATCGACTGGAAAATGGCCATTTTTCCAACGGTCTCAGAATTCGACGAAACTAGTTTTGTTAGGACCGTATCGTCAATACGAAGCTAGAAAATATTTTTCGGGAATTTTTCTAGTTAGTATGTGACCCCGGTAATTCGAAATGTACGTTTAAAATTCAATAAAGTGATTTAAATGTAATTTTAACGGAAACTGATCGAAACGATCAAATCAGCTTACGATACATATCCCATTGTGTTCGGAATGGGGGTAAAACGCTATGGACGACAGGCGGTAGGCCTCGTTTCGAGGTCGTATGTAAAAGTCAACCTTTTTGCAAAATTAAATAATTAAATAATAAAAAAATATATAATCCTCCTACTTTTATCAGCCGACCCCCCCCTTCTTCCAAAATCATTTCTGAATGAAAAAAAAAAATTGAAATCGAAATCGCGCCGCCCCCCCCCCTCACTCTGACGGCCGCGCCACCACCCCCACCCTCTCTCTTCTCTTCCGCTCCTCCACCCACCTCCTGCAGGACCGTCGGAAACCCCAAAGCCCCCCCCCTAAAGTCTCGACGCCGCCACCAACCTCCTGACCCCGACCAAGCAGAGCCAACCGACCACCTCCGAACCCATGCCGCTCTCCTCAGCCTCCAACCCCGATTTTAGGCCCTCCTCCGATTAAAAATTGAATTTTTACCGCTTTCCACTTTGCGTTTAAACCCCGACCTCGCAGGCGAGCTGTTGCGCCATAATGAAGCCACCTTCTCGTTGAAAAGAATGTGAGTTTTTGTTTATTGATTTATTTTTGTTTTAAACTCAGTTTTTAAATTATAAAAGGCATAGAAAATAAAAGAAGATTTTTATGTAAGTAAATACAAAAAGATTCAGTTTTATTTTGTATGAATTGGTAAGAAGAAGATAAGATTTAGTAAATTGAAAAATGAATGATTTTTATATGAGGTAAGGGTAGAAAAGATTTTATTCAGTTAAAGATAGGATTTTTATATTGTAGAAGGTGTAAAAAAAATATGATTTTTATATTTTTAAAGGTTAAAAATATAATCTTTACTATATAGAAATATTAAAAATATGATTTTTATATTTTTAAAGTATTAAAAATATAATCTTTATAGGATAGAGAATATAAAAATATCATCTTTGTATATGTAGCGAAATAAAAATCTGATTTTTATTTTATATACATTGAAATAAAGTGGTGATTTTCATAACGATGAAATCTATATTTTTATAAGGGTGAAATCTTTAAATTTGAAAAGGCGAAATCTTTATATGGAAAATAGCGTGATAAAAATATAATTTTTATCTTTGAACAACGAAGTAAAAATATAATTTTTATCTATGAACTTCGAAGTAAAATATTGAACTTCGAAGTGAAAATTCGATTTTTATACATTGAATAGCATAGTAAAAAATTCGATTTTTAAATATATGAAGAGATTATAAAAATATGATTTTTAAATTGAAAGTGAATAAATAAAAATGTGATTTTTATTTTAAAGACATCGAAATATAAAAATGTGTGATTTTTATATATATAGTGACTACGGGCACAAGAAGATGATAAAAAGGCGAGAAGAAGAGTCAAGATGATTGGATAGCTATCGGTGAGAATTCTCACTCTTCAATTTTATTTCTAGTTATATATATATACTAGGATGCAGACGGTGCTTAGTAGCACCCGACATAATCGTCCACAGACCATGGACTTGTTTGTTTGGTTGCATAGATTAGTTATATGATTTGATTTGAATTTGGTTGTTTGGTGATTTTGATTGATGTGTGAATGGCGTGGGCCTTCACTAGACCGGGGATAAGGCTAGGCCTCGTCCCGTTTCTAGTATAGTGCCGTTATGCCGCCGAAATTTTCTAAAATATGTTAGAAAAATAAAAATATCATTTTTATTGAATAAATGAACTGAATAGAAATTCATATGTTAAAATAAAACGTTTTATCGTTAAAAATATAAATTTTAACGTGAAGTGAATAAAATAAAATAAAATATTCATTTACAAACCGGACGGTTTGTTTATGTACACCTATTTGACTGATATTGATTGGGTCGATAAATTTTACACATCGCCCAGCTGCACGAATAAAATCTGTGTTTGATTGTTTGAAACCCCACACGGGTGTTGGGATGAAATTTGAAGTTCACTCATCCTGACTGATTAAATATGTCGATCGATTGATTGACAGGCTGTTATAAGCGTTAGATATCTATATTTGATGCTTATACAGTGTAGTGCACTTTGGTTGATGGTTGATGGTTGATTATTTTTCAATGCTATTATATACATGTGATGTATGAAAATCCATATAATTAACATTATATGGTGATTGATTGGGCCTCATTCCAATTTGAAAAATAAACAATATTATAAAATAAAGGTTCATGTGTTGACTGTACTCATCCGTTGAGATTAGTCATGTGTTGAACGAAATATTTTAATAATAAAATTTACTTCTTTAACAATATTATAAAATAAAGGTTCATGTGTTGACTGTACTCATCCGTTGAGATTAGTCATGTGTTGAACGAAATATTTTAATAATAAAATTTACTTCTTTAACAATATTATAAAATAAGGGTTCATGTGTTGACTGTACTCATCTGTTGAGATTAGTCATGTGTTGAACGAAATATTTTAATAGTAAAAATATTTGAAAACGTAATATTTGAAAACGTAATATTTGGAAACGAAATATTTGAAATAGAAATGTTTGAAAAGGAAATATTTGAAATAGAAGTATATGAAGCCGTGTTGATTAGATTGACGCCATTTTGACGTGAACGATATTTATATCGATTTTATTCATTTTAAAATGAATATCGAAAAGTGATTTCGAAATCGCACGTTTTGAAATGAAATTTGAATTAAATGAAATATAAAACGAATTTGATTTCAATTGAATATATAATGCATTTGATTCAAACAGAAAACGGAAATGAATTGAATATATAACGATTTCGAAATGAATCGAATATATAACGATTTCGAAATGAATTGAATATATAACGATTTCGAAATGAATCGAATATATAACGATTTCGAAATGAATTGAATATATAACGATTTCGAAATGAATCGAATATATATAGGATTTCGAAATGAATCGAATATATAACGATTTCGAAATGAATTGAATATATAACGATTTCGAAATGAATTGAATATATAACGAGTTCGATTTGAATTGAATATAAAACAATTTCGAATTGAATGGAATAGAAAACCAATTTGGTTTCAATTGAATATATAATATATTTGACTCAAATAGAAAACGAAACGAATTTGATTTGAATAGAAAATGAATTTGAATCGAATACAAAACCAATTTGAATTGAATTGAAAACGAATTCAAATTGAATTGAAAACGAATTGAAATGAATTCAAATTTAATTGAAATTTGAATTGAATAGAAATGAATTTTAAAACGAATTTATAAAGAAGAATTCCATTTTGATCTGAGTTGAAATGGAAGTTGAAATTGCTTTTGAAACGAATTTAAAACTATTTTTAAAATTCGTTTTTAATTAGTAATCGATGAAATATATATTATGTATATTATATATATAATATAATGGCCTGAATAGAACGCGCCGCGCCGCGGTAGTTCGTGAATTTCGACCATTTATTTCAAACGGACATTACGGGAGATCCGACCGTCGGATTCGCCTAAAACCGGAACCGTTGGGTTCGTATCGAAAAGAGCTTTCTAACGAATATTAGAAAT
Source organism: Allium sativum (assembly GCA_030737875.1). Taxonomy (NCBI): domain Eukaryota; kingdom Viridiplantae; phylum Streptophyta; class Magnoliopsida; order Asparagales; family Amaryllidaceae; genus Allium; species Allium sativum. The sequence goes on along the minus strand of CM060925.1, from coordinate 27,541,889 downwards.
TCAAAATCTAACGGTTGGATTTGGAGATACGTCCAAATCAAATTCGAAAAAGGTCGCTATAAGTGCAGTTCGATGACCATTGTTGGAAATCGACTGTACGGGCCTTGATAAAATTATTAAAAATAGTAATAATTTGTATAAAATCATAAGAAATGATTTGGGAAAATTTGGGATGAAAAACTCCACATTTGAAAAGATAAAAATGGTTTTTATCGAAATGCACTAGTTTGAACTAAATTTAAAACCCAATTATTTTTAAATAAATGAATTAGATTTAAAAAGGGGTTTTAAATAATCGAATTTCTAATATATTTGATTAAATTTGAAATGGGTTTATCATGAACAGTGTTTTAAATAACACTAGTTCTTTAACCCGATAACAAATAGAATGTGATTTGGGTTTGTCGTGAACTGTGTTTTAGATAACACCTAGTTCTTTAACCCAGTAAAAGGAGTTCTAACGAATCTGCAATTAGATTGAAGTGTGAATTTGTAATCTAAATTATCAAATTTAGAAATGAGCGAGAATGGAGTATCGCCAGTTTTGCTCCAAAGCGATAGTTAAATCTTTAATTAGATTTGAACGTGAAATGGTAATTAATTTTACCGATAACACCACGGTGTTAGATGTGGAGTATTACCAGTTTTGCTTCATGGGATGAATAGGTTGGGATTGGGAAATAAAATAAATAATTACTTCGTTGTGGTTCGCTAATCTCGACTAGGTGGAAAAACCATAATTTGGTTTTAAATGACATCCAAAGGAAGATTACAGGATAAATTTTAAAGAATTTATCTTGGATAAAATTAATGGGAACCTTTCCCTAAGAATGTGGAATTTAGAAACTAGTTGTAGGTTGGCTAAGAAGAATGGTTTCCTGGGTATTGATCTGATGTTGGTTTCGGCCTTCGGGGTTAATGTTTGGGAAATTGTTCTCTTGCTAATTTGCGGTTAGTGACTAATGAATTAGAATGAGGCGTATGTTGTGTTTTTGTAACATTTGTTTTAATATACGCGGGTTATTCGGAAAGGCCGGGTTTACACCCATTCTGAATAACCGATTCGACGATATGTCGAAGATGAAGACGGTGGTCGAAGACTGGAAGTCTTCACATCGTTTGGGTAATTACTGACGATCCTGATTGGGCTGTACACCCAAGAGGATGGAAATAGTTGGTGGTCGTCCAGACGTACTTGGAGATGGATGGATATGCGAGGAAAGTGCCTCCGGTTTCGTTCAGACCCAGAACGGACTTGTAAATGGATTGTGTGTCTGACACTGGATTTTATTGTGTTGATTGATTTCTATTAAATATACATCTGTTTGGCGGCGGAGAATTTATTCTTTTGCTTAACGCCCTTCTCTGAGACGTACGAGCTCAGAGGTTGTATATCGATGGACATCAGTCGCATGGCATGAATTGCCTGTGTGGCACGCTAAGATGCAATGATCAAGGCTTCTGTTGTAAAGCAAAGTCTTGTGGTTGATGATCAAAGCACGGCCTTTGTGGCGTAGCTTTGTGTATAACGTGAATTCACGAGCCTCACACCTCAGTATGAGTCAAAAACGGGATACGGACTGCAGGGAGAGCACGACGTTTCTTTCTAGCTTTGGTGGTGTCAGTGACTTACCAGCCCTGACATATATATACTTTTCACCTTTGTGGTTGTTGGATGAGGCGCCTCGATTATAGGTCTGTAAGGACCGGGAAACGTGTGTTCAGGCATAATTAATCCTCTAACGTAAGTGAGGACCGGCCCTGAAGATCCAGGGGTTACCCAGTGTGCGTAACCCTGAGGCATTTGCTAGAGTGTCTCGAACGTGGAGAGGAGCTTGCCCCTTGCCTCGACTCATGACGGAAATCCAATTTCCAATACGTGTATTGCGGTTTTAATTGTAGAACTAGTATGGCGACATGATATATGGTACCCATGCCGTCTATGATTTATATTTATGATTGAAACTGTTTTGACCCTATACACTTATTATAGTATCAAATGATTTGTTTAAAACGTACCAAGCATATTTGGCTATTATAAGGGAAAACCCTATCCTCCGGCTTGCGTTGCATTGTGTGATGGGACCTGGGTCTTATAATAGCTTCATTTTTCGAAAAAGCATTGCGCTGTTTATCCTATGCACTGGTATTCTTGGGAGGAAACCCGTTCCGTGTTATACGGCGTGGTCCCTTGAATCACTCTCTTTTAAAGTAAAGTTTTAAATAACTGTTTTAGTTCTCACACCAGTCCCATGACTGACCTGGAGTTTATTGTTTTAACCTAAACTCTGGGTGCCCCTATTTTCCGCACGGGCAGCTAGTAGTTTTGGTTTTGCAGATTTATATTCACAGGATCCTGCTTTACAGCTGGAATGATATCCGGAAAGCTCTGTATCCGTATATCACCTTCAGTTGTGCTTTATATTATTTTTCCGCTGCTATGTAATTTATTGTAATCTCTGATATTTATCGAATGTAATTTATTCATTTATACTCTGTATATTCTTGTAATCTGATGCATTGTTGTAATATACAATGAAATGTTCTTCTGTTTGTGTTCTGATTTGTCATGTTCTCAACGTTCAGGGGTTTTGAACGGTCTAGATCGGTTTAACGACTGACTCAGATCGAGTGAAATTCCCGGCCGTCACATTTGGTATCAGAGCTTTGGTTTACAAAGCTCGAGAACAAGACACATTAGAACCATACGAAAGAATTCATCAGATATTGGATTAGTAATATCCAATTAGAATGACTCGTTAGAGATAGGATCAGTAGTATCCTAGAACGAGTGTGAAGATTATATTTTTCAATTGAAAACCATTTCATTTTGAAATTTAAACCATTTTAAAACGTATTTGAATATTTATTTATTTTGAATATGGACAATCGAGTATATAAAGATTTTACATATACGCGTCATGAACGTATATTCGAAGTTTTAATATGTTGGATAGATATAGAATCATACTCTAGTGGCCCGAAGATGATTCTAATGATTGACTAGTTGTCATTAGTATTCATGTTCGAGTAACGAAGGTGTGATATCGATATATTTCCATTCGACTGGTGTGAGAACCAAAACTAATATAGCTAGAACACATTGTTGTGAATTGGCATCAAAAACATGATTTTTTTGTATATGTATCGAATTATGAATTTGAAACTCTAATTCACTAATTGATTGATGTTTGTGTTGTTTGTTTATTTGTTTGCTAAATTTTAACCATTTAGCCTAAATTGAATCACATATTCACTTATATTGAAAATTGGTCGCATTTGCTTGCATATACATATATATCATTGAACAGGTCATAGCAAGGAGGCTAGAGCAGAGAATAAAATTTGTTTGCCCGACAAATAGGTACATGTTTACTACATAATTTCCTGTTTTGTTTGGGTGATGATGATTTTGTGAGCCTATTGGCTAGCCGCTTGGCTTTTTCTTTTTCTTTTTGGGATCTGAAGGACCGGGGAAGCTATTTGAAATTCCCCGATGCTCCCGGTGCAGGGGAGGTTATGGCGAAATTTTTCGAAAATTTAGGGTGTTAGCCAAATTTTTTGAAAATTTGAAAATTCTCAGAAACTAAAAAGTTGGAGAATGGAAGCCAGATCGAACGTAGAGTTAATTAATCAAACCACTTTCGACTTTGTTCCTTTTCGGGGACGAAAAGTTTTAAGTGGGGGAGATTGTAATAACCCGAAAATCTGGGCCAGTTTAAAATTTTTATTTTGGCAATTTTAGCGAATTTTGATTATTTAAAATGGATTATTTTAAATAATATCGACGAGAAATTTATTTTGAATATAATTCGAACGTATATATTATACGCGTCGTCGTTAGAATATAAATATTTATATATAATTATAAATAGAATTGAAAATGGCGCGGTAGTTCGATAATTCGATTTCAAACTTCAATTGAATGTACCGGGTGCAAAACAATCTGGATTTTAGTGAAACCAAAAACATTATGATCTAATTGGTAATATCTTTCCAACGAATCCGACCAATCGAAAGTTCGCAGCGGAAATCAAAAGATATGTCCAGTTGAAAATTCTGAATAGTCGCTATGGAATTCAGGCCCTTAAAAATGGACATTTTGCAAACGACCTCGGATTTCGACGAAACCACCTTTGTTGGATCCGCAGTGTAAAGTTATTGCTAGATTTCAAATTTCATAATTTTTCGAATCAATATGTGAGCGTGGCAAAGGAAAACGCGTTTGACCAGTTTCAGTTGATTTTAATCGACTGGAAAATGGCCATTTTTCCAACGGTCTCAGAATTCGATGAAACTAGTTTTGTTAGGACCGTATCGTCAATACGAAGCTAGAAAATATTTTTCGGGAATTTTTCTAGTTAGTATGTGACCCCGAAAATTCGAAATGTACGTTTAAAATTCAATAAAGTGATTTAAATGTAATTTTAACGGAAACTGATCGAAACGATCAAATCAGCTTACGATACATATCCCATTGTGTTCGGAATGGGGGTAAAACGCTATGGACGACAGGCGGTAGGCCTCGTTTCGAGGTCGTATGTAAAAGTCAACCTTTTTGCAAAATTAAATAATTAAATAATAAAATAAAATAAAAAAATATATAATCCTCCTACTTTTATCAGCCGACCCGCCCCTTCTTCCAAAATCATTTCTGAATGACAAAAAAAAAATTGAAATCGAAATCGCGCCGCCCCCCCCCCCCCCCCCTCACTCTGACGGCCGCGCCACCACCCCCACCCTCTCTCTTCTCTTCCGCTCCTCCACCCACCTCCTGCAGGACCGTCGGAAACCCCAAAGCCCCCCCTGAAGTCTCGACGCCGCCACCAACCTCCTGACCCCGACCAAGCAGAGCCCACCGACCACCTCCGAACCCATGCCGCTCTCCTCAGCCTCCAACCCCGATTTTAGGCCCTCCTCCGATTAAAAATTGAATTTTTACCGCTTTCCACTTTGCGTTTAAACCCCGACCTCGCAGGCGAGCTGTTGCGCCATAATGAAGCCACCTTCTCGCTGAAAAGAATGTGAGTTTTTGTTTATTGATTTATTTTTGTTTTAAACTCAGTTTTTAAATTATAAAAGGCATAGAAAATAAAAGAAGATTTTTATGTAAGTAAATACAAAAAGATTCAGTTTTTTTTTGTATGAATTGGTAAGAAGAAGATAAGATTTAGTAAATTGAAAAATGAATGATTTTTATATGAGGTAAGGGTAGAAAAGATTTTATTCAGTTAAAGATAGGATTTTTATATTGTAGAAGGTGTAAAAAAAAATATGATTTTTATATTTTTAAAGGTTAAAAATATAATCTTTACTATATAGAAATATTAAAAATATGATTTTTATATTTTTAAAGTATTAAAAATATAATCTTTATAGGATAGAGAATATAAAAATATCATCTTTGTATATGTAGCGAAATAAAAATCTGATTTTTATTTTATATACATTGAAATAAAGTGGTGATTTTCATAACGATGAAATCTATATTTTTGTAAGGGTGAAATCTTTAAATTTGAAAAGGCGAAATCTTTATATGGAAAATAGCGTGATAAAAATATAATTTTTATCTTTGAACAACGAAGTAAAAATATAATTTTTATCTATGAACTTCGAAGTAAAATATTGAACTTCGAAGTGAAAATTCGATTTTTATACATTGAATAGCATAGTAAAAAATTCGATTTTTAAATATATGAAGAGATTATAAAAATATGATTTTTAAATTGAAAGTGAATAAATAAAAATGTGATTTTTATTTTAAAGACATCGAAATATAAAAATGTGTGATTTTTATATATATAGTGACTACGGGCACAAGAAGATGATAAAAAGGCGAGAAGAAGAGTCAAGATGATTGGATAGCTATCGGTGAGAATTCTCACTCTTCAATTTTATTTCTAGTTATATATATATATATATATATATATATATATATACTAGGATGCAGACAGTGCTTAGTTGCACCCGACACAATCGTCCACAGACCATGGACTTGTTTGTTTGGTTGCATAGATTAGTTATATGATTTGATTTGAATTTGGTTGTTTGGTGATTTTGATTGATGTGTGAATGGCGTGGGCCTTCACTAGACCGGGGATAAGGCTAGGCCTCGTCCCGTTTCTAGTATAGTGCCGTTATGCCGCCGAAATTTTCTAAAATATGTTAGAAAAATAAAAATATCATTTTTATTGAATAAATGAACTGAATAGAAATTCATATGTTAAAATAAAATGTTTTATCGTTAAAAATATAAATTTTAACGTGAAGTGAATAAAATAAAATATTCATTTACAAACCGGACGGTTTGTTTATGTACACCTATTTGACTGATATTGATTGGGTTGATAAATTTTACACATCGCCCAGCTGCACGAATAAAATCTGTGTTTGATTGTTTGAAACCCCACACGGGTGTTGGGATGAAATTTGAAGTTCACTCATCCTGACTGATTAAATATGTCGATCGATTGATTGACAGGCTGTTATAAGTGTTAGATATCTATATTTGATGCTTATACAGTGTAGTGCACTTTGGTTGATGGTTGATTATTTTTCAATGCTATTATATACATGTGATGTATGAAAATCCATATAATTAACATTATATGGTGATTGATTGGGCCTCATTCCAATTTGAAAAATAAACAATATTATAAAATAAAGGTTCATGTGTTGACTGTACTCATCCGTTGAGATTAGTCATGTGTTGAACGAAATATTTTAATAATAAAATTTACTTCTTTAACAATATTATAAAATAAAGGTTCATGTGTTGACTGTACTCATCCGTTGAGATTAGTCATGTGTTGAACGAAATATTTTAATAATAAAATTTACTTCTTTAACAATATTATAAAATAAAGGTTCATGTGTTGACTGTACTCATCTGTTGAGATTAGTCATGTGTTGAACGAAATATTTTAATAGTAAAAATATTTGAAAACGCAATATTTGGAAACAAAATATTTGAAATAGAAATGTTTGAAAAGGAAATATTTGAAATAGAAGTATATGAAGCCGTGTTGATTAGATTGACGCCATTTTGACGTGAACGATATTTATATCGATTTTATTCATTTTAAAATGAATATCGAAAAGTGATTTCGAAATCGCACGTTTTGAAATGAAATTTGAATTAAATGAAATATAAAACGAATTTGATTTCAATTGAATATATAATGCATTTGATTCAAACAGAAAACGGAAATGAATTGAATATATAACGATTTCGAAATGAATCGAATATATAACGATTTCGAAATGAATTGAATATATAACGATTTCGAAATGAATCGAATATATAACGATTTCGAAATGAATTGAATATATAACGATTTCGAAATGAATCGAATATATAACGATTTCGAAATGAATCGAATATATAACGATTTCGAAATGAATTGAATATATAACGATTTCGAAATGAATCGAATATATAACGATTTCGAAATGAATCGAATATATAACGATTTCGAAATGAATTGAATATATAACGATTTCGAAATGAATCGAATATATAACGATTTCGAAATGAATTGAATATATAATGATTTCGAAATGAATTGAATATATAACGAGTTCGATTTGAATTGAATATAAAACAATTTCGAATTGAATGGAATAGAAAACCAATTTGATTTCAATTGAATATATAATATATTTGACTCAAATAGAAAACGAAACGAATTTGATTTGAATAGAAAATGAATTTGAATCGAATACAAAACCAATTTGAATTGAATTGAATTGAAAACGAATTCAAATTGAATTGAAAACGAATTGAAATGAATTCAAATTTAATTGAAATTTGAATTGAATAGAAATGAATTTTAAAACGAATTTATAAAGAAGAATTCCATTTTGATCTGAGTTGAAATGGAAGTTGAAATTGCTTTTGAAACGAATTTAAAACTATTTATAAAATTCGTTTTAATTAGTAATCGACGAAATATATATTATATATATTATATATATAATATAATGGTCTGAATAGAACGCGCCGCGCCGCGGTAGTTCGTGAATTTCGACCATTTATTTCAAACGGACATTACGGGAGATCCGACCGTCGGATTCTCCTAAAACCGGAACCGTTGGGTTCGTATCGAAAAGAGCTTTCTAACGAATATTAGAAATTCAAAATCTAACGGTTGGATTTGGAGATACGTCCAAATCAAATTCGAAAAAGGTCGCTATAAGTGCAGTTCGATGGCCATTGTTGGAAATCGACTGTACGGGCCTTGATAAAATTATTAAAAATAGTAATAATTTGTATAAAATCATAAGAAATGATTTGGGAAAATTTGGGATGAAAAACTCCACATTTGAAAAGATAAAAATGGTTTTTATCGAGATGCACTAGTTTGAACTAAATTTAAAACCCAATTATTTTTAAATAAATGAATTAGATTTAAAAAGGGGTTTTAAATAATCGAATTTCTAATATATTTGATTAAATTTGAAATGGGTTTATCATGAACAGTGTTTTAAATAACACTAGTTCTTTAACCCGATAACAAATAGAATGTGATTTGGGTTTGTCGTGAACTGTGTTTTAGATAACACCTAGTTCTTTAACCCAGTAAAAGGAGTTCTAACGAATCTGCAATTAGATTGAAGTGTGAATTTGTAATCTAAATTATCAAATTTAGAAATGAGCGAGAATGGAGTATCGCCAGTTTTGCTCCAAAGCGATAGTTAAATCTTTAATTAGATTTGAACGTGAAATGGTAATTAATTTTACCGATAACACCACGGTGTTAGATATGGAGTATTACCAGTTTTGCTTCATGGGATGAATAGGTTGGGATTGGGAAATAAAATAAATAATTACTTCGTTGTGGTTCGCTAATCTCGACTAGGTGGAAAAACCATAATTTGGTTTTAAATGACATCCAAAGGAAGATTACAGGATAAATTTTAAAGAATTTATCTTGGATAAAATTAATGGGAACCTTTCCCTAAGAATGTGGAATTTAGAAACTAGTTGTAGGTTGGCTAAGAAGAATGGTTTCCTGGGTATTGATCTGATGTTGGTTTCGGCCTTCGGGGTTAATGTTTGGGAAATTGTTCTCTTGCTAATTTGCGGTTAGTGACTAATGAATTGGAATGAGGCGTATGTTGTGTTTGTGTAACATTTGTTTTAATATACGCGGGTTATTCGGAAAGGCCGGGTTTACACCCATTCTGAATAACCGATTCGACGATATGTCGAAGATGAAGACGGTGGTCGAAGACTGGAAGTCTTCACATCGTTTGGGTAATTACTGACGATCCTGATTGGGCTGTACACCCAAGAGGATGGAAATAGTTGGTGGTCGTCCAGACGTACTTGGAGATGGATGGATATGCGAGGAAAGTGCCTCCGGTTTCGTTCAGACCCAGAACGGACTTGTAAATGGATTGTGTGTCTGACACTGGATTTTATTCTGTGTTGATTGATTTCTATTAAATATACATCTGTTTGGCGGCGGAGAATTTATTCTTTTGCTTAACGCCCTTCTCTGAGACGTACGAGCTCAGAGGTTGTATATCGATGGACATCAGTCGCATGGCATGAATTGCCTGTGTGGCACGCTAAGATGCAATGATCAAGGCTTCTGTTGAAAAGCAAAGTCTTGTGGTTGATGATCAAAGCACGGCCTTTGTGGCGTAGCTTTGTGTATGACGTGAATTCGCGAGCCTCACACCTCGGTATGAGTCAAAAACGGGATACGGACTGCAGGGAGAGCACGACGTTTCTTTCTAGCTTTGGTGTCGTCAGTGACTTACCAGCCCTGACATATATATACTTTTCACCTTTGTGGTTGTTGGATGAGGCGCCTCGATTATAGGTCTGTAAGGACCGGGAAACGTGTGTTCAGGCATAATTAATCCTCTAACGTAAGTGAGGACCGGCCCTGAAGATCCAGGGGTTACCCAGTGTGCGTAACCCTGAGGCATTTGCTAGAGTGTCTCGAACGCGGAGAGGAGCTTGACCCTTGCCTCGACTCATGACGGAAATCCAATTTCCAATACGTGTATTGCGGTTTTAATTGTAGAACTAGTATGGCGACATGATATATGGTACCCATGCCGTCTATGATTTATATTTATGATTGAAACTGTTTTGACACTATACACTTATTATAGTATCAAATGATTTGTTTAAAATGTACCAAGCATATTTGGCTATTATAAGGGAAAACCCTATCCTCCGGCTTGCGTTGCATTGTGTGATGGGACCTGGGTCTTATAATAGCTTCATTTTTCGAAAAAGCATTGCGCTGTTTATCCTATGCACTGGTATTCTTGGGAGGAAACCCGTTCCGTGTTATACGGCGTGGTCCCTTGAATCACTCTCTTTTAAAGTAAAGTTTTAAATAACTGTTTTAGTTCTCACACCAGTCCCATGACTGACCTGGAGTTTATTGTTTTAACCTAAACTCTGGGTGCCCCTATTTTCCGCACGGGCAGCTAGTAGTTTTGGTTTTGCAGATTTATATTCACAGGATCCTGCTTTACAGCTGGAATGATATCCGGAAAGCTCTGTATCCGTATATCACCTTCAGTTGTGCTTTATATTATTTTTCCGCTGCTATGTAATTTATTGTAATCTCTGATATTTATCGAATGTAATTTATTCATTTATACTCTGTATATTCTTGTAATCTGATGCATTGTTGTAATATACAATGAAATGTTCTTCTGTTTGTGTTCTGATTTGTCATGTTCTCAACGTTCAGGGGTTTCGAACGGTCTAGATCGGTTTAACGACTGACTCAGATCAAGCGAAATTCCCGGCCGTCACATCATATGATCCTACTTTACCTGAATCATCTTCAAATTGCACCCAAGATTGCACCCAAGAACCAGAAAATAACAACTAAAGTGCATCACCTTCCATCAACATAAACTATACCATCAACCAACAAGACACCAAAAACTACAATCAACCGCTAGGAAGCCAACACTGTAAACCAAAAGCATATAACTTTAAAGAAACTTTCCCAAAACGATCATTGAAATCTGGGTTGGTAGCATATCAACAGAACCTCCAAAAATCATGTAGCACCAATCAATAAAATAGAATTGCCAAAAAGCTAATGTTTCCTTCTAATTGAACCATGACTAAACCCACACAAGAGCTAACACATGATCATAGTAACTTCAAACATAAGCTTCCAACACTCATCCTTGCAATCTCCACGGCATCAACACTTACAACAATACAAAGCAAAGACAATGACCATATCATAGTAAAAAAAAACTAATACAAAACCGTCAACAGTATCAGAATACCACTATATAACTAGACTGTATTACTTCTAGTATACCTGGTTGAAGATTTCTTATGATAATTGGATGGCAAAAAATCCTCTAGCCAATAGTCAACTCCATCGTCTAAATCACCTTTACTTTTAGTAGCTTTTTTCTTCCTAGCCCTCCTCTTAGCATTTTTCAAAGCAGTTTTAGTAGGACCAGAACTCGGTGGTGTAGAATTAGAAGGAGGAGGTAATATAATGTAAGGGGGAAGTATTAGATGTGAATAAGGTGAGTTACTTGTAGTATTTAAAGTATCTGCATTAACACCATTTACATCATTAACTCTTGTACAATCATTTTCACAGTCAGCCCAAAATTTTCCTTTTAACCTCTCAGGCTTGGACAAAGAAGCAAAACAAAAATGACTAGTTGAGCTTGTGGATGCAATGCCTGCTATAGAAGACAATGAAATGCCCACTATAGAACCTGTGGATATATATGCAGAATAAGAGGCAGACGCAATGTCTGTTATAGAAGCAGAACTTGAAGGAATACTAGCTGAACAAAAACGACTAGTCGAAGATGAAAGTGCAGCTTAGGAAATAGTTGAGGATGTAGAAGCTGTATGATTCATATGCTTATTTATTTCATCAAACAAATTTCTATAAATAGTTTCATCTCCATTTAAAGTTGTGTCCAAACTAAAATGAACTGCTTTACACTTAGACACCTTTACACTTAGTAACCTGTGCCTTAACACAACCATCATTAACTTGAGCATCCTTGACATTGACATCACCAAAATTAACATATACATTATTATCATCCACTGTACCAACATTGCTTTTCCATTTAATTCATTATCATTCCCTAAACTGCCTTCATTTGACTCAGAGTTTAAATTATCAAAAGGATTTGTGTTTACATTCACCCAGGCAGGTTGAACCTCTACATTTTGCTTAATAACTATCTCACTTTTCCTTCTCCATATTTTCTTAGGCTTAACAGAATCACAACTATTATAATTAACCTGGGAGAAGTTCTTATTGTTGTGAAGATCCGAAAAGCTATTTACTCTAACTTGAGTGTCCTCAATACTGTCATCAACTGTGACCTCATTATCCATCTTTGCTTTAGAATAAAAATCACAATTAAAAGAATCGTGACAAAACACTTTACATATAGTACATATCTGAGGTTTCCAATCATATGTAACCCTTACAGGAGGACAATTTACTCCTAAACCATCAACGACTATTAGCTCAGGAAGCTCAAAATCAAAAGATACTTCAATCAAAGCCTTAGCGTATCGAAATCTCTACAATCATTCTGTACTATTATCCGAGAAAATTAACTTCCCAGTATAACATACAAGCCAATTAATTTCTAAAAGTGTCCATAAAATGATAAGTATCCTATATAAATGAACCCAAACAGGAACTTTCTTAATCTGATTGAGCATTACCAATAGAGGGATCCTATTTAGTTATAATGAATATACGTCCTCTAATAAAGATAGGATAAGATTTAAGAATTTTATCTCTATCTATATCACTAGAAAAATCAAAATAAATGTAACGACCCGCATTCTACGCATCAGAGGATCATAGAATATTTATTTCATTCACATACGAAGTAGTATGGTCGTGTGACTTTGGGAAACGACTATTGGAGTCATTTCCCATGTTCACGATTTTTGCCTAATTTTAAATGACCGTTTTACCCCAAGAGAGTGTTTTTTTTGCCTATATCTTTTGATTGACAAAGAGTTTTGACCTTAAGCCACATTCATTGGATTCAGATGATGGTTTACCTTTCCATTGAGTAGATACATTAATCAAACGGACTTACCATTTGGGAGATATGGCTGAAACAAGGTTTGAAAGGTGAAAAACTGCTTAACCAGGCTTAATAGGGTAATTAGTGGATGGGCCCATAAACCATTTTGTGATTAGGGTTATAGGGAGGCTGAAATGATTAAGGAAACCATCTCATTTCATTTTCTTAGCCGCCACTTTCATCTCTTCAAACCTAGTAATGGCCTCCACCTTCTAAACTACCTCCTAATCGTATTCTAATCCAATATTAAGCAAAACTACATCAAATTAAGGTGGATTTGCATCAAAATCGAGAAATGGCCGTTGGAACACATTTGGGATCCATGCCAAATCAGTTAGAGTTTGGGATCTGGAATTTATTTGTGGCTAAGGTGAGTGATTAGCATGTTTATTCACTAATTACGGCTAGCTAGGGGTAATTAGTGAAATTATGACTTAGAAAAATATGGAAAAATATGCATAAATTCTAGAATATTATTTTATGCCTCTGTTAGAAATTTGGGTAAATTCGGATTAAGTTTGCTAATTATATAATTAAAACAAGATTAAGGGGATTAAGGGGAAAATCATGGTTTGGGTATGTTTGATCCATATCAATATGTTAAATTGTCATTTTGGTGTTTATGGTTGATTCTATGTGCTGTTATTACTGTTTGGTATGATTTGTGATTGCATAGAAAAGTTGGAATGGTCGAAAACGCCGTCGTATGGCGTAAATAGTTCGTTGGAAAAGTTGCAGGAAATTGGTCAAAACCCCCGATCCTGAAACACCCTGCGAGCCGGCCCTGGTCGTGCTCGCCCCCACGAGCCGCTCCACTTCGAGGACCACGAACCGATGCCACGAGTGAGCCATGGACCGATGCCACAAGCAGGAGACCATGACCCATAACTGAGTCTCGACCACGAGCCGCGAATGGAGGATCACAACCCAAATGGAGTCCACGAGCAGGTCACGAGCCGGAGAGAACAAGACCACAAGCGGGAGGTCATCACGAACCGCGAACCGGATTGGAGCACCATGAGCCGCCATGAGCGGGAGGTCACGGACCACCACGAGCCGATGACCTGGAGGAGACCAAAACCCGAGAAGCAAAGGTAGTCCAAATAAGAAGTTAGAACTCAGGATCCAAATGGGAACCAATGAGTTAACTTCATGAGTTGGGCTTTGCTGCGGGACGTGTGCAAAGGGGTTATTGATATCCATAACTTTGGTTCACCACTGAGGGATGGATTATGGGCTATGGATCAGTGTAGTGGGGTCTCAAGGACTCCAAAGGGCAAAGTGATCGTGGCATGGCTATGAGCCAGTGCATTGGAGTCGTCATGACTCCAAAGGGGAAAAGTGGATATAGCAAAGGATTAGCGGTTGTGGATCATTGCAATGGAGTCATTATGACTCCCTAGGGTAAAGTGGTCGCAGCAAAGGATAAGGTGATCAAAGTGGTGGATATCGTATGCTTTACGCACTGAGTGAGGGATGTGAGGATGATTGCTATGTTTGATGTTTGCTATCACCATGTCATGCAAACTCCCAAAATCTTTACACTCTATGTTAGTGTGTACCTTAGAGTATTGTACATCGTGTTGTGCTAACTCTTTGGTTGCAGGTCCAGGTTCAGGTATGATTACTTATACCTGTTATTGTTCTGTTTTGCTGCTATCGCTCACACTAGACTTTTGTCTGACCCAGAGTTTAATGTCTCTTCTTATTACCTTGGGTGCTCCTAAATGAGCAAACAAGAGACAGGTTAGATGGTTATGCACGAGTAGCTGTCCGGAGACGAGTAGGAGGCTTCCACGTACTATTTACGTATATTCTCCTTGTGTTGTTGCTGGTCACTACTTTGGGCATTAGTAGTGTACCGTTTCTATTTTTCAGTATTTTGAAATTGTAATAATAGTTTGGATCATAAGCTATATTTTGGATTTTGCTGCTATGATGGTTTAGTTTTCAGCTTATGCACTATCTCGCTTGTTTTATGTTAAATTATGTTATTAGTATATTTTACTCCATGCGCTGTGAGATATACAACAGTTTATTGATGATACATCGTTTCAAAACCCTTTTCTTTTGACGACCGTCCCGTGCTAGTTGGACATTGACATAGCGCATTTCGGGGCACTGTCGGCTGGTCCGGGACGGGCCGTCGCACTTGGTATCAGAGCCTAGGTTGCATAGTTAACCCACGGGAAGACATCAGGGAGAGACAGTATACACGTATGAGAGGGCGTATTTGTGATATTTTGGTTTTCAAAAGCTACATATATATGTATATACTATTGGTATATCTAAGGATGAAGTCGCACTACACTGGCACCACATTGAGATGGTTAATCGTTTTCTCTTTACGGATTGAACAATGAGCCGATATACGAGGAGTATAGGTTTAGAGGTCAACAATGGGAATGTCCCTGATACGAGGACGATATTTACAACCTTCATGCGAGAGATGCTTAGGGATGCTCAGGGAACAGTTCCTAATTCTGCTACGGTGGTGGCACAATAGTGCAGGCGCCTAGAGCCAACTTCGCCAAGCTTAACAAGGATTATACTAGTCTTGATGGGAAGCCGTTTCATGGAACGGAATCGGCTACAGAAGTTCAAGTTTGGCTGAATAGTTGTGAGTGCATCTTCGAGGATTTAGGGATCGATGATGAAACGAAGAGAAAGTTAGCATCACGTCAACTTCAAGGACGAGCTATGAATTGGTGGAATGCTATTAAAGCAGCTACACCTGAGGATCAAGTTACTTGGAATCATTTTAAAACTCGCTTCAGTATAAGTTTATTCCAGCTACTCAGAAATCAGAATTGTTTAGAAAATTCTTGAAGCTTAAGAAGAATGGTAGGGCAGTCTCGAAATATATTGATGAGTTCGATACTTTTTCGAAGTATGGATTATCTCTTATCGATAATGCCGAGAAGAAGAACGAGAAGTTCATAACCAACTTAGATGAGTACTTGGGGGAAAGACTTATAAACCACATCGATGAGACCTTCGAATCTATAATGGGAAAGGCTTTGAGGTCGGAGAACATTTACCCTAAGTCAAAGACCGAGATTGTTACTACATCTGTAGGGGAGCCAAAGCCGCAGGCAAGCGATGGAGGCAAGAATAATTCGCATAATAAGAGGAAACATAACTAAGCTAAGGATGGTCAGAAGAAGAATAAGAAAGATGTTGAGTGCTATAATTGTGGAAAGAAGGGCCATTATGCCAAAGATTGTTGAGCAAAGTCTGTAGACAGGAAGTGCTTCAATTGCAGCCAAATGGGACATCTCAAGGATAAATGTTCACAACCCCCTAAAGAGAAGCATATCGTGAAAGCATATGCTATCAACGTTGTTCCTTCTTCATCGAATGCCCCAACTGCGGCGGAGAAAGGAAAGGGCATCATCATTCAAGGTATGTTTTCCATTTATGATGTTCCTATTCGAGTACTGTTTGATACCGGGGCTTCTCATTCCTTCGTATCTAGTGACCTGGTAGATAGGTTGGGATTGGAACCCGAGATTGTCGATAGACCTTTGGATGTAACGAACCCGATCGGTGGTTCGACTAGCCTTAGTATGATTTGTCGTAATTTGGTCTTATCGAGTCATGGATGTATGTTTTCTTGCGATTGCTTTGATTTGGGCTTTACTGGATTTGGAATTATTTTGGTTGCCTACCTAATGATGAGGTAATGGCTAGTTTTCTAAATTCCCTCGACAACCCGCATGAAATATATCAGATGTGCCTATTGCTGGCGAGTATTCGGACATCTTCGGGGAAGTGATCGGACTTCCGTCACACCGAGAGATCGAGTTTCTTATTGATTTAGTGAAAGATGTCTGGCCTATAGTGATGCCACTTCGTCATATGGCGCAAAGGGAGCAGCGAGAGCTTAAGGTACAAGTAGGCGATCTTTTGAAGAAGGGATTTATCCGAAGGAGTGTTTCATAGTGGGGAGCACCAGTTGTACTTGTACCAAAGCCGATGGTTCCCTTTGCTTATGTGTAGACTACTGCGAGTTGAACAAGGTGACGAGGAAGAATAAGTATCCTTTTTCGCGGATAGATCATTTGTTTGATCAGTTGAATGGAGCGAGAGTGTTCTCCTAATTAGATCTCGCGACAGGTTTTCATCAGCGTCGAGTAGCAGTTGAGAGTATAACTAAAATGACATTTCGGACGCCGTCTGGATTCTATGAGTGGTTGGTCATGCCATTCGAGTTGACCAATGCACCAACATATTTTGTGGATCTTATGAATAGGGTATTCAGGGATCAATTAAATAAGTTTGTTCTTGTGTTTGTAGACGATATCTTAGTTTATTCGAGGACGGAGGAAGAACACAAGGAACATTTGAGGACAGTGATGTAGGTGTTGAGGAAACACCAATTGAAAGAATTTTTTCTAAATGTCACTTCTGAAGGAGAGAAGTGAGATTCTTGAGCCATGTTGTCTCACAGAATGGTATAGTCGTGGACCCTGCGAAGGTGGCTACGGTGCAAGATTGATCTACGCCCAAGAACACAATAGACATAAGAAATTTCTTATGGTTAGCTGGATATTATCGTAAGTTTATTTAGGACTTCTCTAAGATAGCGGCATCGTTAACTCAGTTAACCAAAAAGAATCAAGCTTTTGTTTGGGACGGAAGGTGCGAGGATGCATTTAAGGGTCTAAAGGAGAAGTTAACGTATGCACCAGTTTTAGTTATTCCTAACGGGAATGAAGAGATAATGGTATGCACGGATGCCTATGGTACTGGACCAGGTGTTGTACTAATGCAAGGAAGTAGGGTTGTAGCTTATGCTAGTTGCAACTGAAACTGCATGACAAGAGATATACTACCCATGATTTGGAATTGGCAGCGATCGTATTCGCGTTGAAGATGTGGAGACATTATCTCTTAGGAGAAAATTTTGAATTTTTACCAATCATAAGTCTTTAAAGTATCCTTTCTCTCAGAAGGATTTAAATCTTCGTCAGCAGAGATGGTTAGAGTTCTTGGCTTCATATAATTTCAATATCACATACACATCTGGAAAGGGCAATGCGGTAGCTAATGCATTGAGTAGGAGACAAGCCAGTTTGGAGGCTATGTTTCTTGAATGGAAGCAACTGTAGTGTAGTGCGGGATATGATTTTAGACCTAAGTGCGAATTGGATCCAGATAAGTTAGCAAGTTTGACGATCAAACTGAATTTGATTGAGCGGATTGGTTCGAGTCAGAGGGATGATCCTAACCTATCGGAAATCATCTCCAAGGTATAGATGGTTATCGACGATGAGAAGATGAACAAGTACGGACTTGATAGAGAAGGATGGCTTCGA
This sequence comes from Allium sativum, assembly GCA_030737875.1. Classification (NCBI taxonomy): domain Eukaryota; kingdom Viridiplantae; phylum Streptophyta; class Magnoliopsida; order Asparagales; family Amaryllidaceae; genus Allium; species Allium sativum. The sequence goes on along the minus strand of CM060925.1, from coordinate 27,523,485 downwards.
AAGAATGAGAGGTCGGCTGTACCCAACGTAAATGGATTAAGAGATGAAGTGCTCAGGGAGTGTCATCACTTGAAACTGACTATACATCCCGGTGGTAACAAGATGTATTGAGACATGAAGTAAACCTACTACTGGGAAGAGATGAAGAGAGACGTTGGGAAGTTTATATCCAAGTGCATGAATTGCCAATTTGTTAAAGCCGAGCAGAGGAAGCCTAGTGGTTTGTTACAACTGTTGGAAATTCCCAAATGGAAATGGGATTAAGTCTCAATGGATTTCATCGATGGTTTACCAAGGACCAGATTGGGTCACGATAGTATTTGGGTGATTGTGGATCGATTGACCAAAAGTGCAAGGTTTACTCCCGTCAGGTCGAATAGAATGACAACTAAGTTAGCGAAACTGTATATGAAGTGGGTAGTGAGATTTCATGGAGTACTCAAAGGTATTGTAAGTAACCGAGATCCGTTATTTACTAATGGGTTTGGGAAGAGCTTACAAGAGGCGTTAGGGTCAGAATTACATCTCAGTACTGCATACCATCCCCAAACCGACGGTCAAACAGAGAGGGTGAATCATGTATTAGAGGATCTCTTAAGAGCATGTATATTGGATTTTAGGGGTCATGGGATGACCATTTGCATATAGTTGAGTTCGCATATAATAATAGTTATTAGTCCAGTATTGGTATGGCTCCATTTGAAGCTTTGTACGGAAGACCGTGCAACTCACCATCATGTTGGTTAGAAACTGGTGAGAAGTTTGTGCTTGGGCCAGATGTAATAAGAGAAACTTCAGATAAAATCAAGATTATCCAATAGAGAATGAAGGCTGCCCAAGATATGCAGAAGAGTTATGCTAATAAAAGGCGAAGAGATTTGAAATTCTCTGTTGGTGACTTGGTATCCGTCAAGATTTCTCCGTTAAAGCATGTAATTCGTTTTGGCAGGAGAGGTAAGTTGGCACCAAGGTTTGTTGGTCCATTTCCAGTTCTTGAGCAAGTGGGGAATTTAGCGTATAAAGTTGGATTTCCATACAAGATGACAGGAGTGCACAACGTACTTCATGTTTCCCAGTTAAGGAAGTTCGTGCACGTTTCTGATATGACTATTTCACCAGATCAATTGAATGATATCGAGGTAGAATCCGAGGAAGTTGGGAGCCACAGGACGATTCACATTGTCGGACACGATACAAAACAACTTCCGAGGAAGACGGTGGAACTAGTCAAGGTCCAGTGGGGGCGATAATGAGAATGACTGTACTTGGGAAACAGAGGAGAGCATAAGGAAGTCATATCCAGAACTCTTCGTCTGGTAAGATTTTAATTGCGATATAGTTATTCCTTTGTTAGTAAACCGCATGCTATGATAGGATTATTGTGTTATTATGAATGTTTGATTGTTTGTAAATGGCTGATAGGCATGCGGGACACCCTTGTTTGTTTTCTTAGTTAAGGAATTTCGGGGGCGAAATTTCTTAAGGGGGGAGAGTGTAACGACCCGCATTATACGCATTGGAGGATCATAAAATATCTATTTCATTCACATACGAAGTAGTATGGTTGTGTGACTTTGGGAAACGACTATTGGAGTCATTTCCCATGTTCACGATTTTTGCTAAATTTTTAATGACCGTTTTACCCCAAGCGAATCTTGTTTCGCCTATAAATTTTGATTCGTAAGGATTTTTGACCTGAAACCACTTCCGTTGAATTCAGATGATGGTTTACCTTTCCATAGAGTGGTCATATTAATCAAACGGACTTACCGTTTGGGAGATATGACTGAAACAAGGTTGGAAGGTGAAAAACTACTTAAGCGGGCTTAATAGGGTAATTAGTGGATGGGCCCATAACCCATTTTGGGATTAGGGCTATGGGGAGGCTAAAATGAGTTAGGAAACCATCTCATTTCATTTTCTTAGCTACCACTTTCATTTCTTCAAACCTAGTAATGGCCGCCACCTTCTAAACTACCTCCTAATCGCATTCTAATCCAATATTCAGAAAAACTACATCAAATTAAGGTAGATTAGCATAAAAATCGACATAGAGCTGCTAAAACACATTTGGCATCCATTCCATATCAGTTAGAGTTTTAGATCTGGAATTTATTTGTGGCTAAGGTGAGCGATTAACATGTTTATTCACTAATTACAGCTAATTAGGGGTGATTAGTGATAATTTGCAAAATTATGACTTAGAAAAATATGGAAAAATATGCATAAATTCTATAATATTATTTTATGCCTCTGTTAGAAATTTGGGTTAATTTGGATTAAGTTTGCTAATTATATAGTTAAAACAGGATTAAGGGGATTAAGTGGAAAATCATGGTTTGGGTATGTTTGATCCATATTAATATGTTAAATTGTCATTTTGGTATTTATGGTTGATTATATGTGTTGTTATTACTGTTTGGTATGATTTTTGATTGCATAGAAAAGTTGGAATGGTCGAAAACGCCGTCGTATGGCGTAAATAGTTCGTTGGAAAAGTTGCAGGAAAGTGGTCAAAACCCCCGTTCGTGAAACACCCTGCGAGCCAACCCCGGTCGTGCTCACCCCCACGAGCCGCTCCACTTCGAGGACCACGAACCGATGCCACGAGTGAGCCATGGACTGATGCCACAAGCAGGAGACCACGATCCGTATCTGAGTCTCGACCACGAGCCGTGAATGGAGGATCACGACCCAAATGGAGTCCACGAGCAGGTCACGAGCCGGAGAGAACAAGACCATGAGCCGCCACGAGCGGGAGGTCATCACGAACCGCGAACCGGATTGGAGCACCATGAGCCGCCATGAGCGGGAGGTCACGGACCACCACGAGCCGATGACCTAGAGGAGACCAAAACCCGAGAAGCAAAGGTAGTCCAAATAAGAAGTTAGAACTCAGGATCCAGATGGGAACCAACGAGTTAACTTCATGAGTTGGGCTTTGCTGCGGGATGTGTGCAAAGGGTTTATTGATATCCATAACTTTGGTTCACCACCGAGGGATGGATTATGGGCTATGGATCAGTGTAGTGGGGTCGCAAGGACTCCAAAGGGCAAAGTGACCGTGGCATGGCTATGAGCCAGTGCATTGGAGTCGTCATGACTCCAAAGGGGCAAAGTGGATATAGCAAAGGATTAGCGGTTGTGGATCATTGCAATGGAGTCATTATGACTCCCTAGGGCAAAGTGATCGCAGCAAAGGATTAGGTGATCAAAGTGGTGGATATCGTATGCTTTACGCACTGAGTGAGAGATGTGAGGATGATTGCTATGTTTGATGTTTGCTATCACCATGTCATGCACACTCCCAAAATCTTTACACTCTATGTTAGTGTTTACCTTAGTATTGTACATCGTGTTGTGCTAATTCTTTGGTTGCAGGTCTAGGTTCAGGTATGATTATTTATACCTGTTATTGTTCTGTTTTGCTGCTATCGCTCACACTAGACTTTTGTCTGACCTAGAGTTTTATGTCTCTTCTTATTACCTTAGGTGCTCCTAAACGAGCAAACAAGAGACAGGTTAGGTGGTTATGCACGAGTAGCTGTCCGGAGACGAGCATGAGGCTTCCACGTACTATTTACGTATATTCTCCCCATGTTGTTGCTGGTCACTACTTTGGCCATCAGTAGTGTACTATTTCTATTTTTCAGTATTTTGAAGTTGTAATAATGGTTTGGATCACAAGCTGTATTTTGGATTCCGCTGCTATGATGGTTTAGTTTTCAGCTTATGCACTGTCTTGCCTGTTTTATGTCAAGTTATGTTATTATTATATTTTCTTCCATCAGTTGTGAGGTATACAATAGGTTCTTGATGATTCATCGTTTCAAAACCCTTTTCTTTTGATGACCATCCCGTGCCAGTTGGACATTGGCACAGCGCATTTCGTGGAAATCTCGGCTGGTCCGGGGCGGGCCGTCACAATAAAAGTGCACATCGTCTGATTTAATACTCACTTGACCTTCTAAATTCCAAAATCTAAGAAGAAAATTTACCATCGAAGGGTAGGAAGGAGTGCCATCCAAGAAGAATCCTACCAAGAAATTGCTCCAGTACTTCAACCCTTCGTTTTTAACAACTTTTGGAATCTTTTTCAGCAGGCCATCTCTAGGTATATCAAAGTGTAGGGGTTTAAAAACGCCTGCATTCCTTGGTAAAGAATTGAAAAGAGAAGCATATTCGATTTTCGTAAAAGAAAGATAAGAGGTTGTGGACGAAAATAATGATCTGGAATCAAGTTTTGGAAAAGAGGAATTAGATCCAAGATTAGCCAAAAAGGGTATTTCAGAGGATGGATTAACATGAGAGGGAGGAGGGTCAGGAGGGATAAGTGGAGAAGAGCAAGAGGGAAGAGGAGGGAAAGCTTTGTCAAAGGCAGAGGAGGTGGAAGACGAGGGAAGAAAAGTTGACGCGGTCTCCATTACCAAGGAAAGAGGAATTTTTTATCAAAAAAAAAATCAGATTTTTGCATTCATTCATTTGGTGCTATACAAAAGGGTTGATGAAATTTTCATCACAAAATCTATTCAAATAAACAAATAAGAATTAAAGATATTGAATCCAAATCTATACAAAAGGGTTGGTTCTACGAATAGGTAATTTATATTATTGAAGTTCCTTCTTCTTTTCCAATTCTTCTTTAAGATCTATAATTCTAGACTGTGTTCATAAATCCACCTTTTAAAATAAATTGTAGATCTATAGGATTTTGGAATTTTAAGTCTAAATGTTGTGCCAGAATCAGATTTAGATAGCTTTAAGTTAATGGGATATATATATATATATATATATATATATGTGTGTGTGTGTGTGTGTGTGTGTGTGTGTGTGTGTTGATTATAATAAACTTATATAATTCGTCTGTGTTGATTCTGAATTATATGCCTAAAGGTTGCGAGGTTTGTTTTTTTTGTCAAATCTGAAATAATATGAATTATAGGCCTTTTTAATATTATATCATCATATTGCCTACAACTGTTATTATATTTGTTTGTGGTTATTGTAAACACCTTGGATCTGGAAATATGTCCCAAAATATTTATTAAATTTATAGTTTTATTCAAAATTCATAAGAATTGGGTATTGATTTGTAATTATGCAGTTTTGAATAAAATAATGATAATTCTCTTGTGTTTTTTATTTATTATGTTGTACTTAGTTATTGTAATTTTGTCATTTTTGCTCATTTTGCATTAAAAGGCGTCATTTGAAATCTATAATGAACATAAATAAATCAAATAGGAAGAGATGTGCAAATTCATGTATTCTTATGCATTGTTTGCAACATCTACTTTAAATAAAATATTATCACATTTCCTTGGGATTTAGGATGTGTCAATCTTCCTATTTCAAGTTTGGGAAAAATTTAGAATAATAGCAATAAATAACCTTTTATATGATTTTTGAATCTTAAAACAAGTTCAAACACAAAAAAGGTTGTTTTGGCCATTAGTTTAGACTAGAACATAAATACTAAAGGTTTATAAAATAAAATTAGTAACTACGTTAATCATGCTTTTAAAACATAAATAAATATATATTATAATCTTACCCACCCAAATCTACGTAACGTTATTATATCTATTGTTTGTTTGTTGCTATCTATTTGACTATTTTCTGTTTTATGGAAATGCATGTGGAAATGAAACCCATATTGAATAGAAATAACATTATGACCATTATAGCAATAAATACAATTCATTTGCTATAAATAAAAAGGGTCATAAGTAAGTTAATAAATGTTGTAACCACGTTTGCTTGGGAAAATGGATTTAATAGGGTGAATATGCCTAAATGGTTATAAATAAATTGGTGTTTAGGAAAAAGGATTGTGACTCCAACTAGGGAAATAAATAAATAATAAACTTTCATGTACTTGTACTCAAATAAGAATTAAATGGAACTAAATTTATAGAAACCTTTCGTAGTTACAATAATTAGATTAGAATTTAAATGGGACTGATATAAATAGCATTTAATAGGATAATTAGCGCCTTTGTAAAATATGACTGTTAGCATCATAAATGGCAGGTTATCTTAATATAAATAATAAATGGAATTAAAGGGAAATAATGAGGATTGATTAGTGCAGTAAATGCTAAGACCAATAAGGAAATAAATAATTAAACATCCTTAGGATAGGAGTTATAGGTTTCCTTATTTTATTCTAGTTAATCTAGAATTAATATAATTAGAAATAAGAGTTGGACATAGTAGGTTAATGACGCGAGTACAGTTGCCTTATTCGACAAAAATCTGCAATTCCCAGTACTCGGATATATGTACATCGATGTGAGAAACCATTAACCATTTGAAAATGTGACAATAGCTAATTGCTTAGTGAAAATTATTCCCTAAAATAGGGTATCCAAAAAGAGAAACCATCAGGGAAATTCGGTGTTAGAGGTATTAAGTTGTTAGATCCACCAAAAAGGGTATCAAGTGATCATGTAGCTTGCCCCTCTCCCTCCAAGGAAGAAGTTTTGAATGGCTATTGGGTACGAGTTTGGTAAATCCCTGCATAGGTCCGCTTCCTCTAGGTAGTAAGTGACTGGCGCTAGATTTCGCCTTGGGATTAAGTATTAAACGATGGTTAATAAGGTACCATGAATCTGCTTGTGATGACCACCCATAACTCCTAAACACAAGAGAAATAATGCGCTGAAAGGTGTGCCAGGCAGTTGTGGACGGTCATCATAGGTAGGTAAACACAATCGATACCCATCGTAGAACTTACAGCGCAAGGATAAAATATATTAGAAAAAATACAACAGGTAATAATAGTGAAGCATCATATAACAAACTTTTGAAACTTTCACAACATCCTGAAAGATTATCCAAACATCATAGGAAATATCAAAGTCTGTACATAAAGCCTCACTACAACACTCATAAAGTAGCTCAAACAGCGGAAATAGAAATAACAGATAGGAATAAAACTGGTATGTAAGCCTCCAGCTCGCCTCTGAACTGCAACATCGTCCTCACTAATCACATGTCACCTGCCACCTATTCTTCCCATCCACAACCAGATGAACAACCCAAGGTAATAAGAGGGAAACATAAAACCTTGAGTCAGACAACAGTCTTAGTGAGCGATAAAGCAGCTAACAAACAACATCAACAAAGTATATGAGAATTGACAGATAAACGTACTAATCTACCCACAACACCAGAGAAGAACCCAACCCCATCTTCCTTACATTGGACAGTGATAGCCTTTACATCAAACACTTCAACCATTCATTCATGGAAACCAGAACAACCATTCATTCATGGAAATCAGAAGCAAACACCACTAGTACTCATAGCATCCAGGTTATATGTATCTCACGTAAACCATCCTAATCGAATTTAACATCCCTCAAGCACAAGCCCTAGAGGCCTAAACCAATATCAGACAGGCACCCAATAAACATCTCCTTCGACGTTGGACAATTTACGTGAGACAATACAAACAAGGCAACTAATCAACAATGACAGACTTTGGCTATCACTGCCAATCCTACTTCGAAATCGTCGTTAACCGTATGGCGGCCAACCTTGCCATATGTCAAGGGCTAATGGTAACCCCAGTTCAAGCATAAACTCCATACGCCTTTCAACGATACGTATGCATGTCCAACCTTGGCAACTAGGCCTTTCAGCGATACCCAGGGTACTCGACCTACAACCGGTCTTTTAGGTACCCCTATCGTACCCCTGCTTTGAGCCTGCTAGAACTTATGACAACAATAATCTCTCGCCCTGCGTATCTATAGTCATCCAACCCGACAACTTTTCATAGCTCAAGCAACCCTCTCAAGCAACCATTATCCATCAACTCACAATCTTTGAGTTGTCACCTCATTCGCTGTTCTACAACGATTAACGAACACCTTTCAACACTTCAAACCTTCCTACTTGAATTTACTTCGAAGTCACACCATCACCGAGCCAAATTACATGACCAACCCAACCAGTCCCACTCCTTCTTATGACCGACCGACCAACTACCATGACTGACCTAGCCCCAAGTACTCAACCGACCGACCCGATCTTCATGCTCCCTGACTCGACCGACCTCCCATAAATTGCATGAACGACCCCATCCCTACTCAGCCATGCTCGACCCGAAGTAGAGAGCGACCGACCCATTCATGCACACCCCTTCTTGGCTCAACCACTCCCTGCTTGACCACTCCCTACCCGCATGACAAGACCGTGGACGACCGAGCCCAGTTGTGTGTGCGACCTACCTTTTTTCTGTACTTCCCTGTACTACATATGTACTTCACTTATACTACGCTCAACCCATGGCCTGCACGCATGACCCAAAACCTGCACAGACCCCGTTCACCTCCGAATTCGACCAAAACTTCGCCAAACTACAAATCCGATGAAACAAACTCGTCCAACTCATCAAACATGACCAGAAACATGATATGAAGTCCCACAATTACACAATTTCACTAAAATAATGATAAATGGATATATGATCTAATTTGTGAATCTAACTTGCATATGCATATGGAATGACATAGAAATTACTGGTTTAAAATTGCTAAATTAGATTAACGGGTGATTCATATGAAAATGGACTTACCATTGTGTAGATCTATGATAAAACACTTTCATACTTCATTGAATCTATGTGAGAGATGCATATCACTCACCAATTCTCCAAATCAAAGCAAAAACAATGAATTGAGATTCCGGACAGCAAGCAATTCGAACCAAACCCCTTGATTCGATGAACTCACACTTCAAATGATGTAGATCTAGCCTCCAATGGTGTAGATATTCAATTTCCTTCCTTAGATTTTGTTTTTTAATGGTGGAAAGGTGTTAAGAGGAAGGAGGAACATAGGCAACCAAATGAGAAAACAGAAAAACTAAACCCTTCTCCATATCTGTCACCCCCTATTTATAGCTTTCCACCAGCCCACTAATGGGCCTCTACAAATCAGCCCATGAAGGCTTTACAAACCTAAACAGCCAACTATTAAACTTTAAAACAATGATTCCTCCTAAACTGCTGAGCCAAATCTTTAATGTAACCACTCTACGGAAAGGCAATCATCATTTCCTTTCCAGTGGTACATGTCTCACCACCTGATTCGACCCAAGTCAAAAGTTATGCCTTGTAAAAGACTGATAGAGGAAAAATTGTCACAAATAAAATTGGTAAAAATTATGGACATGCCTCACATCCCTATAAGCAACATATTAAAATATGAGAATGATTCAACCCTCAGGGAATAAAATAAAAATATATTACGATCCTTTGATACGTAAAATGCGGGCTATTATACTACTAATCCTACTGGAAGTATTAAATGACTAGGGGACTTTCTAATAAGTTTAGCTAGATAGTAACATGGTGGGTCCACCAGGAGGGTCTTAAATGGTGTCGAACTCCTATTTATACCCGGTATTAAGTGGTTGGTTGCTATCTCTCGCCTTATGTGGGGATTGTATACACGTGAATCACGGAAGACTTAAATTAGTAGGACTTAGTAGCTTGTGTCATCTAATGTATATTAGTGTAGAGTAAACCATCGGATGAGGTATTAAGTGATTGATAGGTCTGCCTTGGGTCTTAAGTGATCGAAAGTATCCACTCTTACTTTTATTGATAGTGAGGTCTTAAGTGGCTATATAAAAATAATATCATCCTTATGGAGTAGTGAGTAGTTGGGAGCCTGCCTCTTAGTCTTTGGTAATTAGTTGAATGGTGGTTTAATGACATCATGCTTATGCGTAAATATTCTATCTCAGTATTGCGATATCATTATCTTTGGTAATTCTACCTTGGGTATGGTGGTTAGTCGTTGTGCGTACATTCTTTACAAGGTTAGGTTAGAGTTACTAACCTTGTTAGACATATATTTTGGTTGAAAGACCAAACGGGATACGTTTGTGTATTATAGACAGTGTTATATATTTTCTACTCACCAGGACTTGTTATTCTGACCCCTTCCTCATAACAACTCTCAGGTTTATCTTGGGGAAGACGGGTCTTACCTGGTGTTCAGTTTGGTTTTTGCTTCTAGTTCTCCCATGCTCGATATTTATGTGGCGATATTCTTTAAGGTAGTTGCCTTATTCGGTATTAGTTATCTTATTTTGTTTCGCTGTGAGTTAATTTTATTTTACTCTAATTATGCTCGTGCTCATTATTTGCAGGTACTAGGATTATACTCTCCATTCTTGGATGAGTTTGAGTTTCGATTTTTGTCAAAATTTGGGTTCATAAAAGTGTTGGGTGTTACATTGCCAAAGTTCGCAAATGAACAATCGAATTTAGAAATTTTGTTCTCAAATAAGTGAAGACAAATACCAGCTTATTTGGAATAAATTAGGAAGAGCTTATTCTTCTCTGAAGCAGGTCCTGTTCCACCCAGAAATTTGAGGACAATTGCCGAAATGAACATCGAGTTAAGTCAATATGATGTAACTTATCACCCATAGAGGCAATCAACATAGATGCATGGGCGGACTTCATCTTGGAGTTCACAATTAGGTAAGATAAGGAGGAATAAACAATGGGCGTGATTGCACAATGGAAGCTATTCGTCAGCGGTGCAGGGAATAATTACTGCTTAAGAATTGGGTTCATGCTTGTTCCCATAAGGGCTGATCCATTTGCCATGCATTAAGATTGGAATTTTCCGTCGCTAATAATGAAGCGGAATATGAAACATTGATCGCTGGATTGGAAATAGGAAAATAGTTAAGCATTTGAGCTCTGTGAATTTTCAATGACTCAAATCTTATTGTTGTTTATTCTAAAGCAAATTCTAAGCAAACTGGGGAACCACTCAACAATCTCAAACACTACACATCACTCATATCCCCTAAGAAGACACTATGAAAGTCGATTCCTTAACAAAGTATGCTAGTTTTGGAGAGGTGCAGCTCCTCGAAGTAGTATCAGTCGAAGTCTTGACAAGCTAGAGCAATGATGACATAGATATGGAATGGATTCAAGAAACCTTTGAAGAGTTAGAATCGTCTATGACTCCAATCAAAGAATACTTGGTCCACGTAACCCTGCCTAGAGATCTAGGAACACAAAAGAAGCTCCTTAGAAAAGCATCAAAAATTTATCATGTAGGACAAAAGACTCTATAGATGTGGATTCTCTATTCTAATGTTATGGTGTGTAACTTAAGACAAAGCCAAACAAATTATCATGGAGGCGCACGAAGGTGAATGCGACAACCATATAGAAGGTCAACCACTCACAAAGAAGGAGTAACGATATGAATATTTCTAGCCAGACTTAAATATGGACGTAATTGAATGAATAATGTAGTGTGATAGGTGCAATGATTATCTAAGTTACCAAGAGACCCCTCGACAGAGTTGACGCAAATGTCTGGCACTTGTCCATTAGCTATATGGGGAATTAATCTTATGCATGTGCTTCCATTGACAAAAGAAGGAAAAAATATACGATAGTTGTAGCCTTGCTTCATAAAGTGGATGGAAGGAGCCTCTAGCTACAATAACCACTAAGAAAGTTACTAACTTTGGGACTAAAATTCTCATTTGTGGGATTGAGGTACCATAAATGATCATAATTGACAATGGAAATCAATTCGAGAATGATGAATTCAGAATTTCTATAGGTGATTCCACATCAATAAAAGCTTTTTCAAGTGGCAAATTTGCAAGTAACTACCCAAGTGGAAGCAGTGAACATAATCATCAAGTCTCCTATCAAGAAATGACTTGTGAAGGCTAATGGCAACTGGGTTGATGAGCTACCACTTGCACTATGGGCTTATAGGACAACACCAAGTCTACAACTACACATACACTACTCGCTCTATCCAACAACTCAGAAACCATGATCTCGGTGGAATTGGAACTCCTCTCTTATTAGAAAATACACTCCAATCAAGAAGAAAACGAGCACTTACTACTTAAAGTGCTCGAACACGTAGATGAGAAGCATGAATAAGCAGAGTTAAGGATTGTTGCACATCTAAAAGAGCGGCAAGGTACTTCAATGCCAAAGTGCACAGGAGAACACTAGAAGTTGGTGATCTTGCCCACAAACAAGTAACGACAAATAATGGAGTATTCAAGCCAAACTGAGAAGGGCATTATGTGACCGGGAGAAAGCTTTCTGATGAAACTTTCAAGATCACGGCTGTCAATAGAACTCCCATAATGAAAGCTTGGAAGAATGACTTATTGCATGTATTATGCTTGAAAATTGTAATATGTTCTTGTATTAACAAGGAAAATGGCTCGAACTTACTGGCGGCATTTTATCTTGATTAAGATTGTACTCTGTTTCTTTCAAACATGAATAAAATTTGGTTTTGAATTGCTCGAAATGTGTTTACTCTATTTTTTCTCCAAAATTCAGGTATGCAATGTCCATAAAAAAATCCCACCTGTCGAGGCATGAAAAAGTCGTCATTCGTTGAGGCACAAAAAATTCCTCGTTGTGCGAGCACCAAAAAGCCCTCACTCGTTGAGGCACGATAAGGTCCTTACCCATACAAGCACAAAAAAGCCCCTAATTATTGAGGCAGGAAATAGCACCCAGTCGTTGAGGCATGAAAAAGTCCTCATCCGTGCCAGGGAAAAAAAGCCTCCACTTATTGAGGTATAAAAAATCCTCATACATTGGGGGCATGAAACAACCTTTACCCATGCAGGCCCGAAAAAGGCCTCGCTCGTTGAGGCATGGAAAATTCCTCTCCCTACGGACTCAAAAAGCTCCTACCTGTTGAGGCAGGAAAAACACTCACCTATTAAAAGTGATTCCCAAAATAGGAATAGTTTCCCAAAAAAAACATGGTTTGTTGAGGTTGATTCCTGAAGATGTGAATTATTTTTTAAAAAACCCGCTCGCTGAGGTCAATTCCTAAAGGTAGGAATCATTTCCAGAAAACCCTCATTTGTTGAGATCGATTCCAAAAGGTAGCAACTGTCTACATAAAAAATCTCATTCGCTGAGGTCAATTCACGAAGGCATGAATCGTTTTCAAAAACCTTCATCTATCGAGATCGAATATCAAAATAGGAATCATCTCCGAAGAAGAAGCTCGTTCTTCAAGACTGAACTCTAAAACTAGCTTGTTTTATCTCAGAGCATGCGGTAGTTGTCCCAAACTTAGGAGGAACTCAACATGAGTCAAGTTAAGTTGCATAAATCGAAGAAAGCAAATATTTGAAGACCAAAACAGCTAGATCTCTAAATATAGGACGTACTTGTTTCTTAACCATCTTGCACTTACCACTATATTAACTGGACTGTAGGAAACAAGGCAGTTTGCTACATAATCCAGGATATGAGTTAAAGCTCTGGAATATTCTTATGGCATAAGGTCAACAAACATCAATATGGTTAAACAAAATACTAAGGTGAATCATACCATAGGCTTATTGCACTCAACAATAGGCTGCAGCACCAGCCTGCTTTTTATTGACTCCAGTGTTTAGAAGCTATAATATGTTGAAATAAAGAATAAGAAAAATATAAGTTGTGCATTGAAATCTAAGGAAAAGGTATCAACATTTCATTATTGTGCAACATATATGTACAGGGTTCTTACATATCCAAATAGCGGGAGCCGATACCTACGCGATCCCGATCAAGAAAGCAAAAATACTTGCTATATACAATACAAGATACGTAGAACAACAGGAAAGAAAAAACCTCAAACTTGACACCACTCATTATTCTTTCTTCACGCTTCCTTTTGTTCCTTCTTGAGCATAATACCAAGATTCTTCAGCCTTCACGACTCGCTAGGAGAATAATCATAACTGATAGTAATGGTAGTTATATCAGCTCCGCTAGCCACTTTAGGCTTATCTATTGTGTTCGTTGATCCCTTATGAGCTTTGCTTGGACAAGCTATTGACAGATTTAGGTGCATCACCGACTTTAGTCTCTTTTTCCCTGCTTATTTCTCCTCGGTTTTCGGCTCTTTTTGTTCATCTTTAGTACATCTCCTCTCAGTAGCACTAGCGGGTCATCCAAGCCTTATAAGGCTTCAGTTTGTTTTGAATGTGGCCCAGGTTAAGAGGTTGAGGATGGGATGTGGTCTAGAATTTTAAAGAGAAAGGAAAGGAAGAAGGAATATAGCCTCAATCTCTATGCCATTGGAAGGCAGATGAATAGATGTGGGAATGTTCGAGCCTACAACATGAGAAAAGTGAGCGATCAGTTCATCAACCTCCTCAAACTAGAACAAGATGTCTTAAAGTTTGAAGATAGAAAGAAATTACCTATCATGGTATCTTTGTGGACTTTGAGCTCAATCTCTTACTCGTTATCCTCTTAACTTGATTGCACACAGTGGGAATCTCAGTTGTTGAAGCCGAAGTGGAACTTGGAATGATAGTCGGGGTGACAAAAGAAGAGGTAAAACCTTTTGGCATAGGAACGATCTCATATTGGCTTTCAAGCTCCAAGGGAAGCAGGTCCCAAGACAATAAGGCCAGCTGGAACATGCCTTGACATCTTTTCCTTAAATAAATATCATCGATTTCTCTCAAGCTTAACCTATGCTTTCTCTTAGCAAGAGCGTCCTAGGAGTCCTCATTTCGATAGTTTCAAATAAAATCCTCCTAAGTGTAATCAAACCCACAAAGTCGCTTGATCACCTCCTAGTAAACTTCATCTAATGTACGATAAAATATGTCCCTCAACAAGCATAAACTCCCCATACTCATTATGGTTAGGTTGTGTAATTGAACATGGTGGTGTCCAAGTGCTCCATCTTATTATCATAAGCTTTCTGGACACTTGCCTTTGCAGCGAAGAGTCGTTCCTTCTCTTTTTAAAGCTGAAAAACCAATTCCTTAAGAAAGGCGGTCTCTGTGCACTGGACTAATATTAACTAGCTCTGCTCAGTAATAATTATCCTCTAAGACTCTGTAATTTTTTTTAGCCTCAAAAATTTCAAAACGGACACCTTACTAGTTTGGGCTTTCGTAAGCTGATGATTAAAGAAGACTTCTGACTTTGTATTAATATCGGTCAGCTTTTGGACCCTATTCTTGGATTTCTTCTCAATTGCTAGAGCTTTTTATTTATCACTTTTTATTGTTTTATCGTAACATAACATTCTTTTATAGTCTCTAATAATCTTCCTTCCCGCAATCATGGGTCAAAATTTTAGTATAATTGTTCTTATTGATGGTAGCTAATTCATGCATGAACATTGCCAGTCGTAGAAGTGATCCATGTCCTTTTTTCAAGTTTTAAATTTATCAGAGCAATTTCTCTATCCATTAATGTAAGATCTTGGTTGAACCAGACCCTCTTCAGGAACCAACCTGGTAGATTCTTAAACAGAATGGAGGGACCAATGGGCAACTTGTATAGCTTTCTCTACAAAATTAGATAAATGCAAAGGGAGGTAGCAGTTGAAGCTACATTAGTAGAATCTGGATCTGAGGGATCGACAATAGTTCGCAGGGTGCGTCTATTAACACCCCAGTAATTGCTCTTCACCCCCCGCTGATTAAACAATAAAATATGCACCCCATGATTTTCTCTTCCCACCCCATTTAATCCAAAAATGCCCTTATTGCATTTTCATTCTCAATACTATTTTTCTAGTTTCCAACTTGCAACTTTTTCTACTACTCTCCCTTTAAAATTTTGTTTGAATTAATTAAAATTTGTGAACTGTTAAAGTCTTGGTCTCAAAACACATAATGATACACATTGCTAATTGTACTGTTTTTAAATTTTTAATCATTGTTTTAATTTTTTAATCATGATTTATAACTTCTATTTTTAATTTTTCTTTTTTTAATGCTCATATACAATGCTGATTTTTATATTTTAAATTATTGTTTGCAATTTAGCCTCGAACATCCTATATGTATATGACTGATATTTTTTTAATCATTGCACAACATGTCAACATTAGGCAAGTTATTTAATCAGTTGTTAAAGGGTAAATCTGGAAATAAAATTCTGAAATTTTAATCGGAGGGTGAAGAGTAAATAATGGGGTGCAAATAGCCAGACCCTAGTTCGCACATCAACTCTAGAAGAAGCCCGAGTCCTCGATGAGGGAAATGTTCAAAGGAATTTGGCTCCATCCTTGTCCATTTCGAAGGCTCCTCGCCTTAGCGGTCTTTTCCCCCTCATGATTTTACTTCTTCCTTCTCTTCTCTTCTCTTATCCATTCTCTCTATCTCTCCACTCCTGTTCTTCTCCTTCTTTCATCTTCTGTTTCTTAACTACGATGTAGGTCAAAAGGATGCCTCTGTGAACGATCCTTTCTAGAGGTATGCTCAAAGCACTTAAAATATACGGGTCCTACGGTGTGATCTAAAAAGGTAAAATGAATCATATTTAGTGACAAGTTCAAATAAAGATAAAAATGTCTGTGATAGTATTAGAGATCTTAGTAGTGTATGTCATGTGTTATCTGAAACCCGAAGCCCTCACAAACTATTTTTCTTCTTAGTTAGTAATAAGTTTATACTTTTTCCAAAAATCAAAGTTTGAGACTGTCGACATGAAAAAATCCTCCATAGTTTCACTCAAGGTGGTATAAATATCACTTAGATCATAAAATTTTCCAATAACATCCCATCTTTGGATGCAACACTTAAAGACCATTCAACAAAGCCATAGATTCTGACAGTCATGCCGATTTATGCTTCCAACTCTTGGTGCATTAGGCTTACTCACGATGTCTCATTGTAGTCCGCTTAATCTTCTCAAAGACTCGATCTCTTTACTAATGAAGGCATTTTCTCCCTCTTTTACAATCTATTCATCCTTTATTTCCAAGGAAGCTACGGCTTTACCCTTCTGAAGGACTATCACTTCATTCTCCTCTCGGGAATCAGAGTCATCCTCACTTTCCCACTAGACTCGGCCCAAGTTTGGTCGTCGAAGCTGATATCAACGTGAAACTCCATTAATGGAACTTCTCCCCTGGGATTCACCTTCTGCATATTGGGATGTAGAGGTAGAATGGGTTATAACTTTGGAATGAATAAGGGTAGTGACCTTGCAAGGAATAATTAACCTCCCAGGATGTAACAAACCAAATCTATGAAGAAATTCATCTTACTATAGAAAACTTTTCTCCCTTTCTTATGTTAGGACTACTATCAATGCATTCAAGACCTATTCACGTACGACATCCCTAATCCAAGTAAGCAAATATACAAGAAAACAAAAACTTAGTTAGAAGTACGAGCCTTACATTCTAACTAGAACCAAGATTCAGAGGCTAACTTTCATAAGTCAACGGCTTGTTGAATCCTTCAAGGTAATAAACAAATAAAAATTGATCTTTGAAGGCAGATAGCTTATAATAAAGGTTGAGGATAAGGTAGTTATTCCATTATTCCATTACCAAGTTGAAGAAATGATAATCCTGTCTTCTTTTGAATATGAGAAAGTGTATAAGCTCAATAAACAATGAAGGGCATCTGAAGGTCCACATGAAAAGCATATAAGGGAAAGCCATTATAGCTTAACTATTAGGTTACATTTAAAAAGTCACAATTCTATCTCTTGAAGCACCATCAATAAAAAAAGATGAAAAAAGGAACTGTACCAGTCTAACACATGAAACAAGGTTAAGCAGTATAGTTAGGCAGTAGCTGGTTGGCATACTCATTCCTCAATGGAAACTCAAAGGATGCCAAGTTACAGGTAGATACTCTAAAGCATCCTCATAGTAATGATTGTAGGACATCTCTTCAATGGGCCAGAAGGGACCCTTAATGAAAGACAAGTTGAATCAATAAACGGTCCTACAGCGATGATAGCTCCCTCCACTGGAATTTGAGACAAGGCTCCGGGATGATAGAAAATGAAGACATAACTATGCTCCACAGCGGGAGTAACTTCCTTCCCTATATCGCTAGTGTGAAGAACAACATGAAGTCATTCTACATAAGGATGGTTCTGTACCAGACATTCTGGTCAAAATGTTCGCTTAAGGAAGAAATTTTGAAATACAAAGGAAATCAACATATGTTAAGCAGTCAAATTCCAAATATTGATCGAGGGCAAGTAGGATGCTCTATATAAGTGATTGGAGTCCAACGATCCTTAAACTCTAAAATGAACCATCTCACAAGGTAGCCCACTTGCACTAAACTAAGCAATCTATACATCTTTATTATTTGTTTGAAGCTTACGCATCATTGACGGAAAAATCAACAACTGTTCCTTTTTCCAAACCGGCATAGGAAGCTTTCTATTTCGGCATTTGTGGGATGCAAATACAATATGAAGAACCCATTGGATGGATAGTAAACCTAAATTTGATTACATTTCACTTAATAATTTGGATTCTTTAAAGTTGTAAAGGATATGCAGATTTCAGCAATTTTAAATACTCAGTTCAACTTTGAAATTTCGTTCTAATTTCATGTCAAGTTTTCTTTTAGAAATGAGTTTTAGTCATTTATATTGTTGCAAGTTCGAGTCCACGAATATCGTTCAATCATGTGCATCTAAATCAAGGGCAGCCAAGTTTAGTATTGCCTATATGCCATTTCAAGTCCAAAGTTGTTAGTATTCCAATTTCAAATCGAATACGACCAAGTCTGAACATCGTGTAAAATCCAGGCTAAACTACCAACACCCTAAATCTGTTTGCTCGAACCTGAAAGACTAGAAATCTAGCATAAGTCAAAGTTCCACAAGCCCTAAACCAAATCAATGAGCATAAATCCCGGGAAACCCTCAAAACGGATCATTATAATCGTCCAGATGGTAGGGCAAATAGAGGCAAGTATCGACGATGGTCGATGGTGTAGCCCGGGTACGAATCGGTAGGTTAGGATATTTTTTTATAGATTCAAGCCATGTAAACAACAGCAAGACAGGTGGCGCAACTCATAGTAAAGGTAAGCGATGTTGTTAGGAGGCAACGATAATGAGTCCTGGCGGTAGGGGTGTAAATCGGTCGGACCGGACCGGACAGAGGTGTGTTCACTTTCTGTCCTAAAAAAAAATCGGACCGAACACGGACCGGACCAAAAAAATTCTCGGACAAATTTCGTTGTCCTAATTCGTGTCCTAAATAAAATCGGTCGGACACGGACATGTTCGGACCGATCGGACTCGGTCGGACATGGCTATTTGTATCACATTTTGTACATTTTACTAGATTTTCTCTCAACTATATGTCGAATTACAAGTAATTCGGACGAATTCGGACGAGCTCAGACCGGACATGATTTTTTTCTCGTACAAATTTTGTTGTCCTAACTCGTGTCCTAAATGAAAATCGGACGGACTCGGACGGACGTATTTCGGTCACGGACACGAACGGACGTCGGACATTCGAACAAAATTTACAGCCCTACCTGGCGGTGGTAGATCAAGGGCAGTATAGTTCTTGGATTAGTCAGTCTAGATTATAGATTATGGATTGGATGGAAATAACATGTAAACTAAAATATATGGTAGTATGGATTAGATCGTATAAATATATAAAGGGGAAAATGTGGAATTTTTCTAAGTCTATGGAGCGATGTTGATCCGTAGGCTACAGAACGGTACCAACCTATATATTATCCCTAATGACCTCAAATTATTTCACACACTGTATATGCTCCATTCCATAGAAAAATATTGTTTATCCCTTTAAAAAACCACATGCATATTGGGCTATTGAATCTGTGTAGAAACTATGGGATGAACATTGTTAGGGTCGGTCGTGCATAGTCCTATCCAAGGCCCGTAGACAGTTTACAAAGGATAAGGGACGATCGCATAGGACGAAGTTCAAACGCCAGCTTCAAGGTAGGTCGTCTGCTCAGCGTGATCAGGGGTCGACCATACATCATAGCGCGACCAATATAAGGAGGTCACACATTTAAAGCTAGCTCAAAAACGGTGAGACCCAAAGGCAGTGAGGCTCGAATATCCTATAAAAATTATCCATGATAATGAAGGTCGCTCATCCCTATATCAAAGAGGTTGGTCAAGAAGCCAGAGATCGCACATGTATCCCATGTCCACACAAGGGTTGCAAATCCAGTCACCCGCGCATACTTTGACCAGTCACCAATATTTCAACCAGGTATTACCTACCGGTCGGTCGGATATCAGCTCCTAAAGGGTTGCACTTGCATTTCGATCTACAAGCTTTGATTGCTCACCTACAAACTACAATTCCAATCGCTCGTTCAGTCTATAATCAGACACAACCGCATCCGAAAGCCCTGACTAGTCTCCCTTGTATTTGTCACCCGTTCATTCTGCCCAAGATCTAGGCAATTCGCTCGCTCCTATGAATTCGCTCGCACATGACAGCTGGAAACAGCTATCGACAAGTGGCTACAGCTATCGACAGGTGGCTACAGCTGGGCGGTGGCATTTTAGTAATTCATAAGACAGGCAACCCGCAACTTGCATATATGAATTTCAGCTCATTTCTCCAAGGGAGCTCAGCTATAAATAGGCCATGGCTACCATCATAAAATGGATAGACTTCTGGCCACCACGAAGTGCTGCAAAATTATCTCTCCATCCATTCCTTAAGCATTCTAATCATGATCATCACCTCCATCAAAAGATATGGCATCCATTCAAATCTTATAAGGGAAAAAAGTCTAAAGATATACTCCTCCGTTGCCCATTCATCCTTTTCCTCCACAGATTTCACCACTCCTTCATTGAATCTCGTGAATCTAAGCGAGATTTGTGTATAAAAGTGAGAACATGTTGAGTGAGCAAGATGATGTATGAGAAAGGAGAGTTTATATGTTTCGTAACTACTGTTATGATAATACAAACCATCTTCATAGTGGATGTAGGCCTAACATAAGGTTGAACCACTCTAAAACCTTATCTCCATTTTATCCTCCTTACATTTTCATTTTTTTTATTGTCATTGAGTGCGACTCCATTTATTTCCTAACCATCTTGGTGAAGTACGATTCTTGTACCATTGGTATTTGAGCCATTTTTTGGTGAAAACATTTTGGCGCCTGCCGTGGGGCCATGTTC
This sequence comes from Allium sativum, assembly GCA_030737875.1. Taxonomy (NCBI): domain Eukaryota; kingdom Viridiplantae; phylum Streptophyta; class Magnoliopsida; order Asparagales; family Amaryllidaceae; genus Allium; species Allium sativum. The sequence continues at coordinate 27,502,523 of CM060925.1, read as the reverse complement.
ACATTTCCTTCCTTCACACTGATCCCCAAATCCAACCGCCTATCCTTGAAATCCTAAAACTGCCCTCTCCCTAGAAGCCATGGCCGGATCGAAGAAAAGCGACAAGTCCGTTAGAGCTACCACAATTGCTGAGGATATTCATGCTAATGAAGTTACGTCGCGAACTTTGAATCAAGAAGTTGAGGAAACCTCTAGGCTCTCAATGACGCGAGATGAATTGAATGTGGCTGTTACCGGCTTGAATGAAAAAATGGATACTACAATGAAGATGATGATGGAGAGGCTTGATGCCGTAATTAATGCTAATGCTCAAGCCAATCTTCCGCCACCGAATGTTGTAAACAATGCTGACGAAAAAGAGGACTCTTCAACCTCAGACCCTAGTCGATCCCACTTCTTAGTGGAAGACAAGGGGGAGGCCAGCGTTGAGGACTCTAAGGTCAAAACCCCACAACACGAGGAGAAACGTGCAACTCAGGGTCTCGCGAGTCCCACCGAAAGGACACCTCCGAAAAGAGGTGCGAGGCGTCGAAACTTAAACCGCGATCGCACCAATAAAAGCGTCGATGCCAATCCTGTGGAACGAGCGAGGATGAGAAGCACATTGCAGATACAATCCAATAAATAATGAAAGAAAAAACGGCCCGAGAAGACGATGAGAAAGAATGGGAGTTTTCATCCATTAGAAACACGTTTACCGAAAAAATCCATCAAGAAAAATTCCCTAAAAAATTCACACCTCCAACCATAGCACCTTACAATGGAACTGGGGATCCAAACATCTTCCTATTCAAATACGATCAGCACATGAACAGAGCTAGGGCTATTGATGCAACAAAGTGCTTATACTTCCCCATATGCTTAGAAGGTGTGGCTTCATTATGGTTCACCAGACTCCCATCTAAATGCATTGATCAATTTGCCGACTTGGCAAAAAGGTTCCAGGACCAGTTCTATCTTCAGACGACTAAAGAAAGGGATGTGATGTCACTCAGCGAGACGGAACAAATGTCAGGAGAAATAATCAAGGCTTTTCTCATACGATTCCTTGCTGTGGCGGCTGAAATAATATAACCGGAACCTTGGTACTTGTTGGCAGATCTGAAGGGTGCTATTTATAAGAAATCAGAATTCGGGAAATGACTCAAAATGAAGAAGCCCAAAACTTTAAGGAAGTTCTATAAGAAAGATGAGGAGTATACGAGCATGGAGGATGATGCACCGAATGTTCAGAAGAGCATAGAAAGTAGAGACATCAAAGAAGGGAAAGGCAACTAGCTCCAAACTGAGCAGAAGAATGATTATGGGCAGAAAAGGGGAAGCGATGAGAAGGATAACAAGGCCTACAAGAAAACACGGCTTTACAAGCATTTAGAATTGACTCTCTTAAATAAAACCCTAGAGAGGATCTACTCCGTCACAAAGGATACATGCATCTTTCCTCAAATGAAGGCTCAAAATAACACTGAGAAACAAGCCAACTCCGGTAAATTCTGCTAGTTTCATAACCAACCAGGGCACAACATTAAGGAGTGTCGACACTTAAAAAGTTTAATTGAAGAACTCATCAGAAAGAACCAATTCAACAATATGTGAAGAACCCTCAAAATGCTCCGACTGCCCAGGGGCAAAATAATACCGCCAATCAATCCGGTTCTGGCGAAAAAGCTCAGGCAACCATTGATTCAAGATTGATAATCAACATGATTTTCGAGGGGCCCCACCCAGCTGGAAGTAGCTGGGCAGATATGGAAAGGTATGTTAATGAGCTGAAAGGTGTCCCAAAAGAGGAAAGGTGCATGATCCTGAGCATCGAGCATCCAGTGAAGATACCAAAAACTTCAGCTGATGATGTGGTATTTATTGATAAAGATTCTGATGGACTGCTCGCACCGACTGTCGATGCCATGGTAATCACAATTGGCTTTGGCCCTGCGGTTGTGAGAAGAGTCCTAGTTGATACGGGGCCATTTGTTAATGTGATATTCATAAACACATTTCAGAAAATGAACCTTTCTATGACAAAAGTGCGAGCCTATCCAAACCAAATCTATGGATTTACCAGAGAATCTATCCAACCCACTGGCATAATTGACTTGCTCGTTGAATTGGCTGACGGGGAGCGCAAGGTCTCTCTGGAACAAACTTTTGTCTTAGTGAATGAGCTTTACGTCTATAACGCGTTCCTTAGGCGACGGACTCTCGCAGGCTTTAAGATCGCGCTATGTTTAACTATGAAATTTCCAGTTGAGAATGGAATCGACATCATTAAAGGCGATCAGGCCACTACGGTGGATTGCTATGTGACAGAGCTGCGCGAGGGAAAGAATAAAGACTTGGGGAAGAATGCAGAGGTTTCGCCCCGCATTTGCGAACTCCCCTTATAGCAATTAAGGAGCGGTCCTGCACTGGCGAACACAGTGGAGCACAAAAGTAAATCGATCCTAGAAAAGCAAGTGCAGAGGATGAAAGAGCGGTTCTGGCTGACATCACAATTCCTATAGTTGTTAATCCGAAAGATCCAAACCGTGTGTTGAAGATAGGATCTCAGTTGAGCCCCGAATTGAAGAGTCAATTGATTATCTTTCTAAAAGCTAATTTGGACGCGTTTGCATGGAACCATTCTGACATGAGTGGCATATCCTCGGATGTTGCAGTCCATAAACTTAATATTAATCCACATATTCCATCTACCATGCAGAAAAGGAGAACCCAGGGGCCGGAGAGATCAAAGGCCTTGAAGGAGGAAGTCGACAGGCTAATGGAGAACAACTTCATCAGAGAATCTACCTATCCAAACTAGGCTTCCAATCCTGTACTTGTAAAGAAAGCAAACGGAAAATGGAGAGTTGCGTAGACTATTCAGATCTTAATAAAGATTGTCTGAAGGATAGTTTCACTCTTCCCAGAATAGACTAACTGGTGGATTCCACAACTGGACATGAGTTGTTGTCTTTTATGGACGCATATTCCAGCTACAATCAAATCATGATGTATGGACCAGATCAAGAGGACACAAGCTTTATCACTGATCTTGGCTTATATTATTACAAAGTGATGCCATTTGGCCTAAAAAATGCAAGGGCAACTTACCAATGATTGGTAAACGATATGTTCAAAAAACAAACTGGCAGGACAATGGAAGTTTATGTAGATGATATGTTGGTGAAGTAAAAAAGAGCAGTTTATCATTTAGAGGACTTAGCCCAGATGTTCAATATTCTATGCCAATATGGTATGAAGCTGAATCCTTTAAAATTTTCTTTCGGGGTCGGTTCAGGCAAGTTCCTAGGGTTTATGGTCAATGCTAGGGGGATAGAGGCCAATCCAGCGAAAATACCAGCCTTGTAACACCCCACCTCCGCCAAGGTCACTCTAGGCAAGTACACTGGCTTTGGAGGGGTGTTGGTCAAGGTAAACATGCATAAAGATATCACAAGACAGAACATATAAGTAAAACAGAGTAAGTAAAGCAGCAGATAAAACTACTATTTCAAAACCATAGTCAACTTACATCAAAAATACTAAGTCATTATTTTCCAACTACTACAAGTCTAGAAACATAAACTGAAAACTGGAAATAACATAAACTATCCCCAAAGTAGACGTGGTAAAGCCATAGAGAGCTCAAGTCCAAACCGTACATAAGCTATCCAGAAAGCAAGCTAAAGATCCAAGCTAGGTGCTAGTGTTCCCACCTTGAGAACCTGAGGGGGAAACAGAAGAAAAGAGGCGAAAGGAAAACAGGTCAGTCAAAAAGACTGGTAAGTCCTACCTACTACTAGTATAAAAACTAATAAAGTTAACTGGACATGTAAAACAGAGATGAAACATAGGATGATAACTGGCATGGTGAAAAGTTAACAAGATAGATCAAGTGTGGCATCACATATACAAGGTTAAGTTGCACCAAGTGTACTAGTATTCTAATCCATGTCAAGTATAAACAAGAAATGATCCCTTGGCCCAAAATTGGCCCAACATCATGAGATGACCTAAACCAAGGTCGAACTACACGGTCTAGTCGATCGGCTCCCTATAAGCCTAACTCGTCAAGTGTCGGTGTCATACGGCCCAACCGCGAGATGTAGTCGACTGTGCAAGGTCCACCCTAGGGTGTATCCGGGCCCTAGGGTGCCAACCACTGACACAAAACAAGCACGCACAGTCCAAGCCTACTGGTGCCCATGTCCGTCTTTCATCCCCGGACTATGTGCACGACCATAGTCCGCCGGAATCTACAATGGCGCACCTACCTAGCCGTCCCTTTTGGTCACTTACAATCAGCCCAGTAATCGTGCCCCACCCCTAGCCTAGTCCCTATGGTATCCCGATACTCCCTGGTGGGTTACTGCTGAAAAGGGCCCCGCAAACTAGGGTTTCTAATGGGTTAAGTGTGGTTAACCCTATCCAAACCATGTATTAAGTTGGTTAAGTATACCCAAGTGGTTCATGACTTAACCCCAACAATCTATCGTGTTCAATTGGTTAAGTATTCAAGTGGTCCATGACTTAATCCTACCATGTGGCATTAATTAACTTAATGCACCCCAACCTCTCACATTAGACTTTGTTGTGGTTACTAGTTAAGCCGGGTGGGTCCGGGTAGCTTTACACCACAACCTAGTCTAACCTCGGGTTTTAAGTGCGATATGACCAACTACTCACATTGGGTCCTATTGTTTGTAGCCACTAGTTAAGCCGGTCGGTTCCGGGCAGATTTATGCTACAAACTCAACCCAACCTCGAGTTGGCCACTTTCATGTTTTCTACATGTCATGTCCACGTTCATGTTTTCAAGCATAATCACATGTCATATTTTCAAGTCATGTTTCATGTCATTTAAGTTTACCCATAATGTAACCCCATCGCACGTAAGTTCGCATCAACACAAATAGATCAAAAGGGGGAATATAATGATATGATAAGTTGGGCATAAAGTGGCAAAGTCTATCACAAGTTTAACATGGTAATATATGAGGCAAAGGTGTTCATCACAACTAGCATATAAGGTTATTGGCCTCAAAACATGCATGACATCAAACTTAGCAATTAAACTAGCATGTAGTTCAACATCATAGGCAAAGGTGAAACATGATAATAGTTGTCATAGGGTGATAAACTTGTGGGTAGCATGTAGTTCAACATCATATGCGAGTTAACATCAAGGTTATAAGATGGTTCTATGTTGCATTTATGCATAACTACCAAGTTCTATGTTGCATTATGCATAACCACCAAATAAAGCTCATAGCTTTCTACCCAAAAATCAAGGTAAATGATACTAGGTTCATGATAGTGCCACAATCATAGATCAAAAGAGTCATAAATGGATCTATGCATACAAATATAGCCCCCAAGACAAGTATTATACCCAAAAGTCTCATTTCAACTTGCTACATGATCATATTAACTTCATAGTTTAAATTTAAGAGTAGAGTGGGGCTTACAAAGCGTGGCTATGAGAACTAGAACCAAATAGAACAAGATAGAGATGTTGTAGAAGCTCTAGGAATGATGTAGCAACACAAATAGCCTTGAGAATAAGTAGCTCCTTTGATTTGATGAAGAAAGATGGCTCCTTTTTGCCTTAGAAGCTCTCAAGATGAAGATGGAGGCCATGATTAGGGAGCATTTGGGCAGCACTTAGTTGTAGGAATGATTAATGAGGGTTTAGAGTAGGTCTAAGGGTGCTTATATAGAAGTTTAGGTTAGTTTAGGCCATAGGATTAACCCTAATTCAGATCTGAGCCATCAAATCACGTCACAAGCCAATAAAACAAGACCCAGGAGCCAAAACAGGTGCACCAGGCCAAACTGGCCCGACCACCCAGGTCGACAGGGGTGTCGACTGGGCAGTCGACACCAGTTGGGCAAGTCAACTCCCAAGTCGACTCCCCCGTCGACTTGGGGCTGGGCGGGAAATTTTCCCGCCCAGTCTGTTTGGCTCCAGATTTGATTTTCGAACTGTTTTTAAACTCTGGAATTTCTGAAAACTTTGACGGGCCATAACTGGGTCATACGGACTCCGATTTTCGAAAACTCGAACTCTATTTCGCGTATTTTTCCGAGACGAACGCAATGGCACAGCCCGTTTCCCTTGATTCAGATTTTAACATTTAATTTTGCCTTGATTTACGTTATAACATGTTATTCAAAATACGGGTTGTTACATTCTCCTCACCTTAAAGGTTTTCGTCCCCGAAATCTTTAAGTTAGGAAGAACGTATCCTACCATCCATCATCCATCTACTCTAAACATCATCCACGGGCAGTCATTGTCTTTAAAAGATTCTAAATGTTGTATGATCATGTGCGAAAGGTGTGTGTATTTGTACTTATCTAATGCGAAAATCAGGCGGTTACTGATTCAGTAAACCTCCTTAATGCAAAGTATGTTAGTGAAATGAGTCCATATGTATGCAAAATCCTAACATAATTCACAATCTCTACATGAGTGCACATAACATTCATCCATATGCAACATCCACGTGATAGCATAACAAGTTTCATCCATGAATAAGTATAAGCACTCATGCATATGCAATATGAAAGTGTGTGAGCCGATCTTAGTGCCTAATGTGTATCATGCATCCACGATTATCCACTTGCAAACACTTGCAACCACTTGCAAACATCAAGCATAACATATTTCAAATACATGTTTCATCCAAAGGGTTTCTACCTAAGGTTCTCATGAAAGGATTAACGAGATAACAAGATAAACATGGATAGCAAAAGAAAGATATGCTAACTAGGAAAAGAGATTGAGAATGTACCCTCAAAAAGGAATGGATAAAGCCCACGCATCTTCTCCTCGGTTTCCCAAGTTGCATCTTCATCGGCTTCACTCCACTGAACCTTTACTAACTTGACTTCTTGATTCCTCAGCTTCTTGATCTCCGTTCCCAAGATACGAATCGGAGCTCGCCTCAGGGTTGCCTCTTTCTCTACCTCCATGTCTTCAAGAATGTTAGGCTCAACTACCTCGGCTGACTCATGTAGGCACTTTCGGAGATGCGAGACATGAAAAACATTGTGCACTCCGGCCAGCTTCTCGGGCAATTCCACCTTATAAGTCATCTTCCCAATCCTCTCTATTATAGGAAGGATCCTACGAACCTTGGTGCCAGCTTCCCAACTGCTCCAAAACGAACCACACTACGCAAGGGAGAAACTTTCACTAAGACCATATCTCCAACTTCAAACTCTAAGTCTGTCCTTCGCTTGTCTGCATAGGATTTCTGTCTGTCTTGTGCCGTTTTCATCCGCCTTCGAATCAACTAAACCTTCTCGGATGTGTCCCTTATCATGTCGGGCCCAAGTATAAGCTTATCCGTCGTCTCCCACTAATATGTTGGTGACTTGCACGGTCTCCCATACAAAGCTTCGAATGGTGCCATCCCTATGCTTGCTTGGTAGCTGTTATTATAAGCAAACTCTACGAGAGGAAGGTGGTCTTCCCAAGTGCCACCAAAGTCAAGAATGCATAGCCTCAACAGATCTTCTAGTACCCTATTCACCCTTTCGGTCTGGCCATCCGTCTGTGGGTGATAGGCTGTACTTAGATTCAATCGCGTACCCATCGCTTCTTGCAAACTACTCCAAAATTGGCTAGTGAAGATTGGGTCACGATCGCTAACTATGCTAGAAGGAACTCCATGCAATCGCACTATCTCTCGAAGATAAATAGATGCTAGCCATGATGCGGTCCTCTTGCTCTTTACTGGAATGAAATGAGTGCTCTTCGTAAGTCTATCCACTATGACCCATATGCTAGTATTCCCTTTCCTTGATCTCGACAATCCATCCACAAAATCCATAGAGATACTTTCCCACTTCCATAGCGGAACCTCCAATGGATGCAGTAGCCCACCGGGCTTCTTCGACTCGGCCTTTACTTGTTGGCAAACAATGCATCTCGAAACAAACTCTGCCACATCCATTTTCATCCCATCCCAAAAGAAAATGCGCTTCATATCCCGGTACATCTTATCCCCTCCGGGATGTATGGTCATCCTCGAGTGATGCGCCTCCTCAAGAACTTTATTTACTAAGTCTCCCACTCGTGGGACACATAGTCTTCCATCACGCCTTAGCCATCCCTTGTCATCAATAGTATATCTAGCGAGGTGACTTGCCGTCTCACCCCGAATCAACTTGTCCATGATCTCGACTATCTGCGGGTCTTCCCTCAGTGAAGCCCCAACTTGATCAAGAAGTGTAGGTCTAAGCTCGAGGGATGCTAATGAACCAGTCATCGACCCAACAGCAGGTGAAAAATCAAAGGTTGCCAAGAAATCTAGGCTCTTCATCTCAACAAACAAAGGACTCAAAGTCAACCTTCTTCTGCTTAGTGCATCCGCCACAACATTACCCTTGCCAGGGGTATAAGCTATCTCGAAGTCATATGATGCCAAGAATTCCATCCAGCTCTGCTGCCTCAGATTCAGATCTTTCTGCGAGAAGAGGTACTTGAGCGACTTGTGATCAGTATATAACTCAAAACTTTCACCTAGAAGATAATGGCGCCGGGATTTGAGTGCAAAGATGATTGCCGCCAACTCCAAATCATGAGTGGGATAGTTCTTCTCATGAAATTTGAGTTGCCTACCCCCAAAGCATATCACTTTCCCTTCTTGCATCAGGACAGCGCCTAATCCCGTGCCACATGCATCAGTGTACACGGTAAACAACTTCCCTCCATTGGGTAATGCTAGAACTGGAGCTGTGGTGAGGGCTTTCTTGAGCCTTTGAAAAGTAAGCTCACACTCTGAGTCCCATGCAAAGACTAAGTCCTTCTTCGTTAACTTAGTAAGAGGGGCTGAAATCCTAGCGAAGTCCTTAATGAACTTCCTATAAAATCCTGCCAGACCGAGAAAGCTTCTCACTTCAGTTGCATTCTTCGGAACTTTCCAGTCTTGTACCGCCACCACTTTAGCGGGATCCACAGCTATGCCTTGCTTAGAAACTATATGTCCAAGAAACCGAACTTCCTTTCTCCAGAAATGGCATTTAGAGAACTTGGCTTTCAACTGATGAGTTCTAAGCGTATCCATAACCTCCTTGAGGTGTGTAGCATGCTCTTCCTCGTCCTTAGAGAAGACCAGATTATCATCCACGAAGACAACCACAAACTTGTTAAGGAACTCCCTGAACACCCTACTCATCAAATCAACAAAGCATGCGGGTGCATTAGTCAAACCGAACGGCATGACTAGCCATTCAAAGAATCCATCTGGAGTCCTAAACGCAGTCTTATCAATACTATCCTCAGCCACTCTAAGCTGATGGAATCCGGTGGCTAGATCGAGCTGAGAGAAAACAGAAGCACCAACAAGCTGGTCAAAGAGATCATCAATCCTCGGTAACGGGTGTCTATTTATCTTTGTCAGCTTGTTCAACTCACGATAATCAACACATAGGCGAAGCGAACCATCCGCCTTAGTAGCGAATACCACCGGAGCACCCCATTCTGAAATGCTTCGCCTAATGAAATTTTTCTCAAGCAACTCCTTGATTTGCTTGCTAAGCTCTCTTCTTTCTCGCGGGGCCATGTGCCTAACAGGCAATGAAACTGGCTTGGCATTATCAACAAGATAAATACGGAAGCCTATCTCGCGTTTAGGGGGTAACCCCTTTACCTCATCAAAAACATCAGGATATTCTCGGACCACCCTCACAGATTGAAGATTATCAATAGACGAGTCGAGGGATTCAAGATAACATAACATGACGGGATCCAGAGGGTTACAAGAAATCTCTAGGGTATTGCCAAGGCGAGTCATAAGCCTCACTACCCTATACTCACAATCGAGAATGGCTCCATAACTGGACAACCAATCCATGCCCAAAATCAACCCGTATCCCATGAACCCGAGAACATAAGCAGTACATGTGAATTCTACGGTCAAGATAGAAATCCTCAAATCCATACAAATCATAGATAGATGGGTGGAACCCCCAATTTGATTTGAAACACTAACGGGATCCTCAACTAGACTAGTACTTAGGTGCAAACTTTCAACAATATCAGAAGAAATAAAGGTATGCGATGCGCCAGAATCAAATAAAGTTCGAACAGGAAAACCAGAAATGTAAACAAGGCTTTCTGCAGAAATACTACCTCGGTACGGAACTGGAGCAGTGTTGAGAGCATGAATCTGCCCTCCAGAAGGTCCTGCTCGCTGAGTCTGTCCTTGCCCCTGCCCTTGCTTCTTTGGGCAATCCTTACTGAAGTGTCCAGACTCTCCGCAATGAAAGCATTCTCCCAACTTCCTCTTCTTCTTCCTACAATCTTTGGCTATGTGTCCAATGATCCCACAAAAGTTGCACTTCCTTGTATCCTTTGCCTTGTTGTTGTTGGCCTTGTTACCCTTGTTGTTCTTGTTGTTCTGATTGCTCTGGTTGCTCTGATTTCCTCCCCACTTGGAGTCCGCCTTCTTGGTCTGAGTCTCATTAGGCTTGACTTCTTTCTTGCCATTCTTATCTTCTCCCTGAAGCAATGCCATATCTACTAAGCTCTCAAAAGTGGCCCCCATGGGTATATGAGACATGGCTAAACCTTGTAATGGCTCATTCAATCCTCGTGCAAAGCGTAGAGCCTTCTTCTGAGGTGTGTTAACCATGTCTAAACCGAATCAAGCAACCTGGTTAAACTTATTCACATACTCCCTCACGGTCATGTCCCCTTGCTTCAAAGATATAAACTTCTCCATTTGTAGATTCTCCTCAGCAGATGATAGAAACTTAAGCCCAAACCTCATCCTAAAGTCGGCCCAAGTCTCTATAGGCCTAGTAGCGTTGGTGACCTCCCACCAATAAGCAGCTTCCTCTTTCAATAACCATACCGCCAACAGAACTTTCCTACGATCCTCTACATCAAAGATAGCAAAGAGGTCTTCAGTTTCCTTCAACCAGTTCCTTGCCTCAACAAAAGTCTCCGTCCTAACAAAATTCTTGCCACCCATCGCCTTAAAGTCTTTGCAAATCTTTGTGAAATCCGCTTATGGACGCTGAGGAGGAGGAGGAGGAACCTCAGGTACGGGAGGAGGAGTGGGAGTGTTTGCTGGGCCCGCATCGTTGGCCCTAGCTTCCAAGTACCTTCGGAACCATCCGGGTATGGGTACTCCCTCGGGAAGGTTAAGATTATCCATGCTGAAAAAGGAAAAGATAGATTTAGAACGAGGAAACAAAGGATAGTGCTAATGGCTTTTGGGGAATAGCCTTTTAAAATAAACTAGACTTTTCTTGGAAAATACTTAATTGGTTTTGAAAATAGTTTTTCAAAAGGGTTTTTAAAACTTTTGTCCGGTCTAGTAAAACCTTATGCTCTGATACCAAATGAAACACCCCATCTCCGGCAGGGTCACTCTGTGCAAGTACACTGGCTTTGGAGGGGTGTTGGTCAAGGTAAATATGCATAAAGATATCACAAGACAGAACATATAAGTAAAGCAGCGGATAAAACTACTATTTCAAAACCATAGTCAACTTACATCAAAAGTACTAAGTCATTATTTTCCAACAACTACAAGTGTAGAAACATAAACTAAAAACTGGAAATAACATAAAGTATCCCCAAAGTAGACGTGGTAAAGCCATAGCGAGCTCAAGTCCAAACCGTACATGAGCTATCCAGAAAGCAAGCTAAAGATCCAAGCTAGGTGCTAATGTTCCCACCCTGAGAACCTGGGGGGGGGGGAGGGGGACAGAAGAAAAGAGGCGAAAGGAAAACAGGTCTGTCAAAAAGACCAGTAAGTCCTACCTACTATTAGTATAAAAACTAATAAAGTTAACTGGACATGTAAAACAGAGATGAAACATAGGATGATAACTGGCATGGTGAAAAGTTAACAAGATAGATCAAGTGTGGCATCGCATATACAAGGTTAAGTTGCACCAATTGTACTAGTATTCTAATCCATGTCAAGTATAAACAAGAAATGATCCCTTGGCCCAAAATTGGCCCAACATCATGAGATGACCTAAATCAAGGTCCAACTACACGGTCTAGTCGATCGGATCCCTATAAGCCTAACTCGTCAAGTGTCGGTGTCATACGGCCCAACCGCGAGATGTAGTCGACTGTGCAAGGTCCACCCTAGGGTGTATCCGGGCCCTAGGGTGCCAACCACTAACACAAAACAAGCACGCACAGTCCAAGCCTACTGGTGCCCATGTATGTCTTTCATCCCCGGACTATGTGCACGACCATAGTCCGCCGGAATCTACAATGGCGCACCTACCTAGCCGTCCCTTTTGGTCACTTACAATCTGCCCAGTAATCGTGCCCCACCCCTAGCCTAGTCCCTAGGGTATCCCGATACTCCCTGGTGGGTTACTGCTGAAAAGGGCCCTACAAACTAGGGTTTCTAATGGGTTAAGTGTGGTTAACCCTATCCAAACCATGTATTAAGTTGGTTAAGTATACCCAAGTGGTTCATGACTTAACCCCAACAATCTATCGTGTTCAATTGGTTAAGTATTCAAGTGGTCCATGACTTAATCCTACCATGTGGCATTAATTAACTTAATGCACCCCAACCTCTCACATTATACTTTGTTGTGGTTACTAGTTAAGCCGGGCGGGTCCGGGTAGCTTTACACCACAACCTAGTCTAACCTCGGGTTTTAAGTGCGATATGACCAACTACTTACATTGGGTCCTATTGTTTTTAGCCACTAGTTAAGTCGGTCGGTTCCGGGTAGATTTATGCTACAAACTCAACCCAACCTCGAGTTGGCCACTTTCATGTTTTCTACATGTCATGTCCACGTTCATGTTTTCAAGCATAATCACATGTCATATTTTCAAGTCATGTTTCATGTCATTTAAGTTTACCCATAACGTAACCCCATCGCACGTAAGTTCGCATCAACACAAATAGATCAAAAGGGGGAACATAATGATATGATAAGTTGGGCATAAAGTGGCAAAGTCCATCACAAGTTTAACATGGTGATATATGAGGCAAAGGTGTTCATCACAACTAGCATATAAGGTTATTGGCCTCAAAACATGCATGACATCAAACTTAGCAATTAGCATGTAGTTCAACATCATAGGCAAAGGTGAAACATGATAATAGTTGTCATAGGGTGATAAACTTGTGGGTAGCATGTAGTTCAACATCATATGCGAGTTAACATCAAGGTTATAAGATGGTTCTATGTTGCATTTATGCATAACTACCAAGTTCTATGTTGCATTATGCATAACCACCAGATAAAGCTCATAGCTTTCTACCCAAAAATCAAGGTAAATGATACTAGGTTCATGATAGTGCCACAATCATAGATCAAAAGAGCCATAAATGGATCTATGCATACAAATATAGCCCCCAAGACAAGTATTATACCCAAAAGTCTCATTTCAACTTGCTACATGATTATATTAACTTCATAGTTTAAATCTAAGAGTAGAGTGGGGCTTACAAAGCGTGGCTATGAGAACTAGAACCAAATAAAACAAGATAGAGATGTTGTAGAAGCTCTAGGAATGATGTAGCAACACAAATAGCCTTGAGAATAAGTAGCTCCTTTGATTTGATGAAGAAAGATGGCTCCTTTTTGCCTTAGAAGCTCTCAAGATGAAGATGGAGGCCATGATTAGGGAGCATTTGGGCAGCACTTAGTTGTAGGAATGATTAATGAGGGTTTAGGGTAGGTCTAAGGGTGCTTATATGGAAGTTTAGGTTAGTTTAGGCCATAGGATTAACCCTAATTCAGATCTGAGCCATCAAATCACGTCACAAGCCAATAAAACAAGACCCAGGAGCCAAAACAGGTGCACCAGGCCAAACTGGCCCGACCACCCAGGTCGACAGGGGTGTCGACTGGGCAGTCGACACCAGCTGGGGCAAGTTGACTCCCAAGTCGACTCCCCAGTTGACTTGGGGCTGGGCGGGAAATTTTCCCGCCCAGTCTGTTTGGCTCTAGATTTGATTTTTGAACTGTTTTTAAACTCTGGATTTTCTAAAAATTTTGACGGGCCATAACTGGGTCATACGGACTCCGATTTTCGAAAACTCGAACTCTATTTCGCCTATTTTTCCGAGACGAACGCAATGGCACAGCCCGTTTCCCTTGATTCAGATTTTAACATTTAATTCTGCCTTGATTTACGTTATAACATGTTATTCAAAATACGGGTTGTTACAAGCCTTAAGGGAGATGCGTGCCCCAGGAACCAAGAAAGAGCTTCGAAAATTAAATGGAAAATTTGCAGCTTTGAACCGTTTCATATCCAGGGCAACGGACAGATGTCTCCCCTTCTTCGATGCTCTTAGAAAAGGAAAGAAAGAAATACAATGGACTTCAGACTTCCAGAAAGCCTTCGAAGGAACTAATCCAACACATGGAAACCCCTCCAACGCTCTCAAAGCCCACTGACGGAGAAGACTTGTTCATATATCTGGCAGTATCCACCTACACTCTAAGTGCAGCATTGATAAGGGAGGATTCGAAGGTTCAAAGGCTAGTCTATTACATCAGCAAAAGATTGTCCGAGGAGGAACTGAACTACCAAAAACTCAAAAAACTCGCTTATTGCTTACTCATCGCCTCGAAGAAACTTCGGCCTTATTTTCAAGCTCATCCTATCAAGGTCCTCACGGATCATCTTCTAAAGCAGGTTTTTTTTCGACCAGAGACTTCCGGAAGGTTGTTAAAATGGAATATTGAGCTTAGTCAATATGACATTACTTATCACCCCCAAAAAGCAATCAACGGACAAGCGCTCGTAGATTTTGTCGCAGAGTTCACTGACCGAGGAAAGAAGAAAGAGGAACCTGGTACTGGTGCTGACATCCAGTGGAAATTAATTATTGATGGATCATCACTACTGCTCTGGGGCAGGAGTGGTCCTGGAAACTCCTGGAGGAAGATCTATATGCTACGCGCTAAGACTAGAATTTCTATCAACAAATAACGACGCTAAATATGAATCCCTCATTGCAGGAGTAAGGATAGCGAAAGAGTTACAACTAAAGACCATACAAATCTTTAGTGATTCCCAACTAGTGGTATGTCAGGTCCGGGGGGAGTTCCATGCTAAAATGGGTAACCTACCAACATATCTATCTAAGGTTTTGGAATTACTGGAGAGCTTCGAGCATTATACCATACCTAACATCCCAAGAGAAGAAAGCACCACGGTTGATTCACTGGCGAAATATGCAAGCACAGGAGATGCACAACTTATAAGATTAGTTCCGGTCGAGGTCCTTTCCAGCCCCAGCATGGAACAATTGAGATGGATTGGATCATGGAAGTAGCCAATAAGCCAGATTCATGGATGACCTCTTTCATAGTTTGGATCGATATCAAATTGTAACGAATAAGAAACTAATCATCAACTAAATGATTATACCCTAATAATCCTCCGATTTTAGCGACCAAGACAAGAAAAATATCTCGTGACCGGTACACTCCCAACAAAAATTAAAAAGCGAAGAAAGATCTTATGAAAAGCTTCTATGTACCTCATTCAGGACGGACGACTGTACAGGCGAGGGTTTTCTACGCCCTTGCTTTGCCGTGTTACAGAAAAGGAATCAAAGGCAATCAAGGCAGAATTACATGAAGGAGATTGTGGAGGTCATACTGGTGGTTAGACATTGGCTAAGAAAATTTTGCGATACGGCTACTTTTGGACAAATATTAATAAAGGCTCCGTGGCTTACACCAAAAAATGTGATAGATGCCAAAGATTTGCTAAAATTTCAAGGATGTCGTCCACAGCTATAACCCATATGGTCAGCCCATGGCCATTCGCTATCTGGGGCATCGATCTCATAGGAGCGCTTCCCACCGCGAAATTCGGTTTTAAATATGCTATCGCCGTTGTTGATTATTTCAAGAAATGGGCTGAAGTAGAACCATTGGCAACCATAACCTTAAAGAAAGTTATTAACTTTTTCTTGTAAAATATCATATGCAGGTTCGGGGTGCCGCAAAAAATAATCATAGACAATGGAACCCAATTTGAGAGCGAAAAAATCCAAAATTTCCGTGCCAAGTATAAAATCCAAAAAAGCTTTTCAGCGGTCGCTCATCCACAAGAAAACGGACAAGTGGAAGCAGCAAACAAAATCATAAAAACAACTGTTAAGAAGCAATTAGAGAAGTCCAAAGGTGGTTGGGCAGATGAGCTTCCACTAGCACTATTGGTATACCGCACCACTCATAAAACTGCGACTGGGAAAACTCCTTTTTCCTTAGCTTTCGGCTCTAAAGCCATGATACATGTGGAATTGGAAGTTCCCACCCATAGAAGGATACACTTCAATCAAGAGGAAAATGAGAGGTTACAACTCGAGGCCCTCGACCAACTCAAGGAAAAAAGAAAGGAAGTAGAACTCAGGGTAGCTTCCCATCAGAGAAGGGTGGCTAGGCATTTTAATTAAAAAGTCAGATACATGACTTTCGAGATTGGAGACCTCATGCTGAAGAAAGTAATGACCAGACCCAGAGTTTTTGGACCAAACTGGGAAGGACCCTATGTTATAAACCAAAAACTTCAGGATGGTACTTTCAAATTGACCACCACGGATGGAGTCCAGATTCCTCGATCTTGGAATAGCAAGCACATACACCATTATTTTCTATAACACGTTGTTCAAATCTATTGAAAAAGGTGTAAATATTTGCAAAGATTTCTCATTTGAACTATGTACATAAGAATTTTTGAGTGAGAAACTGCAGTTGCATACATAAATCATATATTCACAGACTTCTGCTAAAAGTTGACTTCTTTATGTAGGCAAACAAGTGACCAGTGGGCGCTGAGTCAGGGAGTTCCGCCTTTAACCCCAGAACACCAGACCTTTGGCAAACGTTCAGCAAAGGGATTGGTACCGAACTGTGAAAACAACACAAAGGTGAAAGCAACTCAAAATGTCCTACGTTTAAAATTGTTAACTCCATAAAAGGGGCATCTTCTTAGATGCAGGACACAAGTTCTTCAAGTTGAGAAATAACTCGATAAGATGAGCTAGTGTTTGCCTCTCGGGGTGAAGCATAAAGTCGGAAAGACTGACATGTCTCATAAAAAAGAGAAAAGTTTTGCCAATCCCAAAAAGAGGCACCTTGTTAGCTGCAGGGCACGAATTCTTTGAATCGAACTAAAACTCGATAAAATGAACTAGTGTCCACCTCCCGAGATGAAGCGAAAAGTCGGAAAGACTGGAAAAACACGCTGGAAGGACCAGTACAAGTAGAAATCCTAGCCGAAAGGAGATAATAGAAATCCTAGCCGAAAGGGGGTTACAGAAATCCTAGCCGAAAGAGGGTAACAGAAATCCTAGCCGAAAGGGGGTAACAGAAATCCTAGCCAAAAGGGGGTATCCAATGTGGGTCCTTTTTGATAACCAAATCAAACAGGATGAAAATTGGATTAAAACTTAAAACCCAAGTCCTCGCATAGGGGCACATAATCAAAACCAGTCTCCGAAGGGCTTAGGTCATCGAGTTAGTGAGATATGGAGTTGAGTACATTGTAAGAAAAACAACAATATGTGCACAAACATATACTTAAAAAAAAAATCTCTGAAAGACTTAGTCACTGAGTTAGAGGGAAAAACAAGAGAAAAGTGGTGTAATAACGACCAGTTAAATTAAGACACTGGTCGCTTCCAGTCTAATAAAACTTCAGTGATCCACTTTAAACAACAAATTAATAACGTTAAAGTAACACACCGTAAACGCAATATTAACGTGCAACCATCAAAGAAAATTATGATACAAGATACAGATAAAAGTGCTACAGATAGAGTGAAAGATCCTGGTGTAACAAGCAAAAGCATCATTCTGAACTGAAAAAACAAAGCATCACAACATCATCAACCATTCATAAAGCCACCAAACACCAGAAATCAACACAAGTCACAGACCAACATAACGTTATGAGCGAGGACCGACGCCCGCTTATGCAACCGGTCAAAAAGCATAGTTTGCAAAAGAAACAACCAGAAACAAAATAGGAAGATTACAGGTTCCTGTTCTTCCTGGGCCTACCTACCTTCCTTTTGACCTGAATGGAGCAAGATGTTGATTCATCAGCATGCTTTGAAACCGCCAACTCCACATCCCTCAAAGCAAAAGAATAGTCATCCACGTAGAATTTCTATTAACTCTATGCCTTTTTCATTCCCTCCCGAATAAGAATAGTCATCTCTGAAGGTTCACGAACGGAGGCGGGATCCTATATCATCTTTTCCCTGGACACTAACCAACATGAAGGTGATCAACATAGCCTTTGATATATGACTTAGAAAGGAGCCATAGCGATACAAGATTGATATTTATTATTATAAGTAAACTCGACAAGAGGAAGATGGTCTATCCAAGAACCACCAAAATCAAGAATGCATGTAGAAGTAAGTCCTCCAATATATGATTCACCCGCTCAATCGATCCATTAGACCGTGGATGATATGCATTGCTGAAACTAAGCTTCATGCCCTAAGGTTTCTGAAGACTGCTAGAAAATACTAGTACATAGTGGATTATGATCGTAGACGATCGAATTAGGAATGCCATGAAGTCTCACATTTCCATAATTCAAATCTTGGATAAAATAGATAGCATTCTATTAGACTTGGTAGGAATGAAATGTGTGGACTTAGTTAGACGATCCATTATTACCAAAAAACTGCTATGGCCCGACCTTGATCGAGGAAAGCCATCAATGAAGTCAATAGAAATCTGATACCACTTCTACAATAAGACCTCTAAGGGATGAAGAAGAGCACTCGGTTGTTGGTGTTTGGCCTTAATGAGCTAACAAGTCATGCAATTAATCACATAACTTGACACATCTCACTTCATGCCTTCCCAATAACATAAGGGATGCATACAGGCATATATCTTTCTATTATCCTGATGATTGGTGTACTTAGTACGATGACACTCAAATAGAATGTCCCACCTAAGATTAGAAACAGAAGGCACAACTATTCGATTCTTCTTACGGAGACACCCATGAATATTGATGCTAAAATACATTTACTCATCATCATGGGATTCAGACTTGCAAAGCTAAATAAGAGACATAAGCTCTAGATCTTGCCAATGTTCCTAGACAATACGATCCAATAGGTTAGGTCAAACATCCATACTAAATAATGAAATAGGAGAATCTAAAAATGGAGTACGATATTGAATATCGTAATAAGATAGTCATTAATATGTTCCATTATGCTAGTATCATGGAAACTACAACTGACTGCTTGCGACTCAGTGTGTCAACAACTTGATTCCCCTTTCCAAGAGTGTACTGGATATTGAAATCATATGAGGCAAGGAATTTAACCCAACGTTGTTGTCGCATGTTGAGCTCCTTCTACGTGAAAACGTACTTGAGAGACTTATGATCAATATAGAAAATAAAATACCAATAAATAATGCTGCCATATCTTCAAAGCAAAGATAGTGGTGGCTAACTCCAAGATATGGGTAGTTTATCGAACATCATTCAAACGTAACTGTTTAGAAGCGATGAAACTATCTAATCTCTCAGCGTAAGCATGGCATCAAGGCCACATCTACTAGCATCAGTGCAGACAATGGGGTCTTTGTTCCCTTCGGGAACCACAAGAACAGAAGAGTGTGTGAGAAGCTCTTTCAATATTTGAAAGGAAGCCTCATATTTATCATATCAAACATGTTGAACACCCTTCCCCATCAAACATGCAAGAGGAAGAACGATACAGGAAAAGTCCTTAATGGATCGATAGTAATAACTCACCAATTCAAGAAAGCTATAGAATTCTAAAACATTTTCCAGACTCTTCTGATTCTGAGTGTTTAAAATCTTTGAAGGATCGACCGAAATGTCATCAAAAGATACTACATAGTTGAGAAACTTCATCTTTTTCTCCTAAAAAGGGCACTTAGAGAATTTGTCCTTGAGATGATGTTGCCAAAGAACACTCAAAACGATCCTCAAATGATAAGCATGATCAGATTCAGTCTTAGAATAAACAAGAATGTCATCGATGAAAACCAAAGAACTTATAGAGATATTCCTAGAATACCTGATTCATGAGATCAATGAAATAAACTAGAGCATTCATCAAACTGAATGGCATAACGAACCACTAATAAGACACATATCGAGTGTGGAATACTCGAAAGATGCTACATACTCAAAAGCTAATTATTTTCGTTGCTTCAAGTCAAGGAAACAACTAGCTAAGAAAGCTTATTCGAATGCGGAACAAATTTGAGCTTGAAATGCTCTCTAAACTACTTCCAGTGGTGTATGGACTAATCGATCCTAACAAAAAGAAACTCACACCAATCCAATGCATGTTCTTACAACATGCACAATACACAGTGGGGGTTGGATACCTCTATGTAAGTAAAGATATGCTCGTATGTACGAAGCCATGCCTGAACCTTTAATACAGACTCCGATCCTTTGAAATGCTCGCCCTCAAGATGAGGGAAATTGTTATATATACACGCAAATGTAGATTGAACGGAGGAGATGACTGAGCGAGAGCTGCGGGCTGGGTGCTCCTGAAACTCCTAAAAAGCTCCATGAGTTGCTAAGAAGACATGAAAACACCCTCTGGATGTGGCCCCTTGGACTTCCCAGCAGCAGATGTGTCTCCACTAGCTTTTTCAATCATTACCTGAAAGATTAAAAGAAGATAAAGGATTATTCATGGTGGTAAGATATTGTCAATTGAATGCAATATGGAATATTACGGACTTTAAAATGCATTCCTAAACATATTCCCAACTTATTTTTGCCTCTAAAGGACACAAAAGGTCAAGGTCATAATTTACGATAACACGATTAGGTACAGTTTAACACTTGTTATACTCCCATGTACTATAATATGTATTGTTCTTTGTTTATCAAAGTATAGTATGAATTAAACTCTGATACCAAGCCGTGATGCCCTACCCAAGACCTGCACCGACAAAAAGTATTTCTAGACAATACTGTCAATAAGTGCAGAGAAAAAGGCTGGCCAATAGCAACCATCCTTAAGTTTTGCATTAAATAAGTATCAAGTATGTTGATTTAATGCCCATTTTTTCTTGCCTCAAGTGGATCGACATACATAATTTTTGCCCAATACAATACTACGGTGGCTAATGGATTTATCCATAACAAAATAAAATATTAACGAATAACAAAAATCACAGAACAAAAAGCATAACTATATGACTGGATATATCAAGTACAGTACATGGTGATACATACGAAAGTGTTTGTAATAACACTAACATATGCACATGTAACATGAAAGAATATATACAAATCATAGTTACATGGATAAACAACTGGAAAACTATCAAAATGTGCTTAAGCATCCAAAAAGGTGATAAATAAGCCATAACGGAAGCTAGATAAGCAATTGTCTACAGTTGGTACTAACGTGAAACAGCTCATCTGACTCGAGTATATAAAATACACGGGACAATCTAGTTTAAACAGAGTGAGTAGATCATGATAAATGAAGTATGGTATCATAAGGGGATATCTTTTATCGAATAGAGAAAAGTTCAGTTCAACTTGGTACAATATATATTTCATGAGATTGATTGCATCTAATCATTATATAAAGGTATCATGAAGCATAAGGTTAAGCATATATATATATATATATATATATATATATATATATATAACACCACAAACACATTGAATAACATGATAACAATCAACTCAACATCAACATATTGAACTTTTATGTGAGTTCAAGGCAACATAATGTAATCATCACACACATACATGCACACACACACACACACACACACACACACACACATATATATATATATATATATATATATATATATATAACATGATAGCTCTAAAGCTATGTAATAAAATTAACATCAACAACGTTGGTGGAAACATTTACATAATCAACGACATCATAAATTGGATCCAATTCAACGATAGCACGTGCATCGAAAAGATTGATCCCTTGAGCTTTACCAACTACTACAAATATATATTCTGGTGTCCGAGATCACTACGACTCCTTCCCCCCAGCCTAGTGTAACACTCTCTCTCCTGGGGCCTAGCTTCCCCCTCTTGGAGCAATTGTTGGCAAAAACTACATCATCACAAATGGAATATGTCATAGACTTTAAAATAGTAATCTGAAAAGCGAAAACAACACATCCCATGCCACGTGTTTCACTAATCGATTTACTACTAGTCAGCCTACTCCACACTAGAAAATAGCTTCAATCGTACAAGTCTGAAGTTAACCTATATATTAAACTTGTGTGTCCCATAGCACAAGGTCTACTATATTGTTTTAGGTCGCATTATAGATCTCTCTAAGAGTGCAAAAACATGTAAGTTTCATACTGAAAATACATGGTTTGATAAAATGAGTTTCTAAAACGACTCTGAAAAACATTTGAAATCAATTTTTTAAAAATTACTTTATGATAGAAAATGTTTGTATATATAATAGCTTTGACATGATTATATTTATATGACAACTTCATTGAATATTTATCTCAAAGTGATAATATATATACAAAATACTTTAAAATCCGATTTACAAAAACGTTCGTTATGTCAATAAATTCATGAAACCAACACACGAAATTCACATGAAACCTCACCAATCTGGAGTATGGATTAGTGTTATTATTGTCTTTTCCATTATAGGATCAAGCCTAATAAAACAGATCAAAGATTTTTTTTTTAGAAATCATCAAAAATCACTAGGAGATACCACTAGAAAATCATCACATATGAGTTGGAACACATAGGAAAAATCTCGCGTCTAACATACTACAGGGGTTGCGCCCCCGCTGTGCTTCAAGTCAACCTAGGGGTAGGCCTAACCTAGCTCTAGGTTGACCTTTAGGTCGACCAACAGAAAGTCAAGGTTGGCCTATGCAATGGGATTTACAACAGGAGCATATCTTGCTTCGATTCAAAGTTTAAAGAATGTTTTCAACTGAGTTATAAAGTTCATATGGACCTGAAATTTGACATGCATAGAGTTCAACAACACTACAATCAGTTAAAAGTGATTAAATACAAATTTGGCAAGAAACAAGAAAGATATATGATCTCAAAGCTGACTACATAGTAAGATTTCACAGTAAACACAAAAACTAAATTTTCACGTTCATAATGACGATCTAAAACAAAAAAAACTTGTTGGAACTACAGATTCGACATCACAACACAGAGTAAACTAATAGGTGACGTTTATTCACTATTTAGGCTTGAAGCGGCGATTTTTGTAACACTTAGATGAAAAAGATTGAAGCTTGCAACCCTGGAGAAGCTTCAGACACCTGAAATTAATATTGCAGTAACATGCAACAACAAAGGAGCTACAACGATTGAAAATTTCAAAAATTAAGGATTTTTTTTAAATAAACCATGAGTTCGTTGCTGATACCTATATATATTAGAAATTTACAAGTTTCCCTTGACTTAGCATGGGTTTGGAGGTTTGATTTTGAAGATTTAAGAAGGAAAAGGTTTATTTCCTCTCTCTGTT
Organism: Allium sativum; assembly: GCA_030737875.1. NCBI lineage: Eukaryota > Viridiplantae > Streptophyta > Magnoliopsida > Asparagales > Amaryllidaceae > Allium > Allium sativum. Next base: position 27,479,019 of record CM060925.1, on the reverse strand, counting down.
TTTTTTAGAGAAGAAGTATTTACTGGAGAATGAAAAAATGTACATAATCCGTTGTGTCTCCAAATATTTTTTTTCCTTACTTATACTTAGTTAATGGACTACGGTAGGCCCAATAGGCTAATGGTAATTAGATTAGGCCTTATTACACACTTATTCACCTAACTAGCATTATATTACTCTATTTTAACCATTTCACCATTAAACACTTATAATTTTTTTTTTGGCAAAGCCGGCCGGTTTTTCAGTGACCGTAAACACCTTTTATTATAACCAATAATAAAATACAAAAAAGTGCAGGTGACTATGGTTGACAGTTAGTTATTCGGATTAAAATTACACACAAGTTAAATGTTGTAGGCGGTGGATTAGTATTTTTAAACTCTTTTTAATAGTTTAATTAGTATTTTTTTAATCATGCTCACATAAAAATCTACATTTTGTTATGAAATTTTTAATCTACATTTCTTTTGGCAAAACTCACAATTTTCACATTAAAATTATTCAAACTACATTTTCTCAACAAAATGGAAAAAAAAACATATTGAAAACATTTTATCATTCAAATATTGATTTTCAATCAATATTTACATGTTATATTTTTGTTCTCAACTCAAATAAAATTTGAAATACATAAATTTCACATTAATATTCATTTTCCATTTATATATTGCAATTTGTTGCAGTATACACACAATAATCTTTTAAATGTATGTTTACTTTAAATTCCATAATATAAAAATTTCCAAAACTTTCCATATTCAACAATGCAGCATTGAATTGAAACTTTTTATGAATCTATTTGATTCAGTTCCACTATAAACCCATTTAATTATCCAAATTATCACAAGTTAACTCAAAAGCTCATCAATTAATCAACTTAATGATTAATTAATTTGTTTTCTCCTAATCCATCTTTATTTTTTTAATAACTAGATGTTATCGGATTGAATTGATTTCTTAAATACAATCCAACTTAATCCAATATAATTACTCATTTAAACTCCAACCTGAGCTTTAATTCCAGTTAACTCATTAAAACATTGTTTAATTAATCTATATAAGTAATCACAAAACCATGATTATTACAATTCCAGATAGTCTTTGTACTTGTGATAGTAATTCCAGGACGTTATTCAATGTCCGGTGTCAAATGCTTGTAATAGTTAGTAAAGAATAAAGTTAATCTTTTAAAAGTGGATGCATGCTTAGTCAATAATCGAGCCACTATAAATATTGTATTATCTTTTTTCTTTTATTTTCTTTTATTTTCATTTATTTTCTCTAGCTATGCTTGATCTACTCAAAAGTCTAATCTATTGCATATAAAAGGTTGGTGCTTTTAACACAAATCTAGGGTTAATGCCATTTTTAAATGATAAGCAAGTCGATCATGCTGCTTTCCACTGGCATTATTTCTCGCACTCCTATCCCAAGTCCTGAAACATTTAGTGATGCCATAGCTATCTTAAGCTGACCGGATCTCTCTAGGTCATTACGAAACCAAAAATACTCATTCTTTGAAGGAGTGCAGTGTTTAAGTAAGTTTATCATATCGCTTTTTGAATAAACGGCCAACTTCTTGCTTTTTGGTCCTGACTCTCCAATCAAGGATAAAAGCGATCGACGTTATACGAACTTCTTTTTCCCAGTTTCAACTCTTCGGTTGAGGACTTAATTCATGTTGTATAAGTCGATCATGTTGCTCTTTTGCAAAAGGACTCGTATAATGCAGTTATTACCCATCTCTCCGATCAGGAACACCATGACTTATTTAGTTTATCGCTTGAAGCAGATTTTATTTTTTTAAATTTCATTACTAAACAAGAGTTCTAAAATCCAACTATCCAGGAGAAAAAACAAAAACTAAAGATGACTCTGAAAACGTTGGTTTGTCACCATCTCAAAGCATGCCTAGAGTTGATCTCGTTCCCCCACAGGTGTAAGTGACATAGCCTATTTATTTAGGTGGTCATTATTTATTTAGTTTCATGTCATCTCCATCAACAGATGATGATATTTGTCCTTGAGCTAGGTCTGCTCCTATTTTCAGTGGATGACGACTGCTCCTGTTCTGCAATTGTAACTTTATTTCTGACATGTTGTGGGAGTTATCCGCTCTATAATTTTCCTTTGCTAAATCCTTCAAGTGTCTGCCCATGTTTGTAGTATGCGTATCCAGTTCATCAAATAGGCAGTGCTTTCCATATATATATATATATATATATATATATATATATATATATATATATATATATAACCCGAATTTTTTAGTCATTTAACTTTGAACATTTAAAATTGTTTTAAATGTTGAATTGAAAATATAAGTGGATTTTTATATGGAATTTATCGATTTAATGAACAAAATATGATTTAGTTTAGAATATATTGAATTATCATAATACGAAAACGAGAAATAACTAAATTCTAAGTTAAAAAGGAATCGGAAATGATTCTTACAATTGATATAAATTCTATTTGAATATAAACGATAATAATTTATTATTAATGGATTTCATCATTATGAAATCGATTTACATTTTATCGATTTAATTTAACACTTGAGAATAGCCAAATTTAATATAACCTTGGATTTCAACGAAACCAATTATATAAAACCCGTAATGGTTGATTGTTGTAAGATTTCCAGTTTCAAGTCAATTGGAGTTATTATGTGATCGCGCGCGCTATAAACGTGTACTGGTTTACGTTTTGAAATTAAAATAGGCATTTCTCAAATAGTCTCGTAATTCGACGAAATTAATTCCATCGAGTTTGGAATATTAAGTTATTGCAGGATTTCAAATTTCGTCGCAATCAAAGCTTGTTTGTGGTCATATGAGCATAAAATGTTCAACGCGAAATAGCGATAGAATATTTTAACTAAATAAAAAAAATATTAAACCCTCTCTATAAATTATCACAATCGCTTTCCCTTCGTCACTTTATAACCGTCACCATTTAAATTTTTAATCAAATTTAACTCCTAAACCGTGATGAACTGCAAGAGGCCCTCAACTAGAAGGTTGTAGAGGAAAGAATAGGTTGTTGAACGGCGATGGTGTGACGGCCTACGATGGTATGAGGATGCGTAGATCTGACTTAGAAGTCGCTGGGTTTGGGCACGTTTTCTGGCAACTTGAGGAGGGGTTGGGAGCTGCCGTTGCAGGCGATAGGAGAGGGGAGCCAGGCGGTTCAAGTGGTGGTGGCAACTTAACCTCTGGTGGCCGGAGGTGGCGTGAGGGGAAAGTTGAACAGAAATTATATATATATATATATATGTGTGTGTGTGTGTGTGTGTGTGTGTGTTTTGGCGATTTCGGTTGATATGAGGGATCGTGACAGGGCAGGGTGGCACACCCTCTGTGAGGCCGTGATGTCGATGATGGGCCAGTTGACATCTATAATTAGTTATTCTATAGTAGTTATAAAATAATTTATATATTAAAATTTCCTTGTTTTAATTAATTTTTATAAGTAAGGAAGTCCAAAATTAACCTAAGGGTTAATAGTCTGGGATAATTGTTTTAAAGAAAACAATTAAGTGGGACTATATTAAATTAATTATAGTTATTAATTAATTTAAGAGGAAGGATTAGTGGAAATCAGTTAACAAGTTAATTGTGTTTTCAAGTTGACTAAGTCAATTGTTTTTAATTAGAGTTGGTTATTAAATTAATTTGTTTTCAATTAATTTAATAGAAATAGTTTTGACAAATAAACAATTAAACCAAATAAGATTTCTTAAAAGTTAATTAATCTTTTCATTTTTGGGCAAAGCCGACCGGTTTTTATAGTGTTCCGTAATACTTGTTATTATAACAAAAAATAATTGCAAAAAGTATAGGAGTTTGGTAGAATGCCAGAATTCTAGTTTGGTTTTTAAAGTGGACCGTCCACTACAAACAGTTTTTATAGTGATCCGTCCACTTTATCTATACTAGATTAAACACAGGAGCTAGCTATGCAAACTAGACTACATATTTCATTCTCCATGTGGGGAGATAATACAATGACACAACAAGATATAAAACAGACCTTACAATCTATAATAAACTATGCTAATACATTACAAAACTTTACAATATAACTTCCTAGTCAAGAAAGTACAACCGAAAGCAAAACATGACAAGGCAGTACAGTGTGCAAGCTTCACATCACATCCAAGAACCCATAATTCCATCAAATTAGTTAACCTTCCAGTGTGTACCAAAGCACATCAAATCACCAACTTGTAAACCGGAAGTGACAAAAGAATAATATGTAAGATAGCATGGTAATTTTACATTACAGTGCATGGCCAAGCAAAGCAAAGCCATTACCCACCAGCAAGTGACAAAAGAAAAATAACATTGGAAAATTACCAATGCAGACATCCAAGAGTGAAATTTGACGATCAGCAAACCGATAACCAAAAGGCTCCTCTATAGCCGAAGCTACCGCCAAGAGAACCAGGTCGAGCAACTAAACAACACTAAACAATAAAGCACAAGTATTGCAATGTCTGACAAATGAAACAAGCCAGCAGGCACCTTGACCCAAACCATTCTCCAATCACCCAGGGAATAAAAATGCCTCCATATAATCACCCAAACCATACAAAGTCAGTCAAGAACTTATGTCCAACAGGACGAACTACTATGTAAAACAGATAGCCTATACATCACGTTGAGCCCAACAGAGACTAAACACACTACTAAGAAACCAAACACTCTCTATTTTCCCACGAAGCAAGAGATAAAGCACCAAATTTCATTGCATACTTGGTAAATACAAGACAGAAAGGCGTACCAGTAAGGGCTAGGAAGTCACGAAATTGAACTAGTTGAAAAACTATACCGGAACTAAACAGACTCAGCGTTGAACCAAGTAGACTAACACCTCAAAAACAAGTCGAACCCGTATCAAAATTGTTGAATCCCACCATCGATAGCAATACCGGAGCACTAGAAAATCCAAACCAACCCAAAACCCCCTAATGCTAGTCAGACCTTACGAGTCGAGATTCAGCAGGCAATGAAAAAGGGTGTAGTCGCTGTTGGAATTAAAGATGAGGAGAATACTTAAATTTTCTTGCAATACTTCTTACAATATTTCTTGCATTACTTGCCTTTCTTACAACAGAATATGACAACCCTTATATAGTAGACTAGACACCCTTACAAATACCAATAGACACCGATTGATTAATAGACACAACATTAAACGAAGTGACATGACACTTAAACTAATAAACACAACAAATTATGAGACACAATAAATTGGGTTTATTTTCCAACATCCCCCCTTAAACCCAATTCTTCAATCATTTTGACTTTTTTTTCCCTTCATACTTCAAAGAACTTCCGGGAACATCTCGGTTTCGATTTTATATCTCACATGTTTTGGTAGAAGGATAGAAAATTTCCGAACTTTCTTTTTCATCTGCTCCTCTTCTTTTGCTTCTTCACCAGTAAGAACTTTAGGTTTCGCTTTAGCTGTTTGTTTTGATTTAGGCTCTTGTTTTTCATCAAAATATCCAGAACGGTAATTTCCTTTCCGGAAAAATGTAACATGACCAAATTTAATGGTCTCACTGCAAGCAAAAGTTCGCACACCATTTTTGACCAAGTATTCACCGGATGTCCTATCAATCTCAGGAGGAGTAACATTATACTTAGATGGAAGCTTCAATTCACCATCATATTGAAGCATACCAACATATCAGATCTTTGGTACTCTGAACCGGTCAAACATGTTAAAATCTTCATATTCAAGTGCTTTGGCAAGCATAACCATTCTGTCTGCATGGAAATTGATAATTACAAATGCAGCACCATCAACAATAGGTCTCACGGCTTTCAGAAGTTTGCAGCCTCCGCTGATTCCTTCTATGTAATCACCAACAATTTCACCACTCTTCATGGGTTCAAGTAAAGCATCATCCTTTGCTTTGTCACCTAACTTCCCTTCTTGAGATTTTTCAGATTTCTCCATTGCTATTCTCAAAGCTTCTCTCTTCTCATTCAACTCCTTATGAGCATCTTCCAACTTTTATAAAGTTTTCAGCTCAGATTCTTTTGCTACCTCGATTTGAGCAATGACAGCAGCGCCCAGTTCATTTAGCAGTTCCTCGGCTTCATGAACCTTGTTTGCAAACCCAATATCTTGTTTTTCCTTTGCTGCATCCAATACAACCTCCTCTTTTTCATTCTCTGCCGAAGTCACCTCATCAGCATGAATAATTGTTTCATTAACCTCCTCCGCTTCTTCTTCTTTATTCTCCATTAGTGCTTCATCAACATGATCTACAATGATCATTTGTACTGATTCCTCATTAGCAGCCTCATCTTCCTTATTTGCCATTGGAGCTTCCTCGTATGCGTACATCTCTTTCAACAAATTCCACGAATCCTTTGCGGATTTTTCTCCAATAGACACCGATTGATTAATAGACACAACATTAAACGAAGTGACATGACACTTAAACTAATAGACACAACAAATTATGAGACACAATAAATTGGGTTTATTTTCCAACAGTCGCATGGATACATCGTATGGCACATTATGATTTATGAGAAGGTCAGATTTCGTGAATCAAGGCTAGATCTAAGAAGGAGATAAATGGGCTTTGGGTTCGCTCACCCAAGTGAAAAGATGGTTTATAGGTGAGAGGAGAAAAGTGGAAGTGGATCTATGTTAGAAGAGAAAGAATCAGATGCTGCGGAGATAGATGTGCAAAAGGAAGAAAAGAAATATCCATGTCGCCATTAATAAGGGAAATAACCAAGCCAAACCCTAGTCATTTTTCCAATTAGTCTTTTAATTAACTATTTTAAATAAAATTATCGAGTCTATGATCATTATTGAAGTTAGTTATTATTTAAATAGTCTTTTAAAAGAGATTAACTATTTTATCTTAATTAATAAAGAAATTATATACTTTTACGTTAGTTAATAGCGAGGTTAATTATTATTTTTAATTAATAATAATTAAAGTGGTTACTTTTTAATTGGAATTCATTTTAGAAAGTATTCAAGTTGTAATGAGATTTTGATTGAATTTTGTAAATGTTACCCCGCTTTTGTGATCGGACTATACAAAGCCTAAGTATTGATAATTGAACTCATTCGAAGACAAGAAGTGCGGAAGAGAAGTATCTGAATTGGATCAGGAGTTTCTAGTCGAACCCCTTCGTGTATACGAAGGAACCAACAATCCAGCTTCAAGCTCCTCATTTTGGTTTGGATCGGCCGATCAATACCGATTCAAACCGGAGCTCTTGCATTGATCCAATCCGATGATCAAACTGCATCATACACCCCTTGTTCTCCTGAAGATCTGGAGCGGTTACACTCCACTTTCCCACGATCTCTGATGTGCTGTCACCATCTCCAAACTCCCGATCCTGAAACGAACGGGATGAGCTCCATATGGCACTGATCCGGATCGAGTTTTTGCCTATAAATACCCCCACAAAGCACCATTTAAAGGGATCATTTGGCAAATTAATCACTCAAGCTCCTACACCGCCGAATTTCCTTGTTTATTCAGATTACAATCAAACACTTTCAGTTTACAATCAAACTCTTGAAGTGTATTTTACTAGAATCAAGAGAAATTATCAATTGTATAAGTGAGATTGAGTGAAATTCAGAATTGTATTTGCACTCATATCATCAATCTACAAAGCATAAAGTGGACGTAGGCTCTTTAGCGCTGAACAACTATAAATTGTGTGTTCTTGTTGTTTCTCTTTCTAATTTTCTTTGAATTATTATTAATTGGGTGTTAGGACTACTTTTTGGTCTAACATTTTGGTGCTTTCACTGAGAATCGACGAATTCTCCGTACTTTGGACTATCATTCTACTATTTGGGTTCTCAAATTCGAACAATCTAGTCCACCTTTTTAGCGTCTTTGAAGCTTTCCTTGGTGAATTCTTGAAAGAATTGCATTTTATGATTAAAGGAAAAGGAAAAGAGTCGCAAGTTGCTCGGAAAAATGAATCGAATGAAGATCAGAAAGCTATGGTTGTCACTAGGTCGAAGGGACAAAGTTTAGGACCGAATTGGTCCGGGAGAGCATCTCCGATCTGATCCAAGGTCGAAGCTCTAAACCGAACAGAAAATGCAAACCCGAACCGAACTAAGGCCTTGAACATTACTGACCGCTCCTCCTGGATCCGAACCGGAGATGTGGTTGTAACTCGATCTGATCTGAATTTAGCAGAGGCTGGTACTTTTACTCGAGCTCCTACAGATGCTCCAATGCCAGCCACAACAACTAGTAATCAGCCTGCTCCCTCTACTCCCGTCACACACATGGATTTCTCGCGCTTACTTGATATGCTAGATAGCACCAGAGATGCTTTGGAGGCTCATAAACGTGATTGCGTTCTTATGCGAGAAAACATGAAAGCTATGAGCAGGGAGATAACTGAACATCGAAGGCAAAGAACATCCCCCCAACTCATCAAGTTGTTGTCGATCATTCATCATCTTCAGACCAAGTGCGCCCGCATCAGAGAATGCCATGTGAAAGGCCCGAGAATCTGGACCAATTGACATTTGGATCATTGGGATCCCACGAAGATGCGACCCGTGTTCTGGGACCTAATGACACAAGTTTGAGAGAACCAATGTGGCTGTCGATGCAAGGATCTCATGTCCTTCCCATAGATCCAAACATCACTAATCCCACTCAAGGGAAGCTTCTCCAGCCCACTCATCCCGTGAATGACCAGGGTCATAGAGGGCGAGGAAATTCAGCTGCAACCCAGAACCAAAGAACATCGCCTGACGGAGGTACTGGACGTGTTAGAAGAAATAGAAGCATAGATCCTGAACCAGCTTTGACCAACATAGAAGTGGAAGCGATGGTGCGGCAGATCATGGCCGACAGTTGACATTACACCAATGAAGATTGGGGTATTGAGCGTGGCCACACCCCATTTACTGACGATATTTTGGATTTTCAATTTCCGCGAAGATTTAACATGCCACAAATCGATCGATACGGAAGGAGAACCGATCCTGGACAATATTTGATGAGATATTCATGGTATATGAATGCCCCAGCGGCACCTGATGCTGTAAAATGTAAATCTTTCCCGATATATCTTGAAGATGTCGCGCTAATGTGGTTCACATGACTCCCTCCCCGATCAGTATCAAACTTTAAAGAATTAAGCGAACGCTTCATGAATCAGTTCCGACTCCATACCCGAAAATCCAAACGCGTTTTTGAACTGTCCAAGATCAAGCAGGCCTCTGGAGAATTTTTGAAGTCATATCTAGATCACTTTAACTTAGCAGTTACTGAAGTAAGCGATCCACATGAGCTGACCATTTTGACGGCATTGATAGATACGGTGATCTAGACACGGGGTTTGGAGGATATCTAGCTGGAAAACCGCCATTGACAAGGGAAGCGTTCTACGAAAAGGCTAATATTCAGTTACGGCGAGAAGAGATATACGCTAGTCGAAAAAGGAAATCTGATAGGACTTCCGGTAAAGACATCCAAAGTAATGTTGCTGTGAAATAGTCCGGCGACAGTTTAGGGAAAGTTGAAATAAATGTCGGCAACAAAAATGGAGGAAATGGTAGTCGGGACAGAAACCGCGGTAAAAGAAACAGAAATCGGGGGAACAACTTCAGAAAAAGGCCTCGGTTTCAAACTTTCGAAAACTACGCACCGTTGAGTGATACTTTAGAAAACATTTACCTCTATACTTGTAACGTTTTGCAATATAAGAAACCTCTCCCCAGAGATTCAACTGAGAAGGGGCTCGCAACTGGAAAATTCTGTCTGTTTCATGGAACTCACGGTCACTCTACTAACGAGTGTCGTCATCTAAGATACGTTGTTGAAAAGCTGTCGTGGGAAGGAAAGTTAGATGAATACAAGGTCCCCCCGAGAGACAAGGGGCAAGGAGGGCAAGCCTCAAATCAAAACCAACCTGCTTCCAAGCCCACAACTCAACAGAAGGGAAAAGGTATTGTTATAAACACCATAGTTGGGGGACCCACCCAGCTGGGTCTAGTAATAGGGCGATGGAACAGTATGTTAATGTAGCCAAGCACCCCGAGATAGGAGAATGTAGTAACCTCGAAGAAGCTGCACCAGCAAAACAACAGAAGACAGCCACTGATGATATCATCTTCCAAGACAGAGAAAGTATTGGGGTTGTAGCACCAAGCACTGATCCATTAGTAATAACCACCGTTATTGAACCTGCAATAGTCAAGAAAGTTCTTGTGGACAGTGGGAGTTCTGTTAACATCCTATTTAAAAAGGCTTTTGATCAGAAGAAACTAGAAATGAAAGACTTAAATCCATGTGAAGGTTGGATTTGTGGCTTTAACGGAACCTCAAACGCCCCGATCGGGGTAATAGACTTACTCGTAGAATTTGGCGAGGGTGAGCATAGAAGAGTGAGGATCCTCCAGTTCGTCATTATGGACATCGAATCACCTTATAATGCTTTCTTAGGACGAACAACGCTTTCAGAGTTCAGGGCTTGCATTGCTCCATGGTGTCTGCTAATGAAATTCCCAACAGATGCTGGAGTGGGAATGATCCGAGGCGATCAGGTCACTGGAAGAGCCTGCTACATAGCGGAATTAAAAATGTTGCATAACGGAAAAATTTAGAACTAAAGGACGCTACACCTCCTGCTGAGGAAAACTCAGCATAGCAACTAAAGACAAATACCACCAAGGGAGTCGCCTGATGACCAACCTGAAGATATCGATCCAAGAGAGGACGAGGAACCAGGAACTAGAAACGCGACACCCAACGAGGCGACTGCTGATATCCCAATTGATAGCGACGACTTGACAAAGGTCTTGAAGATTGGATCTCATTTGGATTCTTTTCGAATGAAAGAGTTGACTGACTTTATGAAGGCAAACCTTGATGTATTTGCTTGGACCCATGCAGACATATGTGGTATTTCTCCTACGATCATGAACCATACACTAAGCCTAAACCCAAAGCATCCCTCAGTGAAGCAAAAAAGCGTATGTTAGGCCCAGAGAGGTCGGCGACCTTGAAAGAGGAAGTAGAGAAGCCAAGGAATAATGGGTTCATCCGAGACTCGACATATCCCAACCGGATATCAAATCCCATCTGGGTTAAGAAGTCAAATGGGAAGTGGTGAACGTGCATCGACTTTTCTGATTTGAACAAAGCCTGCCCAAAGGATAGCTTTCCACTCCCCAGGATTGATCAGCTGGTAGACTCAATGACGGGACACGAACTTCTCTCCTTCATGGACGCATATTCAAGGTACAACCAGATGCCCATGCAAGTACCAGATCAAGAACACACTAGTTTCATTACGAACTTAGGGTTATACTATTATGTGGTGATGCCATTCGGACTAAAGAATGCGGGAGCCACATATCAACGCTTGGTGAATCGAATGTTCTACAACTAGATCGGGAAAACAATGGAAGTTTATGTAAACGACATGCTTGTAAAATCCAGGCAATCTTCCAATTACACGAAAGACTTGGCGGAGATGTTCGACATTCTATGACAGTACAGGATGAAGTTGAACCCCTTGAAATGCTCATTCAGGGTTGCATTAGGAAAGTTTCTCGGGTTCATAGTCAGTTCTCGGGGGATCGAGATTAATCCTAATCAAATTGCAGCGATTAGGAACATAAAAGAGCCATGAAAAATAAGAGATGTTCAGAGTTTGGCCGGAAAAGTTGCAGCGTTGAGCAGATTCATTTCCAAAGCTACGGACAAGTGTGTTCCTTTTTCGATCTAATTAAATGAGGGAAACGAAACTTCGAATAGACCCCTGTAACACCCCGCATTTTTAATTTAAGATAATAAAATAATAATAACTTAATTAAATATTCAGAATTAAGTAAAATGAATTGTACTGTTGTGTTCGTCTCGGAATTCTGGTTTAGATAGAGTCTAAGTTTGCGTAAAAAGGACATCGTATAAAGAAGTTATGGGCTACAGAAGTTTATTAGAGAAAACAGGAACTGACCAGACCAATTCTGGACCCTCGGACCCATGGGGGTCGACCCCTTCAAGGAGGGATCAACCCACATGAAGGGGGGTCGACCCCATCAAAGGTGGTCGACCCCCCGAGCGGCAGATTTTGGCAGATTAGGGTTTTTGATAATTTGACGATTCAGATGGCTTTTGGGCAAATTTGAGGGTCCTGGTTGCTCCATACTCCTGTAAATAAGAACCTTGACCTAACACTAACCCTCATAATTTGGCGGCTACGCTAGAGCTCTGCCATTACTCTCCCTCTCTTTCTTCTCAAATCTATTCTGAAAATTAAAATATTAGCCTAGAAAAATTATGAGTTCAGATCTGGAAGAGGGAATCAACGTTAATAAAAAGATTATTGAATCATGAAAGCAATGTAAACTTCTAGGACCAATCTATTTAAATTATTTCTCTTTCCCTTCTCTTTTCATGAAAATAATAAATCCATGGTCGTTAGGTTTCAAATCAAATTAAAAGGGAAAACCATAGAATAATAGATCTGGATCAGATTCAAGATTTGGAAGGCTTTTAGGTCAGTGGGTTAAAATTTTTTTTTTTGAATAATAGTATATTTATCGTTTTCCATTCCCCATTAACATACACAATGAACATATTGGAAGATTAATTTGATGAAATGAATCATTGCGCTAAAATGGATAGTATGTTCAATTAGTTAATATGTTGAGATGTACATCAATACTATTGTAAAGATCTATTTTATGAACTTGTCAATTGGGATAATTGATATTTTGGGTAAATGATACACTATTGGAGAATTACACTTTATTTTAAATAAAGTTAATTATATGTAGAAAGGCATGCGACACATATTGGGATTTAAGGCATAATTTGTAATGGGATTTTGGAACATAACATATATTATGTTTTGAGACTTTAATTTAGGAGCGCAATTTAATATGGACATAAATGATTGAATATGAATATGCCTAGGATTACAATTAGAAATTGAAACTGCGCTTATGACACGAGGTTAAGATGCATTAGTAGCGGAAATCTTCCCGGACCCGAACGACCTATCCAGCAGCCACTAATGTTGAACCTAATGTGAAAGGCCTAAGTGCAAAATTAAAAACATGTAATGGTGCTAAGACACGAGGTTAAGTCAACTTGTGGTAGAAGTCTGCCCGGACCCGCCCGACAAATCCAGCGTCCACAAGTGTAGGCTTAGTGTGAGAGGTCTAGTGCTTATATATATATATATGTATGTATGTATATAACAAGATATGAATAAATGGCAATGATGGTAATTAAATGTCTAACTCAGAAAATAAAAAAGGAAGGGATGAATGAACTGAGTTAATGTGATAAGAAGGAAAAGTGATGTATTTCCCTAAATGACTTATTTTTGAAAACGTTGTTGCAAGTAAGCCATAGTAAATAAAGAAAGTAAATAAATTACTTGAGACCATGGATTTAGATGGGAATACATTATGAAAATAATTCATTGATTCCTTCCATCAAACTGATAAGGGGCATGAAGTGTTTTCCTTAATATAATAAGGAATATATATTACAGTGAACAAAGAATAATGGTTTACAACAGTAAAAGAAAATGGTTTAAAAGGGGAATGATAATCACCTATTATAAATAAATAACATTAATGAAAATATTGTATAATAGGTAGACTTGTCCTAGGAACAAGTGGGGATTATAACTTCAGTTATAATAAACTAATAGGGAAATTAGATAACTGGTGAAATGAGTTAAGGGACACTTAATTGTAAATTAAATAAGTAGTAAATGGGGAAAGCCGGAAAGCAGTTGAGAAAAGGGGGAAAATATGTGAAATATAAGAAGTTGCACTTAATTATAAATTAAGTAATCTGTAAGCTTGGAAGTCTGAAACCCATTGATAAGAATGTTTAGGCTTGTCTTAGGGACAAGAGGAAATTATAACATAAGTTATAATAAATGGGTAGAGAAACTTATTAATGGACCTTGGTTAATAGAACTAAGTTAATAAGTAAACAGCGATAAGTTGTATTAACAATGTAAAATGGAATTATGATTAAATGCGAAAGGATGAGGAAAACTTATGAAATGAAATAAGTTTAATCATAAATGGTAAGTGATATGTTAATTAGAAAACATGTGAATTGGATATACTTAATTACATATTAAGTAAAAAATGTTATTGTAATGATGAAATCAAACAAGAATATAAAAGAGATTGTGGATTATAGACCTTGGGCCACAATCTATAGAATAACATGTCGTGGGATTATTAATAAACTAAATGAATTAAGTTGTATAACTAAGCAAGAGAAAATTGGTAATTTGAATAAGAATTCAATATAAATGGGAATAACCAAGTTAACTGGAATCCTGATGAGGTGAGGCAAGCGCGCAAAAGAATAATTAGACATAGGGTCTAACAACATATTAAATTGAGGCGCTTGAACCAGTCCACACGTTCGAGGGTGAATAACCCAACGGGGTAGATCACCATGGTGATATAAGGCACGAGGGGATCACACATTCATCCGATTGTTCTGACAGCCCCGAAAGACTGGAAGGGGAACCACGCGGCTTCCTGAGGGACGTAAGGTGCTCCTAGTAGTCCTCTATGTGGTGACAGATGTTTTAGGCTGTGCTCGCAAAGGTTGGGTTTGGGCGTAACTATAGGTGGGTGGGCCTTGACTGCAGATGTAGCTATGCAATCAGAATGCTATGACGCGGTGACACCAGGGTGATTCAGCGGTTGCCTTACGGGAAGGCGGAGGGTCACGACCAACAAGGATAATAGATCATCAGATACCCATCATCGACAGCAAATGGGATGCGAAAAGACTAGAGCTAAACCCAAGATACCATTCACCCTTTACTATCGGGGTAAGGGGTTGAGAGGAGACGCCACATGGATGTTTAGATTGTTTACGTAGAGGCAGACACTTAGCTTTTGTAGTCTTTACTAGTTGAGGGTGGGGTCGAGGTGGGGCTATAGCCACCATGAAAATATACCCTAGGTATATCTGTATATAGAGCCTCTTTAAAGACGGGCATGTACAGATATGGAAAAGCTCACGACCGAGTTCCGTGTTTCTTGTATTGCCCTGCTACGGAACTCAGTGCACATTAGAGGACGTGCGACTGAGGCATCGAGCTACAATTAATAGTATGAACGAGGGACAGTCTAGATACATGCATATCTACTCTAGGTGGTGTATCGTAGACTTGAGGGATTACTCCGGTATGAGATCTGATTCGATCGAGGGTGACATACCGTATGCTTACAAAGCATTGTGATGCAAATATATACTGATCGTAACATTGTTATATAGAGATCCGTACGTCACTCCGGCGTAGGATGAGGGACTACGAGTGGGGTACCATGGGGTTTACCTCGATATTGGGGGTAGCTACACATATACTGTATTAGGTTAATCCACTAGAAAGTAAATGGGTACGACGTGTGTGTAAGCCTTGAGTGTTGTTAACCCAAGTAACCCAATAAATAAGAAAATATGATTGAACGGTATATGTAGGATTATATAAAGTGTATAGTTTAAATCCAGTCACCAGAACTTGTATTCTGACCCCCTCCTCATATCATACTTGCAGGTTAGATTTGTGGCAGGGACATGATAGCCTTGGATATTGGTTAGGTAGTATTATTAATACGGTAAGGCTATATTTTGATTATATCATATTTTATCCATTCCACTGTGAGATATTTTCTGAGCTCTGACATATTTTATGTCTCTATCTTTTCTACAGGATACCAGAGCAAACCAATTCGAGTTTTGATAGTTGGGAATTTTGAAAAAAAAAATCGGTCTATCGGAATTCGGGTTGTCACAATCCCTGACCGTGTAGAGGCCTTCCAAACTTGTTGAATCTACTAGAAAAACCACCAATTTTGTTTAAGCCAGTGGACCATGGGGACCTATTCTTATTTTTGGCAGTATCATCTCATGCCATCAGCTCAGGTCCGGTACGAGAAGAAGACAAGGTCCAGAGGCCGGTATATTACGTAAGCAAAAAATTAGCGGCAACTGAACGTAACTACTCAAGGATAGAGAAAGTTGCCTATAGCCTCCTGATTGCATCCCAAAAGCTTTGTCATTATTTCCAAGCCCATCCGATCGTCATATACACCGATCAACCACTTCGATAGGTGTTACAACGACCTTAAGCATTTGGACGACTACTAAAGTGGAACATTGAACTAAGTAAGTTCGATTTAAGCTTCCAGCCTAGAAGGTCGATAAGGGGGCAAGCTTTGGCCGACTTTATTGTTGAATTCATAATCCCTAAAGAGTATGTGTTAATGAAAAAGCTAGCCCCTCCGTGCAGAGTTTAGACATTAGCCCTTGGAAACTGTACACAGATAGGGCTAAAAATGACCGACGATCCGACACCGAAGTTGTTTTAATAACTCGAGAAGGACGATCGATCTATTATGCTTTACGACTTGAATTTTCAGCCACCAACAATGATTCCAAGTATGAGGCCCTAATTACTGGGCTAAAACTCACTGAAGAACTGGGAATAACTACTTTAGACATTTTCTGTAATTCAAAAATAGTTGATTAAAAAATAGTTGATTCTCAGGTCCTAAAAGAACTCATGGCTAAGGGACCTCGACTTGTCACTTACCTTGAGAAGGTGGAGAAGTTGTTGGACAACTTCGAGCACTATAGCATAACTCACATCCCACGGATAGAAAATTAGAAAGCGGATAAACTAGTCAAGTTAGCAAGCTCAGATCATCCAAACGAAATAGAGATGATTCCAATAAAGGTACCGAATTCACCTAGCTTTGACCAAATGGAAGTCGACCTGGCGTTGGAAGTTGAACCGGAAAGGGAATCATGGATGACACCAATCAAGAACTTCCTTAAAAATTGGAACGCTTCCTACCAAGAGAAGCAAGAGGCGGGTTGTGATTCGTAAAGCCGCAAGATACGTCTTACAAGATGGAACACTATACCGTTAGGGATTTTCCATGCCTTTTCTTCGGTGTATAACACATGATGACATCAAACTTGTACTAACGGAAGTGAGGGAGGGTGAATGTGTAGACCACAACAAAGGTCAGATGTTGGCAAAGAAAGTTTTGAGGTATGGCAATTTCTAGCCTATCATAAACAAAGATGTAGCTGATCATTCACGACGTTGCGACAAATACCAGAAATTTGCTAGAATTCCCAGAGCACCTTCGTATCAACTCAAGTCATTGGTGAGCCCGTGGCCGTCTGCTGTATGGGGAATCAACATCATTGGAACCCTGCTAAACGCTAAAGGAGGAGCGAAGTACGCGATCATAGCCATAGATTATTTTACGAAATGGGCGGAAGCCGAACCCTTAACCACGATCATGACGAAAAAGGTGATCAATTTTGTAGTTAGAAATATTATCTGTCGATTTAGGATACCTAAAACCATCATAACTGATAATGGAACCCAATTTGATAGCATGGAATTCAGAAACTTCTGCCAGGAATACAAAATTGCTTAGAGACACAATGCAGTAGCTCACCCTCAATCTAACGGACAAGTTGAGGTAGTAAATAAAGTCATTTAGTCCATTCTCAAAAAGCGATTGGAATGAACAAAAGCCATGTGGGTCGATGAGTTACCACTAACACTATAGGCCTACCGAATGACTTACAAGACGACAATGGGTCGCACCCCTTTTTCACGTTCTTTCGGATCGAAAGCAGTCATTCCCGTGGAGTTGAAAATCCCTTCTCACAAGACAACATATTATGATCCAATGACAAACAAAGTGCTTCTCCTTGAATCCCTGGTTATGGTTGAAGAGAAAAGTGATGAAGCGGATTTGCGTGCCTCGAGACACAAACGCCAGGTGGCGCGCTACTACGACAGGAAGGTTCATCCCCGAACCTTTGTACCTGGATACTTAGTACAGAAGCGCATGTTCCCTCCCCCAGTCCATCTGGGTCCGAAGTTGGAAGGACCGTACACCATCCAACGGAAATTTGATACTGGAACCTTCAAGTTAACGACCGTGGATGGTGAAGAAGTACCCAGCACTAGTACAGAACTTGTCTTTTGCGTCTCCCTATTTGCATCTGTTGTATAAACAAAAGATGCGAATAATACCATCTGCATCTGTTTCTAACCCACAACGGATGCAAATAAGGGAAAGCAAATATTATATTCCTCTTTGTATCCATTATTGTCAAAGAACAGATGCAGTAGAGTAGGGTTGAAAATTAATTATTTCATTTTGCATCTGTTCGGTGAATAATGTGATGCAAATAGGCGGTAGAAAGTACTTTGCGTCTTTTCTTTTTTAAATGGACGCAACAAAGTATTGCTTTTAATTAGGGTGCTACTATTCACACCCCGGTTTACACTTCCGGCCACCTGTATAAATTTAATACAAAGGATTATTTTTTATATTCTTCTGATCACCATATCTTATTCCTTCACTTAGTCATTTAACGTCGTACTTCTCCTAAAATGCGCGTACTTCTCTATAATTCACATCATAAACCCTAACAAAAGCCAATATTCTTCTGTGCCTATTAGAGATGGAAGATAAAAATAAAAAAGAGGTTAGAATTGCTTGATTTTTATTGTTTTTTATTATGATATAGAACATGTTGTTATGATTTTTTTAATGGTTAGGATTTTCCATTGTGTTTTAGGAAAAAAATTCCACTATGCTGGAAATTTCATGCTTGGAGGACATTAAATTTGATGACGTTTTAATAGAGAATGACAATGTAAGTTTTGATTTGTAGGATTTTTATCTGTATAACTTACATATCATCTTTTATGAATTAATACTTTTTTTGGTCGTTTGATAGATAAAGTATTTGAATGATGATAAATTAGATGATAAGCATGATGGTTGTGATATATGATGCAAAATGTTCGATCAAATGACTCAGAAGACTTAAATGTTGATTTGTGAAGAATCATTTCACAACTGACAAAGTAAGTACTTGCTTATTAAAATTAAAATTGCTAATATGGTTATGAAAATGGATTATGTTAATTTTTTGTTGAACTATTTGACTTTGAGTATTTGATTCGTAGTGGAAAAGCTTTAAGTGAGGAAGGAAGTTTTCGTGTAGAGGTAATTGCTGGTGGCCTCTCCATTTTTAGGTTTTTAACTTGCACGGTGGCCAGAAGAGGATATTTGAAATATTTGGGGTGCTTTTAGTTTTGGTAGCTGAAAGTGTAAACCAGGTGTCAATAGTAGCACCCTTTGATTAAACACCTGGCAGCAAGAAAAAATAAATAAAGCTGAGCGTATGGAGGGAAAAGAAAAAATATTCGCGCACTTCTCTAAAATCAAAGGCGAAAAAATTTAAACCCTAAATTCAATCAATTTACATATTCTGAAAACTTATCTGAATCGTTTGACGATTCCGCTTCATGGCTTGTAGATAAGGACTGGATAGGGTTTTCGCTTGAGGAAGATGATATATAAAGAACGAAGAGTAAATGAAGAAAACCAGTGTAAGCTTTCCTCAATTTAATTATAAATCTATGTGAATTTTAATTACAATACTTCTTTTGGCTATAATTCTATTTGAATGCTAACACTGATTTGATTTGAAAGTTTTGAGTAGTTAATTGGTTACAGCTGAAGGATACACGGATAAATTTTGATATGTTTTGTTTATGATGATTTTCTTTTCAATTTGTGTTGCTTTGTCGTGCTTGTCTATGTCGAACTTTTGATTTGATCCTCCTTTCTTTTCAATGTGGAACCATTTCGTATGATGTACAACTGCTTTAAAAGTTCAAAAGTTAAGTTAAATTACCGAAATAAATTTCTGTTATCCAATACAAAACTTGATTTGCTTCTTGCTGAATATTTTCTAATAAAGAAAAGTGCTCTTCACAGGATCTAGAGATCTCCAAAATTTTCAAAAAGGAGAAGGGAAAGCCTTAGAGAGATTAAAAGTTCTACTATGTATGCTTGGGGATAGAAAATTAAAAGAGTGGTTTCATTATGGTGGATGTGACGGCCCGCCCCGCACCAACCGACATTTACTCCAAAAGTGCGTTGTACACATGTCCACTTAGCATGGGACGGTCGTCAGAAGGAAAGGAAAGAAGAGAATGAACTAACAAGGAACCTGTAGAATGTCTCACAGCGCATATAACAAAATATAATAATAACATACTTGACATAAAACAGGTGAGACAGTGCATAAGCTGAAATAACTAACATAGCAGCGGAAAATCCAAGTACAGCTTATGATCCAAAGTTAACATTATTACAACTTTTCAAACTGTCTCAAAAAGCAAAGTAAGATAAGGAAAGTACGCTACTAATGCTCAAGTAGCGACCACCAATGACACAGGGAGAATATCTATATATCATACATGGAAGCCTCCTGCTCGCCTCCGAATCAGCTACTCGCGCATCACCAGCTAACCTGTCTCTAGTCTGCTCGTGTGAGCACCCAGAGTAATAAGAAGAGACATAAAACTCTGGGTCAGACATAAAGCCTGGTATGAGCAATAAGCATCTAAACAGAACAATAACAGGTAGACTAAAACATACCTGAACCTGCAACCAAAGAGTTAGCACTACATACTGTACAACACTCTAAGGTGCCATTTCAAATGGTGTAAAGATAACGGGGGTGGGGGTGTGCATGTCATAGTGATGGCAAACAATCAAACATACCATCCATCCTAACATCTCTCACTCAGTGCATAAAGCATACGATATTCACCACTTCGATCACCCAACATACCTTGCTATGATCACTTTGCCCCAAGAAGTCATAAATGGCTTCACTGCACTGATACATAGCCGCAAATCCTTTGCTATGTTCACTTTGCCCCATGGAGTCGCAATGACCCCACTGCACTGGCTCATAGTCTTACTACGCATCACTTTTCCCCTCGAGTCATAATGACTCTACTGCACTGATAGTCTTGCTACCATCACCTTGCCCCTCGAGTCATAGTGACTCTACTGCATTGATAAGTAGCCTATCATCCATTTTCAGTGATGAATCGAAGTTATGAACGTTGACAACTCCTTAGTGCACGTCCCGCAGCAAAATCCAACCATGAAGTGAACTCATTGGTTCCCAACTGGATCCTGAGCTCTAACTTCCATTTGGACTACCTTTGCATCTCGGGTTATTGGTCATCACCGGATCGGTTCGGATCTCCTCCTAATCATCAGTTCGGTTCGGATCGGAATGCTCCTCTTCACTGGATTGGATTGGGTCATCATCACCTCAGCAGATCGGGTTTGGTCTCCACGTCCAGTCGCCATCACCGGTTCGGCTCGGGGTCCTCCGAGCGGCTCGGATCGGAAAGCACTTCTCCAGGTCGAGTATAACGGATCGTTCTCACCATTCAAGGGCGGATCGGGTGCTCCAGTATGTGACGCGGTTCGGGTTCGAGCTCCTTTCCCCATCGGATCGGGGTGTTTAGTTCGGATCGTGGCAAGTACCCACGAACGGTTCGGGTCGGATCCTCCTAACCGATCCGATCCGGTTCGGATGTCTTCCTGCACTTTTTCCAGCCAGCAATTTACGCCACTCGACGGCGTTTTCGACCATTCTACCTATTCTAATCAATCACAAAACATACCATACAGTCATAGCAACAGGTAGAAGTGACCTCAAACACCAAAACATCAATATGATAGGTTAAAATGGATCAAACATAGCCAAAACCCCATAATTCCCCTTAAGCATGTTTAGGTGAAACTAATGATGTGATTAGCAAAACTTAACCAAATTAACCCAAATTCATATCAGAGGTCTAAAACATCATTTCGGATTTTATAAATATTTTCCCAAAATTTTATCATGTTTAAATTCGCTAATTAACACTAATTACCCCTAATTAGCCATAATTAGTGAGGAACTATGCAAATCACTCACCTTAGCCACAAATAAACTTAGATCTGAAATAAATATCTGATTTGGTGCGAATATCGAAGCTAAACAGCGGCTCTAACGTTGATTTGGTGTAGATCTCCCTTGATTTGATGTTGCTAAGTTTAGTCCTTGATTAGAAGATGATTTGGAGGTGATTAAGAGATTGGAGGCCATTTTTAGGGTTTCTAAGAGGTAAGTGGAGGCTAGAAAACTGAAATGGAATGATTCTCTAACCCTTTTCAGCCTCCCCATAACCATAATCCCGAAATGGGTTATGGGCCCATTCACTAATTACCCCATTTGGCCCGGTTAAACAAATTTTCACCTTCCAAACCTTATTTCAGCCATATCTCCCAAACGGTAAGTCCGTTTGGCTATTATGACCACTCTACGGAAAGGTAAACTATCAAACGAATCTAATGGAAGTGGTTTCAGGTCAAAATTCCTTTCCTGTCAAAAGTTATGGCCAAAACAAGATTAGCTAGGGGCAAAACGGTCATTTAAAAATCGACAAAAATCATGAACATAGGAAATGACTCTAATGGTTGTTTCCTAAAGTTACATGACCATACGACTTCATATGGGAAAGAAATAAATATTCTACGATCCTCCAATGCGTAGAATACGGGTTGTTACATTCTTCCCCCCTTAAGAAATTTCGCCTCCGAAATTCCCTAATTAAAACACACAAACGGTCCCGCATGCCTATCAACCATAAAACAACAATCAAACGTGCAAAACAAGCAAAACAATTTTATCCTAGCATGCGGAATAACTAAATTGCAAAGTAAATCTTACCAGGCAAAGAGTTCTGGATACGACTTTCTAATGCTCTCCTCTGTCTCCCAAGTACAATCATTCTCGTTCTCGCCCCACTGAACCTTGACTAGCCTCACCGCCTTCCTTCGAAGTTGCTTCATATCGTGCTCGACAATACAGATCGGCTTGCGGTTCCCAACCGCCTCGGGTTCTACTTCGAAGTCCCCTAACTGATCAGGTGAAATAGTCATATCTGGGTCGTGAACGAACTTCCTTAGTTGGGAAACATGAAATACGTTGTGAACTCCCGCCATCTTCTCTGGTAAGTCAACTCTATATGCCAAATTCCCAACTAGTTCAAGAACAGGGAATGGGCCAACAAATCTTTGTGCCAACTTGCCTCCCCTGCCAAATCGTATTACGCTCTTCAACGGAGAAATCTTGACAAACACCAAGTCACCAACGGAGAATTTTAAGTCTCTTCTCCTCTTATCAGCATAACTCTTCTGCCTATCTTGGGCAGCCTTCATGCGTTGTTGAATGGTCTTAATCTTATCCGAGGTTTCCCTCACCACATCAGGTCCAAGCATGAACTTCTCGCCAGTCTCTATCCAACATGATGGTGAGTTGCATGGTCTTCCGTACAAAGTTTCATAGGGAGCCATACCGATACTGGATTGGTAGCTATTATTATATGCAAACTCTACTAGATGCAAATGGTCATCCCATGATCCACCAAAATCCAATATACATGCTCTCAAGAGATCTTCCAATATACGATTCACCCTCTCCGTCTGACCGCAGGTCTGAGGATGATATGCAGTACTGAGATGTAATTCTAACCCTAGAGCCTCTTGTAAGCTCTTCCAAAACCCACTAGTAAACAACGGGTCTCGGCCACTCACAATGCTTTTAGGTACTCCATGAAATATCACTACCTACTTCATATACAATTCTGCTAATTTAACTGCTGTTCTGGTCGATTTGACTGGTATAAATCTTGCACTCTAAGTCAATTGATCCACAATTACCCAAATGCTATCATATCCCGATCCAGTCCTTGGTAAACCATCGATGAAATTCATCGAGACTTGCTCCCATTTCCATTCGGGAATTTCTAATGGTTGCAACAACCCACTAGGCTTCTTTTGCTCGGCTTTAACTAGCTAGCAATTCATGCATTTGGATATAAACTTCCCAACGTCTCTTTTCATCCCTTCCTAGTAGTAGGTCTGCTTCATGTCTCGATACATCTTATTACCATCGGGATGTATAGTCAGTTTTGAGTGATGACATTCTCTAAGCACTTCATCTCTCAAACCATTCACGTTGGGTACAACTAGTCTTCCATTCTTTCTAAGCCATCCATCTCGATCAAGCCCATACAAATTCATCTCCTCACCGTCAATGTCCATCTCTAACTTGGAGATGATTTCCAATAGATTAGGATCGTCCCTCTGGCTGGAACCAATCCGCTCTATCAAAGTGGGTCTGATCGCCAAACTAGCTAGCATGTCTGGATCCAATTCGCACTTTGGTCTGAAATCAAACCCCGCGATATACTCCAGTTGCTTCCATTCAAGAAACATAGCCCCCAAACTGGCATGTCTCCTACTCAAGGCATCGGCTACCACATTACCTTTCCCAGGTGTGTATGCGATATCAAAATCATACGAAGCCAAGAACTCTAACCATATCTGTTGACGGAGATTCAGATCTTTCTGAGAGAAGAGATACTTTAATGATTTATGGTCGGTAAACAACTCAAATCTTTCTCCCAAGAGATAGTGTCTCTACATCTTTAATGCGAACACAATCGCTGCCAGTTCCAAATCATGGGTAGGATACTTCTTCTCATGCGGCTTTAGTTGCCGACTAGCATAAGCTACAACCCTACCTCCTTGCATCAACACAACACCTAGTCCGGTACCACAAGCATCCGTGTATACCGTCATTTCTTCATTCCCTTTAGGAATGACTAGCACTGGCGCACGCTTCAACCTTTCCTTTAGACTCCTGAATGCATTCTCACACACTCCGTTCCAGACGAAGGCCTGATTCTTCTTAGTCAACTGAGTCAACGGTGCTGCTATCTTGGAGAAGTCCTGGATAAACTTACGATAATATTCAGCTAACCCCAAGAAACTTCTTACATCTGTTGCATTCTTGGGTGTGGGCCAATCCTGTACCGTAGCCACCTTCGCAGGGTCCATGGCAATACCATTTTCTGAAACAACATGGCCCAAGAATCTCACTTCCCTTCTCCAAAAGTGACACTTAGAGAATTTCGCTTTCAATTGGTGTTTCCTTAACACCTCCATCACTATCCTCAAGTGTCCCTTGTGTTCCTCCTCTGTCCTCGAGTAAACAAGGATATCGTCTACGAACACAAGAACAAACTTATTCAACTGATCTCTGAATACTCGATTCATAAGATCCACAAAATAGGCTGGTGCATTGGTCAATCCAAATGGCATAACCAGCCACTCATAGAATCCAGACGGCGTCCTAAATGTCGTTTTCGGAACACTCTCATCCGCCACTCGGAGCTGATGAAATCCTGTCGCGAGGTCCAACTGGGAGAACACTCTTGCTCCTTCCAGTTGATCTAAAAAATCATCTATCCGCGGTAGAGGATACTTATTCTTCCTCGTCACCTTATTCAACTCGCGATAGTCCACACACAAACGAAGGGAACCGTCTGCCTTAGTGGCAAATACAACTGGTGCTCCCCACTCGGAGACACTTCTTCTAATAAATCCCTTCTTCAAAAGATTGCTGACTTGCACCTCGAGCTCTCGCTGCTCCCTTGGTGCCATACGACGAAGTGGCATCACTATAGGTCTGGCATCTTTTACTAAATCAATACGGAACTCAATCTCTCAGTGTGGTGAAAGCCCGGTCACCTCCTCGAAGACGTCCAGATACTGGTCAACCACGGGCACATCTGACAACTCATCCTGCGGGATGTCGAGGGAATTTATAAAACTAGCCATTACCCCATCACTAGGTAGACTACCAAACACTACCCTCCGCCCATCATCCGCCCTAACTGTCACCAAAAAGCCCTCACAGTCTACCACCACCCCGTATCTTTGGAGCCAATCGACCCCCAATATAATGCCATACCCAGTAAAGCCCAAAACAAAGCAATCACAAAAAAACATACATCCATGACTCGATAAGACCAAATTACTGCAAATCATACTAAGGCTACTCGAACCACCAATCGGGTTCGTTACAACCAATGGTCTATCGACTATCTCGGGTTCCAGTCCCAACCTATCTACCAGGTCACTAGATATGAAGGAACGGGAAGCCCCAGTATCAAACAAAACTCGAACTGGTACATCATAAATAGAAAGCATACCTTGAATGACAACATTCTTTCCTTTTTCCGCCGCAGTTGGGGCATTCGACGAAGAAGGAACAGCATCAATAGCATATGCTTTCACAATCTGCTTCTCCTTAAGAGGTTGCGGACACTTATCCTTATGATGTCCCACTTGACCACAGTTATAGCACTTCTTATCCGCTGGCTTGGCCCGACATTCTTTAGCATAATGGCCCTTCTTACCACAGATGAAGCACTCAACTTCTTTCTTGTTCTTTTTCTGGCCATCCTTAGATTGGCTCTGCTTCCTCTTATTCTGAGAGTTATTCTTGCCTTCACCGCCTGCTTGCGGCTTCGGCCCTTCTGCAGATGCAGCCTCAGTCTTTGACTTAGGGTAAAGACTCTCTGATCTCGAAGCTTTCCCCACAATCGATTCAAAGGTCTCATCGATGTGGTTGATAAGCCTTTACCCCAAGTATCCATCCAAACCAGTAATGAAGTTCTCATTTTTCTTCTCAGGAGTATCGATAAGAGATAGTCCATACTTCGACAAAGTGTCGAACTCAGCAATATAGTCAGAGACTGCCTACCATTCTGCTTGAGTTCCAAGAATCTCTTAAACAACACTGACTTCTGGGCAGCTGGAATGAACTTCTCGCTAAAGCGAGCCTTGAACTGATCCCAAGTAACCTGATCTTCTGGAGTAGCTGTTCTAATGGCATTCCACCAATTCATCGCTCGCCCTTGCAGCTGACGAGACGATAGCCTTCTCTTCATCACATCCTCGATACCTAAGTCGTCGAAGATACGATCACAGCTATCCAACCAATCCTGAACATCTGTGGCCGACTCCGTTCCATGGAACGACTTCCCACCAAGGTTAGTATAATCCTTGCACAACTGTATAATCCTTGCACAACTTGGCGAAATCGACCCTAGGCGGCTGCACTATTGGACCACCACCATTTCTGGGATTGGGAACTGCCCCTTGCACCTCCCTAAGCATGTCTCTCATGAGGTCAGTAAACATCGCCCTCATGTCAGCAGCATTCCCATTATTGGCTCCTCTACCAGCACCTCTTGCATATCGGCTCATCGTCAATCTGTAAAAGGAAACGATTAACGACCCCATAGTGGTGCTAGTGCAGTACGACTTCATTCTTATACTACTAATATTATATATATAGCTTTTGAAAACCAAAGTAATCACAAATACGCGCTCTCATATACATACTATCTCTTCCTAGTGTCTTTCCCTAGGTTAACTACGCAACCTAGAGCTCTGATACCAAATGTGACGGCCCGCCCCGCACCAACCGACATTTACTCCAAAAGTTCGTTGTACACATGTCCAGTTAGCACGGGACGGTCGTCAGAAGGAAAGGAAAGAAGAGAATGAACTAACAAGGAACTTGTAGAATGTCTCACAGCAAAAAATATAATAATAACATACTTGACATAAAACAGGTGAGACAGTGCATAAGATGAAATAACTAACATAGCAGCGGAAAATCCAAGTACAGCTTATGATCCAAAGTTAACATTATTACAACTTTTCAAACTGTCTCAAAAAGCAAAGCAAGACAAGGGAAGTACGCTACTAATGCCCAAGTAGCGACCACCAACGACACAGGGAGAATATCTATATATCATACGTGGAAGCCTCCTACTCGCCTCTGAATCAGCTACTCGTGCATCACCAGCTAACCTGTCTCTAGTCTGCTCGTGTGAGCACCCAGAGTAATAAGAAGAGACATAAAACTCTGGGTCAGACATAAAGCCCGGTATGAGCGATAAGCATCTAAACAGAACAATAACAGGTAGACTAAAACATACCTGAACCTGCAACCAAAGAGTTAGCACTACATACTGTACAACACTCTAAGGTGCCATTTCAAATAGTGTAAAGATAACGGGGGTGGGGGTGTGCATGTCATAGTGATGGCAAACAATCAAACATAGTATCCATCCTCACATCTCTCACTCAGTGCATAAAGCATACGATATTCACCACTTCGATCACCCAACATACCTTGCTATGATCACTTTGCCCCATGAAGTCATAAATGGCTTCACTACACTGATACATAGCCACTAATCCTTTGCTATGTCCACTTTGCCCTATGGAGTCGCAATGACCCCACTGCACTAGCTCATAGTCTTACTACGCATCACTTTGCCCCTCGAGTCATAATGACTCTACTGCACTGATAACGTAGTCTTGCTACCATCACCTTGCCCCTCGAGTCATAGTGACTCTACTGCACTGATAAGTAGCCCATCATCCATTTTCAGTGGTGAATCAAAGTTATGAACGTCGACAACTCCTTAGCACACATCCCGCAGCAAAATCCAACCATGAAGTGAACTCATTGGTTCCCAACTGGATTCTGAACTCTAACTTCCATTTGGACTACCTTTGCATCTCGGGTTATTGGTCATCACCGGATCGGTTCGGATCTCCTCCTAATCATCAGTTTGGTTCGGATCGGAATGATCCTCTTCACTGGATTGGATCGGGTCATCATCACCTCAGCGGATCGGGTCGGGTCTCCACGCCCAGTCGCCATCACCGGTTCGGGTCGGGGTCCTCCGAGCGGCTCGGATCGGAAAGCACTTCTCCAGGTCGAGTACTATGGATCGTGCTCACCATTCAAGGGCGGATCGGGTGCTCCAGTATGTGACGCGGTTCGGGTTCGAGCTCCTTTCCCCATCGGATCGGGGTGTTTAGTTCGGATCGTGGCAAGTACCCACGAACGGTTCGGGTCGGATCCTTCTAACCGATCCGATCCAGTTCGGATGTCTTCCTGCACTTTTTCCAGCAAGCAATTTATGCCACTCGACGGCGTTTTCGACCATTCTACCTATTCTAATCAATCACAAAACATACCATACAGTCATAGCAACAAGTAGAAGTGACCTCAAACACCAAAACATCAATATGATAGGTTAAAATTGATCAAACATAGCCAAACCCCCATATTTCCCCTTAAGCATGTTTAGGTGAAACTAATGATGTGATTAGCAAAACTTAACCAAACTAACCAAAATTCATATCAGAGGTCTAAAACATCATTTCGGATTTTATAAATATTTTTCCAAAATTTTATCATGTTTAAATTCGCTAATTAACACTAATTACCCCTAATTAGCCATAATTAGTGAGGAACTATGCAAATCACTTACCTTAGCCACAAATAAACTTAGATCTGGAATAAATCTCTGATTTGGTGCGAATCCCGATGCTAAACAGCGGCTCTAACGTTGATTTGGTGTAGATCTCCCTTGATTTGATGTTGCTAAGCTTAATCCTTGATTAGAAGATGATTTGGAGGTGATTTAGAGATTGGAGGCCATTTTTAGGGTTTTTAAGAGGTAAGTGGAGGCTAGAAAACTGAAATGGAATGATTCTCTAACCCTTTTCAAACTCCCCATAACCCTAATCCCGAAATGGGTTATGGGACCATTCACTAATTACCCCATTTGGCCCGGTTAAGCAGTTTTTCATCTTCCAAACCTTATTTCAGCCATATCTCCCAAACGGTAAGTCCATTTGGCTATTATGACCACTCTACGGAAAGGTAAACCATCAAACGAATCTAATGGAAGTAGTTTAAGGTCAAAATTCCTTTCCAGTCAAAAGTTATGGCCAAAAAAAGATTAGCTAGGGGCAAAACGGTCATTTAAAAATCGACAAAAATCATGAACATAGGAAATGACTCTAATGGTTGTTTCCCAAAGTTACATGACCATACGACTTCATATGGGAAAGAAATAAATATTCTACGATCCTCCAATGCGTAGAATACGGGTTGTTACAGTGGACCTTTTTGAAGTTGATGAATATAAAAGTTTCATTCAGTAGGTATAATGTTTCAAAATTTAGCAATGGTTAGCATGAAATATTTAACATGTTTTGATATGTAAAATTTTGATTTCTTTTCTTTTTATCTATTCATTCATTTTTACTATGTTTGGAACATGATATTAGAAGGTATGCATTTTACAGAAGGGTTCTTCCAGTTATTCCCTATTGAGACGCCTGTATTCAACTATTAATAAACTAATAATTTAGGTTTCTCAAAAACCAATCAGTCGGTGCTCTTTAACAATTTTCGTTATTTCCATTCCATTTTGAGTGGCGTCCAATTGTCTTACCGCAGACTCAAACATGTATGGACCTAGAGGGGCAATGAGAGGGGGTATTCTGGTTACGAGGGCACAATGAGGAAAAGAATGATCGAAAGTTCAAATCCGTACTTCACAGCTTGGAACACTCCAGATGCAAACATTGTACCAAAGCGGGCACGACCACTGGACAAATAGCCCAACCCATACTACTACCACCTGCTCCCATCAACTACTACAACAACATGGCAGCGGCGGTGGCATGAACAAGCTTCCTAGTTTCCCAGCAGTTCGACTTAGAGCCCTTCCTTTCAACAGCGAAGACCTTGACGTCTACATGTTTTTTGCAGGCTTGGACATCGTAGACTGCCTCTTAGTAAACAGAAATGGCCGCTTTTCAGGTGAAGCGTTTGTTGTGCTCTCATCACCTATATAGGTTGAATTAGCTCCAGCGAGAAGCGGGTGGCATATTGGAAGAAGATACATTGAGGTTTCCAAATGTTTGAAGCGTGACTACTGTTATTTCAAACAACAGAGAACAGAAGTAACAGCCACACGTGTTACCACAAAACTTAGAAATAGTAACAGTTTCTATTGTTAATACCCAGCTTGCTCACAAGTTGATTCAATAAAACTGAAACAGTAGTTGATCGCAAGCAATTATAACAGTAGATGTACAGCGAAATGTAGAAGGAAGTAAATCGTCGGAGGCTCGGCGTACCGATTTCCTTAAGACTTTATTTGAAGTCTCCCAGGATACAACAGACGGAAACTGCTCGAGATTGTGATGAGTTCGTCAGCCTGAGGAGCGACAGTTCAGCAGCAAATGTTGAAAGAAGAAATCAGAGGAAGAGGAAGAAGAGTTGTTCAATTCGTGAAGAATGTGATCAGGATTCGTCACTCATTTATACTCTTCGAACGGTTATAATTTCAAAAGTTGCGTCTGTTAAATGTTCGAATTCAAAACAGTCGCTTCTTTTTATTATAACGGGTCGCACCCGCGTGCCTCTTCATTTTGTTTAACGGGCTGAAAAATCCTCGTTTGATTTATGTTGGGCCGCGCCCATAGTCATTGCCGCATCCAAAAGAAAAACCCTCAAAATTGGTTAACTTTTTCGTAGCAAAAATAAGATATCATGGTAGACCCAAGCCCAAGCCCAAACCCGACCCGACCCGGTTCGGTTCGGTACGGGACAGGCGGGCGGCGCGCGCGTGTGTGTTTGGTTCATATCATCTAGGTCCTCCCCCTCGTACAAAATTACCTGACCCTAAGGGCCAATAAAGGGAATGAGGAATTGATATATAAACATAGTTCTAATCTTATTTTTGGCAATGTGGGACTAAAGTAAATTTCATTCATTCTTTGATATCTAACAATCCCCCACATGAATGATAATATACTTTTTCCCCCACACAAAGTGTAATATCTCAGACTACGAATGGAATAATGCTTTATCGTGGATAAGTAGATATTTCACTTTGAACTTTCCCTAGTTAAAACTTATCGGATATACTTGGCTAATCAGTGAATTATTCCATCTTGAACCGTCAACCTTTATTGTATGTCCAAACAATAAGTTCTACGAAGCATTGATTCCCTTATCATCCAATCTCTTGGTTGTGTTCATTTTGGTCCTGAACACTTTCTGGTTCTGCGAATGTTTTAGAGAATAAAAGCCTTGAATATTCTCATAGAGCCGACCCAGCTCACACTAACATAGGTGATCGCAACCATTAAGAGCATCCTACATATACCCCACTTGTTATTTCAAGATATGGTCATCATTAAAAAACATAGTTTTAACCTTGTAATACTTCTACAGGCATGCATTTGTAGCGTGCACCATAGGAATGGAGTAGGACTGTGTCCAAAAATGCATTACGTCTTGAGTTATTCATAACTGGTTTGCCTATTGATCCTAGTCCATGGGATCTCCAATCTCTAGGATAGGTTTCCGTATAAGATAACTCTTGTTGGTTTAGGCTTTTAAACCCATTCCCCTCGATGCGCAGTTAATTTTCTCTCTTGATAAACCTTTAGTAAATGGATCTGCTAGGTTATCATTTGTTCTCACATAATCAATGGAAATAGTTCCATTCGAGAGTAACTGCCTAACTGTGTTATGGCGTCGACGAATGTGTCGTGACTTCCCATTATACACAAAGTTATGCGCTCTACTTAGCGCTGCTTGGTTATCGCAATGTATGCATATGGCCGGTATAGGTTTAGGCCAAAATGGAATATCTTCTAAAAAGTGGCGAAGCCATTCTGCTTCTTCGCCTGCTTTGTCTAAAGCGATAAACTCTGACTCCATAGTGGATCGAGCTATGCATGTCTGTTTAGTAGATTTCCATGATACTGCTGCCCCTGCTAGGGTGAATACATAACCACTTGTTGATTTTGATTCTTCTGAATCAGCAATCCAGTTTGCATCACTATATCCTTCTAAGACTGCAGGATATTTTCCATAGTGTAAAGAGTAATTTGTGGTATTTTTTAAATATCCTAGCACTCTCATTAGTGCTTTCCAGTGTTCCTTACTTGGATTGCTTGTATATCTACTTAATCGACTTACTGCATAAGCTATGTCTGGTCTTGTGCAATTCATGAGATACATGAGACATCCTATTACACGAGAGTATTCCAGTTGCATTACACTCTCATTAGTGTTTTTATGCAGTACTTCAGATGGATTAAAAGGTGTTCTTACCTCTTTAATTCCAAGATTTTTAAATTTATCAATCACTTTGTCTATATAGTGTGATTGAGACAATTCAATTCCATTAGGCGTTCTTATTATTTTGATTCCCAAAATAACATCAGCAACTCCTAAGTCTTTCATATCAAAATTGTTGATTAACATTTTCTTTATGGTCTCTATTACTTGAGTATTCGGACCAAAGATTAGCATATCGTCTACATAAAGACAAATCATCACATATGATTGTCCAACTTGTTTATAATAAA
The DNA here is from genome assembly GCA_030737875.1 of Allium sativum. Taxonomy (NCBI): domain Eukaryota; kingdom Viridiplantae; phylum Streptophyta; class Magnoliopsida; order Asparagales; family Amaryllidaceae; genus Allium; species Allium sativum. The sequence continues at coordinate 27,445,962 of CM060925.1, read as the reverse complement.
CACACTTATCGCATTCATTTATATGAAAACCATTTCTCATCATGACACTAACAAATTTTGCGTGCCATTGTTTTGGAGCTTGTTTTAGTCCATATAATGACTTTACTAATTTACATACTTTGTTTTCATTTCCTTTTGAAACGAAGCCTTCTGGTTGCTCCATGTAGATCTCCCCATCGAGATCGCCATTTAAGAATGCTGTTTTTACATCCATTTGATGAATCTCTAGATTATAAATAGATGCAATTGCTATTAGCATTCTTATTGAGGTTATTCGAGTTACCGGTGAATACGTATCAAGGAAGTCTACTCCTTTTTGACGATATCCTTTGGCTACTAGCCTGGCTTTATATTTATCGATAGAGCCATCTGCTTTCATTTTCTTCTTGAAAATCCATTTGCAGCCAATTGGTTTTATTCCAGGTGAAATATCAACAATTTCCCAAGTTTTATTACTTAGAATTGAATCAATCTCACTTTGGATTGCTTCTTTCCAACATGCAGATTCAGACGATGACATTGCTTCCTTGTACGTTTGAGGTTTGTGTTCTAGCATATATGTTAAAAACTCCGGACCAAATGTCTTGGAATTTCTAGCCCTTACACTTCTTCGGGATTCTATTTCCTCAATCTCATGAGGAGTTATAGCTTCGTCTGATCTACTTGATTCTTCTCTTGTCCTTTTAGGGACATTATTTCCTTTGTTTCTTTTGTGTGGAAACACATCTTCAAAAAATGAGGCATCTCTAGATTCCATGATTGTATTTACATGAATATCATCTATATCAGACTTGAATACCAAAAATCTGTAGGCGCTACTATTTTGGGCTGGTCCTAGGTAGTTAACAATCGACCGTTTTTGGTCCAAGTTTGACTTTCTTAGGAGGCGAAACTGGAACTTTTGCCAAGCACCCCCACATTTTGAGGTATTTAAAACTTGGTTTATGTCCTTTCCATAACTCATATGGAATTGCTCCTGTTTTATTGTGAGGAACTTTATTTAATATGTGATTAGACATATTTAGGGCTTCCCCCCACAAGTTCGTTTGTAAACCAGAAGTTAGAAGCATGGCATTAATCATATCTTTTAACGTTCTGTTTTTCCTTTCCGCAACACCATTTTGTTGTGGTGAGTATGGAGCAGTTGTTTGATGAATTATACCATTTTCTGCACAGAATTGTTCGAATGGTGATTCATATTCTCCACCTCGATCAGATCTCAATATCTTGATCTTTTTATTTAACTGATTTTCTACCTCAGCTTTGTACTTTATAAATGATGTTATTGCTTCATCTTTACTATTCAAAAGATATACATAGCAATATTGTGTATAGTCGTCGATAAATGTAATAAAGTACTTTTTTGCACCTCGTGTAGGTATTGATTTGAAATCACATAAATCGGTATGTACCAAACCTAGCGGTTCGGTGCTTCTATCAACTGTATGAAACGGCATTTTGACCATTTTTGCTTCTACACATGTCTCACATTTGTAGTTCTTATCTACTTGAAATTTAGGAATTAATTCTAAATTTGCAAGTTTTTTCATTTTTCGAAAGTTTACGTGTCCTAATCTTTCATGCCATAATAAAGCATCACACTCAACAACATAAGAAACTTCCTTTTTATTCATTTCAGAATTACAATACACACTATTATTGCAAATTACGGCTACATTAGCCTTAAACAGGCCATCACATAAGTATCCTCTCCCTATATAGATTCCAGCCTTAGACAGAACAACTTTATCCGATTCAAAGACCATTCGGATGCCTTTCTTCGAGAGAACAGGACCGGAGATCAAGTTCTTACGGATATCTGGAACATGGAGCACATCATTCAGCGTAATAGTTTTACCAGATGTGAACTTGAGGATTACTTTTCTGTTACCCTCAATCATTGACACTGCAGAGTTACCCATGTACAGTTTTTCTTCATGATCAAGTCTGTTGTAAGTGGCGAACATGGACTTTTCAGAACACACGTGTCGTGTAGCACCTGTGTCAAACCACCACTGAGAAGGATTCTGGACTAGATTACATTCTGATACAACCCCAGAAAAGTTAGACCCGTCAATGTCCATGTTGTCCACCACATTTGCCTCGGAACTTTTCTGTTTCTTGTGTCTGCAATCTTTTGCTTGATGTCCAGTCTTGCCACAAACCCAACATTCCCCATTGAACTTCTTGGGCGGCTTCTGATTGGGCTGTTTGTTTTCTGGTGCCTTCCTTTTCTTTTTCTTTTTGTTAGGGTGTCCTTTTTTCTTCGACCCTTCTGCAACAAAAGCCTCTTCGCTTTTTGGTTTAGTGACTCCGCGGTTATCTGCCTCAATTTTCAATCTAACGATTAGATCTTGTAAGGATATCTCTTTCTTCTTGTGCTTTAAATAATTGCGGTAGTCCTTCCATGATGGTGGCAACTTTCCAGTGATTGCCTCTACTAAGAAAGATTCACCAACTTCGTGGCCTTCTGCTTCCATTTCATGGATGATGATTTGAAGTTCATGCAGTTGCGTTGGTACAGATTTTGAATCTACCATTTTGTATTCCATGAATTTGTCAACTATAAACTTCTTCAAGCTCACGTTTTGTGTTTTGTACTTTGTGGTAAGCGCATTCCAGAGAGCTTTTGCAGTCTTGAGTGGCTGATACACTTTGTACAAAACTTTGTCTAAGCAGTTCAGGATGTAATTCCTGCATAAGAAATCTGAATGCCTCCATGTATCAACATTTGCAATTTCAGACTCTTTCCCTTTGCCTGGCGTAGGCGGCACTGGTTCATCTTCCACGAGATACTTTTGCAGACTGAGAGTAGTGAGATAAAAAAGCATCTGACTTTGCCATGTCAAAAAATCATCACCTTCTCCCTTAAACAGGTCTGGTTTGTTCAAGTTTTGTGGTAACACGTGTGGCTATTACTTCTGTTCTCTGTTGTTTGAAATAACATCTTAAGACTTTATTTGAAGTCTTCCAGGGTACAACAGACGGAAACTGCTCGAGATTGTGATGAGTTCGTCGGTCTGAGGAGCGACAGTTCAACAGCAAATGTTGAAAGAAGAAATCAGAGGAAGAGGAAGAAGAGTTGTTCAATTCGTGAAGAATGTGATCAGGATTCGTCACTCATTTATACTCTTCGAACGGTTATAATTTCAAAAGTTACGTCTGTTAAATGTTCGAATTCAAAACATTCGCTTCTTTTTATTATAACGGGTCGCACCCGCGTGCCTCTTCATTTTGTTTAACGGGATGAAAAATCCTCGTTTGATTTCTGTTGGGCCGTGCCCATAGTCATTGCCGCATCCAAAAGAAAAACCCTCAAAATTGGTAAACTTTTTCGTAGCAAAAATAAGATATCATGGTAGACCCAAGCCCAAGCCCGGTTCGGTTCGGTACGGGCGGGCGTGTGTGTTTGGTTCATATCATCTAGGTCTTCCCCCTCGCACAAAAATACCTAACCCTAAGGGCCAATAAAGGGAATGAGGAATTGATATATAAACATAGTTCTAATCTTATTTTTGGCAATGTGGGACTAAAGTAAATTTCATTCATTCTTTGATATCTAACAACTACTACAATGTTATTGCTAGAGAAGTCGTGAGCGGAGGTTCATACAAGCCATTTCTTCCTAGGCTGAAAATAAGCTGTGTTGCTACTGCTAATGCTCTTAATGCAATGTTGTATGTGAAGGTTTAGAAGGAGAAGATGGAGTATACACAACTGCTTAAGCTTAGGGCTCTTCCTTATTCTGCAATTATTTCAGATATAGTTGAATTTCTCTAGGGGCATGGAATTGAAGAAGGAAAAGTGCATATCGCGATGAGGTCAGATGGGAAGGTTATGGGTGAGGCTTATGTTGAGTTTGAGTCTGTGGAAAAGGCGAAGGAAGCGATGTGCAAGGATAGGAATATGATTGGGTCGAGGTATGTCGAGTTTTTCCCATCCAACGTTGAAGATACGAGAAGAGTTACTGCTAGGTACAAAGATTGAATCTGTGCTTGTTTATTTGTTTACTTTAATAGTATTGTTTTAAAGGACATGTATTGTTATTATTTGTAGAACTTTAGTTGTAAACGTTTATAGTTGTGACAGACTAGAACCAAAAAAATTACTGAAAGATATGTCTACTATTTTCTTTACAGTAATATGTTAATTTCAACTCCAGTAGATCTCAAATCCATTGAGGAGCTGAATTCCTTTTCTTAAATCTTTAGGGAAATTTATTAGTTTTGATCCAAGGAAAGTTGCTGCTGATTCTCTAAATCTTCTCACAAATGATCAGGCAAGATCTTTCTCGACCCTTATGAGGTTCTTTTTTATATTATTAGTGTACATTGTTTGTTTTTTGTTAGAGTTTAAAATGTTCTTTGTGCAATGTGATAAACAGTAGCTTTTAGATTTGTACCATCCAACAGTAGGTAGAAAATGTTCTCTTGTTACTCATTATTGTCTTACACTGTTTTATTACAGATTTATGGTTAAAATATTAAAGTTATGATTCTCCACTGTTAATTGCTTATTATTTTCTGGCCATGATGCTTTTTCGTTTTCATTTTTTTTTGCATTAATATAACTAATCTGATTAAATTGCACACTCAGTGGAAATGCTTGGATGTAAATTTAACTTTTAAAATAAATAAAATTTGTTGTTTGGATACTATTACTTCTAAGTAACAGGACTGCAAGTGTTAAAAAATGCCATTTGACTTGTAAATATTTGAAACAAAAGGTTATGCATAACAGGGTTTCCAAAGACTCGAACCATTCAAGTCATTTACAAGTAGTATGTTAGTGGTTTATATTGTGTTGCGAAACATGCTCTAAACGTAATTTTTAGCAGGATCTTTGGCTCCCATTTTCTAGTTCTCATCTCACAAATCTTGGATCATATCTTGTAAGTGGCATCCAAAGTCAGTTAATCTTGTAAGTGGCTTGGTTCGACGAATTTCTTATTTCTAATGTTGTTCTTTGTTTTTATCAGTTTTCCAATGGTTGCTTCCCAAATTACAGAATGAGAAGAAGAGGAATATAAAATACATGAGCTTTTCACTGGTAATTTGACATTATCAAGCTCTGTTACTGCAAAATTCATCTTTGTTTTCATCAAGCTAACCACTATCCTCTGCATATATGTACAACCATTCTTAAATTTCTTCGTGACAGCCATTTGATACGAAAAATAATCTTCACTAGAATAAACACTGATCGCAACAGTAAACAAGATAAAGCATGGTTCAGCCTTGGTTAATATTTGATCTGTGTGTCATTCACATTGCAGCTAGGTTTCTTATTTCATGATAGAATTTATGTGATGACCACAATACTTTTTTTTCTTACAATACAATTTTCTGTTGTGTTTAGCATTCTGCCTCTCCACCTCCACGATTTGTTTTCCACTTTTATGAAGGTCATTTAATTATGCACAAATTTCCGTTATACACACACACACATATTAGAAAACTAAATATAACTGTAACCATATAGTAGACTATGAAAAACTTCGGTTACAGTTAGAGCTAGTACATTGGGTTTTATTTGGTTAATGAGTTGGTGGGAACTGAGAAAAAAATAAGGTAATATGATATTAGTGAATTTAGCATAAATGTTTTCAAGCCTAATATACTTACTTCGTGCTGATATTGGATGATCTATGCTCTATCCCTCACTCTCCTGGAGCCTTGGTTGATTTCCTGAATTTCGATTACTGCACGGCGTTTTATTTTACATGTGATGATTTGCCGCTCTCTTAGATCCGCACTCAGTCAAAAAAATCTATGTACAAATTCATGCTTAAGGTATTTTTCTGTTTTTGTTTGTGATTAATCAGGCTCTTAAATGGAATCATATGTTAAAATTTTCTGTATTATTTTCTCAGATTTATACTTTTTATTTTGCAATTTTCACGCATAATTTCTTCATAGATCCCCTGATCCAATTCAATTAAGAGCATCCTCAATGAATCTTCGATTGAGGTATTTTCCTTCTATTAGTATTTTCAGCTCTTGATCGAATTATCCGATTGTAAATTCCTTAATGATGGACCTAAGAAATTAATGAAAAGTCATCAGTATTATGTATAGACTTGCGTTAATGATGGACCTAAGAAATTAACTACATTGATTGTCGCCTGTCACTATTCGAACTCAAAGGAAGGCTATGGTAAGTATTGGAAATATTACATAATAACTGGTAAGTTTGTCATCATTTTATAGGTGTTTATCACTGAAACTTGAAGCAGCTAAAACGTAAATTGGATTTTATTTTACCATGAAAATGGTTTAGGAAGCTTTAATTCGATAAAACTGCATGACAGGAGCGAAGTGTTGATGGTTTGGATTTGAAATTAAGTTTTCTGATTTATTAGAACGTCATAGACAGTCACAAGCTCATTACTGCATCTGTTAATGATATATACTGTTTGATTTATCATAGGGAAAGGAAAGAGTAGGAGTGCAATTTGGATGATTGCCCAGTTTCATGTTACTGAACTTCATCAATCCTTTCATTTAACTAAAATAGATTTTTCATCCTTTGATGGGAATCAATATTTGTCAATTCGATTAAGAGCTTTTGGGTTGTAGGCGTCTGAGTGAACTCAGAAACGTTGCCTACAAAAGTACAAAGTGATAATTTCTCCCCTTTGATCACGTTTCATTTTCTACCTCATACTGATATGGAAAGAGATGGCCTTCTTCGCCTTCTTTGTGGTGCAGCTAACACATCCTTCCTCCAGCTCTTGTTCGAGACAGGTAATAGCAGGTATATCTGTTAAATATTACTAAACAATTAATTTCTGCATAGATTCATGCTATCCGCTTCCTTCAAATTGTCCAATGGTGCCATGTTAAAGGCGCTACTGTTGTTCCATAATTTGTGGAACTCTGAAACTCTTACTGTTACATTCTTAAGTTGAATCTCTTACAACATGTGTTGCAAGGCTATTCATGTCACACATTTGATTAAGGTTAAATTCTATGGATTTCGTGTTGCCAAAATATTTCACATTGCATATTTGAATTTCATTGTTTTAGAACTAGTTGGAAAGTTCTGGCAGCGGCCTTTTATTATCAGATCTTATGAAAATATCTTCCTTAAACATTCGCTTTAACTTTGTATATTTGCTAATTAAGACACCAATTATTTTGCTTTGAGTGAACTTAACAGTGTGTAATAAATTATGGATACCAGTCGATACTTGTATTTAATATACAACGATGAAATTCGTGAAGAAATTGCCTGCTGCTTACTGAACCATAACCTTGAAATTCTAAAATGATCTTAGCACAGTATTTATTATAACATTAGTTTACTGACATGCAATAAATAAATGGTTCATATCTTCATCTTTCTAGTCACATAAAACACTAATCAGGCATTCTCTTTCTCTGCAATCTACTTTAGTGTCCTGTTTATTATTGTAGGCCATGTATGCACATTCTTTTACTATTCTTAGCATGTCAGATAATCATTGTCCACTTTTTTGGTCATGGCATCTTATTTTTTCCCCAAATTTTATGAAATGTGAAGTCTCTACCATTGCACAATTCATAATGGGCCTTATTACAACTTCTGTAGATCAGAACTTGTTCAATTAGTGGGACTATTTCTTTAGTGGCTTCATTTAGATAGGGATTTGAATCCTCATTTTTCATTATTTATGTAGCGTTTATGTTATTTCTACAGTCAATCAATTGGGTCACTGTACCGTATTCTGTCAGGTTAAATACACAGTTCAATTCACAATGCCTTTATCATTAGAACTTAATAAACATTTTACATGTCCTACAAACTTGTAGATTCAGCTATAAAAGAACCATTGTTGAAATTCCCAAAAATAAAAGTCATCCTAAAAATCATCTGGTTTTTCTTCATGATGGAAATGAAAAAACTGAAAGAGAAATATATGACGATTTTAGTAATGGTTAGTTCCAAAGGCAGAGCTGTTGATTCATCTACTAATGATTTTTTTTTCATTGCAAAATTTGAGTATACATTATGCTAGATGAATTGGCTAAATTAAGGTACATCTTTCATCAGTTTTAACGGAGAAAAGAAGTGAACAAAGGTACATCTTTCATTAGTTGGATTGGGCATGGGCAAAGAATTGTAGTTGCAATTTTGTGGCCAGTGCATAACTTGGCAAAGAAGCTAGTCTATGAAAAAATTCATTTGGCAATTGGAATATCAAAGAGCTTTGTGTGATACATTGTAGGCTGGTATAAGCGGTGGAGGCACTCTACTTGTGCTCATTGACAAATATTTTGAGGCAATTGGTGTGAATGTGCAGAATGGGTATGGGTTAACAGAAACGTCTCCTGTTGTAGCAACTAGGAGACATTATCTCAATGTACTGGGTACAATTGGCCATCTGCTTAGTGACATAGAAATTAAGGTTGTTGACATAGAAACTGGAGCAAATCTTCCAGATGGTTCAAAAGGCATTCTCAAAATCAGAGGGCCTTAGGTTATGAAAGGATACTACAAGAACCCATCAGCTACAAGTGATGCTATTGACAAAGAGGGTTGGTTCAATTCTGGTGATATTGGTTACATTGCTCCCAAACATATTTTGGGCCGACATTGTAAATGTGGTGGAATGATCACACTTGAAGTACATGCAAAGGATACTACTGTTCTTAGCACTGGAGAAAATGTGGAGCCATCTGAACTTGAGGGCGCTACCATGAGGAGCAGTTTGATCCAACAAATTATCGTCGTTGGTCAGGATCAATGACGTCTTGGTACATTAATTGTGCCGGACCAGGATGAAGTTTTAAAAGCAGCGAAGAAACACAGAGCTTTGAATAGTGATACTGCTGAGTTGAGCAAGGAAATAATGATGAATTTAATATGTGGAGAATTGAGAAAATGGACATCTGATTGCTCTTTTCAAATTGGACCAGTATACGTGCTGGATGAACCTTTCACGCTTGATAATGGTTTATTGACGCCAACCATGAAAATAAGAAGAGATATGGTCACTACTTGGTACAAAGAACAAATTGCCAGTATGTACAAGTAAATTATTCCATGGAAATGGAAATATACCAGAATAAGGGTGTCCATGTGCCTGTATGTATCTACCTTCTTCTGTAAATAAGTTCTTCCATTGTTCAGAAGATGTCGAAGTATGTTATTTGCAGTCATTTATTATATGTAACTGTTCCTGTAAAATAAAGTATAATTTGTGCTTCATGTATGATTATTGTATTATGGTGGAAAAATATGTTCTTAAAATGATATTTAATTTATTCAAAAAAAAATGCTAAATAAGAAATTAACCATATGTTTATAGGAATGTTTGGAAGATTGTTTTGCTTTTCAAGTGTTCACAAATGCTCTTTAGATAGAATCTGATTTAATTTTATTTTTTATCCGTCTTCATGCATTGAATAACCGACCAGCATAGAATAAAACATAAATTTCTTTCAATGTTGAAACAGAGGGTGTTCTTAGAAGGGAATCCATGGTATGCTAACTATTTATGCAGCTGGATTAGTGTTTCAACTCTTGGGTTGATGATTTACTGTGTTAATAACTTGCAGACATTCAGTTTTGGAATGAAAACAAATCGATGGAAGCTGCAAAATCTGTTGTGAACTTCATTAGCTAGCTAATTGTATTCCTTTATGTCCTTGATAATGACACTTCTTGGGTGATCCTTGCTAGTTCTGGGGTTGGTTGCTGCATTGAGTTCTGGAAAATCAGTAGAGCCATGCATATTGAGGTAAACAATAGCTTATTCTACTTTTATTGGATAGGATCAAACACAGGTCTGTAGTTTAGATTAATTCAAGTAGAGTTGCAGTCTTCATCCATAAATATTTAGATCACAGACCTTACAAATTGTGATTAATCCTTTGTCTTTCAGTCGTTATATATCCCAAGAGACTTTCAGAACCATGTTTCTGACAGTTTGACTGTAAACTTTACAGTTTGGATTTACAAGGGATTTCATTCATGCTATAACTAACTTCAGAGCGATGAGATATCAGCTGTTGTTGTTTATGGCTTAGAATTGTCGTCTGATACCAATTGTTCTAACTCATAAGATCAACTTCTAATTTTTCCAATACAAGCTGCTTATTTCCTACTCTTCGTGAGCAGTACCTGCTACTTTCCAGTCTCCTCATAATTGCTTCCAACACCAATCTTGTCATATTGCAGAAATAACTTTGGAAGAGAGTGATTGCAGCGATGGGCTTACTTCCAACACCAATCTATGAATTCCATTCAATATCAATCTTCAAATTAATGGTAATGGTTACAAACTGTATCATGCCACAGTATCCAATCATTTGAACTCTGACATTAAGCTAATATTTACCAACTCTTCAGCTTAGTTATCCAAAATGCTATTACTTTTCTGCATCACGGTACGCCTGTTATAATGCGTAGGAAAACCTGCATGTCGTAATGCATAACACAAAAATAGGATCGTAAAATGAATAAAATATAACATTTGGAGCAATAAATTCTTTCGCGAATGCAACAACTAATTGATTTTGAGATTCATTTTGTAGGCAATCAATTGCAGCTCTATCTACATTAAAAGTGGTGTACAGGTGGTCATAGTTCACATACGAAAAGGTACAGCTACCATGTCATAAGCCTCACCAACCAATCCACATAAGAACATCAAAATAAATCAAGCAGTACTCAATTCTGTGCATAATTTCATTATCATTTTAACAACAACGGTTATTATTTTTTCAACCACCTATTACTAGAAAGTTTGACTTGTTCCAATTTTGTATAAACTGAAACAGTTGGTTGCCTTCATTACTAACTGCCCATGATTCATGAATCACTTCTTTATACCTAGAAAAATTAGGCCATAATTTTTGTATTTGGAATTTTATAACATAGATTTGGTTGTAGAATATTTATTAGTACCATTCATTCCTGCATTTTTATATACCTCATATCATGACTTCTTAAGATTATAACTGCTTTATTCTTTGTAGCATACAGAATGAAGTCTGATTTTCTCTTCGTCATGTCTACCTTACATTTAAATTATATTTATGTAGTCCATTTATAAAAAAATGCTTGTGAGTAGATGTGAGGAGAACCCTTGCATCACAGGCAATGATAACTTTGGGTTGAAAGACATTCTTGCGTACTGTTCATAAAACGAAGTCATTTATATAATAGTTATTTGTTTTCTTTAAATTTAGGTTCTTGCTAAGGAGATTGTTAGATCAAGGCATACAACCGTCTTCATGAAAATAAAGCACAGTTGAATTTAGTTTCAATGCATCTTGGTGGACTATTTGGTAAATGATACATGAGGTCATGTTGTATAATCTTTTAAGAAACGAGTTGTTCAAGTATTTCTTTTGTAATTCATTAATAAACCAAAATGTTATTGGGCCACACACTTAATGTTCTCTGATTGTTAAGTACCATGTCGTGTATCATTCAGAAAGTAATATTCTAGATAAACATGTTAATATGAGTATCTCCAGTGTTCATTTACTGTTGGGAAGTCAGAAGAGATTGCATTTGTGTAAAAATGTGATTGCAAGGGATAAATATGCATATGTTGTGCCAAGCCTAAAAGTTATTTTTTATAATTAAAAAACAAATTTGCATCTGTTGTAGCAGTAAAACAAACGCAAATGCATAAAAGAGAAAAACTACCATACACAGCAATTTGCATCTGCTGTAGTAGTAAAGCAGATGCAAATGCAGTGGCATAGAAAAACAAATGCAAATGCATTGGTATTTGCGTCCAATGTACACTATAACAGATGCAAATATATCAAATTTGTGTCTACTGTAATAGTAAACAGACGCAAATGCATTGTTATCTACATCCACTGTACACTATAACATATGCAAATATGTCAAATTTGCGTCTGCCTGATAACAGAAGCAAAATTATTTTAACATTTGCGCCAATTGCATTTGCGTCCATTGCATTTGCGTCCATATTGGAGCAGACGCTAATAGTGCAAAATATTGGACGCAAATATCCTGTTTTGTACTAGTGCAGGGCATGGAATGCCCAGCACCTGCGGTGGTACTTGACTTAAATATGTGTTATTTTCTTTGGTTTTATAGACCATGTAAAAAGGTACGACTTTTCTAGAAAAGTCTGGTTAATATAAAAGAACTATTATGAAGCGGATGTAGGTCATGACTTGACCGAACCACTATAAAAATATTGTGTGTGATTTACTTTTCATGCATATGTGTCTTTATATATACTCCTTGATTATCATGATCTGAACATGAGACAGTAAATCTGAATTTATGAATCTAACAGGTGAGATTCCACCTTAAGAAATCGTGCATGGAGGAGAACCGGAGCGAACGATATAACCGCTCGCATGACAGAATAAAAAGGTCGGGAAGACAACGTCTCCAAGGCATGATGGTACACCACGATAAGAGACCGCCTTAAATGCACTCTAATTTGATAATACGACAGGAGAGTATAAAGGTGCTAAGGATAAGCGCTAACGAGGGAAAAGCCCCAGCTCCACTTACGGGAAAGGGGCAATACCAGGGTCGTGCCTAATTAATCTCGAATAAGCCCTGACCAGGCACTTTATTCAAGATTGATTGGCGGCATACACACCACATCCCTATTATCGATTGTTTAATTAAGCAGTGATTTCTGCGCATTTTGTTATTTGTACACTTGCAGGGAAGCTCATCCATGACATGGATTGTTATTTACTGCTTATGTTTTTAACACTTTGATCATTACTGAACTCAACTGAAATAAACGACAAACTTGCAAGTATTTGACATAGTGGGAAGCAAACTATTTCATTTGCTTGAGTGCAGGTTTATACAAGAAGATCAAACAAAGAGATGCGAGGGCCACACTCGCTACAACAACAACGGTCCAATGGAAAGCCAAAACAAAAGACAAAACCAATTTTCATTTGGACTTTGGGATAGACTTAGCTTTCTTAGCGGCCTTGAGCTTATACCTTTCTTCTTTTTCGGCTTCGGAAAAGATACGCTTTGGCTTCTTTTTCCCAAAAACTGGAGTGATGGGATCGGTAGAAGATTTTTTAGCAATCTCTTCTGTAATTGACCTGGTTGGAATCTTGACAACTAACTTCGACCTAGGAGGGCCTACCGCGAGGGGTTTAAGATTTTCAGGATCTACTTCCTTAACTTTGGCCTTCAAAAGCATATCTTGTTTTGCCTTCATATTAGCCAAGGTCATATCATCAGCATCTCCCGAGCCTCCAGTCATAACAACATCATCATCTTCCTCATGTACATCATTTCCACCATCATCTTTCAAGGCGTTTATCCTATCCTCGTCTTTGGGAGTCTCAGTGCTAGCGGGCATAAAAACTTTGTCAGTGACCTCACCCTTTTTGCCTTTAATGTTCTCCGCAGATTCAGTGCCAATAGCTTCATCTTTTTTCTCCTGTGCCTTCTCAGCAGACTTTGCTTCAGTAGCCTCTTCTGGTTGCTCATCAATCTTCTCAGTTGTCTTTGCACCTAAAGGGCGAGAAGTAATGGTTATTAGCTCAGGAGATAAAGGATGTTCCTTAATTGATTGTCCAAAGATACGATGAAAAGTAGAGATAGCCCTAACGAACTGGGGTGAAAAGGTGGAGATACCTTCTGATGATTTTTCCACATGAGTAGCAGGAGTCTCTGAGGCTGTTTCAACGATCGGGGACAAAAAAGGTACTTGAGGAAGCCCTGGATTCTCATGATCATACTTCTCTGACTTAGCAATCTCGGTAGCTGCAGACGAGGACCCAGTTTCAATAGTGTGCTTTCCTTTAAGTTTGCACTTCTCCTCCTCCATAGCAGCAGCTATATGCTTACGCCCTTCGGCTAAGCATGTCGTTGCCTCACCCCTTGATGTGCACGTAAAATTGGACATTTATATTCACATATTTATTCTTGTTAAATAAATAAATGAACATTTTTGGGTGTTTTATACGATCAAACCATATTTTAAATATTTTCAAAATCATCACTCATTTTGGGAAAAAATGATCACTTATGCATGTTTTATTTTATGATTGCATTTACTTGTTCTTTGTTATTGTCTCTAATAGGAATTTTGGTGCACAAATAATGCATACACATGAAGATTTGGAGCACAAATGCATGCATACAAAGGAATGAAGAGGAAATAATTCTCATACATGATCATGGAGGACCCCACCTCTCAAATTAACCTCTTTCTCTTAAAGCTTCTTATTAAAGACTAATTGAATGAGATAAAAGGCCTCATGCATCCTACATGACTCATTAGTGGCTAAGAGAAGATTAGAAGCTTCATGAAAGGCCATTTTGGGGATTTCCCATTATGAGTGATTAGGGTTTTAGGGTTTGTGATCTTGTATATATACCCCCTTCATGTTCATTTATCCATCCCTTTTTCTTGGATCCTCTCTTTTATCGTTTAGTAGTTTAGTTCATAGCTCTCATTTATTTTAATGGCTACTTAGCCATTTTCTTTATGTAACTTCTTTGCTTTAATGTAATTTAATTTCTATGCTTTTTACATTCATGTTCATAGCTTAGATTTACTTTCATGCTCATAGCCTAGATTTACTTTATGTTCTTAGTTTAGTTTTCTTCTTGTTCTACTTAGTTTTCTTTCATTTTGCTTAATTTTCTAATGTTGAAACTTACATGTGTTGATATGACAACACATATGAGTGGCTAATCCCTTGATTTAGGGGTAATGATGCTCTCTAACTTTGTGTAAGTTCAACAAGTGTATGATTTGTGATCTTTAATATGTGCTTCATGTTAGTGAATATTGATGTAAGTTTATACATATGGGTTTGATAGGTTATGTTGCATTTGCAAATGATCTATACTTATTCAATATAAACACAAGTTACATCAATATTTGTTAAGTGATTATTGATTTTGAAATGAAAGTATGAACAAAATTTGATGGTATATAGTTCTAGCCAATAGTTCATAGACCATACTTAGAATAGTTTTGCTTTAGTTTCATTTTCATGAGAATCATAAGTGGTGTAAATGTTGCATTTATATCACTTGTTGAGATCATACATTGTATGTTTGACAACTTACATAAATGTGAGAGTGGATTTACCTCTAAATTACTCTCTAATTTCATATTTAGCTCTCAACTTAGTTTCTAGTTTCATAGTTTTTATTAGAACAATTCAAAGTTTGGTTTAATTCGATTGAATAAAATTGAAATCACTTCTTTCCCTGTGGATCGACTCGCACTCACTACGTATTACAATAGTTCGCCGTGCACTTGCGGTTATTTCAATATTCGTGCGACGGTTTTCTAATTTAATAGAAATTACGTTGTAGCGAACAAGTTTTTGGCGCCGTTGCCGGGGAAAGAATTTAATTTTAGTTTTATTCTTCGGATTTGTGTGTATTTTATGTGTTTGTTGTGTTCCATTTGTGTGTTATCTTAGTTTAGTTGTTTTGTTTATTTTGCATTTGTGCTCATTAAAAAAAAAGTGTGCTTGTTTGTTTTGTTTGATTTTGTTTCAATCGCATGTGTGAGTGTTTTGTTTAGTTGTGCATTTATATTTAGTTTTTGTATTAGGTCTCATTTTTATCCTTAAAAAAAAAAAAAGAAGGAAGTTGTGTGTTTTGTTCATTTTCTTGTATTTTGTGTGAGTGTGTGTGTTTATTTTGTTTCATTTTGTTTGCCTTTTGATTTTGTGAGTGTGTTTGTGTTCTTTTTTTTTTTGTCCATTTTGTTTCGTTTCAGTTGTAGAACTCTGAGTTTTTGCAGTTAGCATTCTGTTTTTATTTTTTTTAGTGCACATTTTGCTAGTTTGTGAACTTTGTTGAACAGTGAGGCAAACAATTCAGACAAGGCATTCACTTCTTTTTATTTCAATAGATTTTAGAAGTTTACAAAATCTTCACAACAACCTACAAGTTTACAAATCATTTTCTACATTTCTGACTTCATAGTTCATATACATCTTCTCATCTTTTCCTGCTTCTCAACATTCACCCTATTCTGCCAAGCTTCCTTACCAATCCACTTCAACCTGCTTCCAACCAAATTTATTTCAACCCCAAGACAAAATCTCCACTGCCTTGTCTGTAGTACCTTGAACCTCCTCAAATCACGCCCTCCTACACATCAGCCTTAACAGCCATACTCATCAGCCAATAGTCCACATTACTCATTCTCTCCACCATTTCATCTTCTGACCTCCACTGTAAAACACTCGACAACCACACGCTCACCATCAACTTCACTTCACTGTCTCTCCTCCTCCCACTTCAATTTTTTTTTCAATCAAAACCAAAGCATCTTTTCACCAAAACAGCAACGACCATACTTCCAACCTCAAATACCACAATCACCTACCATCCTTCAACCTCAATCCGTACCCCTCCTTGCTGCCAAATCTTCTGCACATCCACTAACAAGTTAGCCTCCATTCAACAACATTGCACTGCTAACCAGTCCTCAACAACAGTTCAACAACTCCATTCAAAACCACCCTTCAATCAACAGTCCTCCCCATCATCCGCTTACCCATCCTCTACCACGTCCATCAAACCGCAAACCCTTCTGCACCCAAACCGCAAAGCACAAAATTCACCAATCATTTTCCTCCACGAACTACCCAAACCCCCGTCCTTCAATTCCAGAAACCTCTTCGGCCTTCGACGAAGCACCGCAAGCCAAGAAAGCCAGCGCCCAAAATCACCCCCCCTGCGCAACCTCTCACAACCACCGCCACTTCGAACTACACCCAAATTCCGCAACCCTAATCGAAAAACTCCAGCAATCACCTCACCTCGAATTGAACCGAATTCCGACTTTCAGTAAACTAAAGCACTCAAATTTCGATTCTCAGGTGCCAGATCAAATTCCGCCTTTGCTAAATTTGTTTTTCCTTCGATTTATTTGTTTTTTTTTAATTTGCTTTCTTTGTTTTGAAGCCCGGTTTGATTTAACAGAGAAACGTGGATAGTTCTAGAGGCAGTGTTGGGTGTGCGGGCTTTAATTAGTCTGGACCGGGTTGTTTGAAATTATGTTCATGAGCTTGTTTGTTAATTAGTTTTTTTTTATTTAAAAAAATTGACTTTATTCTCAAATTTGTTCTCTTTTCCTTTGGATTAATTTAAAAAAGAAAAAAGAAAAAAATAAGGGGTCGGATTCAATTTGGCTTTGTAAATTTGAGTCGAGCTTGCTGGTTTAAGTTTGTTAGAGAGTTTAGTTTTGTTGTTTTTATTTTATCCTTTGTTTTATTTTTTATTTTATTTAAAAAAAAAATTGTACATATATATTGTCCACTTCTTTTCAGGTTGCCAAAGTGTGTGAAGTGGAATCGCTTGCCAAACAATATCGCTGCTTTGCTTGCTAATAAATAAAAAATTGCCGCTAAAATAAAATAAAAAATTTAGACCCCCTGGTATTGTGCTCTTCTCCCTTGTTTTTTTTAATTGCATTGTTGGTTGTTCGCATTTGCATTAAAAAAAAAATCATTGTAATTCACGTTTAATTTCTGTTTTGCATTCATCACCTTTTATTTTTTCTCTAAGGACATCATTATATTTTGACAAACTGGTTAATTTTTAACGATTTATTTCTCGGTGTCTAGACTACGGCAGAGTAATAACTGTTTATAAATATTACGGTGATTCATAAATATTATATCGGTTGTTCCTCTGAAGGTACTTAAACCTTCGGTTGCATTGCTAGGGTGATTCCTGGTGCACCGATAACTCCTGTCTGTTAACTGGCTGAGAATTTTTTTGTTGAAATTAATCTAACCGTCATTATATAATTTTAGAAAATTTGTAAATAAGTAAATTGCATTCATATAGTTGCATTAGGTTCATGCATATATATTAAAAAAAATCAAAATCCAAAAAGAAAAAAATATTTTCCATTTGTAAATAACTTCTTTTAATTTTTATTTAAGCATTTTGTTTTAAAAAAAAACCACAATTTTCTTTTGTGAATATTTCCTTTTCTCTTTAAAAAGAAAATTTGAAAAAAAAAAGAATCATTTCTTGTGAAAATGTCCCAATTTCCTTATTCCCATGAATTTTACAATAGTTGTGAAAATCAATATAATCCATATAATTTTGCACCAAATTCATATGGATATTTTAATAATAACTATTGTCCAAACACTTTGGATTTTACACCATCACCTTTCCAAAATTTTCAAAATAACTCTGATTTTGCACCACATAATTTTCAAACTAACGATCACCCTTCAACTCTTGAAACACAAATTGAATCTTTACTTGAAAGGAGCACACAACAAAATCAAAGAATAAATGAATGGTGTAATTCATATTTGTGCAACAATTCAAGTCAAAGTTTTCAAAATAATCAAAATTTGAATTCACTTCCAAATTCAAATAATTTTGATTATAATCCTTGCCAATTCAATTTCGAACTTCAAAATGAATTTCAAATTCAAAATGAAAATGCGAATAATTTTTCAAATGATTTTGGCAATGGGAAAATTTTCAATTGTGGTGAACTCGAAAACGTTTGTTCTAAACAACTTCAAATTGAAAATTTTCAAGTTAATAATTATAAGTTTGATTTTGTCGAGCAAATGAATGAAATTTTTGATAAGCACACGAATTTGGTATTTGAAACCTACTTGAAACAACGTGAACAACGAAATCAAATTTCAACGTGTGGCGATTCGAACGATAATCTATCTTTTACCAAAATCGAACGAAATCAAATTTCAAGTAACGACTTTCGACATTGAAAATAACAATCTTAACGAAGTTGTTAATAATACGGTAATTGATTTGGATTTCATTTCTTTTGAGAAGGTGAAACAAAATTTAAAATTTGATATTCCTTTTTCTGAAAACTTGAAAATAACAGCTTTGGACTTTGAAAATGATATAAGTAATGAAGTTGTTGATAATTCACTTAAGGAAGATGAATTTGATGAAAACAAATTTTTTGGACTTTTCGAAGATGAGTTGAATTCTGAACGAGTAGATTTGAATCACCATTTTGATTTTGAAATCAATAATTCTAAAGAATTTTTCAATGGTAATTTTGAAATTCAAATTGGTGAAATTAAACATGAAATTCAATCATTTATCCAATCACCCCTAAAAATCATCGAAAATAATTCAACTCATTTGATTTTTAATAAAACAACATTTGTTTTTCCGAATCTACGCCTAACTTCAAAAGCTTTTACGATTATGTTTTTCGACCTTAAGCTGTGTCTCTCACAATTGAAGAGACAAATGAATCGGTCTTTAGAAGACCGTTTCATTTACTTCTTGTCAATATATTTTCTGATATACTTTAATTATCATTTTTTTTCTTTTTTTGTAAATATATGGCATATTTTCAAAATTTTCTTTTTCTTTTCTCTTGCCACTTGGGTTGACTGTAGGGACACAGTCAAAATCAAGTGTGGGGGGAGTTTTATATTTATTTGTTTTTGCATAGATTTCAACTTTTTTTTTCCTTTTTCATCCCAAAACAAAATTTCAAAAAAAAATTTGCATTTTAATTTACTTTTAAATGGGCACGATGAAGTGGATATACAGTTTTGGTCGTACGATTAAAATATTTGGAATTTTACTTCTCTTAACGGATAACGAAAGAAATGTTTGAATTATGAGCAAATTTAGTGTAACCGGTATATAGGGAAATTCATGGGTGATGAGTATGAAGTGTTTTCTAAATTGTAATCCGATTGAATGAACGGTTGATTTAGATTACTTACGTTAACATTTTAGATCGTCTAAGTGAAGTTGTGCTAAGATATTCTCTGTAAACTCTCTCTCGTAAAAAAAAAGAAAAAAAAAGAAAAAAAGAGAAAAAAAAGAAAAAAAAAGAATATATTTAATAATCCAAGGGTATCCAACATTGCTGGTACATCTGGCGTTGGTGTGCAAACCCGCCAAGCTCTATCCGGCACCTTGTTGACAAAGTCAGCGTCGGTATATCTTGGTCTCATTTTATGAGTTGGACACCTTAGGATTACTGACCCTCACGTAAGTCGTAGTGCAGTGTAGGGGTGGTATACCTAGGTATTTGTAAATAATAATAATGTAAATATTTTATAATAAAGAGAGAGTCAGCACTTGAAATCCAAGCACACTCTTCACTTATTTGACCTAACTTGCTAACCAAAAGTAAATAAAGATACCAATGTACGATTGTTGATATCGATTACAGAATTCATTTCATATTTGCACTATGTTTCTACCAAAATAACTGGCCAAGCTGGAGGAGTTTGTAGCAATAACTGACTTTTGTTTGAAGTTTTGATTAGTAACGGACTTAAATTTCATAGTGACGACCCAAACTTGTGTTAACTCTTTCGTGTAAAATTTAAAAATAAATTACCCATTTGTAAATAATCTTGCATTCATCTTGTACATATTTTATAATCCTGCATTTTGTAAATATTTTTTTTGCATTTAACATTTGGATTTTGTGGGTAGTATCCGCTGAAAACCCTCACGAGACAACACTCGTCCTACTGGGGACACCCAGAGGTTTAACGGCTTGTTGCATACGCTCAATGCAATCGTGCTCCCTACAAAAACGGATTTATCTTAGTTTTTTTTACTTTATTCGAGGATGAATAAAAAGATAAGTGTGGGGGTATTTGATGTGCACGTAAAATTGCACATTTATATTCACATATTTATTCTTGTTAAATAAATAAATGAACATTTTTGGGTGTTTTATACGATCAAACCATATTTTAAATATTTTCAAAATCATCACTCATTTTGGGAAAAATTGATCACTTATGCATGTTTTATTTTATGATTGCATTTACTTTTTCTTTGTTATTGTCTCTAATAGGAATTTTGGTGCACAAATAATGCATACACATGAAGATTTGGAGCACAAATGCATGCATACAAAGGGATGAAGAGGAAATAATTCTCATACATGATCATGGAGGACCCCACCTCTCAAATTAACCTCTTTCTCTTAAAGCTTCTTATTAAAGACTAATTGAATGAGATAAAAGGCCTCATGCATCCTACATGACTCATTAGTGGCTAAGAGAAGATTAGAAGCTTCATGAAGGGCCATTTTGGGGATTTCCCATTATGAGTGATTAGGGTTTTAGGGTTTGTGATATTGTATATATACCCCCTTCATGTTCATTTATCCATCCCTCTTTCTTGGATCCTCTCTTTTATCATTTAGTAGTTTAGTTTAGTTCATAGCTCTCATTTATTTTAATGGCTACTTAGCCATTTTCTTTATGTAACTTCTTTGCTTTAATGTAATTTAATTTCTATGCTTTTTACATTCATGTTCATAGCTTAGATTTACTTTCATGCTCATAGCCTAGATTTACTTTATGTTCTTAGTTTAGTTTTCTTCTTGTTCTACTTAGTTTTCTTTCATTTTGCTTAATTTTCTAATGTTGAAACTTACATGTGTTGATATGACAACACATATGAGTGGCTAATCCCTTGATTTAGGGGTAATGATGCTCTCTAACTTTGTGTAAGTTCAACAAGTGTATGATTTGTGATCTTTAATATGTGCTTCATGTTAGTGAATATTGATGTAAGTTTATACATATGGGTTTGATAGGTTATGTTGCATTTGCAAATGATCTATACTTATTCAATATAAACACAAGTTACATCAATATTTGTTAAGTGATTATTGATTTTGAAATGAAAGTATGAACAAAATTTGATGGTATATAGTTCTAGCCAATAGTTCATAGACCATACTTAGAATAGTTTTGCTTTAGTTTCATTTTCATGAGAATCATAAGTGGTGTAAATGTTGCATTTATATCACTTGTTGAGATCATACATTGTATGTTTGACAACTTACATAAATGTGAGAGTGGATTTACCTCTAAATTACTCTCTAATTTCATATCTAGCTCTCAACTTAGTTTCTAGTTTCATAGTTTTTATTAGAACAATTCAAAGTTTGGTTTAATTCGATTGAATAAAATTGAAATCACTTCTTTCCCTGTGGATCGACTCGCACTCACTACGTATTACAATAGTTCGCCGTGCACTTGCGGTTATTTCAATATTCGTGCGACGGTTTTCTAATTTAATAGAAATTACGTTGTAGCGAACACCCCTCAAATACTTCTCTATAAGTTTATCCTCGTCCATTGAATCCACCTTGAGCACTTTTTTACCCATTCGACTACATGATCCCATACATACACCAGAGTAGTAGGGTAATCCTTGATCCACGCAATGTCTCGATGTTGGATCACCTGAGAAAAGAATCCCAACATGGTCTCAGCACTCTCATCCAACTCTTTTTGGGCTCCCGCAAGCTGACCATTAATCTTCTCGACTTGTTGTAAAGCTATGTTCGCATTTCCCTCGGCAAGGGTTCCCGTGTCTCATCCTCCATCAGTTTGGCCTCTAACTCTACATTGTTCCTCGTTAGCTCCGCTTTCTCTTGTGCAAGACGAGTGTATGCCAGTTTAGCCGTGGTGCTTTCAGACTTAGCATCCTCAGATTTCTTCTTTAAGTCTATGTGCTCCTAGCTATAAGAATCAAGCTCGGCTTGATGATGCTTTTGTAATTCTTCAAATTGCTTCTTATAAGTGTCCGCATCACGTTGTACAAGAGCGAGCTTGGCTTGAGCTTCCTAGAGGTCTTTCTCGGAGTTTTCAATAGCATTTGCATCATATTCAACAACAACCTTCATGGTTTTCAAGTCGGCTATTAGGTCACTATTGATTTTAGAATGGTTCTTTGAATACCTCTTCATACCTTTATACCGAGTACCCACGAAATCTACTTTAGCTTTAGCTTCGGTGGCCCAGTCGGGATCGACTGGTTTAAGAGCTGGAACAAAGTGCATGTTCCCAAAGTGATGTTCAGGGAACTGTTTCCTTAAAAGCTCCAGCCTAGCCTTGTTCTCATCATCAAGTATAACTGGCCATGTGGTGGTAATGTCAATGTTGTGGCACCTCAATGGCACAATAGACTTGCTCTTCTCTGCATCTTTCCTTGGCTCCTTCTGTTTCTCTTTCGGGTTGGACCCTTTCTTTGAAGGTCTGTCTTGATGGGTTTTTATCTTTAGACGAAGTGGGAGGCTTGGGGGCATGTTTATCCCCTTCATGATGTGTCGGTTGGCTCTTATGATTGTCTGAATCTACATGAAGAGGAAATCGAGAATGAGAAGACTGATAGGGCTGAGGGGGGAAATTCCTCCTATCATCTCTGCCCCGATTTTCACGTTGATTGTACCCTACATCAGAATCCATCGGGGGCATGCTTGAGCGAACATCTCTCATATAGTAGCAGTGACGTACCATTTGTCCTACAAAACGACGCAATTGAACATTAGAATCTAGATTAATATAAAGCACAAGTGATATGACGTGCAGTGCTAAGATTGCTGTGTAAATCCTAAGTGACATTCCCCCCTAACAGACCAGAGCCTGGAGTTAGGCCGGTGTGCACAGTTTCCTCGACCTTCACTATGGGTAACTTTTTCTTCAGAGGTGAAAGTAAGAGGATTTGTCATAAAGTCTTCTGAAGTATAAATGGTATCGGGCAAGGGATGTCCCCCAAGCGCTGATATATGGAATCATCCATAAGAGAGCCGTCGCCTTGAGACTTGGTCGATGGTAGCCCTATTGAAGAAATCGGTTTTTCAGCGGTAGCCGTGTCCTCGGGAGTGATTTATTTATCTCTATCCTTGTCAGTTGTATTTGCTAATATATCATATTGAGTTAAAGTGGGAGAAGGACTTTTCTGAGGCATTGTTGGATCTTTCGAACTCTCTCCCTTCTCAGATAAAATTTCAATTGGCCCCTCTACTGGGGGTATATATACATAGGGACCTTCTCCATAGCCTATGCTTCGAGTAATAACAACTAAGCGATGGCGATGAAGATACTCATCCACTAGGAAACCTCTATGGTCAAGAATTTTTTGGCACTGTTGAGCAATTGGTTCAAATGATCAAAGTATACCCAATGCATTTCCTGTTTCGGGTTAGGGACTTCAAGTGAAAACGAACAACAGTCAATACATTTATAGTAGTAGTTGAAATTAGAAATCGAAATCTGAAGTCTTTACTTGATTTAAGCCACCTCCTGGCACATCCTAGTTGTTGTTTGATATAGAACCATTCGGGTCTGGGATCACCAATTTACTGCTAAAGTACACTAATAATTTTCCGCTTTGGCACCGATTCAAACTATACAAAGGACGGGGTATCCTGAGTTTGGTGCTTGAAATTGCAGAAGAAATGAACATCTTCGAAGGTGAGCTCTGTACCCAGAATCTCTCTATAATAAATATATAAGGTATACAGATAAGCGTAGGAGTTGAGTTGGAGCTACATTGGAGCAATCTACATTTGTCTCAGAAAATCAACTACGAATGGCGGGAACGGAGGTATAGCCCCCAACAAGGCACATTAACCTACTGATTGCCATATACCCTTCGGGTGGATTATAAGGCCGATCCGTTTCAATAGGCAACTCGGTGTCCTTTCGGAGAATTCCATGTTTCAAGCATATTCACGCAAGTTTGGCATTGTCAATGGTCGATGCGATGAAGTCGCCAGGTTTGTCCAGAATATTGACATGTTCGAATTCGTCGGGAGCGCGGTTATCCCCTACTCCTCTTTCCTCTTCTTCATCCAAAGAGACATCACCTCCGAATGATGCTTCACTTTCATGAGTCTTCATTTCATAGTCTGGATCCTCACTATCCCATTCAGGATCTGAAGTGGAGGGTATATCTTTAATAATGGGATTTTCGAATGGTCCCATGGCCTCCTTACTCTCTGCTAACCAAGCTGAGCATCTCTCCGTCATAATTGTTGTACTATCGAAGAAATAATAGAGATTGGAGTATAGCTGCTAGTGCCCCCCATGTGTGTGTGCGCGCTAAGTTGTACAATGCTAAATACAAGATTAACAGAGAAGTAAAGCAGTATGGAAAGTAGTCGTATGTTTATAAGGTCTAGACAGTTCAGTTCAGAAGGCTCTATCCTAAATGTCCATGAAGTCATAAGCCATATTTAGTTTTGGTTAAGTTGGTTAAAACGTGCTCGCATTTCATATTGAATGACATCGGGTCAGTTCGGATGTCAATGTCTCAAACGGATCGGTTCGACTATTTATGTCTCAAAGCGGATTGGTTTGAGTATTTATATCTCCAGCAGATCGGATCGAGTATTTATGTAATCAGTAGATCGGTTCAGATGTTTGTCTCAAGCGGATCGGATCGGAGTCTATGGACAAAAGAGACTGTATCAGATAAACCTATAGAGAAGTGACTTCACTCGGATCGGTTAGCACCGAACTGAACCTCACTAACATCCTGAAATCCAAGCCTCTCCACATGAGCAAGCTTAAGGCTCCAATCAATATCGTCCCCTCCGATACGAATCGAGACTGCATGATTCATCCCAATTACTCAGAAGCCATCCGCTCCGCTCCGAACCGATCCCACTCTTCTCTTTCTTCCTCTTTTCTACTTCTCCAAAAGGCAAACCCATCCATTTTCAAAGGCTCACTCACAAAAAAGTATTTGTGAATCAATGTTTTCAACGTCGGTTCAGACCTCCTCCACAACCGCCTCTAGGTGGCGACAAGACCGCCAACGACGATAGCGAGGGAACAGAGGGCATGGCGTTAAGCTTGAAGTGACATCGAGAAAAATCGCATAAATTGCCTCTAAATTCAGATTTAAATCGATTGAAATTGAATAAATCAAGGATCAAAATCCCACCTATAAGCTTATGTCGAGAATTCGGAAGTTTTCTTCACAATTTAGGAATTAGGATTTTGGTTAGTGAGAATGGAGGTGACAAGGAAATGAGGAATAAGGAAGGAAAGTGATAATTTATATGTTATAGAAGGGACCATTCATATTCCCCTAGACTATACAGCTCCGCCCGACTCGATCGGGGAAAAGCCAAGCAAGCCCTAAGCCTTTTTTGGCCCTAAGATGTGGTAAACTCCCAATCCTAATATGGGCCGAACTACATTAATCCGACCCCAGGCATAACTGCGAAATCAAAAACAATACTCAACACGCAAAGGAGAGATTCAAGGAAGAATGCTAAAATCTTTATATGATATTAGAAATTACC
Organism: Allium sativum; assembly: GCA_030737875.1. Taxonomy (NCBI): domain Eukaryota; kingdom Viridiplantae; phylum Streptophyta; class Magnoliopsida; order Asparagales; family Amaryllidaceae; genus Allium; species Allium sativum. Next base: position 27,419,921 of record CM060925.1, on the reverse strand, counting down.
TAGATGAACTACACAGATCCTAAGCAAAGCCTCGAAGTTGTTAAGAGAGAGCGGCAAGGAAATTCCTCCATCCTGTGGTGTATTTCTAGACTCTACAAATACCAAAAGATGCGACTTCATGAAGTGTCGCAACTCTAGAGACAAATAGAAGAAACTATTGAATGGCATTGATTCAGAAGTAAATAAATTATCCACTTCGAAGCACGCCTTATTTTCAATAAGCGCGTACTTCGAGGGGGCAAAATGTTAGCCGACTTTTGTGTTAGGATTATACAAAGCCTTATAAGTATTGACAATTGAAGGCATTCAAAGGCAAGAAGTGGGGAAGAGAAGTATCTGGATCGAATCGGGAGTTTCTAGCCAAATCTCTTCGTGCATACGAAGGAACCATCATCAATCAACAAATCATAAAGTGGACGTAGGCTCTTTAATGTTGAACCACTATAAATTATGCGTTCTTGTTGTTTCTCTTTCTAATTTTCTTCAAATTATTATTCGTTTGGATGTTTGGATCGCTTTTTGGTCTAACAGTAACAATTTTATAAAGAGACTTCATAATAAACCCAAGTTTTGTAAATAAGGTTTAAAAAAAGAGTAAAAGCTAATGTAATGGTTTTAAGTAGGCGTTTACTTAAAAATTGATTTAAGAAAAAACGATTGTAATTGAAAGAAGATTTTCAAAATGTAAAGAAAAGACATTTAAATGGATTTTTGCAAAAGTTTGGGAAATAGACTTCTGAAATAAATCCAAGTTAAGAATAAGATACTAAAATGGATTTGTGTAATGGATTATTGTAATAAATCCAATAAGTCAACGAATTATATAAAGAAATTTAAGGCTAAAGTTTTAGTTTTGTTAAGTGTTTACTTTATAATTGTTAATGATATTTTTTGTTAACACCGGATGTAACGACCTGGCTTTTTGGCCGCTTCAAGTCGGTAATTAAACCAACTCGAATCGTTCAAAATGATAGATTGTTATCGCTTATGAAGTTGAAATACAAATCGTCACAGAATCACAGACACAAAACACAAAATGTCTCACAGTGGAAGTAAAATTTATACAGTATTACAAAATCTTAAATTTACATGATATCAGGGTACATAATAAATATAGAAACAACGGAAAATGAATATAGAACCATACTAATACTCGGTAGTAAGCATAGATTGGCATAACCGCATATGACATAATAGACGGATGGCATCAGAGGGCACTCCGTAGTTATAGTACAAATCAAAATCGTAGGGGCTCGAAAGGATAATATGACAGGGCATACGAGGAATACCCATGGTAGGATTCTACCGGATTGCGGATCCCGGACCGATGGTAACGCAAAGCAGCCACTACCTCCCACCTCGAGCAACACTCCCAAAATCAAAAAGGGCGCCCCAAATTAATCACATAGCAATAGAGATGGTATCGAAGAAGCGTGTTCGATCAGAGGTGCTACCTCACTTAACACGGGCATGGCTCCTGTTTTAGTCATTTTAATTATTACCCAAAGGTCAAGGCTAATCCATCAGCATTCTCTTTCTTCAAATCTAGTAATCGCCTCCATACCATCCTACTTCTTTTTTGGAACTCCACCGCGTACACAGTTGTTAAAGTGGTATCGGTATTGGCAGCGAGTATGACACCTACCGACTCCGGTCTTTTTAACAACCAAACGTTGACATTTTTCACACCGTGGCCACTACGTTTGAATTCATATTTCAAGTATTGCAAAATGATTTATTTCAAGTTGCCTCAAAATCGATTACCCTAAGAAAAATTCACCATTTGGTTTAAAAGTTTCAATATCCACGAAATATCTTATTGCTCAAAAACCTTTCACCCTTTGGATTCACTAGACTGGATTTGACATAGATTTTTATTTGAATTTGTAAATACCTTTAGAAAAGTTAAGTTTGAAAATATTATATGTATATTGAACGTAATGTATGAACATATATATATATATATAGTTGGAAAAGTATATGTATATTAAATTGAAAGTAATGTGTAAATATATATAGTTGGAAAGTTATATGTATATTAAATTTAAAATAATGTATAAGTATTTATATAGTTGGAAAAATATATGCATATTAAACTGGAAGTAATGTATATACATACATATATATAGTTGGAAAAGTATATGTATATTAAATTTAAAATATTGTATAAACATATATATATATATATGAAAAAGTATTATAAAATTCATATAGTTAAAAATCAAACCCCTTTTTTTGTAGAAAAATATTTACAAAATCAAGTAATGAGGAAAAACTACTTCTATGAAATTGAAATTCTAGTAAAATAATATTGATCCAATCCAAATCCATGTCTCAGAATTCTTTTCCCAACTAGATCTCATAATTAAATCAAATTCCCTTTTATGATAATTCCCAACAACTTCAACTCGAGTTATTAACCAAAGCATGATTTGTTAAATTCCAAATTTGTCAACAAAACTCGCATTCACCATGGCATAGATAAGAATGTTCTTTTTATACTTGAATTTAACAATTTGTGTTTTGACAAATCTTTGAACATTAAAATAGTAAGAAATCATTTGACAAACTATATATTAAATAATTTCTACAACATTGAACTATAACTTTTAAATTCGTGTTATAAAATTTATTATATGAAACATAAAGTTTGTGCAGGATTCATTTAAAATAAATTTTAACTTGGGGTTTAACTTATAAAATCATCTTTAAAACAAATTTATATGCAAATTGGAATTCTCATAAAAAAAATTCGAAGTTTTTTTTAAACACTTCTATATGTTATATGGAAATCCCATTAAAATTTTCAAAATCGATATAATTAAAATAATTTATTTTTAATTACCACGATGTCCGTGTATGATTTTCTACCCTATGGTCAAGTGATACAGATATTTATCATTTCAATCCGTTCTTTAAAATATTCGAATCCCGGGTATGTATCATTTCAACCCGCAACCCAAATCGATTCGAATACACAAGAGGTTCGGGTATTTATCATTTCGACCCATAATGTTTCTAAACTAAGGGAAACTTGCATGGTGAGAAAATAAGCATAGCATATCATGCATACATCAGTGTTGTGTCATACGGTATAACCGTGTGTGTTGCACGTGCACAACCACAAAGCAAACAAATCTAGAGCACCTTAACATTTCATTCAACATGTCAAGTGTTTAATTCACTAAATAAAAAGTTAGTCTATAAGTGAGGAGAAACTCACCTTCGAGGTTAGAAGACGAAGGCGACAAGGTTGACAGAAAAATCCGAGGACGGAACTTGACAACGAACATTCTTCCAATAAATGTACACATATATATAGATATATGTGCATACAATGCAATACTGAAAATGTACGACCACCATTTCAGACCCAACTCTTGACAATACTATTCCTAGGCTTACACCCAGTAGTTACCAGATACCTTTTACTGTGCTCGCTCCCGAAACAATTATCGACCTTGCTAACCCACCGTTTCAACCTGTGCATATTAAAACATTTCATTCAAGCATAGGATCAAACATGTGGTGTGCTTATCATGGAGGCTTAGAGACTGATGGCTTTGGGGTTTCGTTATGTGTTTTGGGTGTGAATTTGGAACTATTCGGTGGGCTCAAACACAGTAGAAGCATTAGGGGATAGGTGGTTGCCGCTGTTCTCAGATCTAGTCACGGGTTCTTTTTCTCTTCTAATTCACGGTTTTGAGTTCGGATCTTAAAGAGAGGAGTTCACGACTGTTGGGTAGGAGGTAGATGTCGTTCGAAGATGGAGGTGCCCCAAGCGGGGATCGATGCTGGATGTTGGTCACCGTGAAGCGATCCTGGAGGAGGGGCGAGCTCGCAAGTTTATTTTGAAAGGGAGAGCACAGCGTTCCATGGTGAGGGAGATCCGCTTCCGAATCAGAAGCTAGGCGCGTGCGATTCGAGGTAGATGGTGAGGCTCAATGGACGAAGCAACATCGAGATGAGCGATGCTCATTTGGAGGGGGAAAAGAAGGAGTGCGGTGGCCATTTGGAAAGCACGATTTGGGTTTCCGATTTTAGGACCTTCGATTTCCTTTTATTTGATTCCAGAGAAAAAACGAGTTAGTAGAAAAAGGGAGGAACATTATTTGATTTGAGAAGATCGTTAATTTTTAGTCCCCTTTTTGTTTTCTCCAGATCGGTATTTTTTTAGATCAAGGAAAATGACAGTACTCTAATATAAAGAGAAGGGGATGGAACCAAAATCGACAAAAAAAATCTCTATGTATAATAAGAAATGATAGGTGGAGATTTTAATATCTTGTACAATATCTCCAGATCTTTGTATCTGACATTGCGAGATTTTTGAATTGCTGCCATATCTTTAGTAAGATCCTATTAGATGTGGTTTGCAGTAAACCTTGGGTTGAACTACGTGAGTGGTTTGAATGTTGCTGAGAAGAGGGGTATGCATGAACGAAGTAATAAGTTTGAATGACAATGCACAACGTTATTTGGTTTTAACGAATTTGAATCTCACCCATTTTACTAACCAAGGAATAAATTAAATATGTTTAATGCATCCGTTGCTTATCGGAAAACAACTTAATCTTATCGATTTAATCACTATATACATACTGTTTTACTCATAACAAAATTTGAAATCAATTTACTTTATAAATTAAAATTTCAATCTATATTTAGTGCCAAGTTTTACACAAATTATAATTTCTCCTTAGACCAAAAATATAAGATTTTAATTCCAAGAATCAAAATTATTCACAACGGTTAAATTTCACATATTCGAAGAAATCAAATTTCTCCATAACGTACATATTAACACAACAAAAGAACTCCAACGTTAAACATTCCATTTTAGTTAACAATGTAAATCACATTTGTTTGACAAAACGTTCCTATTAAAAGTTTGATTTATAAAAGGGATTTTATTTAATAATGTATCCAAACTTTGTTTAAAATAGATGAAAATCCAAATTCCCATTATGGGTATTAAATTTTAACGTTAAACCTTAATTAAATTTATATTTTGAAGGTCGAAATTATTGGTTCGTTACACCGGAGGTAGGTCAAATGGGAATGGATCTAAGGGAGAGATGCAGGTTATTTAGCTTTCACAAGCTTGGATCGGTTCTCTATCCCTAGACGTCGAAGCTTTGGTAAGATGAATTACTAATTTGGTACTCTTGACAATAGGATTTTAATGGCGGATAGCGAGGGACTCTACACTCAACTTGCTAGGAGATTTTAGCCTGTAGAAAGAGCGGAAGCTCACGGGAGGGACTATGTTTGCAGGAAGGGTTTAAGCATATATGAAGGGGTATTTCACCTGATCTGCAGAAAGGTCTGGACATGGATCCATGCATATGTAGGAAGCGAACAGTAAATCATAACAATTAAAGATAAACAATAGATGATAAAACTCACAAGAGAAATGCTATAAATGCAGATTTGCTCTTTATTAATCTTCAATTTTCAGTACATGAACAAAATGGAAAGAATTCTCCAAATTATCTAAATATTAGGGTTTATTTTAGAGAGGAAAAGTATCAGAATTCCCATCCCTCGAAATGTGACCCCCTGGGGTCTTATTTATAGGGAACTCGGGGCTTCTTCGCTGTTGTGGTAATGGTCCTTCATCGACCGCTTTTCTTTCCCTTGGTTCCGTATATTTGGCTTCCAACCGCTTCGTGGTGCTAATTGTGGCTTTCTCGATGAAGGTTTTGGCTAGTCGGGAGCCTTTTTGGGAGGAATATATGCTTGACGTTGTGGTAGCTTCCCCGAAGGTATCTTGAACTTCTATGTGTATGCTCTCGATCATTTTTTTCCGGATATAGGCTTCCGGTTTTCCCGCTAATACTTAGAGGAGCCTGCCCTCGTTATGTATGTAATTAGCTACCTGTTCGGAATCACTGTCGGCGTCTATGCTAAGTAGACAAGTGTGGATAGCTTGTATCCATTCCAAGATTCTGGTCTGCATTTTGGTGGGATTTTCGGGTATATCATGATCTTTCAAAAGGCCGCTCCAGGTGATTCGCCTGTTATTTTGTCAATGCGGCCTCTCGATATTTGTGTGATAGGTTTCACGGAAATGGGTTCTGGACAATCTTAATGCACTCCTGTCTTTGATGCTCTTGAAATTTTAGCTTCCCGATGTATTGATATTAGGTGGGTTAATACCGAAGGTTCCTTTGGACATCATCTAATGGATTTCTTGCTTTTATCTTTCTAGATTCAGATCAGGATGAATTTTTACTGTAGAATCTCCTGTCGGGTTGACGCTGTTGGAAGGGTCTTATCGGATTGACCCAATCGGATAGATCCCACCGGTTATATCCTATAGCTTTTACGATCTTTTCTCATAGGAAGGTTTCGGTTGATTCAGCTTTCAGATCATTTCTCTCTTGTCTTCGTGGTATTTGACCCAACTTTCTGAATAGTTTTCGTGAGCTTTCGGTCATCCGATACCCCTTCACTGTCAGCTTATTTCCCTGTTAATTTTGGTAGCAACAGGTGCTGTCGGATGGACCCTATCGGGTGAACTTTGTTGATTTTTCTCGTCACATACGTGCTTGTGCTCTTCTGATACCCCTTCACTATTAACTGGTTTAGGGAGCTAATTTTGGTAGTAATAATAGTATAATTAAGTCAAGTTAATTGTAATTGAAAGGATATTTTTCAAAAACAAGGATTGGTTAATAAAACCATATTTTAAATGAAATAGTGAATGAAATTTGTGTGATATTATCATTAATATCAGTTTTTGAGTTACAAACTTTTATCTATCTTAAGATAAAAACGTTGTTGAGTCTAGGTCTGAAAGGTAAATAAAATACCCCAACTTGAAAACTTCATGATTATCCCCAACTTGAAAACTTCATGATTATCTGAGGTTTGATACCGGTTTAGTAAAGATGTTGGAAATAGTTATTATTTCCATACGAAAAATATTGCAACTTCATTTCCAAGTTTATAAATTTAATAAGACTATTGGGCTTTATAGTAAACAATGTATTACTTGACATTGTAGGCCCAGATATAGTGTGACTATATTTATACCGTTCGGTTAAGTATATGACATTATTTTCTAAGTAATGGAAATAGTACTGTTTTGTGAATACGTTCAAGAATAAATGAATAGCTATGGTTTTTGAAAAATTGGAAACGTTTAACACGGAAATGGATATTGGAAATTTAATTATTATTTCCATAAGTATTACTGTAAACTTAAATTTTACGAAGTTTTAAAGTTATATAAAAGCCGTTTGGGGTTATATAATAAAGAATATGTTGTATAAAATTGTTTTGACCCATATAATATTTGGTTATTAGATCTATACCATTTAGTTATGTATATATAGCACTATTTTCGAAGTAAAGGAAATAAAGAGGGGATTTTGTGAATACGTTTATTATGAGGAGATAGAAGCATGGTTATTGTTTTCAAAGTAATGAAAATAGGAGAGATTTGTGAATATAATTTTCCGGTTGAAATTAGTATATGGAATCGATTTTTAAAAATCGATGAAATGATTTTAAATGAATGAGTTAATTAAAAGTGGTTGAGTTGCTGATGTACTTTGTTGTACTGTGTGACTTGATAGTTAAAGAATCGTCTATCAATAGATTTTCTTTAGTTTGACTTTTGATGTGTTAGTTCGAGGAGGCCGCGAAGGAAACTGGACCCAAAACCACTTCGAACCGACTTTACATTCGAAAACTAACTTGCAGGGATGCTTATAAGTTGATTTGAAGGCGCATACCTTCTGAGAGGAAAGTGGTGCTCACTGATGTCTCTGGTTAAATACCAGGATCAAATTTGTAGCAGTGATCCCTACGTTTTTGGTTCTGCTTGATGCAATGACTTCTTGTTACTAACCCTAGGGTTTATCCAAGATAGGTTTTAGTAAAGGAACACCTTCGTTTTGTCTTGTTCCTGCAAGAATGTCTAACAAAGTATTTCCTAATAATCATGTACGTTGGATTTTACAAATATACCAAGCATGGTGGCGGATAAGTCAACTTCTTTTAGCTTGACACCCAGAGTATCTTTGTGCAAATCAATTAGTGATTTGATAGATCGCACAATGTGGCATTCAAAGTTCGAATGTAATGTCCAAAAAAGGCGATCGTAGCCTCAAGCCTCATCAACCGGGAAACGACTGAAATCAGGTAGGCAGTAGGGCTATGTGGGTCATACCCATCAGAGTATATCATCACCTGTTCTAGAAAAATCAACTGTCCCTTTATAGTATGCTTCAGAATGATATGGTTACTGATCTCAACCGTGGTGATGATGTATTCGATACACTCAAGTTGAATGAGTGGCTGATTCTGTATGGCCGAGTTGCAAGATGTTCTTGTTGAAACCCAACGTTTTATATCTGGAGAACACTGATTGGAAGGTAGTCCCTTACCTAGTCATGTTGGAAATCCAAACTCCAATACGATCCGTACGTTTTTAGGTGTAAACCAATTATGTTGAAAAGTGAGATGCAGGATTTTCGGCTATATTCCTATATTATTTGCGTATTTTTAGACATTATTATAATATCACTGGATTTGATACAAAACGTGATCTGGTTATCGTAAGTTAAACATATATGCCATGTTTATGTGTGATCGTGTCTTACGCGAGTTCCATTATGTATTTTTAGCAAGTTATTTGTGGTGAGTTTTATTATTGAAAGTATTCAAGACTGATCTGGGTGATTTTGCTTTCCTCAAAATGTGCTCGGGTCAGACCAAGTATATTTTCGAGGTTGCAATAGGTTTTGCTTGGAGCTCCATAAGCGGAGCCGGAGTCGAGACGTATTCCCATATTTTCTGGTATTAATTTATTTCCTCTATGTGCACTGTATTTATTAGTATTGTACTGATCTAGTTGTGTACTCTTATTATGTAATCATATATATACACACACATATACATATACAGTTTTTTCTTTGGAAATAGTATTAATATATTATATTATGCATATTCCGCTGTATGATTCTATTATACTCTGTTTCTGTAGTGTTGATGTTCTTCTTCTTCTTTTATTGTAACATTTCTTTATTCTTCTCACCCTCTAACTTCTTTCCCCTAACTATCCTCTTTTCTGTGCCCTTTTGAGTTTGACATATGTGGTTAAATGTTAGGTTAAACGGTACAAAAAGGTTAGGTCATCACAATCTATGTTCTCGTTGTGTTGGCTCAATCAAAAACGGTCTCCCATTGGGAAGTTGCCTCTTAGTGTCCATAACAATGCAATCTAGTGAATCTGCCAAATACGTGTATGAAGAGAACTTTGGTTCCCTCCAATTCCTTTATGAGACATCACACTTACCATTCACCTTTCATTTTTCCTTTGTCCTTTCTCAATTCGTCTTTGGTGATTCTTCATTCTTAACAGCGTCCACTTCTTCATTCTTATCAGCTCATGCATCTTCCTGATGCAAGTACCTTTCTACCTCATGGTAAAATTTCCCAACATCCCTAGAAGGATCCGTTTTAAAGATAACCTGGATTTTGTGCCATTCAAAGTCAAGAAATAACAGTATTCAAGACCATCATCGGTTTCTGGTCAATCTACCGAAGAAACCATCATGTGACTCTTATCGAAAACTTCTAAGGGACTCGCTTTCCCTTTGCTTTATCATTATCAATGCCATCACTTTAGTGGGTCTAGAAATGAGAACCCAGAATTGTCTCATAAATTAATCAATTAACTCACTCAATGTTCCAATCGAACCATTTTCCAACCTCTTAAACCAAAGCGCGACTAATTCTATCAGATATGAAGGAAAGCACTTTGCCATATGCTCCTCTAATATCCCCAATACTTCCTTATTTCTAAAATATATCAAGTATGTTATAAGCCCTCTCTTTCCATCATATATATCATGTGTTAGGAGTTTAAATTTTGGAGAATTCCTAGCATTCTTGATATTAAGGGTAAAGGAATTCCTTTAATATCTTCCAAATTTTGATTTAACATCCTGCCTCTTATTACACTCCTAATTTCCTATTTTAACCTCTATTTCTCATCCACAGGTTACCTCCAATTCGCTTCCAAAGTCGGTTCCCTGTCTAAGCGAGGGAATTCCATCATGTATTCTTCATGTCAATCATTCATATCCCAATTTGTGTACGTACGTCCAATTTAAGTTGTAAAATTAGCCACACGTCCGTCTGCAATCTCATTAAGGCATACCAGAGCTGTGCCACCAGTTCCTTGGGGTTCAACGTCAATCATTCTGGGGATTGGCGCTGATCCATGGTACTTGTCTAGGGATTGTCCTTGGTTACCAAGAGTCTTTGCTTCGTCTATCCTAATGGCTCCATGCTCTCAGATTTGGATTCCAAATCTAGGTTCAAAATTTCGGTTTCCGGTTCAGTTCCGTTTACATAAAACATTTAAAATTTCGGTTCCATTCCGAAAATCCCTGAAATTCCGGTTTGACGATTCCGGTGTTTCCTTTTTTTGTAGATACGCAAATAAATATGCAATATTAATCAAGTTTTAGAATTTTGCTTTCCGTTTTTGTCTCGATCATTAAGAAATTTTGATATTTCGGTTTGATCACTTTCAAATTCAGACTGAAATGGACGGATTCCAACGTGCCAGTCGGAACTTCGAATCATGCTATTTTCTTTTTTATGTACTTAGATTAATGCAGTCGTTCATATTTCGAAGTACGTGTTCCGATATTTTGTGCCTTAAAAAGTAAAATGCTTAATATTTATATATATCTAGTACCTACCTCTAGTATATATGTTGATATGTACTAAAGAACATAATAAATAAGTGTTGCAATTGATTATTTTATATTAATAATATTTAATAACTCCTGTTAATTGTTAGTTTGCTTTAAATTTAGAATAAGCATTTTCATAGTTTTTGTGAGAAACTGAAAAGTAGAAAAGCAATCTTGGTTTAAAAATGTTATATGATACGACTTGGCATCTCCAAGATATAAAAAGTGCTTTCACTCCTCCTAAGAGTTCGGCTACCCTCATTTGTTTTATCCATTTTCTCTGACAAATAGTAATCCCACGAGCTCAGTTTCCTATTCCCAACTCTCTGTTGCACTGCTTATCTTCCTCCTCCCTCCACAGAAAAAAGGGAAAGACTGCTAACCTCAGCTATATCCAGAACCAGTTTTTGGCTAAATTCTGTTCCGCTTATGACCGAAACCGGAACGAGATGGTCGGATTTCCATGGTTCCGGCCGGAATTTCAAACCATGTTCCAAATGTTTCAGCTCCTCCATTTTGTCCATTCCTTTAAAGCAAAGTCGTCATTATTTTCTCTTGTCTAGGCAATATCACTTTCCCCTCTTGTCCTGCCATTCTAACTTGCATTTGATTCACCATAGTCCACAAATCCTCTTTAGCATTAAGGTAGATAGAGTATTTCCTCCAAAAGAAGCTTCTTGACTACCCTCTTTTCAATTCCCTTGAGTTAGTATACTTCTAATCGATGGCCTAACCATTGTAGACTCCTTACAAAGCTCTTAAACAATGTGCTTTAGGACTCTCATAGAAAGTATCAAAATGTTTGGGCTAAAAATAGGCAATGCCCAAGTCGTTATGAATCCAAAGTCCAAATGGAGATACCACAATTGAAAAATAAAAGAAAAATGAAAACAAGAAGAAAAGAGACACAATATTATATTGTGGTTTGGAAATTTTCTAGCCTAGCTACATCTACCTCAGAGTGATTCCTTTTATTTATACAATAAGTGCGCACATGTACTTCGCACGTTGCGCACATGCAAGTTGCAAATTACATATAGTTTTGTTGTTATTTTTTTGTATTAAGTGGTAAATTAAAAATTATTTAGAAGCAACGGACAAGTTACTATATGACATGAGTAAGACGATGGGTATGTACAATGGTATTGGATACTATTTGGTTGCTATTATTAACTAGTGTGAACCCGTGCTACGCACACGGGTACCAATTGCATATTTTGTGTAGTGAAATTTTGTGAAAACCACTCATAAATATAACCATTTGTTTGGATCACAGTTTATTCATAAATGAGAGATCTTTAAACGCAGTATCACATAGAAGAAATGAAAGTAAAAAATCTTTACAATAAGGCGTGCTTTATATGTAAAGATATGCGTGTCGAGAAATAAAACTGACCTAAAAACCACATGTTGTCGCGTAAGTATGTCACTCATCATAAACAAAGATATCACGATCGACTTGAAAATTCTGCCTATTTCAAATTAACTGTTAAAATTGAATTTGCTTTAGCAAATTCTATACAACTGTTGACTTGGTTTAGTTCACTGATAAATAAGTTGAATTTTTAAAATTTATACATCTACATTCTCGTTAACAACAATTTCCATATAGTACTTTTAATACTTTGAACCTATCAATAACAAACGAAACAAAAATGAAAACAATCTAAAAATTTTGCGGTATTCTAAAATGAATATAACACTACCATGTTATTATGCTATGCTTTTAAAAGCAACATCAATTCACTACTACTCATAAAATAATCTTAATCCTAATCATATACATTTTTTCATGAAATTTTTGCATAGTTTTAATATTTATAGCATTTCTTTGGAAGATGTTTGGGATATCGTACCAAATTTGACATGAAGATTAACAGAATTTACGTTCACGTGGGTAATCAAAAAAAGAAGAAATTATAAGACTAATGCTGAATTCTAATTTTCACACACAATAACATTTCTAGACATGAAATCGATCGATGCTGAAATAATATACAATCATCAATTTTGACAGAACATTGATAAATGCAGAGAAAAATGTAATAGTTAACGTAGACATAAAGATAAAAATGATCTAACAGCTCCATATTTATTGCTTTCTTTTGCAAAAAAATCATCTTCTTTAATGCCAAAAAAAAGTGTATATAAACTATGGGGAAAACATAAATATATGTATATAACCCAGCCCAACTAAACATTACATAAACAACCCCATCAACCCGAATCAAAACAAAATAAAATACAACAAACGGGCAATATATGCATCACTACCAACAAATATGTACAAACAAACAAAGAAAAACTTGAACAAAGCACCGGATCCACCATAACGGCAGCAGATCAAAACAACAATTATTTTCAGCAAAAAGCACACCTAGCTCATCTCGCCAATACCAGCAGCGAAGACCAAGCTCTAACTGCCCTGTAGCATCATCACCTCAAAAGAAAGCACCAATAATTACACTGTAGCATCTAACCGTGGTTCACAACACAAAGAACAATGTTAAGCAATCTGCATGATGGTACGAAACTACACCGAGACTCTAAAACTTGACTTTCTACATTAACATTAACAGCCGTTTGACAGAGGTTTACATTGTTGTTTGGTACATATCTAACCCGAAATATGAGCTAATATCCACGTATATGATGAGAAGTCAAACTTGTAACAGTTTATGGTTGACATCATGAATTCCACCAAAGGAAAAACAGCTCACTAAGCCATATGGAAATATTAAGCCACTAAAACATAGTAAATATGAGAGCTATTTTCTTATACCTGATTTTATGTCAACTTAGAAGAATAATTCTACATTTATATGCATGTATCATTTACTACTATAGCAAGCTAGTGCAACTTTCCTACCGCTGATCACAACTTCCTTTTAACGAATATAGGTATATTTATTGTTCAGCCTGTATAAAAATAATGATGGGCCCTCCCTTAAAAAATACATAGCTCGGTATTATCTCATCCTAACCTATGTGTAAAACAAAAAATTGAATTGTTGGTTACCATACCTATCTAAAAAATATCATATTATGTTTCATTAGCTTATATTGTTTGTTAAAAAATGGTGTATTGTTTGCATCATTTTTGCCTCATTTCCAGATCAGGATTTGGAGCTACATAGGTATGCAATGTACATGCATCACTTCCATCTTTGTAATAGCTCCTTAAATAATCCAAAACATTCTCTGCTCCACATAATAAGTTCATGCACATTCTCATCATGACCAAACTTGCCATAACCATACATTCACAATTTGTATCATGTCAATAATTCCACGAAAAAATGATTCATTGATAAATTTAAGTAATATACCAAAGATTATAAAAGATTAATATACATGAGTAGAAAGTTGCTTGGCATAAAAAATAAAAAGTAGTAATTGTAACTGATCTCAAGATGAAATATCACTTTTTTTAAAAGACACCCTACAATAGGAGTTCATTTGTTTAATGTACTTGTTAAAAATTCAACCTACCAAAATTACATATAACTCAAAGAGAATATTGATAAGAAACATGAAATTTTAATGGAAATCAACATGACCTAAATAACAGATAAGAAGAGGGAAAATAAATGTTATCTCATTCATTATACACAACTGATATTGCAAAATTGGATAGATGGGTAACCTTTTCGAATTGTTGTTATATTTTGAATTGTTGTATATCACAGAAAATATAAGACAACTTTTTAGATAATATAAATACATTTTTGTCAACATCTAAGGATGTTCTATTCTACTTAATCAACATAACACAGAATTTGTATATAAAATTAGTATATGGTAAATTAAAACATGAGACTAAGCTCAACACATATATTATCTGTATGCCTAAAAATGGAAATATTTTGTTCGTGTTCTTCATATGCAAAATAGGAGAAACATTTACCACTCTATTGGGGGCTATGCAGCACAATGATGCACATGAAAATTACCAATCCCTAGCCATAGAATGTTACAATGAATGCATTCTTTCTGTAAGTAGTAAACTAAAAAACTTAAATATAGTATATACATGTCAAAGATGAACATAAGTATTCTCTGACTATGAAGCTAATCATTGTTAATTTAATAAGAATATCCATCATTTTGAGTTAATGGCATTACCTTGGACCTAGAAATAATGTAAGCCTAGAAGGGTTATAAAACTGACCCAATCCATATTTTGAATTCACAGATAATACACACTGTTTGATTTAAAGAAATTACATATTATGCAGCAACTTCACAGAAATTGCCTAATCTAAAATAAAAAGAGCAAAAATATCAATATATTTTGCTCTAATATTAACTTTTTTACTTTATTCTCTAAACATAATTAAACATATTGTGTCTGACAAATATGGCACTATCTTTCATTTGATGAAAATTAATTTGATTTATTTATATTTCAATGTGCTAGTGGACCACCATATCAAATTTATTGAAGATTAAAATACATACATAACATAAATCTCTAAACTATGACAGTTTCAACAAAAAAATTGGTATAAAATGTGCAATTTCATTTAGCACACTGTTGTAACATACTATAGTCACTAATAGGGTGATTAAATGTAGCATAAGTAACGTATTAGAGTATTGTACAATTTTAAGTATTAGTAGACATGTTTATTATGTTTGGGTTTCTTCAACGTCCTTTGTTGGATATGATTTAATCGATTTCGTCTTAGAGATTGCATGAGACCGAAAAAAAAAGAATCAATTTGATGATTATTGACTAAAGAATCAAACATGTATAAATTATAAATCAAATTACAGGCATGTAGACAACATGCACGTCAAATTTGAAGCAAACCATGATGCATCCCATTTTGTATGGTTACTTATGTATGTGTAATTTAAAAGGTAATTATTGGGGAGAACAACTTCTAACAAATTTAAATCCTAACAGTTTCTTTATATAATTTGACCAAATTGTATAATTGTAGATGTTTTAGGAATAAAGAAACCATATGTAGTAGCTATCTCAAAATCACGGCCAACATTAGTGTTGGCTAGCTTTTTGACCAAGCCACCAAGGTTCACACACAAGTAGAAAATATGAAGTTTCACACCTTTAACCCTCGAAGACCCGATCGGATCGCCATACTCCCCTCGGCTCGCGATCGCCCTCCCTTTGACCACGATCCGATCCGTCCATCGCTAGCTCGATACGATCCGATCCCCGAAGCTGATGGATGATGACCAAGACCAAGTCCACCACGATCCGAGAATGCAGGATCTCGCGACACGTGTCACCAACTGTCATATTGACCAATTCTTCATTAAGATATGACCACGACCCGATCCGAGCAGGAAGACACGATGATGGCCACGGACTTTGTCATCCACGATCTGATGTTTAAGGAGATCGCGACACCTGTCCACAACGACTAATTTGACTAATTCTTCATCAAGCTGCGAACCGGCCCGAGATCTTGGGGATGTGGGCCACGTATGACCGCGATCCGTCACCAGAAATCAGCTATAAATAGCCCAGAGCTTGGCATTTTTTAGGATCTTGGGGCAGTATTAAGTATTGATTCCACCATTACTGTCATACCACTATTTCTTATCAGTTTTACTTCGAGATTACTGAGAGAAATCATAATTGTAAGAGTGAGTTTGAGAGAAATCATTGGTTGTACCAGCATTCAAAGTATAATCAATAGCATATAAAGTGGACGTAGGCTCGTTAACACCGAACCACTATAAACCGTGTGTGTTCTCTGCTTTTTCCTCATTTTTCAATTATAATTCTCTACAAATCAGAACAATTTGGGTGTTAGAGCCAAATTTTGATCTAACATTTTGGTGCTTTCACTGAGAATTGATTTCTCGGCATATTGGATTGTTGCTCCGTTGTTTGGATATTCAAGTCCGAAGAAAACAGTCCCAAAACTTCACTGTTCAGATTTTTGAAAGATTCCAGCGGCATCTGATATCATGGCCGGAAAGAAGTCTAAGGAAGTATGAGCTTCGCAGGCGACTGAAGTCGCGAATGAAGCAGTTGAAGAAAGTGTGCATGAGCGAGTTGAGGAAGGCTTCGCGGATCGCGGAGACATAGGGCGATCCGACCCGAACGTGGCGTCACGAACCAATTTGAAGGGGGCGCCACGATCCGAACTGAGAGTGGCACGAACCGAGCATTTGAAGGGGTCGTCACTCGATTCCGAGACAACACCACGAACCCTCCCCCTAATGTTACCACGATCCGACCCCGGGGGGCGCTATGAGCCACAGACACAGGTCCACTGCGATCCGAAGTGATGACCCGACTACAACTCGACCTGGAAAGGAGGTTATGGCACACTCTTCCCGTCCTGGTACCTCTGTTCGACCTGACTCAAGTTCTTTGCGCATAAGAGAAAATGTTGATGATCAATATGACCCCTCTGCTCCGGTCACTGAAGGAGATCTATCTCGCTTCTCTGAAATGTGGGAAAGGTTGTTTGATGAATTAGCTGCTCAAAGGCAGCAAAGCTCTGTGCTGCAGCAGAACTTAACTGCTATGGATAGAAGGATCGATGATCTCGCAAGACAAAGAACACTCCCAGTTCGCCCACTCATCCCAGAGTACTCTTCTTCGTCAGAGGAATCACCAAGACCTCCGCGGCGACCGTATGAAAGGGCTGAAAACATAAAGCAGCTCCGATCTGGAACCTTGCCATCACGAGAGGAAGAGACACTTGGTGTAGGACCCTCAAACTGTAACTTGAATAATCATGCCGCAACTCCTAGAGCTCGAGTTGTGGATAATCCTGTTGAGAATAAACCACCTCAGCCTCTTCGCCGTACAAATACTCATGGTAACAGGGGGCAACGAAGCCCAATCCGGGATCCGGACTTCGTGGATGTTCCTAGAAGAGAGATCGGAGAATTCCACCGAGCTAGGAGCGCTGATCCCGAGCCTCCGATGACCAGTGCAAATGTTGCAGCTATGATCCATCAAATCCTGGCGGATAGCCGTGGACAAAGGAATGAAGATTGGGGAATTGACCGTAGTCACACCCCTTTTACTGACGACATTCTAGACGTAACATTCCCGAGGCGCTTCAACATGCCTCAGATGAACCGTTACGCGGGTAGATCTGATCCAATCCAACATCTAATGAGATATTCTTGGTCAATGACCGCTGCCGCAGCTTCTGACGCTGTAAAGTGCAAAGCATTCCCTATATTCCTGGAGGATGTAGCGTTATTATGGTTTACTCGCTTACCAGCAAGATCAATTTCCAGTTTCAGGGAGTTGAGTGAATGGTTCGTGGAACAGTTCTGCATTTGTGCATAGAGGTCAAAGAGTGTGATTGACCTGTTCCTCGTCAAACAACGACCGGGCGAGAGCTTGAGGGTGTATCTGGATCATTTCAACCTAGCCGCCACCGAAGTCAAGGATCCCCATGAGACAACTGTTGTGGCAGCCCTAATTGATGGGGTAGATAAAGATACTGAATTTGGGAGATACCTGGCCGGCAAGCCACCTCATACTAGAGAATTGTTCTACGAGAAAGCAAACGTACGTTTACGTCAGGAGGAGGTATATGCTAACCAGAAGATGAAAATGGCAAATAAGGAGGAAATCCAAAGTAATGTGGCCATCAAGAAAACCGGAGACAGCTCGGGAAAGGTTGAAGTCAATGTTGGAAACCGAAACTAGGGCGGCGACCGCCAGTCAGGAAACAATGGTAACAACAGTAATGGCAATAATCGAAAGAGAAATCGAGGGGAATGACTCCCAGAGAAGGACCCGTCTCAGGTCTTTCGAAAATTATACGCCAATAAATGATACCTTGGAGAATATATTCGTAGACTCGTACAATGTTCTCCAACATAAAAGGCCTCCTCTAAGAGATTCGACGGAGAAAGAACGTGAGACGGGGAAGTTTTGTCTCTTCCATCAGACTCACGGCCACTCTACAAATGAATGCCATCATCTAAGAGACGTAGTTGAGAGGCTGCTCCGAGAAGGGAAGTTGGATGAGTACCGGGTGACTCCTAGAGACAGGGGGCAAGTCATTCAGACCCCGAACCAAAACCAGAATCAACATACTGCCAGGCCAACGGTCCAGCAAAAAGGAAAGGATCTTGTTATCAATACCATAATCGGAGGGCTTCACCTAGCCGAGCATAGTTTCAAGGGAATGGATCAGTACGTAAACGCAGCGAAGCAGCATCTTGAGGCAGGAGAGTGTAGCAACCCTGAAGACAATGTCCCGGTAAAACAACAAAAGTTGATGTCAGATGACGTCATTTTCCGCAACCGAGAGAGTGTTGGAGTTCACGCTCCGACCGAAGATCCATTTGTAATCACAGTTCCTATTGGCCCGCCCACTGTCCATAAAGTTTTGGTGGATAACGGGAGTTCAGTCAATATTCTATTCAAAAAGACGTTCGATCTAATGAACCTTGAATTGAAAGATTTAAAACCGTGTGAAGGATGGATCCGTGGATTTAACGGGGCTTCGACTGCTCCAATGGGATATGTAGAGCTGCCGGTAACACTTGGGGAAGGAGAACGCCAGAGAGTGAGAATTCTTCCCTTCGTGGTTCTGGATATTGAATCGCCTTATAATGCCTTCTTGGGCCGACCGACCCTAGCAAAGTTTAGAGCTTGTTTAGCCCCCTGGTGCTTGTTATTGAAGTTTCCTACGGAAGCTGGTGTTGGCATAGTCAGAGGAGATCAGGTTGCTGCACGAGCATGTTACATTGCAGAGCTAAAGCTACTCCGTAAAGGAAAAGATATTGAAACTAAAGACGCATATTCCCCCACAAGGGAGGAGACGTCATAGCAATTAAAGAGAATGACTATAGGTGAGTCGCCCAGAGAACTGCCCGAGGATATAGATCCCAGAGAGGACGAGGAGACTGGGGGCAGAATGGCGGCTCCCAACAAAACGACTATGGATGTACCGATCGATGATAGCGACCCAGAGAAGGTCCTGAAGATTGGATCCCAGTTGGATCCAGTTCGAGCTAAATAACTGACGGATTTCCTGAAAGATAACTTGGATGTATTTTCTTGGACCCACGCGGACATGTGTGGGATATCTCCATCAATCATGAGCCATTCATTGAGCATTAACCCAAAGCATCCCCCTGTAAAACAAAAAAGGTGAATGCTAGGCCCAGAGAGGTACGCAGCCTTGAAAGAAGAAGTTGAAAAGTTAAGAAGTAACGGATTCATCAGAGACTCAACCTACTCAGATTGGATTTCAAATCCAGTTTTGGTAAAGAAGGCCAATGGGAAGTGGCGTACGTGTATTGATTTTTCGGATTTGAATAAAGCCTGCCCAAAAGATAGCTTTCTGTTACCCAGAATTGATCAGTTGGTAGATTCAACGGCAGGTCATGAGCTTCTCTCTTTCATGGATGCTTATTCAGGATATAACCAGATTCTTATGCATGTACCAGATCAAGAACACACTAGCTTCATTACGGACCTCGGATTATACTGCTACTTGGTAATGCCTTTTGGTTTGAAGAACGCAGACGCTACATATCAATGGTTAGTGAACAGAATGTTCTATAACCAGATTGGGAAAACGATGGAGGTGTACGTTGATGACATGTTGGTTAAGTGTAGACAATCGTCCGATCACACTACAGACTTGGCAGAGATGTTTGGTATTCTTCGAAAGTATGGGATGAAACTCAACCCAACGAAATGCTCATTTGGGGTTGCCTCCAGGAAATTCTTGGGATTCATCGTCAGCTCGCGTGGGATTGAGATTAATCCGGACCAGATTGCAGCAATCAGAGGCATCCAACAGCCTAGACAAATCAAAGATGTGCAAAGCCTTGCAGGGAAAGTAGCAGCATTAAGCAGATTCATCTCTAGAGCAACAGACAGATGCATTCCATTCTTTGAATTGATAAAGCGAGGAAAACGCAATTTCAAGTGGACTCCTGATTGCATTGAAGCATTTCAGAACCTGCTGAATCATCTGGAGAGACCCCCGATACTGTCTAAGCCAGTGGAACACGAGGATTTATTTGTGTACTTTGCAGTGTCGTCCCACGCGATCAGCTCAGCGTTAGTGAGAGAAGAAGACAAGGTTCAAAGGCCAGTGTACTACGTGAGTAAAAAAGTGGCGGCAGCTGAGCGCAATTATCCGAGGATAGAAAAGCTGGCGTACAGTTTATTGATTGCATCTAGGAAGCTTCGACATTATTTCCAAGCTCATCATATCACCGTGTACACTGATCATCCGCTCAAGCAAGTTCTACAGAGACCAGAAGCTTCTGGAAGGCTGCTCAAATGGAACATTGAACTGAGTCAATTTGATCTGAATTTTCAGCCCCGACGATCGATACGGGGGCAAGTGCTGGCAGATTTCATAGTAGAATTTACTGTCCCGGAGGATGACATAGTAAACGAGGAGGCTAACCCACCAAAGTTACTTCTCGATCCTAATGCATGGAAATTGTATATTGATGGTGCTAGGAATGATAAACGATCCGGTGCCGGAGTGGTGCTTGAAACGACTGATATCCTATGCTATCCGGTTGGAATTTCACGCCACTAACAACGACTCTGAATATGATGCCCTGATAGCCGGGCTGAGGATCGCAAAGGAATTAGAGATCGTGAAGCTGGACATATTTTGTGACTCCAAGTTGGTTGTAAATCAGGTTACTGGAAAATTCTGAGCTAAGAGCCCAAGATTGATTTCGTATTTGGAGAAAGTGAAGGAGTTGCTGACTGGCTTTGATCACTATAGTATATCTCATATTCCGCGGTCAGAGAACCAACAGGCGGACAAGTTAGCGAAGATGGCTAGTTCCGACAATCCTGAAGAAGCCGGGCTAGCCCCAGTTGAAGTACTTCAGTTCCCTAGCATAGGTCAGATGGAAATTGATCCGATACTAGAGACTGAGCCAGAAAGGGAGTCATGGATGACCCCTCTAAAGAATTTCTTGATGAATGGAACGCTTCCGACCAAGAAGAGCGAGAGGCATAAAATAATCCGTAAAGCTTCCCGATACGTTCTGCAAGGTGGAGTCCTATACAGGCAGGGATTTTCGATGCCTCTTCTCCGGTGAATAGCCCATGACGACATCAAGCGTGTACTGCAGGAAGCACATGAGGGTGAGTGTGGTGACCATACTGGAGGACAAACATTGGCAAAAAAGGTGTTGCGGTATGGTCACTTCTGGCCTACCATAAACAAAGATGCGGCAAAATACGCATGACGTTGTGATGCATGCCAAAGATTTTCAAAAATTCCCAGGGCACCTCCTGGCCAGTTAAAGACGATGGCGAGTCCATGGCCTTTCGCTATGTGGGGGATTGATATCATCGGAAGCCTCCCTATAGCAAAGGGTGGAGCAAAGTTCGTTATTGTGGCTGTAGACTACTTCACCAAAGGGTCGAGGCTGAGCCGTTAACTACAATCACAACCAAGCGAGTGATTAATTTTGTTGTTAGGAACATTATTTGCCGGTTTGGGATCTCGAAGATCGTCATAACTGACAATGGAACCCAGTTTTATAGCAACGAGTTCAGGGACTTCTGCTAGAAGTACCACATTGAGAAACGGTACACCTCTGTGGCATATCCGCAGTCGAACGGACAGGTCGAAGCAATAAATAAAGTGATTAAGTCCATTATCAAAAGAAGATTGAAGCGGGCCAAATCCATGTGGGTCGATGAATTACCCTTGGCATTATGGGCCTATAGAACAACGTATAAATCGGCGACATGCCATACTCCCTTCTCTCTTGCTTTTGGAGCAGAAGCAGTCATTCCGGTTGTGCTAAAAGTACCATCTCACCGAGTCACTTACTACGATCCGATGACTAATAACGAGTTTCTCCTTGAATCCCTAGATACAATAGAGGAGAAAAGGGATGAAGCAGACCTGCGTGCCTTGAGACATAAGCAACAGGTCGCTAGATACTACAACAAAAGAGTTCGAGCCCGAACCTTTGAACCCAGAGACTTGGTTCTGAAGCGTGTTTTTCCACCCCCAACTCATATGGGTGCAAAGTGGGAAGGACCGTACTCCGTTCTACGAAGGCTTGATAATGGAACCTTCAAGCTAGCAACCGTAGATGGAGAAGAAGTCCCCAGAGTGTGGAATGCCCAACATTTGCGGCCTTATCTGACGTAATGTCATCAGATTTATCCTTTTGTTTCATAGGACCATGTAAAAGGCATGACTTGCCTAGAATAGTCCAAAGACTTGAGCAAAGGATTATAAAGTGGACGTAGGTCACGATTTGACCGAACCACTATAAAAATATTGTGTGTTTTTTACCTTTATTTGCACTATTACTTATTTTCTCTTCTATCTTTATGAAGTTTGCTGTAAAATCATATAGCGATCACAGAAACGTGTAATTCTAGGTGCCTTTCATCAAAATGGAGAGTAATCTGCAGCCAGAACGATGAAGGTGCAATAAAGTGAATCACACCACTAATTACATTCGTACTCTCCAGAGCCGAGAGAGAACGTAAATGTAACACCCCACCTCCGCTAGGGTCACTCACAAAGGGAATGCACTAGGTTTGGTGAAGCATTATCGAGGTAAACATGCACAGAAATATTACAAGACAGAACATATACATATATATAAAACAACGGAAGTAAAACAAATTTTATTACCTTATAAAATAAGGTCTAAAGCCTTTTACATCAGAATACATCAAAACCTGTCTTGCAATAATAAAGAAGCATAAAACCATTTCATAAATTATTCCCCAAGTAAACCAGTAAAGTAGCCATAGCCAAGAAAAGTCCAAGCCATGCGTGATGACCTTCAAACAGAAGAAGTCCAAACTAACAATAGCATTACCTCCCTGTAACCTAGGGGGGAAACGGAAGACAAGAGGCGAAACAAAACGGGGTCAGTCATAAAGACTGGTAAGCCCTATCTACTATCAGTATATAAACTAGTAAAGTTAACTGGCATGAGGAACTGAGATGAGCATAAGTATGATGGCAAGATAGATAAGCTAAACCAAAATAACAGGATGCACTACTGTACCAAGATACACGAGTGTGTCATGATAAACTACGGTGTCAAGATAAATCAAGGTATCACATTGTCAGGTTTCTATCAAGTATACTATCCCAAGGTATCTATACTGTATAACATCCCACGGTATCTATCATGTATATTTCCCCTAGTTCTAACATGTATATTTGCTCTGCACCTTTCGTACTAATATCCCAACCCGCGTCATGTGTTAACTATGAATGTCCCTTGCCCAATGTCATGTAATGGTCCATGTCAACCTAATATATAGCATATGTAGGTTTTCCTAACTCATATGTTTCTTTCCATGTATAAGTTCAGTCCTTTGCCGTAGGCCATACGGGCTTTCCCATGTGAACATTTTATCCTTGAGGTTATTTTGGACTGCTACCCTTGATCTAGTTATGTTTTCTTACCATGAACTATCGCGTGTCCACTTAGGATTTATGCCACCTAGGACCACTAGGGATTATGCTACCTAATGACCATTTCAGTGTCTCGGTTTGGGTTCAGCCACCTAGGGCCACTAGGGATTATGCCACCCGTCAACCGCGCCCTTTATCCCACGTATGTATCGTGAATCGTTTTCCATGTCTAGATGCACATGTTCCTCAATGTGCCATCCGAGTTCCGTGCCAGGGCAAAACAAGAAATACGGAACTCGGTCGGGAGCTTTAAGTCGTCTGCTGATGCAGATATCAAGGTCTGTTTTTGTACCCGTGGCTATGGTCCCACGTGACCCCTCCCTCAACTACTGAAAGGCAATCCAAGAAAAATCATGTATGAGAACTACACTAAGGCCCATCGATGCCCACTTCCAGATAGCCAACCTCACCCATAACTTGATAGCTAGTATATGGTCTTTTGGGAGTTCCCTGCCTTTCCGTACGTACATGATTGACCAAAGATGGTAGGTAGCCGGCGACATGCTATCCCGGGGCAAAATCAAGTATCGTCGACTCCACGCTAATCCATCCCAGTCTTTAGGTCGCTCGCATAGCAACCAAGGCATACTCTTGGCTCTTCTACCGCAGACCTTAACCTCTATGAGGCCGGGTTGCATGGACCACTCGCCACCTCATAGAGGGATACCAAGAGTACCCTCACGTTCCCCGAAGCTTCCGCTTCGTCACCCAGTTCGCTGGAGCTTTTATCCAAGTCAGATAACTTGCTCCTCCTCGTATACTAAGCGATGACCTACCGTACTAGGTTACTCATCTCTTTATGAACTAGTCCATGTCCTTAGCTAAGAATTATTACTTAGTTACCGTTAACTAAGGTTTACCACTTAGCCCCTCTTTCCACTATCCTTGTTAACTACGAATTCCAACCTAGTCCCCTGAGCTAGGGTTTTGTCAAATGGGTTAAGTGTTGTTATCCAAGTTCATGACTTAACCCGCCTACGAATCATGTCAAGATTGGCTAAGTACTCAAGTTCAAGGCTTAGCCCTACAAGTTGGTTAAGTGTACCAAGAAGCTCATGACTTAACCCTATCAAGTCAAGTCGGTTAAGTATTTATTTGTCTTAACCCTATCAGATTATCATGTTAGATTGATTAAGCATATATTGTCTTAATCCCCTCAGACTATCGAGTCGGATTGGTTAAGTATGGGTTAGCTTAACCTCATCCACTAATCGTATTACAATGGTTAAGCCTAATTAAAAGGTCTTGTGACTTAACCCTATCAGGTCCACCTATTAGATTGGTTAAGTATAGGTTACTTAACCTCATCAAATCATCATATATAATTGGTTAAGTATAAGTTACTTAACCCCATTAAATTACCGTGTTAAGTTGGTTAAGTATTGGTTACTTAACCTCATTGAATTACCAAGTTTAGATTGGTTAAGTGTTTAATTTAACCCCATCAAATTACCGTGTTTTAGATTAGTTAAGTCTAAGTTACTTAACCCCATCTAATTACCGTGTTAGATTAGTTAAGTATGGATTACTAAACCTCATCGAATTTACCGTGTTTAGATTAGTTAAGCGTGGATTACTTAACTCCATCTAATTACCAAGTCGGATTAGTTAAGCGTAAATTACTTAACCCCATCCCCTAATTGTCTTGTATGGTTAAGTGTCATTAAGAAATCAAGCCCGGTCCCACTTAACCTACCCATTCGTGTCATACCGGTTAAGTGTCATCAGTCAAACTTACTTAACCTTATCATGTGGCATTAATTTAATTAATGCACTCTCAACCTCTCACATCAGGCTTTCTTGTGGTTACTAAAGCCGGGCGGGTCCGGGTAGATTTACACCACAACCTAGTCTAACCTCGGGTCTTAAGCGCGACATGACCAACTTCTCACATTGGATCCTATTGTTTGTAGCCACTAGTTAAGCCGGGCGGGTCCGGGTAGATTTATGCTACAAACTCAACCCAACCTCGAGTTGGCCATTTTCATGTTTGGTCTAGTGTCTTGTTACACTTACAACCCATACGTGTCAAGTTTCCAAGTCCCATGCTCATAGCCAAAGTTACATGTTGTCACGTTTATACCAACTTAACCAAATCATGTTTCATGTCATTAAAGTTTCCCCATAACCTAACCCCAACGCTTTTAAACTCGCATATACATTCACAACAACGCATAATGGATTTAAAGAAGGAACTTGGAAAAGGCATGACAAAAAGGGTATAAGGCCACAAGTTAAACATGGTGGAAATGAGGCATAAATGTGCTCACAAACTTGCATGTTACATTGTCAAGCCTCAAAAACATGCATAACATTCAAACTTGGCAAATAGGTGATACATGGTCATAGATGACATAGAAAGATGGCTAGAAGTTCACATATGACATTACATGTAAGCTATCATAAGGGACATGATTGTTCTCATGTTGCCAAAATGCAACATTCAACATAAAGTTTATATCTTTAAGCCCACAAGATCAAGATAATGACTTTTTAGTCATGATAGGATACATAACATGATAGCATGCAACATACTTAATGTTCAAACCCAACTTACCACATGTCACATTAAGTTTAAAGTTAATATCTAAGAGTAGGAAGAGGGCTTACAATGCTATGAAGGCACAAATCAACATATAAAACAAAGATTGAGACGAAGCCATTCATGCTATCACCCAAAAACCCCAAAAGAACAAGCTCCAAATGAAACCCTTGAGCAAATATCAATAAAAATCCTTGCTTTGAAGAAGAAAGGTTTCAACTTTGGCTTTGAATGAAGCTTATGAGCTCTTATGCAAGATCCTTGCTTTTTGGTCAAGAAAAGGTTGCAACTTTGGCTAGAATGCAACTTATGAACTCTCATACAAACATGAAATCACTCAAATGATCATAGAATCTCTCATGAATGAAGAAAAGAGGCTCCTTTACTTTGAAACTAGCTTAGAACACTTAAGCTATCATGAAGAAGAAGATGGAGGCCATGGGTTGAAGTGGAGGCCATGATGAGGAATCATTTTGGCATAGTTTAGTTGTAGGATCGATTTATGAGAGTTTATGAGAGGGTTAGGGGTCTTTTTATAGAAGACTAGGATAGTTTTAGCCATAGGATAAACCCTAGAACCAATCCTAGCCTTTAAAGCATGTCTTGGGGAAGAAGTCAAGTCTAAAAAATGGAGTGGTGTCTTAACCAGACCTAAAAATGGAGTGGTGTCTTAATTGGGCTGAATTTCAAATCTGTTTTCGGATTTGAATTTTCGTGAAACTTTGCGAGGCCATATCTCGGTCATACGAACTCCGATTTACGAAATTTCGGACTCTATTTCGCGTATTTTTCCGAGATGAACGCAATGGAGCAACCCGTTTATCCTGATTCAGGTATTATAATTAAATTCTGCCTTGATTCTTGTCTTAACACGTTGTTAAAATTCGGGTTGTTACATTCTCTCCTCCTTTAAGGATTTCGTCACCGAAATCTCCAAGTTAGGAAGAACGTATCCTACCATCCATCATCCATCTACTCAAAACATCATCCACAGGCAACCATTGTCCTTAGACAATTTCTAATGCCATATGAACACATGCAGAAAGTGTGTGTATATGTTCCTTAGCTAATGCTAATGATCAGGCCTGAATGATCTTTCTAATGCAAAG
The DNA here is from genome assembly GCA_030737875.1 of Allium sativum. Classification (NCBI taxonomy): domain Eukaryota; kingdom Viridiplantae; phylum Streptophyta; class Magnoliopsida; order Asparagales; family Amaryllidaceae; genus Allium; species Allium sativum. The sequence goes on along the minus strand of CM060925.1, from coordinate 27,392,143 downwards.
TATGTTTAGTGCCATGAATCCAACATGTATGCAAATAATCCTAGTCATATAAGTACTACATGCGTGCACAAACATTCATTCATATGCAACATCCGCATGACAACACATTCAATTTCATCCATAAACAAGTATAAATACTCGTGCATATGCAACATGAAACGTGACCGCGTCAATCTAGTATCTAATGTGTATTCGCGCATCCACGAGCAACCACTTGCAACCATTTGCAACCATATCAATCATAACATGTTTCAAATACATGTTTACATCCATAGAGTTCTATCTAAGGTTCCCAAGATAAGATCGAGGAGATAAACAAGACAAACTCCTTACGGGGTTTGTAACAGAAATAGGACCGAGAGGATATCCACCAAGCGATAGCATGCAAGTAAGCTCTACAGGTGAACCAAGGATCAAAGATACACTCTTAAAAAGAGACATGATGCGCGCGTCTGAGCCGCATTTCCACGAACTTAATTCCATTGTGCCTTGACCGACTTTGACTTCATGGTTTCGTAGCTCCTTGATTCCTATTTCCAAGGTATGAGTCGGAACTCTTTTCACTGTCGCCTCTCGTTCCACTTTCATTTATTCTTTCCCTAGTATACTTGGCTCAACCATATCTACGTACTCATGCAAGCTCTCCAAAATTCACTAGTGAATTCTGGATCTCGTTTACCATTGCCAATTTATGTTACCACGTGCACTTACTAGGGTGATTCCTATAACCCATGCTTAAGCGGAATGAACCATCCGTCTTATTGGCGGACGTTACTCGATTGGATCAGAGATTTCCGATAAATGCATCAAGAGATTCTAGGTAACTAACCATGACAGAACCTAAAAGGTTACACGAGACTTCGAAGGTATTACCAAAGCAAGCCAAGAGTCTGACTGCCCTCTTTTCAAAACCGAGAATGGTATCCCTTACTGGATAACCACTTTACCCCTAGAATCCATCCATAGCTCAACAATAGAAGTATTGCTTCTAATCTCAACACTTGGCATAGACGTTCTCAAATCCAACAAGTCATGAATAAATGGATCGACTCTCCAACCAGATTTTGGGACAAAAACTGGGATCCTCTACCATGCTAGTACTAAGGTGCAGAGACTCAACTATCCAAGCAGACTTAAATGATACGATGGTCAAGACAAAGTCTGGATGGGATGATAGAAAAGAACGACTAAACCTTTACCAGAAACGGTACCATTTCTTTTAGGTACCCTAGAAATGGGAGCGTACAATTGCCCTCTCCGATGATCTTGTCCTTGTCCTCCTTGATGGACTAAGTCATAGCAACAGTTTCTTATCCTTAAGCTCGTGTCCTTTATCCTTGTTCTTATTATCCCTTCTTATAACTTCTGTAACCGATCTCTCGAGAACTTCCTCCATCGCACGGGAAAACACTTACGTAGCTAGACAAGGATTAGTCGCAGTCAAAACTACTGTGACTACAGATGGAGGAAAGAAAGGAAAAGAGATTCAATCAAGGAATCAAAGGATAATGCTAATGGCCTTTGGGGAATAGCCTTTTAAAACAAACTTTTCTTGAAAAAAATGCTTCTTTGTAAACGGTTTTTCAAATACTTTTCAGAAGGTTTTAAAAACTTTTGCCCAGTCTGGTAACCTTATGCTCTGATACCAAATGTAACACCCCACCTCCGCTAGGGTCACTCACAAAGGGAATGCACTAGGTTTGGTGAAGCATTATCGAGGTAAACATGCACAGAAATATTACAAGACAGAACATATATATATATAAAACAGCGGAAGTAAAACAAATTTAATTACCTTATAAAATAAGGTCTAAAGCCTTTTACATCAGAATACATCAAAACCTGTCTTGCAATAATAAAGAAGCATAAAACCATTTCATAAATTATTCCCCAAGTAAACCAGTAAAGTAGCCATAGCCAAGAAAAGTCCAAGCCATGCGTGATGACCTTCAAACAGAAGAAGTCCAAACTAACAATAGCATTTCCTCCCTGTAACCTGGGGGGAAACGGAAGACAAGAGGCGAAACAAAACGGGGTCAGTCATAAAGACTGGTAAGCCCTATCTACTATCAGTATATAAACTAGTAAAGTTAACTGGCATGAGGAACTGAGATGAGCATAAGTATGATGGCAAGATAGATAAGCTAAACCAAAATAACAGGATGCACTACTGTACCAAGATACACGAGTGTGTCATGATAAACTACGGTGTCAAGATAAATCAAGGTATCACATTGTCAGGTTTCTATCAAGTATACTATCCCAAGGTATCTATCCTGTATAACATCCCACGGTATCTATCATGTATATTTCCCCTAGTTCTAACATGTATATTTGCTCTGCACCTTTCGTGCTAATATCCCAACCCGCGTCATGTGTTAACTATGAATGTCCCTTGCCCAATGTCATGTAATGGTCCATGTCAACCTAATATATAGCATATGTAGGTTTTCCTAACTCGTATGTTTCTTTCCATGTATAAGTTCAGTCCTTTGCCGTAGGCCATACGGGCTTTCCCATGTGAACATTTTATCCTTGAGGTTATTTTGGACTGCTACCCTTAATCTAGTTATGTTTTCTTACCATGAACTATCGCGTGTCCACTTAGGATTTATGCCACATAGGACCACTAGGGATTATGTTACCTAATGACCGTTTCCGTTTGAAGAAAGGAAGGATCCCAAAGAATTGATCTTTCTTTTAGTTGCTGAATCTCTGTTTGATCGATCAATGTGTGATATTCTGAATCCTCATTTCTAATGGAATCGAAATGATCTCTGGATTGATCAGAGGATCCTTTCGATTGGCTAGAATCCGTTACTTGAACGAAAATAGATCTTGTGGAATCATATTGAATATTTGACAATACATTCCGTACCATGCTAAAAAACCAATCCTTGTTTACCAACCACACATTGTCTAACCAAATCGCTATGTAGGCTTTTTGTTTACCGAGGGTTCGAATCCCTCTCTTTCCGTTTCTGTTAATTCACCATCGTTACCAACTACAATATATCAAATCAAATAAAAACACATTATATTATTCCAACAGCTTTATTTGATAAAAATTATGATTCCTAATTACTGTGGTATGGGTACGTAAAAGAAAAATCTTGTGGAAAGAGCAAAAAAAAAATTCTACTGCGTGTCTCGGTTTGGGTTCAGCCACCTAGGGCCACTAGGGATTATGCCACCCGTCAACCGCGCCCTTTATCCCACGTATGTATCGTTTTCCATGTCTAGATGCACATGTTCCTCAATGTGCCATCCGAGTTCCGTGCCAGGGCAAAACAAGAAATACGGAACTCGGTCGGGAGCTTTAAGTCGTCTGCTGATGCAGATATCAAGGTCTGTTTTTGTACCCGTGGCTATGGAACCACGTGACCCCTCCATCAACTACTGAAATGCAATCCAAGAAAAATCATGTATGAGAACTACACTAAGGCCCATCGATGCCCACTTCCAGATAGCCAACCTCACCCATAACTTGATAGCTAGTATATGGTCTTTTGGGAGTTCCCTGCCTTGCCGTACGTACACGATTGACTAAAGATGGTAGGTAGCCGGCGACATGCTATCCTGGGGAAAAATCAAGTATCGTTGACTCCACGCTAATCCATCTCAGTCTTTAGGTCGCTCACATAACAACCAAGGCATACTCTTGGCTCTTCTACCACAGACCTTAACCTCTATGAGGCCGGGTTGCATGGACAACTCGCCACCTCACAGAGGGATACCAAGAGTACCCTCACGTTCCCCGAAGCTTCCGCTTCATCACCCAGTTCGCTGGAGCTTTTATCCAAGTCAGATAACTTGCTCCTCCTCGTATACTAAGCGATGACCTACCGTACTAGGTTACTCATCTCTTTATGAACTTGTCCATGTCCTTAGCTAAGAATTATTACTTAGTTACCGTTAACTAAGGTTTACCACTTAGCCCCTCTTTCCACTATCCTTGTTAACTACGAATTCCAACCTAGTCCCCTGAGCTAGGGTTTTGTCAAATGGGTTAAGTGTTGTTATCCAAGTTCATGACTTAACCCGCCTACGAATCATGTCAAGATTGGCTAAGTACTCAAGTTCAAGGCTTAGCCCTACAAGTTGGTTAAGTGTACCAAGAAGCTCATGACTTAACCCTATCAAGTCAAGTTGGTTAAGTATTTATTTGTCTTAACCCTATCAGATTATCATGTTAGATTGATTAAGCATAGATTGTCTTAATCCCCTCAGACTATCGAGTCGGATTGGTTAAGTATGGGTTAGCTTAACCCCATCCACTAATCGTATTACAATGGTTAAGCCTAATTAAAAGGTCTTGTGACTTAACCCTATCAGGTCCACCTATTAGATTGGTTAAGTATAGGTTACTTAACCTCATCAAATCATCATGTATAATTGGTTAAGTATAAGTTACTTAACCCCATTAAATTACCGTGTTAAGTTGGTTAAGTATTGGTTACTTAACCTCATTGAATTACCAAGTTTAGATTGGTTAAGTGTTTAACTTAACCCCATCAAATTACCGTGTTTTAGATTAGTTAAGTCTAAGTTACTTAACCCCATCTAATTACCGTGTTAGATTAGTTAAGTATGGATTACTTAATCTCATCGAATTTACCGTGTTTAGATTAGTTAAGCGTGGATTACTTAACCCCATCTAATTACCAAGTCGGATTAGTTAAGCATAAATTACTTAACCCCATCCCCTAATTGTCTTGTATGGTTAAGTGTCATTAAGAAATCAAGCCCGGTCCCACTTAACCTACCCATTCGTGTCATATCGTTTAAGTGTCATCAGTCAAACTTACTTAACCTTATCATGTGGCATTAATTTAATTAATGCACTCTCAACCTCTCACATTAGGCTTTGTTGTGGTTACTAGTTAAGCCGGGCGGGTCCGGGTAGATTTACACCACAACCTAGTCTAACCTCGGGTCTTAAGCGCGACATGACCAACTTCTCACATTGGATCCTATTGTTTGTAGCCACTAGTTAAGTCGGGCGGGTCCGGGTAGATTTATGCTACAAACTCAACCCAACCTCGAGTTGGCCATTTTCATGTTTGGTCTAGTGTCTTGTTACACTTACAACCCATACGTGTCAAGTTTCCAAGTCCCATGCTCATAGCCAAAGTTACATGTTGTCACGTTTATACCAACTTACCCAAATCATGTTTCATGTCATTAAAGTTTCCCCATAACCTAACCCCAACGCTTTTAAACTCGCATATACATTCACAACAACGCATAATGGATTTAAAGAAGGAACTTGGCAAAGGCATGACAAAAAGGGTATAAGGCCACAAGTTAAACATGGTGGAAATGAGGCATAAATGTGCTCACAAACTTGCATGTTACATTGTCAAGCCTCAAAAACATGCATAACATTCAAACTTGGCAAATAGGTGATACATGGTCATAGATGACATAGAAAGATGGCTAGAAGTTCACATATGACATTACATGTAAGCTATCATAAGGGACATGATAGTTCTCATGTTGCCAAAATGCAACATTCAACATAAAGTTTATATCTTTAAGCCCACAAGATCAAGATAATGACTTTTTAGTCATGATAGGATACATAACATGATAGCATGCAACATACTTAATGTTCAAACCCAACTTACCACATGTCACATTAAGTTTAAAGTTAATATCTAAGAGTAGGAAGAGGGCTTACAATGCTATGAAGGCACAAATCAATATATAAAACAAAGATTGAGACGAAGCCATTCATGCTATCACCCAAAAACCCCAAAAGAACAAGCTCCAAATGAAACCCTTGAGCAAATATCAATAAAAATCCTTGCTTTGAAGAAGAAAGGTTTCAACTTTGGCTTTGAATGAATCTTATGAGCTCTTATGCAAGATCCTTGCTTTTTGGTCAAGAAAAGGTTGCAACTTTGGCTAGAATGCAACTTATGAACTCTCATACAAACATGAAATCACTCAAATGATCATAGAATCTCTCATGAATGAAGAAAAGAGGCTCCTTTACTTTGAAACTAGCTTAGAACACTTAAGCTATCATGAAGAAGAAGATGGAGCCATGGGTTGAAGTGGAGGCCATGATGAGGAATCATTTTGGCATAGTTTAGTTGTAGGATCGATTTATGAGAGTTTATGAGAGGGTTAGGGGTCTTTTTATAGAAGACTAGGATAGTTTTAGCCATAGGATAAACCCTAGAACCAATCCTAGCCTTTAAAGCATGTCTTGGGGAAGAAGTCAAGTCTAAAAAATGGAGTGGTGTCTTAACCAGGCCTAAAAATGGAGTGGTGTCTTAATTGGGCTGAATTTCAAATCTGTTTTCGGATTTGAATTTTCGTGAAACTTTGCGAGGCCATATCTCGGTCATACGAACTCCGATTTACGAAATTTCGGGCTCTATTTCGCGTATTTTTCCGAGACGAACGCAATGGCGCAACCCGTTTATCCTGATTCAGGTTTTATAATTAAATTCTGCCTTGATTCTTGTCTAAACACGTTGTTAAAATTCGGGTTGTTACAGTAAAGGACGCGAAAATGACGTCCACATGGCAAGGCAATGCACCATGATAAGAACCGCCTTGACCGAACTCTAACCCTGGCGACCGCTAGGAGAGTATAAAAACGTCTATGATTAAGCGCTGAGAAAGAGCTCTTACCCCGCCGAAGGATCGGGGGGGCGACTGAACAGATGAGCTCGAACTCTAACCTTGGCAACCGCCAGGAGAGTATAAAAGCATCTATGATTAAGCGCTGAGAAAGAGCTCTTACCCCGTTGAAGGATCGGGGGGCGACTGAACAGCTGAGCTCGAACGCTAACCTTGGCAACCGCCAGGAGAGTATAAAAGCGTATGTGATTAAGTGCTGAGAAAGATGCTGGAGACTCAGCATCCCCAGAATTTCTGCCCCGCTGAAGGATCGGTGAGCAGATCATGATAGAAGTTCGAATTCTAACCCGCTGATGGATCGGGAAAGAATAGAGGCACCGGAGAGTTGGCGCCTCAAGGACTATAATCCTACTAAAAAATTCCAAGTCCCCCGTATTCAAAAATAGGGGGCAACATGCATAGAAATTGTTAAATTCTTTCTGTCGCTTGAAGGATTTGTAATATAATTTCAACTTGATTATGGTCAAATGACTTGTGACTAAGTGTGAAGAGTTTATTGAATGCAGGTACACGATGACGCGAAAGAAATAAACTTTCGTTCATAAACTGCAAGCTTACAAGATAAAGAGGAACCTAAACAAAAGTGAGGGTCATTCTCACAATTACATTTCATGGCCAGTGGAAAGCCTAAAAATCCTAAGGACAAAATATGAACTGATATCTGCATCCTACTTATGCTGGGGGGGAGGGGGCTATGTAGGCTTCTTGCTCTTTTTCTGCTTCCCCGACTCCTCCTTATCAACATCCGAACGATCACCTTTTTTCCTCTTCCTCTTATCAACAAGAGGCTCTGGCGAAGAACTAGAGGATTGAGAGGCAAGTTGAGAAGTTATTGACCGGGAGGAAAATCTTACGACCAACCCAGTTTTGGGATCGATCTCGGAAATAGGGGGCACATATACTGGATCCTGTCCCCCTTTCATAAGGAGCAACTGCTTCTCCTCTTCGGCCTGTTGTTCAGCCAAGGTTTCCTCATCATCGCCTCTGCTTTATTTGGTAATGGCGACTTCCTCTTCATCGTCGTCGTGGCGCCCGTCCATGTCTCACAAAGCCTCGATGGGTTCAGCATCTCGGGGGACATCAGCACCAGCACTTGGCGGGATGTCAACCTTCTCTGCCTCTGTCTTCTTCTCAGCATCCTTATCAACTGGCACGCCACCTGTATCATGAGAAACAAATGTTATTTTGGGAGAGAATGCGGTTTGCTCAGTTGATCGTCCGACAAGACGACGACAAGTGACAATTGCTTTGATAAATTGCGGAGAAAATATAGAGATACCTTCCGCCGATCCTCCATCCAAACTAGCAGCAGAACCTCCGACAGCTGGAGGAGTTGGACCTAGAGGAATCAATGGATCGTCGGGACACTACACCAAAAACGCTGTTTTGCAACGGCTTTGAGCCGTTGCAAATTGATTTTGCAACCGCTTTGAGCCATTGCAAATTCTGGAGTTGCAAATATTTTGCAACGGCTCATGGCCGTTGCAAATTTTACATTTTGCAACGGTTTGACCGTTGCAAAATTTTCTTTTGCAACGGCTAAAGGTCGTTGCTTCTTTTATATTTAGCAACGGCTTTTAGCCGTTGCTAATTGGTATTATTTTAAAAAAAAATATTTTTTTTTCTCCTTCAGTACTTCCTGTTCCGCTTACAGATTTGCAATAATACCACAAAAGAAATATCAATAAACTAAAAAATTCCGATAAATTCAACATTAAAACCAAACTTCACAACAAACTTTTAAGGCTCAACAATATATACCATTGCATACTTTCAAGTTCTAAAAGTTTACGTGCAATACAAGGTTCAATAGCAGTAGCCAAAATAACATTACATGGTTCAGTAACAGCTTAGTGTGTGTTACCGTACATTTCAACTTCACCAAAATAATAATCATACAATTGCTGGAATGTCACACTCGATTTAGAAATATAATTTATTTCTCCAACTTTTTGAACCGAAGATCAACATCCACTCCAAGCTTATCCTAATAGACTCCCTATGATATCATATCAATATACCCAAAATCAGTATCTCATGTCACACGGTTAAAAGAAAAAAATGACAAATAAAAGTAGATGCGAAGTACAGATCATATCCATACCTGAATCAACATAATAATAAACAAATGTTCTCAAATAACAGGAAACCCGAGATGTTTCATGATACTGCCAGGTATTGAAAATGAAAAAGGCCAATGAATAACTAACTCATTACAAAAATTATCTCACCTCTGCCCAGCTTGAAATCATTGAAAAGGCACGAAAAGTTTACATACTTTCAGTCTCCACTATTATGACTTTTGTAGAAAACCTACATAAGAGAACCAAATATTAATAAAATTTGAAGTCAACTCTTAAACCCTGCGTGTGACAACCTTATGGTCTTATGAAAGCAAACAATGATCCTTTTTAGCCTATTAAAAACGCTTTTCTAGACAAATGTAAAAACGCTTTCATATGAACAAACCAGGAGGGAAGCTACAATTCTCATTAATAGACGTATGCTCATGACTATGATAATTATAAATGCAACCTTCATATCATTAAAAAATGCGAATTTTAATATCAGAAATATAACACTATTATAAATTTATAATACCAAAACAGAAATAGAATTAGGTGTGAACGCACGTAAAACTGTCAATCAATACAAGTTTCAACTATTGTGTAACTATTGAAGACGATTACAAGGCAGTGCACCATTGTAACTATTGTGTAACAAAGTCAACATCCACGCAACACGAGAACAAGTTAGTTCGTTGCATTGTTCGGTTTGAAATACCCAAAGTTGTCAATTGATGCAATGACCTCGCACCACAACTGGGCTGGAATGGCGGTTTGGTAACTTCACGGAGGGATATTGCAGATAAGGAGACAACTGAGACATCACGCTTTAGTTAATGGAGCAGACATGTCGTGCTTTGGTTGGTGGCGTTGACGAAAGTCACAAGGAAAAACGAAAAAGGGACAAAGTATGGTAGTTGGAATCAAAAGGCCGGCATTTATCCCTCGTAAGTTCAAATAGTTCACATTTCACTGTTAACATGTATATCACTCAAATATCCTCACTTAATCCGCGTTAAAGGGTGTAGACTCATAGATATATGTTGTATTGGTTTGATAAATAGTGGCAGTGAGATTTAAAATCCCTTTTTTAATTCGTCATTAAAAACAAATATATTTTATTCCAAATATATGCCAAAAATACTGGAAATGTGGATCAATTGAGAAGCTTCTCTTAAGTAAAGAAATATGAAATAAAAGTCATATATGCATGAAACCATACCTTCTCTTATATCTATTAACCAATAATAAAAGACTTTAGTTATTCAAGTTCAACCGTGTCTAATGCAAATATCTTAGTAATACAGAACTATTCAATATTCAAACCCCGCATTTGCATCACCATTTTTCAAAACTGAATTGCAAGTGCAACTCAGTTTGAAAACAGAGTTGCAACTCAGTTGCAAAACTTTTTTGTAATGCAACTCAGCCCATGCCATGCTCATATTCTTGTAGTGATATAGCATGAAAAAGAGAGCACAAGATACCACATAATTTGGTAAACTAACCAGTTTGTTTGGAAAATTACATGTAACATGAGACACTTCTGTAATACCAATTCTGGACATTAGAATCTCAATTATATGTTTACAAAAGAAGTATCATAGTAACATTATTTAGATAATGCGCTTACAGAATTATGATTGCATACTACGATGAGCACCAACGCCTTGAAACTTTGTAGAAAAACTTATGCTAACTTATATAAGCCAATGTTAACTGATGTACGAATCCATTCACTCCATCGCCGTTGTGTGTAACTTTCCCAATAACAATCCAACAACCCCCTCCCTCTCTCTTTCCTCCCCCTTTTAATATATATATATAACCGTAAATTTATATGGCATAGACAGATTCAGAAACTTGCTTTTCAATTTTAACTGAACAATGGGTTTAGCTTTCCTGCTAAAGAAAGGAGTAATGTAGTTTTTCCCAAACCCAGAGGACCAAGATGTAAACACAGAGGACCAATTAATACAGAAGAAGTTACCAAAAAAATTGATTTCGGTGTGAAAGTTGATGTCGAAGACTAGCTAAAATCATCGAAGAATCTCATAGACAAACGAAGAAATAAACGGGTGCGACCAGACCACGATTTTCAGCGACCTGACCAAGGTCATGGCCATTGGACTGGTAATCATGACAGAAGCACCAATTGGCATGCCTAAGCTAAGAAGACTACTAGTAGTGCACTAATCATTTAAAGTGCGCATGAGGATGCTCACCTAAGACGAAGGGCTTCGCTACTCACTTCCAGCCCTCCTTTCTATTTGCTATAAATACATTCACCCTCAAACTTTTTATTAAACACTTGCTTCTTTGATTGTATATGGATGCAGGGAGTTGATAAGCCATGATAGCGAGTGTTTTGATGTACAACATTCAGTTTTTTGGTTATTTATCCTGTCAGGTTAGTCATATGTATACAAGAAGGTTGAGTTGTTTTGTTCTGTTCGTTATGTTGCATATGCTGAAGAAAAACAATCATAATCATCAAACACATTGTTTTGTTTAAGAATCTTTCTTAGTTTGAAAAATATTTTAATACAGAGCAACTTCCGTGTTTGTTGCCCTTTGAAAATTTTAAGTTCAGGAGAATTTATACATGTTTAGCAAGGGATTAACATTTCTAACCTGAATGTGTGTTATCTTTAATATTTGTTATGTTCATTTAGCCATAATTTTTGAATGGTTAATCCGATTTTAGTGATCCTGCTCAGCCCGAAATGTTTAAAAATAATCAAAAACTTTTATTTAGAGAGTGGTGCAAAAAAAAAAAAAAAGTTACCAAGCCGACTATTCAATTTAAAAGTGTAGACCTACTCTTTAGTAGCTATTTTAGAGCTTGAGGTATTCGATAAAAAGTGTGATAACTCACTTTATTCATAATATCTTTGCAATAAAGAGGTTGTTTTGAAAAGTTAAGATGTTAAATAACAATTCATGCATCTATGGTATTATATGATTTTGTGTTTTTTATTGCTGAAAATGGCTTAAACAAAGATGTAATATATTGTTCTATAATACATGATTGCATACTTAATATACTTATTTTTATATGAAGCTAGTGTTTGAGTTGAGAACAACAAAAATTTTAGCTTAGCCGAATTGATTTGCATGTGAAGCTGCTTTGGGTCGCTTAAAAATAAACGATTTTCTAAATATGCTAATTAGTAGATACACCCTCCACTGTTTTAAAGTACAAAAATACTATAAATATTAGGGTACATTGTTTTTTTGATCATGTGGTCGATTTATAGCGTTCATAGTGTATTTGTGAAATAGGAGAAGTCTCTCGATATAAAATTTCACAAACTTTGAAAGTAGAAAATTTTCACAGAATTTATTGCAAGCGAAAAATAGAAAACCATTTATTGAATTGTGGGTCAATGTAAATGAACGGGTGAACGTAAAAATGTGCTCAATGTGGCTGCTCTCAAAGAGAGGAAGTGATGCAGCCGAGGTACAAAATTATGCTAAACTGTATGATTAAACGAAGCTATGAGATGTTCTGCAATGGTCTGAGTGTATAAGAATGAAACTTGGATCTTCTCACATAAACTAAGTGAATAATATTAATCGTACAACGTTTTTATTTTTAAAGTTTAAAACATAAAGACAAGCTAATGAACGAATATTAACATATAAAAATAAACAAAACAAGGTGCATATACAAACCTCCCAGTAAATCCAGATAGAGGGGCGCTTGTTATCCTGTGCATATGACACTTTGTAATATTACTGTTGTGACAGTGCTTTGATATCCAATGACTTGAGTAGTCATGGTAGAAACGTAAGATTAGAAAGTGGAGTGCACAAGCATGCTGGAAGTGTTGAGCAAACGATTAGATATATTGCACTTGAAGACATGCAGCAACCTGCAGACAAAATATAAAATACAAGTGCTGAGAGCGTAAGCATAACTAATGCAGTAAAAGGTGATGGCATGATTAATTCAAGGCCACAAATTAACGTGTAAAATAAGGATGCCATGCAAAATGGTCATTATGACACCTATGTTATTAATGTGCATGTGCACAACAACAAGAATCAATGCACTCCCCCTCAAAATATTTCCACCCTGTTTAACCAAAAATCATTCCTAACCACCTTTAATCAATCCAACCAACATTTAACCCAACCTTGTACCCATCCACACACAGATGCTGATAACATAAATTAAACAACTATACCTGAACCAATTCCGTCAACTACTTCCCATGCTCTGACCTCATATTTTTAACCCAGACCCTTTAGCAATGCCAGTTGTTTTATGGCCAGTTTCAACACAAAAGCCAGACACCATCTACTCTAATCAAATAATTGTGCATAAATTTTGGATGTCTAATAAACTCATTCAGCAAATATTTGTGCAAAACTACCTGAAAAGCACAAGTATCCAACAATAACGTCCTCAGGGAAAAAATAAACTATTCCAAAGCAACAATATAAAACTTCTTCTTGCAATATTTTGTTCCTTCACATGATGATGGATAATAACTAACATGCACTCGGTATGATAAAAATTATAGTCTTCTTTTAATGTTGCCTTACAGTTTTAAATGGTGATGAGTTACAAACTAACTTGTATCAGGGATCAGAGTGTTTAACAGCTATTTCAAAATTTCTCTTACTCTCAAATGTTAAAGCCAAAATAGTCCTATGCGCCATACTTCGTCACAAAGTAATATATAGAGAACAAAGAATCAAATATTATAATTAGTTGGGCTTATGACAGAATACGCAAAAAAAGAGATTACATCAATTTATAGTGCACAATTAACTTTTATTCCTCTTCTCTAAAGTTGACTCTTCTTTGATATCTGCACTTGGCAATTCTATCAATCTATGTAGTATATTGGCAACAAAGATGTGTTTTCACTTTGTGACATAATATTTTGTAAGAAGGCGTAGATATTTGGTTTGGTTTTAGGGAATAGGTACCTCTCAAGTACCACAGGTCAAGTTACATGTGTGGCTGAATATATAGCCAGCAAGGCAGAGTTCAATAAACATTGGCAGTGTTAGCGTGATTTAGGCAAAAAGGAATGAAATTTATGTTCACTACTTATGACCAGCAGATGATTAACATTGTTAATTTAATACAAATAAACCAGAATTCTGCTTCATTAAAAAAAATTAGCATGGGTCTATCAATTTATAAACACAATCACAATTTTTTTATTTATAACAAAGCATCGGCCAAAGTATCAAAAAACTATACAAAATAATCTGCAGTTGTATGCAGTGTATGCCAGGAAACTTAAGCATGATGATAAGGTCATTGTGGACTAATGAAATTCCCATGTGAAATCTGCTAGGAAACTTAAGCATGAGGATACTTTGAGATCATTGTGGACTTAACCCCAAGAGTCTAAATAACATAAAGCATCAAAATGACAGGCTAACCTTGCATTTTCATCTTGCTCTTCATCCGGTCCATCGTCCAAATCTCCATACTGCATTTATTACGGAAGTCAGTAGGCAAAAGCATGAACTCACAGGTATGTAAATATAAATAATACAAATTTTATTTTAACAATCAACAAACAATAAGCGATCTTTTACAAAGAAATAAAAGCCCACTTAACTTTTAGATTTATCTAGATGAATATTGCATCAATAATGAAGTTACATTACCCATTTACAAGGAAAACAAAATGAATGGATGGTCCATCTGTCTTTCAAATCCTTTAATATATTTTTTTAGGAAAAAAACTTTACTTTCTACTTGTTAGGAAAACAAAATGAAAGAATATTTCACACTTTCACAATTACTGTAGTTATATAAACGATTAGGACATTTGTCTGGTTGTTTTAACATATAAAAGCTTTTGTTGTTTTCCCTCCAAATTCATACACACTTGTATTTTTTAACTATATCCTTGAATTATAAATGTATGTTAATTTTCAATTTAGTACAGAAAATTCTCTGCATATGCAAACATGTAGAGCTCGCCAAAACTGTTTATTCAGTATGCAAATTATCATGTATCTCTACATAAGCCAATATCACTAAGCCAATACCACTAAAGATAAACTTGGTTTATCTCATACTAAGTTTAAATATTGCAGTGGATGGTTATATCAAAGCTAAGCTGTATTTGAACAGAAGCATTGCCTTAATTAACAATGGCGAGAAAAAGCGAACAAACTAATCCACAATGATCCAAACAACGCTTCTGCAAAGCTCCATGAAAGAAACAAACATCACAGAAGCAGGCTATGAAATTTGAATTCCATCTATCAATAATACACACAATATGGGAATGAGAAAATTATGGACCTGAGAATAAGTTATTGCCAAGTCAAATTTGTATAAGTACTATTATAGCATTAAAACAAGCGTGCAGTTTTTAATTTAGAAAATATATGATTCACTATGATATTATATTCTTGTTCAACGGAAGAAAGAAACTCTCCTACTTATTGCATGTTTTGAACATTTGAGGATTGACTGATTAAAGAAGTGCTAATGTTCCACTAAAAAAACAAATTTTAGATAATGTTTCAACCCAAGCACGTTCTTTCAGTACTTCTACCAATATTTCAGTATTTCAGCAGTGTTTCAAGTGGTAAACATTAGTTACCAAATTGTTAATATTATTGCCAAAGCATACGTAACGAGACTAAGAAGTAAGGAAACACGATGTATGTTCGACTTGATAATGCACACTAAGGGGTATGAACTAAGTAAAAGATATTTTGAGTATAATTTCATAACCATAATTTGTATTGCAATCCAAAATTCAGAATAAATAAGCGTTAATAGTACATCATAAAAACAGTCAAATTTGATAACCAGATTGATTTTTCTATTGGCTTTCCAATGAATGTTTGAAAAAAATAGTATTTTAAAATTTATATCATACCCCTTTGTCAGCCAACTTATATAAGCATGCTCACTTGAGATCTGTTAAGATTTAAAAAAATAACATGTTAATAGTTAGTTCTTGCACAAAAATATAACAGAACTAAATTGAGCTTAGAGCAGCTAACATATAGAAAAAATTGACTAAACATATGATTGTAATGAACAAAAAACTTATAAATGGACTAAATACTTTATATGCAGCAGTTGCCAAAATGAAACTCACAAAATCATCTCATGACTCAATAATTGGAAACGGTGTGCGGTAAATAGAAATATAAGCACAAACAAATTAATGTTGCATTTTGACAGTAGCCGAAGTAGTAATGTTGTTCTAATTATATCCTAACTGAAAATTGAACATACGCTAATGGGCATTTTCCATTTTCAGATCCAACGGAACATTATACAAAATTTCAGACCCTACCGTTCAGTGAAAATTCCATAAAAATAGATCTCTCAGATACTTTAAAGCCTTAACATAGAAAATATAAAAGGAAATCTACATTTAAAATGCATAAAAGGAAAGCCTTAACATAAAATGTGAAATTCTTTGTCGATTACCTGAGGATGAGAGAGATGGCCGATTAAAGCTGGTTGCGAGATAATCAGAGAGGATGACTACGATCAGGAGAGGAAAGGCCGACCACGATTAGATCAGAGGCTCTAGATTTCCAGATCTAGGGCACAGCGTCTTTGCTTTTTTTTTCTTCGTGAATAACAAAATTGAGAAAGTTGGGAACGGCGGTGTATTGAAGGGGGTATTGGAGGGTGTAGTTATTTTTAGAACAGGTTAAGTCCATTCTAAAATACAGGACGGTTGATGACCGTTCCAGAGTATTTTGTAACGGACTAAAGCCGTTGCTATTTTGCAACGGCTTAAAGCCGTTGCAAATTTTCCGCAATATGGTGTTGCAGAATTGCTTGTATGGTGTAGTGGGATTGTATTCCTCAATTTCGGAGGCCTTGGGCCCTGCAGCTGAGCTCGAGCCTTCTTCAATTTTATCTTTGCCCTTGGCCTGAGTTTTCTCTTTATCAATCTCTTCTTGGAGTAGGCGTCTGCCTTTCTCTAAATCCTCAGGTTCGTTATCCCTAAGAATGGTCCGCATCAACTCATTCTCATCAATCTCATCAACTCCTAATCGTTGTTTCTCGCTCTGGACGATTGCATCCCATATGTTGGCTAAAGTGACATGGTAGTCCGGGATCCAGGAGATGTTACGGGTCTTGATGACCTGGCCAAGGAAGTCAAACAGCATTTCTTCAAATCCTTCAATATCTTTCTCTCTCTCAAGGAGCTTTTCATTAGAAACAGTAGCCATTTCAATGGCACTTTCCACATTATTTTCAGCAAGAATCGCGCGTTTCTCTGCACGCTCGAGTTGATCATTCAGAATCGCCCTCTCTTTTTCGGCCAGAGCTAAACTATTTTTCAAGCTTGCCTTTTCTTTTTCCCAAGCAGCTTTTCAGCTTCGAAGTGATCCTGTGTTGTTTTCAGTTCGGTGTTAACCATCCTGAGATCTTCCACCTCCTTCTTCAATGACGCACGCTCTTTGCTGTTAGAATCGAGCTCATTATGAAAACGTTGTCTGGCCTCCTCCAGCTCTGTCTTGTAATTTTTAGCATCTCGTTGAGCCAAGGCAAGCAAAGATTGTGCATCTTCCAAATCCTTTTCCATTTTTACCCTGGCCCTTTCAATGTTATCTATCTTCACTTTGGACCTATGCGCTTCCATCTCAAGCGTTCGGATGGGGTCTGAAAGATTGACAGCATATTTCTTCATCGCCTCATACTGCTTGGCTACATGGCGAACGTGTCCGATGACTTCAGTATCCCAATTCCTAGGGACTGGTTCCAGAGTTGGAACGAACATCATCCTTTCGAAGAAAATATCGGGGAATTGTTCTCGTAATTTTTCCAGTTTATCCTGAGTCTCAGGACCATGGATGTAGTCTCGTACCCCGGGGGTACTCAAACTTTGTTGGCTGGAAGAGACAATGTCAGTTTTCTCCTTCTCAGAATCCTTGTTTGGATCCTTGTTTTTATCCTTAGGCTCGTGGTGCTTTTTGGATGACCTGCTGTGAGATGGCGCACTCTTCGGAGGAGTTAAGTCTTTAGGGAGTTGTTTTCCCCCTGTAGGTGGAACTGGATGACTGGGAGGCTTTCCAGAGGTTTGTTTTGATGGAGATCTAGACCGTGAAGAAGAAGGCTTGTGAGAATCACGGGACCAATGGTTGTCTCCCCCTCGGATGCTGCTACGAGCACGCTCAGGATTTGGATAAAGACTAGGTGTGCCTTCGCGAAGAGAGCGATAGGAATAAGATCGTTGCGAGACATCTTTCCTGCAAAAGAAACAGGTGCATATTAAAACCTTGAATACTGATTGGTATAAAGGTGTGGGTCAGACAGTGCATGTGATTTGTGCATCCCATATAATTCCCCTAACAGACCAGGGCCCGAAGTTTGGCTCGTTTGGGTAGTCTCTCGTTCTTCAACTGGAACAGTAGTTTCCTCAGAAATAAGGAAAAATGGATCTCCTTCGAAGTCTTCCTGTGTATATACATCGTCGGGTATAGGAATCTTGCTCAATTCTTTAAATAACTACTCCTTTGTTAAATCATCGGGAGCAGCAGGTTCAACCAGTAGAGAGGCTCTTGAGGGGAAACCCCCCGGAGAGGCTGGGACTTCCTTAGGCTCGTCAGCACGGGCCTCACCTCCTCTATATACATTTAAGTCTTCGTCGTCCTGGTTAATTATCGGCGAAGGACTCTTATGAAGTTTAGTTGTCTCTGCTGCCTGTGACGTTCCTTCTCCCTCGGTCGGGGGCACGTACTTGTAAGGTTTGCCACCCGCGCCAAGACCAAACCTTATATCCAGAAGGCGGTGCTTGTGAAGATTCTCGTCTGTAATACATTTCTTGATCTTTAGGAAGTCGGATTTGCTTTTCAGAAGAAGGGATAGTCGATTACTGTACACCGAGCCTTCCGTCTTTGGAAAGGTGTGATCTGCATAGGGAAAAGAAGCGTGTTAACGCTTCGATTTCTTAAATAGATTATTCATTCAAAGGTTGAAGATTTACTTGATTTAAGCCATCTTCTTGAACACCCGGCCTGTATCTTTATATAGAATCAATTGGCCTTGGGATCCCCTATGTTGTTGTACCCGTCAGACAAGACCTTCCTATTTGCTACCGATTCAAAGAAAGAAAAATTTGGGTTTGCCGTAGAGCGATGCTTGAAAAGGTAATAGAATTTCAAATCTTTAAACGTGAGCTCAGTTTGCAGGATTTCCGCATATGCGATGTACAGAGTGTATAGGGCTGCATAGGCATTGGGATGAAGCTGCATTGGAGCAATACCCAATCGTTTTAGGGTCTCAATGACGATTGGAGGAAACGGAGGAATAACGCCTACCCAGCACATGAGTCGGCTAATTGTCATGTACCCCTCCGAAGCCAGATGAGGTCTATCTTCGCTACCAGGTGTCCTCACATCATCCCAGGGGATCCCGTGTCTCAAACAAATTTTCTTAAGCTTTATGTCATCAAGTTTGGAAGCTAAAGAGTCAGTGAATTTCTCTATTTCTAGTGCACCAGGAATCTCGTTGGGAGCTCGGTCGTCTACTTCAGACTCCTCGTCAAGCGAGGTACTCTCAGAGGAATCCGATCCCGTTTCTGCCTCGTATTCGGATCCAGAGTCCGCACCCTCCGGATTAATTGGAAGGACCTCGGGGTTGTGGTGCTCAGATGCCTCGGGATCCACTCTGTATCAGATCTTGAAGGGGAACGGTTATCCGACATTACTGTTTAGGCGAGTAAACATGAGAAATAAGAATATAATTACCCGTCCCCCGTGTGTGTAAGTGCAAGTGTGTGCCTGTGCATACATAGGAGAAAAGCATAAAGATTAGCTACATAAGCAAGGTATTGGTCGTAATGCGCTATCAAGTTATGCTGTCATTTAGTCCAGAAGTTCATCTCATGGGCACTAACCTAACTGTTCAGAATCTTGTGACTGCAATGTATTGTTTAAAGTTTAAAACATATATTGGATCGTCATCTAAGCTCGGTTCGTAAGGAGTATGCGGGTCGGATCGTGGAAAACATGGCGAATCGAGGTGAATGGATCGCCCCCTTCTTTGAATCGTGATGCAGCGTGGATCGGGGTTCCTGTCGGATCGAGCCAACCCCCCACGATCCACTCTACCACGTCTCCATAAACTAGTGCTCCTCTATGCCACGACCCGATCCGTTCTGCCCCACTTCTTTCGCCTACCACCTCCACGATCTGAACTCAAGCCTCACCCACGATCTGAACCCAAGCCTCACCCACGATCCGAACCCAAGCCTCACCATTGCCACGACCCAACCTGGAATTCTCCTCCTTCTTCTTCCTTCTTCCTTCTCCCTCCTCGGAACTCGAACGGCCAACGCCTATGGCACCAGATCCCTCCAATTCTTATCTCAAATCGATGGAAACTCAAGTAAAACGAAGATAGAGACGCTAGAATGTGTTTTTGACGCGATTACCTGTCTTGAAAAGTGAAGAAATACGAGTTTTTTCTCTTTTGGGATCGAAGAAAGTATGGGTTCGGTCTAAACTTCGAGCGGCTGAACAAAAGAAGAAGGAGAGAAGGAGGAAGCGAGGTCGGGCCTATATAGGCAAATTCGTGACCGTTGGCCTTCCGCTTTTTGTCTTACACGAGTCGTGAGGGCCTGATGGGCCACGAAGCCAAGCCCATCGGGAAGATAGGGCGGTCCCTTGACTGGTTCGTGAGAAGGACGAGCCCACTAAGCCCAAGGCCCACCTAAAAATCACATCATAGCGAACACCGCTCTTTGTGGACCGTGAAAGCACGGACGATCCGATCCGACAAATACTCATGAAAATGAGATTTCAGAAATATTCATGGAAATTTAAAAAGTTCACCTGACAATCACTCGACAAATTCGACAACGAAGTCTCCAAAAATTCTAGAGATAGAAATTACCTGATAAATAGAGACATGATTGAGGATTTAACCGATATTTATACCAATCAAGCAATGCAACTTTCCAAAGTGACACAATATTTTAAGCAGATGCAACCATTGATTTGCATCTCCCTATTAAAAGATGTTTCCGCAGTTTCGAAGCATATTCCATCTCTGATAAAATATACTTCGAGGGGGCAAATTGTTGGCTAGCTTTTTGACCAAGCCACCAAGGTTCACACACAAGTAGAAAATACGAAGTTTCACACCTTTAACCCTCGAAGACCCGATCGGATCGCCATACTCCCCTCGGCTCGCGATCGCCCCCCCTTTGACCACGATCCGATCCGTCCATCGCTAGCTCGATACGATCCGATCCCCGAAGCTGATGGATGATGACCAAGACCAAGTCCACCACGATCCGAGAATGCAGGATCTTGCGACACGTGTCACCAACTGTCATATTGACCAATTCTTCATTAAGCTACGATCACGATCCGATCCGAGCAGGAAGACACGATGATGGCCACGGACTTGGTCATCTACGATCCGATGTTTAAGGAGATCGCAACACCTGTCCACAACGGCTAATTTGACTAATTCTTCATCAAGCTGCGAACCGGCCCGAGATCTTCGGGATGTGGGTCACGTATGACCGCGATCCGTGACCAGAAATCAGCTATAAATAGCTCAGAGCTTGGCATTTTTCAGGATCTTTGGACAGTATTGAGTATTGATTCTACTATTACTATCATACCACTATTTCTTATCAGTTTTACTTCGAGATTACTGAGAGAAATCATAATTGTAAAAGTGAGTTTGAGAGAAATCATTGGTTGTACCAGCATTCAAAGTATAATCAATAGCATATAAAGTGGACGTAGGCTCGTTAACGCCGAACCACTATAAACCGTGTGTGTTCTCTGCTTTTTCCTCATTTTTCAGTTATAATTCTTTACAAATCAGAACAATTTGGGTGTTAGAGCCAAATTTTAATCTAACAATTAGCATGCCAAATTTTGATCTAACAATTAGCATGAAAAATAATAAGCTACTGTGAACAAAATTTAAAAAAAAAACTACCGAAAAGGTTGAATTGCATAATTTTATATCTTCATATTATAATGGACATAGTATTCATCCTTAGATAGTCATCATCATCAAACCTACTTATTTGAAAATAGAACTTCATTGGATAACTTACCAACATTCTTCAAACTCTGTAAAGAACAATTTGTTGAAAATAAATCATTATATATTGTAAACTAAGGTGAAAATATAACTATGAGTAATATAGTTTCCAAAAAATAAGTATGGATATTAGCTACAATGGACCATTTAGTTATTTGCTAGTAATGGTGTGTGCAGGTGCGTAGGTAGACACGCACTGTCTTATATTTTTAAGAAGTGGAAAATAGGGAGTAGGCCAAACTTAGCAAAATTTTTTGACTAAAAGTATGGAAAGTTTGTTTTTTAGCCAAAAGTCCACAATTTAGTGCAAAATGAAAAATGACAGTGAACCCCCCTGAATTTCACATTTGCATTAAAATATGGATTTTTTCCTGAAATACAAACTTAGCATACTTTTGACTAAAGAATTTGCTAAGTTTGTCCTTCAAAAGAAAATGCTCTTTTAAGAATCACTTGCTGGTTATAAAAAAAAAGTAGGCCTTATATTTGGTAAGACTACGAACATGCAGAAGTACGCTTTGTATTTTAGCGTACTCTTTTAACGAAAGCATGTGCCCACTTGATAAATTAATGTATAAAATACACGAAGAACTAATTGAATCAAATAAACCAACATGTCGTCTTCAACCAACATAATAAATGCTATAACTTACATCAAAATAACATCCAGTTCAAATATATAGTTGGATCACAATAAATTTATTCCACTTACTATGAAGATGAAATAATATATCAAAATACCAAGCGGACACACAAAAATAGAAGATAATACTATTTTTTTTAGTTGAACGAAATAGCTTTGATCAACAATTCAAGAAGCATACCAAATTAAAATGCTTAGAATTTAAAAATAAACATCATATTTGTTGTCTTTGGTAAGTTAGAAGCTTGAAATGGAACAACAAACCTTGTTTGATGAGCATTCACCAATGGATTACAAAGAAGACCAGTTTTAAGAATGAACGCCCCAAAATTGCAGTTGCCCCAACAAATGAAGGACAGTCAAATGTGATGTAATAATCAGATCGTTGGAAATAGACTAAAGCATCGCGAGAATGGTTGGGGGTATGGGGGGGTATGGAGCAATGATGCTGATGTAGAGAAAAGAAATCGAGATTGCCGACTGAGGTTTAGGGTTATGGGTGCTTTAATTAGATTTAGAGTCTTGTTAAAATTTCAGGAGTGAAGGCAAGAGGAGGATATGCCATTTTTAGGGAAAAGAAATTCTATTTTCTACTGAATAGATGGTCCGAATGTCGATGCAAGGGAAGAAAATTCGGGAATGATATGTAAATTGGAACTTGAAACGAAAGGTAAATCCGAAAAGCTTTGAAACGACAGTTTAAAGATAAAAAAGGATGCAAAGCAACATTGAAACACTACTTCGAAGAAGATGGAGTCGGGACGGTTGGGCTAACATTACACGTGTCGTGCTAAGACTCATTTCTTTTAGTAATCGGAGGTGACTTGTGAGCTATCGAAACATAATTCGTATAATATAGATGAGTTTCTCTTTAACATAAATTATTGACACAAAATAATATAAAACTGATTTTAATCATTGGATCTTCCTTTGATTTTCTCCTCTTATAGGAAAACAAAATAATTCGGTGATCCATATTGACATCAAACTTAGAGTTTTATTTTGTGCCGTAAAGGCACTCCCATATATGTGTGCTCCACTTGGTTTTTCATTCATCAGTAAAAGGAGATAACATGGAACTACATGACACAATTATTATCTGCCTAAATTTATCTACATTTAGTCCTAATGTTGTCGGTCGTCTCCCTTTAAGTGACACCTTGGTTAAAACCATCACTAACTAATATCACAGCAACTCGCAAGTTCCCATATCAAAAATTTAGTAACTAAACCATGCCTAACGTTCATAAATAAGCTTATAACAGCCAGAATTAGAAAGAATAAGTTCTTGTTAAGAAAAACTACAAAACATCTAGATCATTTTATTACTTTTACAGAGTCGCAAAGACATCATAGAAAAAGTAATTTGTACAACAAATAGAATTAAAGCACTATTTATTTAAAAGGAAAGGCATCCATATATCCATTAATGTATTATAGATAAGACTAATTTTTCCTGAGGTGAAATTAGCTGCTTGTGTGTGAAATTAGCCTATACTATTCTGAAGCTTTGTCATACAATCTTATTTTTACAGAGCTTCGAATATTTAGCCTCCTCAAAGTGTGGCAATCCTCCTTGTTCAGTGGAAATAATCTTCAAAGGAACTTCCTGGGAGGTATAGAAGAATTTAGTATGAAATCCTTAATCATATCATCAAATAATTTGAATACAACTTGTTTTATCAATGTAAAGATACAATATGAATGTGTTAGTTGTACCAACATATGAACGTATCATGAATAGTGCGATGGAAACATATCATGAACATTTCTATGGAATCTAATGTAGTGCGGATATCCTTTATAATTTGGTTATTTGCTTTTAATGATTTTTTGATACATTAAACGCGTGGAATCATCAAGCCTGAAGAGCAACAAACAGAACTTTGTTATAAGTTATAAAATATTATTTAGCATGATTTTGAAATATTTGATGTTGAATTAAGCTGCCAAACGTATATACAGACAAAATATGCTGAAATCAAGGAGCATTTAAAGTGCTGCCGTGTCAGTATCTGTTATGAAGAGATTGCAGTCATGTAGCATTTTGCCAACTTATGGCAAAATGTTTTTTTCTAAAGATTTTTTTAATTTGGCATTCTATGTGCACTTTGAAATATGATGTAATGCTATGCATTAATTATACAGGATGCTGATTTCATTGTTTGGTGATACAAATCTATGTTTCATAATGTAACTTGCATGACTATAAACTATCTACCATCAACACCACCTACACACTGAATTTTAAGTTATCTATGGAGAAGTTGTCACCTGTAACTAATTGACCATCAAACAAAAGTTTATAATTCATCAACTTGCTCAAAACTAATAATAAACCAGGCTGTCTGCAGAGATGAATTGTGAACTATTTTCACTTACTATTTTTTTTTGTGCATATATGTATGTAATTCATATATATATGTGTGTGTATATATATATATATATGTATATATATATATGTATGTATGTATGTATGTATATATATATATGTATATGTATGTATGTATATATATATATATATGTATGTATACATATATATGTATGTATGTATGTATGTTTGTGTGTGCGTGCCCGCACGTGTGTTGCATCAAAAAATACTTGGAAACAACGGTTCGATCAGATGACCGATGGTTCATGTTTAATATCTTATGTTTGATATTTTAAAATTTGCATTTTTTATATTTGTAAATGTCTATTCTCCACAATTTTTTTTCATTTTCCCTTGTACATAGGCAATATTTACATGAATGTCACAATTTCATAATTATTCCTTTGCCATTGTGTACATGAACTTCATTCAAACATCTCATTACCAATAATGGTGCTAATTTTCATCCACAACGTGCCACCATCCGTTCACTCTCTATATTGCACGACACAACACAGTAGCATATAACAGGTTCTCGGATATCATTTAGCATGTTATTGCGTATGCACGTAGAAGGAGAAATCTTTATTATTTTTTAATCATTTAAAAAATATTGTATACTCTTAGTTATTTTCTTTGATTAATTAACCCTCTTAGTTATTAATCTATATATATATTTGAGGTTATTTATTTGCTATAAAGCTCAGTAAGCATTCTTGGGTTTTAAACTTTTTTTTTTTTAATTTCATTTCAATCACTCAAATTTTCTGCAATTCTATTCTATTTTCCAAAATTTCCTGAAATTCAATATAAATTCTAGTTCAGGTTTTCAGTAGTACTAAAAATAATTTAACATAAATTAGTGTAGTATGCGCGTAAAATATATATTAAGAAGAACTAAAATAACACAACCCTTGATTCATTTTCAGTCAAAATGTAATGAAATGCTATCACATTTTACTAAAAGTCCAGTTCTATTTCATTAAAAACAGCAGTATTCTACGCTTAGATCTAAATATGTCCTTATGATGTCAAGCATTTGAAAATAGTGTAACAAAAGATGGAATATAAATGATAATTTAGCTTTATGTACCTATTAGACAACCAAGCATTTAGAAATTTCTTAACCGATATTTAGCTGATACTTTAAAATTATAAACGAAGGGTGATCGAAATTGTAAAACCAGATTAGACAAAAGAGCATTCAGATGTCGTTTCAGTCATACCCGATAACCTTGAAATTGATATAGTAGACCGTACTTAGTAGATTCGCCAGTGCATGCAACCTCGTTCACTAGATAGTGTACCATGCGTTTATTTAGGTTACTAAAATTTCTATGTATAGTTATGCATCTTTTGACAAACCATTCAATCTAAGAGCTTACAGAATTAACAAATGAACTTACCATATCTTACTTCTAACTATCAGTTTTTTTTTTAAAAAAAAAATCACAATTTCAGTGGAACGAATGAAAAATAAGAAAACAAAAGTGACTCAAATTTGACTTAGTGTCAGGTTAGCTTTGAGAAGGAAGTTCAATGAAGTAACCAGCATTTGTACATCTTTAAATGCCAAATTCACTGAATTTCCCAATCATCGATGTATATTTTTGCGCTTTAGTACTTTGGAAATTAAAACCAGAAGGTAATCAGGTATAGTGTTATACAGTCAACTTCAAATGCAAAATTAAAGCAATCAGAGTTTTATTATCACATGGTTAGACTGTAAACTAAGAAGGTGAATACCTAATGCCAAAGGCTCCCGTACTCAAGCGCGAGAGGACTTCCCAGACGGTCGTCTGTCCTAGTACTATTCTCACGGCTTTCCAGGCTCTGGGGGTGGTCGATTAGTGCGCACAGTCTTTCCCTCACATATATGAAGAGGCCGGGACTCGAACATGTGCGCTCCAGATTACCAGCTGGGTAACCTTACCGTTGCGTCAGACACCACCTTTTAGAATGTAAACTAAGATATAAAATTATTTGAAACAAATTTGCATACCGGGTATATTTGGAAGCTGGCATCGATACCTTCTTCCTCAAGTCAACTATTTCATTAAGCTTCAAAATGAAAAGTAGCGCTTGAAAGATGGAGAATTATAGGTCTCCGGCCGCAATTTGTACATACAAAAAATGTCAATTGAAGATGGCCATAGCATCAACCAGTTGAATGTTTGAGCTACTCCTGCATTTAAATAATAGAACTAAGAACCAGTTCAGTAATTAAATTTCTTAAGATTTCCACTGTGTATTTCGTATAGTTCTAAACTGTTTTGTTAAAAAAAAAACTAAATTTCATAAGTGATAAAGTATAATCTTTAATACATATAATATAGAGCTTTTACCTTCGAAAATTGGTAAAATGTAAAAAGTTTAAAAATATAATATTCCATAAATGGTATACTACAGCTACAGAAAGAACAAAAAAACAAAGGGTCCGTCTATTTTCACCCCACTGATTGCTCTTCACACCCCCCCTTAATAATTTAAAATTTCAATACAAATTATGCCCTTCAATATTTTTTAGAAACTTATATACTTATTTACAATGTATACAGCATGATCAAACTTATGTTTGTAATATACTTATTTACAATATAATCATATGCAATATATACCCAGAATTTCGTCCAAATTACCAAAATTTAAATTGTTTTTAGTATATCAAACTCATCTCAATTTCAGGAATTAATCGAATCAACGCACAGTCATGCCGTAGGTCAAAACAACAACAGGAAAAGGAATTTGGATCTTAACATGGTGTTTCTTGGATCTGATTTCTTCCTCTTTTCGGTTACCTCTTTCTATCGTCTTTGTTTTTGTAGCTCGCATTTTTTCTTTTTTCTTTTTTTTTGAAATTCAGGGATTTGGGAACTAATATAAGAGAGTAGACAACACATTGATGAAAAATGGTAGGGTAATACAGGTATAAACGGGGTGGGAAGAGTAAAAAATGGTGGGAAGCTTTTTTTTTTTTGAATTACTGGGGTGGGAAGAGCAAATACTAGGGTGCAAATAAATGGACCCAAAAACAAAAAATTTAAAAGATCAAATTGAGCCACTTTTACGGAAAATTACCAGTTCAATCAACAATTATTGTGGGTTAAATTATGAGTAATGGAATCATAAATGATGTAAATCATGGTATGATGGCATAAATATCAGTTTACATCCGCATTCATAAGTAGAGAAAATATTATAGAATATCAATGATTTCGTATTTCATGTACAACCTATGAACAGTGGTCGAAGGGACGAAACAACAGTTAAATTGATTAAGGAGCATAAAACCCTAAGTAGTCGGAAATTCCCTGAGGTCCAAATTTGAAAAGTAAGAAACGAATGAATAAGAAATGTACTCTCTTTTTCAATAGGTGAGATTCCAAATTCAATTGATATTTGTATATTTGCAATATCTATGGAAATTGGTGCATATGTTAAACATGAGCATAAACTGGAAAGCCATGGATACAAAATTTGATGAATAAAACATCATTGATACCTTCCTGGAGAAGGCAAGTATTTATACGGGTTCAATTTCAAATGTTGTTGCACAGCAAAAGAAAACTGTCAAAAAGTATCTCAGTTTGTCACAATCAAGCATAAAAAACTATAACATTATTCATGTCTGTTTTGTTTTAGGTAACAAAAATTACTTAGTACTCTTAAGCGGATATATTTCCAAGCGAAATCATTCCTCCATTTTAGATTTCATCTTTGTTAGCTAATGCAAAAATATACAATATCTAGCATAGCTTTGTTTGAGAACTTGAACATCATGAGAATTTATCTGGTGGATGTATGTGCATTCATACTAAAAACCCACTCTAGTTTCTAAAACACACCGAAACTCAAGCCTCATCTTAATATCGGATTTCAGTCTACACTTAACTTCACACGATATAGTGGAAAACGCAATTAAAATTGATTTGTATAGCTCAACAAAACAATTAAATGAGGCATAATGATCAACAGCTTGAAAACAAAATATAATCAAGTTGTCGCTCATATCAAATAGAAAATATCAATAAATTAAATAAGAAGTCACATTAAGAATTGACTCAATGGTCTTATGATTCATGCAGGAAGATTTTTTTATATATATTGTTCATCATTGTTGCAATGTACAATGAGAATTTCCTTCGACTATTGCTAGTTGCATACGTCGTACAAAGCGAGAAGGATAAGTTAAGGATAAGGTTCATTAAATATCGAACAGATTTCCATCATCATCCCCGGTTTGTTTTTTTATGAATCAACCAGATTCCAGATTCTATAGCGAAATAAAGTGGGTATGTCTTTTGAGAACTAAGGGCTAGCAAAAGAGACCAAAGATGAAGAGAATAGAAGATTTATGGACAACCCAAGGAGATATAAACCTACAATATGCATAAAATTTATTTTGATATCGTGAAAGTTCACAATACCAAAATTTGATTAGTTCTGCTTTAGTTTATCCGGGAAGACAGAGAGATAGGTAGATCAAGCAGTCATAAACTTGAAGCAATCATATTTTGGAAAGAGTAATAACTGAAAAGGGATAGTGCGCATGATATTGGGAAATGAACAAATTCAGCAGAATGATTTTATTTTTAAATGCCAAAGAATATTCTTATTTTTATATATATTTCTCAAGATCTATTAGCTAAGCAACTATTTTATATTATATTATAAATGACAGAAAGAGATAAATTTCAATGCTATTTGTTCACGATTCATGGCGAGCGCACGAGCGCGCACACACATATACATATATACATACATACATACATATATATATAACATCAAAATTTGCTAATTACCAAACTAACTGACAATCAAAACAGTTTTTGAACTATTTGATCTTGTCATATCCATACGCAACTATTGGAAACAGTGGTTGAGTCGCGAACTAGGTCGCTTTCTTGAAGACGATTCGGCGATCTGGTCAATGGTGCAAAACCAGTCCGTACTTTCGCCGCCGCCTCTAGGATAAAACAACTTCTGAAAATAATAACTGACTTGCTTTGCACAACAAATCAGTTCAGATTTACACTTTCGAGATTAAAAATACTGCTCGTAATTTCAGTAAGAAGATTTTAATGGCGGAGACAAGAAAAAAGTTTTTTTTTTGTTATATTATTTTCGTCACA
This sequence comes from Allium sativum, assembly GCA_030737875.1. NCBI lineage: Eukaryota > Viridiplantae > Streptophyta > Magnoliopsida > Asparagales > Amaryllidaceae > Allium > Allium sativum. The sequence continues at coordinate 27,362,241 of CM060925.1, read as the reverse complement.
ACTGAAGATAATATATAGATGGGGATTAGGGCTGAACAAAATACTGTGCAGTGGATAAATCTGATAAAATACCGGTTCAACAGCTTACCGCTTCAAAATGAAAGTCGGCTCAGAAATATTCTCCGTATATAAAAACACAGTTCAAAAATATAAGTGTTTACACTACAAAGCCAAGGCCCAAGCCGAGCCGGGCTGGGTCGAGTCAGTCGGTCGCGCGCGTGTGTGGTGGTCATGATGCATAATCTCCCTCCTCACAACAAAGTATGTATTGCGAGCCCAAGGCCCCAACATGATTTCTTAGGAACAAATATAAATACTTGCCTCTTTCATATAGTCTCATGATGTGGGACTATTCACATATAGGAGCCATTCTTACACTTAGTCAAATTTTTAATAATTCACATAAAATTTTCATCAATCCCCCACTTGAATTTTTAAAAATATCTTCGAGCAGTTTCTAAAAAACATAAGATTGTGCATAAACAAAAGTGTCATCCGACTTGAACCTTTGCATAGTGAGTAAGATTCAGTTTTTACTAGAGTGTTACGTAGTCTTGAACTATATTCCTGACATCAAACCACACACAACATTTTCTATAGTGCAATCAAATAAGCCCGTGCATTTATGGCCATGCACGTCTATCCCAGTTTAGTGAACGCTCTAGAAGTTTTGCCCAAAACTCCATATAAAACGGCCACATTTCCACATTCACATAGGTGAGTCTATCAAGAGTACTCCTGAAGGTAGATACTCCACTCCAAATAGAGTATAGATCTCATTAAGAGTTTCCATCAACTCATCCTCTAATCACTTCAGTAATACATGCTTCTTGGTTTATTAAATAGCATGTTTAACTTCTATCACTACACAACTTGTTTTTACCCATTGAACCTATTTCTTGGGATCTCCAGTCATTTAGGTTGGGTTACCATTGTGCGTGACTCAACTATCTAAGGGCAATAGTCCCATTCTTTTAGAATTATTAAGGACTTTCTTTCTGGTCAGTCCTTTCGTCAAAGGATCTGCCAAATTGTCATAACTGCATATGTGATGTTCTCTAATAATACTGTGCATACGACTGTCATTTCTTACCGTTGTAATATCGGTATAGTTTTTCTTTCAATAGTCATCCAACTATTCATCACTATATATGTGATCTTCTTTTACAGTATTGTGCTTACGACGTCGTCTTTTACCGTTGTAATAGCGGTTCTATACTTTTTGCAATAGCCGCAGTACTATCGCAATCAATTACACCACTGGTGTTGGTTTTTTCCCTTATGGGGATCTCAAGTAGCAAATTACTTTCGTACTCTGCTTCCTCACTAGATGTGACTAGTGCTATAATCTCAGTCACTATAGTATACCGAGTCAAGATATTCTGTTTCTTAGATTTCCCAAAATAAACAGTTCTTCCAGCAATGCTAAATATATAGCCACTGGTTGTAATAGAATCATCAGATAAAGTATTTCAGTCTGTATCAGAATATGCTTCAAGTACAACTGAAAGCTTTTTCATAAGGTAATCCAAGATTCATAGTTTATTTTAGGTATCTTATGACCCTCTCAATAGCATTTTAATGCTCTATACTAGATCTACTGGTAAACTTGCACAATAATCCCATGACATAGGCAATGTCAGGTCCAGTACAATCAGTGACATCCCGAAGATTGCCAATGATGCTCTCATAATCAGACTGTCTTACACCCTCACCGGTGTTCTTAAATAACTTTACACTACGATCATATGGTGTACATGCAAGTTTATAGTCAATATAATTGTATTTCTTTAGAGTCTTCTCAGTTTAATGGGATTGATCCATAGAAAATCCCCTTTTTGACCTAGTAATCTTAATATCAGGGATTACACTCGCTTCACCTAGATCTTTCATATTAAAATTGGCACCTAATAAGGATTTGACTGAATTTATGGCATGAATGTTTGACCCAAAGATGAGTATGTCATTTACATAAAGGCATATAATGGTGCAAATGTCATTCTCAGATTTGTAATAAATGCATTTGTCACTTTCATTAACTTCAAGACCATGTGAAGTGATTAAGTTATCAAATTTTTCATGCCATTGTTTAGATACTTGTTTTAAACCATATAATGATTTATCTAATTTGCATACTTTATGTTCTTGACCATGTACTACAAATCCTTCAGGCTGGTCCATATAAATTTCTTCTTCTAATTCACCATTCAAAAATGTGGTTTTTACATCCATTTGGCGTATTCGTAAATTGTGAATAGAAGCAAGTGAGATTAATACCCAAATGAATGTAATTCTAGTTACTGGTGAAAAAGTGTTAAAGAAACCTATATTTTCTTTTTGCTTAAAACCTTTAGCTACTAGTCGCGTTTTATATTTATCAATAGTGCCATCAGATTTTAATTTTTAAGTACTCATTTACAGCCTATAGATTTACAACGGGGGTAGATCTACCAAATGCCAAGTCTTATTGGATTCCAGAGAATCCATCTCATCATTTATAGCCTCTTACCAAAAAATCGGCATCTAAAGAAGATAAGGCCTCTTGGAGGTTTAAGGGATCCTCCTCTATAGTAAAAACACAAAAATCCGAACTAAATTTTTTTACGGTTCTTGTTCTTTTACTTCTTCTAGGTTCGACTTTAGAATTTTCATTAAATTCTGTTCTAATAGGCATATTAGAAGTGCCCCCACTATTCCTTAATTTAACAAAATTGTTGTTCCATAACAATCGGCATCATTTATTTCAATTATATTATGTGTGTTTAGGTCATAAAAAACTGTATGCTTTGTTATTAATAGCATAGCTTCTAAATACACATTCACATGCTCTACTAGCTGATTTTATTCTCTTAAGGTTTGGAGCGCAAACATATGTTAAACAAACACAAGTTCTAAAGTATGACACATTGGATTTATAATTCTCTTAAAATTTCAAAAGGTGAAATTTTATTCTTAGATTAAGGGATTCTAAACAGAACATAGCATGCAATCAATAAAATATCCCTCCACCAATATTTTGCTGCACCAAAATTTAATAAAATAGCAATTACTAATTCGGTAAAGGCCCTATTTTTTTTTCAGCTTTACCGTTCATTTCAAGTGAATATGATGCAGTTCTATCATGCAGTATACCAAGTAATTTATAAAAAAATCAGAATAAACTGAATTCATATTCTGTTCATCTATCACTATGAATTCTCTTAATTTTCTTATTCCTCAATTTCAGTTTTGAATCTAAGCATGTCAAATGCAACATATATTTCAGAATCACTGTTTGTCCAATTGTAAGCTTTATTTTCACATAACCAATCTCTACAGTTTTAGTAGTGTGAGGATTTCCCAACAACACTTTTTGATCATCAGCAGCCATGTATATTGTGAATATATCACGATCATAGCAGACATGACGAGAAACACCAGTGTCTGCCCACCAACCCTTTATCTACCAACAAGGTGAATCAATCATAGCCTTAAGAGGCTCCTCAGTTAGGTTAGCCTGCAGTGCAAGACTTAGCCTGTTCCGACACTGACATGCCATTCCACAGTTGTAAGTTAGAAGCAACTGTTCAGAATCATTCTTTTTGGTTGGTTGCTGCTGTCTTTTATGATTTCCTTATGAATTCTCATTCTATTCTCAACTGACTGGATGTAGAGGCTTACTATTGCTTGAGATGTTAATATGTTTGATTTTTTTTTTAAATATACATGAATTTAGTCTAACATAAATTATTCACATATATGCAACAAATGTGTTCTATATTCTATCTTTTCACTTGTATGCATATAAACTATGTCAATTTATTTGATGCAAAAACCTATTCATCCAATTAATGTCAATTCTTAATGACATTATCAAAAAAACATACACATTCTATTAATGTCAACTTTTTAGTGATATTTCCCAATAATATATGTATTTTATTAATGTTAATTTTAATGACATTTTCCAAATAAGTATGCACTTAATGTGATATTGTCAGTTCAAATGTAATTCTTTCATATATGTAATGCTGGAACAGTAGAAATTGATTAAATTTCTAATTTTACCTGCATTCGTTTTCTCGCAAGCCCCAGATCAAAGACATCAAATTTTAATAAAATGTAAAACCTGACAATCAACTCTGCAGTGTCCATCCAGAGATGAAGGCATTTCAGTTAGCAGCAGCGAAACTAGTATCGGCAGTCTCAGCAAAGCTCCTGTTCCTCCTAGGTTCGAATCTAAACCCTAAAACCAAATCGAGCTCCGTCTCATCATAAGCCAGACTGGAAGCCACCTCTGAATCCGTCGAACTCTTTCCCATGTCAACAAACATGTTAATTCTTTCAAAGATCCGAAACGCGCTGGATTTGTTGGTCGGCAAATCTGAATGGGGCAACCAAAGTCATTGTTTCATGAATTTGTCTTCAAATTGTTGGAAACAATGGCTGAGTTGCGGACTAGGTCGCTTTCTTGAAGACGATTTGGCGATCTGGTCATTGGTGCAAAACCAGTCCGTACTTTCGCCGCCGCCTCTAGGATAAAACAGCTTCTGAAAATAATAACGACTTGCTTTGCACAACAAATCAGTTCAGATTTACACTTTCGAGATTAAAAATACTGCTCGTAATTTCCGTAAGAAGATTTTAATGGCGGAAGCAAGAAAAAAGTGTTTTTTTTTTTTTTTTTTGTTATATTATTTTCGTCACAACTGAAGATAATATATATATGGAGATTAAGGCTGAACAAAATACTGTGCAGTGGATAAATCTGCTAAAATACTGTTTCAACAGTTTACCGCTTCAAAATGAAAGTCGGCTCAGAAATATTCTCCGTATATAAAAACACAGTTTGAAAATATAAGTGTTTACACCATAAAGCCAAAGCCAAGGCCCAAGCCGGGCCGGGCCGGGTCGAGTCGAGTTGATTCGGTCGGTCGCGCGTGCGTGTGTGGTGGTCTTGATGCATGACCTACCTCCCTCCTCACAACAAAGCATGTATTGGGAGCCCAAGGCTTCAACATGATTTCTTAGGAACAAGTATAAATACTTGTCTCTTTCATATAGTCTCATGATGTGGGACTATTCACATATAGGAGTCATTCTTACACTTAGTCAAATTTTTAATAATTCACATAAAATTTCCAACACCGAATTAATAATGAGCCTATTGTTCAAGAACCATAGCATATAAAGTAAGTAACAGTAACAGGATGAAACTTTGCTTCACAAAAAATAAAATTGTCTTGGATTCTCGAAGGGAAAGTTCAATGGGATCCTAAGACACAAATTTGGCTGCAACAACACTATAGATATATAAGCACCTTGGTACATCTAAGGGCATGCTAATGTTTCATATTATGTCAATTTTACGTTTATGTGTTATGATATTTAACTTATAAAATGCATGCAGTCCTTATTTCTAATAAAGCAGCACCAACTAATTATTATAAACACACAGAAATGTATGATATAAAATTGAAAACAAACATGCAATATTAAAATAAGAAACCTTGTATGGTGAGCATTCGCCAATGGATTACAAAGAAGATTAGTGTTAAGAATGAACGCCCAAAAATTGCAGTTGTCCCAACAAATGAAGGACAGTCAAATGCGATGTAATAATCAGACCATTGGAAATACACCAAGGCATTGCGAGAATGGGGGGCAAAATGGAGAGAGGATACTGATGCAGAGAGAAGAAATTGAGGTTGTCGACTAAGGTTTAGGGTTATGGGTGCTTTAATTAGATTTTCAATCTTATTGAAATTTCAAAAGAGTACAAGCAAGAGGAAGATACGCCATTTTTAGGGAAAAGAAATTCTGCTTTCTGCTGAACAGATGGTCTGAATGTCGAGGCAAGGGAAGAAAATTCGGGAATGATATGTAAATTGGAATATGAAACAAAAGGTAAATCCGAAAAGCTTTGACATGACGGATTAAAGATAAAAAGGGATGGAAAGAACACTGAAACGCGATTTCGAAGAAGATGAAGTCGGGACGGTTGGGATAACATTACACGTGGCGTTATCACACAATGTTGATTGCAGGTTTGAACGCAGGAAAAAACAAACAAAAAGTACGAAAAAAAAAAAAAAACTCATGGGTCAAATTAAATGAAACCTTTGGAGGAATGATTGCCTAGGATAAAGTCAATGCATTAGATGTAGGGGCTGTTCTTTTGCTTCTAACGGGTCCGTTAGTCAACGGAAGCGTCGGACGCGTCCGTTGGCTAACGGCTCGTTTAGAGCCGTTGGCACTTCTCCCTCATTCCCCTACCCTTATAAATCCTCCCCTCACTCATCTTCTCCTCACTCACCTTTTTCCAACTCACCTTCTTTCACTCTTTCTTACAATGGAGAATCCATTTCCAAATGATGGTGATTCAGACGCTTTAGAAGATATCATCCTAATTGGGGCGTACTTACGTGGTCGTCGAAGCGAAATAGGACGACGGATTCATACTTCGACGTATACCGGATTGATGTGGATAGTCGACATACTTAACGGTCATGAGGCAAGATGTCAAAGGCAGTTTCGTATGAAACGGTTATGTTTTCTTTCGTTATGCGATACGTTGGAAAGTTGCGGATTGACCACATCAGAAAATGTTACTGTTCGAGAAGCGGTTGGAATATTTTTATGGACTATTGCCACCGCTAATTCGAACAGACAAGTGGCTGAAAGATTTCAAAGGTCAGATTGCACAATCTTTCATTATTTTCATGCTGATTTGATTGCCGTCCTAGTATTATCTACCGCTATTATAAAACCGGGTGATCCTCAATTTAACTCAATTCCTGCTGAAATTAGCAATGATAACCGTTACCATCCGTACTTTAAAAACTGTATTGGTGCAATAGACGGCACACATGTTATGACACACTTACCTCCAGATCGAATTGTTCCGTATATCGGACGAAAAGGATACGCTACACAGAATATTTTGGCTGTATGTTCGTTCGATTTACTATTTACGTATGTTGTATCTGGATGGGAAGGTACTGCACACGACAGTCGAATTTTTAATTCTGTGGTGAATGACAGAAGTTTCAATTTTCCTCATCCTCCTACTGGCCAGTATTATGTTGTGGATTCCGTTTTTCCACTTACAACTGGGTATATACCACCATATCGAAATGTTAGATATCACATCCCCCAATTTTGTATGACCACAAATCAACCGAAATCCCATAATGAAAATTTTAATTTCTACCATTCTAGTTTACGTATGGTAATTGAGAGGACATTCGGAATATGGAAAAAGAAATTTGTTATACTCAGAAATATGTCAACCTACAAGTAGACCTGGCAATCGTGTCGTTTCGTGTACTTTCGTTTCGTGTACTTTCGTGTTTTCGTGTACTCAGAGCTAAAACCGAAAACGACCCGAAATCATTTCGTGTACCTGTTTATCCGATCCGAACACGAAACGAAATAATTCGTGTAAACACGAAACGACACGAAAAGTACACGAAATTAATTTCGTGTACTTTCGTGTACTTCCTGTTCGTGTACTTTCGTGTACACGAAAAGTACGCGAAATTAATATCTTATATGATATATAAAAAATAAAAATTATATATAAAATATTTCGTGTACTTTCGTGTATTGAAAGTGAAAACTCATATCCGACACGAAATTTATCGTGTAATTTCGTGTTCGTGTACTTTCGTGTTTCGTATACCAAAAATCAAAACCCATAACCGTTTATTTCGTGTCGTTTCGTTTCGTGTTAGCGTGTCACGTGTCAAATTGCCAGGCCTACCTACAAGTTCGCAGCTCAAACAAAAATTGTTGTTGTTACGATGGCTATACACAATTATATACGCAAATACAATATGCGTGATCCAGATTTTATGGCTTATGATGATGATCCAAATCTTATTCCAGAAGAGTACGAACAAGAATACGCCGACGTGCGAAACATAGGCAATAATGACCTAGCACCGGCTCAACGCTATCAAGGCATCGCGGATATGGAAGTGCGTCGCGATCACATAAGAGACGAGCTTGTTGCAGCATGATTGCACTAATAGATTTCTGCAATGTATCACTTTATCTACTGTTTTCTTATTTCTGCAATGTATCTCTTTAGCTGCTTTTTTTGTATTTCTACAATGTATCACTTTCTGTACTGTTTTTATGTAATGAACTGTTATGTTTTGTTAACTGTGTTATTCTGCAATAATTATAATGTTATGTTTTAATCTGTAATTAGTTAAATTACAAAATATAAATAAAGTACTCCGCTTAAATTCTCCGCTTAAATACTCCACTAAAACCGCCAAACGTATGGTCCGCTAACTACTATTCTCTGCTATAATACTCCGCTCAAATTCTCCGCTTAAATTCTCCGCTTCCGCTTGCAAAGAACACACCCGTAGTCAGATGGAAATTTTTTAACGCATCACGTAGTCGTTAGTTCATTTAAGTGAGAAAGATAAAGAAAACCAGTTGTACTTTTACAGGCAAAATTATACATGCAAATCATATGCAACATGATTGTTTTTCGATAAGAGTCTAACTAGCAATATATTTAAGCAACAGAGTAAAAGTGTCATTTGAAACGCTCTTCTTACCATTTTCCAGGAGTAAGTATATAACTCAAATAAATGTTCTTTTTCACGTAAAGCTTCTATAAAAGTTGAATTACTAATTAGCTAATGTATTAGACTTTAACGTTTTTTAACTAAAGGGAAATACGTATTCTTTCCATACACTCATGGAGACAAACTCTATTAATATAAGGTACAACCAAAACATAATGGGTCTACTAGCATGGAACATGCATGACAATAACGATTTTGAAGGGGTACTTCTATTAGAAAAATCATATGCTTACACACTAAGCAAGCTATTGGGCTAGGCCCAACAGCCTACTGCCTAGAGCAACCCCCTAGGCCTAGCAACCCCCCATCCGTTTTATATATATATATATATATATATATATATATATATATATATATATATATATACACATATATACATATATATATATATGGGATACGGTCAAGATCACCCCAAATAGTGTAGCACCCCTTTAGCTATAAATCGGAGGCAAATGGGGTGCTAGGAATTTGGGGTGCCATGTGGAGCGTGCCTATATATATATATATATATATATATATATATATATATATATATATATGTATGTATGTATGTATGTATGTATATCAAAACGTGAAAAACTTATCTCGATCTCTCATCTCGTTTCCTTCCGCGGTTCCGCCTTCCCCAAAATCGAACGACTAATTCCAATTTCCATATACAAGTTTCGGGTCTGCCTTTTCAAAAGCTGAATTGCGAGCTATGCAGAAGCCAAAAGGCCCAAAACCTAGTTCTCTCTTTTCCTCATTCAGGTATACCATTTTTCAATTTTGAATTATTTTATACAATTTCAGTTGATGTTTATACAATTGTTGTTTTTAATTGACAAGAACTAGGATTTTAGCTATTTGATGTTTATGCAATTGCTGTTTTTAATTTCAGTTGATGTTTTTATACAATTGTTGTTTATGCAATTTGCAGACTTGTAGGCATTGTAGCTTATGTTTTTAAATGATATTTTATTTATGGCATTTGGGTCTTGAAGGTTCTATGCTGTTATGTTGCAATTTTGGTTCATTTTGTTCTATGTTGTTGAAAGCTTGTTGTCATTGGTGGTAGCAGTACTGATGGATGTGAGTATGTTGTAATTTTGGTTTCATTTGTCTTTTGTATCTTTTGAAGCAATTCTAGATAGCTTTTGTTTAGGATTTAGGAGCAGTTTTGGTTTCGTATTGGTACTGTTGATGGAAGCTTGTGTCAATGGTGATGACAATACTGATGGATGGTATAGGCATTCTTTCTTTCATGGATATCTAGGTGGTATATATATTGCGTTGTTGACAGTTTGTTGTTGCTTGTATAGTACTGAGTATGTGATTTGTGATTAGCTATATGTGCTTGGAACTGTTTTGGATGTGAGTATATTGTATATGGTGTTATATTGGACCTACTGTATCATTGCATTTAGCACAGCTTTTTTTGGGGGGGGGGGTGCTTAGAGGCAATAAGTTTGTATATGGCCTAGGGCATCCAAAATGCTGGAGCCGACTCTGCTTACACACGAAGGTAAAAACCAAAATACAAAATATGCTCGTGAAACCAAGAAGAAGAAAAGACATGGTATGCCAAAAAAAAGTGGAACAAAAAATGGAAACGTTAATAAAGCAGCAGTTAAAAATTTAGATGTTGAGGATTTTGAGATTTGAGACTATTGGATGATGATGAATGTCGTACTTCAGACTTTAAGGATCTATTTAATAGATTCTTTTAAACAATAGTTCAACCCACCAGATACAAACGGGTTACCAAACTATCGACTTTCAGGATTCAATAAAGCCTTGGAACAGCGAAATCGAATTCAAAGTTTGTACGATTTGATTCGATCAAGAACACTCTATAATATAATTCTGATGATGCAATTTAGAAGATAGAAATGAAGAGAAAGAAGACAACAATTCTGCAACGTTTTCTAGAATTTTGCAACACCCGGTAGGCGTTATAAATTACACAGCGTTTGAAACGCTTTAATGTCATTGCATAAACTGAGGAGGAAGAAGAAGATTATTTCGAGATTATTTGAAATGATTTCTACAGCGCTATTTATATGTGTTGGCAGGATATGTCTGTTGGCCAAGCGTCGCTACTGTTTATAACGGTCGCATCTCTTCATTCGCAATGTTTCCAAAGTGTTGCAAATTCAAACAACACGTCTGTTCATTTGAAAAAGTTTGAAAGCGTCGTTGTTTTGCGCCCAGGTATGACATCCGTTCGGGTCTGAACTGGGCAGCAATTCAGCCCATTACAGTTTATAAAAACTGTCTAAAAATATATTTTCTGTCGAACCTGAGACCCGCACCCGGTTCGGTCAGTTGGGCAGCGGCAGCGGCGCACACGTGTTTGGTATAATGGTGCATGGCCTTCCTCCTTACAACAAAGTAAACAATTGGTTGCTCTAAGTCCCCAAGATCCTCTCTAGAAACTTACTTAAGTACCTAACATACTTATAATCTTCCACAATGTGGGACAAATACATTTCTTGTTCCTTCATTCTTTCTTTTTCTTTAAAACAAACCCATACCCCAAAACAATATCTGAAAATTTACAACATCAGATATTTTTTAGTTACAAAATAGGATATGGATTTTTAGTTACATATATTAGACTCAAATGATAATGATTGTACCAACTTTTATTTGCTATTTAAAATTTGGTAATGCACATTCAATTAAAAGACATATACATTATCAAAAACAAATAAATTAACTACATAGAACAAAATTGCACCAGCAAAATAGTTGGAGGTACACTATATAGATTAGTATGCAAGCACAATATCTAATGTCACTGAATTTGAAATAATAAAAGGTGAGTTATAATTTTCATCCACGCATTCCATTAGTTCATCCATCATCTTACTTTAATAAGTTGATCCACAACTATTTTGTAAGTTAATCCACAAGTGGATTTAACTTAAAGACTTTGTGTTAATACACAGATCTATAAAACCCTGCGCACACGATTTCCTTGTATAATTAGTTCAAGCTAAATAAACGGGCGTTGGTATTCTAGTGAAAGACAAGATGCATTTCTCCTTAATCAAACAATATATCAAAAACATGAGTTTTTTTAAAGGGGTTGTAAATATATACATTTCTTTCAAACAAACGACAGTAGATTTTATTTGATTTCACTAAAAGAAACATAACATGTAATGCAACTTAGTGAACTACATATAACATCTCAGTTTACCATATCAGATCACTAACCATTAAATATTAGCATGCCTAGCTCACACTACATTCGATCTTTAAGGATGGAGTTATTCTTGGAGAAAATATGTAACACCTTGTAATTTTAAAGGACATTTTAATGATAAACTAAATAATACTTAATTAAATATTGAGAATTAAGGGAAACGGACTGTACCATTGCGTTTGTCTCGGAATTCTTCTTAAGATAGACTTCGAGTTTGCGTAAAACGGACATCGTATGAAGAAAATATTAAGGTTTGAAGTTTATAAACATATACGTAAAATATATATACAAAACCAGTCCAGAAATCAAAATCGAAGAGCGGGAAGACACGGGGGAGATCAACCTTTTGGGGTTGACCCACACAAGGGGGTGTCGACCCTAGGATCGACCCCACCCAAATCTGGGGCAGATCCATTCTCTGAACCTGGACGCATTTCTTGACCTGATTCGTTGGCTTGAAGCTATAAATAAGACCTCATTTATATTGTTTTATTCACCCAAAATAATGGAGACAACAAGATGTTGCCCCAGCTCAGACTGAATTAGCCTATTCTTCTGCAACAACGACTTATAGTATACAAGAATCTCTGCTACAACATCAACACTCTTTTCTCAGTTCTTTAGATTAAGTCTCGGTGAGTTCATGTTATTTTTAGATATAAACATTTAATAAGTAATCCTGACATGTAAATAAATATAGATCTAAACTTATGCCTGTTAAGAATCTGATTCATATCTAAACTGATCCACGATTACATGTAACCTGATCAACTGTTCAGTTCTCATATGCCTATTCTGTTATTATGCCTATTTCTGTCATTATATGCCTATTTCTGTCATCATATGCATATTCCCTTATTATGCCTATTTATGTCACCATATGTCTATTCAGTTATTATACCTATTTATGTTCTCTTCTCTCCCTCTTTCCCTTTTTATTTTTATAGCCTAGGATACCTTCGAGCCTAGGCCTATCACTGAAATATGTGAACGGACGAAATTGGGAACGGTTGGGAAAGATAAATTGGGGCATAACTTGTATCGTGAAACATGATTGGGATTTGGGGGCATAACCTATACCGTAATCTAAGACTTTAATTTGGGTCATATCGTACATGATGATTTTTGATTTGAGGGTAGGGGCATGAAAAACCTATGATGAACATGAATAACTGTTGAAGAATGAATAGTCCTAAATTTACAGTAAATAGAAACTGTAACCGCACTTAGACACGAGGTTAGATTACACTTGTGGTAGAAGCATGCCCGGAATTGCCCAGCAAATTCAGCATCCACGAGTGGTTAATTTAATGTGAGGGGTCTAGTGCGTAAATGTACACGTAACGGTGCTAAGACACGAAGTTAAGTCCAACTTGTGGTAGAAGTCTGCCCTGAACCGCCCGGCATATCCAGCATCCACAAGTGGTCGACTTATCGTGAGAGGTCTGGTGCATTACCATACATGAACGGGAAATGATAGTAACTTGTTAACCTGTAAAACTTAACCTGTTTGAATCTATAGGGGTTATATGAACCTATTAAATTATGTAAGGGTTATGTAAGCTTATTTGAATCAATGGGAGGATGGGGGTTAAGTAAATCTATTAAATCTGTGGGGGGTTATATAAACCTGATAAAGTTAATCTATTTTATATGTTAGGGTTATGCGGGATTGTTAATTTGTTAGGCATAACCTGTCAAAATCCTATTAGTGGGGATGCAAGCCTAAGGGGTGGCTTGTATCATTTGTTGAGTGGGACCCGTATCAGTCAGTAACCCGTACTGTTATCCAAAGGGGGGCCCGAACTAGGTAGGGGTCAGGGCACACTTACTGAGCTGATTATAAGAGGTTCATCTAGGTGGAGGTGTCTGATGACGCGTTCCAACAGAGTTATGTGCATGCATGGATCCGCTTGCTCGGGAAAATAAGACACTATATCAGCAGTAGATATGGCTATGCCTATCGGGAAAAGGGGTTGCCACTTTAGCAAGTGATACATCCTACTATGCGACCAACACAGGGTATCTACAAGATAGAGAGCCGATCGATTGGGATGGTAATTAGGGTACCTCTAGTCCTGCTTTTTTAGGTGCCCGTTATTATCATTTGGGGTAACACCCATTTTTCTGTTGGGCTGCCTATTTGTAACAGCCCGCATTTTACGTATCGGAAGATCGTAAAATACTTTTATTTTATTCCCTGAGGGCTGGATCATTCTCATCTTTAATATGTTGCTTATGGGGATGTGAGACATGTCCATAATTTTTACCGATTTTGTTTGTGACCATTTTGCGCCTGTCAGTCTTGTACGGGGCATAACTTTTGACTCAAGTCGAATCAGAGGGTGAGACCTGCACCATTGGAAAGAAATCGATGATTACCTTTCCGTAGAGTGGTTACATTAAAGATTTGGTTCAGCGGTTTGGGAGAAATCGCTATTTTAAGGTTTTTCAGTTGGCTTTCCAGGTTTTGGAAGGCTAATGGGCTAATTTGGAGAAGGACCATTAGTGGGCTGGTGGAATCCTATAAATAGGGGGTGAGAATGGAGGGAAAAGATTTACTTTCCCATTCTCTCATTTGGAGGCATTGATCTCCTTCTTCCTCTAACACCTTTCCACCATTAAAAATCCAAATCTAAGGAGAGAAATCAAAGATCTACACCATTGAAGGCTAAATCTATACCATTTCAAGTGAGGATTCATCAAATCAAAGGGCTAGGAGCTATATCTTCGCTGTTCGGAATTCTATTTCATCATTTTAGCTTGTTTTGGATAATTGGTGAGTGATTTACATCTCTCACATGAATGCAATGAAGTATATGAGTATTTATGCATGTTTTTCATCGGATTGGAATGTATTACATAGATTTACAACATTATGTGTCTATTTTCATATGAACACCATAGGACCTAATTTAGCAAGAATAAACTGATAATTTCCATATGTTTTCATATGATTTTGCACATAGGTCCATCATTTTTGTTCATAGGTTCATTTATCACTAGTTTTGAGTGAATTGGTATAATTTTTGGTGAAATTGTCATATTCATGTTGTTATTATGTTCATGACATGCTTATGATTGTATGGAATGAGTTCGACAAGTATATTTCGTCAATTCGATCGATTGGCGAAGTTTTGATCGAAATTAGATTTGGTATAGGCCTGTACAGGGGACCGATCGGTCCGAAAACTCATGGCTTGGAGAACAAGTTAGACGGAAGACTGACCAGCCGGTGGCAGAAGCAGAAGACCGAACGGCGTAGTTGCTTTCCAGATCGATCGGTGTAGTGACTGGATAACCTACTAGTGGAGTCCAAAGAAGGACCGACCGGTCAAGGTAACAGATTTTAGTGATTCCAGAATGGACTATGAGACCGACCGGTGGTGACTAGGGAGGACTGGCCGGTGATGACTGGGGAGGACCGACAAGTGGTGTTTATAAGGATCGACCAGGTGTGTGTTCTTAAGGACCAACCAGTATGTTTTGGGAGGACCGACCAGTGATGTTTTGGGAGGACCGACCGACCGGTGTTGATTTTTCGAAAAATTTTGTTTTTCGGGTATGACTCGGATTTGAATAAAAAGGTGTTTTAAATATATTTTTTCGGACAGCGGTGTCCGAACCCATGCTGTAGCGCAGTGGTGTAATATGGCTCGGTGATGGTGTAACTTCGAAGTGGTTCAAGTGGGAAGGTTCGAAGTGTTGGGAGGTGCTCGTTGATCGGTGTAGAACGACGAATGAGGTGACAACTCAAAGGTCGTGAGTTGGTGGATAATGGTTGCTCGAGAAGGTCGCTTGAGCCATGAAAAGTCACCGAGTTGGTTGACTAGAGATGCGAAGGCTGAGAGATGATCGTTGTCGTAAGTTCTAGCAGGCTCAAAGCAGGGGTACGATAGGGGCACCTAAAAGACCGGTTGTAGGTCGAGTACCCTGGGTCTTGGGGAAAGGCCTAGTTGTCAAGGTTGGACATTGTCAAGGTTGGACATATGGAGTTTATGGTAGAACTGAGGTTACCATTAGCCCTTGACATATGGCAAGGCTGGCCGTCATACGATTAACGATGGTTTCAAAGCAGGATTGGCGGTGATAGCCAGAGTCTGTCATGGATGATTGGTTGTTCTGTTTGTACTATCTCACATAGATTATCCAAAGTCGGGAGAGATGTTCTTTGAGTGCTTAACTGATATTGATTTAGGCCTCTGGGGAGAGTACTTGGGGAACGTTAAACCCGATTAGGGTTGTCTGTCTGAGACTTATATAATCTGGATGTTATGAACGTTTTCCCTGATTGAGTGGGTGTTCTGGTTTCCATGGATGAATGGTTGAATTGTTTATAGTAAAGGCTATCACTGCCCGATGTGGGGAAGACAAGGTTGAGTTCTTCTCTGATGTCGTGGGTAGATTAGTATGTTTATCTATCCCTTCTCATACACTTTATCGTTGAAGTTTGTTAGCTGTTTTATCGCTCACTAAGACTGTTATCTGACTCAAGGTTTTTTGTTTCCTCTTATTACCTTGCGTTGTTCATCCGGTTGTGGATGGGCAGACTGAGTAGCAGGTGACAGTGATGCTTTAGTGAGGATGATGATGCTAATCAATGACGAGCAGGTGGCTCACGTACCAGTTTTATTACTATCTAATAATTGGATTTCCGCTGTTTGCTTTTCTGAGTGATGTAGTGAGGCAACTTTGTACAAACACTATTTCCAAGTTGTGGATATCACTTTCTGGTTGTATGAAAGTCTTGTGTTTCTGCTTCACTATTACTACCTGTTGTATATGTTCTATTATATTTTATTCTTGCGCTGTGAGTTTACGACAGCTTCCTCTTGTGATTACCTACTCTGACGATCGTCCATGACAGCCTGGCACACCCTTCAGCGCGTATTAAAGAATAATGCTTGTTTCAAATATGTAGAGGTCGGACACCATATTAAGGAGTGTCTGAAGAAACAAGGATAGGGCCAAAGGGCAGAATCTTCTAGAGGGAAGGTACATGCTCCCGTGGCCAGTAGGAAAGTTTCTGCTGAAGGTTTGATTTCTCTTTCCACTCATCCTGTTGTAACTCTTTTTGATTCTGGTGCTTCGCATTCTTTATATCTGATTTTGTGGTTGAGTCTCCGCACCTTAGTACTAGTATGGTTTTGGATCCCGTTGTCGTGTCAAACCCCATTGGGGGCACGACTCATCTGTCTATGGTTTTTCGGGGTTTGAGGAAATCTGTATTGGGCGTCGAGTTTGAGTGCGACGCATATGTGCTTGGTTTCATGGGCTATGGGTTTATTCTAGGGATAGATTGGCTAGCCATGTATGGTGACATTCTAGACTGTGAGAGGAGGGTCGTTAGACTTTTGAATTGCCATGAGAGGGCTCTCGAGATTTCTTATGACCCAAAAGGGTCTGTCATACTTAGTTTCCTAGAATCACTTGATGCATCTATCGATGACTTGCGATCTGTACCGGTAGTCTGTGAGTATTCAGATGTTTTTGAGGAGGTTAGGAGCTTACCTCCAAGGCACGAGATTGATTCCCGGATATACTTGGTGGACAATGTGAAGCCAGTCGCATTGCATGTGTGCCACATGGCTCCTAAGGAGAGGAGGGAAATCAACAAGAAAGTAGGGGAGCTACTTGAGAAAGGATTTATTAGGCGAAGCATATCTAAATGGGGTGCTCTAGTAGTATTCGCAACTAAGGCGGATGGCTCGCTTTGCTTATGCGTGGATTACAGGTAGTTGAATAAGCTAACCAAGAAAAATAGGCACCCACTCCCAAGGGTAGATGATCTGTTTGACCAGCTTGTTGGTGCATCTGTTTTCTCCCAGTTAGACTTGGCTACGAAGTTCATCAGTTGAGAGTGGCCAAGGACAATATAGATAAGACCGCTTTTATAACTCCAGATGGTTTCTTTGAGTGGCTCGTCATGCCTTTTGGGCTGACGAATGCACCCACGTATTTTGTGGATCTAATGAGTAGCGTGTTCCAGGAGTTTCTGAATAAGTTCGTTGTGGTTTTTGTGGATAACATTCTGATTTTCTCGAAGAGCAAAGAAAATCATGCCCTACATTTAAGGGAGGTTTTAAAGACTCTCCGAGCACATCGGCTTAAGGGAAAATTCTCTAAATGTCATTTTTGGAGAAAAGAAGTGAGATTTCTAGGGCATGTGGTCTCTAAGGATAGGATAACAGTGGATCCCGCGAAAGTAGTTGCAGTTCAAGATTGGCGGATTCCCAAGAATGCAATAGAGGTGAGGAGTTTTCTTGGTTTAGCAGGTTAATATAGGAACTTGATTAAGGACTTCACAAAGATATCAGCACCACTCACCAAACTAACGAAGAAAAATTTAACCTTTTCTTGGGATGTTGACTGTGAAGATGCTTTACAAGAACTGAAGAGGGCTCTGACAACAGCCCTAGTCTTGACTTTGCCTGATGGGAACAAGGTGTTCACAGTATACAATGCTGCATATGGCACAGGGCTTGGTGGTGTTTTGATGCAAGAGGGAAGTATAGTATGTTATGGTGGTAGACAGTTGAGAGTTCATGAGAAGAACTACCCTACCCATGATTTAGAGTTGGCTACCATAGTTTTCACGCTTAAGACTTGGCGTCATTATCTACTTGGAGAGAAGTTCGAGTTGTATACCGATCATAAGTCTCTTAAGTACCTGTTTTCGCAGAAGGACCTCAATTTGAGGCAACAAAGATGGATGGAGTTCCTAGCGTCTTATGATTTTGAGATTTCTTATACCCTTGGTGTGGGAAATATGGTAGAAGATGCGTTGAGTAGGGAGAGGATGAATTTGAGTCCATTATTCATAAAGAGGCGGAGCTTCGAGTATATATCGACCTTTGATTTTAGGCCATCAACGGATCCTATACCTAGTTTGTTGACATCCTTAGAGGTGTGACCTACTCTTATGGATCAAATAGAAACTTCGCAGCGAGAGGACCCACAGATAGCAGACATCTTGGATAGGCTCAGTAGAGGGGAGACTTCTAGTCATCTCTGTAGATATTCCACGGATGATAGAGGGTGGTTGCGACGAGATGGAAGGCTTTGTGTTCCCCGAGTTGGGAGTCTGTTGAAGACAATCCTTGAGGAAGCCTAACATTCTAGGATGACTGTCCATCCAGACGGTGATAAGATGTATAGTAATATTAAGAGGGTTTTCTTTTGGGCTGGGATAAAGAAAGACGTAGCATACTTTGTTTCTCAATGTTTGATTTGCCAACAAGTCAAAGCTGAGCAAAGAAAGCCCGGTGGTTTACTTCACCCTTTTGAGCTTCCACAGTGGAAGTGGGAGAGCGTCTCTATAGGTTTCATTGATGGTTTAGCTAGATCGAAGAAAGGCAACACCAGTACTTGGATTATAGTTGATATGCTTACTAAGAGCACTCATTTCATTCCTATTAAGAATAAGAGAACGACAACATGGTTGACAGTAGTTTGTCTTCGTGAGATAGTCCGTCTACATGGAGTACCTTACAGTATAGTGAGTGATTGTGACCCCATATTCACTAATGAGTTTTGGAGGAGCTTGCAGGAGGCATTAGATACACAACTGTGTCTGAGCACCGCTTATCACCCTCATATTGATAGGTAGACGAAGAAAGTGAATAGAGTTCTTGAGGATCTTTTAAGACTGTGTATCCTAGACTTCGGAGGGACATGGGAGGAGCATCTTCTTTTGCTAGAATTCGCCTACAACAACAATTATCAAGCTATTATTGGCATGGCACCTTTCGAGGCATTGTATGGACGACCCTGTAGATCACCTACTTGTTGGTGGGGGTCTACAGATAGGCTTGTACTTGGATCTGAGATGGTTAGAGAAACTTCATAGAAGATCAATCTTATCCGCAGACGCATGAAGGCAGCTCGAGACAGGAAGAAGTCCTATATAGACAAGAGAAGGACTGATATCGAGTTTGCGGTGGGAGACATGGTTTTCATCAAGATATCACCTTTGAGGATTATGGTTCTCTTTGGATCTGTGGGGAAATTGGCACCAAGGTTTGTAGGGCTATTTCCCATAACCGAAAGGATTGGCCAAATGGCTTATAGGGTAAAGATACTAGAGAGATTGGCGGGTGTTCATGATGTTTTCCACATTTCTCATTTGTGGAAATGTTTGCATGACACAATAGAGGTAGTTGACCCGAGTATGCTTGAGAAAGTAGAGGTGGAACAGGACGCGACAGTTAGATGAGTTCCTACTCGAATTCTTGGATCAGAGGTTAAGAAGCTACGCAACCTAGAGGTCAAGTTGATGAAAGTTCAATAGGGAGAAGAACGTTAGGATGCAAACTGGGAGACTGAGGACAAGATTCGCGCTTCGTACCCTTTTCTTTTCAAGGGTATGTTCTTAACTTCTTTTTCCAAAGCTTTTATACATACTAGCTTCTGTTATTTAAGTATATCCTATCGATCGAATCTTCAACCTTTTGTTAGGGAACCAATGGATGTAAACATGTGTTTGAGACATGTAATGTTTGATGGATGCAAGTGTTTGCTAGTGGTTGCTCGTGGATGCATATACACACACACTGGGCATTAGATCGGCTCAATCACTCTCATACTGCAAAAGGATGCATGTGCATATTTTTCTTTTTATGGATGGAAATGGGTGTATCATCACATGAATGTTGCATTTGGATGGATTATTGTGAACATATATAGTAATTACATGAAATATAAGGGCTATTTGCATACATGTTGGATTCATGACACTGGCATACATTGCATTAAGGAGGTCGACCAAATCAGTAGACTGCCTGATCTTTCACATTAGTATTGGGACATATACACATGCATACCTTTGCATATGTTCATATAAGCATTAGAAATATTTTAAGGAAAATGGTTGCGTGTGATTGGTGGATGAGTAAATGGATGATGATGTTAAGATATACATTCTTCTTGACTTAGAGATTTCGGGGACGAAATCCTTTAAGTAGGGGAGAATGTAACACACCATAATTTTAAAGGACACGTTAACAATAAACTAAAGAATACTTAATTAAATATTGGGAATTAAGGGAAATAGACTGTACCATTGCGTTCGTCTCGGAATTCTGCTTAAGACAAACTTCGAGTTTGCATAAAACGGACATCATACGAAGAAGATATTAAGGTTTGAAGTTTGTATACATATAAGTAAAATATATATATATATATACAAAACCAGTCCAGAAACCAAAATCGAAGAGTGGGAAGACACGCGGGAAATTAACCGACTGGGGGTCGACCCACACAAGGGGTTTTCGATCCTAGTGTCGACCCCACCTAGATCTGGGGCAGATCCATTCTCTGAACCTGATTCGTTGGTTTGAGGCAATAAATAGGGCCTCATTTCTATTGTTTTATTCACCCAAAATAATGGAGACAACGAGATACTGCCCCAGCTTAGACCGAATTAGCCTATTCTTCTGCAACAATGACTTATACATATACAAGAATCTCGGCTACAACATCAACACTCTTTTCTCAGTTCTTTAGATCCAATCTCGGTCAGTTCATGTCATTTTTAGATATAAACATTTAACAAGTTATCCTGACATGTAATAAACCTAGATCTAAACCTATGTCTGTTAAGAATCTGATTCATATCTAAAAAGATCTGCCATTACATGTACACCTGATCAACTATTCAGTTCTCATATGCCTATTCTGTTATTATGCCTATTTCTACCATCATATGCATATTCTGTTATTATGCATGTTTCTGTCATCATATGCCTATTCCCTTTATGCCTATTTCTGTCACCATATGCCTATTCAGTTATTATACCTATTTCTGTTCTCTTTTCTCCCTCTTTCCCTTTTTATTTTTATAGCCTAGGATACCTTCGAGATTAGGCCTATCACTGAAATATGCGAACGGACGAAATTGGGAACGGTTGGAAAAGATAAATTGGGGCATAACTTGTATCGTGAAACATGACTGGGATTTGGGGGCATAACCTATACCATGATCTAAGACTTTAATTTGGGGCATATCGTACATGATGATTTATGATTTGAGGGTAGGGGAATGAAAAACCTATGATGAACATGAATAACTGTTTAAGAATGAATATGCCTAAATTTACAGTAAATAGAGACTGTAACCGCACTTAGACACGAGGTTAGATTGCACTTGTGGTAGAAGCCTGCCCAGAACCGCCCGGCAAATCCAACATCCACGAGTGGTTAATTTAATGTGAGAGGTCTAGTGCGTAAATGTTCATGTAACGGTGCTAAGATACGAGGTTAAGTCTAACTTGTGGTAGAAGTTTGCCCGGAACCGCCCGACATATCCAACATCCACAAGTCGTCGACTTAATGTGAGAGGTCTGGTGCATTAACATACATGAACGGGAAATGATAGTAACTTGTTAACCTGTAATACTTAACCTGTTTGAATCTGTAGGGGGTTATATGAACCTATTAAATTATGTAAGGGTTAAGTAAGATTATTTCAATCAATGAGGGGATGGGGGTTAAGTAAAATTGTTAAATCTATGGGGGGTTATATAAGTCCGATAAACTTAACTTATTTTATATGTTGGGGTTATGCGGACTTGTTAATCTGTTAGGCATAACCTGCCGAAATCCTAGTAGTGGGGATGCAAGCCTCGGGGGTGGCCCATATCATTTGTTGAGTGGGACCCGTATCAGTCAATAACCTATACTGGTATCCAATGGGGGACCTCGAACTAGGTAGGGGTTAGGGCACACTTACTGAGCTGATTATAAGAGGTTCATCTAGGTGGAGATGTCTGATGGCGCGTTCCAACGAAGTCATATGCGTGCGTGGATCCGCTTGCTCAGGAAATAAGACGCTAGAGCACCAGCAGGTGTGGCTGTGCCTATCTGGAAAAGGGGTTGTCACTTTAGGAAGTGATACATCCTATTATGGGGCTAGCGCAGGGTATCTGCAGGATAGGGAGCTGATCGATTGGTGTAGTAATTTGGGTACCTCTATTCCTGCTTGTTTAGGTGTCTGTTATTGTCATTTGGGGTAACACCCGTTATTTCTGTTGGGCTGCCTGTTATTATCGTTGGGGGTTAAACCCGTCACTAGAAGTACACCTCAGTCTACCATTATGTTTCCGTTGGGATCATTCTGTTTCTCTTATACTAGTATTGGTGCAGAGAAAAGTACTTGAAAAGCATATTCTGTTCTGTTTTGTTCATCATGCTTATCCTGTTTAGTTTGTTTTACCTATCATATGACACTGTTATCTCTTATCCTGTTTATATGCCTATCATGATTCTTTTACTTATTTATTTGCTAAAAGTAACTGGACTCGCTAGATTTTATTTCTGACCTGTTTTGTTTCCTTTTCTCTCCCCTCCCCCTCCCCAAGGTTCTCAGGGTGGCAATACTCAGGCTTGATTAGGATTCTCCCATCTGTTTCTACTTGGAGCCGCTTAGATGTGCCGCTTTGATTTCATGTCTACCTTGCTATGGCTATTTTTGGGGATTATATATGATTTTATATTACTATAGTCTGATGATTTTAGTACAAGGTAGATATTTTAATTTGATGTAATGGGTTTTCTGTATTTCAGACTTACATTATAACTGGGTTATGGACAACGCTGTTTTCTGTATGAAAAATAAAGTTCTAAATTATGTTGCTATTTTATATATGTCTTGTGATGTTTCTGTTTCTGTTTCTGTTTACCTATAACGCTTCACAGAACTTAATGCATTCTGTTAAAGAGTGACATTAACGGACGTGGGGTGTCACAATATACACGAGCAACATGTAGTTGCTGATATAAAATCGGAAAAGGTTCGCCGCTAAATTTCCATTTCCACCTTTATCATATAAAACAATAATACGCGAGTTTAACATAAGTTAAAATCACCGCTGATTTAATATCATATTACTTGCTAAAACTATGGAGATATAATTATTGTTATGTGTAGCTCGCATTGTATGAGAGTGGATGCGTAGATTGGATTTGCAATTAGTCTCATATCATAGGATATGTTAAAGAAGATGAGTATGTATATGAGATTGGTGGCATATAATAATAAAGGATTCCTTTTGTTATAATTAATTGTTGCCATGAACATATGTGTGCTCTAAGGAGATGTAGGGATATCCAATCAGGACGCCGGTACCAAGAGGGTTTCGTTCAGCAGTTTATAATGCCTCTACGCTAAACGAAGTGCGCGCATGTGAAGATGCTTTGGGATGCCTAAAAAAATTTCAACATGGTATCAGAGTCGATGGATCGAGGGGACCATTATGATGCAGCATTAACCTAAGTTTGCTCCATTATGTAGCTTCAGCTTCAGATTCTCATTAATGTGGAGTTATATGTTAGACCAACCATAAAAAGGAGAATCTTT
Organism: Allium sativum; assembly: GCA_030737875.1. Taxonomy (NCBI): domain Eukaryota; kingdom Viridiplantae; phylum Streptophyta; class Magnoliopsida; order Asparagales; family Amaryllidaceae; genus Allium; species Allium sativum. The sequence goes on along the minus strand of CM060925.1, from coordinate 27,338,105 downwards.
GTAGAGAAATAACTTAGGGAAACTGTTTAGAGGTGGTAGCGACCTATGTCGAACCGCTGGAGTTGTTAGCGATCTTTCCAAGTATTTGAGGGCTCTATATAACTTCAAATTCAGTTGAGAAATGCTTGCCAAGGTGGAGATCTGTTCGGTGTGGCTCGCACTGTATGAGAGTGGGTACATATATTGGATTTGCAATTAGTCCCACATCATATAATATCTTAAAGAAGATGGGTATATATATGTGATTATTGGTATGTAATAACAAGGGATTCCTTTTATTACAATTAATTGTTGCCATGAACATATATGTGCCCCAGGGGGGCGTAGGGATATCCAATCAGCAAGCTGACACCAAGAAAGCTTCTCCCAATGGGTTTTTAGTACCTTTACACTAAACGAAATACACGACATCAAGTGATAAGTTTAGAAAACAAAAGTTGTAGCAATATTAATTCAGAAAAAAACAACAATTAAGAAAAAAAGTTTGTTATCTTCATCTACAATTGAACATTTTACAAACCAATTATTAAACCAAACAATAATACCAAAATCCACTACTAAAAGTTGAAACATTATTTTAACCTTGTACGTTAATTGAGATTATGTACATTAGTGTGAATAAGGTAGATATTTTGTAGTATTTTCATGAGATATTAACTTCGTATTTTTGTTTTAGTATTCAAAAGTTTCAATGACATAATGGTTATTAAAACTTGGTTGAAATAGCGATGTCAATCCGCGTTCACCTAACGTAAAAGGTATAAAAACTTGGCAACTTTGCAATCGAACATTGAACACTGTTGTACTAATTTTGAGCCTGTTACATTGTTATTTGTCATTTGGGAATCAATCTTTCCAACTTGGGTTTTTAACTATGTTAGCCCTGATTGTAAAGTATATAACATGAATAGACTTGTTTGAAAAGTAATTGTGGGAATAAACCTGTTTTGAATTAACGAAGGTGCCTTTTAGAAACTCACACAAAGGCGAGTTTTCAAAAATCGCTTGTATAATTTGTGGGTTTAAATTCCATAGCGACTTTCTTGAAATCTGATTTGGACATAACTCAATATCTATAATATGAAGTTTCCATTTTTCTGTTCCGTTATTAAAATATAGTTCTATAGATTCGAACGTTTTGATGAAATCCGACGTATAACGATTCCTATACATTCGAATGAAGTTCTAAACGTTAAACTACGAACTACCACGACATTTATATAGTATATATAGCTTAACCAAACAACATAAAACAAATACCAAATTATAGTATTCAAATATAAGAGAGATACATAGTCCAATTAAGGACAGATAAGTTCGAAACATGATAATATAGATACACGAAATGCAACACACTGACATCGCATCAACAAACATATGTCTCCATTTTAGGCTACTGAAGTGCACCGCTTTCTGTCATGGCCCTGCAATCCACATTTGCGGCACCTATTTGTTTTGGGTTTTTGATGCTCGTCCATAACATTTTTGAATCTCGTTGATTTTGGTTGTCCGGCTAGTCTTGTTACAGTCGGAGCCAAAATTCTTGGACCATTGTACGGGTCCCAATATTTCTTGCCGCGTATAGGATTAAACTTTGGGTCGTATGTAGCTCTATAACTTTGTACGGAGTACCATTCAGAAACAAAATCGTGATGTGCTCTATTACTGCCAAAATCTTGTGCTGAACAAGCCGCCATCACATGAGCACATGGTATCTTCTACAGAAGTGGGATTCTGCATGTACAAGTGACATGAGAACCGTAGATCTCAACATCAAATTCATCTCCGTAATAGTGAATAACTTTCCATTTAAAACGACCAAATCGAACAAGCCTACAATATCATGCTTCAATAGCACGAGCTTCAATTTTAGATTCCCATTTTGGAGTAAGTTTCGAATTCAGACCCTCCCCTTTTTCCAGCCTCTTATAGAAATACTCAACTGATCGAAAGAACGTTCTGGCAACCAAAGCCTTTATAGGCAAGGATCTGGCGCCTTTTAGTACACCATTAAAACTTTCAGATGCGTTGGTTGTCATAATATAGAAGCGACCACCGTCATCTCTGCAAAGAGCCTAGTTTTCTTCGTAATTCCCTAGGCTTCGTTCAATCTAGGTATGCGCCTTCAGCTTAGTTGCCTTGATTTCTTCTCTAAGTTTAGTGTATTCAAACACTTCTGAAGCACATGCAGCAGCGTAAAACAAGCCTACAAGTCGTTTGTCTCGATGACTTGCAGCTTAAAATTTTGCTTTCAGATGCCTTGCATAGAACCTATGTTTGTGCGGTTCTTGCCATCTATCCTGCAAAGCACTTGAGATCCCTTTCATTCTGTCAGATATAAATGTAATGTGTCGATTTCGTACACTATAAATGAATTCATGCGTGCAAGAAAAGAACTAGGCCCAACAATCATACGATTCAGATTCAACCACCCCATAAGCTAATGGGAAAAGGCAGTCGTCCGCATCTACAGCAGTAGCAACTAGCAGTATTCCTTTGTACTTACCATACAAATGTGTCCCGTCAATAGAGAGCACTGGACGGTAATGTACAAAACCTGCAATGGAAGGACCAAATGCCCAAAGAGCATGCTTAAATACCCCGACATCATCGTGTACTATATGTCCTACTAAACCTGGATTGCTTCTTTTTATTTCCACAAAAAACCGAGGCAAATAAGAATACGATTAGGCCCAGTCACCGTATATTTTTTCCAATGCTTTATTCAAGTTCGCCAAGCTTTCATGTAACTGATTTTGATGAAGAGTTGCTCGTCAACAAGCACTTGCACCGTCACAGCTGAGATATCCAAATTGGCCTTCACTAAAGACATGATTTTGGATACAAGAAACCCAGAAGTGGCTTGCTTGTGGTTGGAATTAATCGTAGGGTTGACACAGTTATGTTCATGAGGCAGCTTTCTGGTTTCCTACCTTCCAGTTTGTGATTTTTTTTGACACTATAACATGTATTCGCCACAGACAAGTATCATCAACATTACATACAACGGTGTATATTGTTTTATTCGACTTGATTGGCTTGTACGGAACACATGCAAAATAGACCATTCCGTAAGTTGGTGGAGAAACTGCTCCTTGGTTTGGAATACCATCCTTACAGCAAAACCATTTTATATGCAGGCAACCAAGAATTTTTCACCAGAAAACTCTAGATTCGCCACTACGGACCTGGCCATCATTTGCGTCGTGCATAGATCATCATCCATGGGTACTTCCATTTGAACCTCATCACCATCTTCTTTGGGATATACTATGTTTGGAAAGTCATAGTTCAATGGTTCATCGTTGACTTCGGTCCAGCATGTACCATCAACAGTTGTTGTGGCAACTGCCATGCTGTCAATATGTTCGGCCTGTTGTGAAGGACCTGCACCCCAGTCTTCTTCGGGTTCTATAGTCAATCTGTTAATAAATGCATTTAAGTTAAATTTTACATTCCAGTGAGTAGTTATACAACTAATTGATGTGCTACACATACCTTTGGCTCATATCTAATAGTTCTGACTGATCAGATTGTTGTTCATGTTGTTGTTGTTGCTGCTGCTCATCCACATTTGGTGGAAAATATGGATTGGTGTACAAAGGAGAACTAAAGATGAGGGATGGATCATGAGTTTGCAACATTTCTGTGAAATAACTTAAACCGCTACTCACTATAGGCAGTGTGATTATTTCTTCCACGACATCTTCCACGATTACTTTTGCTATTTTTCCAACAAAAAACTCAATCGATTTCTTAACAGCAGAAAACATTACTTGTACATCTACATCTTCTAAAAGTGCTATTGCTCCCGTCCCCGAATCAGTAGGCCAGTTAAGCGACAACTCAATATCATATTCGAGAGGGTAAATTTTGGTTGCTTGAAAGACTGTTTCTTTCAAAGCATCGAGTGTGCAACCCCTACGAACTCTCCCTGGTTTCCAGAATCCTCCCACATAACTTCCATTTTGGTGCTCATCCACGACCAATTCACCATCGTAGTAGTAAAGTGCAGTAATAAAAGTAGGCGCCATTGTTGAGTCAGTTTATTTTTCTTGAAGTTATTTGAAGTCATGGTTGAAGTGTATGAGAAATAATGTGCTGAAGAGCTCTGAAATAGGGAAACAATCTAAGCAATGTCACTGTCAAATCAACTCAGTACGGTCGTTGTCAAGTCATAACTGGCAGAGCTTTAATCATGTCATCGATTTCAAAATAAAGTAAATCAATTTAAAAAAAACAAGCCTTGAATCAGAATTAGGAGAGCTTTAATCATGTCATCAAATTCGAAATAAAGCATTGTCATTTGTCCATACAATGACTTTATCACAATGGACAAACATTGAGTCAAATTTGGAAAATGCTTGTCAACTCAACTATTTCGAAATATTGGACCAACTTTATCCGTTTCTAGTCAAATCACCTGATTTGTCGTAGATTGTACTGTATATAAACAGGCTGACCTAGCTTTAATTTATGGCAGCTAGTTGTCAATTCATCTTTATGTCATAATGTATAGTGTATGAACCCATAGACATACAAAGCTTTAATTCAAACTTCAAAAACATAAAATGAATTATTAAAAAAAAACAAATATACAATACTTCATATTAATCTTCCAAGCCCTACAAACACATAAACAATAATTCAAACAAAACTTCATAAACTTACAACGACTACGGATAACAGAATAACTCACACTAAGCTTTAGAAACCTACAACAACGACGGATTATAGAACACTAGTGGTTACGGTTAAATTGCAAGTCCTTTAGGAGTTTTTTGAGACGTCTAATTTCTTGCTCTAGCTTATTTGCATATGCCATGCCCGTAGGACAAAGTGGTTCGTCAATCCATTCTGAAAAATTGCATCCGTGGGGATAATTGGAACAAAGAAGACTTCAATGACCAATGCTTTCGCCATCATCATACACGACAACTTCAGCCATATATCCGCAGTGGCAGCAAACTGGGTACAAGTTAACCTCTTGCTCCAACATTGTTTGAGAAGTCATTTTTCAAATATATGGAGCTAACAAGATGTGGTTGAGTATGTTTCGAATTATGAGAAGACTAGTGAGTACATATAAAGTTTGGGAATGGCCTAAAATACACAGGCGAGTTTTCAAAACTCGCACGAAGGCGAGTTTTCAAAAGGCACCAGTATCCCTCCCCAAACAAAACAGGCCTATGTTTGTTATTATTTCTGAAACATGGCTAATCAAGTAATACTTCCTCCAAACAAGCCTACAGTTGTGAATTTTCCTTCCAACTTTTATATTTAAACCTAAAATGATGTATAAAACAGACAACGATTCTCCTCATTGCTTTAAAGACTGGAGTCTATCAATAAAGTTAGCTAATTATAGTATGTTCAGAAAAAAAAGCTACTAACTTAGTAAATTCTCACGTTCATATCCCACTTGAAGCAGTAATTATGAAAACTTTTCGCATAATCTATGATTTTCCTATACATAGTACTTAAATTTTGTGGCATTGCCATAGAACTTTCTTCAGTTCAACTAGCACAAAACCAACTAAAAGTATAGATTTAGTTATGATTTTTCCTTTTCTTTTTCTTTTTCCTTTTCCTTTTGTTAGAGCTTGGAACCAGTTGAATTGAAGACAATGTGGCTGCCACTATAAGCAAAAGCATGGCTTCCACTTCATGCAGTGCACAACTTAGTAAACAAACATTTTCAATGGTGTTAGTCTGGCCTAGATTAGAGTTAGGGCGACTAAATCGGAAAGCAACAATATTCTTAGATTACGTGTGACTAGTGAATTTTCATGCAGTTCTGAACTGCAGTTGTAGGCTGCTGAAGTTGTAAGTTGATACGGTTGTGATATGCTACTACACCAAGTTGTGCTATAAATGCACTTGCCAAATATAATAATTAAGGCAATAGCACCATATGCTGCTAATGTAGACTGCAACGTGCATAGGAGCAACTTTATAACAAATTATGTTATTAGCATCTTTATTTTCTATTTTATAGGAGTGCATGTTACAAATTCAGAAGTTAATAGATGCCATGTGTCATGTTAATTGGTTGTAGCAGCTTTAAATATGAGAATGGAACAATGCAATTGCAGACTGGAAAATTAACTTTCTTCTTCAATTTCTATGGCTTCTTCTTCTCTAATACTCAAAATCCCCCTTCCTCAAAATTAGTACCGTAACATAAGTTAAGTGTCAATTTTAGTTCAATTATTACTTTAGCAACCAGGGATTGATTCTCCCATAGTGAATTAGGAATTGACTTTTCATAATATAGTTTTTGCTTTTCAGTAGCGATTATTATAACATGTGCCTTTGTTATCACTCATAGAAAGTTTGAAGTATGATGAATAAATTAATAGAAGAAACTGAGAATAATAAAATAAATTATATTGCACACTGCAATAAGAGCTTGGTAATGTTGTTGTAAACTGAAGCTAACTCTTGTTGGGAAGCAAAATGTAGAAAAAACCCCATGTTTGCCTTGGGCAACCAAACCTTTAGGCCAGCTCTAGTGTCAATTTAAATCCCATAATCTTCATCGCTACATATTATTTAATGAGAGTAAAACCTTAATTAGTTTGTGGAAACAATCTCAAATTTATTGTTAATTGCTTTTGTGTGGTGCTATATACACATGATAATGGTTTCTAAATTCAAGATCTCCCAGGAGAGAAATGCCAAGTGGTTTTTTATTTAACTACCAAGCTAGCCTTATGAATATGCCTATCAAAAAATTTATGTGATAATAGAAAAGATTTGATAATTTGATTGTACTGAAGAACAGAAGAAATTGTAATTGCAAATGTAAACTATTTATTCAATTCTAGAAGATAATAATGTAACATACTCATTCCTATCCTAAATTCATGTCAATAATATTCATTTTTATCCTAAATATTGTAAACCAGGAAACTCAATAATTCATTCTTAATAACATTCTTAATAAGGGAAGGCAATATAATCTCTAGCCCAATCATAGCCCAATCAATGGCAAATATTCTCTAACAACTGATTATGTACATTTATATAGGTTATGACTTTAACAGTCATACCCCTTTTGTAACTCTCGGCAGCAAAGGTAAATAAAAAGCGGGTGGATACGGCCCAGCCCAATACAATGTACTAAACATATAAACTTGAGATGATATGTTACAGCCGACATTCTTTATTACTCCCCCACGAAATTAAGGGTTTCAGAAACCTTAATTTCGCCATGTCGAGCTGGAAATTGATTGAATTGGAGTGGCGCTTCAACTATTCTTGCTTCTATAATGCTTCTCTGGCATGAATACGACAGTTTTGCTGTTATCCGATGACTTTCTCAACCTTGTTAATGAGTTTTTTGAAGTATCCTCTTCGACTTCTGAGAATTGTGCTTTATGTGGCTTTGCTTCATCAATGATCACACCTGGCTTAGCTTTGCTTTTAGCATCGTTCTTATGTTGGCTTGTTTGATCAGTCAATTGAGCTCAGCCCTGAATCTAGTATAATTTTTGAACGATATAGCTTTAGTCAAAATATCTGCTCTTTGGTAAAATCTTGGTATATGATTTACTTGTATCTCTCCCCTTTGTACTAATTCTCTGACGAAGTGAATATTTATTTCAATATGTTTAGTTCTAGCGTGTTGAATATGATTTTTTTTCATGTACACAGCACTTCTGTTATCACACAATAGAATTGGTTTAACTTTAGGCTTTAACTTGAGCTCGTATAACATAGATTGTAGCCTCTTAATTTCAGCTGTTGCATTAGCTATACTCCTATATTCAGCTTCTATACTGGATCTAGAGATTGTAGGCTGTTTTTTTGAATACCATGGTATTAGACTTTGACCAAAGTAGATGCAATATCTGCTAGTTGATCTTCGATCATTAGGATTTGAAGCCCAGTCAGCATCTGCGTATCCAGTTATATGTAGATGTTGGTTGGTCTTTAACTTTAGTCCAAAGTTGGTTGTTCCTTTTAAGTAGCGCAGAACCCTTTTAATTGCTTTCCAGTGTGAGTCCATGGGTTTCTGCATAAACTGAGATAGTTTGTTCACACTTTATGATATATTAGGATGTGTTATTGTTGCATATTGAAGTGCACCAATAATACTCCTGTATTCTATTACATTTGAAATTGCCTCTCCCCCATACTTAGAGTAATTCTGACTGCTTGTCATTGGAGTAGGTTGGGGGTTGGCATTTATCATTTTTTTTTAACAAGCAACTCAGTTATTTTTTTTGTCATAGAATCATCTCTAATTCAGTTCTGAACACTTCTATGCAAAGGAAATAATTAAACTCTCCTAAATTTTTGATAGAAAATAGCTGGTCTAAATACTGAGTTAGCTTGTCGATATCATCAGAATTACTCCTAGTTACTATTACATCATCTACATATATTAGTATGTAGACTGTTGAAGAGCTATTTACTTTAGTAAATAGTTAATTATCTAATTTGGTAGACTGATATCCTAGTCTAATTAAGGTATTTTCCAGTCTATCAAATCAAACTCGTGGAGCCTGTTTTAGGCCATAAATAGCTTTATTCATCTTACATACTAAATTTTGATTGAGAATGTAGCCATGTGGTTGTCTCATATATATTTCTTCTTTAAGTATACCATTTAAGAATGCATTGTTAACATCTAAATGTTTAACATTCCACTTCTTACATAAGGCAATAGTAAGTATCAGTTTAATAGTGGTGGGTTTTACTACAGGTGAGAAGATTTGATTAAAATCAAATCCATACTCCTGAGTAAAACCCTTTGCAACTAACCTGGCCTTATACTTGTTAATTGACCCATCTAGGTTTTTTTAAGTTTGTATGTCCATCTGCACCCTACAATATTTTTATTGGCAGACGGACATACAAGCTCCCAGGTTTTATTTCTGATAAGTGCATTATACTCCTCATCCATGGTTGCCTTCTAGTTTTTGTTTTTAATAGCCTGTTCAAAGGAATTAGGTTCACAATTACTGGATGAAGTCATATATGCTTTTGATTTGAAAATACCACTTTTAGCCCTAGTAATCATTGGATGGCCAGTCTGAATTGGTGAATATGGTGATGGTGAGCTGTTGTCATTGTCTGAATCTGATGAGAATTCTGATCTTGTACTTTGTGAACCTGCATTTTCTTCTAACCCCTGATTTTTTGAATTTTCAAGGCTGTGCATGGCAAGGCGAGGTTGTTGTGACCCATAACACTCTCCCGAGTGAAGTTGTGAGGTTTGACTGGACTCAACAGCCTCACTTTCATCATTATTAACCCATTTTTCAGGGAAAATTGGGATCTCTGGTATTGAAACATTTTGAGATATTTCTGTTACTAAAAGGAAAAACAGTTTCATTGAATACAACATGTCTGCTTATGTATATCTTACCTGTTTCATCAAGACATTTGTATCCCTTTTGCTTAGTGGTATACCCCCAAAAAAGTACAAGCTTCTAAAAGAAAATCCTGAGTATTGCCAGTATAACTTACTTTTAGACCTGAAGTCCAACTTGTTAGAATTGTATGGTCTTGAATATGGAAAACACAAACATCCAAATGGTTTCAGACTGTTGTAGTCTGGTTTTACATTGTATAATTTTTCTATTGGTATTATATCCTTTGGTACTTTTGTTGGTTCCCTATTAATTAAATATACAAAAGTACTAAAGGCCTCTGGCCAAAACTTTTGGGGTAATTTAGCTTGTGCCAACAATGTTAAACCAGACTCAACAATATGTCTGTGTTTCCATTCAACTAACCCATTTTATTGAGAAGTATATGGATAAGTGATTCTGTGAATAATTCCTTTCTTTGTAAAATAATGATTTAAACTTTTGAGTTCACTTCCACCATCAGACTGTATGATTTTAACCAAAGTATTAAATTGCCTTTCAGCCATGGTGATAAAATTAATGACAGCATTAATAATTTCAGATTTGGATTTTAGAAAATAAATCCAAGCATGTTTTGAGTAAGCATCCACAAAAGCAATGTAGTATTTGAATCCAAAATCAGAGTTTATAGGAGTTGGTCCCCATAAGTTAGTTCAATTAACTACAATGGCTCTGTATAAATCGTTTCAGAGTCAATAAAGGGTAATCTATGACTTTTACCTATTTGACAATAGTCACAAATATATGGTAAAGAGACATCATTATATTGAATATTATTCTCAACTAAAATTTTCATACAATATTGGCACTTGGATGTCCAAGTTTGTAGTGCCAAAGATCAAAAACATTTTTGTTGCTTTCAACATTGTCCAATACATTCAAATTACAATGTTTATCTCCTTTTATCACACTGTTATTCTTAACAATGTTGAACTCGTATAGCCCTCCTGTCATGTTACCCTGTAAAATGGGTTCTCTGGTTAGAATGTCCCTAACTAAACAATATTTAAGGTAAAACTCAAAGTAGACATTATTGTCATGAGCAAATTGAGAAACACTTATTAAAATTTTCTTGATCTTAGGTACTCTTAATAGATTGTGTAGATATAATTGTCTCTTGCCACTTATGCTAGCATTACCAATGTGAGTAATAGAAATACTTTTACTATTTCCCAGTAAAATAGAATGATTACCTATGTAGTCTTTACTTCCTAGATTCAAATTGTCAAGATTGTTTGTAATTTGATGACTAGCCCCTGAATTTGATACCATCTATCATCTTGTACAGTATCAAACTATGCTATGTCATTCTGATTACCATTTCTGCCAGTATTATCTTGATTGTTGTTTTCAGATTGAGATTGAGATTGAGCCATGTTCACGCTAGGATTACCATTATTTCTTTGATTCTGGTTAGATGTGTAACCAGTGTTGGAATCTGAAGTATCAGTTCAATGTTGTGTGACCCATTTTCTCAAAGATTTTGCATTTTGGCCTGTTGGTATTAGTCCATCTACCTCTGCCTCGTCCTCTTCTAGCACCACCACCTCTTTGGTAAGCTTGGTCATTTCTGTTATTATTATTATTCTGGATTTTCCCTTTGAATCCAGTAGTGAAGTTTATTGCATAATCAGTTTCTTGTGGTTTCTTGGCATTTATTCTTGCCTTATGAGAGAGAAGAATAGAATGCAACTCATTGATAGGTGGAACAATTTTTTGAGAAGTTATCACAACAACTACTGCTTTATAATCATTATTCAGCCCATTGACCAAGTATAAAATTTGATCACTATTAGGAACTCTATTTCCAGTAGCATTTAGTAAGTCACACAGCCTTTTAACTTTTGAAATAAATTCTCTCATTGACAAGTTTTCCATTTTAACACTTTGTAACTGATCCTTGTAATGAAGAACTTTAGCAGAACACTAATTATTACATTCTCTTCCAACCGTTGTCCAAATGTCATAGGTAGAGGTACATCCAATGAATTGTGGTAATAAACTTGCATTTATAGATGATAATAACCAAGAATTGACGAGTCTGCCATGCCTATGATATAGAACATACTTTTCATTTGCTATAGTTCTATTATTCTCATTTGTAACAAATTTTGCTGGTATATCTACAGTTCAAGAATGTATCATTCATGACCATACCCCTGAATTGTTGTTTCAACTTGTAATTTCTGAAGAAGATAATTATCTTCTTCAAGATGTATAGTAATTAACTGACTCTTAAGACTAATTACAGTTTTAACTACTGAATTTATAGGTCCAGACCCGTTGGAAGTGTTCAGACCATTCTCTGATGTCGCAGTGGTTGTTTCTTCCACCATGATGATAGGCAAATGAAGGTAAAATTATCAAGAAGAAATCAGAACAAAGAATGTCGTAATTAATCAAGAATCTAAGTATATTACTCAGACAGGTACGCACCAGCCAGAGATTTCTAGTGATGAAAACTCTAATTCGATATGTACCTTTGTTTGATGATTTCTTGGTTTATTTCCTGGTGATCATTGTTACTGATAATAGGAGATATATCAAATTGTTTAGATGCAGCCTTAGGAGATATATCAAATTGTTTAGATGCAGCCTGGTCAATACGATTTCAGGCATGGCACTGATCAATTGAAGTGCGTCTCCTTCTCAAATGATGAGGGATCCCTTCTGATGAGTTATATCCATATGATGACGCTAAAATCTGATGGATATGTTGAATGAAATACTCGGCTGCAAGATCACTTTATGCCGCAAGGCAGTTCAGTTCTGATACTAAGAAAAGATTTGATAATTTGATTGTATTGAAGAACAGAAGAAGATGAATTGTAATTGCAATTGTAAACTGTTTATTCAATTTTGAAAGATAATAATGTAACGTACTGATTATGTACATTTATATAGGCTACGACTTTAACAGTCATACCCCTTTTGTAACTCTCGGCAGCAAAGGTAAATAAAAAGCGGGTGGATAAGGCCCAGCCCAATACAATGCACTAAATATATATAAACTTGAGATAATATGTTACAGCCGACATTCTTTATTAATAATACAAAATTTATTTTCCTTCTTTTCATTCGCACACTATCATCACTTTAATTGACATTTAATTTTAGATTGGAGAGAGTTTAAATTTGATATATAACTACCTTCCAAAAAGGCTAGTTAATATTGATATATGCTACTTTCAAGTATTTGAATTTTTTTGTTTGATAATTTTTATCTTTTATTTTATATCCTTTTCAACTGGTATATAATTGACAATGACATATAATTGAAAATATTACAGTGTATATCTATGTTAATGTAATGCTTTGTTAAGTCATTTTTTTTTTAATAATTGGTAGGTGAAAAGCATAAACTTGTGATATCGATAATTATTGAAATATGGCAATAGCGATCTTCTGCACAGCTTTAGGATAGGTAATCAGGTTTAATAGGCCTTACAAATGTATAGTAAGTTAATAAGTATGCACCTAGCAACCATACATTAACAAATGTGTGACACATATATAACATCTATTTTTTTAGTTTATTATCATTGAAGTGGTGTTTAGTGAGAACATTTGAATTGTTATTTTTTATAGGATCTAGAAAGATGATTTGTCATCCGATATTGATACACAGTACGAAAAAACAAAAAGATTGACCATACTTTTCCAGAGAGGAGTAAAAAAGTAAAGAAATATGATGAGGTAAGTTATTTTCATTTTTGGAAGAAGGGTAGTTATAAACGTGAAGAGATATGACTGTTAGAAAACAGGTATCGCAAATAGAAACTTCCTTTCAGAATTGAATTTTTAAATTTACTATTACGTCTTGACACACTCTACTGTAACACGTCGATATGTGCTAGTGAATTTTGAAAAATTGTTTGTTAAAAAATATTTTGAAAATATGAAACAATATATAATGTCTTGAAACTTTATGAAACTATATAAACATAGTATATGGGTATTTTAAACATAATAAAGCTTAAAAAACATAATGAAAATAATTTTAAGAATTTACATAAAATAAAATAAATATTTATATAAAAACATTATATAATCAACTTATTTAAACTTAAAATATAAAAGCCAAAACTATAATATTAAATCATATCAAAATCTATAATACATTCAACGAATAAAGTATAATGCAAAATCTAAGTTATATAAAATTAAAGTCTAATGAAAAAACAAAAGAATAATTATAATCAAAATATAAGTTATAAATAAACCAAAGTAAATATTTTGAAATTGAAATACTAAAACCAACGCAGAAATAACAAGTTTAAATATTGAAATTTAAAATCTAATGTGACGACTCAGAAGTTCATACCGTTTGAATCGAGTATAAACCACAACTTTGATCCAAATGGACAAGAACTCTCGACCGTCCACTAGCGACCCGGATTTTTGACCTTTGAACATTGACACCTAAAGATAATCACTGCCAAAGGTCCAAATGTCTAAATCCTAATCTTTAGTGTTTTTTCAGTAATAATACATCAGAATACAGGTAAAAACAGGGTGGAAAAAGGATAAACTTCCATTATATTACAACAAGTTCAATATACAACAGAGTCATACTAAAGAAGTACATGAACTTGTTGGGGGAATGCAGAATGGATCATTAAGGCAAAACTAACAATAGAGGCAGGTGACTAGTGTCTTTGAGCATTTAAACAAAATTTAAAACTTATATGATCTACCATATGAATTACACACTACAGAAACAACCACACACACAAAATCAAACACAAACACAAAAATAAAATGCAGTAAAGGAAAGAACACACTGGATTTTATACTAGTTTGGAATTGCTCCTACGTCCAGTCCCACACAACGCTGGATTGCGTAGAGTTTTATTACTATATTAATATCCAATTACACCCCTTGATTTCACAGCTACAAGGTTAACACCGCTCATGTTCCTTGATTTCACGGCAACGAGGGAAATACTGATTCTGTTCCTTGATTTCACAGCTACAAGGAAAAAATCTGTAACGACCCGTATTCTACACATCATAGGATCGTAGAATATTTATTTCTTTCCCATGTGAAGTCGTATGGTCATGTAACTTTGGGAAACATCCATTAGAGTCATTTCCCATGTTCATGATTTTTGTTGATTTTTAAATGACCATTTTGCCCCTAGTTGGTACTGTTTTGGCCATAACTTTTGATTGGAAAGAAATTTTGACCTAAAACCACTTCCATTGGATTCGTTTGATGGTTTACCTTTCCGTAGAGTGGTCATAATAGCCAAACGGACTTACCGTTTGGGAGATATGGCTGAAATAAGGTTTGGAGGGTGAAAAACTGCTTAACCGGGCCAAATAGGGTGATTAGTGAGTAGGCCCATAACCCATTTCGGGATTAGGGTTATCGGGAGGCTGAAATGAAGTAGAGAATCATTCCATTTCAGTTTTCTAGCCTCCACTTATCTCCAAGGAACCCTAAAAATGGCCTCCAACCTCTAAATCACCTCCAAATCACCTTTGGTCAAGGATTTGGCTTAGCAACCTCTAATCAAGGAAGATCTACACCAAACCAATATTAGAGTTGTTGTTTAGCATTGAGATTCGCATCAAATCAGAGATTTATTTCAGATTTTGGTTTATTTGTGGCTAAGGTGAGTGATTTGCATAGTTTTGCACTAATTATGGCTAAATAAGGGTAATTAGTGTTAATTAGCGAATTTATAAACTAATAAATTCGGGAAAAATGTTCATAAATTCCTAAATGATTTTTTAGACCTCTAATATGAATTTGGGTTAATTTGGTTAAGTTTTGCTAATCCTATCATTAGTTTCACCTAAACATGCTTAAGGGGAAATATGGGGTTTTGGGGTATGTTTGATCCATTTTAACCTATCATATTGATGTTTTGATGTTTGTGGTTGATTATGCACGTTGCTATGACTATATGAAATGCTTTGTGATTGATTTCAATAGTTAGAATGGTCGAAAACGTCGTCGAATGGCGTAAACACTTGCTGGAACAATTTCAGAAAGCAGTGCAGGTTTCGGATCGGATCGGATATGGGGGCTCGGATCGAATATGTTGAACTGGGCAAGGGATTCGATCGGATCGGAACCTGATACTTGAGAAAATTGGCAAAAAGGAAGGCCACGCTAACTGAACTGGGATCGGATCGGATTAAGGAGGAGGGATCGGAGCGGATAGAGGAGGATGGATCGGATCGGAGCACGTGAAGGATGAGGAGGCGGATCGGAGCGGAAGCACGAACTGGAGGGGAGATGGCACCCGACCCGACCCGATGAGAAACACCCGACCCGACCCGTACCAGGAGGAGACCCGAACTGACGCGATGTAGTGGACCCGACCCGAACCGATAGTTTGAAAAGAACCCGACCCGACCCAGTATTGACCAATAACCCGAGATGCAAAGGTAGTCCAATATGAGATGTTAGAGCTCAGGATCCAGTTGGGAACCAATGAGTTCACTTCATGATTGGGCTTTGCTGCGGGACGTGTGCTAAGGAGTTGTCGACATTCATAACTTTGATCCACCACTAAAAATGAATGATGGGCTACTTATCAGTGCAGTAGAGTCATTATGACTCGAGGGGCAAGGTGATGGTAGCAAGACTACGTTATCAGTGCAGTAGAGTCATTACGACTCGAGGGGCAAGGTGATGCGTAGTAAGACTATGAGCCAGTGCAGATGGGGTGAATAACTCCATAGGGAAAGTGGACATAGTAAAGGATTGGTAAGACTATGATCCAGCGCAGATGGGGTGAATAACTCCATGGGGCAAGTGGACATAGTAAGGATTGGTAAGGCTATGAGCCAGCGCAGATGGGGGTGAATAACTCCATAGGGCAAGTGGACATAGCGAAGGATTAGTGGCTACGTTATCAGTGCAGTGAAGCCATTTTATGACTTCATGGGGCAAAGTGATCGTAGCAAGGGTGGGTGATCGAAGTGATGAATATCGTATGCTTTACGCACTGAGTGAGAGATGTGAGGATGGATGCTATGTTTGATTGTTTGCCATCACCATGACATGCACACCTCCCCCACCTCCGTATCTTTACATTGTTTGATATGGCACCTTAGAGTGTTGTACAGTATGTAGTGCTAACCCTTTGGTTGCAGGTCCAGGTTCAGGTATGTTTAGTCTACCTGTTATTGTTCACTTTAGATGCTTATCGCTCATACCAGGCTTTATGTCTGACCCAGAGTTTTATGTCTCCTCTTATTACTCTGGGTTCTCATACGAGCAGACTAGAGACAGGTTAGCTGGTGATGCGCGAGTAGCTGATTCGGAGGCGGGCAGGAGGCTTCCACGTATGATATAGATATATACACATTCTCCCTGTGTCGGTGGTGGTCGCTACTTGGGCATTAGTAGTGTACCTCCTTTATCTTGCTTTTGTTTTGAGACAGTTTGAAAAGTTGTAATAAGCTATATTTTGGATTTCCGCTGCTATGATGCTTAGTTCTGGTTTTTAGCTTATGCATTGTCTCTCCTGTTTTATGTCAAGTATGTTATTATTATATTTTGTTCTATGCGCTGTGAGACATTCTACAGGTTCTTTGTATGTTCATTTCCTTCTTCCCTTTCCTTCTGACGACCCATTCCATGCTAACTGGACATGTGTACAGCGCACCTTTGGAGTAAATGTCGGTTGGTGCGGGGCGGGCCGTCACACTTGGTATCAGAGCTCTAGGTTGCATAGTTAACCTAGGGAAAGACACCAGGGAGAGATAGTACGTATATGAGAGCGCGTATTTGTGATTACTTTGGTTTTCAAAAGCTATATATATACTATTGGTAGTATAAGAATGAAGTCGCACTGCACTAGCACCACTATGGGGTCGTTAATCGTTTCCCTTTTTCAGATTGACGATGAGCCGAGACATGAGGGGAGCTGGTAGAGGAACCAACTATGGGAATGCTGCTGACATGAGGGCGATGTTTACTGACCTCATGAGAGACATGCTTAGAGAAGTGCAAGGGGCAGCTCCCAATCCCGGAGTTGGTGCTGGCCCAGTAGTGTAGGCGCCTAGGGTCGATTTCGCCAAGTTGTGCAAGGATTACACTAACCTTGGTGGGAAGCCGTTCCACAGGACGGAGTCAGCCATAGATGTTCAAGACTGGATGGATAGCTATGACCGTATCTTTGATGACTTGGGTCTTGAGGATGCGATGAAGAGAAGGCTAGCGTCTCGTCAGGTGCAAGGGCGAGTGATGAATTGGTGGAATGCCATTAGAACAGCTACTCCAGAGGACCAGGTTACTTGGGTTCAGTTCAAGGCTCGCTTTAGCGAGAAATTTATTCCAGCTGCCCAAAAGTCAGTATTGTTCAAGAGGTTCTTGGAACTCAAGCAGAACGGAAGGGAAGTTTCTGACTATATTTCTAAGTTCGACACTTTGTCGAAGTATGGACTGTCTCTTATCGTCACTCCTGAGAAGAAGAATGAGAAGTTCATTACTGGTTTGGATGGATACTTGGGGGAAAGGCTTATCAACCACATCGATGAGACTTTTGAATCAATTGTGGGGAAAGTTTTGAGATCAGAGAGTCTTTACCCTAAGTCAAAGACTGAGGCTGCATCTGCAGAAGGGCCAAAGCCGCAAGCAGGCGGTGGAGGCAAGAATAATTCTCAGAATAAGAGGAAGCAAGACCAATCTAAAGGTGGCCAGAAAAAGAGCAAGAAAGATGTTGAGTGCTTCAGCTGTGGAAAGAAAGGCCATTATGCTAAAGATTGTCGGGACAAGCCAGCGGATAAGAAGTGCTTCAACTGTGGTCAAGTGGGACATTTCAAGGATAAGCGTCTGCAACCTCTTAAAGAGAAGCAGATTGTGAAAGCATATGCTATTGATGTTGTTCCTTCTTCGTCGAATGCCCCAACTGCGGCGGAGAAAGGAAAGAATGTTGTTATTCAAGGTATGCTTTCTATTTATGATGTACCAGTTCGAGTTTTGTTCGATACTGGGGCTTCCCGTTCCTTCATATCTAGTGACCTGGTAGATAGGTTGGGACTGGAACCCGAGATAGTCGATAGACCATTGGTTGTGACGAACCCGATTGGTGGTTCGACTAGCCTTAGTATGATTTGCAGGGATTTGGTCTTATCGAGTCATGGATGTATGTTTGTATGTGATTGCTTTGTTTTGGGCTTTACTGGGTATGGCATTATATTGGGAGTCGATTGTCTCCAAAGATACGGGGTGGTGGTAGACTGTGAGGGCTTTTTGGTGACAGTGAGGGCGGATGATGGGCGGAGGGTAGTGTTTGGTAGTCTACCTAGTGAAGGGGTTATGGCTAGTTTTGTAAATTCCCTCGACATCCCGCAGGATGAGTTGTCAGATGTGCCCGTGGTTGGCCAGTATCCGGACGCGTCTTCGAGGAGGTGAACGGGCTTCCACCACACCGAGAGATTGAGTTTCGTATTGATTTAGTGAAAGATGCCAGACCTATAGTGATGCCACTTCGTCGTATGGCACCAAGGGAGCAGCGAGAGCTCGGGGTGCAAGTCAGCAATCTTTTGAAGAAGGGATTTATTAGAAGGAGTGTCTCCGAGTGGGGAGCACCAGTTGTGTTTGCCACTAAGGCAGATGGTTCCCTTCGTTTGTGTGTGGACTATCGCGAGTTGAATAAGGTAACGAGGTAGAATAAGTATCCTCTACATCGGTTAGATGATTTGTTTGATCAACTGGAAGGAGCAAGAGTGTTCTCCTAGTTGGACCTCACGACAGGATTTCATCAGCTACGAGTAGCGGATGAGAGTGTTCCGAAAACGGCATTTAGGACGCCGTCTGGATTTTATGAGTGGTTGGTCATGCCATTTGGGTTGACCAATGCACCAGCCTACTTTGTGGATCTTATGAATCGAGTATTCAGAGATCAGTTGAATAAGTTTGTTCTTGTGTTCGTGGATGATATCCTTGTTTATTCAAGGACAGAGGAGGAACACAAGGGACACTTGAGGATAGTGATGGAGGTGTTGAGGAAACACCAATTGAAAGCGAAATTCTCTAAGTGTCATTTTTGGAGAAGGGAAGTGAGATTCTTGGGTCATGTTGTTTCAGAGAGTGGTATTGTCGTGGACCCTGCGAAGGTGGCTACGGTACAGGATTGGCCTACACCCAAGAATGCAACAGATGTAAGAAGTTTCTTGGGATTAGCTGGATATTATCGTAAGTTTATCCAGGACTTCTCCAAGATAGCAGCACCGTTGACTCAGTTGACTAAGAAGAATCAGTCCTTCATCTGGGACGGAGTGTGTGAGAATGCATTCAAGAGTCTAAAAGAGAAGTTGACGCGTGCGCCAGTGTTAGTCATTCCTAAGGGGAATGAAGAGATGACGGTATACACGGATGCTTGTGGTATCGGACTGGGTGCCGTATTGATGCATGGAGGTAGGGTTGTAGCTTATGCTAGTCGACAGCTAAAGCCGAATGAGAAGAAGTATCCTACCCATGATTTGGAATTGGCAGCGATTGTGTTCGCATTGAAGATGTGGAGACACTATCTCTTGGGAGAAAGATTTGAGCTGTTTACCGATCATAAATCGTTAAAGTATCTCTTCTCCCAGAAGGATCTGAATCTCCGTCAGCAGAGATGGTTAGAGTTCTTGGCTTCGTATGATTTTGATATCGCATACACACCTGGGAAAGGTAATGCGGTAGCTGATGCCTTGAGTAGGAGACATGCCAGTTTAGGGGCTATGTTTCTTTAATGGAAGCAACTGGAGTATATCGCGGGGTTTGATTTCAGACCAAGGTGCGAATTGGATCCAGTCATGCTAGCTAGTTTAGCGATCAGACCCACTTTGATAGAGCGGATTGGTTCCAGCCAGAGCGACGGTCCTAATCTATTGGAAATCATCTCCAAGTTAGAGATGAACATCGACGGTGAGGAGATGAAAGTGTATGGGATAGATCGAGATAGATGGCTTCAGAAGAATGGAAGACTAGTTGTGCCCAACGTGAATGGTTTGAGAGATGAAGTGCTTAGAGAATGTCATCACTCAAAACTGACTATACATCCCGGTGGTAATAAGATGTATCGAGACATGAGACAGACTTACTACTAGGAAGGGATGAAAAGAGACGTTGGGAAGTTTATATCCAAATGCATGAATTGCCAGCTAGTTAAAGCCGAGCAGAAGAAGCCTAGTGGGTTGTTGCAACCATTAGAAATTCCCAAATGGAAATGGGAGCAAGTCTCGATGGATTTCATCGATGGTTTACCAAGGACTAGATCGGGATATGATAGCATTTGGGTAATTGTGGATCGATTGACTAAGAGCGCAAGATTTATACCAGTCAAATCGACCAGAACGACGGCCAAGTTGGCAGATTTGTATATGAAGTGGGTAATGAGATTTCATGGAGTACCCAAAAGCATTGTGAGTGACTGAGACCCGTTGTTCACTAGTGGGTTTTGGAAGAGCTTACAAGAGGCTCTAGGGTCAGGATTACATCTCGGTACCGCATATCATCCTCAAACCGACGGTCAGACGGAGAGGGTGAATCGTATATTAGAAGATCTCTTGAGAGCTTGTATATTGGATTTTGGTGGATCATGGGATGGCCATTTGCATCTAGTAGAGTTTGCATATAATAATAGCTACCAATCCAGTTTCGGTATGGCTCCATATGAAGCTTTGTACGGAAGACCGTGCAACTCACCATCATGTTGGATAGAGACTGGCGAGAAGTTTGTGCTTGGACCAGATGTGGTGAGGGAAACTTCCGATAAGATCAAGATCATTCAACAACGAATGAAAGCTGCCCAAGATAGGCAGAAGAGTTATGCTGATAAGAGGAGAAGAGATTTAAAATTCTCCGTTGGTGACTTGGTGTTTGTCAAGATTTCTCCGTTGAAAAGCGTGATATGATTTGGTAGGAGAGGCAAATTTGCACCAAGATTTGTTGGCCCATTCCCTGTTCTTGAATTAGTCGGGAATTTGGCATATAGAGTTGGCTTACCAGAGAAGATGGCGGGAGTTCACAATGTATTTCATGTTTCCCAACTAAGGAAGTTTGTTCACGACTCAGATATGACTATTTCACCTGATCAGTTAGAGGACTTCGAGGTAGAACCCGAGGCGGTTGGGAACCGCAAGCCAATTCGTATTGTGGGGCACGATACAAAGCAACTTCGAAGGAAGGCGGTGAAGCTAGTCAAGGTTCAGTGGGGCGAGAACGAGAATGATTGTACTTGGGAGACAGAGGAGAGCATTTGGAAGACATATCCAGAACTCTTTGCCTGGTAAGATTTACTTTGCGATTTAGTTATTCCGCATGCTAGGATAGACTTATTTTACTTGTTTTGCATGTTTGATGGTTGTTTTATGGTTGATAGGCATGCAGGAACCTTTGTGTGTGTTTTGGTTAGGGAATTTCGGGGGCGAAATTTCTTAAGGGGGGAGAGTGTAACGACCCGTATTCTACACATCATAGGATCGTAGAATATTTATTTCATTCCCATGTGAAGTCGTATGGTCATGTAACTTTGGGAAACATCCAATAGAGTCATTTCCCATGTTCATGATTTTTGTTGATTTTTAAATGACCATTTTGCCCCTAGTTGTTACTGTTTTGGCCATAACTTTTGATTGGAAAGGAATTTTGACCTGAAACCACTTCCATTGGATTCGTTTGATGGTTTACCTTTCCGTAGAGTGGTCATAATAGCCAAACGGACTTACCGTTTGGGAGATATGGCTGAAATAAGGTTTGGAGGGTGAAAAACTGCTTAACCGGGCCAAATAGGGTGATTAGTGAGTAGGCCCATAACCCATTTCTGGATTAGGGTTATGGGGAGGCTGAAATGAAGTAGAGAATCATTCCATTTCAGTTTTCTAGCCTCCACTTATCTCCAAGGAACCCTAAAAATGGCCTCCAACCTCTAAATCACCTCCAAATCACCTTTGGTCAAGGATTTGGCTTAGCAACCTCTAATCAAGGAAGATCTACACCAAACCAATATTAGAGCTGCTGTTTAGCATTGAGATTCGCATCAAATCAGAGATTTATTTCAGATTTTGGTTTATTTGTGGCTAAGGTGAGTGATTTGCATAGTTTTGCACTAATTATGGCTAATTAAGGGTAATTAGTGTTAATTAGCGAATTTATACACTAATAAATTCGGGAAAAATGTTCATAAATTCCTAAATGATGTTTTAGACCTCTGATATGAATTTGGGTTAATTTGGTTAAGTTTTGCTAATCCTATCATTAGTTTCACCTAAACATGCTTAAGGGGAAATATGGGGTTTTGGGGTATGTTTGATCCATTTTAACCTATCATATTGATGTTTTGATGTTTGTGGTTGATTATGCACGTTGTTACGACTGTATGAAATGCTTTGTGATTGATTTCAATAGTTAGAATGGTCGAAAACATCGTCGAATGGCGTAAACACTTGCTGGAACAATTTCAGAAAGTAGTGCAGGTTTCGGATCGGATTGGATATGGGGGCTCGGATCGGATATGTTGAACTGGGCAAGGGATTCGATCGGATCAGAACCTGACACTTGAGAAAATTGGCAAAAAGGAAGGCCACGCTAACTGAACTGGGATCGGATCAGATTAAGGAGGAGGGATCGGAGCGGATAGAGGAGGATGGATCGGATCGGAGCACGTGAAGGATGAGGAGGCGAATCGGAGCGGAAGCACGAACTGGAGGGGAGATGGCACCCGACCCGACCCGAAGTGAGACACCCGACCCGACCCGAGGAGAAACACCCGACCCGACCCGTACCAGGAGAAGACCCGAACTGACGCGATGCAGTGGACCCGACCCGAACCGATGGCTTGAAAAGAACCCGACCCGACCCAGTATTGACCAATAACCCGAGATGCAAAGGTAGTCCAATATGGGAAGTTAGAGCTCAGGATCCAGTTGGGAACCAATGAGTTCACTTCATGATTGGGCTTTGCTGCGGGACGTGTGCTAAGTAGTTGTCGACGTTCATAACTTCGATCCACCACTAAAAATGAATGATGGGCTACTTATCAGTGCAGTAGAGTCATTATGACTCGAGGGGCAAGGTGATGGTAGCAAGACTACGTTATCAGTGCAGTAGAGTCATTACGACTCGAGGGGCAAGGTGATGCGTAGTAAGACTATGAGCCAGCGCAGATGGGGTGAATAACTCCATGGGGCAAGTGGACATAGTAAAGGATTGGTAAGACTATGAGCCAGCGCAGATGGGGTGAATAACTCCATGGGCAAGTGGACATAGTAAGGATTGGTAAGGCTATGAGCCAGCGCAAATGGGGTGAATAACTCCATGGGGCAAGTGGACATAGCGAAGGATTAGTGGCTACGTTATCAGTGCAGTGAAGCCATTTTATGACTTTATGGGGCAAAGTGATCGTAGCAAGGGTGGGTGATCAAAGTGGTGAATATCGTATGCTTTACGCACTGAGTGAGAGATGTGAGGATGGATGCTATGTTTGATTGTTTGCCATCACCATGACATGCACATCTCCCCCATGTAGTAACCCGAAAATCCGAGGGAATTTGAGCTGACTAAATAACACAAGTCCAACCCAAATCGCACTGGAAATTCAAGAAACTAATAGAAAGAAGACAGAGGGTGAGGATAGATAAGATAGAACTTATGGAATAGAAGAAGAAGAAGAACATCATCATCAGAGTAAACACGAATCTCACAGCGGAACAAATAAAATATAACATAACATATCTTTGAAATAACATCAGTATATATATACAATAACACTTATCAGAGTACAACACTTACAACAACAGCGGAAAATAATAATAGCTATAGAATCCTGAAGCCTCCTGCTCCCAGCTCTCCAAGTGTATCTGTAAAATCCCGACTACTTGACTGCCCGTACAAATTTAGGCACCCAAGAGTTTAGGGAAAACAACAAAATAAACTCCGGGTTAGTCATGGGACTGGTGTGAATAAACTCAAATCATTTAAACAGGTATATGATATCTCATAAGACCACGCCGTGAATACGGAACGGGTTTTACCCTTATGAGAATCCAAATAACTTTTCAAAGCAATATCATTCTGATATTATAATAATGTCTAAGTACAAATAAATATCAATCTAGCAGAAACGCATGCATCTCACGTTACTACATATATAGCATACAATCAAAATCGCAAGCACGTATTGGATTATTGGATTTCCAACTATGATAAGGTATGGAACCACCTTCCGATCAGTGTACTCTAGGAACGATACACTGGAGTTCAACAAGAACATCTTGCAACTCAGCCACACATGACCGACCACTCATTTCGCTTGAGTGTATCGAATGTACATCACCAACGGTTTGGATCAGCAACCGTTCCCGTATATATATGGGACAACATTGATAGATTTAAGAAACAAATGAATATTCACTAGATAGGTGATTATACACCCTACTTCGGTGCGACCGACTTAGCCATGCTGCCTGCCTGATTTCTGTCATTTACCGGATGTGAGGTTAGAAGCTACGCTTATCTTCACATCAGATTCACTTTAAATGCCACATCATCAAATCCATCCAATCACCGATTTGACGTCCTCAACAATACATTATGTGTTAGCTAAAAGAAGTTTCCTTCTCCGCTTCCACTCTTGGTACGGTTGGAGAAATCAATGTACGTGATCGTCTGGAAATACTCTGTCAGACATCCAACTTCATTCACTTAGAATGTCACATCGTCATACCCGCCAAATCACAAATTGACTTATCCAAAAATAACACGGGTATACAGCTTAGAGAAACAAATTCCTCCGCCACCAATCGTGAATACGTTTGAACAGATCAACTTACGCGATCCATTGGATATACTCTGTCAGACCTTCGTCCATACAAGTTGTCCTGGGACTGGACAAACCGAAGGCACTATTCTGTTAAACAGGATAGCCTTGCATTTTACTCCGTCTTCAATTATCTTTGGCATATATGATTCGCGACGCTTATGCCAATACAAAGTGGTTCTTTGGATAATAATCCAACCGGTCTCTCCATATTAACAACGTTAAAATGGTCAAAACTTCGATAGTCGGTGAGTTAACTATCAAAGAAAAACAAGTGTGCAAAACAACGATATTATTTCCAGATGGAAATTATATCGAAAAAACATCATTTAACATTAATCTCTTTAGTTAATTTATTTACTTATCTCCTGTTTCCCTATATTCTAAATTCTTATTTTCTTTTATCAGAAAACATTTCTGATTCTCGTTTGGAAAACACTTCCAAAACTCCTTTACGATCAAACCTTACCATTTCTTAGTTAAGAAGGAAGTCACTTAAGTTGGGGTATAATTACCTCTCAGACCTTAACTGAACAACGTTATAACTTCGAAATGGTCAAAGTTTATCTTTTAATCTTTAACAACTTCTTTACGCCTTTCTCGGATCCAATTTTACTAATCCACTTCTATATTTAAAACATTGGTTATAACGATAACGTTATAATCCCTACTTTCGAATTATCTAACTTTAATTATAACTTCTATTCCTATTAGTGAATAATTAACCTAACACTTATTTATTTATAAATAAATCTCTACTTAGACACTGGAAAGTATAAGTACTTTCCCGAATTCGATATAATCGAATTTGTTGATTAACTCTCTTCGAGAAATCTCTATTTGATTAACTCTTCTTTGAATAACCTATATTCGATTAACTTCTTCTCGAATAAACGATATTCGATAATATCTCTTCGAATAACTAATATTCGATAACTCTTCCTTTTCAAATATCTCATATTTGAAAATCTCACTTCGATTAAACTATAATCGATAACTCCCTTCGATGAAACTAACATCGATAACTTCAACTCGACGAACTTAACTCGACTAACTTAACTTGACTCGACTAACTCGACTTACTTGGTTCGACCAGTTCGATTCGATTTAACTAGGCTCGACTAACTTGACTAACTTAACTCGACTTACTTGGTTCGACCAATTCGATTCGATTAACTAGGCTCGACTAACTTGACTAACTTAACTCGACTTACTTGGTTCGACCAATTCGATTCGATTAACTAGGCTCGACTAACTTGACTAACTTAACTCGACTTACTTGGTTCGACCAATTCGATTCGATTAACTAGGCTCGACTAACTTGACTAACTTAACTAGACTTACTTGGTTTGACCAATTCGATTCGATTAACTAGGCTCGACTAACTTGACTAACTCTGTCTCAAATAACTATATTTGATTAACTCTAGTTCGTTTTAACTCTAATCGATTAACTCTAACTAATTAACTCTAACTAATTAACTCTAACTGATTAACTCTAACTGATTAACTCTAACTGGTTAACTCTAACTGGTTAACTCTAACTGGTTAACTCTAACTGATTAACTCTAACTGACTAACTCGACTAACCTCTTTCGAATAACATATTCGATTAACTAACTTTCAAATACCATATTCGATTAACTAACTTCGAATACCATATTCGATTAACTCCTTTCGAATGTCTACATTCGATTAACTAACTTCGAATACCATATTCGATTAACCTACTTCGAATACCATATTCGATTAACCTACTTCGAATACCATATTCCATTTCTCCTTTTTAACAACGTTTTATTCATTTGAAAAGATTTACTTTTAAATAACGGTTCTACACTTTAAAAATGATTTCCTTTTTATAACGTTTCCTTTTCAATTCTATTTGTAAATGGTTTACAAATATTCCCTTTTCAAAATTATTCTTGAAATATTCTAACTCCTTAAATTTTCGGGAAAATTCGCCATAACCTCCTTTGTATCGAAAGTATCGGGAAAATTCCCAAACCCGCCACACAGGCCTTTCCATTCAAAAAGAAAAGGGTTTGTAATTATTTCCTTTTTGAATATCTCCTCTTTATAAATATCCCAATTTATAAATATTCCTTATTTATAAATATTCAAATTTATAAATATCTCTTATTTATAAATATCCCATTTTATAAATATGCTATTTTCAATATCACTTTGAAAATTCCCTTATCGACATTTCGGTATGTTATGGTATTCAATCATATCAAATCACGATGTTCAATATCGTCCAAACACATATAATCGCCAACAGATTATATATCACATTATATATCACAATATATAAATCACAATAAAATAACTGTTGAGGAATCCAGTTGGATTCCTCCAACCTGTTTCTCTGCATCCACAGATGTTACACAATAAAATCAACATCACTTTCAGTTCAATATGATATATTCTGTTAAACAGAATCAATATAGAAATTCAACTAACTGACTAGCAGTTCAATCAAACAGTCAACACACAGTCAAACAGTCAATATTTAACAGTTCTAAAAATACAACATGAAAATATAAACTGTTCAGAGTTAGTGAGATTTACTCACATTTTGACGATCATCGTCAATGACGATAACCATCGCTTGATTCAAACAATTTATTTTTCCATAAATTGTGACGGACTCCAATCGACTCGTGGTCAGTCTCATTTTGTAGTGTCCGTCCATACGATCCCAACTCGACTTACGGTTCATCAATCTGATACTGTATGGTCGAGTTATACATTTACGAAGTTCATACGTTATTTGAATTAAATTAAAACTTGAATTTAAATAATTGGGCCCTCACCCCCCTTAAACAAAATAGGCCCATATGAAGCCCAGACCCGCTCCCTCAATCTCGTCTTCCCCAAATGTTTCTGTCGTGACCTGCTCCCTCAATACACCATAGCCGATACTTCCCTCCATCCTTCCTCCCTCTACACTCGTCTATTTCACAAACCAAAAGCATCAGCTTCTCCCTTGTCTCGATCTCTCCGACACTGCTACCAAGATGGCCAACTCGCACCATCCAAACGGAAGTCGACGTCAGCCAAAAACTGCGGATTCCCATACTTGATCGACGTCTTTTGTACCAGAAAATCGCCAAAAACACGCCGCAAGCTTGGTTCTTCCTTCTCAGTCCAAATCTAAACTCGAAATCACGAATCAATGTACTAATCCTTGGAGAAGTGGAACCCTAGTTCGCTGCTGTACAAAACATGCGACGAAAAGGGTTTTCGAACGTGACAAAACCTATACAGAAATGAAGAGATTCGCTCAGAGATCAAGGATATACTCATTCCATGATTTATTGATCTCTCTACAATTTGTTTTGATTTTTCTTGTGATGGATTTTTACTGAAAGATGAATAAAAGGATGCGGCGCATTTCCTTGCTTCGTTGACTTCTGAAATGAAATGTTTTAGGTTTTAAGAGGTTAAGGGGGGGTATTTATAATGGGGTAAAATATATAGATATTTTATTTTTATTATAAAATTATATTCGTTTCACAATCTAAAAATCCGTGTGACCACACACGATACTCAAAAATCACCAAACTGGACATGCAGCTAGAGTTCGACATTACGGTCCCAACGAAACTGGTTTCGTCGAATTCCGACTCCGTTTGCTCACACAGCGTATTTTTAACTGTCGAAATACTGACTATTTTACACTCTAAAAATCACTACGGTCACACAATGACTCTAAAAATCACGAAACTGGAAATCTAACAACTATTTGATATTGCGGATCCAACAAAACTGGTTTCGTCGAATTCCGACTTCGTTTGCAAAAGTGGCTATTTTTAATCCCTTGAATAATCCATTTAAATATTTAAATAAATTAAATTAAATATAAATAAATTTATATTATCGTATATATTCACTGTGGAATACCATACAGCTCCAGGAAAATTATATAATCTCTATTCTGTGTCCAGATTGAATCGATATTCAATTTATATTGAAAAATCCTTTTATAACGTATATAAAGCGTTACGAATTATAAAGAAATTCCATAGCGACTTTTTCTGAAATTTGATTTGGACCTAAATCAAAATCTACCCGACGAAATCCCGATTTTTCTCTTCCACTAGAAAGATATACTCCACTAGCTCCACACGTTTCTTGTTTCACAGAAATCCGATTTAAAACGAATCCTGTACATCCAGTTGAAGTTCAAATCGCCAAATCGCGAACTGCAGCGCCATTTCAAGCTCTATTTTAATTATATTATAATTATACGTTCAAACTGTCGTCGATTGAATATATTCGTCAATATAATCCAACTCTAAGTTAAATTACATCTTTGGGATGACCCCATTCACAGAATATTTGTATTTCCAATATTTTTGATTATTTCGACATTATAATATATTTTATTATATTATAATTATTAATTAAATATTCAATATTATTTAATTCACGTTCTCGATAAATCGATATTTAATAATTAAATAAATAAATTGTTCAACAGCTAAAATGCGGGTTACTACAATCTTCCCCCCTTAATAAAATTTCGTCCTCGAAATTGCTAAGCTAGGGGATGACCCTATCTTCTGGGTAAAAATTTATCTGTTTACCTCTTGTCTCCGGTTTCAACTGAACCAATTAATATCGACTAAAATATTAATTTATTCCGACTAACTAAATTTTCAAAAATTCTGAAAATTTTCTAACACCTTAACTTTTCGAAAATTTTTGCCAGCACCTCTTTTGTACTGGTCAATATCTCAAACTCCAACTCGCCTCTCTGGGCCTTCTTTAACCCAAAAGAAAATCAAACAGCCAAGCGGCTTGCCAATTCGGCTCATAAATCTCATATCCATATATAATATAAACTGGTACCTTTTTGTCGGGAATATCAACTCTATCACTTCCATATGCTATCAACTCAGCATATACCAGTGTTATTTCCATCAAATTCCAATCAGTTCATATCCTCAAAACCAAATCGAATTTCATTCGAACCCGAATATCAAATTTCAAATTCTTAACTCATCAACCCAATTCCATAACAGATTATTCTCTAATCCAATTCAATTCTATTTAACTCAGTTCAAGTTAATATTTCAATTTATTTCTACTATCTTATTCTATTTAACTTCATAAGTTAAAATTAAATTCCGAAACTTAATTTCCTGGGTCTATTTCAAATCAATTTGAAATTACAATGCCAATTCAAAACCTTTGAATTTCTAAACAACTTGTTTTCTCAAAACAATTTAAAAACAAAACCTTTGGTAGTAGTCCGTCACTTAGAACTCGAAAATGAACACTGATGATGTCGCGATTCATCATCAGAATCTATTTTCCAGCTATCGAAGTGAGTTCAATACTATATCACCTTCAGTTTGAAAAACATTTTCAAAATCTCCCAGGAACTTAAAATTTCCTTATTTTAATTCCAATCTGATTTAAATTCAGATTTTTCTTCATTTTATCTCATATACTTTACTTATATGAATTCTGATTAGTCATTTATAATCATTTTACCTTTTTATAATCTTACTCGATTATAATAACAACCAACACAACCAATATACTATATCAAATATATTCGGGTAAAATTATTCCATTTACCCTCTTTCAAAACATACCATGACGGTTCATCGTATTCGAGTGTTTAGTAACCCCTATCGATACAGTGGATCAAACCGATCGACCAGAATTCACAAACAACTCAACCAATAAAACTCCACAATATAAAATCATTTTATATTAACTAATAAATACGTTCACTCGTATATATACACTCAAACTCAGTCTAGGATATTACTAATCCCATCTCTACTGAATCACGCCACAGAGCCAAGGTAATAACTAAACCAATGCTCTGATACCAACTGTAGTAACCCGAAAATCCAGGGGAATTTGAGCTGACTAAATAACACAAGTCCAACCCAAATCGCACTGGATATTCAAGAAACTAATAGAAAGAAGACAGAGGGTGAGGATAGATAAGATAGAACTTATGGAATAGAAGAAGAAGAAGAAGAACATCATCATCAGAGTAAACACGAATCTCACAGCGGAACGAATAAAATATAACATAACATATCTTTGAAATAACATCAGTATATGTATACAATAACACTTATCAGAGTACAACACTTACAACAACAGCGGAAAATAATAATAGCTATAGAATCCTGAAGCCTCCTGCTCCCAGTTCTCCAAGTGTATCTGTAAAATCCCGACTACTTGACTGCCCGTACAAATTTAGGCGCCCAAGAGTTTAGGGAAAACAACAAAATAAACTCCGGGTCAGTCACGGGACTGGTGTGAATAAACTCAAATCATTTAAACAGGTATATGATATCTCATAAGACCACGCCGTGAATACGGAACGGGTTTTACCCTTATGAGAATCCAAATAACTTTTCAAAGCAATATCATTCTGATATTATAATAATGTCTAAGTACAAATAAATATCAATCTAGCAGAAACGCTTGCATCTCACGTTACTACATATATAGTATACAATCAAAATCGCAAGCATGTATTGGATTATTGGATTTCCAACTATGACAAGGTATGGAACCACCTTCCGATCAGTGTACTCTAGGAACGATACACTGGAGTTCAACAAGAACATCTTGCAACTCAGCCACACATGACCGACCACTCATTTCGCTTGAGTGTATCGAATGTACATCACCAACGGTTTGGATCAGCAACCGTTCCCGTAAATATATGGGACAGCATTGATAGATTTAAGAAACAAATGAATATTCACTAGATAGGTGATTATACACCCTACTTCGGTGCGACCGACTTAGCCATGCTGCCTGCCCGATTTCGTTCATTTACCGGATGTGAGTTAGAAGCTACGCTTATCTTCACATCAGATTCACTTTAAATGCCACATCATCAAATCCATCCAATCACCGATTTGACGTCCTCAACAATACATTATGTGTTAGCTAAAAGAAGTTTCCTTCTCCGCTTCCACTCTTGGTACGGTTGGAGAAATCAATGTACGTGATCGTCTGGAAATACTCTGTCAGACATCCAGCTTCATTCACTTAGAATGTCACATCGTCATACCCGCCAAATCACAAATTGACTTATCCAAAAATAACACGGGTATACAGCTTAGAGAAACAAATTCCTCCGCCACCAATCGTGAATACGTTTGAACAAATCAACTTACGCGATCCATTGGATATACTCTGTCAGACCTTCGTCCATACAAGTTGTCCTGGGACTGGACAAACCGAAGGCACTATTCTGTTAAACAGGATAGCCTTGCATTTTACTCCGTCTTCAATTATCTTTGGCATATATGATTCGCGACGCTTATGCCAATACAGAGTGGTTCTTTGGATAATAATCCAACCGGTCTCTCCATATTAACAACGTTAAAATGGTCAAAACTTCGATAGTCGGTGAGTTAACTATAAAAGAAAAACAAGTGTGCAAAACAACGATATTATTTCCAGATGGAAATTATATCGAACAAACATCATTTAACATTAATCTCTTTAGTTCATTTATTTACTTATCTCCTGTTTCCCTATACTCTAAATTCTTATTTTCTTTTATCAGAAAACATTTCTGATTCTCGTTTGGAAAACACTTCCAAAACTCCTTTACGATCAAACCTTAACATTTCTTAGTTAAGAAGGAAGTCACTCAAGTTGGGGTATAATTACCTCTCAGACCTTAACTGAACAACGTTATACCTTCGAAATGGTCAAAGTTTATCTTTTAATCTTTAACAACTTCTTTACGCCTTTCTCGGATCCAATTTTACTAATCCACTTCTATATTTAAAACATTGGTTATAACGATAACTTTATAATCCCTACTTTCGAATTATCTAACTTTAATTATAACTTCTATTCCTATTAGTGAATAATTAACCTAACACTTATTTATTTATAAATAAATCTCTACTTAGACACTGGAAAGTATAAGTACTTTCCCGAATTCGATATAATCGAATTTGCCGATTAACTCTCTTCGAGAAATCTCTATTTGATTAACTCTTCTTCGAATAACCTATATTCGATTAACTTCTTCTCGAATAAACGATATTCGATAATATCTTTTCGAATAACTAATATTCGATAACTCTTCCTTTTCAAATATCTCATATTTGAAAATCTCACTTCAATTAAACTATAATCTATAACTCCCTTCGATGAAACTAACATCGATAACTTCAACTCGACGAACTTAACTTGACTCGACTAACTCGACTTACTTGGTTCGACCAATTCGATTCGATTTAACTAGGCTCGACTAACTTGACTAACTTAACTCGACTTACTTGGTTCGACCAATTCGATTCGATTAACTAGGCTCGACTAACTTGACTAACTTAACTCGACTTACTTGGTTCGACCAATTCGATTCGATTAACTAGGCTCGACTAACTTGAGTAACTTAACTCGACTTACTTGGTTCGACCAATTCGATTCGATTAACTAGGCTCGACTAACTTGACTAACTTAACTCGACTTACTTGGTTCGACCAATTCGATTCGATTAACTAGGCTCGACTATCTTGACTAACTCTGTCTCAAATAACTATATTTGATTAACTCTAGTTCGTTTTAACTCTAATTGATTAACTCTAACAAATTAACTCCAACTGGTTAACTCTAACTGATTAACTCTAACTGATTAACTCTAACTGGTTAACTCTAACTGATTAACTCTAACTGGTTAACTCTAACTGATTAACTCTAACTGGTTAACTCTATTTGACTAACTCGACTTGACTAACCTCTTTCGAATAACATATTCGATTAACTAACTTTCGAATACCATATTAGATTAACTAACTTCGAATACCATATTCGATTAACTCCTTTCGAATGTCTATATTCGATTAACTAACTTCGAATACCATATTCGATTAACCTACTTCGAATACCATATTCGATTAACCTACTTCGAATACCATATTCCATTTCTCCTTTTTAACAACGTTTTATTCATTTGAAAAGATTTACTTTTAAATAATGGTTCTACACTTTAAAAATGATTTCCTTTTTATAACGTTTCCTTTTCAATTCTATTTGTAAATGGTTTACAAATATTCCCTTTTCAAATTTATTCTTGAAATATTCTAACTCCTTAAATTTTCGGGAAAATTCGCCATAACCTCCTTTGTATCGGAAGTATCGGGAAAATTCCCAAACCCGCCACACAGGCCTTTCCATTCAAAAAGAAAAGGGTTTGTAATTATTTCCTTTTTGAATATCTCCTCTTTATAAATATCCCAATTTATAAATATTCCTTATTTATAAATATTCAAATTTATAAATATCTCTTATTTATAAATATCCCATTTTATAAATATGCTATTTTCAATATCACTTTGAAAATTCCCTTATCGACATTTCGGTATGTTATGGTATTCAATCATATCAAATCACGATGTTCAATATCGTCCAAACACATATAATCACCAACAGATTATATATCACATTATATATCACAATATATAAATCACAGTAAAATAACTGTTGAGGAATCCAGTTGGATTCCTCCAACCTGTTTCCCTGCATCCACAGATGTTACACAATAAAATCAACATCACTTTCAGTTCCATATGATATATTCTGTTAAACAGAATCAATATAGAAATTCAACTAACTGACTAGCAGTTCAATCAAACAGTCAACACACAGTCAAACAGTCAATATTTAACAGTTCTAAAAATACAACATGAAAATATAAACTGTTCAGAGTTAGTGAGATTTACTCACATTTTGACGATCATCGTCAATGACGATAACCATCGCTTGATTCAAACAATTTATTTTTCCATAAATTGTGACGGACTCCAATCGACTCGCGGTCAGTCTCATTTTGTAGTGTCCGTCCATACGATCCCAACTCGACTTACGGTTCATCAATCTGATACTGTATGGTCGAGTTATACATTTACGAAGTTCATACGTTATTTGAATTAAATTAAAACTTGAATTTAAATAATTGGGCCCTCACCCCCCTTAAACAAAATAGGCCCATATGAAGCCCAGACCCGCTCCCATAATCTCTTCTTCCCCAAATGTTTCTGTCGTGACCTGCTCCCTCAATACACCATAGCCGATACTTCCCTCCATCCTTCCTCCCTCTACACTCGTCTATTTCACAAACCAAAAGCATCAGCTTCTCCCTTGTCTCGATCTCTCCGACACTGCTACCAAGATGGCCAACTCGCACCATCCAAACGGAAGTCGACGTCAGCCAAAAACTGCGGATTCCCATACTTGATCGACGTCTTTTGTACCAGAAAATCGCCAAAAACACGCCGCAAGCTCGGTTCTTCCTTCTCAGTCCAAATCTAAACTCGAAATCACGAATCAATGTACTAATCCTTGGAGAAGTGGAACCCTAGTTCGCTGCTGTACAAAACATGCGACGAAAAGGGTTTTCGAACGTGACAAAACCTATACAGAAATGAAGAGATTCGCTCAGAGATCAAGGATATACTCATTCCATGATTTATTGATCTCTCTACAATTTGTTTTGATTTTTCTTGTGATGGATTTTTACTGAAAGATGAATAAAAGGATGCGGCGCATTTCCTTGCTTCGTTGACTTCTGAAATGAAATGTTTTAGGTTTTAAGGGGTTAAGGGGGGGTATTTATAATGGGGTAAAATATCTAGATATTTTATTTTTATTATAAAATTATATTCGTTTCACAATCTAAAAATCCGTGTGACCACACACGATACTCAAAAATCACCAAACTGGACATGCAGCTAGAGTTCGACATTACAGTCCCAACGAAACTGGTTTCGTCGAATTCCGACTCCGTTTGCTCACACAGCGTATTTTTAACTGTCGAAATACTGACTATTTTACACTCTAAAAATCACTACGGTCACACACTGACTCTAAAAATCACGAAACTGGAAATCTAACAACTATTTGATATTGCGGATCCAACAAAACTGGTTTCGTCGAATTCCAACTTCGTTTGCAAAAGTGGCTATTTTTAATCCCTTGAATAATCCATTTAAATATTTAAATAAATTAAATTAAATATAAATAAATTTATATTATCGTATATATTCACTGTGGAATACCATACAGCTCCAGGAAAATTATATACTCTCTATTCTGTGTCCAGATTGAATCGATATTCAATTTATATTGAAAAATCCTTTTATAACGTATATAAAGTGTTACGAATTATAAAGGAATTCCATAGCGACTTTTTCTGAAATTTGATTTGGACGTAAATCAAAATCTACCCGACGAAATCTCGATTTTTCTCTTCCACTAGAAAGATATACTCCACTAGCTCCACACGTTTCTTGTTTCACAGAAATCCGATTTAAAACGAATCTTGTACATCCAGTTGAAGTTCAAATCGCCAAATCGCGAACTGCAGCGCCATTTCAAGCTCTATTTTAATTATATTATAATTATACGTTCAAACCGTCGTCGATTGAATATATTCGTCAATATAATCCAACTCTAAGTTGAATTACATCTTTGGGATGACCCCATTCACAGAATATTTGTATTTCCAATATTTTTGATTATTTCGACATTATAATATATTTTATTATATTATAATTATTAATTAAATATTCAATATTATTTAATTCACGTTCTCGATAAATCGATATTTAATAATTAAATAAATAAATTGTTCAACAGCTAAAATGCGGGTTACTACACCCTACCTCCGTATCTTTACATTGTTTGATATGGCACCTTAGAGTGTTATACAGTATGTAGTGCTAACCCTTTGGTTGCAGGTCCAGGTTCAGGTATGTTTAGTCTACCTGTTATTGTTCACTTTAGATGCTTATCGCTCATACCAGGCTTTATGTCTGACCCAGAGTTTTATGTCTCCTCTTATTACTCTGGGTGCTCACACGAGCAGACTAGAGACAGGTTAGCTGGTGATGCGCGAGTAGCTGATTCGGAGGCGGGCAGGAGGCTTCCACTTATGATATATATATACACATTCTCCCTGTGTCGGTGGTGGTCGCTACTTGGGCATTAGTAGTGTACCTCCTTTATCTTGCTTTTGTTTTGAGACAGTTTGAAAAGTTGTAATAAGCTATATTTTGGATTTCCGCTGCTATGATGCTTAGTTCTGGTTTTTAGCTTATGCATTGTCTCTCCTGTTTTATGTCAAGTATGTTATTATTATATTTTGTTCTATGCGCTGTGAGACATTCTACAGGTTCTTTGTATGTTCATTTCCTTCTTCCCTTTCCTTCTGACGACCCGTTCCGTGCTAACTGGACATGTGTACAGCGCACCTTTGGAGTAAATGTCGGTTGGTGCGGGGCGGGCCGTCCCAAATGATTATAATAGCCCTATAACTCTTCAATAGCACTTCGATTCAGAGAGTAATGAGTAGAGAGTGAGAAAAAAGAAGTTTTATATAAATAGAATTGAATTCGGCAGAGTATAAGTGTAGAAATCATAAAAATGAGAAAATACAATGGTATAAAGAAAGGAGACGGAGACGAAGAAGAAGAATGGTGAAAAAATTCGAAATCAGCCCCTATTTATAAGATCTAAAGGTTGCAACGCTTGTGGAACGTTACAAATAGTGAAAAGACACTTCCTTTCAATTTTGAAACAATGATAGTTACATGTCGACATAGGCAATAATGTATGTCAACATAACCTAGTTCAAAATTGATTTTTGAACATTTTTCAAGTGTTTATATATATATATATATATTTCTGGAAGTTCTTGAATTAAAACATAGTGTTATAAATAAGTATTATAAAGTGGCAAATCATATGAAAACATAAATATAAGATATATGAACATATTTATAAAATTATAGAGTTTAAAACTAATATAAATTATATATAATATAACAAAGTGGAAAATAGGGAGAAGGCCAAACGTAGCACAAAAATTGGTCAAAAGTACGGAAATTTTGTTTTTTAGCCAAAAGTCCACATTTTTGTGCAAAATGGGAAATGACAATGGACCCCCTGAATTCCACATGTGCACTAAAATGTGGACTTTTGCCTAAAAAACAAACTTAGTATACTTTTGAACAAAGAATATGCTAAGTTTGTCCTTTAAAAAAATGCTTGTATATAAAATTTATAAACTATAAAATTTGAGTTTAAAGTCAAAAGTAAAGTAAAGAAAGAGAAGATAGAGATTGAAGATAGAAATAGAAATTGAAAAACAGAATTTGAATTTGAATTTGAACCGGGAGTGTTATTCAGCGTCTTACATTAACTAGACTCTATTACTATATTTATCTTGAACTCTTGAAATCTTGATTACTCATGAGTCTTGAATCATCTCTGAATTTTGAATCTCTAATATCTTTAAATTGTACAGTCTTCAGTAATAATTCCTGCATATGTGTGTATACATATATTCTAGACTAAAGTGTTAGTATATATTTTATAATCAATTAATATTGAAATAAGGTTGTTGTCATCAAAACTCCATTCTCTAACAATCTCCCCTTTTTGATGATGACAACCTTAGTTTATAAAATATCATACATATACATACCTCTTGATGATGATGATTCTAATACTCCCCCTTTCTATATGAATCCTATAAACTGGTTCTATATTTTATAATCCCCCCCACCTTGGCATTATCAAAAATAAATTCTAAAACTACTCCCCTTAAATCCTATAACTATCTAAATAATTCATATACCAAAGTAAAATACTCC
The DNA here is from genome assembly GCA_030737875.1 of Allium sativum. Classification (NCBI taxonomy): domain Eukaryota; kingdom Viridiplantae; phylum Streptophyta; class Magnoliopsida; order Asparagales; family Amaryllidaceae; genus Allium; species Allium sativum. The sequence continues at coordinate 27,299,286 of CM060925.1, read as the reverse complement.
CCCTAAGTCCAAAATCTATCTAAAGTAAAGTACTCCCCTTAATAAAATGTGCTTCCCCTAAATTTACAATAATCAATACTAACATAATTACAAACCAATCCAAGTTACATATGTTATGAGTTATATTTACAAACTAAATCAAGAACACCACACCATTTGTTTAATATATATAAGTTTTAAGTCATAGAATCCAAATAAAATAAAATCAAATATATCAATCATACCAAGCAATTAGACGTTTCTTGGGACTTCTAACCATTCACCTTATCCAGTGATTGGGTTCTTCTTAATATCCTTCCATCCTTCCTCATTGGTGAGTGATGCTTTGTTGTTTTCATCTCTGAAATGAGAAGAGATTGACCAACAAATTACGTCAAAATGTTTTTCTTGATATTCAACCATTCTCATTTGAATTAACTCCAGATAGCGTTAATTATGTAGTATTATGGAGCGGATTTTCTTGAAGGAATTTTCATGGAATCTTCAAGATTTTCACTTATGCTATGAATTGGATTTTCCATAGTTTTGATAAGAAATGAATAAAGAAGAAGGAGAAATGGAATAATGAATTTTTTTGGAAGAAATAGGCTTAAATACGGTCTGGAATTCGTTGGATTTTGAATGAATATGAGTTAGTTATTTAATTTTAAAATTTGAAAAGTTTTGAAAATATGGCAGTTATATGTCGACATAAGCTATTATGTATGTCGATATATCCTATTAAAAATTTTGAAAATTTTCAAATTTTGAATCTCTTGATCTTATATTATATTTTAATTAATTGTAAAGTTTTTATAGTAACTTAAAGATGATTTTGACATAAATAAAACTCCATTCATTACTTCATGGAAGCAAATACATCCAACTAATTAAAACACACTAAACACGAGATTCGAAAGCGAATATAAGAAAATACAAGCGAATACGTAAAGATAAGTTAAACTAGATAAATTAGTTTTCAGCGGATGATGATGAGGAAGGTGAAATTCCAAGTTTTCTTCCTATCTTGACCATCTTGGTCATTTTAAAAAAGTTCTTCTTAAGCTTCTTTTGATTGTTGAAAATCTTTGCTTGATTTTGAACAATCATCTCTTTGGAAATGAGTCTAGTGTTGGTTGGACACTCAAAAATTTCTAAAGAAGTTTCTTCTTCTTCTTCGACTTCCTTAGGTGCTTGTTCTTGTTGCATTCGAGCTTGTTTGGCTTTGAATGTCTCATATGGTTGTAAAGTGAGAGGAATTTCCATGAGATGTATGTTCGAGGAGTCAAACACTTTCCTTGGCACAAATTATTCTCCGTGAAGATCAACTCCAAATTATTTGAAAATGCAAGTGAGATAAACACCATAGTAAAGAGTGTTTTCTCTTGATGAAATTTCTATAGGCTTGATTTCTTTTAAGATCATGTCGACCTAATTGATGTTATAGCCACCTATAATAGCAAAGAGGACTTTTTAGACTTTGAGAGTTGGATTATTAATGTTTTCGGAACACGGAGTGATGGTATGTTGGAGGAGGAGATTGACGATTCTTGTTTTTGGATGGAAAAGGTGATTTTTGAAATCTATTTGATCTTCATTACCTTCGTAAAATCCGCAATTAAGATTCGCATAGAACATCCTGACAAGCTTGCGATAACACACTTCTTCATTATCCCGTGAGTCAATTAGACCCAAGATTTCATTGTGTTGAAAGAGAGATATAAGATCATTAGAAGGAAAGTCGCCAAAGATGGCGAAAGCACCCGTATTAACTTTAGCATTTGCTACATAGTTAACATAGGTTTTGATAACTTCTTTGTCATTATGAAGATAACCTTTGATGGTTTTGGTTAACTTCAATTTCTGAGATGAACTTGAGTAAGCCATTGAATTGATAGTTTTGAAGAGAATAGATATGAAGAATATTCTTTTGAATTGTGAATGAAAGGTAGAGAGAATAGGTGTATATATAGAAATTGAATGGATATGAATTGAATAGGCCCAACTTTTCAGAAATCAATGACACCTTTTCAGACCTTGAGAGTTGGTGAAAAGTTGGAAGGAAGTTTGAAAGTTTAAACCTTTGAAATTCAAAATTTAAATTTCAAATTACAGGTCAGATATGTCGACATATAGACATATGTATGTCGACATATGTATGTATTTTCAAAGGAAAATTGATTTGTATGAAATGTGATTTAAATTATCGATTTATATTGCAGGCTTAACGATTTGCTGAAATAATTCAAATCCTAACAAACATCTAAAAATTTTATTTTATTATTTTATTTATTATTTATTATTATATTATTATTTTGAATTACAAATTTGAATTTCAAGATTGAATTTTTAATTTTTAAATTTAAAATGAAGCAAACAAACAAAGCAACCATTCAACCATAGAAAATTTAAAAATTAATTAAGGCATCCCCGGTTTTTAGATCCTTTTCTTCGAAATTTTTTGAATTCTGAATTGTCATAAAACACATATTTGAATTTCCGGTTTCTGGCTCTTCATCACTTGATGATAAATTTGAATCATTTAATGTTGCTGTGTATGCTTTCTTTCTCTTCCTTGATGAATTGTTGTTGTCCGTTTGTTGAATCAATTTATCTGGATATGGACACATTCTCCTTATGTGGCCTGGTTTGTTGCAGTTATAACATCGATCATCATTTCTTCTTGAATTTCCCTGGTTATTATTTTGGAAATAATTTTTCTTTCTATGTTTTAGAAATCTTCTAAGATGTCTTGTCATTAGGGATGTTTCTTCATCATCTTCACTACTCGAGTCAGAATCATTTGTTGTTGCTTTAAATTCAATGGATTTCTTCTCAGTTGACCTATTTTCTTTTCTCTTCTGCAATTGGACTTCAAAAGACATCAGGTTTCCAATTAACTCCTCAATCCTCATTTCACTGACATTATTGACTTCTTCAATTTCCAAAGTTTTCTGATCCCGGACTGGAGTCAATGAATGCAATATTTTTCTGACTTGATCTTCTTCAGAATAAGTTTTTCCAAGTGTTGTTAACGAATGCACTATCTCTTGAAATCTGAAATACATATCAGTGACAAACTTATTCTCATCCATTTTGAATAACTAAAATTGGTTAACTAACATTGTTATTTTAGTTTGCTTAGTTTTACTAGTTCCTTCATGAGTAACTTGTAAAGTTCTCCAGATTTCATAAGCAGTTTTACATACTGGCACTCTATTAAACTCATTCCTATTTAATGAACAAAATAACATATTCATGGCTTTAGAATTGCTTTATGCAGTAGCCTTTTGTTCAGTTGTCCATTGTGCAAAAGTAGTTGTGGGTTCAACAAACTCATTCTATGTACTATTCCATGTGTCTAATCCTACTTATTGTAAATATATTTTCATTCTACATGCCCAATATGAATAACTACTACCATTAAACAGTTGTGGTCTAACAATGGACCGACCCTCTACAAAAGAGCTATTATTACTACTAGTGCTGGTTTCCATTATCACTATTTTCAAAAATCATATTATGAACCTTTTGAAAGACCTTACTCTGATAACAATTGTTAGGGAATGCGGAATGGAGCATTAAGGAAAAATTAACACTGGAGGGGGGTCAATAATGTTTTTGAGAGTTTAGACAAAATCTAAAACATATATGATCTACTATATGAGTAACTCACCACAAAAATAATCATAGACACAGAAGCAAACACAAACACACAAATAAACAAAAATAAAATGCAGAAAAGGAAATAACACACTGGATTTTATACTGGTTCATAATTGCTCCTACGTCCAGTCCCACGCAACGCTTTGCAAAGAGTTTTATTACTATATCAATATCCAATTACACCCCTTGATTTCACGGCCACAAGGTTAACACTGCTCACGTTCTTTGATTTCATGGCAACAAGGAAAACACTAATTCATTCGTTGATTTCGCGGCTACAAGGAAAACATCGATTACCCAAACACTTCCCAAATGATTACAATAGCCTTATAACTCTTCAATAGCACTTCGATTCAGAGAGTAATGAGTAGAGAGTGAGAAGAGAAGAAGTTATATATATATATATATATATATATAAAATTAAAATCGGCAGAGTATAAGTGTAGAAATCATAAAAATGAGAAAATATAATGGTGTAAAGAAAGGAGACGAAGATGGAGAAGAAGAATGATGAAAAAATTCGAAATCAGCCCCTACTTATAAGATTCAAAAGGTTGCAACGCTTCTGGAACGTTACAAATAGTGAAAATACACTTCCTTTCAATTTTTAAAAAATGACAGTTATATGTCGATATAGGAAATAATGTATGTCGACATAACCTAGTTCAAAATCGATTTTTGAGCATTTTTCAAGTGTTCTGATATATATAGATATATATATATATATTTATATTTATACATATATAATTCTAGAAATTCTTGAATTAAAACATAGTGTTATAAAAAAGTACTATAAAGTGGGAAATCATATGAAAACATAAATATAAGATATATGAACATATTTATAAAATTATAGATTTTAAAACTATATAAATATAAAGTATATATAATATATTAAACTTATAAAATATAAAATTTGAGTTTAAAATCAAAAGTAATTTAATATAGAGATGGTAGAGATTGAAGATAGGAATAGAAATTAAAAAACAGAATTTGAATTTAAACCTGGTGTGCTATCCAAAGTCTTACATAACTAGACTCTATTACTATATTTATCTTGAACTCTTGAAATATTGATTACTCATGAGTCTTGAATCTTCTCTGAATTCTTAATCTCCTATATCTTTAAACTGTCAGTCTTAAGCAATAATTCCTGTATATAAATTCTGCATATGTGTATGTATATATATTTTAGACAAAAGTGTTAGCATATATTTTACAATCAATTAATATTGAAATAAGGTTGTTGTCATCAAAACTTCATTCTCCAACAGAACTGATGCATGAGAATATTTTACAATGACTTATGTCCATCAAGATGATACACTGACTAGTTAAACATAATAACGGGAAAGAAAAAGAATAAGGCCTTCAAAAGTTAAATCCAAAAAGATCAACACCTCTATGATAACATCCATTCCAGATTCCTAGATCCAGCAGCTAACTGAAAAACGCAAAACACTAGGTTGCCCGTGTAGAAAATATAGGCATCCAGAGTTTAGGTGAAGGAAACAATAAACTCTGGATTAGTCATGGAACTAGTGTAAGGAAAACAAAACTATTTTAAAGTAAGGTAATTCATAGGACCACGCCATGTAACTCGGAATGCGTTTTCTCCATATGAATACCAGTGCATAAAACTCGCAATGCTCTTTAGAAAATGAAGCTACCATAAGCTCTCGCTCCACACAAACAATGTAAATGCACACATGGGAAAGGTTTCACTTATGATAACCAAAATAAGTTTGATACGTGAAATTTCTCTTATAATATTATTAGTGCATAGTGTGAAAATCACTTTAGCAAATAAACTTATCAATCTTAGCCGACATGCGTACCATAATATTATATTGACCTCCTACGTGTTTTACGCAGGATCTACAAAACAAAACTGTATCGGCACATAGCAGATGAGTTTGGATTTCCAACAAATGACCAAGGCTAATGAACTTCCTAACCGAATGGGTATGCCTCTAGCAAACGTCCCGAGAAGTAAATCCATTCTTCCTACACATGGTCGTCGGTGTTGTTCAATGTCATGCCACACGAGTATGCCATTTCCTTGTCGTTACCGACCTTTTCTATGAGATCCCGAATTTTCCAACAAAACCACAATAGTAAAATGTCAGGGCTCCATACCATAGAACTACCTCATAAACAGCCACATAGCAAACACTTGGGATCCATACCATAGTGTTGCTTCAAAAATCTTGAAAGAAATAGTCATCCCCTAAGGGTCGTGAACCCCATAACTTTGCCGCATCTTTTCCTGTTTCAGTCATTTTTGGGATGTAAGGTTGACGAAGTCTCGATCCCACGAATTCCCGCTTTTCAACAAAGAGTTTGATCTATCTATCAGCAGCACTTCATATGCCACATTGTCATTTCATCACATATAATTGATAATCACTAACCATATAACCTTTGAGCTCATATGTCTCAAAGAAGGGTGTTAAGTTAAGGGACAAACCTTCCCGCCACCAACAGAAATCTGTTTAGTAAAGATCAACTACACCTGACTCAATACAATGTTAGACATACTTCCATACAAGTCCGTTCTGGGTCTGAACAAAACCGAAGGCACCTTATTCCTCATCTAATAAAGGAGAGAGACCCTTGCATATCTGGAATTCCTTCAAGTACGAAGGACTATTACCACTTAAATGATATAAATTCCATCTACAAATGGGAGCTAACCATTCGAGACATTCAGCAAGTAGTCTTTTCGATGTGAAGGGTCCCGATCTTCACAATCTTCTTCAATTGCATTTGATTTGCTCCAACATGTTGTTTTAGTATTCGGAACAATTTATGTATCCAAACACCATTCACAGTTTTTCCGAATAATAAGCGCAAATTCAAAAGAATTTATATGGAACATATATGTGCCTAAGTCTCTTCCTTTCAAATTGGAAAACCATTCACTTAACTTTAAGATCAAAATCTACAAGTTTTCGAAATTATCAAATAAAATTGTATCTTCACAAATCAAATCAAATCAATTTCATATGATTTTACAATATTTTCCATATTCTAAAACAATTTTGTTTTACCTTTTTCAGAAAAGTCCAAATTTGACCTATAAACTGCAAATTCAGGATATTTATTGAAAACCGATTTTGACTTTTATCAAAATGTAACCGTTGGATCTTAAATTTTTCTTTTGAAATTGAAATCTCCTTTGATTTGGAACCAAACGTTTTTTATTTCAGGAAAATCCGATGGTCGGATCTCCGGGGATATCAATTTAAAGTTAACGGTCAAAATTCGCAAAGTGTCGATGCGCGACTAGTCCTATTCTGACCGTTTTGTGACTCGGACTCAAAATTCGTCTGATTCACTTCCAATTGGTTTATAATTTGATTCAATATACATTTATAACCCTTTGAAAACAAATTTTCAAATTTTCAAACTTAAAATCAAATATTTTAATTTTTTATTATTATATTATTATTTTGAAAGACAAAATATTATTATTTTCTTTCCCAAATAAGGCTTCAAAACTTTTTCATATTAAATTTTAAACTTCAAATTCATTATTTTTAAATTAAAATTAATTTCAAATTAAATTATTTTTAATTCAAATTGATTTCAAATTAAACTTTGAATCAACCATCTCGTCCATCGAATCAATTAGGGATAGCCAGGGAGAGCAGAAAACTAGATTTTCCAAACCCAAACCTAGACACTATCCTCTTTGTCATCCTAGAACATTTCGATATTTTTCGAAAGCGACTCTGTAAATATATATGTTTCCGTATATGTGTCATTCACTTAAATGTTAATAACATTAACACTTAATTATCCAATGAATATCATTTCAAATAAGTGTTAGTACACCTTAACACTTTCAATCAGTGATCCAATGACCAATTAACATCCATTAACCAAATTAACATCCAATAACCAAATTAACTTTTAATAACAACACAGGGTGTCATTAACTTAAGAATTCACACCATTAACACATAAAGGTGATTTTTTCCTACACTTTCAACTAAGTGTCCACATTATTAACATATGAAAATGATATCTTAACACTTTAAACTAAGTGTGTACATAATCAACACATAAAGGCTACGTTTTAACACTTTAATTGAAGTTTTAACATAGTTAACACATGAAGGCGACGTTTTTAACACTTTAATCTAAGTGTTTGCACCTCTAACATACAAAAGTGACATCTTTACCACTTTTAAGTAAATATTTCACTTTAAAGATACAAAGGTGATATTTTTAAAATTTCTACACTAAGTGTCCATGTTTTTCACATTTAATTACAACCAAAACTACTCAAACTCCAGCCAATCATAACCATGTCCAAACCAGATCTACATATAAGCAAATATATACTATGTTAACACAAAAGGTTAATTTTTTCCTCATTAAGAGTTCCACTCTTTCACTCTTTAAATGCTAGAACTTTAGATTTGAAAACCGACACAAAGTTGGAAACTTAAGATTTGTGCAAGAGAGGAGCAGATGAGTGCTTTAAAGTAGAAAAGAGAGGATTTTTAGGTGGTATAGGTGCAAAGTGGTCACGATATAGGGGTGTTTGGGCTTAAACTTGCAATTGAGGGAAGGAGGTTGTTATTTAGGAGAAGTAGAGAGCAACTGACGTGTTTTTGAGTTAGAAAAGTGGAGAGAAGGAGTTAAACCATGGGTTTCATTGAGAGGAGCCATTTTTGTGGAGTTTTGGAGAAGATAAGTGAAGTTGGAAAATGAAATGGAAGAAAGGATATGTGTTGTCTTCTTAAGAGAAGAGACAAATTTATGACAACTCAAAAGTGGTTTTCAATAAGAGGAAGACACCTCAGAAGGAGGGAAATGATGTGGTTCCTTACCTTGGAAAGTAGAGAATGATGTGTTGATTCGTAAAGGAAAGGATGAGGAAGAGATGATACCTCAAAATTGAAAATCAAGGAAAGAAGGACACCTCAAAAGTAAAAAATAAGGAAAGAAGGACACTTCAAAAGTAAAAGATGATGTGCACATGATTTTGTTTGTTAAGTGGAATTATGATGTGGCAACATTGGTATTTATTTGTTAATTAACTTAAGGTTTTGTTGGTTTAGCTTAATTGTTTCATTCTTTTGTTAATGTTGTTAACTAAAACACCTAACCAATTACTACAACAAAGCTATAAATCAACGATTTATTTTTCAAGCTATATTTAATCCATTATTTAATTTAAATAGAAATTAAATAATATACTTTAAATTCATAATTTAAAGTGACTAAAAATACGGATCGTTACAGTCGCCCCAACTTAAAAGAATTTTGTCCTGGAGATTGGACGAAGCAAAAGATAAGCTGAATAAGAAAAAATACCGAAAAATAAACATACACGATAAGAGTCATAGATGGATATCAACCCGGCACCTAAGGTAGGATTTCCTCTTACTTTCCTCCGTTTCCCAAGTACAGTTCATCGAATGTCCGTTCCACTGGACTTTAACCAATTTGATCACTTCGTTTTGAAGCATCCGCTCTTCAGGATCGGTAATCTTGATCGGTTCTCGCCTTACTGCCAAATTTGGAGTAATTTCCAGATCCTGCTGAGCTGCTTCCTCAACGATATCATCTAGATTGTGAATGTACTTTCTCAAGAAGGATACATGAAAAACATCGTGCACGCTGTACAACCATTCCAGAAGTTGAAGACGATAAGCTAATGGACTAAGTCTCTCTAAAATAGGGAAAAGTCCAATAAATCGAGGTGCTAATTTTCCTGTCATCCCAAATCTGACGAGTCCCCGCATTGGAGATGTCTTCAAGAATGTTGAATCACCAACGGTAAATTCCAAAGCTTGCTTTCTTTTGTCATCATAACTCTTCTGTCGAATTTGCGCGACTTTCATCCTCTTTATAATGAGATCAACTTTTTCTGAAGCTTCTATGATCATATCAGGACCTAAAGCGGATCTCCTTTTTCTACCTAACATGCAGGAGATTTACACATTCGACTATATAATGCTTCAACCTGAGCCATTTTATGCCATTTTGATAATTATTGTTGTAAGAAAATTCAACTAAGGCCAGATGGTCTTCCCAAGAACTACCAAAATCAAGGACATAGGATCGCAACAAATCCTCTAAGATTCGATTTAATCGCTCAGTTTGCCCATAAGTATGTGGATCATATGCGGTGCTGAAATTTAGCTTGGCTCCTAACACTTTCTAAAAAGCTTCCCAAAAATGACAAGTGAAGATCGGATCTCGATCACTCACTATGCTACTCGGTATACCGTAGAGTCAAACAATCTCGTTAATATATAGATATACCAAACTTATTGCAGTTCCGGTAGGATTGACTGAAATAAAATGAGCTATCTTAGTAAGCCGATCAACAATCACCCAGATTCCTTCAGTTCCCTTTTTAGATCTTGGAAACCTATCAATAGAGTCCATCGAAACTTGGTCCCACTTCCATTTGCGAACTTCTAGGGGTTGAAGTAATCTTGCCGCCTTTTTCTGATCACTCTAAATCTGTTGGCAGGTAGCACATCTGTTAACAATGATAGAGATGTCTCTTTTCATTGTTCTCCACCAAAATGTACGCTTCAAGTCATGATACATTTTATTTACTCCATCACTAATGACATTCCTCCAGTACTTCTCTCTTAAGTTCTTAAATGTCTTGAACACAAATTCTTCCTTTTAATCTTAGAACCCCTTAAGTGTCGACTTTAAAACTTGATCATTTATTTTGTTATATATCCCTAAAGATCTTCCGAAGAAATCCATCTCCCTTTTTCTTACTAGAAATGTTTTTAATCAGAGTAGGAGTGACACTAAGATATCCCAGGAAGTTATGTTTTGAAAAACGCTATTAAAAATAAATATTTAGCGGCGTTTAAAAAAGGTTTTTAGTTGCATGTTTTCTCGTAAAGATTATCAAAACGCCACCAAAAATGCTCGGTAGAGGTTTTTGGGTGCTACAAAAAATCAATTTTCTTGTAGTGTGTGAAGAAATCCGTTGTGGAGATGGTTGAGATGGGGTATAGATACGATGCCTTGGATTAGAAGGAGTCCGAGGAAGAGAAGAACCACAACCAAGATGGAAAGAAAAGGAAGTTTAAAGGCAAAAAGCCTTGGTCCAAGAAAAATAAGAAGGAAGTTTTTTAAAGAAAAGCTGAAGGACATCACTTGCTACAATTTCCATGAGAAGGGACACCATGCAAATACATGTAAGAAGTCGAAGAAAGAAAGCAAGTCTGATAAAGCTGAAATGTCAAAATGTTATAACTACCATAAGCCCAGATACTTTGCAATGGAATGCCCTTTAATCAAGCCAGCTGCAGTCACCAAATTCTATGCTTTGAAGGATGAACCCTCCACTTCTAAACCAGACAAAGGAAAGAAAGTCTTGGAAGGTAATCTTTCCATTAATGATAAACTAGTCAGAGTTTTATTTGACACCGGTGCATCACATAGCTTTATTTCTCAACGTACGGTAGACGAATCAAAGCTTGACATTATATTTGTTGAGGATTACAGTTATGTCACAAATTCCATAAGAGGAACCGCGACTCTTTTTTTAGTTTGTGATCAAGTTACTATTTCTTATCCTCCTCACAAATTTCCAATCGACCTTTTTTTCCCTAAATTTTAAAGAATTTGAGGTTTTGCCTTGAATAGATTGGTTGCATAAATATGATGGTAAATTGGATTGTGCGAAAAGGATTGCATCAATAAAAGCAAAGTTTGGATATCGTATTGAGATCCCTTGCGATGATCCAAGGCAAAAAAGGGATAGTTTGATGTACACCCAAGGATTTCCTAACACTAATCTAAACAAAATTCCTGTTGTAAGGGAATTTCCCGACGTTTTTGAAGAAATGAAACATGTACCTCCACATCGAGAAATCGAGTTCAGAATTGATCTTATGCCGAATGTAAGGCCCGTTTTGCATGCTAGTCAGGGTACGTCTTCGAAGGAAAGGAAAAAGCTAGTTAAGCAAACCCAAGAGCTTTTCGAAAAGGGTTTTATTCTACCCAGTCATTCAAACTAGGGATCAGTCGTAGTGTTTGCCGCAAAGTCAGATGGATCGCTAAGGTTATGCATGGACTACCGAGACTTAAATCAGAAGACCTTTAAGAATAAATTTCCATTGCCCTGGATTGATGATTTATTCGATCAACTGCATGGTGCCAGACACTTTTCCAAGATGGACTTAGCCTAAGGGTATCATCAATTGAGGATCGGTGAGGACTGTATTCATCTCACAGCTTTCCGAGGGGCTGGTATCTTCTATGAATGGTTAGTTATGACTTTTGGACTGACCAATGCCCTACATACTTCGTAGACCTGATGACGCGGGTATTTCAGAAAGTGTTGATTAAGTTCATAATAGTGTTTATTGATGGCAATCTAATATACTCCAAGATCGAAGAAGAGCATGCTGAACATTTGAGAGCCGTGATGGAAATATTACGGAGGAACATCTTGTTTGCAAAAATTTTGAAGTGCCACTTTTGGGATGAGAAAGTAAAATTCCTTGGCCATGTAGTGTCAAATGAAGGGATTGTTGTGGACCCAAGTAAGATTTCTACAATTTGGATTCGAAGCAACCCCGAATGCCAACGGAGGTTTGAAGTTTTCTAGATTGGCGGGGTATTACCGCAAGGTTGTGCAAGATTTTACCAAATTAGCTAATCCTCTAATGAAGCCGACTATGAAGAATGCAAAGTTTATTTGGATTCCCAAATGTGAGGCAGAATTCCAAGAGTTAAAGAAGAGGCTGACCACTGTTTTTTTGCAGCATCTATATAACACCACCAAAAAGGGTTTCTTCACTATGTTACTGGTTTTAATGGTGTCCACTTATTTTTTTGGTAATGTTTAGTAAACGCCACCGCAAAGGTTCTTGATTACTTCAATCACTGGTTTGTAGCGGTTTTTAAATGCTACAAAAAAAATATTTGCATTATTTTCCGTCACCGTTTGTTCCCAATTTGTATCATAATATTCCAGACCTACCCATAATTTTGCCTCAAATTATGTAACAACGTAATACACATACACTTTTGAACATAACATATTAAACAACGACAAATACATGCACATTCAAAAATCCACAAGATACATACACATTCAAACATCCATAACATACACAAGTGTCAAGACAAAAATTTAGCCATATATTTACACAACCAAACTATGCAGCCAAAGTACATTAAACACAGAAATAAACATCAGAAATAACTAAGGTACCAAGCAAATATCATTAAGTAGTGCTGCTATTGCTGACATCTTCAAAAAGGTTGATCTACTTGTAAACAAAGTACCAAACAAAAGATTGAGAAAATAATGACAAGTAATTACTAAAACAAATAACAAAACATAACTTAAGGAAAAGAAAGAGCAGGTCAAAACCTGGACGTAACACTACATAACGTAACGTAAAGATAAATACACACTTTTTATACTAATTGTTATGGTTTTAACTATAGAAAAAGTCAGTGCTTTGAAGAGTCGTTACTTCCAAAATACACAACGTCACATCTATGTTCTTGAAACTAATGATAGAATTTATGTCGTTGATGCAAGGGATTAGCTCCGAAGGGTGTTAAGTGAGTTTTGTTATTTCTTGTTATACCTGAACTAACGCAGAAAATGGTACATGTTTGTATGTTCTACATCTTCATTTTTATCTTGAAAGTTCAAATAAAGACCACACCACACTAAGTGTTTGAGTGTCATTATTTCTCATAGTTAACTCCAATATTATGTAAAAGCGATGGTCAGTAAACCAATCTTGAATCAGATAAAAACCTTCATCACTGCCAACCTAATGTATATTTAAAGAAGTACTGATGGCTGACTTTTATGTCCTGTAACTCACAGTACTAGGTATTATTTTGAAGATTTAGTTAGTGTTTAACGGGAAGTGCCAGCTAAAAGATATATGGAATCACTGGAGTGTTTCGTATCTTAGAAAATGATAGATCTAGTTTGGTTTACTTGATGTCCTATATGAGAAATTTAAAAACTGCCTAGGTTAATCATTCTTACTTAGCTAATATGCAGTATCATCCTATACATTTTCTTTATCATTAGTTAGTTCACACCAGAACACGTTCAGAACGTGTAGTTTATCCAGACATGTTTGTATGTGTGTAATATGAGAATAATAAGTTGGACGTGTCCACATATTAAATGTCATATAAAAATTATTCAATGGTGTTTTTACGTTGTATGATTTCTTCCCTCCAACATAACTTATTTTACCAAGTATATGGAGTCTTCCTTAATTTATCAACTATCGTTAAAATTAACAGCTAATATATATTAAAAAATATTTACAAACATTTCATTGTGTGTCAATAATGATTTTTTCCATCGGCCAAGCTATGGGAGCGCCAAAGGCATCTTCCATGCATGCCACAGCCGATGTTGGTCTCCATAGCTCTGCATTTGGAACTCTCACATGTTCAACCCAAACTTTAATAGCATCATGTCCCAATGGACGGTAATGGACCATCGCTACCAGATTAGTTGATGCAATAGTTCCTTCAGTTCCACCTACATCGATCAACTTGCATTTGCCATCTTTTTTCATGATTGCAATTGGCTAAAAGAAAAAAGATTATTATGCAGAACATATACATACACATTAAATAAACTTTCATACGCAGTTAACTTCTTCAATTTTGAAAATTAACAATTACATGTTGCGATTTATTCATGAACATATATGTGGATTTCAAGGGAGAAGTCGCATGATTTTCACTATCATGACGACTCTCAGTTTGATTTTCTTTATCAGCTTTTACTTTTGATCTTGGCCATGCTACTTTCCTACCAACTGCATCTCCAATGCACGACACATCAGATGTGGGCCGCCAAAAGTAAGCATCTTTATTTATTATGTTGTCCACCCAAATCACAACGGAAGACGGATCGAGCGGAATACCATTAACAATATATTTTGGATCATCATCGTGGATTCTTCATTCAGCAACTACACCTTCACCCTCATTCCAGCCATAAATCTTGCAATTTTTTTGGATGCTGCCGGTACTCTAAAAAAGAGAAGTGTAACTCAAGAGTCTATCTAAATACAACCATCCCTAAATTTTGCATTAAACGAATAGGAGAGCAGTGACCAAATCAACAAATATATTTTAAATTTATATTTAGATCGGGGGTGTGCTCACAGCATATTAGACATCAATAAGCTCAATAAATATGGATTTCAAGGCGGGGTGTGCTTGCAACAGGTTAATTAGCGTCAGCTTCAAAAGACAGGTAAATATTTACTGTTTAACCACAAGTTTTTTGTACATTTTTTAACAAAAAAACCAAATCTTCATCATTCATCTCATTTACCATCTAATTAATGTGAATTTGAATCAAATCTGAATCTGTTAATAAATATAATCATGAAAATATGTATGGTACCTTTATTCTATATACACACAAAATAGATGTAAATATAATATGAATTTGTACATCTAGTTAATGTGAAGATGTACCACTAAATAAATATAATCATGAAGACAAATCGTTTCATAGAATTATGACAAAATAAATATTATCTGCATTTTTATACACTTGGCGCTAAAATGGATTAATTTGGGGTACTAATATCCAAAAATTAAAACTAAAACTTTAGTATGTTCCAAATGAGAAGTGTAACTCAAGAGTTTATTAAGAGATGTGTAAAATTTACCGTATTGGCTTCATTAAAGTTCTCGCGTGTTCGCAACGGTACCTTGATGCAAATTGATGGCCAAGCTACTACCTTTTTCATAACATCCGCTAATACTGTCATTTCAGGTGTAGGCCTCCATAGATAAGTATCTAGTTTATCCACGAAATCTATAAAAAAGACTCCTAGCATTTGGTCTAAGACAAATTCCATTGACAACGTCATTTGGGTCCATGGACAACAACCTCCCATAGGCAACAACTCTAGAGGTTCCATCCCAATTCAACATTGAACATGCTTAGTCATCGCTCTACAATTATTCAACCGAAAATTATATCAAATACTGGATTAAAAATTTAAAATCTAAATTTTATTTCTTGAGTAATATAATTATTATTTTTACAGATTCATGTGAGCTTCTTCTTGAACTTTGCTTACCCTTCAGCAAAGCACAAATATCACGATATTTTAATCTTAAGAGCACTCAAGTGGATGCCACGATACTTAAAATGACACATTACTGGATCAAAACTAAAATCTAAATGTTTTTTGTTGAGTAATATAATTATTATTTTTACCATATCATGTGTGCTTCCTTGAAAACTTTCTTTACCCTGCAGTAAAGCACCAAAAATTATTCTTTTTAGTATTCAAAATTATAGAGTGCTGAATTTTGCATTTTATGAATATAAATTAATTTTAAAAGTTTACCTTCTGGTCCATCAGAGTCTGTATCATTCCCTTCAATTTTGTTATTTCCTCATGAAACCGAGACACTTATTATCTTTGGAATGGGCCACAGCTAGCTTGGTTAAAGTGCAACCCCTTTCCAATGACCTTAACTATCCCGGTCTATCTTGCCGTAATACATGTACAAGAGCATCTCCATTGACATTCTGTGTCGGGCTAGGCTGGGATATGCTACCAAAATTTTTAATCTACCAAGATGATGTAAAATGGTAAAAATATCATAATTTTAAAAAATACAAATAAAATTAAGAACAATTTTACAGTAGTATTTGCAGCTTCCAAAGTCACCGGCTCACCATTTTTTCTAATGTGAGATTTGATCCACACATTAGTTCTAGTTATGGACGATGGTTCTACACTTACGTTTTTCTAAACTTAGGATAACATTAAATAAACAAACTGATATGCATAAAATAATATTAAATAAAGCTATAGTTAATTAATTAACCAAGTCTTTGGTCATTCTAGCCATCCCCTACGACCGGTTGTATGTACCTAAAGGGCCGAATATTTCTCACTTTTTTGCTAGAAATATAGAAAGATGTTAGAATTTAACAACCAAAATCATAAAAAATGATGTACTCAAATTACCAGAAGCACAGAAGCTGTGTATAACCAATAATGATAAAAAAGGTTTAATTTTTGACCAAAAAGATTTGAATAACCCATATGATTAAATGGATGAAAATTTCTTATAGAGTGCAAAACAAAAGTAAGGATTTTCCATTAACTTTTCACATTAGATTTCATTTGTCAACCTTCCCACTTCTGCTTTTGGAGATTTACATTTTGTATAAACAATAAAGGTAGACAAACATGTAACTTAAATTTATAATGAAAAAAAATGATTTAATTTGCATTCAATTATTCTGAATTCCACGTTCACTAGCATAAACAAAAATTAGCATACTAATAGAGATGAGCGTAAATGAAGAAATATGTTTGCAAAGAGTGTTGTTGTTCATGTTTAAAAATATATTTTTAATATGGATAAAGCTGATAAAAAATGGTAAAATATGGACTGCATACATACTAAGCACATTGATATATGCATAAACATGTGCAAGGCGGTGGATTTGCAGAAACATGCCACAGGAGTTTAGTAAACGGTTGTTTGCCTAAAGTTTTGTACAAGAGCAAGGCATGTGACAAACTGACGTGTAGTAGGAATAATTTACTATTGAAGGATTGAATTTTATTTTAGATTTTCCTTAAACTCCGCACTTATTTTCGCCTTCACAAACTTTCCCCATTCGTTCATGTTTTTGACTTTGGTAGGTTTCAGTCTAAGTCTTTCCTCTTCATTCTCTGCTTTTTGCAAATTTCGAACCAATTTGTTTTTTGACGATCACCAAAGTACTCCCATTTGTTGAAATATGGCATTTCTTTGCACTCCTCTTCCAGTTTAAAACTGACCTGCAATAATACATGAAAACATGATATTAAAATCAAATAACAGCTATATATATGCATCGAATAATTTTTTTCATCCATAATTGTAATAACGTGATGTAGATATTCAAATAACAACCATATGCATGCCCAAATATTCCGTTGATTCAAGTAACTTCATTCAGCCTTTTCGAAATATTCAACTCTGGGATATTATTTGAGATATCATGTAGTTTTTCTTGCGTGTTAAAAGTAAACAATGCAGATGGTTTAAGTTTATATTTATAAAACACATAAGAATGTTAAGATTCATCTATTTGATTTATTCCATGTATTTGATGTTGTTAGTATATTCATGTGTTTTGGGAAGATACACAAAACACAAACATAAATTCCTTACTTTGATTTTGAAAGCCAAATATCTTATAACTAAAGGCCTATATTTGGGCTGGTTGCAACTTCGTTTATAAAATTATACTGACCACTTCTAAGCAACAGGAATGAAAGACGAAATTTAACTTCTCTACTTAGTTTAAATCAGTGATAGAACAAGGCACAGGACGTTCAAAGCCAACATCCCACTGTTTATTGCTTTTGAATATATTTAATTTAGATAATGTGAAAAGGGTGCGAATAAAGAAAAATGTATAACTAGGTGAGGTTTAGTTATAGCAAGATAGAGAGCTTGATAGTACAGCAAATGAACAACCAATGCTAAAGAAAATCAATACAAGTTCAATGAAATTTCCTAATAGCCGGGATTTAATTTATAAGTTCAACCATCACTAAAGCAAATGAACAACCATACTCAAGTAGGACCTATAATCTACTCAAGTATGCCCTCGCAATCCTCTCTAACATAGCCAACATCTTCATCGATCATCCACTTTGGTTATTTTATCTTCCACCGCTTGGATATCTTCCTCGATGCAATCTGGATCCTCTAAATCATTAAAACTTCTTGATGGTGCTTTCATTACAACATGCAATTAGAAGCATCGTTCTCTCTTGAATAAAATACTTGTTTTGCTTGAGATGGGAGTATGTATCGGTCTCGTGAAAATGATGCTTGATGTAAATTAAAAAGAGTGAACCCATTATCATCAAACGTCTACTCCATTTTCTTTGCGCCCAACGACACCTAAAAACTGTAATATAAAACAAATGATAATCTAATAAAATTATATCTATCAATACTCCATAATAAGTGAGCACATCAACCACTTGGGACATATCTTTTGCACTTGCTTTACACATAGTAGTCGCATCAAAAGTCACCCCACAATTCTGAGTTTCTTTCCCTAAATCTTTTACATGAAAAGGTTGCTCATTGATGATATATCCTTTGTAAGACATGGCATAAATCTTTGAACCGTAAGAAGTCCATTTTAAAATGTCTTTATGATCCTTGGAGGTAATAGGTATCTACAACAAATTTCATTTAGCATGTAAATTTTATAATAATACTAATAATCATATGAGAATATATTTGAAATCTAACTGACCTTCCTTTTAATCCAATGGGTAAAAAAACTTGTATGTGTTTCTCAAAGTAAGGTCGCATTTTTTTTCATGCGCTGGTCTGAATTTTCTAATTTCTCTAAATGCAAACTAGTATTGAACAATTGATTACAAGTTATATATATCATTACGAACACATCAAAATAATTAAAATAATATAACATAAACTTACTCTATAATTGGTTCCACCACGTCCATATTCATTAACACAGCTAAATGAGCACTTTCTTTCTCATTAGCTGGCAATGTAATTGTCTTCGATATTGAAATTGTACATCCCTCGAGCATTCCACTTCTTTCATAATATTCATTTGGAGCTCCTTTCTCCTCTATATATCCTTTTTTTTCAGAAATTCATTGAAAAACAACATGCATTTTGCTGCAAGATACGATTATGCAAAACATCCCTCTGTTCGTGCATAGTTTTTGACATAATCTTTAAGTGTGTTCATATATCTTTCGACTAGATACATCCAACGAAAATGAACAGGTCCACACATTTGTGCTTCTTTTCCAAGATAAATGGATAAATGTATCATTATATCAAAGAAATATGGTAGAAAAAAAAATTCAAGCTCACATAAATTTTTAATAATCTCAACATTGATTTGTTCTACCTTCTCTCTATCAAGAACACGTTGACATAATTTGTTGAAAAAAAAAACACAAGCGTATTATTCTTGCCTTCTTTGCCATTAATCCTCTCGATGCTACTAGCAATAAATGTTGCATTAATACATGGTAATCATGGGCTTTCAATCCACTAATTTTGCAATCTGATAACGAAATCCGATTTTTTAAATTTGAACGGTAGTCGTTCGGTCCTTTGAACACAATCTTTCGTAAAATATTTTTCTCTTGGATTTTGACAACATATATGGAGCCGGCGGAAGATATGTTTTATTCTCACGAGGTTGTGTATGAAGCTCACATCGAATTCTCCAATCCTCTAAATCCTTCCTACAGGTGGTTCCATCTTTGGATTTATTACCATGCAACATCGTGCCCCATATGCTTTCACTAATGTTCTTTTACACATGCATCACATCTATATTGTAACGTAATGGAAGTTCCTGTGAAAACCATAACTATAAAGCATTGTTGGGTTTTTCTTATACTAAAACAACAAAAAATAAATAAATTAACCACTAACCTCCCAATAAGGCAAATTAAAGAAAATTGATCTTTTTTTTTAACTTTGATGTCTCCATTTTCGTAGAAGTGTTAGTATCATTATATTCATCTTCTTTACCATAAACACACTTTCTCTTAATACTTTTCTCTTCTTTTCCTTTTCCAAAATCTTTTGGATAATCCTTCAACAATGCATAGATGTTTCACCTAGTAAGCATTCTAGGAGCATTATCTGTCTTTATGGTGTTATCAAACAATGCCTTTTGTTTTCATTGTGAATTTGAAGGAAGTAGAAATCTTCTATGACCCATTTAGGCGAACATTCGGCTATGGTCAACCAACAAGAATGAGTATTGACACCGCATAATAGGAAAGCTTTTGCCCCTTTCACACGATATCCAGCAAGATTTCCATAAGCTGGAAAATCATCAATCGTCCATAGAAAAATTGCATTCAATTTAATTAAAATTATGCTAAACGCATCATAAGCATTAACTCCATTAGACCATAAGTGATATAAGTCTTCCACCAAAGGCGCCAAATATACATTAATATCATTCTAGGGTTGCTTCAGGCCTGGAATAAGTAAAGTTAACATAATATTTTCTTTCTTTATACACAACATGGGAGAGAGATTGTATGTCACAAGCTTTACCGGCCAACAACTATATTTCAAACTCAACATGGAAAATGGATTGAATGCATCTGTAGCAAGACCAAGCCTAATATTGTGTGGATCAGATGAAAAAGATTTATACTTTTCATCCACCATTTCCCATGTCATAGAATCCATGGAATGACACATTTTTCCATCGTTAATTTTATTATTAAAATGCCATCTTAAATCTTCTTCCATCTTTTGAGATCTATACATTCTTCTAAATCTCGGAATGACTGGGAAATATCTAAATACTTTAACTAGAACACCTTGTATAATTTCTTCAATATCTTGAAATTTCTTCCATCTCAAAGAACCACATCTTGGACACTTTTCTAAATTTTTATATTTTTTCTGAAAAGACAATAGTCGTTCTCATAAGCATGTATCTTTTCAAAACCCATGTCGAACGCTCTAAGAAATTTCTTGACTTCATATAAGGTTCTGGGAAGCACGTTATCCTTTGGTAGAAATAGATGTTGCACAGCTAAAAGCTTATTAAACCAACTATCATACAAGCCAGTCTCGCATTTAAGATTAGACAAGATGGTGATGATAGATAATTTTGTTTGATCTATGCAACCAGGATATAATGGAGTTTCTGTATCTTCCGAGTTCTTGAGTAACTCATCCTCTTTTCATTGATAATCAACATTAACTTTATTATCATAAAAACATCATTATTTATAAAATCTTCATCCTCATAGTGAATCATCTTGAATAGATTATATACGTCAAACGTATTTGTTTTCTTCTCTGCATTTATCTCTTCACCATGATTAAATCATTCACCATCAATGTATTTAGGATCCATTCCTTTTATAATTAAATGTTCAACGATAATTTGGTCATCATGGCGACTAAGATTCCGACAATCTCTGCAAGGGCATAAATTTTTTTCTACACTTCTTACATTCCTCTTTGCAACATGCACGAAATTCATTGCCCCTTGTTGGTACTCGATACTAGTTCTATGACAAAAAAAACATACATAAAAAATTGAGTATTATTATTAGATTATATGTTTTCATTTTCAAATACGTATTAAGTTAAGCATGGTTTTACCACCTATTTTAAAAAAAAAACCCAGTCTTTTTCCACCATCGGCTTATGAAGGCAAATAAGTTTCCAATCTTTGACGTATAAATTGGTTAACTATTGTTAGCAAAAAAATAACAACACATTGAAATTATTACCTAAAAATACATCCAAGCATCTTATAAATGATGCACTGACTAGCTGGAACAAAATTGCATGTGCATGCAAAATGCACGCAAATCCAAAAGATCCATGTACACTACAGTTTTTAGTTTTCTCTTTATACCCTACCGTTTTTAATTATCGCAAACAAATATATTAAAAAAGAACATGATGATAACCTACGTTAAAAGTCTATAGCACTATAAATCACTCTTTTGGATAGATATAGATAACAATAAAGGCAATGGAAATATGTGTGCTAACGCTTCATAGGATAACAACTTGAAAATGCTATAGTTTGATATTTGTATCTATGCCAATTCTAATTCAGCGAATCTGATTATATGTTCAAATACAAATCCACCAAGAACAATTATAAGAGAGAAGGAAAAGAAGTGCAAAGTTTACAAAGTAAAATGTTGGTTTAAGAGATGTCAACGCTACATTGCAGTTCATACTTCTTAGTTCATTTGAAGTCTTCTAAATACCGAACTGCAAAGCGGTTATTTAATTATGAGCGTCATGATCAATTATCGAAAGATGGATGAAATAGTTATGTCCAACACTGCACAAGTCTTGGCGTGCTCCGCATCCACTTAGTTTTTAGCAGTATGTCATGGCAACGAACTTTCACAGGCAAGAAGAATAAAAAATTGATACTGTTTTTTTTTTTGCTAATCCACATATTTTATAATGCTACAATATAAATGCATGTGCACTACACGTTTAACATCAATACAAGTAAGTTTCATTCATAGCTTACTCTCCCACTATAACCTGGCCATCAGAAACCTTAACTTTACCATGAAAAATGACACCATTACTGACTGTAAATTTAATTACTTAGAATACAAGGTGATTTACTTATGTGTGCAGTAAAGCCACACTAATTTGGGTTTAGTTATACCATAACCGAGCCCTAGCAAGATAAGAGATGAGAAAATCAGAAAGGACATAATAAAATAGAATAAACGATTGCAATTAGCATTAATCAACTATATCATAACCGAGACCTAGCGAGATAGGAGATGAGAAAATAGCATGCATTCAAATATTTCATAAAAAATCCGAATAGAATCACAAAATCGAGTTAAAGATTTCATACCTAAATTTACCTACACCGTGAGTGGTGATTTTCGCTGGCTTCTGCGATGTCGTTGAGTGGAGTATGACGAAGTTGACAATGACATAAGGAAAGTTAATCGGTGCGATGAAACTTTTTCGCCAGAGCGATTTAGGGGAAAGTGAGTGAGGGTTAAAAAATTCTAAGTATGAGGGGAAAGGAATAAAAAATAGATGGTTACATTTATATTGGTCCACGTGGACTATTTTTCTTAGGTGGGGAAGTGAAATATTTTTTGCAGCGTTAATATTGTGAGTAAAAACACCTTTGCTTCCATTTTCGAAGAAATGCCACTGATTTTTGCAACAAAAAATCAAATTTCTTATAGTGACATGTGCCATCATTTCTCTTCTACAATGCTTATTCAACCCCTTGATAAACTTTTCATTCTTCTTGATAGTTATATTTACAATTCTAGGGCAAAACGAGAAAGTTCGTTGAAATGATTCAGATACTCTTCAAAGCTCATATCTTCTTGTTTTAAATCGACAAACATTTCATACATTATGGGGATTCCTGCAGCTTGCATATAATGCTCTTCAAATACCTCCTTAAATCTTTCCCACAAAATATTATCTTCAGGTTTCCCTTATGTGATGGTTTCTCACCAAACTAAAGCTCCTTCTTCAAGCTGCCACGTAGCTATGAACCTTTTCTGTTTATCGCTTAGGTGCAAACCGTTGAAAATCCTTTCACATGACTTAATCCAAGATTGTGCTCTAATAACTGACTCGGTTCCTTTGAATGCTTTGCCTCCTAGTTTGGTGAAGTTCTTATAGAGATCTGGCAAGTCTCTTTGAATTTGTACTTACCTTGAACCTCATTAACAACAGTTGGGCCATGCCCATTGGTAGTGGTATTGCTTTGTCCCTACGCAGTCCCCCGTGGTTGCCCATTTCTTACTAATCTTCTATAGTAAGAAAGCTCAAATTAGGGCATATGAATGAGATATCTTAGGTAAAAGAAAAAGGTTAGATAAGAAATAAAGAAGTATGGGTTTCTCTTTCTTTGATCCGTACTCATTCTAGGGCATTACTAACCCCATCCCTAATGAGTTATCCAATGGTTATACCCTCAGAGATAACCTTCGGCTCTGATACCAAACTGTGATGACCTAGAAAATCATACCATTTGAATCGAGTATGTATGATCAACGCTGTCTAGGAACTAGAAAAGGGTGAATTTATTATAACAATTGCAAGCACAAAGATCGCGGAATATACAGGTCGAACACAGGGAGGAATTTTAAATTTTATTATTTACATATTTCTTGGGCGAGTTAGACAATATTTGGAGATGGTTTTGAATTAATGCTAATGAATTTATTATGGATCTGAATCTAATCAGATCAGTACCAAATTCAACAACTAAAACAAAAGGACAAATTACTAGAAAAGAAACAACAAACAAAAACAACGGAAAATTAAAATTAGTATTGCCGTTTAATCTAATCGAACGGTCAATCCTAATATGCAATAAAAGATAACATTAACAATTCTTGTTCTACCAAAACTAATTGATTAGAAAACACGTATTGTTATGAAGAAAATAATAAATTGGAACGAAGCAAAACTTCATTAAGAATAAATGGGAATACAGAAAAAAAGGAACATAATCGAATTTTACAATGAACACCAGGGATATTTATATAGGATGTAGTCTCCTTTCTCTATGTGAGTATAAGGCCTAAAAAATTATATTTTAAAAAATTCTTTCCAAAGATGAAGGAATATTCCTATCATGGCACTTGATTGAATAATTGTAATCAACCTTTCCTTTTGATGTATGGCATTGTCAGTGGGAAGATAAACATATGCTTAATTGAAGATTTATAATCAAAGCCTTCCCTTTCTTTTTGCATGGCAATTAAATGTGATTGATTGGATTTGAACTCTTGAGAGGATCATGCCAAATTTCTAAAACCCTTATTAAGTGCATATTATATATATATATATATATATACGTATGTATATGCATAAATAGGACTATATATTTAATATCACTTAGTTCATTTATCCTTCAAAACACATGTGGCAGGGTGTGAAGCATTCGTGTTCCTTTCTTCATAAAAACAATGCTTGCCAAGGATAGAACTCAGGCCATTCTGTACACATTTCTATGCCTTTACCAGAGAGCTACAACTTCTTTTGCAATTGAGATAGCGTTGATATGGGGAAGTAGCTTTTTTTTTCTTATCAAGTGGTCTTTAATTGAATGAAGGAGACAATTATTGAACCTTTGAAAACACATGAAAAAATACCCAAAGTAATATTTATTTATTTACGAAAGATAAGATATTAGAGCATAAAATAAACACATTTCTATGCTAATCAAATACCCCCACACTTATCTTTTACTCGTCCTGGAGTAAAACAGAAAAGAAAAACTAAACTAGATAGGTCACACTTTCATAGGAAACACGTTTGCATTGAGCGTATGCAACAAGCCGTTAAACCTCTAGGTGTCCCTAGTAGAACGAGTGGCGTCTCGTGAGGGTTTTCAGCGGATATTACCCCACAAAATCCAAATGCAATATGTTATGTTTCTAATGTAACTACATGAATGCAACTGACGTATGCAAATAAAAACAAAAATGGAAACACGACCTATTTCAGAAAAGTGGTATAACAAAATAAGTTGACAATTTTTAGTCAGTTGATTTTATTTTAGATACCTCAACTTGTCACAAATTTTCAACATAATTCAAGTTTTCAAATGTTAAATTATAGTTTGGCCAGTTGGTTCGGTTGATAACATAGTGCAGTTATGAAATAAATTCTTAGTTTGCTTATCACAGTTTGTAAAGTGGTATTATAATTTCCTTATGTATGGCTAGTCAAATCAATAAGGTCAAAATGTTTGGGCATCATTTCTTATTCTCTATATCTATAAAAGTTAAAATTTACGATTAATTTCATACACCTAACTTAAAAGACCAAGGTATACCACCCATCCACTGCCTCACAGACTAACGGAGAATTGGGAAAGAGCTTGGCAGATTGTGCAGACCGACGCTGACTTTGTCAACAACATGTCGGTAATCCTTAGCTGTCCAATCTCATAAAATGAGACCAAGATATACCGACGCTGACTTTTGTCATCAACATGTTGGATAGAGTTTGGCGGGTTTGCACACCAACGCTAGATTTACAAGTAATGTTGGATACCCTTGGATTACTATTTTTATTATTATTGAAAATATAAGAACAAAAGAGAGTTATGCGAATTCAGCTTAACACAACTTAGTTTTAAAGATTCGAAAAGCCAATATAATTATTTTTAAGTCCTCCACTCATTAAACAAAGACTATAATTTATAATAAACTTCATGGCCATCACCTAAGAATCTCCCTATGCACCAGTTACACTATTATCCCTCAAAATTCAACTTTTCATTATATTTCTTATTCGATCTTGGTTAAGAGAAAAAAAATACTATCAACTGACTAATAATTGTTAACTTATTTTGTTGTATCAATCTAAAATGGGTTGTGTCTAATTTTCTTTTTTTGAATAAAAAGGAAAAATATGTGGTTAAAAAAAAAAAATGAGACGTGATGTAGACTTGACTCCCCACACTAGATTGAGACAGTGTCCCAACTGTCTAAGGTATACAGACCAAAATGGAAGGAAAAAATGAAAAATAAAGGAAAAGTGCGTGTACCACCTGATTTCACGGTGGATAATTGGGCTCACAAAGATCGATAAGGTCATCGTCTTCATACTGCTCGAATTCCTAAAATATTTTCAGTCATTGACTGTTTACTTTGAAGACTTTTCCATCCTTACGATTTTCAATTTCAACTGCTCCATGAGGATATATTATTTTCACAGCATAAGGTCCAGTCCATCGAGATCTGAGTTTTCTTGGAAACAAATGAAGTCTAGAGCCGTACGAAAGAACTTTTCGACCTATGTTGAATTCCTTACGAAGTATGTTCTTATCGTGTTGGGATTTGGTTCTTTCTTTATAGATTTTCACGTTTTCATATGCTTCATTTCTTAATTCCTCTAATTCTGAAATATGTAACTTCCTATGTGAACCGACCTTCTCTAAGTCAAAATTCAAAAGTTTAATTGCCCATAGAGCATGATGCTCCAATTCAAGAGGTAAGTGACAGGCCTTTCCAAAGACTAAATGATATAGTCAAGACATCCCTAGATTGGTTTTGTAAGCAGTGAAAAATGCCCAAAGTGCATCAATCAGCTTTAAGGACCAATCTTTTCTGTTGGAATTCATGGTTTGCTCAAGGATTTGTTTCTTTTATCTATTGGAAACTTCTACTTTCCCACTAGTTTGTGGATGGTAAGGGGTAGACAGCTTGTGTGTGATTTAGTACTTCTTGAGCAAGGATTCAAGAGCACGATTATAGAGGTGAGTGCCATTATCGCTAATGATAGCTCGAGGTGTGCCAAAGCATGAAAAGATGTTTTTTTTGAGGAATTTGATGACAACTTTGTTATTGTTGGTTTTGGTTGGGATGGCTTCAACCCATTTAGAGACATAGTCTACCGCAAGTAAGATCTAAAGATTCCCAGACGAGTTAAGGAATGGTCCCATGAAATTAATGCCCCAAAAATCAAATAATTCAATTACTAAAATGGGGTTGAGAGGCATCATGTTTCGTTTAGTTATTCGACCCGTTCTTTGACATCGATCGCATTTAGAGCAAAATTCGAAAGTGTCACGGAAGAGTATGGGCCAATAAAAACCGCTTTGCAACACTTTTGCAGTAGTTTTTCTTGCTCCACAATGACTGCCACAAGCATGATCATGTGAGAAAGAGAGAATACTTTGGTGTTCATGATCGGGTACACACCTTCGAATGATTTGGTCTAGGCAATATTTGAAAAGACAGGGGTTGTCCCAACAGAAGTTTCGAACTTTAGAGAGAAATTTTTGACTATCTTTTTTCGAACATTCAGTGGGTGTTTGCTGTGTGACAAGATAGTTCACAATGTCAGGTACCAAGGGGTGTTAAAGATCGAAAGAATTTGTTCGTCGGGAAAATAGTCATTGATTTGGGTGTCGTCAATATTTCTGTGCATAATTCGAGAGAGATGATCCGCTACAACATTATCAAAAATATTTTTATCTCGTATTTCTATATCGTATTCTTGAAGAAGAAGGATCCATCGAATCAAGCGGGCCTTAGCATCCTTTTTAGAAAGAAAGTATCGTAAGGCAGTATGGTCAGTGTAAACTATGACTTTTGATCCTATAAGATATGGTCTGAATTTCTCAAGAACGAAGACAACTGCCAAAAATTCCTTTTCAGTAGTTGGGTAATTCAATTGGGTCTCGTTTAAGGTTTTGCTAGCATAATAAATAACTAGAGAGAGTTTATCGATTCGCTGACCCAAGATGGATCCAATTGCAGAAATAGAAGCGTCATACATAAGTTCGAAGGGTTGAGTCCAATTAAGGGCTTGAATGGTCGGAGTTGTGGTCAAGATTGGCTTTAGAGTTTCAAAAGATGTTTTGCAATCATTGGAAAATTCAAACTTGACGTCTTTGGTAAGTAAGTTCGAGAGAGGTTTTGAGATTTTCGAGAAACCCTTAATGAATCTTCTATAGAATCCCGTGTGACCAAGAAATGAACAAACATCTTTAACAGAATTAGGAGGAGGTAGATTAGCAATCAAATTGATTTTGGATGTATCGACCTCAAGGCCATCTTTTGAGATGACCTGACCTAGAACTATTCCTCTTTTCACCATGAAGTGGCACTTTTCCCAATTAAGTACGAGTGATTTCTCCTTACAACATTTTAGGACAAGTTCTAAATGAGTGAGACATTCGGAAAAAGATGATCCATAGATTGAAAAATCATCCATGAATATTTCCAAGAATTCTTCCACCATATCAGAAAAATACTCATCATACCTTTGGAAAGTCGCGGGGGCAGTACAAAGACCAAAATGCATGCGACGATAAGCAAAGATTCCGAAGGGACAAGTAAAGGTGGTCTTATGTTGATCTTCTAAAGTAACAGGAATTTGGTTATAGCCAGAGTATCCATCGAGAAAACAATAGTACTCATGTCCTGCTAAGCATTTAAGCAGTTGGTCAATAAAAGGCAAGGGAAAATGGTCTTTTCGTGTTGCTAGGTTGAGCTTTCGATAGTCAATACACATACGCCATTTTGTTTTGATTTTTTTGGGACGAGCTCATTACTTTCATTTTTGATCACTGTGACTCCCGACTTCTTGGGTACAACTTGTACCAGACTCACCCAAGTACTATCACAGATGGGATAGATGATATTATTGTCTAGACATTTGATTATCTCTTCCTTGACCACTTCTCTCATGTTTGGGTTTAATCGCCTTTGAGCCTCACGGGTAGGTTTAGCCTCATCAACTAAATGTATGCGGCGTTCCACAATTGATGGGCTAATTCCTTTTATATCGCTAATTTCCCACCCCACTGCATCTTTGTTTTCCCGCAAAATTTCCAAAAGTTTTTCTTCTTGGTCCTCTGTAAGTTCAGAGGCCAAGATTACAAGAAAAGTTTCTGAGGAGTCTACGTATGCATACTTAAGGTCTTGTAGCAAGGGTTGAGGTTTAACTTAGGATTTTCTTATGTGTTAACATTGGTCAACATTCCTTGGTTAGATTCAGGTGATGAGGGTTTCAAGTCAAGGAGTTCATAGTTCAGAAATGTATTCAAAATCATCGAAATCAGAGTTGAAATGTTCCAAACGCATTTTCAAGGCTTCAGAAGTGTCATTAGAGTTTTCATCAATTGTGGTCAGAATCATGTTGACTTCCTCTATTTTAGAATCTTTGGGATGATGGAAAATATTTAATTCAATAGTTAAGCGCCCAAACAATAGTCGAAGCTGGCCACTCCTACAATTTATGATAGCGTTTGAGGTGGCTAAGATGGGATGACCCAAAATCAATGGAATTTGACTACCAGGATTCGAAACAGGCTCGATTTCAAGAACGATTAAGTCGATGGGGAAATAAAACTATTCAATTTGAATCAAAACGTCTTCAGTTATACCCAATGGTTTTTTAAAAGATCGGTCACCTAACTGAAGAGTGATGCTTGTTGGTTTAATCTCCCCTAATCCAAATTAACGATAAACAGTGTAAGGAAGAAGATTTACACTGGAACCAAGATCAAGTAAGGCATGAGCTTTGTGAGTATTTCCTATTTTGCAAACAATTGTAGGGAATCCAGGGTCCATATACTTGATTGGTGAAGGATTCGAGAAAATATGGCTAGTATTCACAGTCAAGAAGGCAGTTTTGGGAACATTGGTAGCTCATTTTCAGGTACATAATTCTTTTAGACACTTAACATATTGAGGAGTTTGTTCGATGGTGTCTAAAAGTGGAATATTGACATGAACTTGTTTGAAAAATTCAGGATTTTTTTTTCAAAATTGGTATCCTTCTTCTTATTATTTAGTCTATGAGGATATGAATCTATCAGTTTGTAGACTCTTTCAGTAACTTTCTCATTCGAAGAAGAAGGTGTTGATAAGGGGACTGAAGGAGGTAAGGCCATAGAAGATAGGGTGTTGGTATTGCCAACATTAGGGGAAGATATATTGTCAGGATTGCCGATATTAGAAAAAGAAATGTTGGGATTGCCAACATTCGAAGAAGATTAAGATTTGATAGGTTCAGAAGAATTAGCCTTGTTTGCCAACGGAAGAGTGTTAAGCTTTTTGATTGGAGTCGACATCGAAGAATTATCGGGATTGCCAACATTATTATCAAACATTTTTCCGGACATAAGGGTGATGACAGCGTTAACCAAATTATTGTTTCCGTCCTCACAAGAATTCGTAGTACGAGAATCATATTTTGGATTCACCTCGGGTTGACTAGGAAATTTTCCTTTCTCATTACTTTTCATTAGTACCTTCATCATATTCATTATTTGTTCAACTTGTTTCTCTAAACGCACAATTTCTTGTGACAGTTGAGAAGATTAAGATGATTGGTTTAATGACTGAAAGTTGGGGTGCCTACAGAGTTGTTTGGATTAAGGTGAGATACGAGAATTGGGAGATGGAGCTTGGTAATTCGGTTTTGGAATAAAGGGTTGCATGTGAGATGGGTTCTCAGAATTATTAGGATTTGACCAAAAAAAATTTGGGTGATTCCTCCAACTAGGGTTATACATGGATGTGTAAGGATTATTTTGAGCTATAGCATTGGCTTGGTCTTGAGAGTAATAATGGGGTAGCCCTTCTCCGACTTGAGGAGTTTGATTTTCTAAATGGAAGGTGATTTGGGTCTACGACATGCACTCCTCTAGTAGAAGTACGAATGGTAAAACGAATTGACTCCCATTGCATGTCTTTTTCAGAATATTCTTCTAAGAATTGCCAAGCTTCATCGGTCGTTTTAGACATAAATTCTCCTTTACACATTGATTCTAGTTGAGTTCTTGTTTGATAGTTTAGCCCTTTATATGCAATTTTACATAAGTGATGTTTGGGAATTGCATGACGAGGACAACTATATAATAGTTGGTTGAATCTCTCAAAGTATTTCGAAAAAGTTTCCCCCTCATTTTGAGAAAATTGATTTATCTCGATTTGGAATTTAAGAGTTTTTTGGAAAGGGAAAAACTTTTTCAAGAATACAGTAACAAATTCATCCCAACTTTTTATGGAATGTTTTGGAAGAGAATTTAGCCATCTATTAGCGCTTTCAAGTAATGCGAACGGAATTAGCCTTAGCTTGACTGATTCATTAGATAATTGTTGCATTTTTGTTGTGGACGCATATAATCCAAATTCAACTAGAAATTCATAAGCATTTTCAGACCCAGTAAATTTTGGTACCCCATGAATAAAAGAATGTTTAAGCTCAAAATTGTTTCCTTTAGCTGGTGGGAACACGATGACAGAAGGTTGAACAGTCCTAGTTGGATAACATCGATCTCTAAGAGATAAGTGTCCATCCATTTCGACATTGAGATTTTGAAAATTTTGATTTATTCGATTTTGATCTGTCTCGTTTGGAAAGTTTTGGTTTATTTGAGAACCCCTAGGAGAATTATGGTAGCTAACACTCTTTTCACTCATCGTTGTCGAATATAGAAAATTAAAAACTTAAATTTGACAGAAGTAGATATTATTACGAAATAAATTACGACTTAAGTATATCTTATTCGTTGATAGTCTCGATTTGATGGGGAAAGAGGGTCTTATGGTCGTTCACGTATAGTATATATACTAAGGGATACGACCAATGTTTTTCGGGTAGTATGCAACCTCTTTTGTTAAAAGTTCAATAAATTGAACTAATATATATCCGCGATCAAACCCTTGAGAGAATCAATTTCATAAAATACACTCTTGTAGTTAATTATTTTGCAACATCTAATTAAGTTATATTATTGAAAATGGTGAGAATGATGACTTCAGATATGTAAATTTCGGCCAAACACAACAATCAGATAATAATAACTGCAAAAATTTAAATTTTACACAAACTATCCGCTGCTCCTGCAGAAAATTTTTACAAGCAATTTCTGTGTGTTTTTTTCTTGGCAGTAGAGCATCTGTAGAGTTCAGAAAATTTTACAGCGGGGTATAGAAGTCCGTCCAGAGAAATTGAGTAGCACTGACAATTCAAATCAACTGTTTGCAAATAGATTGACCTCTGGATCACTATCACTTCGATCTTAGATATTCCTTTGTCTTTTTTTTATTTTTTTAAAAGAAAATAAAACAAAAGAAAGAGAAAAAAATGGAACTAAAACAAAAATTAGAGTAGGAAGAAAAAAAATTAAACTAAACTCAATTTCTTTTTTATAAAAAAAAACTAAACTAAGCTAAAAGGAAATCTAAAGAACTAAGTTAAACAAAAACAAAAAAAACAACAAAAGAAAATTACGAAATAAATAACAAAAACAAAAAAATAAATTGACTCGGCAAAATAGGCAATTGCACCAAAAATCGCCACGCACTCAAATATAGCACCACGACCCTATTATTTTATTTGCTTCTCAGAGTACCCCAATGGAATCAGGGAATAAATCTTTCCCCTTTATTTTCTTCAGAACAATTCATGCCCAACAAAAACTGGAAACAAATTGTTCCCAAGAGAAGTAGTCAATCACATTCTTTCCTCTTTCTTTGTTTTCAGACACTCCAAGCACTATTATAAGAAATAAAAAATAAAAACTCGATCCCTTTTTTTCGTTATCAACAAAAAATTCCAATTCAACACAAAATTTACGAACTGAGCCCCTCCTTTTTCTTTTCTGAAGATTCGGATCAGCTTTGGATTTCAATTTGGGTTTTCGATTTTTGTTTGAGGCTACTTTAGTTCGAATCGGTGATTTAGGGATTTTCGGTTGTGGGGTTTGGTTACAGTGCAGGTTGGTGTTGGAGAGTTGGTGAGATGCACAGGAAAGATGGTGGTGGTGCAACGGATTTCAAAGGGGAGGACGGCGAGTTATTGGATGAAGTTCAGATGAGGAATACGATGATGGATGACGGTAGAATTGAGGCGGAGGGTTTTGCAATTGAATTTGGTTCCGCGCGATGAAGGTCACGTATGGAGTTTTTTTTTTGTAAGCAATAGCTATGGTCTGAGTGGGTTCGGGAATTGTTTTTTTTTATGATGGGCCGGTGACTGTTGCTTGCGGCAGATGGAACTGGGTGTGGCTTTGGTGTGGTAGGGGGTTGTAGGGGATTTGCTGGTGGTTTGCGTGAAGCAGTTGAGGTGGTTTGAATGATGGTATGAAAAATAGAGATGGTAATGGTGTTGAACGTTTTGGAATGGTGATTATTTGACTGGCAGTGGATTTGGATTTGCGGATGGTCAAAATCTTTGTGGTAGAAGAGAAGCAGCAAGAAAGAAATCAGTAGAAGAAAAATATTGCGAAAGAAATATGGTTTTTTCTTCTTCTTTTAGAACTTGTAAAATAAGGAGGAGAATGTAAAAAAAAAGAAAATAAAATGGGAAGAAAGTTGATAGATGGAAAGAAATAAAGTAAGATTAGATTTTTTTTTTAAGACTTGTACAGGAAGAAAGGTTATACTGATAACAGGAAAGAAATCAAAAAAATGGCAAGAGATTGAAAGAAAATGTGGAAAGAATTCTTTTTTTCTCTTGGTTTAGAGATTGTGGTATCAACTAGTAATACCAAATCAGCTAATCAAGATTTTTTTTATATATATACAAGATCACAAAAGGAAAAAAATAAAAATTATCACGAATAGGAAATTAAATAGACAATAAAATTTAATCGTTACCTCCCAAACAACGGCGCTAAAAACTTGATCGACGCTTTCTAGGAACTAGAAAAGCGCAAATTTATTATAACAACTGCAAGCACACAGAACGTGTAATATGCAGGTCGAACATAGGGAGGAATTTTAAATTTTATTATGTATTTATTTCTTAGGCAAGTTAGACAATATTTGGAGATGGTTTTGAATTAATGCTAATGAATTTACTATGAACCTGAATCTAATCAAATCTATACTAAATTCAACAACTAAAATTCAAAAGACAAATTACTAGAAAAGAAACAACAAACAAAAAATTAAAATTAGTATTGCCGTTGAATCTAATCGAACGGTCAATCCTAATATGCAATAAAAGATAACAATAACAATTTGTGTTCTATCAAAACTAATTGATTAGAAAACATGTATTGTTATAAAGAAAATAATAAACTGGAACGAAGAATTGTAATCAAAGCCTTTCCTTTTAATGTATGGCATGGTCAGTGGGAAGATAAGCATATGCTTAATTGGAGATTTGTAATTAAAGCCTTCCCTTTTTTTTTGCATGGTAATTAAATGTGACTGATTGGATTTGTATTCTTGAGAGGATTATGCCAAATTTCCAAAACCCTTATTAAGTGCATATTATATATATATACGCATAAATATGACTATATATAATATTGCTTAGTTCATTTATCCTTCAAAACATATGAAGCAGGGTGTGAAGCATTCGTATTCCTTTCTTCATAAAAATAGTACTTGCCAAGGATCGAACTCAGGCCATTCTTACACATTTCTACGCCTTTACCAGTGAGCTACAACTTCTTTTGCAATTGAGATAGCGATAATATAGGGAAGTAGCTTTTTTTTCTTATCAAGTGGTCTTTAATTGAATGAAGGAGACAATTATTGAACCTGTGAAAACACATGATAAAATATCCAAAGTAATATTTATTTACAAAAGATAAGATATAAGAGCATAAAATAAACACATTTCTGTGCTAATCAATATACCACACAACTCCAATTCAAATGGATAAGAACTCTCCGCCGCCCACTAACGACCCGGATTTTTGACCTTTGAACATTGACAATTAATGTATCTGAAGATAATCACTGCCAAAGGTCCAAATGTCGAAATCCTAATCACTAGTGTTTTTGGGTAATAACACATCAGAATACAGGTAAAAACACAACGAAATAAGATAAACTTCCCATTATATTTCAACAAGTTCAAAATACAACAAAGTTATACGAAAGAAGTTCATGAACTGATACATGAGAATATTTTACAATGACATATGTTCGACAAAATGATACACTGACTAATTAAACATAATAATGAGAAAGCAAAAGACTAAGGTCTTCAAAATATAAGTCCAAAAAGATCAACACCTCTATGATAACATCCATTCTAAAATCCTAGCTCCAACAGCTAATTGAAAAATCCAAAACACTAGGCTGCCCCTGTGAAAAATATCGGCACCCAAAGTTTAGGTGAAGGAAATAATAAACTCTAGATCAGTCATGGAATTGGTGTGAGGAAAACAAAGCAATTTTAAATCATTTTAAGTGAGGTAATTTATAGGACCACGCCGTATAACACGAAACGAGTTTTCTCCATTTAAGTACTAGCATAAAACTCGCAATGCTCTTTTAAAAAATGAAGCTACCATAAGCTCTCGCTCCTCACACACAACGCAAATGCACACTTGGGCGAGGTTTCACTTATGATAACCAAAATATACTTGATACATGAAATTTCTCTTATATTATTATTAGTGCATAGTGTGAAAATCTCTTTCGCAAATAAACTTATCAATCTTAGCCGACAAAGGTACCATAATATTATGCCGACCTCCTACGCGTTTTACGCAGGATCTAGAATTAAAAAAAACTGCATGGGCACATAGATGATGAATTTGAATTTCCAACAAATGAACAAGGCTAAGGAACTTCTTTACCGATTGAGTACACCTCTAGAAAAAGTCCTGAGAAGTAAACCCTTCTCTGCCAACACAATGACATCGGTGTTGTTCAAAGCCATGCCATACGAGTATGCCATTTCCCAGTTGTTACCGACCTTTTCTACGAGATCTCAAATTTTCCAACAAAGCCACAATAGTAAAATGTCATGGCTCTATAGAATAACACTACCTCATAAATAAACACATAGCAAACGCCTGGGCTCTATACCAAAGCGTTGCTTCAAAAAGCTAGAAAGAAATGGTTATCCCCTAAGGGTCGCAAACCCCATAACCTTACCGTATCTTTTCCTGTTTCGGTCGTTTCCGGGATGTGAGGTTAACGAAGTCTCGATCCCACAAAGTCCTTCTTTTCAACAAAGAGCGTGATCTACCTACCAGCAGCACTGCGTATGCCACATAGTCGTTTCATTACATATAATTGATAATCACTAACTATATAACCTTTGAGATCATACGTCTCAAAGAAGGGTGTTAAGCTAAGGGATAAACCTCCCCGCCATGAACTGAAATATGTTTAGTAAAGATCAACTACACCTAAATCAATAAACTAACATCCATACAAGTCCGTTCTAGGTCTGAACGAAATCAAAGGCACCTTATTCCTTGTCCAATAAAGTAGAGAAGCCCTTGCATATCCGGAGTTCCTTCAAGCACATCCATACTACTGCCACTTAACTGATATAAAATCCATCTACAAATGGGTGCTAACCATTCGAGACATTCAGCAAGCAGTCCTTTCGATGTGAAGTGCCCCGGTCTTCACCATCGTCTTTAATTGCATTTGATCTGCTCCAACACGTCATTTTTTTATTTGGAATGGTTTACAGATCCAAACACCGGTCCGGTCTTTCTGAATAGTAAGCGCAAATTCAAAAGAATTTATATGAAACACACACACACACACACACACACACACATATATATATATATATATATGCCTAAGTCTCTTCTTTTCAAATTGGAAAATCATTCACTTAACTTTTAGATCAAAATCTATAAGTTTCTCAAATTCTCAAATCAAATTGTATCTTACCAAATCATATCAATTTCATATGATTAAAATTGATTTTACAATATTTTTCCATATTCAGTAATAATTTTATTTGACCTTTTTTAGAAAAGTCCAAATTTGACCTATAAACTGCAAATTCAAGAATTTTTTTTTTGAAACTGATTTTGACTTATTTTAAAATATAACCGTTGGATTTCAAAATTTTCTGTTGATATTGAAATCTCTTTTAATTTGGAACCAAACATTTTTTATTTTGAAAAAATTCGACGATCGAATCTCCCGGTATATCAATTTAAAGTTAACGATCGAAATTCATGAACTGCCACTGCGCAACTAGTTATATTCTGACCGTTTTGTAATTCAGACTCAAAATTTGTCCGATTCACTTCCAGTTAGTTTATTATTTGATTTAAAATACATATAAAACCCTTTGAAAACAGTTTTTCAAAATTTCAAACTTAAAACCAAATATTCAAATTTTTTAATATTATATTATTATTTTTAAATAATTAGATATTAGTATTTTCTTTTTCAAATAAAACATCAGATCTTTTTCAATTTAAAATTTAAACTTTAAATTCAAATTATTTTCAAATTCAAATGAAATTATTTTAAATTCAAATTAATTCCAAATTAAACTTCGAATCAACCATCCCGTCTGCCGGATCGGTTAGGGATAGCCAGGGAGAGCAGAAAACTAGATTTTCAAAACCCAAGCCTAAACCTTATCCTCTCTGTCATCCTAGGACGTTCCGGTATTTTTCGATAGAGACTTTGTAAATATATATGTTTCCATATACGTGTCATTCACTTAAATGTTAATAACATTAACACTTAATTATCCAATGAATATCATTTCAAATAAGTGTTAACACACCTTAGCATATTCAATCAATAATCCAATAACATAACCAATAATCAAATTAAAATCCAATAACCCAATTAACATCCAATGACCAAATTACCATTCAACAAAAATGCAGGGTGTCATTAACTAAAGAATTCACACCATTAACACATAAAGGTGATTTTTTTTCTACACTTTCAACTAAGTGTCCACACCGCTAACATATGAAAATGACGTCTTAACACTTTAAACTAAGTGTGTACATAATCAACACATAAAGGCGACTTTTTTAACACTTTAATCTAAGTTTTTACATGGTTAACATATGAAGGCAAAATTTTTAACACTTTAACCTAAGTCTTTATCACTTTTAAGTAAATGTTTCACTTCAAACATACAAAGGTGATGTTTTTAACATTGCTACACTAAGTGTCCATGTTTTTCACACTTAGTTACAACCAAAACTACTCAAACTCCAACCAATCATAACCATGTCCAAACCAAATATGCATATAAGCAAATATATACTATGTTAACACAAAAGGTTAAATTTTTCCTCACCGAGAGTTCCGTCAGTCTTTAAATGCTAGAACTTTAGATTTGAAAACCAACACAAAGTTGGAATCTTTTGAGTTTAAACTGGTAAAATTTGGATTTTTAGGAGGTAAGAGCCTAGATCTATGCAAGAGAGGAGTAGGTGAGTGTTTTAAAGTAGAAAAGAGAGGGTTTTTAGGTGGTATAGGTGCAAAGTGGTCACGACATAAGGGTGTTTGGGCTTAAAACTTGAAATTGAGGGAAGGAGGTTGCTATTTAGGAGAAGTAGAGAGGAATTGAAGTGTTTTAGTGTTAGAAAAGTGGAGACAATGAGGACAAGGAGTTGAAGCCGTGGGTTTCATGGAGAGGATCCATCTTTGTGGAGTTTTGGAGAAGAGAAGCGGAGTTGGAAAATGAAATGGAAGAAAGGAGATGTTTTATCTTCTTAAGAGGAGAAGGTGACAACTCAAAAGTAGTTTCTAAGAAGGGAAGACACCACAAAAGGAGGGAAATTATGTGGTTCCTTGCCTTGGAAATTGGAGAGTGATGTGTTGGTTTGTAAAAGAAAGGAGAAGGAAGAAATGACGCCTCAAAGTGAAAATTAAGGAAAGAAGGACACCTCAAAAGTAAAAATTAAGGAAAGGACATTTCAAAAGTAAAAGATGATGTGCACATAGTTTTGTTTGTTAAATGGAATTATGATGTGGCAACATTTGAATTTATTTTTTAATTAACTTAAGGTTTTGTTGGTTTAGCATAATTGTTTAATTCTTTTGTTAATGTCGTTAACTAAAATACCTAACCAATTACTACAACAAAGCTATAAATCAACAATTTATTTTTCAAACAATATTTAATCCATTATTTAATTTAAATTGAAATCAAATAATATACTTTAAATTCATAATTTAAAGTGACTAAAAATACACATCGTTACATGTAAAGTATAATTTGAAATCAAGTACAAGATTGTAAAAAGTCAAAGTATAAAAACAAAGTATAATATAATAATCGAAGTAAGTTTCAAACTTTAAAAACCAAAATATAATATAAATCTAAAGTTAGTAGTACAAGTATTAAAATCAGAGTATACAAGCAAAAGTATGAATATTAAAACATGTAAAAATATAAGTATTAAAATATATTAATAAAAATATTTCAAAGTAAATCTATTTAAAACTATAAAATTTCTTTTTGAAAATTCGTTGAGAAACCATTTTGAATAAAAAGGATATTTGAAAACATTTCGGTAAGGTGAATTTGAAAAATGGGACATTGTTTTGGAATCATTTCGAAAATAGATTTTTGAAAACGGGAATATTTCAAAATTTTATTTTATAAAAATGGATGGAAATCAAATAAACGCAACCTGAGTTTTAACATAATTTCTAAGATTCAATATTATCTTGAAATCCGAACTCTTCAAAACTCATGAGTCGTCATTCTCATATTTTTGAATCACCAATCTGGATCGTCATTCTTGTCACTATACAGTCTTGATTGCCAATATCCTGCACTACATAAAATATATGTCTAGAAAATTATTAGTACATATATAAATATAAAATATCTACAATGTGAAGTTGTTATAATCAAAACTGCCATCCATGGTACTAACAGTTATATAAAAGAAATTATATATATATTATTAAAAACCAAGGGTAATCATTTCCAATCACGCAGGCACAGATATTAAATACACAAACAGATATTTATGAAAAACATTGGACAATATTGATATAATGATTTAAATTATTGCAAAACTTCGATATTTTAGTAATAACATAATAATCCATGAGATGTTACATTCTCTTTTGAAGTCAATTCATAACAAGTACATGCGAAGTTCTCTAAAATTAGCCACTTATGTGGTACCCGCCGACCAAGCTAGGTGCACTAGGCGGTTTTATGACTCCAGTCGGTTTCCCCTTGAGCAAATTCAAAAAAAAGGTTCTTTAAAATCCTAAGGGTTAAAAGGAAAAATGTACGAGGAACAAAAAAGTGAATTGAACATGTATGATGATTTATTTAATTATGTTAACCAATAATTCTATGATTACCGATCAAGTAATCGATCATAGTTCGCCTACACTAAAAGGATTTTGCCACTAAAAAGGAATATCCAAATCTAACTAAATCCAGTGCTTAATATTAAAACTAGTTAATGTAAACCGACATTACAACTTCACCACTAAACTCTTCTCCGTTGCAAGTTCCTCCGAGACCACTACAAGATTCGTTAAGTTTGACGTCTCTAAACTTATGTCGTCGTTAAATGTATTGTCTATAAGTAACTATATTTATGTTGTGCAATTATGCACTAAAATAATATACAACTTCGATTGCAGACCTTAAATTCAATCTATAACTCATTTAAGTTGTATTTTATGTTAAGTTTTTACATATATCTTGTGATTAAATGTGTAATTTTCAAGAAAAAAACCTACGCAAATCGGACGGTTTGATCGGTTGAACCATCAAAATTTCAATTTTAGGTCATAATGGTTCAACTTATGGTCTGATCATGAAACTATATATTAAAAAACTTCTTTAGTCGCAGAAACCTAAATATTACCACGTGGAGCTTTTAAAGGTCTCATATTGTTCCCTTAAAATAAGAGTTACATGTTACTCAAAACTAATATACAATCTAGCCAGCATGAGATATAGCAAAAGGTACCGCATAAGTAACATAACTACTCTTTTGATCATCAAAAAGTTACTTTTTTTTACATGTGAAACCATCCAACCACTAAAACTGCTACATAAGCTTAGCACTAGACTTATAAAGGGATCTTCCTTCTTACAAAATAAAAATAATTTAACTAAGCACATTGAGTACCACTTTTTCTTAAAACCCCTTATGAAAAACATCAACATAATTCCACTTTCACTTATGACACAAGGCAATATTAATCCATTCATATCCTTGTCAAATAAAGTAGAGGTAAGTTGTTGAGATATTAAGGAAAGATATTACCAATGAGTTAATATTGGAGATAAGGACAATTGAATACCTTACCTTATATTTGGTATTGTATTAAGTGTAAGGTATATTTGGTATTGTATTAAGTGTGAGGTATATTTGTTATTGTATTCAATTAGACCAAATATGCTTTGGAATATTCTTGTCTGGAGCGTTATTATAAGTAGGAAGAATATCTGTTGTAATGGATGGAAGTGAATCAATAAAATGTAGTCTTCTAATAATGGAGGAGGAAGTTCGAAGTATATTTGTTAGAGAATATGTGCCATTGATTGGGTTATGATTGGGCTAGAGATTATATTGCCTTCCCTTATTAAGAATGTTATTAAGAATGAATTATTGAGTTTCCTGGTTTACAATATTTAGGATAAAAATGAATATTATTGACATGAATTTAGGATAGGAATGAGTTAATGAGTAGTTAATGAGCTTCCAGTTTTACAATATTTGCCAATTGCAAATACTTTTGTATCATGTATATATATGAGGGATTAGCATTGTAATAGCCATCAATTCATATTAATAAAAATGTAGCCTTTTGATTGTTTACCGTTTCATCTCTTTCTTCTCTTTGACCTGGCTCTGATACCATGATGGAATTTAGATCAGAGAGAAGAAAGAGATGAAACGGTAAACAATCAAAAGGCTACATTTTTATTAATATGAATTGATGGCTATTACAATGCTAATCCCTCATATATATACATGATACAAAAGTATTTGCAATTGGCAAATATTGTAAAACTGGAAGCTCATTAACTACTCATTAACTCATTCCTATCCTAAATTCATGTCAATAATATTCATTTTTATCCTAAATATTGTAAACCAGGAAACTCAATAATTCATTCTTAATAACATTCTTAATATGATAGAATTTTAGATCAGAGAGAGGAGAGAGACAAAGCAATGAACATTAGAAGACTACATTTTATTGATTCACTTCCATCCATTACAACAGATATTCTTCCTACTTATAATAATGCTCCAGACAAGAATATTCCAAAGCATATTTGGTCTAATTGAATACAATAACAAATATACCTCACACTTAATACAATACCAAATATACCTTACACTTAATACAATACCAAATATAAGGTAAGGTATTCAATTGTCCTTATCTCCAATATTAACTCATTGGTAATATCTTTCCTTAATATCTCAACACCCCCCTCAAGATGGAGCATGCGGATCACAAATGCCCATCTTGGATTACATCTTGGATAGCAAAAATGACAGTCAGCGTCAAACTTCCA
Organism: Allium sativum; assembly: GCA_030737875.1. Taxonomy (NCBI): domain Eukaryota; kingdom Viridiplantae; phylum Streptophyta; class Magnoliopsida; order Asparagales; family Amaryllidaceae; genus Allium; species Allium sativum. The sequence goes on along the minus strand of CM060925.1, from coordinate 27,256,365 downwards.
TACGCCGTCAGCAACTCTTCACTTTTAACAAACGGTTTTTAAAGTGGACCAACCACTCAATAATGGTTTTTAAAGTGGACCAACCACTCAATAATGGTTTTTAAAGTGGACCACACTCAATAATGGTTTTTAAAGTGGACCACACTCAATGGTTTTTAAAGTGGTTTTTAAAGTGGACCACACTCAATAATGGTTTTTAAAGTGGACCACACTCAATAATGGTTTTCAAAATGGTTTTTAAAGTGGACCACACTCAATAATGGTTTTTAAAATGGTTTTTAAAGTGGACCACACTCAATAATGGTTTTTAAAATGGTTTTTAAAGTGGACCACACTCAATAATGGTTTTTAAAGTGGACCAACCACTAGAGTATATTGGTTTTTAAAGTGGACCAACCACTAGTGGTTAATGGAAGATGACTGGCTGTTATCATAATAGATCCATCAGCAAAAGAATATATCAGCAGGGGGAATAGCCACAATAAACGCCAAACTAAAAAAAATCCGCAAGCGGCAGCAAGAGTTTTTTTTTTTTTTTTTTTTTTTTTTGAAAGACACAAAACAACAGCATCGACTACCACAACAGCCAACAATCACCATACTTCATCACCATAAACAGCCTTCATCATAAACAAACTCCATCCCAATACTCTTCAATCAGTAGGAAAACCAAATCGCCAGAAGCAGAGGAGGCGAAGACCACTCGACGGTGCTGCACTGGCTATAGGGACTGTCGACTCTTTTTTTTTTTTTAGCAATATATATACATATCTCTCTCCTTCTCCCCCGGCTCTGATACCATGATAGAATTTTAGATCAGAGAGAGGAGAGAGACAAAGCAATGAACATTAGAAGACTACATTTTATTGATTCACTTCCATCCATTACAACAGATATTCTTCCTACTTATAATAATGCTCCAGACAAGAATATTCCAAAGCATATTTGGTCTAATTGAATACAATAACAAATATACCTGACACTTAATACAATACCAAATATACCTTGCACTTAATACAATACCAAATATAAGGTAAGGTATTCAATTGTCCTTATCTCCAATATTAACTCATTGGTAATATTTTCCTTAATATCTCAACATAAGTTCATCCTGTAGGATCTAAATTAACCCTAGAGGGGGGGTGAATAGGGTTTATCGCAGATTTTCACAGAGTAATTAAATAATCACAGCACAGATAATAATCAGAATAAATGCGGAAAATAAATAACACACAGATATACCCAGCTTCGGCAAAACCCTGCCTACTGCTGCATTCCCCAAGGTTTCTACTAGGAGTTAAAACAATCTCTACGCTTACAATTCCCTGTAAACTCGCGACACTCGCTCCCAACTGTTCTTAACCCTACGCTCAAAACCCTGCACTGGTTTCTATCCTCGAAACCAGATTTTCCCGAATTACAATTCCCGTAATTCGTCTTCCCTAGATTTTACAGATCTAGAAACTGTTTGTTTGTTTTCACGAATTAAAAAAAAAATTGTAAAATAAAATAGAAACCCTTAGGAGTTAAATAAATGGGTTATCCCCTTTAAAAAAAGTTGGCCGGCCTCTTCTATTTTCCCTAGCCCCTTTATTCTTTGACCCGATCTCCTTTTTCTTAAAAATGGCGGCGGCTCTTGAGAAATTCCTAGGGTTTTCTTCAAATCCCTAAATTGCGATTGTATAATTAATTCTATGATGCTCGAGTCTGTTTGGCTTCGTTCTCTGGAGGCTGGCGCTTTATCTAGGGTTTGTGCTTCTCGTTAAACTTGACTTCGACGGCTCTAGGGTTTCGATTCTATTCAACTTGAGGTCGCTACTTTCTCGTATGATGATTTCGAGTAATTCAGTGGCTATCCTCTTCTTCGTTGATGAGTGTTGAACTGGATCCAAGTAATCTCCTTTTTACTGGTATGAATTTAATTCGGATTTTAGCTTTTTTGCTTGTTCGAACTTGGATGATTTAAAAGCCAGTGATGTTTGGTGTATTTATAGGATTAAAATCCTGAATATTAGCTCTGATTTTTACGTTGAGACTTGGCCATGGTATATACGAGAATTTTGGGGCTTTTTTGAATTGGCTTTCTTGCGTGATGAATCTTTCTTGCCTCGTATGCTTCTGGAACTTTGAATTGGTCTTGAAATAAATTTAAATCCTGCTTTCTGGAATTTTAAAAAATTCTTTGAATCATTCTAAAACAAAACCATTTTTTTTTTGTCTTTAAATCTGATATGAACAGTTGCTTCTTTTTTAAAAAAAAACTGGACAGATTCTTCGCTTGACTTCCTTGACTTTGAATTTGTGTTTCTCTTTGATAAGAGCCTTGATCTTGTTAAGAACTGATATTATGCTTGATCACTATGGTAACTCTTTATTGATCAGAAATGGGTACTGCTTTTGATCTTCCTTTGATCAGAATCAACACTTGAACTTGCCAAACTTTTTAATTGATGTCGCACTTGATATTTGCTTTTTAACAAAACTTGATTACTGAATTTGATTTAATACTTGACTCTACACCTCACTTGGATTTCTGGAACTTTACCATTAAAAATGATTTTCTTTCTTAAAAAAGTTTGTCTTGTTCTTTTAGTTGTTGAATTAGCTCCTTTTGATTGCTTGCCATCTATTATTCATGTGTGAGCACCATGCTTCATGTGTTCATGTGCTTTGAACCTATTTGTTTTGTGGTCTTGTGTGTGTGTACTCGAACCTTGTTCCTGTTTGACATATATTTTGTAGTGCACTAGAACTTTAATGGTGCACCCCTGTCTTGAGTGAAATTGATGTACCCTGAACATAATGTTTTGATGCACCACTCTTGTATTTTTGTTATTGTCTTGCATACTGGACTATTGCTGTGCCATGTTGCATCGGCCATTCATGTTGTACTTGTCCGGTTTATCTCATGCTAAACCCCTGCTATGTTGTACCATGCCTCTTGATCCTGTTGTCATCCATCTTGTTACTTTCTGTAGTTTTACTGCCGCACTATGTTGTTTGTACTTGGAAATGTTATCTGCCTAGTCCTATGTCGAGCAGTTTTGATGCATATATGTTCACTTATACTTGAATCCACAATGTATTATTTGCACATTTAAATGTTGGTAAAACTGTTGTGCTCATCTTGTTTGTGTACAACACTGTTTTACTGTGTGGACTTGTATTACTTGATTTTGAACTGATGTTTTTCTTTGTTAAGAACAGAAATCTACTTATGATTTGCCTCGACCAAACTATTTTCTCTATGGCTTGACCTGTGCACTTTTGCTTGAATTTTTCTGATTATTTGAACTGATAAGAACAAAAGTTTTACTTCGATCTTGTGCAATTTGTCTTGATCAAAAATAAATTGTTGCTTTGTTCTGCCTCGACCACACTACTAGTACTGTTGCATGTTTCCATCTTGTTGCTCACTGTCTTGGTACATGTATACTAACTTGATGCTGATCAATGTTGGTATGGCCATTTGAGCCTGCACTTCCATTCAGTGTACAAAACTGCTTTATTATTGTTGTTACATGTACTATATCCAAATGCTTTGTAGTGTTTCTTTTTCTTGTCTGATCAATGCCTGTGTTCACTTGAACTTTCTGAAAGGTTCTGCTCCTGTATGTTGCTCCTCTAGTTTTTCATCAAGTAGTTGCACCATGACCATGCACTACTGCCACATCCTATTTATGTTGTCTTGTTGTTTTGCTCGACCATTTTGTTTCTTGTTTGTTGCTGCATTGTTTTTGTGTACTAGTAATGTGCTTGACCATTTTTAAAAAGTCAGCCAAATATGTTTCCTCTGCCTTGTGCTAAGCTGTCTCGACCACTTTGAGTTTTTTTATTGACTTTACATTGATTTATTATTTGCTGAGCAGTCTTGGCCTTGGCTCGACCATTTTGATGTGTGTTGACATGTGCACTGAGTCGAGATGGTCCAAGTGGCTACTCCTCAGTCGCGACACTGGATTGGCGTGGCAGTGCACACGTGCATACACGTGTGTATATGCAGCCATCCAGACGAGTTTTTCAGTCCCTGCATATCAGACCAAGTCTAGAAAAATGATGAGAAACACACCGTAATTCTGAGGCAAATAAAATTTAAAAATAAATTTTTTATTTGCTTTTATTTAATTTTTATTTCTGTGGCAGTCTACTGTGTGTGTTCTTCTGTATGTGATAGATATGAAGATAACTGGATTGACTGTGGAATGCTGTGAAGTCAAGAAGACTGAAGATGATGATATTCATATGTGTCAGTATATACAAGTGAACTGTATAGAAACGTAGTGTATATGAAAGTGTAAGTATTGTAAAGAGGAACTGAGTATGAAATTGAAAATTTTGAAATGTCTATCAATGATGTATATACAAATAGTGAAGTTGTAAATCTGTACTGTTTAAATGTTGAAATAAAATATTCTTGTTCAAATAAAATACTGTGTGAATTTTTAAATTTTTGTATAGTTGTACTTTATTTAAACAAAAATATTATATTCCTGTCTGATGTGTAGTATACCAGTACAGTTACAAACACATTCAATAATAAAATAAATTTGGTTGTTATCATCAAACAAAAATCATATATTCGTGTATACAACACTGTTATATACAACACATCCTACACGATAACTTTGCTTAGCATCCATCTTTATATATGCAAGATCAGGAACTCCATTTTTGAACACTCATCAATTACCTTTTGTTCAAATCATTAACTTCTTCAATGCTACCTCACTATTCTAGTCATTCTTTGAGGAGCAACTTTTTGGAATACAAAGCACAAATGACGATGCTTTATTTTGTATAATAACAGGTACTTTTTTGGGATGGACTTTAGAGAGCGCAAAGAAACTTCGAATTCCTCATTATCTATTTGTTACTAGTGCATATGTAACATTTTTCAGCTTAATAACCAATGGTACATTACTAAACAACACCCAATGTTGAGATCATATAACACGTATTGTAGAAATTGACCAATCTGACTTCCTATTTCATATGAAATAATTAGCACTAACGCAAAATATTTTCATAATCATCACATGATATCACAATGGGTTTCATACCAAAACCTTAGATCCCTTTTAGCCATATCATCTTTCATAAGATCTAAAATACAAATGGCAATATTCGTGTCACATTTCAAAAAACATAGTCGACAAAAGTCAAAATAAAATAAACAACAATAGAAAAAATGAATTGAAATTCTTTTACCTTCTCATCGAATAAAGCATCGAAATCATAATTAATTATTTTTTTGACATAGTAGTGATAATGAATGGGAATAAATTTCAATTTTTATCTACTTGTATGTGCTACAAGCAATTCTATGATAAATTACTTTTAGTCAAAGTAAGATTGAAATTTATTCCCATCTATTATCACTACTGTGTTAAAAATATAATCTTTTGTGATTTTGATGCTTGACTTAACGAGAAGGTGAAAGAATTTCAGTTTTTTGTTGTTGTTGATTTCATTTTGACTTTTCCAACTGTGTTTTTTTTAAATGTGGTACAAGTATTGCCATTTGTATTTTAGAGCTTATGGAAAGATGATAATGGCTCAGAGGGATCTGATGTTGTAGTAGTAAATCCATTGTAATATCATGTGATGATTATGAAAAGATTTTGGGAGAGGCTGATTATTTCGTATGAAATAGGGGTCGGATTGATCAACTTCTACAATATATGCTATATGGTCTCAGCACTGCAGGTGTTATTTTGTACTATACCGATGGTTCTAAGTTGAAAGATGTCATTATTGCACCACTAGTAACAAATACATAATGAGGGATTCAGAGTTCTTTGCACTTTCTACAGCCCAACCCAAGAAAATAGTTGCTATTGTACAAATTGGAGAATCATCATATGTGCATTGCATTCCAAAAAGTTGCTCCTCCGAGAATGATTGAAGTGATGCGATAGCATGGAAGAATTCTATGATTATATCAAAAGATAATTCCAATAAATTCTCAACATTTAGAGGAAAACCACAGTTAGAACTAATAAAAGGTAGCTCTTTTAATTGAATTGATGAGTGTTTGGAATTGAGTTCCTGATCTTTACTATATTAGAAGGAGCTAACTAAAGTTATCTCACAGTATGAATTTTCGTCTATTTTATTTTCCAAGGATATGAATTGATTAATATAGCCTTGTGCCACAAATGGAAATAGAATTATATGGTTGTTCTTCGTGAGGGTGATTTAAGAAAAAGTGATACTCAACCTGCTTAGTAGAATTAGTTTTAATTTGTAAAATTATCATCCCTTTATAATGTCTTGTATGCAGTTAAGCTCGTGCAGTAGTTTTCCTGGTTGGATACATGGATAGTTGCAACTTCATTATGATCAAAAGAGTAGTTATGTTACTTATATTGCACCTTTGACTATATCTCATGTTGGCTAGACTGTACATTAATATTTAGTTATGTGTAACCCTTATTTTAAGACAACAATATTAAGCACTTTAATAGCCCTATGTCATAGGATTCAGGTCACTATGGCTAAAGTGGTTACATTAATATGTAGTTTCATGATCGAATTGTGACGACCAAAGATTTAAAGTTTTGGCAGTTCAGCCGATCAAATGTTTAAACCATGCTGATTTTTTCTTCTTTAAGATTTACATATTTAATCACAAGATATATGTAAACACATTAACATAAAATACTACGTAAATAGGTTATAAATTGTATTTAGGGTCTGCAACCGAAATTGTGCATTGTTTTAGTAGATAATTACACCAACATAAATATAGTTATTTATACAAAGTAACAGTCAACAACGATAGAAGTTTAGAGACGTTAAACTTGGCAAGTAATACAATAGTCTTGGAGGAGTTTGTAAAGGTAAAGAATTCAGTAGTGAAGTTGTAACACTGGCTTACATTATTATCTAGTTTTAATATTAAGCATTGAATTTAATTGGACTGAGATATTCTGTTTATAGCAGCAAAATCCTTTCGATGGGGGCAAACCATAATCGATTACTTATTCAATAATTTATAGAATTACTAGTAACATAACTAAATATCTCGTCATCCATGATCAGTTATGCATGGACTTAACTTTTAGAATTTTAAAAAACTTAACTTTTAGAATTTTAAAAAACTTCCAATTTATCCGTTATGCATGGACTTTGTTAACCCTCTTTTTGGCAAGAGTCTCAACAAACAAGGCCAAAGCCCAAACGCACAATCATATGCAAGTCACGCTTCAGGAGGCCCAGCAGGGGCGCAACCTAAAGCTATGGCACATCGGCCCAAGTCCAACTCAGTCAGATTGACTATGCATTACCGGAAGAATCGCTCACCAGGACGACCGAGTTTCTCGCTTCCAAAAAGAACTCGTCGACCGATTATCTCGGGCCAGTGTGGAAGATATCTGCAGAGCTAGTCCACCTAATATCCCGACTTTCAAAGCAATAAAGGCGGTCAAACCATATACTAACAAAGCTCTACTTTTAATAAACCTCTCCGTGGATGCCGCGTCAGCCACAACTTTCGAGGATACTATTTATGAATAGTGGAATCAGTCCTTCAGCCGCAATTCAAGCCAATAGATGGATTCCACGTGTCCAGGCCTTCCCGAAATGGCCGGACCATATTGCAACAGCCCAAGCTGCATTCTCCACCTATAAATACCCCTAAGCTTAAAGAGGAAAGTGGAGAAAAAAAAAGACTTTGGAGACTTTTGGCCAGACGGCTTTCTCCAAGCTTTTCATCTCTACGCTTCTCCATAACTCCAATCTCTCTCAAAAAGAAGAAGGGAAGATAGTCATTTTCTTTCTCTTCTTTAAACAGATAAAACATTGTACTTGTAATCAAAAAAGAGAAATAATATATAAAGTGGACGTAGGCATCGTCCTTGCCGAACCACTATAAAAATTCTATGTGTGCTCCCCGCTCTTTTACCTTTTATTGCATTTTTAATCTTTATTCGTGTGTTGATCACGCTATTGGGGGTTGATCGTCACTAGTAACCAAATTTTGACGTTAACAGACTTCAAAAGAGAAAGCAACATTTCATGGATTATTATGTTACTACTGAGATATGAAAGTTCTACAATAATTTGAGTCATTGTTTCAATCTTTTTTTAATTTCCACATAAATATTTATTTGTTTATTTCATCTCTATGCTTGAATGATTGGTTAAAATAATTACTTTTGATTTCAAATAATATATGTAATTTTACTTTCACATATTGTCATTCATATATATTTTCAAATAATTTAAAAATTACAACAAAATAAATTATTTTGTTAGATTATTATGTAGTGTTACGAAGTTAGTTTTCTCATCGTCACACGATTATATTAGTTGAGGGAAAATTCAAGTAATTTAAAAGGACTTTAACTTTGTCATCTAACTGTGGTGTATAACCTATAATTTAACTTGGAGGTGTTATTCAAAGTTATGTATGCAACAAATTCTAATATGATTGATCGACCTTTATCTCAAGCAATCAACATTCCAATTCATAATTCCAAATATTTGTTTTCATTTATGGAAACTTGATAAACAATAATCAACTGTAGTACATAACTACAAATAAAGAGACAAACCACATCTTTTATTAGTTACAAAAAACAACCAATTAAAAAATAAAACAAGTCATACAATCTTGCATGCATGTGTTAATTTATAAAAATCAGAATGACGTAATTGAAGAATGATCTACAATTTGGTGAACTCATCTATTGAATACAATTAATGTAATATTACTCCATAAATATCACTTATAACACAGTACAACTACACCACTAGATTTCTTTGTAATTTTCTAAATTTCTTATATGGTTTGAATATTACTTATAACATGTGTATTGCGGTTGAATCACACGATTGTTTCATGATTTATTTACTTAGCATGTATTTATCAATAAAAGGCTTCTTAAAAGTACCCAAGAATAAGTTTGCCAATATCCAACAATTAAAGTAATGCATATTTGTGTTAGTTATTTTGGAAATAGTATGAAATTTAAGTACTAATATGTAGAGCATTTTTTATCATTTGACAACTCATTTGTTAATTTATCCCAATTCTGCATTGTTGGTAGCATCCGTAACTTATTTTGTGTGGCAGTTGATTACTAATTAATAGAGCTGGACATTTTTACCATATTACCATTTACCAACCATTACCAACCGATACCAACGAAAATTATACCGAATAATTGATAACCGATTTGATTGGTATGGTATGCCAAACCACATGAAAATATGTGCTACGATAACGATACTTGAGCATTAAAAATGGTAATTACCATACATACCACATATCTTAAACAATACATATGTACATTCTTATATTTCATCATATATATTTATTACATAACAACGAACTTCTAACATGTAATGATCTAATAAAATACCTAGGAAAATACTATTACGATACAAGATTGAATGCAACTTTTACCATATATCTTAGATATGGTATAATTTGTATGATATTTTAGTTTATCCATAATGTGTTCTTGCATATTTGACTATAGAAAATAAAATGGATAAATAATAATATAATAGCACAAAAATAAATTTTAATATTTAATATTTTAACGTGAAATTTTGTAAACAAGAAGATCTCATACTAGTAAATGGTAAAATCTTATTATCGACTTCTACCAACCATTACCAAACATAAGCCGAACTGTTGGTAATCATTTTTTTGGTTTGTAATGGTATGATTTTTCTTCTACCATATAAGTTGGTACGGTAATGGTTTTGAATACAAAGTTTCTGTATCGAACTGATTCCACCCCTACTAATTAACCACCAAAATACCAACCATTATGAATTTTGATGATAAAAATGGATTAACATAATGAACGTTTACCAGAATAAACATATCGAGTACCCATTTGTGTTAAGATATCTGTTATTCATGGGATATTTATATTGCTCTTTAACTTAATAGACTGAACCATATGTTATTAAAATTTGATTCTAGAAGAAAAAAGGCCTATATTCGATAGTCAAATACATAGTATACAGAAGGATCAACTATAATTATTGGAATAAAATGAAGGTACCTGTTTGAACATGCCGATCATGTTTGAAAAGGTGATAAATTGCGATAATTTGAATTAGTCAAAAATAGCGTTGTAAGACAACACAAATAACCAGTAGGAAGAGAAACAGTATAAAAAAAATAGTTTACCATGTAATTTACTATTTCAATTTTTTATATTCACTTTATCATTTGGGTGTAGCTCAAAAGTTCATCACACATCAAATAAACAGGAAGAGAAACAGAACAGAGGCTAACAGAGAAGCATTGTTGATACAAAGTTTAGTAATTAGTGTTAGTATTTCAATATATATATTAACAGCAGACAGCCATGAAACCATAGATCCAAATAAGTAATCCATATTGATTTAATTGAGAACAAACATAAATAATAAGTAGCGGAAGCATACCTGAATCCGTAGCTAATCATTGTAGTACCTGAATTCATAATCGGTTGCCACGGAGAAGATGAATTAGATTCGGTCATCCAAATTGACACAAACCCTAGATTAGATTCAGCTCTCCATAGAAGAGGTTAGAGAGTTGCTAAGGCTTGTGTAATTCGGGGACCATAACCCTTTATTTATAGAGTTGGCATTTTGTAATTCGGCCCTTCAACAAATTATAAAATGCCCCGGTATCTACACATTAGGCCCATGATAACTTAAACTTTAAGCCTATTAATTCTAATCTAAAATTAGATCACTTTAATTAGGCTTTACACCAAAATAGCACAACACATTTTATTTTACATATATGACCCAATTGTCGAAATATTCCAACAATCTCCCCCTGGGTCACATATGAAATAGCCTTAAAATGTGTTTAACTTTATGAGCTCCAAAATTTGCTATTTATAACATATGGTGTATCTGAAACAATCTTGTCCATTAATTGGTTTGACAAAGGATCAAAGCGGCATTCGTTACATTTGTCGTAACTAAACCCATCAATGGTCACATATATCAATACAATCAAACGACATAGATCAATCATGGATGCGTAGCATAGAAATTACATGAAATGTGATCTATACATGTCTATTTTCAACTGGTCCTTCTTTAGTGAGATCAAATGTTTAATATTTAAACAACCTGAGTGCAAAGAAAAATTCATTACTTTATTTTTGATCAGAAAAAGAACTTGATATGCATATATCTGTAACTGAAGTATAGAGCAATGAGTCATATGACAATACCGAATACAAACTCCCCCTGAACCAAAATATCCTTACATAAAAGTTACTTCAACTGAGCTACATGCTCATGAAAGACCTTAGGTGATAACCTTTTGGTAAGCGGATCCGCCATAATGGAGTTTGTCTTAGTGTGCTCTATGAATTACAATATATTTTGCACTCTTCCCTTATTTGAAAATAATATATTCTTTACTGTCGCAGTATTACTTGGTCTTTCAATTCTTTATCTATAACTGGAGTCTTGTGAAAAAAATTCATTATTATTTTCCATATTTGGATGTCTTATAAAACCAAAGACGATATTTTTAGAGTGGTGAAAACTATAAGTGCCTAAATGACACTTTTCCCATATATAGTTTTACCCATAAAATATATTATCATTGCTAGAAGTGGATCTTTTATAGTAGTGACATCCAAAATATCTGGATCGTAATTCTTTATGATCTCCACCCGATCCGATCTTTTATCTATGAGCATATAATCTTTTATTTTGTCTTTAAAAGATATCATATATATCATAACCATTTTGGCTACTAAATTATTGATCCACTTTTAATATCAGTAAAGTATCTGCCAAATAATACACGCATATCCATATGTGTATATACATTAGTATGCATTAGAATTCACACTGCAAACGCATGAGAAATCTTTTGCATTTCTTTAGTTTCAAGGATGGTAGCATTTGTCTGTTTTGGTAAAAGAAAATCAACTGAATCACAGTTTACATACCAAACCTTTTAAGCATTTATTTTCATAATTCTTTTGTAATAATCCAAATATAACCCCATGAACAATAATGGTGTATTTGAATCCCAACTACAAAAGACTAATCCATAAATGGGTTTCTTCGGTAGTTTCACCAATGTATCCATTGAGAAACATATCTTTAATCTCCATCAGATAATGCTCAAAAGTACAGAATGTAATAAGCTCCAAAGTGATCGATTCTAAAGAATTGTTTACTAAGTCCAAAATGAAACATTCTTTAAAGAAAAATAAATTTTTATTTAAATAATAGTGATTTCAATAAAAAGTGCCTTATAAAATTCAATATTACCCACTTGATACATTTTGGCTTTGAATAGTTATTCATAACCAATGATCTTATCACTTAAGTTAGAGGGAAATTTCAAGCTTTATTATCCATATAGATTTATACTATATGTTCATTTCTTAAATCCACATTTTAAATTAGTACCTTACATGGATTGATATAAGTCCATAGCATCATCTTTATCAATCCATTATTTATCTTTATGAAGAAATGCCACACAATCATCTGAAATAGTATTTATTCCCATTTAGGTGGATTTTCTTAATGATCTTGCATTTTGAGGTTGTTGAGTTTGTTTTCTTGATGCAGTAACCTTAGCTTAAAGGGGAAGTTTCTTTAACATCGTCTTATTATAGTTCTTAATTTACTTCTTCTTAATAAAAGAAAACAAATCTTAAACTTTAAGCGAAGAAGCAACCGCAGTTGAATCAAAGATAATGATTTTCTTTAAAGACAATGATATTACTTTATTTCTCCCCCCAAACTCAACATCCTCAAAAAACTATTGCATTTCCCGCTTTAAAACTTTTCCTTAGTGTGGGTTCATAAAGATTATAAAATTTAAATCCCTTAGAATATTAATAAAGTATTTTCTATCTTCATGATATCTCAATCTATAATTCCTCAGTAAACTGAAACAAATAATTATATTAGTTACCAAAAAACAAAATTTGAGATATCATTACACAAGCTATTTAGCATAAGTAGTCATAACTTATACATCAAACATCGATAACTTCATTTACTTAAAATTTTAAATTTATTCATAAATTAACATTACTATTTCTGGATGAACAATAATAACATAATATGTTCACATTAGAAATATAAAACCGAAATCTGTCTAAATGACAACATAAAAAAAATCAAATAAATCCAAAAAAATTGACTTAAATCTCAATAATAACTATAAAATATCAAGTATATTTTACTTTATATGTCTGTATATCTCATTAAAGAAACAACTATAAAAAAAATATCCGTATGTTATTTCTTTTCTTTGAGATCCTTAGCGACTTCTTAATCCTTATTCATACATTTATTTACAATGTATATCAAATGAGTACTTTTCAATCATAAAAACTTCAATCTCTATTTTAATTATCAAAGAGCTAAATTAGCCCAATAAGATAACATATTATTCTTAAAATAATTTTAATCTTTAAATGAATATACTGAAGATAGCACCAAAAATAACAATAACTTGAGCGTCTTTAGCATTTGAAGCAGTATCTTTTTCTGTATAGTACTCATTTATATTTCTTTTTTTTCGACTTTATGTAATCAAGCACCACAAAGAGTGCTTGATTTCCTTTACTGTTTTCACAAAAACCGTTTCCATTCTCAGTAGATAACTTATACAAAATTAGTTATCGTTACCTATAGCACATCCTTGAAAACTTCTGAAGTATTTACTTAATGATCATTTATCTCTTGCCTTTGAATTATATCACCTTTCAATATTCTTCATAACATTATAAGAATATTTAACCGTAGTAGGGTTGGCTGTAACCCTCTTAGTTACAAGAGTTAAATCTATAAAGTCAAGAACAAATAACATGCTCTCATACAAATCCTTATATTTATCCCAAAACAAGATGGAAATATTCTTTAAATTGACAGATAATTCAGTTAAATTAGCTGAAAATGAACAAAAACTAAAATGAAAATTGACCGTATATGCTCATAACCAAATATCAACCATAGTAAATTCAAATAATTGGTAAATCTCTTCTCAAGATACCTAGTACACATTAATATCAAGTCTTTGGACAGTAATATTAACTGTAAGTGGTACTCTTGTTGTAATGATCAAACATTGACAATAAATTCAAGTCAAATAACAACCTTCCTTTGGGCCGATTAATTATTCACTCAAAAAGCCTTATAATTGTCACATTTTATCATCACACATGTGTAAGCGATTCGGCCAAATATTAGTCTTCCTTTGGGCCGACTAATACTCGCATGATCAACTACACACAAATATCAAACATTTTCATGAACCACCGAAATATTGAGGTCACTTTGGTGATATATTATTTCAGTCAATTCACTATGTATGTAGGATATTTACGGTTATAAAGGGACGCCAAAATTGTATTTGAATTTATCCTTAATATATGTACAATATATTTTGAGTGTTATAAAACACTCTCAATGCTTTAGATTTATATGACACCTGACAAACTCAAAATTATAACTGTATCATAGCATGATTGAATCATAGCTACTGTAATTATTTGCATTTTATACATCATAAAAAAATTACATAATAAACATCTCTAATGAATGCTCAAATTAAGTGCCATACTAAATGAATATGGTAGCTACGATGTATGTCTTAACCATAATATACATACAAGGAACGCTACCACATCATTAAGTTTACTATTGTAAATTATTTTAATTCATGTTTAGCCACAAATATCAAATAACAAATTTCTTCAAACCGAAATATGACTTGATAGTAATAATGAAAATTACATGCTTCAAAACTTAAACTAAGATCTGTACATGATTATCAGCAGAATTACAAGTCTGCGTGTCATTGTTGGGTCAAACTAAAATCAGATCCTACTTTTTCTCCTTTTTTATTGAAACTATTTTTTTTTAATGTAATAATAGCCTGAAACTTGATCCGCCGTTATAATAGCTTGAATCTGTATTTAATCCGCATTATTAAATTGATTAATGTAGTATACCGAAGCAGTATGTACTGAGTAGATATTCAACTGAATAAACATGCCGGTTTTCCCAAAAAAAATCAAAAAACTTTAACACTCATGATGGTTCCATAACACAAAAGAAATTTATACACCATCATTAAATACAGTAAAATGCAGACTTTGCATGCCAGCATGATTACATGACAATAATAGTTGAAAAATCTTCTTCATATATTATGCGATGATATTTATATATAAAAAATATGCACTATCTTATACAGATCAAAGGCAACAATGATGTTGTATTATATGTACAAGTAAAAACTGCTACGCCCAAAGTCAGTTTATCATCTTATTTTAATTTTAATGCAAGTACTCGTTGCATTTCCTGAGTCCGAGTTTGTTCACACTATTTAAGGTAGTGTGAACAAAACACGGGATTTAATTGGTGGAAATCAGGGGGGTCCGTGTAGGTCCCTCTGATTTCAACCAATTAAAAGTAGTGTTTTGTTCACACTACCGTAAAGTAGTGTGAACAAATTACTACACGCATTTCCTATACTCTTTCAAAATTTATAAAGCACACAATATTTGACCAAGTCAAATGTTGACTTAATCAAACAATTTATAAACTAAAATATTGCAAAGAATAACCTGATGTAGGCCATTACAAACTGACGTTCAAATGTATGCACTACAATATATCTAGATAATTGTTTTATAACATGCACTCCAGCACAGTCCATGCATGTTATGTTGCAAGAAAATGAAACTGCTGAATTAATCACTACTTTAATGTATGTAATGTGACTTCAGATGTTATATATCACAGGACACTAATAAACTCATAGAGAATATGAGAAGTTATCCTAAGCAAAGGGATTGTATATGACCGAATGGACTGAGATGAGAATTTAAATTCAGATCTGAAAACAAAATCAATCCTTTTCAAATTTCAGATCTAAAAAAAAAATCATATTTTTTTCTCAATAAAACCAATTATGGACGACTCTGATACCACTTGTTAGTATTTCAATATATATATTAACAGTAGACATGAAATCCTAGATCCAAATAAGTAATCCATATTGATTTAATTGAGAACAAACATAAATAATAAGTAGCGGAAGCATACCTGAATCCGTAGCTAATCATTGTAGTACCTGAATTCATAATCGGTTGCCATGGAGAAGATGTATTAGGTTCGGTCATCCAAATTGACACAAACCCTAGATTAGATTCAGCTCTCCATAGAAGAGGTTAGAGAGTTGCTAAGGCTTGTGTAATTTGTGTAATTCGGGGACCATAACCCTTTATTTATAGAGTTGGCATTTTGTAATTCGGCCCTTCAACAAATTATAAAATGCCCCGCTATCTACACATTAGGCTCATGATAACTTAAACTTTAAGCCTATTAATTCTAATCTAAAATTAGATCACTTTAATTAAGCTTTACACCAAAATAGCACAACACATTTTATTTTATATATGTGACCCAATTGTCGAAATATTCCAACAATTAGGATTCATAATTCACCCTTCTAACCCAAACTTCATATAATTTTAACGAACTTTTTTCAGACCCACTTAAATTGAATTGTAGGCCGAATTGATAAATTATTCAGCCTAACTGTATTAAGACATCCATCCCCAATTTTGAGCGATCGACATGAAACATCAATTTTGAATTACACGATCACATAGATTCTAATTTTCATTTTTCAAACTGGCATGAATGAACTGGATCAACACAAAAACAACGTGCCAATACGAAGTTCAAATTAACGAAGCAGAAGGTACTCTCTTTTGCACAGTAAACTCACTCCTCTTCTTCAAATTTAAAAGCTCTGGATAATAAAGATAGGTAACATCTTCTAAAGGAGTTCTCCTTCTTTTCACTCGCTTGCTTTTCTTCATCATGAAATTGAGTTGGAACAAAGAAGATGGTAAAGGAAGAACGTTTTCTTTGTTACTGTTCTCGTTGCTTCGAGTCATTTCGAATTTTTGATTTGTGAGGTGAATGGATGACGAGAGATGAACAGGAAGTGGGTATTTGTAGAAGGAAAATTTTAGCGGCAATGGAGGTTTTCATTTTGGATGTTAATCGGACGGAATGAATTTCAAATTTTAGATGACTAAGAGAGAGGAGAAATGCGCTTATTTTGGGGGGGTTATGAAAGGATTTGGAAATTTTGAGAAGGGAGATGGATATTTCATTTTTATTTTTTTGGAAAACTGCTTTTGCCACCATAGTTCTAATGGTAATTTTGGGCTTCACCAGATGTGGATATCGGGTTTTTCATTTCATAACATTATGAGTACGATCCGCTATATGAATTACACGATCTACTATATGAATTACACACCACAGAGATAATCACAGACACAGATTCAAACACAAATAAAAAATAAGCAGAAATAAAATGCAGAAAAGGAAAGAACACACTGGATTTTATACTGGTTCGGATTACTCCTATATGCAGTCTCACGCAACGCTGAATTGCGCAGAGTTTTATTACTATATCAATATCCAAGTACAATCCCCTTGATTTCACGGCTACAAGGTTAAACCGATTTCACACCCTTGATTTCACGGCTACAACATTAACATCGATTCCCTTGATCAAGTATATTCTCCTTGATTTCCCGGCTACAAGGTTAACACCGCTCCGTTTCCTTCATTTCAAGGCTACAAGGACACACCTTTCTCCCAAACACTTCCCAAACAATTACAATAGCCCTATAACTCTTCAGTAACACTTTGATTCAGAGAGTAATGCGTAAAGAGTGAGAAGAGAAGAAGATTTATATAAATAGAATTGAATTCGACAGAATATAAGTGTAGAAATCATAAAAAAAATGAAATATTAATAGTGTAGAGAAAAGGGATGAAGATGGAGAAGAAGAATGATGAAAAAAATCGAAATCAGCCCCTATTTATAAGATTTGAAATGTTGTAACGCTTCTGAAACGTTACAAATAGTGAAAAGACACTTCCTTTCAAAATAAAAAATATGACAGTTATATGTCGACATATCAACATATGTATGTCGACCGTTTATCAAACTTGTGTAATTTGGGGCCCGTAACCCCTAATTCGAGGGGATAAAAAGAATACGTTGAAAACTTGTGTAATTTGAGAACCATAACCCCTAATTTATAACATTGTAATATTTTCAGTTCGACCCTTCATCAAACTGAAAAATATTCCAGTCTCTAAGTATTCCTTCCATGATAGCTGAATATTTATGCCAATAAGTATTATTACCCTATTTGACCACTTTAATTGGCATTCACACCTACATAGCGTTACACATTATATCTAAATGTGTGACCCACAAAATTGAAATATCCTAACATTATGCACTAAAATAATACACAACTTCGATTGCAGACCTTAAATTCAATCTATAACTCATTTAAGTTGTATTTTATGTTAAGTTTTTACATATATTTTGTGATTAAATGTGTTCAAAAAAAAAAAACTTAAGCAGTTCTGACGGTTTGACCGGTTGAACCGTCAAAATTTCAATTTTAGGTCGTTGTGGTTCAACCTACGGTATGATCATGAAATTATATATTAATAAAACTACTGTAGTCACAAAAACCTAAATCCTACCACGTGGAACTTTTAAAGTGCTCAATACTGTTGCCTTAAAATAAGAGTTACATGTTACTCAAAACTAATATACAATCTAGCCAACATGAGATATAGCAAAAAGGTACTGAATAAGTAACATAACTACTCTTTTGACCATCAAGAAGTTATTGTTTTTTACGTGTGCAACCATCCAACTGTTAGAAATCAAAGTATGAATGAAATTTACTTTAGTCCCACATTGCCAAAAATAAGATAAGATGTGTGTATATATGTCCATTCCTCATTCCCTATATTGGCCCTTAGGGTCAAGTAATTTTGTGCGAGGGGGAGGACCTACATCATGTGAACCAAACACCCACGCGCGCGCCGCCCGCCCGTCCCGTACTGAACCGAACCGGGCCGGGCTTGGGCTTGGATGAAATCTTATTTTTGCTACGGAAAAACATAACCATTTTTTGTTGGGTTTTTATTTTTTTCTGAACAGATGCGGCAACGGAATTGGGTGCGACCCAACAGAAGACGAACGGGTTTACGACCCGCTAATGGATGAAGAGGAACGGGTGCGACCCGTTATAATATAAACAGATGCGACTGTTGGAATTCGTTTGAATTCAAACAGACACGACTGTTTAAACGGTAACTGTTGGAAGATATAAATAAGTGACGAATTCTGGCCAAATTCCTCACTGATTGAACGCTTTCTCTTTCTCTTCCTCTGCCCGACTAACAACTGCCTTGCTGCCAATTCTCAGACTAACGAAATCATTACAACTCGAGCAGATCCGTCTGTTTTATCCTGGGAGACTCAAAATAAAGTCTTAAGGAAATCGGTACACCGAGACTCAGACTCTATTTTCTCATATTTCAAGTTATATTCGTATACATTTTTGTTGTATACATACTGTTGAATACAGTGTTGTTGTTGTTTGGCTAAATCAACTTGCGTGCGAGTTGAAATATAACACTTGCCAGTGTTGATGATTGTGCGTTTTGTATAACGCGTATTGCTGTTGCATTCTGTTTTATACTAAAAAAGTCCACATCTTAAGACTTTACTTTGATCATTAAAACAGAGATGGCAGCAGACCAAATATCGATCAAAATAGCCAACTTGAACAAACCAGACCTGTTTAAGGGTGAAGGTGACGATTTTTTGACGTGGCAAAGTCAAATGCTCTTTTATCTCACAACCCTCGGTCTACAGAAATATTTAGATGAAGATGAGCCAGTGCCACCAACACCAGGCAAAACCAAGGATTCAAGTGAAGTTGTTAAACTTGATACATGGAGGCACTCGAATTTCTTGTGCAGGAATTACATCCTGAATTGTCTTGACAATGTTTTGTACAAGGTTTATCAGCCACTCAAGACTGCGAAAGCTCTCTGGAATGCGCTAACAACAAAGTACAAAACACAAAATGTGAGCCTGAAGAAGTTCATAGTGGACAAGTTTATGGACTACAAAATGGTAGACTCCAAACCTGTAACTACGCAACTGCATGAACTTCAAATTATTATCCATGAGATGGAAGCAAAAGGCCACGTTGTTGGTGAATCTTTTCTGGTTGAAGCGATAACTGGAAAGTTGCCACCATCTTGGAAGGACTACCGCAACTACTTGAAGCACAAGAAGAAGGAGATATCCTTGCAAGACCTCATTGTGAGACTAAAAATTGAGGCTGATAATCGCGGAGTCACTAAACCAAAGAATGAAGAAGCCTTTGCTGCAGAAGGGGCAAAGAAGAAAGGACACCCTAACAAAAATAAAAAGAGGAAGGCTCCAGAAAATAAACAGCCCAATCAGAAGCCGTCCAAGAAGTTCAATGGGGATTGTTGGGTTTGTGGCAAGACTGGACATCAAGCAAAAGATTGCAAACACAAGAAACAGAAAAGTTCCGAGGAAAATGTGGCGGACAACATGGACATTGACGGGTCTAACTTTTCTGGAGTTGTATCAGAATGTAATCTAGTCCAGAATCCTTCTCAGCGGTGGTTTGACACAGGTGCTACACGACACGTGTGTTCTGAAAAGTCCATGTTCACCACTTACAACAGACTCGATCATGAAGAGAAACTGTACATGGGTAACTCTGCAGTGTCAATGATTGAGGGTAATGGGAAAGTAATCCTCAAGTTCACATCTGGTAAAACTATTACGCTGAATGATGTGCTCCATGTTCCAGATATCCGAAAAAACTTGATTTCCGGTCCTGTTCTCTCGAAGAAAGGCTTCCGAATGGTCTTTGAATCGGATAAAGTTGTTCTGTCCAAGGCTGGAATCTATATAGGGAGAGGATACTTGTGTGATGGCCTGTTTAAGGCTAATGTAGCTGTAGTTGGCAATAATAGTGTGTATTGTAATTCTGAAATGAATAAAAAGGAAGTTTCTTATATTGTTGAGTATGATGCTTTATTATGGCATGAAAGATTAGGACACGTAAACTTCCGAAAAATGAAAAAACTTGCAAATTTAGAATTAATTCCTAAATTTCAAGTAGATAAGAACTACAAATGTGAGACATGTGTAGAAGCAAAAATGGTCAAAATGCCATTTCATACAGTTGATAGAAGCACCGAACCGCTAGGTTTGGTACATACCGATTTATGTGATTTCAAATCAATACCTACACGAGGTGGAAAAAAGTACTTTATCACATTTATCGACGACTATACACGATATTGCTATGTATATCTTTTGAATAGTAAAGACGAAGCAATAACATCATTTATAAAGTACAAAGCTGAGGTAGAAAATCAGATAAATAAAAAGATCAAGATATTGAGATCTGATCGAGGTGGAGAATATGAATCACCGTTTGAACAATTCTGTGCAGAAAATGGAATAATTCATCAAACGACAGCACCATACTCACCACAACAAAATGGTGTTGCGGAAAGGAAAAACAGAACGTTAAAAGATATGATTAATGCCATGCTTCTAACTTCTGGTTTACCAACGAACTTGTGGGGGAAGCCCTAAATATGTTTAATCACATATTAAATAAAGTTCCCCACAATAAGACAGGAGCAATTCCATATGAGTTATGGAAAGGACATAAACCAAGTTTTAAATACCTCAAAGTGTGGGAGTGCTTGGCAAAAGTTCCAGTTTCGCCTCCTAAGAAAGTCAAACTTGGACCAAAAACCGTCGATTGTTACTATCTAGGACCAGCCCAAAATAGTAGCGCCTACAGATTTTTGGTATTCAAGTCTGATATAGCTGATATTCATGTAAATACAATCATGGAATCTAGAGATGCCTCGTTCTTTGAAGATGTGTTTCAACACAAAAGAAACGAACAAAATAATGTCCCTAAAAGGACAAGAGAAGAATGAAGTAGATCAGACGAAGCTATAACTCCTCATGAGATTGAGGAAATAGAACCCCGAAGAAGTGTAAGGGCTAGAAATTCCAAGACATTTGGTCCTGAGTTTTTAACATATATGTTAGAACACGAACCTCAAACGTACAAGGAAGCAATGTCATCGTCTGAATCTGCATGTTGGAAAGAAGCAATCCAAAGTGAGATTGATTCAATTCTAAGTAATAAAACTTGGGAAATTGTTGATATTCCACCTAGAATAAAACCAATTGGCTGCAAATGGATTTTCAAGAAGAAAATAAAAGCAGATGGCTCTATCGACAAATATAAAGCCAGGTTAGTAGCCAAAGGATATCGTCAAAAAGAAGGAGTAGACTTCTTTGATACGTATTCACCGGTAACACGAATAACCTCAATAAGAATGCTAATAGCAATTGCATCTATTTATAATCTAGAGATTCATCAAATGGATGTAAAAACAGCATTCTTAAATGGCGATCTCGATGAGGAGATCTACATGGAGCAACCAGAAGGTTTCATTTCAAAAGGAAATGAAAACAAAGTATGTAAATTAGTAAAGTCATTATATGGACTAAAACAAGCTCCAAAACAATGGCACGCAAAATTTGATAGTGTCATGACGAGAAATGGTTTTCGTATAAATGAATGCGATAAGTGTGTTTATTATAAACAAGTTGGACAATCATATGTGATGATTTGTCTTTATGTAGACGATATGCTAATCTTTGGTCCGAATACCCAAGTAATAGAGAGCATAAAGAAAATGCTAATCAACAATTTTGATATGAAAGACTTAGGAGTTGCAGATGTTATTTTGGGAATCAAAATAATAAGAACGCCTAATGGAATTGAATTATCTCAATCACACTATATAGACAAAGTGATTGATAAATTTAAAAATCTTGGAATTAAAGAGGTAAGAACACCTTTTAATCCATCTGAAGTATTGCATAAAAACACTACTGCGACTGTAATGCAACTGGAATACTCTCGTGTAATAGGATGTCTCATGTATCTCATGAATTGCACAAGACCAGACATAGCTTATGCAGTAAGTCGATTAAGTAGATATACAAGCAATCCAAGTAAGGAACACTGGAAAGCACTAATGAGAGTGCTTGGATATTTAAAAAATACCACAAATTACTCCTTACACTATGGAAAATATCCTGCAGTCTTAGAAGGATATAGTGATGCAAACTGGATTGCTGATTCAGAGGAATCAAAATCAACAAGTGGTTATGTATTCACCCTAGCAGGGGCAGCAGTGTCATGGAAATCTACTAAACAGACATGCATAGCTCGATCCACTATGGAGTCAGAGTTTATCGCTTTAGACAAAGCAGGCGAAGAAGCAGAATGGCTTCGTCACTTTTTAGAAGATATTCCATTTTGGCCTAAACCTGTACCGGCCATATGCATACATTGCGATAACCAAGCAGCGCTAAGTAGAGCGCATAACTTTGTGTATAATGGGAAGTCACGACACATTCGTCGACGCCATAACACAGTTAGGCAGTTACTCTCAAATGGAACTATTTCCATTGATTATGTGAGAACAAATGATAACCTAGCGGATCCGTTTACTAAAGGTTTATCAAGAGAGAAAATTGACTGCGCATCGAGGGGAATGGGTTTAAAAGCCTAAAACAACAAGAGTTATCTTATACGGAAACCTATCCTAGCAACTGGAGATCCCACGGACTAGGATCAATAGGCAAACCGGTTATGAATAACTCAAGACGTAATGCATTTTTTGGACATAGTCCTACTCCATTCCTATGGTGCACAATATAAATGCATGCCTACAGAAGTATTACAAGGTTAAAACTATGTTTTTTAATGATGACCATATCTTGAAAATAACAAGTGGGGTATATGTAGGATACTCTTAATGGTTGCGATCACCTTTGTTAGTGTGAGCTGGGTCGGCTCTATGAGAATTTTAAAAGGCTTGAATTCTCTATAACACTCGCAGAACCAAAAAATGTTCAGGACCAAAATGAACACAACCAAGAGATTGGATGATAAGGGAATCAATGCTTCGTAAAGCTTATTGTTTGGACATACAATAAAGGCTGACGGTTCAAGATAAAATAATTCACCGATTAACCAAGTATATCCGATAAGTTTTAACTAGGGAAAGTTCAAAGTGAAATATCTACTTATCCACGATAAAGCATTATTCCATTCGTAGTCTGAGATATTACACTTTGTGTGGGGGAAAAAGTATATTATCATTCATGTGGGGGATTGTTAGAAATCAAAGTATGAATGAAATTTACTTTTGTCCCACATTACCAAAAATAAGATAAGATGTGTGTATATATGTCCATTCCTCATTCCCTATATTGGCCCTTAGGGTCAGGTAATTTTGTGCGAGGGGGAGGACCTACATCATGTGAACCAAACACACACGCGCGCGCGCCGCCCGCCCGTCCCGTACCGGACCGGACCGGGCCGGGCTTGGGCTTGGGCTTGGATGAAATCTTATTTTTGCTACGGAAAAACATAACCATTTTTTGTTGGGTTTTTATTTTTTTCTGAACAGATGCGGCAACGGAATTGGGTGCGACCCAACAGAAGACGAACGGGTTTACGACCCGCTAATGGATGAAGAGGAACGGGTGCGACCCGTTATAATATAAACAGATGCGACTGTTGGAATTCGTTTGAATTCAAACAGACACGACTGTTTAAACGGTAACTGTTGGAAGATATAAATAAGTGACGAATTCTGGCCAAATTCCTCGCTGATTGAACGCTTTCTCTTTCTCTTCCTCTGCCCGACTTACAACTGCCTTGCTGCCAATTCTCAGACTAATGAAATCATTACAACTCGAGCAGATCCGTCTGTTTTATCCTGGGAGACTCAAAATAAAGTCTTAAGGAAATCGATACACCGAGACTCAGACTCTATTTTCTCATATTTCAAGTTATATTCGTATACATTTTTGTTGTATACATACTATTGAATACAGTGTTGTTGTTGTTTGGCTAAATCAACTTGCGTGCGAGTTGAAATATAACACTTGTCAGTGTTGATAATTGTGCGTTTTGTATAATGCGTATTGCTGTTGCATTCTGTTTTATACTGAAGAAGTCCACACCAACTACGAAAACTGCTACATGAGCTTAGCACTAGACTTTATAAAGGGATCTTCCTTTTTACAAAATAAAAATAACTTAACTAAGCACATTGAGTACCACTTTTTCTTAAAACCCCTCATGAAAAACATCAACATAATTTCACTTTCACTTATGACACAAGGCAATATTAATCCATTCATATTCTTGGCAAATAAAATAGAGGTAAGTTCATACTACACGATAACTTTGCTTAGAATTCATCTTTATATATGCAAGATCAGGAACTCCATTTCATATGAAATAATTAGCACCAACACAAATTATTTTCATAATCATCACATGATATCACAATGGGTTTCGTACAAAAACCTTAGATCCCTCTTAGCCATTATCATCTTTCATAAGATCTAAAATACAAATGGCAATGTTCATGTCACATTTTTAAAAACATAGTCGACAAAAGTCAAAATGAAATAAACAACAATAAAAAAAAAATGAATTGAAATTCTTTTATCTTCTCATCGAATAAAGGATCGAAATCATAATTGATTTTTTTTTTTTTTTAACATAGTAGTGATAGTGAATGGGAACAAATTTCAATTTTTATCTACTTGTATGTGCTACAAGCAATTCTCTGATAAATTACTTCCAGTCAAAGTAAGATTGAAATTTATTCCCATCTATTATCACTAATGTGCTAAAATATAATCTTTTGTGATTTTGATGCTTTATTTAATGAGAAGGTGAAAGAATTTTAGTTTTTTTTTTTTGTTGATTTCATTTTTACTTTTCCGACTGTGTTTTTTTAAATGCGGCACGAGTAGTACCATTTGTATTTTAGGGCCTATGGAAAGATGATAATGGCATGAATAAACTGGGTCAACACAAAAAGAACGTGCCAAAGATAATTACAGTTCATTTGCTTTCACTTTCAAACGTTCCCGCATGATTCAAAACACTAGGGAAACGATCTAATTAATAAACCATTTTAACACAAAAACAAAGGCAATACAAATGAAGATAGTTGTCAGTTTGTATGCATAGAACAATTTCACGCTGTTAAGGTCTAATCACTAAATTCATAACCAAAAGATTAGGATCAATACAGAATTATTATATTCAGCTTCTATTATCATTGGTGCTATAACTCTCAGTATACTCAAATCCCTAAAATAAACAAAACAAAAAAACTAGAAAACTGGAAGCAGAAGAAAAAGAAGGGGGAAAAAGTTCAAAAATCATCCAAATCGTTGCTAAAAGAAACATAACAATTAGAAGGAACAGTTAACGAAGAAGAAGGTACTCTCTTTTGCACAGTAAACTCACCCCTCTTCTTCAAATTTAAAAGCTCTGGATAATAAAGATAGGTAACATCTTCCAAAGGAAATCTCTTTCTTTTCATTCGCTTGCTTTTCTTCATCGTGGAATTGAGTTGGAACGAAGAAGATGGTAAAGGAGAAACGTTTTCTTTGTTACTGTTCTCGTTGCTTCGAGTCATTCCGAATTTTTGATTTGTGAGGTGAATGGATGACGAGAGATGAACAGGAAGTGGGTATTTGTAGAAGGAAAATTTTAGCGGCAATGGAGGTTTTCATTTTGGATGTTAATCAGAATGAATTTCAAATTTTAGATGACTAAGAGAGAGGGATAATCGCGCTTATTTTGGGGGGTTATGAAAGGATTTTGAAAATTTGAGGAGGGAGAATTTTCAGTTTTATTTTTTTTGGGAAACTGCTTTTGCCACCATAGCTCCAGTGGAAAATTTTGGCTTGGCCAGATATGAATATTGGGTTTTCCATTTCAAAAATTATGGTTATAGTTTGGCATTATTCACCTTATTTCAGTTATTATCTAGTTATATTTAATTTTTTCTTTCTTAACCCTCTTCTGTCACTTTTTTTATGTATAGTCATATCTAAGTTTGATTACATTTCTCCTTTTGTTTTTATTTTGCGCTGAGCCTAGACCAACGAAAGTCTAAGCCTTCATCCGTTAAAATTACATAAAAATGGGAATAAATTGGAATAGTATGTAATGTCAAAGAAACGAGATTTGCATATATTGAAATTTGAGAACTATTGACTGTATAATTAGGGTAATTATAAAGCAAGAATTGTAAACATGTTAATCTGAATAAACTGAACTTAATTATATGTTAAGTAAACATATCATAGGTAAACGGGTTAATTGATATTGATTGTAAACATGTTAATAGGGCACTGATTGAAAAACATGTGTTTGACATTAATTGGTAAATATGTTAATAATGCATTTTTAGGAAAACATGATTTGACATTTGACATTAATTGGTAAATATGTTAATAATGCATTTATAGGAAAACATGATCTGATATTTGACATTAATTGGTAAATATGTTAATAGTGCATTTTTAGGAAACATGATTTGACATCAGTTGGTATATATGTTTATGTTAATTGGCATTAATTAGAGAGAATATGTTAATTTAAGAAACATGGTAAATTGTCATTTAGGTTAATTAACATTAATTTGGATAGTATGTTCAATGTTGATTTAGGACATTTGTGTTCATTTCATGTTAATTTGAGAAAAATATGTCAAACAGACATTTACGATTCATTTAGTGTTAAATTGGAAAATATATCAATTAGACAATTTTGTTCATTTCATGTTAATTTAGGAAAACATGTCAAATATACATTTATGATTCATTTAATGTTAATTTGGAAAAAATATAAGTTAGACATTTACGTTCATTTACTGTTAATTTGTGAAAAATGTAAGTTAGACATTTATGTTCATTTGTTGTTGAGTTGGGAAAAACATGTTAATTAGGCATTTATGATCATTTGGAAAAGCATGTTATTTGACATAAAATTGTAATTATGTTAGCTTGACATTAAATTGGAAATTGTGTTCAATTGACATTAATTATAAGAGTAAGTTAATTCATTAATACGAAAAACACATTAATATACTTAATACGATATTAAGTACTCTGGATTAGAAAAACATGTTAATTGAAATTAGTGGTAGTTCATTGGACATTAATATGTAAATGGATAATGTGTGAATCAGAATAAGAAATACTTAATTGAATATTAAGTAAATATGTCATGGGAAAAATACGAGAATCATATATAAATTAAGTAAAACATGTTACTGTAATATATGTACATCTGAGAAGGTGTTTGTATGATTTGGTGAAGGGTTGTTACATTTAATAAAGGTCATTTACAACGGGTAAATATAACATAGAATTATATGATGCTTATTAATGAACTTAAACCTGTTTGATTAATAAGCTAAGAGTTTCCACGCATGTTGTTAATATATTTCAGGGAGAACTCTTAAAATCCCAGTTTACTTGGAGGCGCAAGTCTAGGGGTGGCTTGTTTCAATCTCCTATTTGCTTGGAATTCATTTCAATCAGCATCCTTCTGTTATCAAACGAGTCTCGCACTAGGTAGGGACTATGGCACACTTTACTGATGGATGATTATAAGAGGTTCGAATTCTGGATGTGGGTACGGGCGCGTTCCAGCGGAGTCATGAGCGTCCATGGATCCAATGGGGGAAGATAAGACGTTGTAACACATGCAGATAGTGATGTGTATTTTAAAGTTGATGGGTTCGGGACTGATATCACCGGCCGCCATGGCTGGCACATGTTATTCATGTCTGTAGTAAGCCGACCAATGGGTAGCATTAGGAAAAGACCCTCCTACTTACTTGTTTCTCTATGAATCTATAGAAGAAAAAAATCAGTCAATCTGCCTGATCTGATTTTTATTAACGTTATTATCATCATCGTCTTTTTATAAGAATAGACAGTCCTTATTATCGGTTCATATCGGTTATTGTTCACTTTAGATATATTCAGAGGCTTACCCTTTTATGACACCAGAACCATTATTTATCTGTTTTACTTAACTTAACAAGTCGAGTTGGTAACCATAACAACTCACTAGACTTTATGTCCGACTCATTTCCCTTCTTTCTTTCTCTTATCTTTCCCCAGGCTTATAAGGAGAAAGTACATAGTTCAAATTTCTTTGTTAGCTTTGTCATGATTGATTTCCACAAGTTGGATTATTTCATATTTTCTTTGCATTGTTAGGTTATATCTTTTTGACTATATTTGGGGAATAATATTGTTTTACTCTGATGTCGTTTTTGAAAGATTTTGAGATATGGAATTTTGCAATTGTTTGGTTAAATGGAAGTTTCTTTGAATTAGATGGCTTCCCGAATTTTTTCTTCAAAAAATATTGGGATTGGCTGAAGCAAGACATTTTAACTTTGTTTGGAGACTTAAATAATTGATGCTTAAATTTTGAAATATCAGCTATGCTAATGTTGTTTTGATTCCGAGGAAAGAAGGATGTATGACTCCGGAAGAATATCGACCTATTAGTCTATTAAGCAGTACATATAAGTTGTTCACTAAAGTACTCGCTAGTAGATTACAGAAGGTGATGGATGGTTTGGTTGATAAAGGTCAAACTGCATTTATTAAAGGTAGATACATCTTAGATGGAGCTGTGTTAGTGCAAGAGGTGGTTTCTTATTGCAGTAGAAACTCTATTCCTTGTGCTATATTGAAGCTTGACTTTGCCAAGGCAATTGACACTATTGACTGGAGTTTCATTGTTGATATGTTGAGGGCAAGAGGCTTTAATGAGAAGTGGATTGAATGGATGAAAGGAATTTTCGCTGCTAGTAAAGCCAATATATTCATTAATGGTATTGCTGGTAAGACTATTGTTTCTAGAAGAGGTCTCAGGCAAGGAGATCCCTATCACCTCTTCTTTTTTATTTAGCTGCAGATTTTTTTCACATAGATTCTTAAACTCAGTTGCGCAAATGGTATTTTGAAATTTTTTGACAATGAGTTTGTTATGGGTGGTATTTCTTCTCTTTACTATGCTGATGACACAATAATCTTCACTGGTCCGGATTGTAAGTTCATTGTTGCACTTAAGTTTATTTTATATGCTTTTGAAAGCCTATCTAGTTTGCAAATAAACTTCCATAAGAGCTCAGTGATGGTTTTGGGGGTTGATAATGGTTTTGAGAAGGATGTTGCTGATATGTTGAATTGTAAGGTGGGTTCTTTTCTGCATAATTACCTAGGTGTTTGCATCAGACCTGGGAAGTTGTTGAAAGAGGATTGGTTGCTGGTGGTTGATAAAGTGGATGCAAGGCTATCTAGATAGAATGGGAATTCATTATCAAAAGTTGGAAGACTAATTTTAATGAATTGGTCTTCTCTGCAATTCCTCTTTATTGGCTCTCTTTCTATGGATTTCCAGATTGGATGATAAACAAGATTGATGGAATTCGCATGAGTTTTCTTTGGTCAGGTAAAAGAGCTTCTAATGCGGCGGTTTGTTTAGTGGCATGGAGTCAAGTTTGCAAGCCAAAGAATCAAGTAGGTCTAGGAGTGATCTGTTTGAGGGACATGAATACTGCCTTGATGTGTAAGTGGCTTGGATGATTTCCTCTCATAACAGTTTGTTGTGGTGTGAGTGGGTGTCTAATGCTTATTATAATGGAGTTTTTTCTCTTTATGATAACATTAGTCATTGCTCTCCGTTTTGGAAAGGAGTTTTATGTTATTCACATATTTTCAGAGTCAACTTTAATATTGAAGTTCACAATGGTCAGTGGTGCTATTTCTGGTTAGACAGTTGGATATTATCTTTTGCTCTAGCTGCGGAATTTGATCTTTTGTTTGAGATTATCAGGGATAAATCTTCTACTATGCAAGAGCTATTTGATCCTTGGTCTACAGGTTTTAAGTGGAAGCTATTTTTTAATAGAATTGTCAAAGGGAGAGCCTTGCTTCAATTTCTGAAGCTGGTTGATATTTTGAATGGAGTTTTATTGAATGGCTTGTGTGATTCTTTTAGTTGGGGTAGTAATAATGGCAATGTTAAAGTCAATAGTTGTTACAGGTTGTTGAACTTTGCTGGAAGGAAGTTTCTGAGTTTTACTTCCATGTGGGAATATAAGGAAATTCCCCTAAAAGTAAGGCTACATATGTGGACTGTTATACATGGAAAGTTGAATACCACTTCAATGCTTAGGAGGAAAAATCTAGACATTGCTGAGATCTGTCATTTTTGTAGTGGAAATGTTGAGGATTATAGACACTTATTTTGTGATAATGATCTTGCTTTTTATGTATGGACAAAATGTTTGGTTCAGTTGCATTTGGACTGGTGCTGGAGGGATGCAATTGTTAACCAATTTTATTTTTGGGAATCAAAACCAAATAAGCATGTTGTTATTTTGAATTTTGTATACTGTTGGGTACTGTGGCATGAGAGAAACTGGAGATGCTTCAAAAACGGTGTAAAATGTTCTAATATCATCCTATTTCAAGTTCTAAAGTTTTACCATAAATGGGCAGGTATTGGTAGCTGGAGCTTCAATGATGTAATTGGAGATAGCATTGAAGCACAGGTGCTTAGGAGGGGGAGTCACACAAGATAATGATGATGCACTGTACTAGAACTATTGCTAGCATAGTTACTTTTGGTTCGTAATGCTCATATGTGAGCTTTATTACTTTTTAGCTTTCTGGCATGTATATATAAAAGCTCCTATGTAACAACTCGTATTTTTGGAGCCAATTTAAAGTTTGTTTTTAATTGATTTTCATAGAAATTAAATATTTCAGATGAACTATTGTGAGAATAAGCGATTTAAAAAATTTTAATCGAATTTAGAACATATAAATTTGAAATTTAATTAAAACGAACTTGAAATGGCGAGGTAGTTTGAAAATTTGATTTTAAACTTTGAACGAATATATAGAATTCAGTATAAATCAGAATAGGATAAAACAAGAAATGTTAAGATGTTTTGAATTATAACTTTCTAACGAGTATATGAAACGGAGATTTCACTTTATACATTGTAAGTTATGACTTAATTAAAATTTAGAAGAGTCATTATGGAATTTATATATATTTTTAATATTATATATAGCCCATAGAAAAGTCACATTTTGCAAACGACTTCCATTTTCAATGAAACCACTTCCATTGAGTTCGGAATGTCATTTAGGTGTTCAAAAAGTGTAAACATCGATATCTTTGAAGTAGGAGAAATTTTGATCTTTTTCATTGGATATAAGACCAAAATATCACTTTTACATATGGATGAATTTGGACTCGAAACCACTTCCATTGAGTTCAAAACGTCGTTTACGTGCTCGAAAAGTATAAGCTTCGATATATTCTGAGCTTCAGAGATTTGGCACCTTGATTGGGTCTTGGTTGGCTAAACCTAACCGACTCACTTAAGTGATGCATAGCCCTCTTCTCTTCACTCATTCTCCAACACTTAGCAAAATTAGAAAAAATGGGGATAGGGAATGGGAAATTAAAATTCCTAAGTTAGATTTTGCAAATCCAAGCCCAAATCAAAGAGACAATATGGGCAAGCTTTTCCATCCTCCACTTCACCTTCTCCAACTTGTTTCCTCTTCAATTTGTGATGATTTCCTGAACCTAATTCTTAGGAAATGTGTTCATATGATCATAGGTTGTTGATTCTAGTGTTTTATTCGAAGAGAGATCGTTCTATCTTGCTATTGGATTGATTCATAGCTTCTGACCATCAAAGGTGAGAGCTTTGCGAGTTATACATGAATCCACATCTATGCCATAAGTTATTGTAAGAGTGTAGTTTAGAGTTCATTTGAGTTAGCATATGCTAGTGAATTTGATAGGCTAGTGAAACTTAGTCGGTTTCATATATTCATGTTTCATTAAAATGAAAAATTATGATAAGGATTGTCCACATGATCTAATTCATATGTTTTGAGTTGATTTTGTGATGTTGTGAAGCTTCGTTGCCGCCCCGACAAAGTTCAAAGTCTTCACAAGTCGCTTGAATTGCATTTGATTGGCTTTGGTTAGAAAATTTGTCCACTTTGGAATTTAAAATCAAAACCATCACAAATATCTTATATGAATGTTTGTGCATGTGAGTCTGGTGTTACGAGCTATCCCGGTGAGTTTTAGAAGCCTCATTTGTATGTACATAACATCATAGGCCTTCAGGCATGAGTTGATATCACTTAGAGCTTGTTATTTAGGTAAATTGTGCTCAGGAACAGGATTCAGATGTCTGAATATTCTGGGGGCAGTCGTCTGACCTGCTCCTAATAATTATAGTTTCAAGCAACAGAATTCAGACATCTGAAATTCTTAACTTGGATGTCTGAATTGTAATTTAGACGTCTGACCAAATAAATTCAGACGTCTGAAATAGCTCGAAAATGAACTAAAACCTTGCTGTCTCTGAAAATTGCGCATTTAGACATCTGAATTTTTCATTCAGATGTCTGAATCCTATATTTTGACTGTTGACCAGTGGAGACCACGGTCAACAGTTTAGATGCATCCAGGCTCTTGGCCGAGTTTCGGCCCATTTAGACTTCGTTTGTGACTTATCAGTTTCTCTGGTTCACAGATTACAACAGCTAGATTCGTTTTATGAAATCGTCAATTAAAGAATGGCGGAGTGGAACCCAATGTGAGAATTCTCTCACTCAAACTACTTTTACAGTTATTATAGCTGTGACTAAATATATGTATATATATATATATATATATATATGTTTATTGCCTGTGATTGTAGTGTTTGTTTGATGTGATGGATTTTGCAGTTTTAATGTTATTATTACTAAATTGTGAAAATAATATATAAGTTCACATGGATTGTGATGTAAACCCCATACGGGTATTGGGACGATAATTTTACACATGCCCAAGTGTGCAAATAATAATCATTGAATGTTGATTGGAAACCCCACACGGGTCTGGGGAGGATAATAACTTTGCACACCTCCCTTGTGTTCAGTTGTACGTCGATTGATTGATTGACATGCCGTAGTAAACATTATTTAACTATTTAATGCTTATACAGTTGTGGATTTCACTCTGTATGTGAAATGGATGTTTAATAGATGTTCATCATCATTATTTTTGAATTCATGAGATGTATGGAATCCATATAAATAAAATTATATGGTAATTGATTGAGTCACATTCCGGTTTAGAATATAAATGAATATTTTGATATTATATTCAATAAAGACGCAAAATATGGTTTCGATGTCCGATTTTGGATGGACACAAAGACATTGAAGATTTGCTTTGATGTCCGATTTTGGATGGGTACGAAAAGAAATTGAAATGGTTTTGATAACCAGAATTTTTCCCACATATAATTGGGATGGATTTGAATGGAAATAATCTTTGGAATATTTCGATATTGGATTCCGTGGCTATATAGATATTGTTAAGGAATTTGGAAGATAAGATATCGCTATTCCCAATACGATATCCGTTGGTCTCAGAATTTGATATTGAATATAAGTCGATATGATTTCTACTTAGAGCCTTGTATTTAATATCAAATTGGATTTTGGATTTGTCATGAATGGTGTCTTCAATAACATTGTTCTTAAGCCCAGTTGAGAAAAGAATAAATCTTTTAACTAAGATTTAAGGAAGTTTTCCAATTTAATAAATATAACTGGAATTAAACGGGACATGATTTGGGTTTACCGTGAAACATGTTTTAAGTGACATTGGATCTTTAACCCAAGTAAAAGCAGGATTAATTTTCAGAAAGTTGAATAATCATTAAGTAATGATTTTTGAGATTAAAACTTAGTTCTAATGAATCTTTAATTAGATTAGAATGTGAATGAGGTAACTAAATTTACCGAATATAAGGAAATATTGAGAATGGAGAACCGCCAATTTTACTCCATGTGATAGTTAAATCTTTAAATAGATTTGAAGCGTCGAATGGTAATTAATTTTACCGGGAACACTTTGGGTGTTAAATATGGAGTACTACCAGTTTTGCTCCATGGGATGAATAGGTTGGGATTGGGATAATAAAAATAAATGATTACTTCGATGAGATTCGCTAATCCCGACTAGTTGATAAAACTTAATTTGGTTTGAGTTGTCGAAAGATAAAATAAAATCTTTTGAAATGATATCCAAAGGAAGATTAAAGAAAAAAATTTAAAAGAATTTATCTTTGATAAAATTAATGGGACCCTTTCCCCAAAGATATGAATATTTGAATAAAAGAATATTCTGTATTAGAATGAGGCGTATAATGTGTTTTTATAGCACTTGATTATAAGATATGAGAATTATTCGGAAAGACTGGGTTTAACCCATTTTGAATAATTAATATAACGATTGAAACTCGATGATAAAGACGGTGGTTGAAGACCAGAGATTTTCACATCATTTGGATGATTACTGATGTCTTGATCGGGCTGTACACCCAAGGCGAGGTAATAATTGGTGATCGTCCAGACGTACTTGGAGATCGATCGGATATGCGAGGACCTCTCTCCTATATTGGACATACGGGACGAGGAATAAGGTGCCTCCGGTTTCGTTCAGACCCAGAACGGACTTGTAAGTGGATTATGTCTGACATTGTACTGTGTGCTATATTTATTGATCTTTGTTAAATATATATCTGTTTGGTGGCGGAAAATTTATTCTCTTGCTTAACACCCTTATCTGAGACGTACGAGCTTAGAGGTTATATATTGGCAGAAATCAATGGTATGGTTTGGATTGACAACATGGCATGTTAAATTGTAAATGATCAAGGCTTTTGTTGAAAAGCAGGGCCTTGTGGATGATGATCAAAGCACGGCTTTAAGTAGCATAGCTTTGTGTATAGCGTTAATTCGCGAGCCCCATACCTCGGTATGAGTCGAAAACGGGATAAGGGATACAAGGAGTGCATACGTTTCTTTCTAGCTAGAAGTTGTGTCATGGTATGGAGCCCAGACATTTTTACTTATGTAGATGATGGAATTAGGTGCCTCGGATATGATTAGTCGCCAATGGCCTAGTGATAGGTTTGATAAAACCGGGAAACGTATTGTTCAGGAATAACTAATCCACAAACGTTAGGTGTGGACCAGCCTTGCAGGATCCAAGGGTTACCCATAGGTGTGATCCTGGGTCATCTTGCGAAAGGTGATCTGAATCGGTAAGGAGACCATTCTTTACCTTGACTCATGATGGAAATCAAATTTCCAATACGACAATTTTTCGGTTTTAGTTGTAAACCTATATGGCGACATAGTAGGATGGGTTATTATGCCGTCTATAATTGATACATTTACATTTGAAGTTGTGTTTGATGCTATGAACTTATAGTAATATCAAAATGATTTGTTTTAAAGCGTATCAAGCATGTTTGGCTATTATAAGGTAAAACTCTATCCTTTGGTTTGTGTTGCATTGTGTGATGGGACCTGAGTCTTATAATAGCTTCATTTTTCTAGAAGCATTGCGTGGTTTTATGCCTTAAACTAGTATTCGCGTGGAGTAAACTCATTCCGTGTTATACGGCGTGGTCACATTACTTCCCAACTTTTAAAGTGAAGATTTAATAACTGCTTTAGTTCTCACACCAGTCTCATGATTGACTCGGAGTTTATTATTTCTACCTAAACTCTGGGTGCCCATATGTTCCACATGGGCAACTTGTAGTTTTGGATTTGCAGATATTTCTTTTCACAGGATCATGGAGTACATCTGGAGCTATATTCAGAAAGCTTTGTATATGTGTATTCCCTTCAGTTATGTTAGTTGATGTATTTCCATTGTACAATGTATTTATGCATTTTAAATTAGAGTATTTTAATCTCTGATATTTTTTTGTTGTATATTATTTATTTGAACTTTGGTATATTCTTGTACTCTAATGTAATTGTTGTAATAGCAATGATATGTTCTAATGTTTGTGTTTTGATGCATCGTGTTCTCAACACAATCCGGGCTCTCTCGTCTCTTCGGATGTAACGACCCGCATTCTACGCATCATAGGATCGTAGAATATTTACTTCTGTCACATACGAAGTCGTATGGTCATGTAACTTTGGGAGACGACTATTGGGGTCATTTCCCATGTTCATGATTTTTCCCAATTTTTAAATGACCATTTTACCCCTAGTTGGCACTGTTTTGGCCATAACTTTTGACTGGAAAGAAATTTTGACCTGAAACCACTTCCATTGGCTTCGGATGATGGGTTTTCTTTCCGTAGAGTGGTCACATTAGTCAAACGGACTCACCGTTTGGGAGATATGGCTGAAACAAGTTTCAGATGGTGAAAAACAGCTTAATTGGGCTTAACCGGGTGATTAGCAGCTAGGCCCAGAGGAGAATTTCGGGTTTAGAGGTATAGGAGGACTGATTAGGGTTAGGTTATCACTTTCATTTCAGTTTTGAGCCGCCACAAACCTTCTTGAGACCTTAGTAATGGCTTCCATCCTCTAAAACCACCCCAAAACACATTTTTAGTGAAGATTAAGCCTAAACTACATCAAAACAAGGCCAAATAGCAACAAAGCAAGGTTGGAGCTGCTGTTATACATAGGAATTCGACCCAAACAGAGGATATTTCAGATTTGGTGTTTTATTTTGTGGTCAAGGTGAGTGATAGCATCGTTTTGACACTAATTACAGTTAATTAAGGGTAATTAGTGAAGATTAGCGAATTTATACACTAATAAATTCTGGAAAAATGTTTAGAAATTCTTAAATAATATTTCATGCCTCTGTCAGAAAATTTAGACGATTTGATTAAGTTTTACTAAGTATGTGCTTAAACATGTTTAAGAGGGATTATAGGAAAATGTGAGGTTTTAGCCACTTTTGATCCATTTTGGTTCATTTGAATTGTTGTTTGGTGTTTGTGGTTGTTCTTACATGTTGCTATGACTCTATGGTATGTTTTATGATTGATTAGAATAGTTAGATTGGTCGAAAATACCGTCGAATGGCGTAGAAAGTTCGCTGGAAAGTTGC
Organism: Allium sativum; assembly: GCA_030737875.1. Taxonomy (NCBI): domain Eukaryota; kingdom Viridiplantae; phylum Streptophyta; class Magnoliopsida; order Asparagales; family Amaryllidaceae; genus Allium; species Allium sativum. Next base: position 27,218,539 of record CM060925.1, on the reverse strand, counting down.
AGAAGTGTGCAGGTTCCGAACCGGTTCGGATCGGAGTAAGGGGTCGGATCGGACCTGTGAACTGACCAAGGAAATTCGAACTGGATTGGAATTTGTCACTGGAGGAGGCTTGGTGAGAAGGAAGGCCGTTTATTTAGAGTTGGAGTGGACAAGGGGATCGGATCGGAAGTAAACATTTGGGAGAACTAGCAAGAGGGAAGGCCACGCGGATCAGATGGCAAGGAGGGATCGGATCGGAATACGTGAAGAAATGAGGGAGCGGATCGGAGCACTGGAAGGAAGGACACCCGACCCGACCCGAAGTGGAGTACCCAACCCGAACCGAATGGAAAGATGACAAGGAAGGAGGACCGACCCGAACCGATGAAGGTGATGACTCCCGACCCGAACCGATGAAGGTGATGACTACCGAACCGAACCGAATTCTAGGACTGTTAATGCGCGACAACTCTTCTGAAGACCCACTCCAATTCGACCAAACCCGAGATGCAAAGGTAGTCCAAATGAGAAGTTAGAGCTTAAGATTCAGATGAGAATCAACGAGTTCGCTTCATGGTTGGGCTTTGCTGCGGGACGCGTGCCAAGGAGTTATCGACGTCTATAGCTTTGGACCACTATGGTAGGAGGTACGAAGGCGGATTCAGGGCCATTATGGCATCGGTAGAACCAAGGGCTACAACCAATGAAGTGGGTCATTGAAATGTTTGGTCATGACTCCATATGTTTAGCTTGGTCATAGCAGGGTTTCTACAAGTCGGGATTCGTCGTTGCCTCAGTTTGTCTAGTGTTCCAAAGTGGTAGATATCGTATGCTTTGCGCACTGAGTGAGAGATGTGAGGATGATTGCTATGGATGATTTGTTTGCTATCATTGTGACATGCACACCCCACCCCCGTACCCTTACACTATTTATTATGGCACCTTAGAGTATTGTACGGTATGTGGTACTAACTCTTTGGCTGCAGGTCCAGGTTCAGGTATGGTTTAGTATACCTGTTATTATTCTGTTTAGATGCTTATCGCTCATACCAGGCTTTATGTCTGACCCGGAGTTTTATGTCTCCTCTTATTACTCTGGGTGCTCACACGAGCAGACTTGAGACAGGTTAGCTGGTGATGCACGGGTAGATGATCTGGAGACGAGCAGGAGGCTTCCACGTAATACATATACATAGTATTCTCCCTGTGTTATTGAAGATCACTGCTTGGGCATTAGTAGTGCATCTTCTACTTTAGCTTTCTTTTGTTTAGAGACAGTAAATTTGGAAAGTTGTAATAAGCTGTATTTGGATTTCCGCTGCTCTGATGTTGACATTGATTATTAGTTATCAGCTTATGCACTGTCTCACCTGTTTTATGTCAAGTATGTTATTATTATATTTTATTCCATGCGTTGTGAGACATTCTACAGGTTCTTGATTAGTTCATTTCCTTCTTCCTTTTCCTTCTAACGACTCGTTCCGTGCTAACTGGACGTGTGTACGGCGCACTTTTGGAGTAGATGCCGGTTGGTGCGGGGTGGGCCGTCACACTTGGTATCAGAGCTCCAGGTTGCGTAGTTAACCTAGGGAAGTTATCAGGGAGGAATAATATACGTATACGAGAGAGCGTATTTGTGATTACTTTGGTTTTTAAAAGCTATATATATATACTATTACTAGTATAAGGATGAAGTCGTACTGCACTAGCACCACTATGGAGTCGTTAATCGTTTCCTTTTTCAGATTGACGATGAGCCGATATACTAGAGGTGCTGGTAGGGGAGCCAATAATGGGAATGCTGCTGACATGAGGACGATGTTTACTGACCTCATGAGAGAGATGCTTAGAGATGTACAGAGGGCAGCTCCCAATGGTGGAAATGGTGGTGGTCCAATAGTGCAGGCGCCAAGAGTCGACTTCGCCAAGCTGAATAAGGATTATACTAGTCTTGGTGGGAAGTCATTCCACGGAACGGAGTCGGCTACGGATGTTCATGATTGGTTGGATGGTTGCGAACGTATCTTCAAGGATTTGGGTATCGAGGATGCGATGAAGAGAAAGCTAGCATCCCGTCAGTTGCAAGGGCGGGCAATGAATTGGTGGAATGCTATAAAGGCAGCTACTCCCGAAGATCAGATTACTTGGGAGCAGTTTAAGGCTCGCTTTAGTGAGAAGTTCATTCCAGCTGCTCAGAAGTCAATGCTGTTTAAGAAGTTCTTGGAGCTCAAGCATAATGGTAGAGCTGTCTCGGAGTATATTGCTGAATTTGACACTTTGTCAAAATATGGGTTATCTCTTATTGATACTGCCGAGAAAAAGAATGAGAAATTCATAACTGGTTTGGATCAATACTTAGGTGAAAGACTTATTAACCACATCGATGAAACGTTTGAATCGGTTGTGGGGGGAGCATTAAGATCAGAAAGTCTCTACCCTAAGCCGAAAATTGAGGTTGCATCTGCAGAAGAGCCAAAACCACAAGCAAGTGGTGGAGGCAAGAGTGGTTCCCAGAATAAAAGAAAGCAGAATCAGACTAAGGATGGCCAGAAGAAAAAGAATAAGCAAGAGGTGGAGTGCTTCAGCTGTGGTAAAAAGGGCCATTATGCTAGTAATTGTCGGGCCAAGCCAGCGGATAGGAAGTGCTTCAACTGTGGCCAAATGGGACATCACAAGGACAAGTGTCCACAACCCCCTAAAGAAAAGCAAATGGTGAAAGCCTACGCTCTTAATGTTATTCCTTCTTCGTCGAATGCCCCAACAGCGTCGGAGAAGGGAAAGAATGTCGTCATTCAAGGTATGCTTTCTGTTTATGATGTTCATGTTAGAGTTTTGTTTGATACCGGAGCTTCCAGTTCTTTCATATCTAGTGACCTGTTAGATAGGTTGGGATTGGAGCCCGAGATTGTCGATAGACCTTTAGTAGTGACAAACCCGATTGGTGGTTCTACTAGCCTTAGCATGATTTGTCGTAATGTGGTCTTATCGAGTCATGGATGCATGTTTGTTTGCGATTGCTTTGTTTTGGGCTTTACTGGGTTTGGCATTATTTTGGGCGTAGATTGGCTCCAAAGATACGGGGTGGTGGTAGACTGTGAGGGCTTGTTGGTGACAGCTAGAGCGGATGATGGGCGGAGGATAGTGTTTGGTGGTCTACCCAGTAAGGGGGTATTGGCTAGTTTTCTAAACTCCCTCGACATTCCGCATAGTGAGTTGTCAGGTTTGCCCGTGGTTGGCCAGTATCCGGATGTTTTCGAAGAAGTGACCGGACTTCCACCACACCGAGAGATTGAGTTTCGTATTGATTTGGTAAAGGATGCCAGACCTATAGTGATGCCACTTCGTCGTATGGTACCAAGGGAGCAGCGAGAGCTCGAGGTGCAAGTCAGCGATCTTTTGAAGAAGGGATTTATCAGAAGGAGTGTTTCTGAATGGGGAGCACCAGTTGTGTTTGCTACCAAGGCGGATGGTTCCCTTCGTTTGTGTGTAGATTACCGCGAGTTGAATAAAGTGACGAGGAAGAACAAGTATCCTCTACCGCGGATAGATGATTTGTTCGATCAGTTGAGTGGCGCGAGAGTATTTTCTCAGTTGGATCTCGCGACAGGTTTTCATCAGCTTAGAGTAGAAGCTGAGAGTATAGCTAAAACAGCATTTCGGACGCCGTCTGGATTTTATGAGTGGTTGGTCATGCCATTCGGGCTGACCAATGCCCCAGCATATTTTGTGGATCTTATGAATAGGGTATTCAGAGATCAGTTGAATAAGTCTGTCCTTGTGTTCGTTGATGATATTTTGGTCTATTCGAGGACAGAGGAAGAACACAAGGAACATTTAAGAGTAGCGATGGAGGTGTTGAGAAAACACCAATTGAAAGCCAAGTTTTCTAAGTGTCACTTCTGGAAGAGGGAAGTGAGGTTCTTGGGCCATGTTGTATCAGAGAACGGTATTGCCGTGGACCCAGCAAAGGTGGCTACGGTACAAGATTGGCCTACGCCCAAAAATGCAACAGATGTAAGAAGTTTCTTGGGGTTAGCTGGATATTATCATGAGTTTATCCAAGGTTTCTCCAAGTTAGTTGCACCATTGACCCAGTTGACCAAGAAGAATCAAGCTTTTGTCTAGGATGAAAGGTGCGAGAATGCATTTAAAAGTCTAAAGGACAAGTTGACAAGCGCACCAGTGTTAGTCAATCCTAAGGGGGATGAAGAGATGATGGTATACACGGACGCCTGTGGTACCGGACTGGGTGCTGTATTGATGCAAGGCGGTAGGGTTGTAGCTTATGCAAGTCGGCAATTGAAACCGCACGAGAGAAGATACCCTACCCATGATTTAGAATTGGCAGCGATCGTGTTCGCATTAAAGATGTGGAGACACTATCTCTTGGGAGAAAGATTTGAGCTGTTTACAGATCATAGTCGTTAAAGTATCTCTTCTCTCAGAAAGATCTGAATCTCCGTCAGCAGAGATGGCTAGAGTTCTTAGCTTCCTATGATTTTGACATCGCATACACACCGGGAAAGGGCAATGCGGTGGCTGATGCATTGAGTAGAAGACATGCCAGCCTAGGGGCTATGTTCCTTGAATGGAAGCAACTGGAGTATATCGCGGGTTTTGATTTCAGACCAAAGTGCGACTTGGATCCAGAAATGTTAGCAAGTTTGATGATCAGACCCACTTTGATTGAGCAGATCGGCTCTAGTCAGAGGGACGATCCTAACCTATTGGAAATCATCTCCAAGTTAGAGATGGGTATCGATGAGGAGATGAACAAGTATGGGCTTGATCGAGATAGATGGCTTAGAAAGAATGGAAAGCTTGTTGTACCCAATGTCGATGGATTGAGGGATGAAGTGCTTAGAGAATGTCATCACTCAAAGCTGACTATACACCTCGGTGGTAATAAGATGTATCGAGATATGAAGCAGACTTACTACTGGGAAGGGATGAAAAGAGACGTTGGGAAGTTTATATCCAAGTGCATGAATTGCTAGCTAGTTAAAGCCGAGCAAAAGAAGCCTAGTGGGTTGTTACAGCCCTTAGAAATTCCCGAATGGAAATGGGAGCAGGTCTCGATGGATTTCATCGATGGTTTACCAAGGACTAGATCGGGATATGACAGCATTTGGGTAATTGTAGATCGACTGACTAAAAGTGCAAGGTTTATACCAGTCAAATCGACCAGAACGGCAGCTAAGTTAGCAGAATTGTATATGAAGTGGGTAGTGAGATTTCATGGAGTACCTAAAGGCATTGTGAGCGACCGAGACCCGTTGTTCACTAGTGGGTTTTGGAAGAGCTTACAAGAGGCTCTAGGGTCAGAGCTACATCTCAGTACCGCATATCATCCTCAGACCGACGGTCAGACAGAGAGGGTGAATCGTATTTTGGAAGACCTCTTGAGGGCATGTATATTGGATTTTGGTGGATCATGGGATGACCATTTGCATCTAGTAGAGTTTGCATATAATAATAGCTACCAATCCAGTATTGGTATGGCTCCATTTGGAGCTTTGTACGGAAGACCGTGTAACTCACCATCATGTTGGATAGAGACTGGCGAGAAATTTATGCTTGGACCAGATGTGGTGAGGGAAACTTCAGATAAGATTAAGATCATTCAACAACGAATGAAGGCTGCCCAAGATAGGCAGAAGAGTTATGCTGATAAGAGGAGAAGAGACTTAAAATTCTCCGTTGGCGACTTGGTGTTTGTCAAGATTTCTCCGTTGAAGAGCGTAGTACGATTTGGCAGGAGAGGCAAGTTGGCACCAAGATTTGTTGGCCCATTCCCTGTTCTTGAACTAGTCGGGAATTTGGCATACAGAATTGACTTACCGGAGAAGATGGCGGGAGTTCACGACGTATTTCATGTTTCCCAACTAAGGAAGTTCGTTCACGACTCAGATATGACTATTTCACCTGATCAGTTAGAGGACTTCGAAGTAGAACCCGAGGCGGTTGGGAACCGCAAGCCGGCCCGTATTGTCGAGTACGACATGAAGAAACTTCGAAGGAAGGCGGTGAGACTAGTCAAGGTTCAGTGGGGCGAGGACGAGAATGATTGTACTTGGGAGACAGAGGAGAACATTAGGAAGACACACCCATAACTCTTTGCCTGGTAAGATTTTGACTTCGATTTAGTTTTCCGCATGCTAGGATAGGCTTGTTTACTTGTTTTGCATGTTTGATTGTTGTATGTGGTTGTTAGGCATGCGGGATCCTTTGTATGTTTTGGGTTAAGGAATTTCGGGGGCGAAATTTCTTAAGGGGGGGAGAGTGTAACGACCCGCATTCTACGCATCATAGGATCGTAGAATATTTACTTCTGTCACATAGGAAGTCGTATGGTCATGTAACTTTGGGAGACGATTATTGGGGTCATTTCCCATGTTCATGATTTTTCCCAATTTTTAAATGACCATTTTACCCCTAGTTGACACTGTTTTGGCCATAACTTTTGACTGGAAAGAAATTTTGACCTGAAACCACTTCCATTGGCTCCGGATGATGGGTTCTCTTTTCGTAGAGTGGTCACATTAGTCAAACGGACTCACCGTTTGGGAGATATGGCTGAAACAAGTTTCAGATGGTGAAAAACAGCTTAATTGGGCTTAACTGGGTGATTAGCAGCTAGGCCCAGAGGAGAATTTCGGGTTTAGAGGTATAGGAGGACTGATTAGGGTTAGGTTATCACTTTCATTTCAGTTTTGAGCCGCCACAAACCTTCTTGAGACCTTAGTAATGGCTTCCATCCTCTAAAACCACCCCAAAACACATTTTTAGTGAAGATTAAGTCTAAACTACATCAAAACAAGGCCAAATAGCAACAAAGCAAGGTTGGAGCTGCTGCTATACATAGGAATTCGACCCAAACAGAGGATATTTCAGATTTGGTGTTTTATTTTGTGGCCAAGGTGAGTGATAGCATCGTTTTGACACTAATTACAGTTAATTAAGGGTAATTAGTGAAAATTAGCGAATTTATACACTAATAAATTCTGGAAAAATGTTTAGAAATTCTTAAATAATATTTCATGCCTCTGTCAGAAAATTTAGACGATTTGATTAAGTTTTACTAAGCATGTGCTTAAACATGTTTAAGAGGGATTATAGGAAAATGTGAGGTTTTAGCCACTTTTGATCCATTTTGGTTCATTTGAATTGTTGTTTGGTGTTTGTGGTTGTTCTTACATGTTGCTATGACTCTATGGTATGTTTTATGATTGATTAGAATAGTTAGATTGGTCGAAAATACCGTCGAATGGCGTAGAAAGCTCGCTGGAAAGTTGCAGAAGTGTGCAGGTTCCGAACCGGTTCGGATCGGAGTAAGGGGTCGGATCGGACCTGTGAACTGACCAAGGAAATTCGAACTGGATTGGAACTTGTCACTGGAGGAGGCTTGGTGAGAAGGAAGGCCGTTTACTTAGAGTTGGAGTGGACAAGGGGATCGGATCGGAAGTAAACATTTGGGAGAACTAGCAAGAGGGAAGGCCACGCGGATCAGATGGCAAGGAGGGATCGGATCGGAATACGTGAAGAAATGAGGGAGCGGATCGGAGCACTGGAAGGAAGGACACCCGACCCGACCCGACCCGACCCGAAGTGGAGTACCCAACCCGAACCGAATGGAAAGAAGACAAGGAAGGAGGACCGACCCGAACCGATGAAGGTGATGACTCCCGACCCGAACCGATGAAGGTGATGACTACCGAACCGAACCGAATTCTAGGACTGTTAATGCGCGACAACTCTTCTGAAGACCCACTCCAATTCGACCAAACCCGAGATGCAAAGGTAGTCCAAATGAGAAGTTAGAGCTTAAGATTCAGATGAGAATCAACGAGTTCGCTTCATGGTTGGGCTTTGCTGCGGGACGCGTGCCAAGGAGTTATCGACGTCTATAGCTTTGGACCACTATGGTAGGAGGTACGAAGGCGGATTCAAGGCCATTATGGCATCGGTAGAACCAAGGGCTACAACCAATGAAGTGGGTCATTGAAATGTTTGGTCATGACTCCATATGTTTAGCTTGGTCATAGCAGGGTTTCTACAAGTCGGGATTCGTCGTTGCCTCAGTTTGTCTAGTGTTTCAAAGTGGTAGATATCGTATGCTTTACGCACTGAGTGAGAGATGTGAGGATGGTTGCTATGGATGATTTGTTTGCTATCATTGTGACATGCACACCCCACCCCCGTACCCTTACACTATTTATTATGGCACCTTAGAGTATTGTACGGTATGTGGTACTAACTCTTTGGCTGCAGGTCCAGGTTCAGGTATGGTTTAGTATACCTATTATTATTCTGTTTAGATGCTTATCGCTCATACCAGGCTTTATGTCTGACCCAGAGTTTTATGTCTCCTCTTATTACTCTGGGTGCTCACACGAGCAGACTAGAGACAGGTTAGCTGGTAATGCACGGGTAGATGATCCGGAGACGAGCAGGAGGCTTCCACGTAATACATATACATAGTATTCTCCCTGTGTTATTGAAGATCACTGCTTGGGCATTAGTAGTGCATCTTCTACTTTAGCTTTCTTTTGTTTAGAGACAGTAAATTTGGAAAGTTGTAATAAGCTGTATTTGGATTTCCGCTGCTCTGATGTTGACATTGATTATTAGTTATCAGCTTATGCACTGTCTCACCTGTTTTATGTCAAGTATGTTATTATTATATTTTATTCCATGCGTTGTGAGACATTCTACAGGTTCTTGATTAGTTCATTTCCTTCTTCCTTTTCCTTCTAACGACTCGTTCCGTGCTAACTGGACGTGTGTACAGCGCACTTTTGGACTAGATGCCGGTTGGTGCGGGGCGGGCCGTCACATCGGAGGTCGGGCGAGTTCGTTGCATGACCGTTTGGTATCAGAGCTTTGGTTTACAAAGCTAGAGAACAAGACACGTTAGAACCAAACGAAAGAATTCATCGGAGATAGGATTAGTAACATCCTATAAGAATAACTCGTTAGAGATAGGGTTAGTAATACCCTAGAACGAGTTTGAAGAGTGATATTTCTAAAAATGAGTTTTGTTTTGAAAATTATATCTTATTACAAAGGTTTAAGTATTATATTTGATATTGATTTTGGATTATCCGGTATAAGAAGATTTTGCATATACGCGTCATGAACATATATTCGAAGTCTCAAATATACTGGGTAGATTTAGAATCACACTCTAGTCTCCCGGAGATGATCCTGATGATTACTATAGTATCATCAGTATTTATGTTCAAGTTTCGAAAGTGGGATATCTATATATTTCCAATTGACTGGTGTGAGAACCAAAAAATTAGTTAGGGTTTATGTTGTGATTTGGCATTGAAATATGATTTTTGAGTATATATAAAAGATATATGTTTGAAAAGCTAATTAACTAATTGATTACTGGTTGTGATGGATGATAATTAGTTTGACTAATTAAAGTATTGGAATAATAAAACCAATGTGAAAAAGAAAGTTAAAAGAAGCTAAATCAAATTTAAAGTTGAACAGAATTGAAATTTGGTTGGAGTTGGATATATGTACACGTATATATGTTGTACAGGTTATTGCATGGAAGCTAAGAAGAGGAATAAAATTGTACACTCGACCAATAGGTACATGTTTACTATATTGATTGGGTTTGATGATTTTGTGAGCCGCTTGGTTTTTGGATTTTCTTTTGATATATGAGAGCCTATAGAGGCCATTTGTAGTTGTATCGATCAACTCGTACAAAGAAGGTTATGGCGAAAATTTTCGAAAATTTGAGGCGTTAGCCAAATTTTGAGAAATTTGAAAGTTCTTAGAAACTGAAAAGTTGTAAAACTTGAGTCAAGCGAAGGTTGAGTTGGTTAAGTAAACGACCTTCAGTTCCTTCTTCCTTTTCGAGGGCGAAAAGATTTTAAGTGGGGGAGATTGTAACAACCCATATTTTTGGAGCTAATTTAAAATTTATTTTCAATTAATTTTCATATAAATTAAATATTTCAGATGAGCTATTGTGAGAATAAGCGATTTAAAATTTATTTTTAATCGAATTTAGAACATATAAATTTGAAATTTAATTAAAACGAACTTGAAATGGCGAGGTAGTTTGAAAATTCGATTTTAAACTTTGAATGAATATATAGAATTCAATATAAATCAGAATTGGATAAAACAAGAAACGTTGAGATGTTTTGAATTATAACTTTCTAACGAGTATATGAAATGGAGATTTCACTTTATACATTGTAAGTTATGACTTAATTAAAATTTAGAATAGTCGCTATGGAATTTATATATATTTTTAATATTATATATAGCCCATAGAAAAGTCACATTTTGCAAACGACTTCCATTTTTAATGAAACCACTTCCATTGAGTTCGGAATGTCGTTAAGTGTTCGAAAAATGTAAACATCGATACCTTTGAAGTTGGAGAAATTTTGGTCTTTTTCATTGGATATAAGACCAAAATATCACTTTTGCATATGAACGAATTTGGACTCGAAACCACTTCCATTGAGTTCAAAAATGCCGTTTACGTGCTCGAAAATATAAGCTTTGATATATTAGGAGCTTCGGAGATTTGGCACCTTGGCTGGATCTTGGTTGGCTAAACCAAATTCATTCACTTAAGTGCTCCATAGACCTCTTCTCTTCATTCACTCTCCAACACTTAGCAAAAATTAGAAAAAATGGGGATAGGGAATGAGAAATTAAAATTCCTAAGCTAGGTTTTGCAAATCCAAGCCCAAATCAAAGGGAAAATCAAAGAGACAACATGGGTAAGCTTCTCCATCCTCTACTTCACCTTCTCCAACTTGTTTCCTCTTCAATTTGTGATGATTTCCTAAACCTAATTCTTAGGAAATGTGTTCATATGATCATAGGTTGTTGGTTCTAGTGTTTTATTCGAAGAGAGATCGTTCTATCTTGTTATTGGATTCATTCGTAGGTTCTAACCATCAAAGGTGAGAGCTTTGTGAGTTATACATGAACCTACATCTATGCCATAAGTTATTAGCCTGTAAGAGTGTAGTTTAGAGTTCATTTGAGTTAGCATATGCTAGTGAATTGGATAGGCCAGTGAAACTTAGTCGGTTTCATATATTCATGTTTCATTAAAATGGAAAATTATGATGTCCACACGATCTAATTCATGTGTTTTGAGTTGATTTGGTGATGTTGTGAAACTTCATTACCACCCCGTCAAAGTTCAAAGTCTTCACAAGTCGCTTGAATTGCATCTGAATGGCTTTGGTTAGAAAATTTGTCTGCTTTCGAATTTATAATCAAAACCATCGCAAATCTCTTAATGAATGTTTGTGCATGCAAATTTGGTGTAATGAGCTACCCCGGTGAGTTTTAGAAGCTTCATTTGCATGTACATAACATCATAGGCCTTCGGGCATGAGTTGATATCACTTAGAGCTTGTTATTTAGGCAAATTGTGCTCAGGAACAGGATTCAGACGTCTGAATATTTTGGGGCATACGTCTGACCTGTCCAAATAATTATAGTTTCTAGTAACAGAATTCAGATGTCTGAAATTTTTAACTTAGATGTCTGAATTGTAATTCAGACGTTTGACCAAATAAATTCAGACATCTAAAATAACTTGAAAATAAACAAAAACCTTGTTGTCTCTGAAAATAGCACATTCAGACGTCTGAATCCTATATTTTGATTGTTGACCAGTGGGGACCACGGTCAACAGTTTAGATGCATCCAGGCTCTTTCCCGGCCAAGATTCGGCCCATTTCGACTTTGTTTGTGACTTGTCAGTTTCTCTGATTCGCAAATCTTGCCAGATTCTTGCGAAATCGTTTTATGAAATCGTCAATTAAAGAATGGTGGAGTGGAACCCAATGTGAGAATTCTCTCACTCAAACTACTTTTACAATTATTATAGCTATGACTAAATATATATATGTTTATTTCCTGTGATTGCAGTGTTTGTTTGATGGTTGATGGATGTTGCAGCTTTAATGTTATTATTACTAAATTTTGAAAATAATATATAAGTTCACATGGATTGTGATGTAAACCCCACACGGGTATTGGGACGATTATTTTACACATCGCCCAAATGTGCAAATAATAATCATTGAATATTGATTGGAAACCCCACACGGGTCAGGGGATGATAATAACTTTGCACACCTCCCTTGTGTTTAGTTGTATGTCGATCGATTGATTGACATGCCGTAGTAAGCATTATTTAACTATTTAATGCTTATACAGTTGTAGATTTCACTTTGTATGTGAATTGGATGTTTAATAGTTGTTCATCATCATTGTTTTTGAATTCATGAGATGCATGGAATCCATATAAATAAATTATATGGTGATTGATTGAGTCACATTCCGGTTCAGAATACAAACGGATATTTTGATATTATATTCAATAAAGAAGCAAAATATGGTTTCGATATCCGATTCTGGATGGACACAAAGATACTAAAGATTTGCTTTGATGTCCGATTTTGGATGGGTATGAAAAGGAATTGAAATGGTTTTGATAACTAGAATTTTCCCCACATATAATTAGGATGGATTTGAACGAAAATAATCTTTGGAATATTTCGTTATTGGATTTCGTGGCTATACGGATATTGTTAAGGAATTTGGAAGATAAGATATCGCTATTCCGAATACGATATTCGTTGGTCTCAGAATTTGATATTGAATATAAATCGATATGATTTCTATTTTGAGCCTTGTATTTAATATCAAATTGGATTTTGGGTTTATCGTGAATGGTGTATTCAATAACATTGTTCTTAAACCCAGTTGAGAAAAGAATAAATCTTTTAACTAAGATTTAAGGAAGTTTTCCAATTTAATAAATATAATTGGAATTAAATGGAAGATGATTTGGGTTTATCGTGAATCATGTTTTAAGTGACATTGGATCTTTAACCCAAGTAAAAGCAGGATTAATTTCCCAGAAAGTTGAATAATTATTAAGTAATGATTTTTGAGATTAAAACTAAATGTAATTTTAATGAATCTGTAATTAGATTGGAATGTGAATGAGGTAACTAAATTGACCAAATATAAGGAAATATCGAGAATGGAGAACCGCAAGTTTTACTCCATGCAATAATTAAATCTTTAAATAGATTTAAAGTGTCGAATGGTAATTAATTTTACCGGGAACACTTTGGGTGTTAAATATGGAGTACTACCAGTTTTGCTCCATGGGATGAATAGGTTGGGATTGGGATAATAAAAATAAATGATTATTTCGGTGAGATTCACAAATTCCGACTAGTTGATAAACCTTAATTTGGTTTGAGTTGTCGAAAGATAAAATAAAATCTTTTGAAGTGATATCCAAAGGAAGATTAAAGAAAAAAATTTAAAAGAATTTATCTTTAATAAAATTAATGGGAACCTTTCCCCAAAGATATGAATATTTGAACAAAAGAATATTCCGTATTGGAATGAGGCGTATGACGTGTTTTTATAACACTTGATTATAAGATATGTGAATTATTTGGAAAGACCGGGTTTAACCCATTTTGAATAATTAGTATGACGATTGAAAGTCGACGATAAAGATGGTGGTTGAAGACCGGAGATCTTCACATCATTTGGATGATTACTGATGTCTTGATTGGGTTGTACACCCAAGACGAGGTAATAAGTGGTGATCATCCAGACGTACTTGTAGATCGATCGGATATGCGAGGACCTCTCTCCTGTATTGGACATATGGGACGCGGAATAAGGTGCCTCCAGTTTCGTTCTGACCCAGAACGGACTTGTAAATGGATTATGTCTGACATTGTATTGTGTGCTATATTTATTGATCTCTGTTAAATATATATCTTTTTGGTGGCGGAGAATTTATTTTCTTGCTTAACACCCTTCTTTGAGACGTACGAGCTTAGAGGTTGTATATTGGCAGAAATCAATGGTATGGTATGGATTGACAATGTGGCATGTTAAGATGCAAATGATTAAGGCTTTTGTTGAAAAGCAGGGCCTTTTGGATGATGACCAAAGCACGTCTTTAAGTAGCATAGCTTTGTGTATAACGTTAATTCGTGAGCCTCACACCCCGGTACGAGTCAAAAACGGAATAAGGGACACAAGGAGTGCATACGTTTCTTTCTAGCTAGAAGTTGTGTCATGATATGGAACCTAGACATTTTTACTTATGTGGATGATGGAATGAGGCGCCTCAGATATGATTGGTTGCCAATGGCCAAGTGATAGGTCCGATAGGACAGGAAAACGTACTGTTCAGGAATAACTAATCCACAAACGTTAGGTGTGGACCGGCCTTGCAGGATCCAAGGGTTGCCCATAGGTGTGATCCTGGGTCATCTTGCTAGAGGTGATCCGAATCGGTAAGGAGACCATCCCTTGCCTTGACTCATGATGGAAATCCAATTTCCAATACGATAATTTTTCGGTTTTAGTTGTAAACCTATATGGCGACATAGTAGGATGGGGTACTATGCCGTCTATGATTGATACATTTACATTTGAAGTTGTATTTGACACTATGCACTTATAGTAATATCAAAATAATTTGTTTAAAGCGTATCAAGCATGTTTGGCTATATTATAAGGTAAACTCTATCCTCCGGTTTGTGTTGCATTGTGTGATGGGACCTGGGTCTTATATATAATAGCTTCATTTTTTCAAAATCATTGCGTGGTTTTATGCCTTAAACTAGTATTCATGTGGATTAAACTCCTTCCGCGTTATAGGCGTGGTCCCATGATTTCCTAACTTTTAAAGTGAAGATTTAATAACTGTTTTAGTTCTCACACCAGTCCCAAGACTGACTCGGAGTTTATTGTTTCTACCTAAACTCTGGGTGCCCATATTTTCCATACAGGCAGCTAGTAGTTTTGGATTTGCAGATATTTCTTTTCACAGGATCCTGGAGTACAAATGGAGCTATATTCAGAAAGCTTTGTATTCGTGTATTCCCTTCAGTTGTGTTAGTTGATGTATTTCTGATGTACATTGTATTTATACATTTTAAATTTGTGTATTTTAATCTCTGATATTTTTCCACTATATATTATTTATTCGAACTATGATATATTCTTGTACTCTGATGTAATTGTTGTAATAGCAATGAAATGTTCTCATGTTTGTGTTCTAATGCATCGTGTTTTCAACACAATCCAGGCTCTTTCGTCTCTTCGGAGGCCGGGTGAGTTCGGTGTGTGATGTCCTGCATGAGCTATCTTTTATGTTTCGGTACTGGTTTTGCTCCTGCATGGGCTTTTTGATGCTAGGGGTTGCATGTTATTGGTGTGAGCGTTAGTTGTTGCTGTTGTACGTTATTTATTGTATGGAATGGAATGGCGTGGAACTCTTGTTTGAGTTTCCACTGCCTTTTTCCTCAATATTTTTTGAAAGTTTCTTCCTTCGCTGTAAATTTATTATTTTATGTCTTGTGAAATCTTAGTCTTTGTGATATTTTATGTCTTTATACCCACAATGCTCTGTACTTTATTAATGAAATCCTCATATGGATGACTTTAAGGAATGTGAGGTGTTACAACTTAGATGCCCAGTACATATAAAGGTATTATCTAAGATTTAAATGATTTAGTTTGTGGGAAGTTTGTTATGTTGGCTCTGGTAGTTAAATCATTTTGTGTACATTGTAAGGTTAAGTTTGAATCACTAACCTTGTTAGACATACAAATTGTGTGAAATCAAACAGGATAAATTTATGTACTATGAAAAGTTTTATACATTTTATACTCAATATGACTTATCCTTATCCCTTCTCATTACAACTCTCAGGAAGCATTAGGGGAAGCCGGTCATTGAATGGGTGTGTTTGGTTTTCATTCTTATTCTCTCATGCTAGGTATCAAAGTGATGACTTGATCTAAAGGTGGTAGCCATAGCCAATACTTGTTATCCTATATTGTTTCCTTTGTAAGTTTGTTTTTTTAAAAACTCTGATTCTGCTCATGCTAATTATTATAGGTACCAGACTATTACGACTCATGTTTGGATGGGTTTAGGTTGCAACTTTATTGAAATTTGGGATCATAAAAGTGTTGTTTGATACATTTGGAATTAAATACCTAGTTCTAGAATATTAAACAAATTAAGAATTATGATTAAATAAGGGAACATATTCGAGCTTTCTGGAAAAAAACTAGTAGGATCGAGAAATATGGAAATGAGCATAATGTACTAAATGTGAAAGTTTTAATAGATGATATACAACTTTTGATATATGAAAGTAAATATTTAATGAGATAAATATCTGGAAATGATATCACAGATAAGCAGTATAAAAGCTATAAATGAAAGTAAAGAACATCAGAAAACTTTATACTAGTTCGAAGCACCGTCCTACATCCAGTCCCTAAGATACCCTTGGGTCTTTAACTATAAAAACGTTCTCTTAACCCGAAGGAATAGGTTTCTACTGCCGTTACAAGACTTCTTGTCAGCTAGACTATGCTTGCTAGGATTTTTCCGCCTAGACTTGCCTACCGAACTTCACCACCTGAATTACCAACAGGATTTTCTACCGCCATTACAGTACTTGTTACAAGAGAATAATTGACTTGATTATGTTCTATACAACATGGATTTGTCATGAATGAAGTACAATTTCCTATAATCTTCTCCTTGAGTTTATATGTAAGAAATGTAAGTGTAGATAGAATAGGATTTTGATCTCTTTTGAATTCAATCGAAGTTTGAATTATAAATACAGAATCCAAAGTGATCTTAAATGCAAGAACTAAGCAAATAAAAATGAGTATGAACTTGATTTCAATAGAATAGAAAAAAAATGAGATCGATCTAGTATATGAGATGTTATTCTTACATGTATTCACAGAGATTCAAGGGTTACAACTGCCGATGAAGGTTTATGGTTGAAATCAAAGAGATACAACCATTAAAGATCAAGAAAACTCTTAGTAAAGAGTAATGTCTCTTCAAAATATGATAGTTGGAACTTTGTTCAGTCGACTATATATTCCAAGTCAATCGTCTGAACTGGAAGTCATATAAAAGTTTATATTCGGCCAGATTCAGTCGACTAAATAGGATATTTAGTCGGCCAAATCTGAAACATGCAAACAACTTTTATGTGCAAACACATTCAGTCGACTAAACTAGTATATTCAGTAGACTGAATTTTCCAAATTCTAGATTCACATAAATACATGAAGTCTTATCATGGATAGTGAAAATAGAAAACTAGTGGAGCAATTTCAACATAATAATATAAAACTAGACTCTACTAAAATAAGATAAATAACATACTTCTAGAGTCTAACATATTTGTGTGACATCTTGCTTGTTATATGTTGACTTGGTCTTTCATCTTGTCATTGATCAAAATTTTATGATTCAACATTCTCCCCCTTTTGATCGATGACAACACCTGAATAGGATGTGAGTATTTATGTTTTCTCCCCTTGGATATTTGCTATATTTTGCATTCATTATGTTAGCATACATATAATTTCTCCCACTTTGTCATCGACAAAAAGGAGATAATTATGATGTAAATTTAACATCACACACACACAACACACACACACACACACACACACACACACACACACACACACACACACACACACACACACACACATATATATATATATCATGTACACACCATAAATTCAAAAAATACCGAACCGTGTATATGTGTTATAGTTTAGTGATAATATAGTAGTGAACATATATGATTTTAAGCTAATACATAACCATAGAATAATATTACATATCTTAAGTACAAACCGATTGTAGCACCCATAAAAGAATATTCACATAACCATTGTTTTAAACTAAAATACTAAAGTGTTTCAACTTTTTTTAAAAGCCAAAATATTTAACGATAGAATGAAATCCTTTTACTAGATCTTCCGCCATCTTTAGCTTGTTCATACCCTTTTCTTGGAAATTCCATCCCCTTCCTTATTGTCATCATCCTCATCTTTGTCTAAATTGTCGGATCCCCAATCTATGCCACGCGAGCAAAGTCTATTATCGTAGTTAACTTAGAGGAGGATGGAAGGCTGCATTGTTAGATCTTCTATTTGGGATTTCAATGACAATAACTATACAACTGTAGAAAGTATATATTGTATCATATAATCGTGCAGGATTAACTCAAGGAGAAGAACTCATGACCAAGATTACAAGACGTACTCAAAGACATCACAAAGGTTATATTATATTGTGTATTAGATTTTATGTACAATCTCCATGAAATCATATGAGATATTACATATGGAAATATGTAAGTCTGTGCAAGATCAAATATATGTTCAATATATAACAGACGTCTGATGCTAATATCAGGAAATAGTTCTTAACCTAGCACAGATGTCTATTATATATTGATAGACGTCTGTTGATGGTCTTAGGAAATATTTTCCTGACAACACAGACATCTGTCCTTATATGGATAGACGTCTGTCTATGTATCTGAACTATATCAGAATACATGGACAAGCGTCTGTCCAAGCACACGACTTTAAATTTTGAAAGGGTACTTCTTCATTCTCAAAAGTCACAATCTTTCTCTTCATTTCAAAACGACCTTTTCTAATGGATATATCTTTTCAAATGAAGAGTTTTATTTTCATAGATTGTAACCATTCATGAAAACTCCTCACTTACTATAAATACATCGAAGATTCAAGTTTATGTTACCTATTCTTTCTAAATCTAGTCTATACTTTCTGAAAGCACTACAAGAAAAAATACGTTTAGTTACATTTGTTAGCGGCGTTTATGGTGTAAATGCAGCCATATTATCTTTACTTTTGTTTTGGGGGACTTCGGTTACGTTTTATTCTATTTTTTCCGAAATTTTGGCGGTCGTTACTTTTATTTTTTCAATCGTTCCCTCTATTTATTTAACTTTTTCCGCTTCAACAAAATTTCCCTTTCTCGCTTCAGCTCCTCCTTCTCGCGTCAATAAAATTTTGGCTTCGTACATTTATTTTCCACCAAATTTCCACCTTCAAATAAGATCCATTGCCATGCACGTTTCCCTTTTATTGTCATCGACAAATCAGATCTCCTTTGCTTTGAGGATTTTCTTTTGAACAGCTGATTCAAGGTACGTAAATTGCTTAAAAATTGATTTGCTATATTGTATGTTTATCGTCGTCAAACCCCTCCTCACGTTTATTGTCGTCGATGGGTTGAATTGCATTCCAAAAATTGGATCTTGATGGGTTGAATTTCATTCATTTTTTTAATGTTAATCGGTCCAAGGATCATATAAATTAGGGTTGGGATGTTAATTTCGTTCCAGAAAATGAATAAACATGAATGACAATGCTAAACCATATTTTATTATGTTACATACGCATGGTAAGGCACGTCTTACTTTGGAATTGCCATGGATCTGAAGCCCCCTACTACTGATGTCGATTCCATCAATGTATTTTCAAGATTGAATTTTTAATACCAAACAAATATTTTTAGGTTTCAATTAGCCAGCATGTAACTTGTTTGTCACTCCTTGCTCATGTGATCTTAACAATTGTATGTTAACTATTATGTATTGATCGAGTAATAATTAACAGGAAATAAAGATTTGTTATATGGTGAGTTATTTTTGGAGCACAGGGACATCTAAATTTGGAGAAAAAATGGATTTACTCATCATATTTAGTGCACTTGATTGCTAGTCAAGAATGGAGAAAATAAAACTGCCAGATGAATTTGCAGATAATTTTTAAAGTTACGGTGCATGTTAGAATAGCATGTTAAATATTTTTTTATAAAAAATTAGTTGTAAAATAATGTGTTAGTAGTCATCTTTTTATTTTGGTGGAATTTAAAATTTTATTTTGCTAGTTTATATGTTTGTTTAAAATAAAATCATGCTTGATATGAATATGTGGAATTTCTTCTAAATACATGCACGATACAAGAGTACTAAATAAAACCAAGTAAAACATTAAAAAAATTACATTCTTGTAGATGGGATTATAGGATCACTTTTAGCCGATGTGGAATATGGTGTGTTAGGTTGTGTATTTAGATGAACTGAAGGCAGCGATTGCTGTAGATTTTTTGTTTTGAAGTGGTGGTTATTTGGATTCAGTCCTTGGCTTCCGATCGATGCATTTTATTATGGTGAAAGTGAGGTGCTTGTTGTGACAGTGGTTGATTCAAGGTGTAGTTTTAGCCTGCATTATTGAGGAGCTCGAAGTTTGCTGTAGGACTTGGGGTCGGAGCTGCTAGGGTTTACACATTTAAGTGTACTGCGTAATTGTTGCCAGAGGTGATGCTAGATACCAGGTGAGTGTAATGTTGGTGAAGTAAGGGGAGAGTTCGGGTTGGAGTTGAAATTGGAGAAAACTACTCGATTGGTCGTGGTGAGAGAGGCAAGGCGGGTTGCTGTGTCGTTGGTGATTATGATTAAATGATGTTGTTTGTTGTTTAAACTTATTTGTTGTGGAAGATGATAATGTTGGATCATAATTGGGAAATTTTCGAAGGTGAAACATCAAAAATGGTGGCCATAACAAAACAACTGACATCAAGTGTACTACGCCTCCTCCCTCATCGTAAAATGGTGGTCAGAAATTGTCGAAGGTGCAACATCAGATTTGCTTTTCCCTCTTGTTTTTCACTCCTCCTCCCTCATGTTTCTTATTCTTCTTCAAATAGAAATAAAGAGTTTAATTCAAAATGAAGGCAACAAATCGAATTCAATAATGAAGATCATAACAAAGTACTAGAACCAAATACCATTTGAATGAAGAGCATAATACAATAAGCTTTCTCTCTCTGTTGTGGAGATCAATAGGTATATTATGTAATTTCAAAGAAAGCTTATTTTAGTTTAAATTATTAACTAAAGTTTAGGAAATCATATATCTAGATGGATAATTTTTTGTCGAAGGCTGGGTTTTTAACTTGGGTCTTTGGCTGTAGTAGAGAAAATTAAAAATGTGGTTTTCCGAGATGTGGATGGTGACAAGTTTTTGTGATGTAGGAGATGGATAAAGGATGATGTTGCCTTTGGTCTGAAGGTGTTTATGGTGTTGTGACCTAGGCAGAGGCAGTTTGTTAGCAACGTTTTAGATGTTGACTCTGGCTATGCAGTGGTGTAGCAGGTTGTGTAATGGGAGGAGTGTTTGTATGGCTTGAACAGGACCACCATCGCTGCAAAAACACATAATATGCTTTTGTTTCACCTCCTCCCTCATTTCAATTGACGCGTTTCAGGTTATTTCCGATGGTCTTGTTACGCCTGTTATTTGATACTTAGATCATGGTATTTTTAATATTAAATGCATAAATGTTTGTTTGGAGCGCTCTTTTCGAACATATGAAAAAGTGGGATTTATTAGTTTGTCTTTATGCCAAATTAGCTGCCTATGGAATTTCATTTGAAAAATGCATCATATTTTCCAGTTTTATACTCAGCAAGAATAAAAAAGTTAAACCTGATTTCCATTCTGGTTATAACATAGTTTTCAACTATGCATTGTTGACTTTTGTTGCTTGTAAGTTGCATTGAATGGCGCGCTACGGCGCACGCCGCGGCATCTGCGTCATTTTTTCTTGCGGCGCGACGCATATGAGAAGGCACGGCAAAAGGCGCAAATGGCGCGCGATGCAAAAAAGGCGCACGGCGCAAAATGGCACGCCTTTTGTTTATTTTTTGCATTTTACATAAAATTATTGTTGATCATATTATTGTGTTTGCTAACGTTTTGTATTTGTTTTTTTTTTTTTTTTTTTTTTTTTTTGTGAGTTCTGATGGATGACTTTTCTACAGTATTGTTGATCATATTATTGCATTTGCTAACGATTTTTATTTGATTTTTATTTATTTCGTGGGTTTTGATGGATGACTTTTCTACAGTTCTTTTTCTTTGAAGAGAAACAAATACATCAATATTGAAAATATATTTTATTTTATGTAATACTCTTATATCAAATGTAATATTGCTTGTACAGAAAACATGTATTTCGATTAATTGTGTATTTTATTTCAAACAGTATGTAGATGCCCCAAATAGATTATCAATAAATATTTATCATTTTTTTTTTGCATAAAGTCATAAATTGCATCAGGGAAACAATATTACCAATCGTATGCTATTCTTCCTCACCAATTGTCCTTTGTGTTGCTAAATATAACCGCATCATAACTATAAAAAGACTTGATATAATCTAATTGTCCTTATGAATCCGATGATGCAGATGTTGATTTGGAAAATATGATTGTTGAATCGGATTCGGAATTCTAGTTTATTAGTAATATGTAATATTATTTTGGATTTTGAAAACCATTATGCTTGAAATTCTATGCTAACGATGTCAAATATGATGATGTTTTTTTTTTTTTTTTGCAGAATAGTAAAAACTTTGATTGCATATGTTTTAGCAAAAAATACTGAACTTTTAAATTTGTTATATGTTAAATTAAAAAAAAAACTGCGCAGTAAATCAGAAAGGCGCACGCCATTTGCCGTGCCGTGCGTCAAGGCCCCAGACTGATGTTGCACCTTTTTGCGCCGTGCGCCATTAATAACTATGTAAGTTGTAACTGTTGGGTATAAATGTAGAATATTTGCTCCAGGTCAACAACACAATTGTTTTCATACAGATTAAGGAGGGACAAATTAACACTAGTTATTTGAATTTAATAAGTAGCAAATAAAATAGCTTGTCTTCAAAGGGGTGACACAAATTCGAAATCCTTTTACCCAGAAATATTAATCAGAAAGAATAAAATTATAATTCAAGTCTTACTAGATTCTGATGGCAGAAAAGTAGCGATGTGCTTTTGTTGCATGGCTGGTTTGGTTGACATACCATATAACAGAAAAGAGATCCTTACATTAAGACATGGCTGACGTCTGTACATGGACTCCTGCCTTAATGCGAACCTGCCAAACACATGATATATTAAACTAAGACATGCATAACTTTTTGTTGCATTGCGAAGGCAGAAGAACACTAGGAAGCCGGTGGGCGGCTTTGGGTTGGCTTCAAGTACGGTTAGCAGCAGACATTACTTACTTATATATATATATATATATATATATATATATATATATATATATATATATATATAGTAATTATTAATGTGAGTTGTTTGGATATGTTAACAATGCACAATACCAAAATCAGTTGATGGCTTGAAATTTACACGGATGCATGGCTACTAAAAATATTCATTTGGTAACTTTAAATGGAACTTAATGTGTTAACAGAATATAATTTTTTGAAATATCCAAATATGAGCATGCTTCCGTCAAAAAATCAGTTTACATTAGGTTTCTAGAGAAAAAAAAAATTCCAGTATATAAAAGCTCACCTTGCTCCGAAATGGATAAGACTACATTAGTTAGTCATCCTATCCCGATAAGTGGAAGACTGGAAGCTCAGTATTGTTCAGAGGAAAATGTTCTGAGGAGATCGATCGATTGCAAATTTAAAGCAAAATGATAGACGTATTAGGGTAGAAGCTTGTTTTAAGATGAGTATGAAAACCGCGAAGGTTGTAAATGCAGGTGGCGGGTTTGGGTTTTGTGGCGACTGGCAGAGGAGCACCATGTTGTAGCATGTCTCAGCCTCAACAGTAGCTGCATACCTCCTCTTTGTTTGCTGTCTGCATGTCTTCTTTGTCATGTTGCATTTTCAACTTTCGGTGGCATCCCCTTCATTGGCACATTGCCCCGTAGTGCTCGGTCTGCTCATTACCTAAAACTTGCTTCCCACGACATAGGAGCACTCACTACATTAGTAAAGCGCAGTCAACTATCATATCTTACTTCTTATGTCTAGTTTTACATTATAACCGTTTTTTTAATGCATGCCAATGTGCACCTTTTTTGTTACTATTAGTGTGCTATGTAAATTTGTTCCAGCATCATATGATGAAAGTTATGCCAAACTGAATGGGAAAAACACAGTGGGATGAGCTAGCTTATAGGGAACTTTTCATTTTTTGTGCCATGTAAGTTCATATTGATATTTATATGTACTTCTTATAACTGAATATTCTTTTGTTTTTGGAGATCGGTAGATGTTGGATGTAAATGGAAATTATATGTTTTGAAATTTATATGCACTTCATACAAGTGTATTGAAATTTATATACACTTCATACAACTGAAATATTATTTTAAAATAGAAATCCCTTGTTTACTAAGGGAAAATAATGATATTTCCATCAGCCATAAAAATCTACGGACACCAAATTTTATTTGATTTTATTATCATTGACTTCTTGTAAAAATGGCAAAGGCTAATGATATTGAATTCACTTTAGAAGGCAAGCTTGTAAAGAAATCATTTTATTTTGTATCTGTTAAAAACGTAGGAAGGTGATAATGGAGTCACATGAAATTGGTCTGCACATGATGTACGTTTGTAGATCAAATGACCAATAGAGATGTTCTGGATTCAGCTTGTGATGATGTAACTTTATTGAAAATAAATTTTAGTGGAAATTTAATCTGTGCAAATTTTATCCTACTTTTTACGATCTCAGTCTTATTTTACATTATTTAACAGTATTGTCTTGTTTCTTGGCACTTTGTTTGCTAAATCCGTTGTCAAGGCTGCATCAATTTTTTCTTTCATGATATATCTTATGTATCAAGGGAAAATAGCTTTGACAAAGTTATATGAATTTCTGCATAAACATTTCATTATTTTGCATTTGCAGCAATAGCATTTTTATGCTAGGTTCATTAAATTTAAAGTTAGATAATCAACTGAAATGTGTTTTCATTTTGCACATTTGTTATATTCATTTCCTTTTGTTTTCATATGTTGTTACATACTTACATGCACACACATCTATATGTTTTGAGCGAAAGCCTTTTTCGGACTACCAAAAACTAACCTTTTTCTGCAAAAAGTAGGTATTCTATATTTTACTTGATTATTTGAAAACAATATGCACTTTTCAAGCTAGCCTTATTTTGGTTTGAAAGTACTCTATATTCGGATTGGTTTATGTTGGGATTGAAATATGAATAGATAGGATTTGAAAGATAAACTTCATGGACTGTAATGCACGTTCATATTTACTGCCAATTCAAGTTGCTTTTCATGAGAAACTAAATGATTTTTTAATATATTTCTAAATGTGCATTTGTTTATATTGGAATTAAACAATGATTAAATAAGACTTGGAATTCTTGATGGTTAATTGCATGCATAGAAACAAAATTTTCTCCCTTGCATCGAAAACAGCTTGGACAAAGTCATATGAATTTTTGCATAAACATTTCATTATTTTGCATTTGCAGCAATAGTATTTTTAGGCTAGATTCGTTAAATTTAATGCTAGGTAATCGACTGAAATGTGTTTCATTATGCACACTTGTTATATTCATTTCTTTTTGTTTACATGTGTTGTTACAAACTTACACGCACACACATCCATGTAACACTATATGTTTTGAGAGCGAATAGTTTAAAACCATTTAAGAGGTAGTGAACTCCATTTAGGTTAACAACACTAGGAGTCATCTATGTGAAGGCCGACCTTTACATTTAATATGTCATTGTTGAGGCACTGATTGTGATCATGTACTGCAACAGTACCTGGAAGACCAAGGTTTATGGAAACAAACACTTTCCCATCGGCACTTCGCTCACCTATGCCTTCAGCAAATTCATACATACTCGATGTTATTCGATTTATAAATAGTAAAATGTATGACGATAATGGTTTATTTGCAGATGTGCTTTGTCGGGATTTCATGTTGAACATAGGGTTCCACAACAGACTGCACCATTGGGGTATTAGGAGGTACCGTTGTTGGTCGCGTCTG
Organism: Allium sativum; assembly: GCA_030737875.1. Classification (NCBI taxonomy): domain Eukaryota; kingdom Viridiplantae; phylum Streptophyta; class Magnoliopsida; order Asparagales; family Amaryllidaceae; genus Allium; species Allium sativum. Next base: position 27,192,790 of record CM060925.1, on the reverse strand, counting down.
GTACGCCGGCATTTTTCAACTATAGATTTGATAGATTTCGGAACAAGATGTATTCAGGACTGGGCAAAAGTTTTATCAAAAGTGCATTCTGTCTAGAATGATCAACTTTATATTTGGCGATGCTGCTCAGATTCTACAAAATTGCCTTATCATTCTAAGGCACCCAAATGCCAAGTCAAATGGACATGGTTACAGTACATAGTAGATTGCAGGCGAATGAAACTACTAGCACTGTTATTCAAAATTGTAGGGTTGCTCCTGAAGGTTCTTAACAAGCTGATAGGCACCATATTTTTAGCTTTTTTAAAGGATGCGCATGGTAACTAAACATATGGTATTATTATCATGATAGGTTGACGATGCCATCATTCTTCGGAAGGCCATGGAAGACATTCTCCAAGGTACTGTAATGCAATGCTGGGTAGGTAATGCGATTAGGCCAGAGGGATGTCCTATATGGGGGAGGGGGTTTTCTACGAAACATGGTTTTATGCAACGTATGCAAATACCAGACCTAGAGCTAATACATCTAAAAGAGTTCTTAGGGTGGGAAAGGCTATCGCTACAAATGAAGAAACACGGTACATTGTTGATGAGGGAATACGTGGTTGGCTACAATAGGTAGAGTATTTTTGATGCAGTTGAAGCCTTGAGTAATTTAGTATGTGCATGTTGTAGGATGAATATGTGTGTGTGAAGTCTGCATGAATAGATTGATTTATGATTAAATTATTTTCAATTTGGGCACATGAATTCTTGATTCCTGCTAAGTATTGTCCCTTTGATTTAGTTTGGGCACATGAATTTCTAGAAAGTTAATTTGCATATGAATTTTTGTCTTCATTATGCTGACCCTTTATCCAGTGAATACTACAGCACATAATTTTCTGTACCTCCAGGAAGGCACCTTGCAATTCCATTATAGGTTTCTCTCTTGCAAGGCTTGCGATTTGTTAAAGCACGCTTTCTGTCTATGGATATCCCCAAAAATGTCTCTTCAGTGAAGACAAAGAAGGAAGAATCCACCTCTTACAGTAAGGATGCCAAATCAGTGAAATGTGATCTACATAAAGAAAACCGAGGATTGCATCTTTTGGAACTTGAATTGTCTAATCCAACTGATGTTGTATCTGAAGTAAACGTAACTGTCCAAGCAAACAATACAGAAGATAAGGAAGATCATAATACCATTGAATTTGGATATACTAAAACTAGAATCGATCATGACTACTCTTCACGAGTATTGATACCTTTAGAGTTATTCAAATCGTCAGTACTTGTTAAATCAATGTTTTCAAAGGATAAACAATCTAAAACAGTAGAGTGGAATACGAAAGCTAAGGTTAATGCTTCCATTAATAATTTGATATCGAAGATAAAGGTCACATGGGAGTCTAGTCGTAATAGCTCTAGTAAGTTGAATATTAGAGAAGTTATTCAATTTGGACTGCAAAGCTCAGTCATGGATATTTTATTTCCCGACCCCCTGACCTATGAGCTCAGATTAGTATCATCTAAAGAAGAATGTGATTCAATATCAACTCATGAAATGACTAATATTGAGGTTTATATTTGGAATAATACTAGGGAAACCATTCAGATGTGCCTCAGTGTTACTTGCAAAGATGTAGCAGGCAATAATTGGGCCGATGGAGCAAATGCAACTGTGTTATGGGCAGGTATTTTTAGTGGAATAAGTTTGAAGGTTCTACCTCTTGAAGTGGTGATACACCCATTTTCTCTTTATTTTCTTCTGCCTGGGGAATACACATTACTTCCTACAGCTATCATCGATGAACCTACAGATGTTCTCTGTACATATATCCGAACCGATTCGACCGAGGGGCCCATTATATGCCATGGATCTCCTTTCCATTTCAATGTTAAAGGAACTGTATAGTACTAATTCAGGTCTGTTTTTTCTCAATTTTTAGTTTTTCCCTTATGACTGGATGAATTTTATGGTTGTTTCCAGTGTTTATGTGATTCAATGATGGTAATTAGTATAATTTATTTATTGTCAGATCTTGATTATATTACAAAGGTTCACATCCTTTTCAACTATAAAAAAAGGTTATTGTCTGTTAGGATTTTAGTTTGTATTACATATTGTCTTATATGTATGTGATACTGCTACTTATTTGGAAACAAGCAATATACATGAACAAGTATAACAACCAAGAAAAACTACAGTTTAGTTAATACTGAGCAGTTTCGAATATACTTGTTTCACATTTTCATGTTGATTGATTCTGAGTAATGCAACAACCTTCGTGTCTCAGCAATGGATTTCTGATTCTTTAGTTTGCTCTTTTTCTCCCCTAGGATTAATACCTTATATATCGAATAAAAAGGAAGTATCTCTATGATTTTCACTCGCGCATGAATCAACACGACTGCTTGTCCTACTGCTCCGTGAGTTCGGTTTAAAAGCCATCTCCATCGATGGTCAAATGTCTCAGGTGATGCATGATATTTGTGTTCTTTAAAAGCTGTATCACGATAATCAGATATACTTTTTTTGTTCTGAAGTTTTCACTTTGGCAAAATTCCTTTGAGCAATAAAGCTTGGTTACTACATTCCAGCATAGGGTCAAACCCTGAATGTTAAGGTTTTTAGCATTGTTTGGTATTTTCTTAAAAATTACGGTTGCCAATTTATCATTGACCTAGTTTCACCTCATCTCCTCCATTGTGTCATTGTTTTTTTTAAGACACTCACTTCATATAAATACTAGCTCAACAAGGTTAAAATTCATAGCAAAAACATTTAGGAACTTTAAACAAGTTCAAGGCTGGTGAATGCAATATTCTTGTGTGCACAGATGTGACTAGCAGAGGTCTTGACATTCTTCCCATACATATAACAAAATTGGTATGTTCTTCCCATTTCCGTACAAGATGTTTGAGACATTCGATGTCAGGTGTAATTTAGTTCAGAAGCATCATTTTTTCTACATTTTGAACATATATTGTGTGTACATTCAACAAAAGTAAGAATATGTCGTGGTTTTCACCAAGTTTCAGCGAATTCAACAGAACAACCCTGTTGAAAAGAAATAGTTTGTAGCTAGAATTGAGGCCTCATTATTTTAAATATCCTTTGTGAATGGGTGATTCTGGAGTTGAGATGGTTGAGTTAAGAGAGGTGGAGACTATCATTAATATGTTCTAGTTTAACATATGATCATCTGTTTTAGAAACTTACGATGTTATCTCACAAACTACTTACCTAAATGTCAGTAAAGGTCGATATTTTGACCTTTTTTTAAAAACTAATATGTGGTTATCTGGATGCTGTGAGCATGTAGTATAAAACTAACTTGGTGGGTGGGAAAATAATCAAATCATATTTCCTATATGCAAGTTTCCTTGTCTTATGTATCAAGACAAAAAATGATGTAATGATATACTATGACTTAACAATAAATTTAAACTGCATGTAGTCAACTTCATTAATGCGTCATTCATTTTCTATGTAAATAGGGTCTTTTCGAATTAGTTGTGTGCAGGTACGTCAGCTAATGTCTTAGTTACTAACATGTAGATACAAGGGTGCATTTATGTTTAACGGTAACTATCTATTTTAACAATGTATTTAAACGTGCGTGAGAAAATATCTCCTTCAAAATAACATTTGACTTTGACTTGACATCAACAATTTAGTTTGATACATTGTGACATGTGTAAGGCACTATATGTTGTCAAAATTTTGTGTAAGAAACATATTATTTTTTGAACAAAACACGTTGCATATATCAATTATTTCACGCTTCAAACAAAACTAACAAGTTTAGACCTTAAATTTGCATATATCAATTATTTAATTGATTTAATAGTGCAGGCTGAGTTTGTGTAAAGTGAAAGGAGCGCGCTGTTAATATTGTTTATGTGTAGATCTGAATTTTGCAGTGGGGTAAGTTATTCATGGTCGAGTTCTATTAATATTGTGTATATGCTTATTCTAATAATAACCAATTAATATTGTCTATAGGTAATTAGCTTTTCTGGAGTTTGACCATTAGCGACAATGGACATGACTTTAATTGTTGTATGTATTATGATATTTGTTAGTATTTGTGTAAATTTTATATTTGAATGTTCGTCGTATGTGAATTTTTTGATTTTATCAAATAACTATTATATAAATGTTTATGAAAAATACTTATGTGATTGATGTGTTCTCAGTTATTTGAATATGATGATTATATGTTTTAAATCAGATTTTTATACGATCGTTGCTGATTTTTATATATAGTTGTTGGAAATAATATATGTTATTAACAGTATATAGTAGCATTTAAAATATTTTACAAAACTATCAATATCTTTTAGTAGCGTTTAAGAAACGCCACAGAAACAAATGTAACTACTACCAGATTTTTTAGTGGCATAAAATAAATGCAAAGAATTTAGTTGCATAAAATAAACGCTACGGAAAAGCAAAAAGTGACCTCATGTACAAACCCTCAGTAGCGTTTGGAAAATGCAACTATGCTAATCATATGGTAGCGTTTATCAAAACGCAACCAAAAAATTTAAACTTTTAGTTGCGGGACCTATAGTAGCGTTTATTAAAACGCTACCAAAAGTTTTGGTAGCGTTTTTTAAACGCTACCAAAGGTCTTTCCTGGTGTAGTGAAGCTTTCTATACTTATTACTCTTTAAAGATTTCAGTCAAGCACTCAACTTCTTCTATACTCTCAAGATAATCAAACTCTCATATTAACTCAAGTGATTATAGGAACAATTTGTATAAGTCTGTCAAAATCTGTGTTGTAAAGAACACGATATTGTCAAAGAAACTTATCATCTGTAAGCCTATTCTTTCAGGCGAAGTGAAGACAGTTTGTGTTAGTAAGTAAGCCGAAGGGAAGCTTCGGGACTGAATGTAGGACGGGAGGTCCGAAGTAGGATAAGGTACTAGTGTGATTACTTCTTGCTTTACTTACATCATCATTTACTAGTTGTTATTATTACTTGCTATTGTTAAGACGCACGTACGATCCTCTCATAGATTTTCAATTGGTAACAAAGCAAGATTAGATCAAATTATAGTAACTTGTATTTGTATCATTTTTGAATATGACAAGTAATAACACTAATAGCGTATTTCAAGAAGGTTAGTCTACACAAAGACCTCTATTTTTTAATGAATCTAATTATGCTTATTCGTCAACACGCATGAGAATTTTCATGGAAGCAAAACGTTTGGGAATTTGGGCTACCACTCAAAAGAAGTATGAAGTACCAACCACTGAATGCAGTGAGTGGGCCGATGTCTAAAAATCCGCAGCTTCCAACAACTCAAAAGCTATCACTCCAAATCTACACTCTTTGCCCCTAGTTTTTTCACTCCTCCATAGCACCATCTCAAGCCGCCAACATTACCGCATGCCACCCCGATCTCACTGCCCATTATACAACATTACTTAATCACAGCGAGCAAAAAATTCGGCATACTTGTTAACTGCCAATTACGAGTTTCACCAAAGGAGTTCAGCGGAATTCGTTGATTTCTCCATTCCAACTTGAGGAGCTACTCGTAGTCGCATGCCTATCACCGATCCTGTGCTATACCACTTTTGAACAGAAGTGCTACTTGCACTGCATTCGCCTCTTCCATGCCCTAATAACTGTTGATTTTGATGAGGTACTAGCTTGATTCGATCGGAGGTGAATGGGACTCTGATTAAGATGACCGATGATGACTTAGCTGAGACTCCGGAGATATCTGCAATCGAAACTAGTTCGGAAAATATTAAGATGATCATCCCCCATATCCTTCAGTGCATTATTCTTGGAGACGTTGGCTCTTGGGGTGCCAACAACTTACAACTAGCTACCCATCTTGTTTTGTGCATCATTCAACACAATATCATTCCCAAAGATGGGGAGTCTAGATCAGATTTACGCTTAAGTGCGTAAAGCCATATACATTATCTTATGCGACATTGCAGTCAAATGGACTAGTACAGTGATGATACACTTGACTGAGCCTCAAGTCGGCACATCGAGGATTAACTTTCTTTACATCCATCTTCTCATGTATGTCTTCAGGCTTGCATAGCTAAAGCACTTAGCAGTTCTATAGTGGTGTATGTGTGGAAGAGTGTAGCGAGGATAAAACAACGAATTAACGGGATATAGCGCAAATGCAAAAAGGTTCATTAAATGTAAAACTGAATATTTTAAAATCAATTCATTATCGTTTCACATCATTGGTGTAAAAAAACTAAAACTAATTAATCACATCTTTAATAATAGTTGGAATAGGTTTGGTGTCACACTTTTTTGGTGTACACGCAAACTACTGAAAATGCCCCTTAAATTATTTGGAAAAAAATCATACTGACTTCGTAATATATTGCATCAACGACATAATGGGTCAATTTAACATAATATTGCATCGGAAATAATTACTCCATCTTACTCAAGAATACCATAACCAGCATACTAGAATTTGTTTCCTTTATGCACTATTACCAGACTTTAAATCCTTTACGCATTTAACATAATATTAACATTACCAATATTATTCACTGCCATCTATTACCTTCTAATTAAAATTATTTTAAAAAAATATGTGTTTATAAATAAGTGTTTAACGTTTATAAATAGGCAATTAATAAATAGCCAATTAATATAAATTTTTCATTGAATGTTTCACTGCTTATTCTGTTAGCCATAAATATAAAACCTTGACGTTTTATATTAACATTACCAATATTATTCACTGCCATCTATTACCCTCTAATTAAAATTATTTTAAAAAAATATGCATTTATAAATAAGTGTTGTAACGTTTATGAATAGGAAATTAATAAATAGGCAATTAATATAAATTTTGCATTGAATGTTTCACTGCTTATTCTGTTAGCTATAAGTATAAAACCTTGAATTTTTATATTAACATTACCAGTATTATTCACTGCCACCTATTACCCTCTAATTGAAATTATTTGAAAAAAATATGTGTTTATAAAATAAGTGTTGTAACGTTTATAAATAGGCAATTAATATAATTAGATTACTCTTTCCATATCCAACGACAATTTGAATAGGCATTTAAATTTAAATAATGACATTTATTATTGCATATTACGATATAAATTAGCAATTAATAAATAGTAGAACGTGCTAAAGTCAAATAAATAAAATCTTAATGATTTTTATTCAAATCTAACATCAGCGTAGGTGCATTTGAAAGGTCAGACTCCCCTGCAAATGCGCTATTCTAGAAACAGCCATTTACCTTCAAATATGGCACACCATCCAATTAATTTTCACGCTTCTTTCCTCATTTCCTCTACGCTTTGCTTGAAATTCTCTCCTCTTTCATACCTATCTTCCCAATACTCACTGCCTCATAAAATTGAATACACTGCACAACAAATTTACTTTTTTATTTATTGGGTTTAAAATTTTGAAGCTTCACCTCATTCAAAAGGTGATTTTTTTCCCAGGTAAACGCATAAATAAGTTTACACCACATTTAAGTTTAACTAGCGTTCTTTGCCCTCAACCTATGTACTTTGTTTCTAAGGTTTTTCTTCGTGATTTGTATGAAAAATAATGTTTTACGTTCCTTTTAAATAATAAAGTAAATGGGAGCATTGTCCCCTGTTGCTTGCGTGAGACCATGAATGTGAGAAGTGGATGTCTCAGTATATGTTCAAATAAAAGTGAATGTCTTAGTATATGTGTAAATAAAAGTGAATGTTGTCTGAAAGAAGTTAGGAAGGTAAATGAAATAAGAATATGTTTTGTCCTCAACAGATAAAGCACGTTTAATGAGAATAATAAACCAAATATTAATACAAATATTTTTTTGCATATGTAAAATACGCAGTACTTAAGGAACAATAATACTTACGCGAAGTGTGTGCCATGATCACGCGCGAAGCGCGTGCCGTGACGCTCGTGTAATAGAATCAAAGAATATCATGATGCTTACATTAGATTTAACGACTGTGATAGATTTATATCATATATTATACATGTATGCTTTATAATTAGCTTTTTACACTAACTTTATTGGTTTATTTCAAACCATGCTCTATATGTTTGTATTTCTAAGCGGATGCTAAAAAGACTTGATTTAGCCGGTGCAGTGGAAAATTGCGATCCTTGAAACAGATCCACTGTTCATCGATGCAAAATTGAAAGATTGTAGCAGTTGAACAATGCTACGGGCTGTAACGGAGAATTTACAAGGGCTTATGGGTCTTAACTACACAACTTCTGACTTTATTAGGTATATCTTAGTGGGGAGGCGTTGTTGAAAAAGACTGATGCAATCCTTGTAGAAATCGATCGAATCACTCTTCAGAGGATGGAAATCCAGTTGCCAGCTTCTGCGCTTCCAGCCCTTGCACCTCCAGCTGCAGTTGTCCAACTGTATCCTCGGCGATTGCACGGTACCGAGGGTTATAAGAGCCTTGAGCCTATCGCCCCTCGGGTGGTTCAAGCGGGGGTCCATGATATTCGTGAACAACAACGTTGGAAATGATGCGAGATAGGTTGCATTTGTTCTTCACTATGATTCTGGTGAGGCCGTGGCAATGCTGCGAGTTCCAACTGTGGAGCTCGGCCTTCTTATTGCCTTTAAGTGATATCTTTTAGGATTGTTTTGTCTTTTTTCCCTTCAGTATTTGTCTTTTTCTTTGTTGTAGCAGAGTGTCACTATTAGTTTGTTAATTGTCCTTGTAAAAAATTGCGTGATGATGTTATGAGATTATAGACTTTTGAATTTTGTGCAAGTTATTCACACTTATTTATTCATACGGATTGGACGTGGAATTTTATAATTTGAATCTAGCTAATAGTAATTAAAGAGCTGAAATAAAAGATTTATTAATAGTAAATTTTAGAAAATGAGAAGGTAAAGGTTGTTCTTGTCAGGGGTAGTTATTTTCGTCCATTCCTTAAAAACTAATATTAACTCTGTTGGATTAGTTAAATTTGGTTTGCGTGTCTTACGCATAACTGACTTGTGCATATATTGAATTGTGGTCCGATTTGCCCAAATTACCTAAAAATATTCTAAGAAACTTTCTCCTATTATTTCAAAAAGAAAAGAAAAGAAATTTTATTTTTCAAAATTTCAATTTAAGTTTTGGTTCTAAAAGAAAATGCATATCTACACATTTTGAGCTGTTTTTTCTAAAAATGAATGTGCAATTTTGAGAATTACAAATTTATTTTTCTAGAAATGATGATTTTCAATGCCATATGTAAAGTGTATGGTAGATGATTAGATAGTAGAATCACAATTAAAGCAGTGCACTAAGGTTGAAGATACATTAAAAATGCTAACGGTAAAAGTGAAAAGTTGTTTTAGCGTTGAAAACGCTATTTCCATACCTTATAGACGATGTTTATGAGTTACTTTTAGACTCATTTATGTTTCAAAGTTTAAATATAAGCCTTTTTATGCAATTTATACATGGAAATTTAGGAGTATTTAGGGGCAAGCAAGGAAAATTCCATAATATTGCGAGGGTTGGAAATTTTCAAAGTGATAAGAATGTCAAATTCATCGCTAAAATTCCTTTTTTGGGCATATGAGTAATTTCTAAAAATGATTTCAGATGCGTTGTCATATTGGATTTTAGGATTTGGATGCAAAGCTGGTTGTTTCGTACTTTTATTCGCAGTTGTGTGGAGGTTTTGATTGAAAAATATTTTTAAAAAACCTGCATACATATAAAACCATCAGTATATTTTAGGGTGTTTGCATCATATTTTACGAATGTTTCCAAAATAAAGTGCATTCATGAAGGAGGATAGGATTTAGAATCAATTTACTTGTATATTTTTTTTGGTTGCGACTCATTATGTACATTGAACACATGCGCACGTTTATTGCAAAAATGTACAAAAGTTTGTTATATAATTTAAGAAAAATAAATGTCAGCAGCCGGGCTTAGTCAATGGTTAAATTTCAGGACAAAAATTCTTTTATGGAGGGAAGAATGTAATATTACTAAATTTAATGTTAGTTAAATTAGTTATTTAATTACAATCCAAAATGTAATTTTAGAAAAGGATGGAGTTTGGCCACGAAACATATGTCGTTGCGTTTGTGATGAAATTTTGGTCAACTTTCAAGCTTGAAGTTTCTCGAACGGAGTCCGTATGTAAAAGTTATGGATGAAAAAATAAGTTGGAAGGGCAATAATTCAAGTAAATAATATAATTAACTACACCATTAATTAGATCTGACCTCCTTATGGCTAAGTCGACAAGGGCGGTAGATCGATAGGGTAGTCGACTGCTGGTTCGACCCCTTGGTCAATTTGACTTGTGGTGGTAAGCTTTTGATGAAGAACAAAATATATATTAATGGATGGATGTATATAAACTTAAAACTAACTATTTGGTGTCTTTCCAACATCTATAGATAAGGGCGTAGACCTGCTATCTTTTCTGATATTTTCTGGAAGCAACATCAAAGCATGCCATTTTTATTTCTCCATGCTCCTCCAAATATTATTAGGGTGCTACTATTTACACACCGGTTTACACTTCCGGCCACCTTTCTTAATTTAATACAAATGATTATTTTTTATATTCTTCTGGCCACCGTATATTATTCTTTCACTCAGTTATTCACCACCATAGTTCTCATAAGAAAAAAATGTACTTCTCCTCGATTTCAAACCCTAAACCCTAACAAAAGGAGATATTCTATTGTGCCTAATAGAGATAGAAGATGAAGATAAAAAAGATGTTAGAATTGCTTGATTTTTATTGTTTTCTATTATGTTATAAAACATATTGTTAGGTTTATTTTAATGATTAGGATTTTCCATTGCATTTTAGTATATTTTTTCCGCTTCGTTGGAAATTTCAAGATTAGAGGACATTAAATTTGATGATGTTGTAATAGAGAATGACAACATAAGTTTTGACTTGTAGGTTTTTATCCGTATAACTTATGCATCTTATTTTACAAATTGATACATTAACTTTTTTTGTCATTTGATGGATGGAGTATTTTAATGATGATAAATTGGACAATAAATATGATGATTGTAATAATATGATACAAGATGTTCGATCAAATAATTCAAAAGACATAAATGCATGATGTAAGTGAGGAAGGAAGCGTTCGTGTAGAGGAAGATGTTGGTGCTCTCCCCATTTTTAGGTTATTAATTTAGACGGTGGCAAACAGAGGAATATTGAAATATATTGGGTGCTTTTAGTTTTGGTGGCCAGAAGTGTAAATCTAGGTGTGAATAGTAGCACCCTATTATTAATACAATAGATTTCATTTCTATTTACAAGGATTGGAGAAAATGAATTCAGACCTGTATCAAAAAATGAGTTTTGCACGTAAGGTAAATTTCTTAGGTTTCCAATTTTATTTTCTTACGCTTTTCAAATTCTTTGTCTATATCCACAATTTTAAATATGTACTTCTCCTCTTTTTGTACATATTATGTGGATTTGAAAGGATTTGGAATGAAATGTAAAGCTAATGATCATATATGAGATGTGGGAAAGCTTTGTAAGGTAAGTGAGAATCTATATAATATTTGTAATATCAATCTTTATCGTTGTGTAGTTTCAATTCCCTTGCCTAAAATTTGATAATTCGAATTGCAGCCTGTTCGCATAAAACATCTAAATCTTACCTACATATTTCTTTGTATTGTTCAATTAGTGTTTCGATCTAGATATGATAAATCAATCCTAAAGATATTAAATTTGTTGCTACAGTTGTGTTTCAGATCTGTATAATAGGTGTAAAAGTAAAATTTGTGTAAACTGCCTATTTTAGTTTAGATCTATCTATATTTTGGTTTGTGCAAAGATATTTGTTTAAATTTTATAAATTAGCTTATTTGTCCTTTTACAAAAAAAAACTATACTAAATTTTGAGGAATATACGCTATTAAAAATGGAGAGATGTGTAAATTACACATTTTTGTATGTTATATTATCAATTCCAAATAAAAAATTAATTATTCCTTGTTGTTTTAAATATGCCAGTATTCTTCTCTTTTGTTGTCTGGGTAATTTATTCAAATTATGACAAAGGGAACTTTTCATAAGATTTGAATTCTAGTAAATCAAATATAGAAAGATTGTTCTAGTTAATATTGTGGACTACAGAATTAGGAATGCTTAATATATATATATATATATATATATATATATATAATTTTTGCGCTAATATATTAATATTTTATCCACCCAATTATATGTAATGAATGTTAGTAATTATTATCGTTAGGTATATGCTTTGGTTAAGTCCGAATTTGAGATGTTCTCCTTTTATTATGAGCATTAATTAGTTGTTACATGTAATAAATAGTTAACAATTGTAATCTTGGGGACTATGGATGTAAATGTGATAATTAATTATAGAATTCAAAAAGGATAAAATTAGAATAAATAAGAATCAAGTGTTGTAACTCAAATTCGTGGGCAGTTAATATTATAATTAACAGGAAAATACCCTGAAGGACAACATGAACAAAAAATTGTTCCATAAGGACACGGGGGGCAAAATTTTGTCCATAAGGACAAGTTATAGTGTAAAGGGAGGAATTATAGTGGGCCCCTGAATTCCTCCCTTTACACTAAATGTTGTCCTTGAGGATAAAATTTTGCCCCCTTGTTCTTGTGGAACAATTTTTTGTTCCTTTTGTCCTTGAGGATAAAAACCCCTATAATTAACTTAGGGGCGATTAATGAGTTATGATTAAGAGGAATTGAGGAAAACTAGTGTTACTGATATTACTGCCATTTATTACAATGTCCACTGCCTTATAAAAAATGACACTTATTATTATTAATAGCATATAACATTCATGTCATTAAATTAAAGTGGGATTTTGGGTAAGATTGCCATAATTATACTAAGTTCGATAAATTATACCAAAGTTATAAATCATATCTTAGAACCATAAATCTCATCTTACAATTAGTTTAAATACATGAATAATATTCAAATTAAAATATAAGGGATCAGACTTAATAGGAAGATGATACGAAGTAATTTGAGTTATTGGACAGAATTATGCGCTTTCCAATAGTCGGATGTACATACTACTGATGTGAGATATTATTGATCATAGAAACCCGTGATACTTGTAGGAACGTGGTAAGGAATGTTCCTAATGGTTTAATTTAAGTGTTAAAGTATTAAGTGGTTGTACGGTCCGCCTCCCTATTAAAAGAAGAAACCTAAGGGTCATTGAGTGTCCATAGCCATCTTAGATAGACGAAGGTCTTAAGTTGTTAGATCCACCTTTGGGAGTATCAGGTGATTAGGACTTGCTCGTTTCCTTCTGGATTCATCCTTAGGAGCACAGGCAGTAGTCATAAGAGTTGCCCTTATATGGTATTAAATTACCATAAGAATCTCGTTTTTCTAATCGAAATATTAAATGGATTATTAGGTGTGAAATAGGGAATCTATGATGGGTTTTCTTCTCTAAAGGGTTTAGAAAGTAATTAGATCGGAGTCCACCTCGAATTTGATTTAGTTAAGTGACGCCTCATTAACACCCCGAATAGAAAAGGGTAACAAATTAAATATGAATCAGAATAAGTTTTATAATTGGACAATGAGACTAGCGCCACTGGGTCCATTTTATTTTTCGGATTAAAATTGACATGCGGTTTGCTTAAATTGGAGTTAAAATGGATAAGTTATGGATTAAAGAAGTTGATCTAGAAAATATATATAATAATATATTGAAATCGGGTCAACTCGGATGACCTTGTGTCGACCCAGACATTGCTTGGTCGACCCTGTGTCTACCCAAGGCGTGTGTGGGACGACCTAAGGCGAGATTTCACTGTGCTTTGGTACACAAGAACACAACGAATATTTTGTCATTTTGCACCATTATTTGCTAAGTTAGCTGAGTCTTATTGGTTTATTTAAAACCAAATACCGACGTGGCACTTTCTAATTGGTCCAATGACATGACTGGATCAGATCTAATCTTAAACTTGGACAGCTGAGTACATGTAATAAACCCTATAAATAGACTAGCAGTGCCTCTCTCTTTTCTATACATCTATTTTCCTCTCTTCTTCTCCAGGCCTTCCTCAAAATTAGGAAGGGCCAAATAATTTAATTTTTACAGGGATAAAGAAGTCCTTAAGTTTTAAATATTTATAAAAATAAATACTTCTGGAGGCGGATGTTCTGCTAGAATAAAGAAAAGCCATGGGGGAAGCTCTTTTCGTTAGATATGTGAGTTTAACGTGATTTCTAGACTAGTAATTTATGGAGGAAAAGTTAGATAGTTAAATAGTTTAGCTTTTGCAAGTTTAATGTTTACAGTTGTTTACAGTATTTATATGTTTAGTTTTCTGTGAAGTTACTATAATTTATTAACTGTCCATGCCTATTTCTTTCCAGTTATTTACTGCTTATAAGTCATTCTCGTTCTTTTATTCCCTTCTTTGTTATAGATTTATTTACAGTAATACTTATGCCCCATTTTATTTGTTTTGTTTATTTTTGGGTCTAGGCCTTGTAAATGGTCTAGATCATTTCCCTTTCTCTTCTAATGCTGAGGCTAGGCCTAAAGAAAGCCTAGGCCTTTATTGTTAATATTGTGTTAAAATTGGAATAATGTTGAATTGAATAAAAAGGGATAATTGGGCATGCTAGAACTGATTAAATATTATAATCGTTATTAGACTGTAAACTGGGGATAAAACCTAATACATAATTAGAGAACATGCAAACATATAAATAGGTAACTGGTTTGACGCTAAGTAACGTGGGGTTGGGATGTATAAAAAGATAAATATTATTCGAAGTGTTTAATATTACATAGGATTATAACATGAGGTTATATTGGGGCATATTAATGAACTTAAACTGTGTTAAGTTAAATTGAAGATAAAATTAATAAGCTTATATAATGGTAGTTCGTTCCGGCAGCGTGGGGATAACTTGTAGGTTAGGTTCATTCCGGCAACGTGAGGCTAATTAGGGAAAATAAGAGGCCTAATAAAATAATTGAATTGTAGTGGGAACCTGTTCCTGCAGCATGGGGCTAATTGGGGAAAATAAGTGGCTTGTAGGTCCGTTCTGGTAGCGTGGCACTGATTAGGGAAAATAAAAGCCATAATAAAATAATAAAATTGTAGTTTAGGTCTGTTACGATAGCGCAGAGCTGATTGTGGAAACTAAGTGGCCCAGTAGAAAATAAATGGGGACCAATTCTAAGGGATGACTTGTGTCAATTGCATATTTAGTTGGAGAACTGCATCAGGAAGTTTCCCTATTATCATCTATAGGCGTCTCACATTAGGTAGATACAGGTCATGCTTTACTGCGCCGGATAGTAAGAGGTACAAACAAGGTGCATACGGGAGCGTTCCGGCGGGACGATGAGCGTGCGTAGTGCCAATTGGAGAAAATAAGCCGTTGTAACACCTATGATTAACGGCTATGTCTTTTAGTTGATGAGTTCGAGATTGATATTCCCGAGTCCATTTCTAGCATAGGTTATCACATTATAGTTATTGGAGCCGATCGATAGGTAGAAATTGGGTAAAGCCTAATTATTATATCTTGGTAGATATGAATGATAAACCTATCCTTATTCATGCTTAACTTTGTCTATTTCTTTCATACCTTTATGTCTTATGTCTTAAAATTGTTCATCTGTCTAATGCTTCCTTACTTTATGCTCATGCTAGAAATTACTAGAACTCACCAAACGTATGTCTGACCCAGTTTGTTTTCACTTTCTCTCTTTCTTCCCCCAGGTTCGTAGGGTGGAGAATCTCAACAACATTCTTGACTTTTCTGTTCAGATTGGATTCATACTCATTTCAGACTCATGTATAAGTTCATTTCTCATTTTCTGGTTATTGTATTGACATTTGAGAGGGATGGTCTTATTTTTGTACTCCGATATAATATTTTTTCCATGAGATAGTGTATTTGGTTTTATGTCGATGACTATTTGGTACGTATGAAATTTAATAAGCACTGAGATTTGATTTGCTTTATCAAATGATGTTTTAAAAATTTCCTGCTATGTTTTATACTTCTGTCTTGTGAATTTTAGTCTCTTTGTTATTACTTTATACCTAAGCGCTTCATAAACCTTAACGTATCCTCATATGGATGATGTTAAAAGTGTGGGTGTTTCATTTGGTATCGTAGCCTAAGGTTACAAGATTATAGAAAAGATTTTGGAAAGGTGTTTTCAAAAGTAAAGTATTTCCAAATAAAACTTGTTTTTGAAAAATATCCCCTCAAGTCAGCTACAACATTCCCATGATCTCTTTTTGAAACCTTGTATCATTTCTTTTTCATTATGTCTGGGGCTCCTAATTTCCCAAAGGCTGATCCCATTTCGACATGGTTCTATAGGTATGTTGAAGTTACGCCACCTGCCGAAGAGAAAGAAAATGCCCAGTCTTCAGCTATAGCCACGGTAGTTGCACCGAATCCAGTGGCTAATTTTTCTAAGCTCCGTAAGGATTTCTTTGCTATGGGTAGCAAGCCATTTCTTGGATCGTAGAGTTTTATTGGTGCTCGTAATTGGCTTAGAGTGGTCGATCGTGTATTAGCTTGACGACTGTAGGAGGATTCAATTGGTCGCATGACAACTGAAAGAACAGGCTTTGTATTGGTGGGAAGTCACCAAGGCAGAGCATGCCGTGAGGACATGGAATGAGTTCATGGATAAGTTTTAGAGGACTTTTTATCGCAAGCTGAAGAAAGGATGCAGTTGGAGAAGTTCTTAAGTCTAATACAGGGTGATATGTTGGTTAAGGAGTATGTAATAGCTCTAACGAGTTAGCAAGATTTGGCTTGGATCTGATTAATACTGCGCATAAGAAGGCTTTGAAATTTGCGAGGAGGCTGAACCAACCCCTCAAAAGGTTAGCATTGACACATATATCATTGGATGCAACTTTTGAAGCATTAGTAGAGATGGATCTTATTCATGGTGATGGAAAGGAGGCTAATACTGAGGTGGCCAAGACAGGTTTTGGAAAGAAAAAGTGGTGGCCTAAGAAAGGTAGAAAGTGAAAGATAGAGAAGACCGATAAAGCACAGATTAAGAAGGAAGTGAAGTGCCATGGGTGTGGTATGATGGGGCACTTCGTCAAAGATTGCAAGAAGACGGCCAAGAGGAGTGTTTGCTTTCAGTACAAATAGATGGGGCATTGTAGTTATTGTAGTAGCTGGTGCCCTCAGAGGAAGGGATAGGGACCGGATTCATCCAAAGCACAGGTTCATGCACTTGAGGTGGCTCCGATTGGTAGCAGTAGTCAGGACAAAGGTAGGAAGGTCACTGTAAAAGGTTTGATTTCTCTTTTTGACTTTCCTATTAGGACCTTGTTCGATTTTGGTGCTTCTCATTCTTTCATATCCAGTTCTGTTATTGATTGTTTGCACCTAGACACTTCTATAGTTTCTGATCCAGTAGTTGTCTCAAACGTATAGGAGGTAAGGTTCACTTATTTATGATATGTAGGGGTTAAGGACTATTATTGGCGTCTAGTTTGAGTGTGATATATATGTACTGGGTTTCATAGGTTACAGGCTTATTCTAGGAAAGATTGGCTATCCATGTATGGTGCCATCCTCGACTGTGAGAGGAGAGTTGTGAGGCTTTTGACATGCCATGGTAGAACTCTCGAGATTTCTTACGACATGCGAGGGTTAGTCATGCTCAGTTTCTCAGATTCTATAGATGCGTTTGTAGATGATCTCAGTTTGGTACCCGTAGTTAGAGACTTTCTGGACATATTCAAGGAGGTGAAAGGGTACCTCCAAGGCACGAGATTGATTTCCGGATATACTTTGTAGAGAATGGTAAGCCTTTTGCATTGCCAGTGCTCCATTGGATCCGAGGGAGAAGAAGGAGCTTAGTAAGCAAGTGGGTGAGTTGTTCGAGAAAGTGTGACACCCCATGTCTCTTAATGTCACCCTTATGAGGATGCATTAAGTTCTGCGAAGCGCAATAATAATACAAAGATTAATTTTAACAAGATAGAATATAAATATGTAGCAGAAAAACTTTAATACTTTTATTTCAAATCCATTTCAACATTACATTTGTTCAAAATGAACCATAAATGTCAAAACCATAAATATTTGTCTTATAAATCACCAGAGTACAAAACCACAAAATAATATCCCTTACATGTCATAACAATAAAAATAAAAGAAATTGGAGTAATACATGGAAAAATGAGTAATCCAAGTCCAAGTTGAAAAGAGTCACGATCAGAGCAACAATTCACCACTACTCTGAGAACCTGAGAGGGGAAGGAAGAGAAAGAAGGGGGAAAATAGGTCAAACATAAAGTCTGGCGAGTTCCAATGATTTTCAGCAATATGATAAGATAAAAAGTACCAAGATGGATAAATAATGTTGAATAGGAAACTATAATAAAATATATAAGTACGAGGTAGACGAGATAACAAGGCAAGGTAAAGATCATGTACGCTTCTTATTCATATCCCAAGAACAAGTTTTTGCACCAACTACTAGAATATCACGATTAAGTGTTACCCTAATTACTACCCATGTAATTGACTCCCAACTACGCATATATCCTGTGCTAGCCACAGATGTAGGGGATATCAGTCCCTAACCCGTCAACTTATAGGACATAGACCTATTCGCTAGGGTTACAGCACTTAGTTTCCCAATCAAACCTATGCACGCTCATGACTCCGCAAAAACGCACTCGTACCCACCTTCCACCTTTGAACCTCTTACAATCTAGATCAGCAAAATGTTATCTAGCCCTTACCTAGTGAGAGGCCCCTCTCTATGATACCAATAGGTATACTGACCGATACGGGTTCCACATAGCAAGATTGGCATAAGCCACCCCTATGCTTGTGCCCCCAAATAACTAAGATTTTAAGAGTCCCAAAACCGGATATAAACAGCGAGATGTGGGACCTCTTAGCTTGTTAATTAATAGGTTTAACTTAGCAGGTTTAAGTTCACTAGTAAGCATGGTTGTAAATTACATTTCATATAAATGTTATTCTTTGTACAACCCCTTCCACCAAAACAGACAAGCACCTGCTCAGATGTATATAGATTAAGTCATAGGTTTTACTTAGTTGCATCTGATCCTCCCAACATGTTCTACTTAAGATTAAATTAAGTTTAACCTATTCAGATTTACATGTTTTCCATATTATCCCAATTATGCAGTCATTGGATTTCATGTTTCAATATGCCTAATTCTCCATTTTACTGTTACTACAAGTTATTCCAATTTAACCCAATTTCATGCAATTCTAACGGAAATAGACTAGGCATTCGATGGCATTAGATAGTTGACCATAAAACAATAATATATAAATTTATAAATACTGTACGATTTTAGATTCAAATTATTTATTGTCAGAACACTTTTTAATTATCAGATCTAAAAATTACTCGAACTCATGGTGATTTTATATGGTTTCAGAAAATGTCTCTTTATATTGTTGGTGTAGAAAAACTAGAATTATCTTTCTAATCTACGTTTTGGCAGCATCTCGGCATCTTCTTATTTTTATTCATAAAATAGCTTAGAGGAAGAATAATGAAGAATGTTGTGTGTAAGAAAATAGTGAGGCTGCTAGCCTATTTATAAATTAGCTAGGATAATTCTAAACCATTAGATTTTGGGTTTATAAACCCAACATACACCCCAAGTTGAGTCAGCATATGTATTTTGTGTATAAAAAAAGTCCAAATTCAGAAGTAGTAACCAGCCCTGCATGCAGGTGGGTGGACCCCTGGGTCGATCCGCTTTAGACCTGGGTCGACCCCTACGTTGACCCGGCTGGGGCTGGATCGCCCACTTACCATTGTTTTCTGCGTTCAGTTTTATATTATATATATATATTATACATCGTTTTAGTTCAATCTTCTTTAGTTCATATCTTCTTCATACTTAATCCGATTACGAAAACTAAGAGTCTATCTAAACCAAAATTTTGTAACGAACACAAGGTAAAGTCCATTTACCTATTTCTGAATATTTAATTAATTAATGTTCATTTTTATTATCTTCTCTATATAATTACCATGTATTAAAATATTGGGTGTTACATTCTCCCCTCCTTAAAGGATTTTGCCCTCGAAATCTCTAAGTTAAGAAGAATGTTACTATTTAACGACTTCATATACCCATATACTCATCCATCAACCATTGGCATCCATTGTCCTTAAAATTTCTAGTGCTTGTATGTACATTTGGAAAGGTGTTGTGCGTATATATCCCTACACTAATGTGAAAATCAGGTGGATGACTGCTTCTGTTAACCTCCTTAATTCAATATATTTCTGTGCCATGTATCCAATATGTATGCAAAGGAGTCCTAATAGCATATATAAATTCTATGTGTATGCACAATCTTTCACAAAAATGCAACATCCATTTTATGAGTCAACCATTTTCTTCCATTGAAAATTAAAATGCACACACATTCATATGCAATATGCAAGTGCTTGAGCCGATCTAGTGCCAAATGTATGTATATGCATCCACGAGCAACCACTGGCAAACACTTGCATCCACTTGCAACCATCAAACATAACATGTCTCAAACACATGTTTACAACCATAAGCTTCTACCTAAGGATCGAGTTTTGAATGATAGGATAAACATACTTGAATGATATAAATAATAGATTCAAACTCAAAAAGCTCAGAAAGGAAATTAAGAACGTACCCTCAAAGAGAAAAGGGTAAGAAGCGTGAATCTTATCTTCGAGTTCCCGTGTTGCATCGTCTCGATCTTCTTCACATTGCACCTTCACTAACTTGATCTCCTTGTTGCGTAGTCTCTTAACCTCCGATCCAAGAACATGGGTAGGATTTTCCTAACTAACATCTCCTTCTCAAATTCAACCTCCTCAGGCGTACTTGGCTGTACTACCTCTACTAAATCATGTAGACATTTCCTCAAGTAGAAAGCATGGAATACGTCGTGAACTTCCACCAACATTTCCGGTAGTCTAACTATGTAGGCCATCTGTCCTATCCTCTCAACTATGGGGAAATAATCCTATGAACCTTGGTGCCAATTTCCCTACCAAGCCAAATTGAACTACGTTCCTCAAAGATGATACATTGATGAAGACTATATCTCCTACCTCAAATTCCAAGCTAGTCCTCCTCTTATCATCGTATGACTTATGCCTATCATGAGATGATTTCACCCTTCTTCAAATAAGGTCTATCTTCTCCGAAGTCTCTCTAATCATCTCTGGCCCAAGTAGAAGACTATCTGCAGACTTCCACCAACATGTCGGTGATCTGCATGGTCGTCCATTAAGTGCCTCGAAGGGGTCCATTTCTATGCTTGACTGATAACTATTATTGTAGAAGAACTCAACCAATGGGATATGCTCCTATCTAGTCCCTCCGAAGTCTAGGATATACAATCTTAGTAAATCCTCAAGAACCCTATTGATCCTCTCAGCCTGTCCATCGGTGTGAGGGTGATAAGTTGTGCTCAATCATAACAGTGAACTAGTGCCACTTGCAAGCTCCTCTAAAACTCGCTCGTGAAGATGGGCTCACGGTCACTTACTATACGAGAAGGTACCCTATGAAGTCGGACTATCTCTCTAAGGTATGCCATTGCTAGCCAAGCTGTCGTCCTCTTGCTATTGACCGAAATAAAGTGAGTGCTCTTAATTAGTCTATATACTATAACTCATATAATTGTGATGCTGTAACAACCTGCATATTTAACGATAATATATATAAATATTTTATTTAAATATAACGTCATTATTCATTAGTCGTTAATCGAGTGTATGTCTGAAAAGTCACATTTTCCATATGGATGAATTTGGACTCGAAACCACTTCCATTGAGTCCGGATCATCGTTTACAACCTTTTTGACTATAAGACTCGATATTTTGAGTATGTCAAAATTTGGGCTTTGGACTTGGGTTAGGGTTAGCCAACCTAGCTCACCCTTAAAACTGCCACAACCCCCTCCTTCATTCATTTCCTCATACTCTACAAAATTAGAAATGAGGAAAGGGAAATTAAAATTCCCTAAGCCCTAGCTTGGTCTTAGGAATCTAATTCAAGTTGAAATCAAGTGGAAATCCATAAAGATAGAGAGGTAAGCTCAGTCTTTATCTTCTCCAACTCAGTTCCTCTTCAATTCTTATGATTTCCTAAACCTAATTCTTACGAAATATTGTATATCCATGTGTAGATTGAAGAATTGTGTGTTATATTCGAAAATAGGTTGAACTGGCAAAGTCTTCATTCATCTCTTCACTTGCAATAGCCAAAGGTGAGTTCTTTAGTGAACACACATTTATGCCACAAACCTAGAGTCTTGTAAAATGTAATTTAGACTCATTTTGATTTGTGTATATGCATATGAATTGGTTAGATAAGTATGCACTTTCCGGTTCATTAGTTTTAGTTTCATTAAATTGGAATTTCTCGTTTAGATTGTGCACACAATCGAATTTATAGGCTACGAGTTGAATTGGTGATCTTATGAAGTCCCCTTGTCGCCGTGGAAAAGTCCTAAGTCTTTACAAGTCGCTTGAATCACTTTTGCATGCTTTGGTTTGGAATTTAGTTTACCTTTGAACTTATAATCAAAATCAATGCAGTCTAATATATGTAAGTTTATGCATGTTCGTTTGCTTTTTTGAGTTGTTTCAACGAGCTTATGAGGCCTTATTATCATTTTGATCAAGTTCATTGCCTTCATAGTTCACCGGAAATGATTCATATACAATTTAGCTAAAAAAAACAAATTGGGCTGTCTGACAGTCACTAGTCGACTGGTCAAAAAGGACTAGTCGACTGGTACCTAGTATCCGAGAAAAAAATGCAGTCCTCTAGTAAGTTGACTAGTCGACTGGTCCTGCTGTTTTTTCGATAGTAGACCGGTGGAGTCCACGGTCTACGGTATAGGTCCATTTGAGCTCATTCCCGGCCGAGTTTCAGCCCATTTCGACTTTATTTGTGACTTTTCAGTTTCCCAACAACACAGATTCTACAACTCGAATTTTATTGATTTTCGATTTCTTCATTGTGAATGAATTTTATAATCGACATTTATAGGATTTAATTTATATTATTAAAACTTTTATTCTTTGTTCGATCGTCATTTCGATCGATATTACATGAGGTTTGCCACTTCAAAATTATATAAAAATGGTTTTACGTTATTAGTATATATAAACTCTTTTACCAAAATGGTTTCCAATCTTACTTCATTATACGAAGCTATTTTACGATATCATTTTATAAATCTTTTTCAAATCTACTAGTATATATTTTATAAACCTTTTTTCTCGTTCGTATGAGAAATCTAATTAAACGCCTTAGTAAAAACATGGACTATGAACCCTTGTTTTTGCTTCGACGGCTAATTCTTGGACTCATTCGATTGAAAATCGTGGCAATGTTCATTTTGTGTTTTAAGTGGAATATACAACTTCTTCGTAAATATTCGAGTAGAGCTAGTGGTTATATGACATATAACTAAACTCTTGTAATTACTGGCTTGGAGTAATTTACACTTTCCTTGACCAATTATGATCTTTTTGATATTTTAGACTAGTGTTATGTGATGTCTTCGAGTTATGAAATTTATTCCAGATTTTTATTGATCTTCGGATCATTTTGAGGAACTTCGGTTCATTTTGAATATTTTAATGATCTCCGAATCATTTTGAGGAGTTTTGGTTCATTTCGTGGAATTACACTACTTTGCTCAATTATGATCTTTTTATGGATTTATGCTTTTGACGGCCTTCAGATCGTTTTATGGGGTCGCGACCCGCGGTCTTCGGACCATTTGAGGAGCTTCGGCTCAATATTATAAGCTAGCTACCTAGAGATCCCGTCTCATCTCATTACACGTGTTGGTTGAGTCTTCGGACTCCCAGATTGAGTCTTTGAACTACCATCTCAAGGCCTACCCGCTTGTTTTCCATTTGGTTTTTGGATTTCTTGTTTTCGACTTCTAGAAATATGAGTTTTATTGACATATGAGCTGTCAATTTTTGTATTGGTATTAATTTATCAAATATTAGTTTTATTTGGCATATGTGCTGTCAATTCTCATGTTGGTATTAATTTATCAATCTTATTTTAATTGATACATGAGCTATCAATTTTCGTAATGATTTGATATGATTTATCATTTCCTTTGAGTAACTATATAATTTTGAATGAGATATTCTTTTATAGCTCTGATATAGATTTGAGATATACCGTAGACATTTCTGGGCTTCACACTTATACATGACATTGTTATTATTGTGTTTATGTCTACATTTATTTATATCTCTTATTCTATCCCAGTCTATGAGATAAGTACAGCTAGACTGATCCGTTTATTGTTTATCTTTGTGTAAATAATACTCGGGTCAGATCGAGGTATTTCAGGTGATTCTTCGTGACTCCAGCATGGACTATCCTCCACTTTTAGGCTAACTACTTTAATGTTGTACTTTTTGGGTTATATGTATATGAGACTCCTTTGTATACATATTATTTTGAGTAGCCATGTACCTATTCTTTTGTTGTATAGTGGATCGACTATGACCACTATCTTGTATTTACATTTATGTGTTATATTTATATCTATTTCCGCCTTAGTAATGTGAATATATGCGTCTGACTCTAATTTTATTATTATGTATTTTATATCGATTCCAAATAGTATACAGCCGTTATGTAGTAGTTTTGAACTTAAATTAGATGTGTCGAATTTCCTCATGAGATTTGAAAAGTAAGACCGCATTGTCTGATATGTTTAACACTCGTTCAAAGCTATTATATAGATGGACGCTCCTCATCAGCCTTATTCTTCGGGTTAGTTGACATTATTGCTTGCAATGGCCTTGGCTAACGCGAGTATAGAGGTGGGGCGTTACAGCTGGTATTAGAGCTAATTTCGGAAAAATATAAGGTATATGGCGAGGGTCATTATCCTAAGTCTCTCTTAGGAAATCATGTTTTAGGATTTAGATCGAGTCTTAGGACCCGTCATATCTTATCTTATATCATGATCCTTTTCAACCAATCAAATTTATTCATCTTCATCTTTGAGAAATCCTGGCCTAGACAATCCTAGAGTCCCGTCCCTTTTCTTGAGTAGAAATATAGAAATTATTTTTCTATTTTTGGGTTGAAATAACTTTTGGACTTAGTTCTGAATATTTCTAAATTATTTTATAAGATAGTTTAATGTAATAATTTTGGCTAAATAAAATACTAATCCGCTTGAGATTTGCTTTGCGAGGCGAAAACAAATAAGTTATTTCCGCTAAGCACTGTGAAATGTTTTCTTTTATTTATTTATGATTACAAATTTAGTTCAAAAATAAATGGTTACACTCTTGATCATTTATTTGCAAATTCGCGTTTCAATTTGGACGTAATTTGTTTATCGTGTTGAGTTTCCCATTGAGTATGTTAGGAGTTCTGATTGAGAAGTGGGACGCCACGATATCAAAAAGAGTTTCTAAACACTTCAATGAGATGATTCCGACACAACCCTTATACTAAATATTAATGATGTTCATCGCTATTGAACCGTAGCATTAGCAACTTTATATAAATAAATGGCTAGACAAATCATTAGTATTGATTGTTAATTTACAGCCGTGGGATTTTAATAAAATAATAATTTGAGAATGGGATATGTATGACCATCGTATATATCCTTTACACATTTCATAGTTTGAATTTTTAACCATGAATTTGATATATCTTAATTTTGGTAAGGAACCTAGTGCATAAAGGGTACTATCCTCTTTATCTTTTATGATGATGATTACCGTGATCATCTCATTTGAGTTCGTTTGAAATTGTGATCATTTACCTTCCTTGCATCAAAGGAACGTAAGGACACCATGTCCTTAGGAATTAGCAGGCACTTGTTTTATATTTTAGTATGTAGATTTTTCAAACCTCTGTTTTATGGAAATTCTTACATGCTACTTGAGTTTTCATTACCCATTTAGTTTGCTATCAAGATGATGCTAGTTTTCTTTGGGTAATGATTTAGTATTCTTTTTTGTTTTGAGTGTTTCTTGTTTCAAATAAGTAATTTGCCTTTTCGATTGAATAAGGAATTTAATTAAACGTCTTTGTAAAAATGAGTGGGTCGACATACCTGCATTTACTTTACCAGTTAATTTTTGGACTTGGTCAATTGAAATTCAATTTCATTATTGGATGTCATACTCGACATATTTAAAGAAAATAATGTTGGTGATGACTGCAGTATCATCGAGATTTATTTTCAAATTTTTGAGTAAGAATTGTTTGAATTTGTTTCCATTTTTCTTATGCTTGGCTATGATGAACATTTATATGTTTTCTTGAGTAACCTTTGGTTTATGCCTTTTTGCAATTATGTTATGATCATTTTTTTCATTTTATAGTGGAGTTTGCAATTTTTCGTGAATATTTGAGTTAAGTCAGTGATTATGGGACATTTGGCTAAACTCGCCTACTTACTAGCTTAATGTAAATTACGCTTTCTTTGTTGATCATTGATGATCACTTTGTAGTTTTGAAACTTTTGATCATTTGTGGATAATTTAAGTTTTTCCAATCTTATGGCTGACGAAACTGCTTTTGAGAGGTGTCAACAACCTTACCATAACGGTGAAACTGCTTTTGTAAGGTGTCAGCAACCTTGTCAAGGCCATTGTAGTCTATGTGGTTCCACTTCATGTTGTTTGTGTGTTTTTGCATTATTCATGAATTCACCATTTTCGTAGTGACTACCTTATATATATATATACATTGCTTTGAAGATATCGAAGTATTTATGATTATATGGTGATTTATGTAATTTATGGGTTCTTTTTATTTACCGATGACACGAATTACTTACGTGTTCATTTATGGAGGTATATCCATTTTTTTGGTGTTATGAGAACCATTTTTGAATAACATTTTAATTTGTGGATTTATACGCTCACACTTATTATGATTTGAGTGTCTATCCATTTTATATTTTTCTAGATATCAATGAGTGATGTCTAGAGCTTGGGTGATTCGAGTTTTAATTGAAATTATCTTGGATCTTCTTTTGAAAAGAAATAAGTTATATTTTTCTTATTGTTCTTAGTCTCTTGTTTCTGAATTTCAATTTTTTGATCTTCGGGCTATTGTAATTGGGATCTTGCATGAGTTCCCACCTTTTGTCCTTTTTATACTAAATTGGGTTTAACATTTAGGTAGATCAACTTTACAAAAAGTTGTTATTCCTATGAGAAATTATTCTTGAGACTAGCTTTGGTTGATTTTTTTTTTAAAAATCATATTTTAATAGATGATTAACTCTCCTTTATGCGGCTAGTCTTTCCATGCTTATTTGCATGTTTTGTTTGTTTTAGTCTCATGGTGATTTTTGGGATGAATTGACCTATCCATTTTGAGATCTTCATATTATTTATGAGAATATCATTCATCTTCGACATCCCCCATCTATGAGACAGATTTTTGTTTCTCTTAATGATTCTAATTTAGATTCGTTAGCTTCTTTTTATTTAATAAATTCTCATAACAATGAGGATGACCTTAAGGAAGACATGTTTTCATATTTCACATTAATCATGTATTCTTGGGATCCTTGCACTCATTTTTTATGGGTAATTAAGTTTGAAATTTATTTTGACATTTGAGGTTAACATATTCTCTAGTTTGTTTAGTTTAACGTTAGTGAATAAAATTTGCAAGGTCATATCCTGACTGGATTGACCTCATTTATGTTGGTGATATTTCTGTGTATTTGAAAACTGAGTTTTTCAGGTTTGCGTAATTCGATCGACTTCTACTATTTATCGTATTCGCATGGCTTTGAAGTTATTTGTGAAATGTTAGAGGACATGCTAATATTTCAAATTTGAGATTTTTGGGGATTATTGGAAACTTAAAGGTTCCAATTTATTTGTTTTCGAAATATTAGAGGACGTACTAATATTTCCAATTTAGGGTGTATATCCCGGATTTTTTACTTCTTGATCTTGTTTCCCCAACGAGATCGCTTATCCTTGTGAATGGGATATATATTACCAACATATGCATCCTATTCAATGTAAGAAAATTTTGTAAGCTAGAATACTTCTAAGAAATTTTATAAGGGATAAAATTTTCTAGCTAGAACGTGATAAGGAATGTTCGACGATTTTGGATAGTCGATATTTCTAACTTTCTAATTTGATTGATTAATTAGTTTGTGTTGAAAACGTAAGAGTATAGGTTTACAATTTATAAACTTATTGAACGTTAAACGAATTAATTGAATTTTATTAAAACGAGCTTGCCGGGTAAAGGTAGTTCATAAATTTTGATTTGGATTTCAAATGAGTATATAAAATCCAATACAAGTAGGAATTCTTTGAAACGAGAATTACCCGGATTTATTGGATTATAGTTTTCTAGTGAAAGAAAAATATTTAAATTTCATCTTATAGATTTTGAGATACGTCTAAACCAAGTTTTCAGAAAAATCGCGGTAAGGTAGTTCGCGATTAAAATTTAAATAATTATTTAAACTGAGGTTTAGAATATATATAATTCGAGAAAGAAAATTCTAGTTTCTTGAAGACACTTAGGGAAAAATACAGTAGTTTCTCCTTTACGTTCGTGACTTTTATTTGAACATTGTACGTGTATAAACATAAGTTATATAGTGATTTATAACTCAGAGTTTAAAATTTGTGCAATAATTCATAAGTGAATTTCTTAATTCATTATAATTTTGTATACCAATTCATGTTAAATGCTGGGTTGTTATCTATATTGAGTTTCTTCCTTAAGTAATGGCGAGGATGCAATTTCATTAAGGGGGGAAGCCTGCAACAACCCACATATTTAACGATAATATATTTAAATATTTTATTTAAAATAATGTCCTTAGTCGTTAATAGTCAGTCGAGTATGTTTCCGAAAAGATACATTTTGCATATGGACGAATTTGGACTCGAAACCACTTCCATTGAGTCTGGATCATCGTTTACAACCTTTTTGACTATAAGCTTCGATATATTTCGAGTATGTCAAAATTTGGACTTTGGACTTGGGTTAGGGTTAACCAACCTAGCTCACCCTTAAAGCTCCCACAACCCCCTCCTCCTTCATTCATTTCCTCATACTCCACAAAATTAGAAATGAGGAGAGGGAATGGGAAATTAAAATTCCTTAAGCCCTAGCTTGGTCTTAGGAATCCAATTCATGTTGAAATCAAGTGGAAAACCATAGAGAAAGAGAGGTAAGCTCAATCTCTATCTTCTCCAACTCAATCCCTCTTCAATTCTTATGATTTCCTAAACCTAATTCTTAGGAAATATTGCATATCCATGTGTGGATTGAAGAATTGTGTGTTATATTCGAAGAGAGGTTGATTTGGCAAAGTTTTCATTTATCTCTTCACTTGCAATAGCCAAAGGTGAGTTCTTTAATGAACTCACATCTATGCCATAAGCGTAGAGGCTTGTAAAGTGTAATTTAGGTTCATTTTGATTTGTGTATATGCATATGAATTGGTTAGATAAGTACACACTTTCAGGTTCATTAGTTTTAGTTTCATTAAATTGAAATTTCTCGTTTAGATTGTGCACACAATCGAATTTATAAGCTATGAGTTGAATTGGTGATCTTGTGAAGCCCCGTTGTCGACCTGGCAAAGTCCTAAGTCTTCACAAGTCGCTTGAA
Organism: Allium sativum; assembly: GCA_030737875.1. Lineage (NCBI taxonomy): Eukaryota > Viridiplantae > Streptophyta > Magnoliopsida > Asparagales > Amaryllidaceae > Allium > Allium sativum. Next base: position 27,163,095 of record CM060925.1, on the reverse strand, counting down.
TCACTTTTGCATGCTTTGGTTTGGAATTTAGTTCACCTTTGAACTTATAATAAAAATCGTTGCAATCTCATGTATATAAGTTTATGCATGTTTGTTTGTGTTCTTGAGTTGTTTCAACGAGCTTATGAGGCCTTATTATCATTAGATCAAGTGCATTGCCTCCATAGTTCACCAGAAATGATTCATATACAATTTGGCTAAAAAATAACTAAATTAGGCTATTTGACAGTCACTGGTCGACTGGTCAAAAAGGACCATTTGACTAGTACTTGGTATTCGAGAAAAAAATGCAGTCTTCTACTTTTTTTGACATAGACCACCGGTCTGCTGTATAGGTCCATTTGAGCTCATTCCCAGCCGAGTTTCAGGCCATTTCGACTTTATTTGTGACTTTTCAGTTTCCCAGCAGCACTGATTCTGCAGCTCGATTTTTATGGATTTTTGATTTATTCATTGTGAATGAATTTTATAACCGACATTTATGAGATTTAATTTATGTTATTAAAACGTTGATTCTTAGTTCGATCGATATTACACGAGATTTGCCACTTTGAAATGATTTAAAAAAGCTTTTATGTTATTAGTAGATATCAAACTCTTTTTCCAAAATGGTTTTCGGTCTTACTTTAGTATACGAAGCTATTTTACGAAATCGTTTTATAAATCTTTTTCAAATCTACTAGTATATATTTTATAAACCTTTTTTTCATTCGTATGAGAAATCTAATTAAACGCCTTAGTAAAAACAAGGACTATGAACCCTTATTTTTGCCTCGGCGGTTAATTTTGGACTCATTCAATCGAAAATCATGGCAATGTTCGTTTTGTATTTTTACTGGAATATACAACTTGTTCGTAAATATTCGAGTAGAGCTAGTGGTTATGGGACATATAGCTAAACTCTTACAATTACTGGCTTGGAGTAATTTACAAGGTAATTTACACTTTCCTTGATCGATTATGATCTTTTTGAGATTTCAGGCTAGCGTTATGCGATGTCTCTGAGTTATGGTATTTATTCCATATTTTTATTGATCTCTGGATCATTTTGAGGAACTTTGGTTTAATTTGAGTATTTTAATGATCTCCGGATCATTTTGAGGAATTTTGGTCCATTTTGTGGAATTGCGCTACTTTGCTCAATTATGATATTTTTATGGATTTATGCTTTTGACGGCCTTCGGACCGTTTTGCGGGGTCGCGACCCGCGGTCTTCGGATCATTTGAGAAGCTTCGGTTCAATATTATAGGCTAGCTACCAAGAGATTGCATCTCATCTCGATACACGTGTTGGTTGAGTCGGACTCCTAGGTTGAGTCTTCCGACTCCCATCTCGAGGCATACCCCCTTGTTTTCATTTGGTTTCTGGATTTCTTGTTATTGATTTCTAGAAATATGAGTTTTACTGACATATGAGCTATCAATTTTTGTATTGGTATTAATTTATCAAATCTTAGTTTTAATTGACATATGTGCTGCAATTCTCGTGTTGGTATTAATTTATCAATCTTATTTTAATTGATATATGAGCTATCAATTTTCGTAATGATTTGATATGATTTATCAATTTCTTTGAGTAACTCTATAATTTGGAATGAGATATTATTTTATAACTCTGATATAGATTGAGATATACAGTCGACATTTCTGGGCTTTACACTTATACGTGACAATGTTATTATTATGTTTATGTCTACATTTATTTATATCTCTTATTCTATCCTAGTTTATGAAATAAGTACAGCTTGACTGATCCGTTTATTGTTTATCTTTGTGTAAATAAAACTCCGGTCAGACCGAGGTATTTCAAGTGATTCTTCGTGACTCCAGCATGGACTATCCTCCACTTTTGGGCTAACTACTTTAGTGTTGTACTTTTTGGGTTATATGTATATGAGACTCCTCTGTATACATATTATTTTGAGTAGCCATGTACCTATTCTTTTGTTGTATAGTGGATCGACGAAGACCACTATCTTGTATTTACATTTATGTGTTATATTCATACCTATTTCCGCCTTAGTCATGTGAATATCTGCGCCTGACTCTGATTTTGTTGTTATGTATTTTATATTGATTCCGAATTATATACAGCCATTCTGTAGCAATTTTGAACTTGAATTAGATGTGTCAGATTTCCTCATGAGATTTGAAAAGTAAGACCATATTATACGATATGTCTAACACTCGTTCAAAGCTATTATACAGATGGTCGCTCCTTAACAGCCTTATTCTTTGAGTTAGTTGACACCGCTGCTTTCAATGGCCTTGGCTAACGCAAGTATAGAGGTGGGGAGTTACAGCTGCACTTCCTCGATCGGGGAAGTCCATCAAAAAAGTCCATAGAGATGCTCTCCCAATTCCACTATGGGATGTCCAAAGGATGAAGCAATCCATCAGGTTTCCTTTGTTCAGCGTTTACTTTCTGACAAGTCAAACATCGGGCCACGAATTCCGCAATGTATTTCTTCATGCCAGTTCAATGAAAAACTTCATTCATATCTTGATACATCTCGTCACTACCAGGATGGATAGTCATCCGAGAGTGATGAGCCTCCTCAAGAATTGATCTCAGCAAATCCTCAACTCTGGGAACACACAATCTCTCATCTCGTCTTAGCCACCCTTTTTCGTCTGCAGAATTTCTAGTTAGGTAGCTAGAGATCTCTACTCAACCAAGTTTATCTAAGATGTCCACTAACTGCTGGTCCTCTCATTGTTTGGATCCAATGCAGTCTATAAGAGTAGGTCGCACCTCCAATGATGCCAACAAACCAGGTGTAAAATTCATAAATGGCTTAAAATCAAAAGTTGAGATAAAATCCAAGCTCTGCTTCTCTACGAAAAAGGGCTCAAGGTCATCCTTTGCCTGCTCAATGCCTCCGTAAACACATTATCCTTGCCTGGGGTATAAGCCATATCTCAAAATCGTAGGACGCTTGGAACTCCATCCATCGTTGCTGCCTTAAATTGAGATCCTTTTGCAAGATAAAATATTTGAGCGACTTGTGATCCGTGTAGAGCTCAAATCTCTCTCCAATATATAGTGTCGGTAAGACTAAGTGCGAGCACTATTGCAGCCAACTCCAAGTCGTGGGTGGGGTAGTTCTTTTCGTAAACTCTTAATTGCCTACTTCCATAGCAGACTACTCTGCCTTCTTGCATCAACACGACACTTAACCCCATGCCACAAGCATCCGTGTAGAACGTAAACACCTTGCTACCATGGGCAAGAGTCAGAATAGGGGATGATGTCAGGGACCTCTTTAATCTCTGGATTGCATCCTCGCAATCAATGCTCCAAGTAAAACCCAAGTTCTTCTTTGTTAGATAGGTGATCGGAGATGATATTCGAGTAAAGTCTTTAATGAACTTCTATAATAACCCATCAATCCAAGTAAACTCCTAATTTTAGTGGGGTCCACCGCAATTTCATCATTGGAGACTACAAGCCCTAGGAACCATACTTTCTTTCTCCAGAAATGACACTTAGTAAATTTAGCCTTAAGCTGATGCAATTTGAGAGTGTTGAGAACCTCTTCTAAGTGTCTGACATGCTCTTCGAGAAGACTAGAATTTCCATGAAAATCACAAAAAAATTATTTAGGTACTCCCTAAACACCCGACTCATTAGACCCACGAAGTCTGCGGGTGCATTGGTCAGCCCAAAAGGCATGACCAACCACTCAAAGAAACTGTATAGAGTCTTGAAAGCCGTCTTGTTGATACTGCCATCTGCTCAGCTGATGAAATCCTGTGCCTAGATCCAACTATGTGAAAACTGAAGTGCTTACTAACTGGTCAAACAAGTCATCAATCCTCGAAAGTGTATGCCTATTCTTCTTGGTGAGTTTATTCAACTCCCTATAGTCCACACATAGACGGAGAGAGTCGTCTTCCTTGGCTACAAAGACGACTAGAGTTCCCCATTCAGGAATGCTTTGTCTAATGAATCCTTTCTCAAATAATTCACCTACTTATTTATCGAGCTACCTCCTCTCCTTAGGAGCCATGTGGCGCAATGGTAAAGCGACTGGCTTTACATTCTCCAGAAAATAAATCCGGAAATCTATCTCTCATCGCAGAGGTAATTCTTTGACCTCGTCAAACACGTTCGGATAACCACTACCTATGGGTACTGATTGAAGATCGTCAATGGAAGCATCAAGAGAATCTAGGAAACTAAGCATAACTGACCCCCGTGGGTCACAAGAAATCTCGAGAGTTCTACCATGGCACATTAGAAGTCTAACAACTATCCTCTCACAATCTAGAATGGTACCATACATGGCTAGCAAACCCATTCCTAGAATTAATCCGTAACCCATAAAGCCAAGAACATATGCATCACATTCAAATTCAACACTCATAATAGAAATTCTCAAACCCCTACATATCATAAACAAATGAGATGTTCCTCCTACGAGATTTGAGACTATAAGTGGATCAAAAACAATACTAGTACCTAGGTGCAGACTATCTGCCACAGAATTGGATATAAATGAATGAGAAGCATCGGAATAAAAAAGAGACCTAATAGGAGAGTCAAAAAGAGAAATCCAACCTTTAACGATGACTTTCCTTCCATGATCCGGTCCACCAACCTTTATAGCATGAATTTGTCCTCTCCTTTTGACCTTGCTTGTTGGGGAATTGCCTAGTAAACTATCCAACTTGACCACAACTAAAACAAGCATTCTTCGTTTTCTTACGGCTCTCACAAAGCATCCCAAACTTCCACAGCCATGACACCTAACCTCTGTCTTGATCTAGGCCTTGTCAGGTTTTCCTTCCTTCTTTACCACTCCCTTCTTGGGCTATCATTTCTTTTCTCGGTCTTAGGTTTGTCCTCTTCAATCTTAACTTCTTTCTTCTTCTCTATACTGCCCTCATGCATCAAAGCCATGTCAGCTAGCCACTACAAAGCTCTCCCATCGGAATATGGGTCAATGCTTGTAATGACCCGCATTGGCAGAGGTATTATAATTAATTTATTTAATTTTATAAATAGTGAATATAATGGTGGGTGAATAAAATAATGGTGAATATTTAATTAAAATAATAAATTAAATAATATATTTAATTCTGAAATAATCGGAATTGGCTGAAATAATGATATGGTGTGAACAGGATCATCTGTGATATCTAACTCAGTTTAGAATTGAATTAGAATAACGAATATATTTAATTAACGATGGTTGAACGTATAAATAAAAATATAATTAAAATCGAGCTTGAAATGGCACTGTAGTTCGTAATTTGGCGATTGGAACTTCAACAGAATGTACAGAGTTCATTTTAAATCGGATTTCTGTGAAACAAGAAACGTGTAGAGCTGGTGGAGTATATCTTTCTAGTGGAAGAGAAAAATCAAGATTTCGTCATGTAGATTTTGATTTATGTCCAAATCAAATTTTAGAAAAGTCGCTGTGGAATTCCTTTATAATTAGTAACGCTTTATTTATGTTATAAAAGGGTTTTCAATATATTGGAATATCAGGTTTGAATTTAGACAAGATTCTTTTGAGACGTAGTGATAATTTAATTTTTATAATTTTACTGTAATTTTTAATTAATTAAATAAGCATCTTTTTATTTGAAATATTTTGCACCCTTAATCAGCGATTTTGGGGTTTCACAATATGAGTTAATCTACCAGTATTTTTATATTTTTGAAATCGTGGTACCTTACTGGTCACGACGGTATTTTTATATCTGTTCATAATGACTCCTATGGAAACGAAATATTACATAATAAGGTACACTAAGTTTTGTAATTTAAAACTAATTCTTTTTCTTCATCTTTCACGGTTAGAAATGGTGCCACCATTCTTCTTTTTTATAGCAGAACCGTAGAGGCATGACATCCTCACAAACAAACTCTAATGGATCATATAAATACCCTGATCCTTACTCCATCAAAACCTAATTTCACTTTCTCTCTAGCCAAATACTTTTCCGTCGTAAGTTCCTCTTCTAGAAAACCACTTTCGATCTTCTTTAAAATCGAAATGTGGAATATAGGGAAACATGAGATGAAAATGAACTAAGGAGATAAATGTTAAATGATGTTTGATTGATAGAATTTCCATCTGGAAATAATATCAATGTTTGCACACGTGTTTTTCTTCGATAGTTGAATCACAGACTATCGATGTTTTTGACCATTTTAACGTTGTTAATATGGAGAGACCAGTTGGATCATTATCCAAAGAACCACTCTGTATTGGCATAAGCATTGCGAATCATATATGCCAAAGATAATTGAAGACGGAGTAAAGTGCAAGGGCTATTGTATAAGTCTTAGATAACAGTGTCTAAGATGGATGTTTTGAATAGTGCCTTCGGTTCATCCTGTTCCTGGATGACTTGTATGGATGAATGTCTGACAGAGTATTTCCAGACGATCACGTATATTGATTTCTCCAACCGTACCAAGAGTGGAAGCGGAGAAGGAAACTTCTCTTAGCTAACACATAATGTATGGTTGAGGACGTCAATCGGTGATTTGATGGATTTGACGATGTGGCATTCAAAGTGAATCTGGTGTGATGATAAAGCGTAGCTTCTAGCCTCATCATCCGGTAAATGACAGAAATCGAGCAGGCAGCATGGCTAAGTCGGTCGCACCGAAGTAGGGTGTATAATCACCTGATCTAGAGTTTCATTTACTTCTAAAAATCTGTTGTTGATGCTGTCCCATTCAGGAAACGGTTGTTGATCCCAACCGTTGGTGATATACATTCGATACACTCAAGCGAAATGAGTGGTCGGTCATGTGTGGCCGAGTTGCAAGATGTTCTTGTTGAACCCAGTGTATTCCTCTTTAGAGATACCCTAGCGAAAGGTGGTTCCATACCTTGTCATAGTTGGCAATCCATTACCCAATACGTGCTCGCGGTTTTGATTGTATACCTATATATGTAGAACGTGAGATGAAAGTGTTTCCGCTAGATGATTATTATATTGTGTTGATATACATTATTATAATATCAAAAAGGTTTTTGATATAAAGATATTTGGATTCTCATAAGGGAAAAATCTGTTCCGTTATACGGCGTGGTCTTATGAGATATCGATTACCTGCTTGAACTGTTTTAAACTGTTTTACTCATACCAGTCTCATGACTGACCCGGAGTTTATTTTTTTGTTTCCCTAAACTCTTGGGTGCCTAAATTTGTACGAGCAGTCAAGTAGTCGGTATTTTACAGATACACTTGAAGAGCTAGAGCAGGAGGCTTCAAGATTATATAGCTGTAGTTATTTCCGCTGTGTTGTAAGTGCTGTACTTTGAAAATGATGTATATTCAAGTACAAAGTTATATTTCAAAGTTATATATATATATATTATATGTTATTCGTTCCGCTGTGAGGTTCATGTTACTCTGATGTTGTGTTCTTCTTCTTCTATTCTAAGTTCTATCTTATCTTTCCTCACCCTCTAATTTCTTTCACTAATGACCGGTATTTTTCGACGTTTGGTTAGTCATCATTGAGTTTATGGCGATAACCAAAGTCGACAAAATCCCGGGTCATTACAGTTGGTATCAGAGCTTAAGTTAAGAATTACCTTGGCTCTGTGGCGTGACTCAGTAGAGATAGGGTTAGTAATATCCTAGATTGAGTTGAGTGTATATATACGAGTGAACGTATTTGTTATTTGATATAAGAATAATTTTATATTGTGGAGATTTGTTGGTTGAGTTGTTTATGAGTTCTGGTCGATCAGTTTGATCCACTGTATTGGTAGGGATTTTGTAAACACTTGAATACGATGAACCGTCATGGTATGTTTTAAAAAGAGGGTAAATGAAATAATTTTACCCAAATTATATTTTGATATAAAGGATTTATATTGGAATAATTATAATATAGTGGATATATTGGTGTTATTATAATCGAGTAAGATTATAAATTAAATGGTTATGTAAATAATCAATCAGAATTCATATAAGTGAAATATGTGAAATCAGATGAGTTGAATCTGAAATTTTAAACCAGAAATTGAGTTAAAACTCTAGAGAATTGGATAAGTGTTTGTAAATGGATTTGGATTAAAAATAAGGAAAATTTAAGATCCTGGAAGATTTTAAATTTTGTTTTACAAGCAGTGTGAATTATATTTTGAAACGAATTTCAAAGTGGAAATGTTTAGAAATGGTTTTATAGTATTGAACTCACTACGATCGATGGGAAATAGATTCTGATGATGACAGCTGCATCATCAGTGTTCATTTTCGAGTTGCTAAGTGACGAATTACTAACAGAGATACTGTTTTGAATTTGTTTTGGGAAAGACAAGTTGTGTTGAATTTCAAATGGGATTTATAATAAAGAATGAATAAAGAAAGTTTGAAATAGAAATTGAATATAGAAATTCAAAGGGAGTTTGAATATATGAAATTCAATGGAATAGAAATAGAAATTGAATATAGGAGTTTGAATATATGAAATTCAATGGAATTGAAATAGAAATAGAATATAGAAATTCAAAGAGAGTTTGAATATATGAAATTCAATGGAATTGAAATAGAAATTGAATATAGAAATTCAAAGGGAGTTTGAATATATGAAATTCAATGGAATTGAAATAGAAATTGAATATAGAAATTCAAAGGGAGTTTGAATATATGAAATTCAATGGAATTGAAATAGAAATTGAATATAGAAATTCAAAGGGAGTTTGAATATATGAAATTCAATGGAAGTGATATAGAATTTGAATATAGGAATTCAAATGGAATTTGAATATAGGATTCAAATGGAATTTAAACTATAGAATTTGAATATAGAAATTCAAATGGAATTTAAACTATAGAATTTGAATAGAATTTGATATATAGATTTGAATAATAGAAGTGATATAAAATTTGAATAGAATTAACTAAGTCGAAGAGGAATTAGTTAATTGAGTTTTGAATTTGAAGTTGAACTTTGAAAGGTGAATTGGATTTGTAAATGGATATTCGAAATCGAATATAGAACTTAAATTTGAAATTCGGATTCAAATTAGTTAATAAGAAAGTTAAAATATATTTGAACATGTCATGTTCAAATATAAAAGTGAAATAGACTAAAGAGTTAATTAACAAATTAATTAACGAATTGAGTTAAAACGATCAGGTATAGTTAAAATAGACTGGGCAGGTATAAATATACTTGAGATAGGTATGGATAAGGTATGAAGGTATATAAATAGAATGCTCGACGGAAGGTATGTGTTTAATTCATATATGAGATTTTATGCGCCGAATCGGCTAGCCGCTTGGCTTTTTCTTTTTCTTTTGGATTGGTGAGGGCCATGGGAGGCTATTTGAAATATCCCGATGCTCCTGGTACAAAGAAGGTTATGGCAAATTTTTCCGGGAATTTAAGGATTTAGAATATTTTTAAGATAATTTGATAGTTAGAAATCAACGTATCGATATATATATAGAAGTCGATAAGGAAACGAACTTAGAAATAGAATAGTAAAATCAAAAAGGAAGACTAAGAATAAAATCTAGTAAGAATAAAAAGAGGAAGCGTATACGTGTTTAAGAGTGAATAAGTAGTTGTATGGTATCGATTATTCGAGTGAGTAGTCATGTCTGTTTTGACGTTATAAATGATTATTCAGTCAAGGTCTGAGAGGTAGTTATACCCCAACTTGATTGATTTCATTAATAACAAATAAATAATAAGATTTCAGGCTCGAAGATCAATGTTGAATAAGAGTTAGTTGAATATAGTATTTGGGTTGTCGTAACGATGTTTTACACAACATCCGTTTTAACCCAAATAAGTGTAAGCTTGGAAATATAATAAAGAATATTTCCTAAGTATACAAATAAAAGAGATCGGAAAAGAGACAAGTAATTGGAATATTTTCCAATTATAAATAGCATATATTTTCTAAGTTTAGAAAATAAAGGAAGGCGATATTCGGAAATGTTTTCCAAATAACATAAAAGGCCAATATGGTTATTGAAAATATTCGGTTAACAAATATTGATGAAGAAATAGAGAAGTGATTTAACTAATGGTAATTAAGGGCTCAGTGACATGTTCAAAAGGAAAATTTGTTTTTTGAAAGGTGTACTCTGTTTAAAAAAAAACTCCCAGAGAAAGACTGTTTGAAGTAAAAACAAATTTAACAGAAATTTGTGAAAGCAAATTTGAATTAAAGTAAAGCCAGTAAAGTGGTAACTGAGATTGAATTAGAATGATATCAAGACAAATTGGATTGTGAGATTCAAATTTGAAGTGTAATGTGATAATCAAGTTAAGAGTTGGGAATCAAGAAGAAACTCGAGTTAAAATGATATTTGGCCCGGATATAAGCGAATGGTTGTGTTGTGGATAAAAGCAGATTGGAATTCGATTGGGATGACCCTTGTATCCGCTGAATTGATAACAGGTAGAAAGGATAAAATGATATGCCAACAAAAGGTACAAGTTTATATTTCTATTGGATATAAGATTTATGAGCCGAATTGGCGAGCCGCTTGGCTGTTTGATTTTCTTTTGGGATGGAGATGGCCCAGAGAGGCGAGTGGGAGTTTAACCGATTGACTAGCACAAAGGAGGTGCTGGCGAAATTTTTCAAAAAAAGTTAAGGTGTTAGAAAATTTTCAGGATTTTGAAAATTTTCGTTGATAAGAATTAATTAATAATTTATTTAAAATTAAATTGGTTCAGTTGAAACGGAAGTTAAAAAGTGAACAAATATGTTCTAACCAGTCGATAGGGTCGTTCTCTACCTTTTAGCAATTTTGAGGACGAAATTATTTTAAGTGGGAAAGATTGTAATGACCCGCATTGGCAGAGGTATTATAATTAATTTATATAATTTTATAAATAATGATATAGTGAATATAATGGTGGGTAAACAAAATAATGGTGAATATTTAATTAAAATAATAAATTAAATAATATATTTAATTTTGAAATAATCAGAATTGGCTGAAATGGCGATATGGTGTGAACAGGATCATTTGTGATATTTAACTCCGTTTAGAATTGAATTAGAATAACGAATATATTTAATTAACAATGGTTGAACGTATAAATAAAAATATAATTTAAATCGAGCTTGAAATGGCGCTGTAGTTTGTAATTTGGCGATTGGTACTTCAACTGAATGTACAGAGTTCATTTTAAATCGGATTTCTGTGAAACAAGAAATGTGTGGAGCTGGTGGAGTATATCTTTCTAGTGGAAGAGAAAAATCGAGATTTCGTTGTGTAGATTTTGATTTATGTCCAAATCAAATTCTAGAAAAGTCGCTGTGGAATTCCTTTATAATTTATAAAGGAATTATTTATATTTTAAAAAGGGTTTCAATATAAATCGAATATTGGGTTGACCCAGAAGTGAATATCGAGTTGGAAATTCATATAGGAATACTCTAGAGTGTAGGGTATTCCACTTTGAGTATATACGATAATATAAATTTATTTATATTTAATTCAATTATATTTAAATATATTTATATATTTAAATGGGTCATTCAGAGCTTTAAAAATAACCAGTTTTTCATACGACCTCAGAATTCGACGAAACCAATTTTGTTGGATTCGAAATGTCAAATTATTTTTAGATTTCCAGTTTCGTGATTTTTAGAGTCACTGTGTGGTCGTACGGATTTTTAGAGTGAGAAACAGTCAGTATTTTGACGGTTAAAAATATGCTGTGTGGGCATACGAAGTCGGAATTCGACGAAACCAGTTTCGTTGGGACCGTAATGTCGAGCTGCAGCTGCATGTCCAGTTTGGTGATTTTTGGGTATCATATGTGACCACACGAATTTTTAGAAGTCAGAAACGAACGTAAAATCAATAAAATAATTAAAGAAAATATCCTAATTATGTTTGATTCTAAACTGACCACGTTATCCTTTGTGAGCCTCACACTCACCTTATAAACACAAGAACCCGCTGCCAGTAATTCATTTCCCAAACCCAAATCCTGATTCTTTGAAAATCAAAATAAAACCAAAACAAAATCTATAAATTCCAATACAACCGTATTATGATTTCTGGGTTGATCCTCGTCGATTTGGGGTAATTAGTATAAGGTGCGATGGCAGTTTTTTTGGTGCGGAAATGTACAGCGTGGAGAAAGGCACACGAGGGATTTTGATTTGTTTGATCGAGTGTTTCATTGTGAGGTTAGAGTGAAAGAGGAAGGGAAGAGAAGATCGTTGATGGTGATGGTTCGTTGAACGGTGGACCGGAGATGGAGTACGGTGAAAATAAGTGACGAGGTCACTATGGGTTGCACGAGGTGCTGAAACACGGTCCAAGGATGAAGTTCGAACTTGGAAAGATTTGTGCAGGAAGGTAGAGAACTTGAGGGAGATGATGATGAGAAGTTTTGATTTAATATTTGGTGAAGGGATGAATTGATGAATGCGTTGAAATCATTCGGTAGGATCAGCGTGATTTTGTCTTTGGGGAAGGAGAAGCACGGTACAGGAGTAGGGAGGTTGGGCTGAACGGGCCTGGGCTTCTAAGTATTGGCGTGGGCTGGGTTAAAGAGGTTAAGCCCGTTTAATTTTAATCAAGTTTTATTTTTAATTTAATTACTGTATAACTTCGTAAAATCATAACTAGATCATACGATATCAGAATTGGGCGAAACAAGATCCGTTGGGATCGTATGGACGGGAGCAACACAATGAGACTGACTGGAAGTGAATCCGAGCTCGTTACAATTTATAGCAAAATAAATTGTCCATCTGAATCAAGCGACAATTATCGTTATTAACGATGATCGTCCAATGTGAGTAAATCTCACTAACTCTGAACAGTTTATAATTTCATGTTGTATTTTTAGAACTGTTAGAAATATTGGCTGATTGACTGTGTGTTGATTGTTTGATTGAACTGCTAGTCAGTTAGTTGATTTTCTATATTGATTCTGTATGACAGAATATATCATATGGAACTGTGAAAGTGATGTTATATATATTGTCTAACATCTGTGATGCAGGGAAACAGGTTGGATGGATTCCTCAACATTTATCTTACTGTGATTCATATATTGTGATATGTGATGTGATATATAATATGTTGTCGATTTTATGTGTTTGAACGATATTGGTCATCGTGATTTGATGTGTTAAATATCATAACATACCGGAATGGTGAAAAGGGGATTTTCAAAATGAATATTGAAATAGATTTATTTATAAAATCACAGGATTTTATAAAAGAGATAATATTTATAACAATCAAAGGAGATTTTATAAAAAAGAAATATTTAGAAAATAAGTAAAGTTATAAAAAGGAAATTTGTTTATAACCGAATAGGATGTTATAAAAAGGAAACGTTATAAAAAGGAAAACGTTACTAAAAGGGAAAACATTTGTAAAGTGAAGAACCGTTACTAAAAAGTAAATCCTTATAAATGAATAGTATTCGAAAAGGAGTTAATAGAATATTAGTTATTCGAATAGAGTTAAAGGAAAGGAATTATCGATTATTAGTTAATCGAAGGAGTTATTGATTTTAGTTATTCGAAAAGAGTTACCGATTTGTTTAATCGAAGTGAGTTATAGAATATTGGTTATTCGAAGGAGTTAAATCGAATATAGTTATTCGAAGGGAGTTAATCGAATATGGTATTCGAAAGTTAGTAAATCGAATATGTTATTCGAAAGGGGTTAGTCGAGAGGAGTTACGTAAATAGAATCAAAGGAGTTAATCGAATATAGTTTATTCGAATTGAATTAAAGGAGTTAATTGAATATAGTTTATTCGAATAGAATTAAAGGAGTTAATCGAATATAGTTTATTCGAATAGAAATATAGGAGTTAACCGAATATAGTTTATTCGAATAGAATCAATTGAGTTAATCGAATATTAGTGATTCGAATAAAGTAAAAGGAGTTATCGAATATTAGTTATTCGAATAAGAGTTAGATAGAGTTATCGAATATTAGTTATTCGAAATGGAGTTAAAGGAGTTAATTGAATTTGGTTTATTCGAATAGAGTTAAAGTGGTTATCAACTAGAGTTAAATCAATATAGAGTTAATCCAATAGCGTTAGTCCAATAGAGTTAATTGATAAGGGTTAATCGAATAGAGTAAATTGAATAGAGTTATCGAATATACCCTATTCGAAGGAAAGAATTATCGAATAGAGATGATTCGAAAGAGAGTTACGTAAGGAAGTTTGTTAAAGAATTAAAAGGTGAACTTTGTCTATTTCAAGGTTAAAAACGTTGTTCAGTTAAGGTCTGAGAGGTAGTATTACCCCAACTTGATTGACTTCGTTTTAAATTTAGAAATGGTTAAGGTTCGAGAGTGAAAGTGGTTAAGTGAATTTAGTAAATAAGTATAGTGGTTTGAGTTGGCATCGCGATGGTTTGTTTAAACATCTGTCTAAGTCCAATGAAGGAGTTTTGGAAATGTTTTCCAAATAAGAACCAGGAATGTTTCCGGATATAGAAAACAAGAAATGGAAATGTTTTCCAATGGTAATAACATATATTTTCTAAATTTAGAAAATAAGAAATGTGGAATATAGGGAAACAGGAGATGAAAAATGAACTAAGGAGATAAATGTTAAATGATGTTTGATTGATAGAATTTCCATCTGGAAATAATATCATTGTTTGCACATGTGTTTTTCTTCGATAGTTAAATCACAGACTATAGAAGTTTTTGACTATTTTAACGTTGTTAATATGGAGAGACCGGTTGGATCATTTCCAAAGAACCACTCTGTATTGGCATAAGCATTGCGAATCATATATGCTAAAGATAATTGAAGACGGAGTAAAGTGCAAGGGCTATTGTATAAGTCTTAGATAATAGTGTCTAAGATGGATGTATTGAATAGTGCCTTCAGTTCATCCTGTTCCTGGATGACTTGTATGGATGAATGTCTGACAGAGTATTTCCAGACGATCATGTATATTGATTTCTCCAACCGTACCAAGAGTGGAAGCGGAGAAGGAAACTTCTCTTAGCTAACACATAATGTATGGTTGAGGACGTCAATCGGTGATTTGATGGATTTGACGATGTGGCATTCAAAGTGAATCTGGTGTGATGATAAAGCGTAGCTTCTAGCCTTATCATCCGGTAAATGACAGAAATCAGGCAGGCAGCATGGCTAAGTCGGTCACATCGAAGTAGGGTGTATAATCACCTGATCTAGAGTTTCATTTACTTCTAAAAATCTATTGTTGATGTTGTTCCATTCGGGAAACGGTTGTTGATCCCAACCGTTGGTGATATACATTCGATACACTCAAGCGAAATGAGTGGTCGGTCATGTGTGGCCGGGTTGCAAGATGTTCTTGTTGAACCCAGTGTATGTATTCCTCTCTAGAGGTACACTAGCGAAAGGTGGTTCCATATCTTGTCATAGTTGGAAATCCATTACCCAATACGTGCTCGCGGTTTTGATTGTATACCTATATATGTAGAACGTGAGATGAAAGCGTTTCTGCTAGATGATTATTATATTGTGTTGATAGACATTATTATAATATCAAAAAGGTTTTTGATATAAAGATATTTGGATTCCCATAAGGGAAAAACCCGTTCCGTTATATGGCGTGGTCTTATGAGATATCGATTACGTGCTTGAACTGTTTTAAACTTTTACTCATACCAGTCCCATGACTGACCCGGAGTTTATTTGTTTGTTTAAACTCTTGGGTTCCTAAATTTGTACGGGCAGTCAAGTAGTCAGGATTTTACAGATACACTTGAAGAGCTGGAGCAGGAGTCTTCAGGATTATATAGCTATAGTTATTTCCGCTGTGTTGTAAGTGCTGTACTTTGAAAATGATGTATATTCAAGTACAAAGTTATATTTCAAAGATATATATATATATATTATATGTTATTCGTTCCGCTGTGAGGTTCGTGTTACTCTGATGTTGTGTTCTTCTTCTTCTTCTATTCTAAGTTCTATCTTATCTTTCCTCACCCTATAATTTCTTTCACTAATGACCGATATTTTTCGACGTTTGGTTAGTCATCATTGAGTTTATGGCGATAACCAAAGTCGACAAAATCCCTGGTCATTACAATGCAAGTCCTTGCAACGGTTAGTTTAATCCTTTTGCGAACATCGAAGCCTTCTTATGAGGAGTGTTTACCAAATCCAAACCAAATCTTGCTACTTGGTTAAAGCTGTTGACATATTCCTTCACTAACATATCTCCTTGTTTTAAATTCAAAGCTTCTCCATCTGCATTCCTTCCTCTACCTGTGACAAGAACTTCATCTCAGATCTGTGTATAAACTCATCCCAAGTAGCTACCGCCTACCCCGCCTGAGTCACCTCCTAACAGTATGAAGCTTCCTTTTTAGTTGCCAAGCGGCCAACTAAATCTTCCTTCTATCTTCGAGCTTCATTAAATCAAACACATTATTCGTTTCTCTAAGCCAATGGTGTGCCTCCATAAAACTCTTAATACCACGAAACGACTTACCTTCCATCACGCAGAAATCCTTATAAAGCTTAGAAAAGTTGATTATAAGATGAATGGAGCTATTGCGGCTGCAGCAGAGAGGGGGAATTGCCTTGCACTTCGGCAGGTGTCGTAACCTCTACATATCTACGGAACCATGTCAGAATGGAAATACCCTCGAGAAAATTAGGAGTCCCAAACTGTAACAACCCATGTTTTTATAACGTGTAATAACCATAAATCAAGGCAGAATTAATTTTTAAAATAAGAATCAAGGGAAACGGGTTACGCTATTGCGTTCGTCTCAAAATTCTACTTGGAAACGAGTCCGAGTTTTCGAAAATCGGAGTCTGTATGACCAAGTTATGACCATTCGAAGTTTTCAGAAATTTTCAAATTCAAAACAGACTCAATTCGAATTCAAAATTCGAATTTCAAACCTCCAAATGGACTGGGCGGGAAAAATCCCGCCTAGGACCAGGTCGACCTGGGGGTTGACTATGTAGTCGACCTACCCAGGGCCAGGTCGACCATAGTGTCGACCTGGGGGTCGACCTGGTGCCCGAGCCCATTTCTGAAGCTAGATTCACTCTGATGTATGTGACCTCATTTCAGCCCACATTCGTTGACCTGACCCTATAAATACAGCCCCTAACACCAGTCTCTCTACACCAAATTTCTTTCTGACCTTATGCTGCTCTGATTCTGGTTGAAAAGTTTGAGAGAGGGACTGCTTCTACTACGTTGAGACTGCGTTAAAGGAATTGCTGATTAGGGGACTTCTATTAGGACTTGACTAAGCAACAAACGACTCTCCTTTTCTAATTCTCGAACCATGATCGGTAAGCCCCAGTTATTTTCAGATTTAAATTGTAAATGTATTATGAATATGATGTAAAATTGAAATTGGACCTATGTATGATGACTGTTTACATTCATTCTTGTTCATCTTGGATCTTGACTTTCGAATATTACTATGACATCGATTTGGGGCCTATTCATGTTGTAAATCAAAAAGAGAAACCCCTCTTATTATCATGTTGAACCTGTTATTAGCCACATGTTTATGATTATCACCTTATGACAGTCGTATCGTGACTATACTATCATCTTATGACAATCGTTACTATGACTATACTATCACCTTATGACAGTCGTTACCATGACTATACTATCACCTTGTGACAACTATTATTTTGACTAGTACCTTATCTTGCTAGATTTGGAATCTTTATGTTTGAGGTCAATATTTCATATGCCAGTAATGTTTTATTTCAAGTCATATCATGCTATGCTAGTAATCATTCTTGCCACCTTATACCCATTTCTTTTTATGTCACTCCCTAATTAGATTTATTTGTATCGATTCGAACCTTCGTGCGATGGGAATACGATTTGGGTAGATTAGGTAAAATATGAATTAGCTTTAAATTTGAACATGAACATTATTATGACTTGAACCTGAATATGGGCATGAACTTGACACGATTTGACATAAAACATGACTTGAAAACTCGACATGAATCTAAACATGAAAACTTGAATGTGGGCATGGCAGTTTGATAAACTTGAAAATGGCCAACTCGAGGTTGGGTTGAGTTTGCAGTGTAAATCTGCCCGGAACCGCACGACAAATCTGGTGGCTGCAAACAATAGGATCCAATGTGGGTAGTTGGTCATATCGCACGTAAAAACCCGAGGTTAGACTATGTTGTGGTGTAAATCTGCCCGGAACTGCCCGGCAAATCCAGTAACCACAACAATTAGTCTAATGTGAGAGGTTGGCGTGCACTAATGAATTAATGCCACATGATAGTATTAAGTCATGAACCTGTTGAATATACTTAACCAACTTGACACGATGACTTGATAGGGTTAAGTCAAGAACTGCTTGAACACACTTAACCAACTTGATGCATGATCTGGAAAGGGTTAAGTCATGAATTTGAATGACAACACTTAACACATTAGAACCCTAGTTACGCGGTCCTTTTCAGCAGTAACCCACTTAGATGTATCACGATACCCTGGGACTAGGCAGGGTGGGGCACGATTACTGGGCTGATTGTAAGCGACCAGAACGACGGCTGAGTAGGTGCGCTATTGTAGGTTCAGGCGGGCTATGGTCGTGCACGTAGTCCGGAGTTGAAAAAGCAGGCATTGGGCACCCGTAGATTTACACTGTGCGTGCTTGATTCGTGTTGGTGGTTAGCACCATAGGACTTGATACACCCTATGGTGGACCTAGAACAGGTAACTACATTTCTGGATAGGGCCGTATGACACAGACACATGACGTGCTAGGACTTGTAGGGAGCCGATCGATTAGTAGATCGCACCGTAGGACCCCGTAATGGGTCACTTCATGACACTGGGCTAAGGGATCATTTCATGTTTAATACTTGATATGGGTTAGAATACTAGTACAGCTGGTGCAGCGAACCTTGAACATGCGATGCCAAACTTGACTTATCTTGTCATCTTAATTATCCAACTAGTTCTGTTATCATCCTTATGTTTAATTCCAGTTTTCACATATCATGTTACCTTTACTAGTTTTCATACTGAAAGTCACTAGGGCTTACCAGTCTTTATGACTGACCCTTTTTCTTTCGCCCCTTTTTCTTTCGTTTCCCCCCCAGGTTCCCAGGGAGGAAACACTAGCTCTTAGCTTGGATTCAACTTGCTTTCTGACAGCTCATGTACGGTTTGGTCTTGGGCTATGTTATGGCTGCTTCTGCTATTTATGGGGAATAATTTACTTTTGCTTTAAAGTTTATGCTTCTTTACTATGAACTTGATGTAATCGAATAATTTGTATCTTGGATATATGAGCTTTTGACTCTTTTCTTGGAAATAATAAAAAGTTGGTTTTTAATTTCTACCGCTGCTTTATTTATGTTCTGCCTTGTGATATCTCTGTGCATGTTTACCAAGATAATACTCCACCAAAACTAGTGCATTCCCTTTGTGAGTGACCCTAGCGGAGGTGGGGTGTTACAATTTGGTATCAGAGCAGAAGGTTACCAGGCTGGGCAAAAGTTTTAAAAACCTTCTGAAACTGTTTTCAAAACTATTTATAAAGAAGCATTTTTCAAGAAAAGTTTTATGTTTAAAAAGGTTATTCCCCAAGAAGTCATTAGCACTTCCCTTTGTTTCCTCGTTTGAATCTTTTCTTTTCGTTTTTCAGCATGACCGATCTTAACCTTCCTGAGGGAATACCCGTGCCTGGATGGTTCCGAAGGTACTTATAATCCAGGGCCAACGACGCGGGCATGGCAGACATTCCTCCTCCTCCTCCCCCAGTGGCCGCGGTTCCTCCTCCTCCTGGTACCGCCTTTGCCAAAATATGCAAATACTTTAAAGCGATGGGCGGCAAGAACTTCGTTGGAAGTGAAACCTTCGTTGAGGCACGAAACTGGCTAAAGGAAACAGAAGACTTGTTCATTATCTTTGATATGGAGGACCATAGGAAAGTTCAGTCGGCATCATGGTTGTTGAAAGAAGAAGCTGCATTTTGGTGGGAAGTTACCAACGCTACCAGGCCAATTGAGACTTGGGCAGACTTTAGAGAAAGGTTTGGGCTCAAATTCCTATCGTCGGCAGAGGAGAACCTTCAGATGGAGAGGTTTCTAGCACTCAAGCAAGGGGATATGTCTGTGAGGGAGTACGTGAATAAGTTTAATCAGCTTGCTCGGTTCGGTTTGGATTTGGTCAACACAGCCCAGAAAAAGGCTATACGCTTTGCTCGAGGATCGAACGAGCCACTACACAGCTTGGCCCTAACTCATATACCCATGGGGGCGACCTTTGAAAGCTTGGTGGATATGGATCTACTCCATGAGGAAGACAAGAATAACAAGAAGGGGTTAAGCCTAATGAGACTCAGAATAAGAAGGATGACTTCAAGAAGGGGAACAACAAGAATAATGAGAATAACAAGAGCAACAACAAATCACGTGAGACGAGGAGGTGCAACTTCTGTGGTATAACTGGACATCTAGCTAAAGACTGTAGAAGGAAGAAGAGGAAGTTGGGTGAATTCTTTCATTCTGGAGATACTGGACACATCAACAAGGATTGCCCTAAGAAGCAAGGGCATGGGCAAGGGCAGACTCAGCGAGCAGGACCTTCTGAAGGGAAGTTGCATGCTCTCAACACCGCTCCAACTCCTGACCGAGGTAGTAATATTTCCGTAGAAAGCCTTGTTTACATTTCTGACTTTCGTGTTCGAACTTTATTTGACTCTGGCGTATTGCATACATTTATTTCTTCTGATATTGTTGAAAATCTGCACCTTAGTACTAGTCTGGTTGAGGATCCCGTTATAGTTTCAAATCCAATTGGGGGCTCCGCCCATT
This sequence comes from Allium sativum, assembly GCA_030737875.1. NCBI lineage: Eukaryota > Viridiplantae > Streptophyta > Magnoliopsida > Asparagales > Amaryllidaceae > Allium > Allium sativum. The sequence continues at coordinate 27,142,312 of CM060925.1, read as the reverse complement.
TATCTATGATGTGTGTGGATTAGAGGATCTCTATCTTAAGCGTAGAATTCACGTGTAATGCTTATGTTCTTGGATTTATGGGATACGGTTTGATCTTAGGTATGGACTGGCTGTCTGATTATGGAGCCATTCTTGATTGTGAACGAAGGGTAGTGAGGCTCATGACTCGCCTTGGTAATACCCTTGAAATTTCTTGTAACCCTAAGGGTCCGGTCATGTTATGTTATCTTGAATCCCTTGACTCGTCCGACGATAATTTGCAATCTGTAAGAGTGGTCCGAGAATATCTAGATGTCTTTGATGAAGTGAGGAAATTACCTCCTAAACGCGAGATAGAGTTCCGAATTTATCTTGTTGATAACGCCAAGCCAGTTTCATTTCCCGTTAGGCACATAGCCCCGCGAGAAAGAAGAGAGCTCAGTCAAAAAATCAACGAGTTGCTTGAGAAAAATTTCATAAGACGAAGCATTTCTGAATGGGGTGCTCCGGTAGTATTCGCTACTAAGGCGGATGGATCGCTTTGTCTGTGCGTAGATTATTGTGAGTTAAACAAACTGACAAAGAAGAATAGGCACCCACTACCAAGAACCGACGATCTATTTGACCAGCTTGTGGGAGCATCTGTTTTCTCTCAACTCGATCTAGCCACAGGATTCCATCAGCTCGGAGTGGTTGAGGATAGCATTGACAAAACTACGTTTAGGACTCCGGATGGGTTCTTCGAATGGCTCGTTATGCCGTTTGGGTTAACGAATGCACCCGCATACTTTGTAGATTTGATGAGCAGGGTGTTTCGGGAGTTCCTTAACAAGTTTGTGGTAGTTTTTGTGGATGATATTTTGATCTTCTCAAAAGATGAAGAAGAGCATGCTAGGCATCTCAAGGAAGTCATGGAAACGCTTAGAGCACACCAGTTAAAGGCTAAGTTCTCCAAATGCCATTTTTGGAGGAAGAAAGTTCGGTTCCTTGGACATGTAGTTTCTAAGCAAGGCATAGCCGTGGACCCCGCAAAGGTAGTTGCGGTACAGGACTGGAAAATTCCTAAGAATGCAACGGAGGTGAGGGACTTTCTCGGTTTGGCGGGCTACTACAGGAAGTTCATTAGGGACTTCGCTAAGATTTCAGCCCCTCTTACTAAACTAACAAAGAAGAACCTACCTTTTGCATGGGACCTAGAATGTGATGCTGCTTTTCAGAGACTTAAGAGAGCCCTCACCACAGCTCCAGTCTTAGCATTACCCGATGGAGGTAAGATGTTTACCGTGTACACAGATGCGTGCGGCACGGGGTTTGGCACTGTCCTAATGCAAGAAGGAAGAGTAATATGCTAGTTGGCCACGATTGTTTTTGCACTTAAAGCTTGGCACCATTATCTTCTAGGGGAGAGGTTCAAGCTATATACCGACCACAAATCGGTTAAGTACCTCTTCTCACAGAAAGACTTGAATCTAAGGCAATAGCGGTGGATGGAGTTCTTGGCATCATATGACTTCGATATAGCTTATACTCCTGGCAAGGGTAATGTGGTGGTAGACACGCTAAGTAGAAAATGGCTGACTTTGAGCCCCTTGTTTGTTGAAATGAAAAGCCTTGAGTTTATAGCAACCTTTGATTTTACTCCTGCTGTTGGGTCATTGACTGCTACGTTTGCATCTCTTGAGTTAAGACCTACACTTCTAGATCAAGTAGGGACTTCATAGAAGGAAGACCCACAGTTAGTTGAAATCATGGACAAACTGATTAGAGGTGAGACGTCAAGTCGCCTCAGTAGGTATGCCATAGATGACAAGGGATGGCTAAGGCGCGATGGAAGGTTATGTGTTCCACAAGTGGGAGACTTAGTAAGGAGAGTTCTCGAAGGAGCGCACCACTCGAAGATGACTATGCATCCCGGAGGGGACAAGATATACAGGGATATGAAATGCATTTTCTTTTGGGATGGAATGAAAAAGGATGTGGCAGAGTTCGTTTCGAAGTGCATGGTGTGCCAACAAGTAAAGGCCGAGTCGAAGAAGCCCGGTGGGCTATTACATCCTTTGGAGGTTCCGCAATGGAAATGGGAGAGAATCTCGATGGATTTCGTGGATGGACTGCCTAGGTCTAGGAAGAGAAATACTAACATATGGGTCATAGTTGATAGACTCATGAAAAGCGCTCACTTCATTCCGGTGAAGAGCAAGAGGACCGTATCAGGGCCAGCGTCTATTTACCTTCGAGAGATAGTACGATTGCATGGAGTTCCTTCTAGTATAGTTAGTGATCGTGACCCGATTTTCACTAGCCAGTTTTGGAATAGTCTGCAAGAAGCAATGGGAACACGACTGAACTTAAGTACGGCCTATCACCCACAGACGGATGGACAAACCGAAAGGGTAAATAGGGTACTAGAAGATCTCCTGAGGCTATGCATTCTTGACTTTGGTGGTACTTGGGAAGACAATCTTCCTCTCGTGGAGTTTGCGTATAATAACAGTTACCAAGCTAGCATCGGAATGGCACCGTTCGAAGCCCTATATGGAAGACCGTGCAAGTCGCCAACTTGTTGGTGGGAGACGACGGACAGTCTTATACTTGGGCACGACATGATAAGGGACACTTCTAAGAAGATTGAATTGATACGAAGACGGATGAAAACGGCCCAAGATAGACAGAAATCTTATGCGGACCAGAGAAGGACAGACTTAGAATTCGAAGTCGGAGATATGGTCTTTATAAAGGTTTCTCCGTCACGCAATGTAGTTCGTTTTGGAGCAGTTGGAAAGCTAGCACTAAGATTTGTAGGACCGTTCCCCATCATTGAGAGGATTGGACGGATGGCCTACAAGGTAGACTTACCCGAGAAGTTGTCTGGAGTACACAATGTCTTCCACGTCTCGCATCTCCAGAAGTGTTTGCATGAGTCAGCCGAGGTGGTTGAGCCAAGCATCCCTGAAGACGTGGAAGTGGAGAAAGAAGCAACATTGAGGCGAGTTCCGATTCGTATCTTAGGAATGGAGATTAAGAAGCTAAGGAATCGAGAAGTCAAGCTAGTGAAAGTGCAGTGGAGTGAAGCCCAAGAGGACGCAACTTGGGAAACCGAAGAAAAGATAGGCGCGCTTTACCCATTTCTTTTTGAGGGTTTTACCCATTTCTTTTTGAGGGTACATTCTCGATCTCTTTTTCCTTGAAAACCTTTTCGTGTCATGCTTCAAATATCTATGTTTGTCTTGTTATCTTCTCGATCTTATCTTGAGAACCTTAGGTAGAACCGTATGGATGTAAACATGTGATTGAAACATGTTATGGTTGATGGTTGCAAGTGGTTGCTAGTGGATGCATGACACACATTAGGCACTAGATCGGCTCAGTCACATTTTCATGTTGCATATGCATGGGTGCTTATACTTGTACATGGATGGAACTTGTTATGCTATCACTTGGATGTTGCATATGGATGAATGACTATGCACTCATGTAGAGATTATAAACTATACTAGGAATTTGCATACATGTTGGATTCATGAAACTAACATATTTTGCATTAAGGAGGTTTACTGAATCAGTAACCGCCTGATCTTTTGCATTAGATAAAGTTCATATACACACACTTTCTGCATATGTTCATACAACACTAGAAGTCTTTTAAGGACAATGGTTTCCTGTGGATGATGCTTTGAGTAGATGGTTGATTGGATGGTAGGACACATCCTCCCAAACTTAGAGATTTCGGGGACGAAATCCTTGAAGGAGGGGAGAATGTAACAACCCGTGTTTTTATAACGTGTAATAACCATAAATCAAGGCAGAATTAATTTTTAAAATAAGAATCAAGGGAAACGGGTTACGCCATTGCGTTTGTCTCGAAATTCTGCTTGGAAACGAGTCCGAGTTTTCGAAAATCGGAGTCCGTATGACCAAGTTATGACCATTCGAAGTTTTCAGAAATTTTCAAATTCAAAATAGACTCAATTCGAATTCAAAATTCGAATTTCAAACCTCCAAATGGACTGGGTGGGAAATATCCCGCCTAGAACCAGGTCGACGCGGGGGTCAACTATGTAGTTGACCTACCCAGGGCCAGGTCGACCATAGTGTCGACCTGGGGGTTGACCTGGTGCCCGAGCCCATTTCTGAAGCTAGATTCACTCTGATGTATGTGACCTCATTTCTATCCACATTCGTTGACCTGACCCTATAAATACAGCCCCTAACACCAGTCTCTCTACACCAAATTTCTTTCTGACCTTATGCTACTCTGATTCAGGTTGAAAAGTTTGAGAGAGGGACTGCTTCTACTACGTTGAGACTGCGTTAAAGGAATTGCTGATTAGGGGACTTTTATTAGGACTTGACTAAGCAACAAACGACTCTCTTTTTCTAATTCTCGAACCACGATCTGTAAGCCCCAGTTATTTTCAGATTTAAAGTGTAAATGTATTATGAATATGATGTAAAATTGAAATTGGACTAATGTATGATGACTGTTTACATTCATTCTTGTTCATCTTGGATCTTGACTCTTGAATATTACTATGACATAGATTTGGGGCCTATTCATGTTGTAAATCAAAAAGAGAAACCCCTCTTATTATCATGTTGAACCTGTTATTAGCCACATGTTTATGATTATCACCTTATGACAGTCGTACCGTGACTATACTAGCATCTTATGACAATCGTTACTATGACTATACTATCACCTTATGACAGTCGTTACCATGACTATACTATCACCTTGTGACAACTATTATTTTGACTAGTACCTTATCTTGCTAGATTTGGAATCTTTATGTTTGAGGTCAATATTTCATATGCCGGTAATGTTTTATTTCAAGTCATATCATGCTATGCTAGTAATCACTCTTGCCACCTTATACCCATTTCTTTTTATGACACTCCCTAAGTAGATTTATTTGTATCGATTCGAACCTTCGTGCGATGGGAATACGATTTGGGTAGATTAGGTAAAATATGAATTAGCTTTAAATTTGAACATGAACATTATTATGACTTGAACCTGAATATGGACATGAACTTGACACGATTTGACATAAAACATGACTTGAAATCTCGACATGAATCTAAACATGAAAACTTGAACGTGGGCATGACAGTTAGATAAACTTGAAAATGGCCAACTCGAGGTTGGGTTGAGTTTGCAATGTAAATCTGCCCGGAACCGCCCGGCAAATCCAGTGGCTGCAAACAATAGGATCCAACGTGGGTAGTTGGTAATATCGCACGTAAAAACCTGAGGTTAGACTATGTTGTGGTGTAAATCTGCCCGGAACCGCGTGGCAAATCCATTAACCACAACAGTTAGTCTAATGTGAGAGGTTGGCGTGCACTAATGAATTAGTGCCACATGATAGGATTAAGTCATGAACCACTTGAATATACTTAACCAACTTGACACGATGACTTGATAGGGTTAAGTCATGAACTGCTTGAACACACTTAACCAACTTGATACATGATCTGGATAGGGTTAAGTCACGAATTTGAATGACAACACTTAACCCATTAGAAACCCTAGTTACGTGGTCCTTTTCAGTAGTAACCCACTTAGATGTATCACGATACCCTGAGACTAGGCAGGGTGGGGCACGATTACTGGGCTGATTGTAAACGACCAGAACAACGGCTGAGTAGGTGCGCCATTATAGGCTCAGGCGGGCTATGGTCGTGCACGTAGTCCGGAGTTGAAAAAGCAGGCATTGGGCACCCGTAGATTTATACTGTGCATACTTGATTCGTGTCGGTGGTTGGCACCATAGGACTTGATACACCCTATGGTGGACCTAGCACAGGTAACTACATTTCTGGATAGGGCCGTATGAAACAAACACATGACGAGCTAGGACTTATAGGGAGCCGATCGATTAGTAGATCGTACCGTAGGACCCCGTAATGGGTCACTTCATGACACTGGGCTAAGGGATCATTTCATGGTTAATACTTGATATGGGTTAGAATACTAGTACAGTTGGTGCAGCTAACCTTGAACATGCGATGCCAGACTTGACTTATCTTGTTATCTTAATTATCCAACTAGTTCTGTTATCATCCTTATGTTTAATTCCAGTTTTCACATATCATGTTACCTTTACTAGTTTTCATACTGAAAGTCACTAGGGCTTACCAGTCTTTATGACTGACCCTTTTTCTTTCGTTCCCCCTCAGGTTCCCAGGGAGGAAACACTAGCTCTTAGCTTGGATTCAACTTGCTTTCTGACAACTCATGTACGGTTTGGTCTTGGGCTATGCTATGGCTGCTTCTGCTATTTATGGGGAATAATTTACTTTTGTTTTAAAGTTTATGCTTCTTTACTATGAACTTGATGTAATGGAATAATTTGTATCTTGGATATATGAGCTTTTGACTCTTTTCTTGGAAATAATAAAAAGTTGGTTTTTAATTTCTACCGCTGCTTTATTTATGTTCTGCCTTGTGATATCTCTGTGCATGTTTACCTAGATAATACTCCACCAAGACTAGTGCATTCCCTTTGTGAGTGACCCTAGCGGAGGTGGGGTGTTACATAAACACATTGAAAAAGAGACAAAACAAACATTTAGAAAGAGAATGAAGGAATATTGTTAATGACTTAAGGGGATATATTTTTCAAAAATTGGCTTTATTTGAAAATCTTTACTTTGAAAAAATATTTTTTTTTCCAAAAGTTTTTTCTTTGATCTTGTAACCTTAGACTCTAATACCAAATGTGACACCCCACGTCACCTAATGTCACCCTTATAAGGATGCATTAAGTTTTGTGAAGCGCAATAATAATGCAGAAACTAATTTTAACAATAGAATATAAATATGCAGCGGAAAAACTTTATAACTTATTTCAAATCAATTTCAATATTACATTTTTCCAAAATGAACCATCAATGTCAAAACCATAAATATATGTCTCATAAATCATCAGAGTACAAAACCACAAAATAATATCCCTTACATGTCATAACAATAAACAAAAAATAAATTGGAGTAATATGTGGAAAGGGGAGTAATCCAAGTCCAAACTGAAAAGAGTCATGATCACAATTACTATCCACCGCCACTCTGAGAACCCGAGGGGGACAAGGAAGAGAGAGAAGGGAAAACAAAATAGATCGGACATAAAGTCTAGCGAATTCTAGTGATTTTCAGCAATAGGATAAAATAGAAAGTATCAAAATAGATAAATAATGCTAAATATGAAACTGTAGTAAAATATACAAGTACAAGGTGAAAAAGATAACAAGGCAATGTAAAGATCATGTACACTTCCCTTTCATATCCCAAGAACAAGTTTCTACACCAGCTACTAGAGTATCAGGATTAGGTGTTACCCTAGTTACTACCCATGTGATCGGCTCCCTACTATGCAAATATCATGTGCCAGCTACGACAATAGGGGATATCAATCCCTAACCCATCAACTTATAGGACATAAACCTATTTGTTGGTGTTACGGCATCTTAGTTTCCCCCATCGGACCCATGCATGCTCATGACTCCGCCGGAACTCACCCGTACCCACCTTCCACCTTTGAACCTCTTACAATGCAGATCAATAAAGCATCCCCTAGCCCCTACTTAGTGCGAGGCCCCTCTCCATGATACTAACAGGGATATTGCCCGATATAGATTTCACACAGCAAGATTGACACAAGCCACCTTCTAGGCTTATGCCTCTAAATAACTAGGATTTTAAGAGTCCTAAAATTAGATATAAACAACAAGACGTGGGACCTCTTAACTTATTAACTAACAGGTTGAACTTAGCTGGTTTAAGTTCATTAATAAGCATGGTTGTAAATTACATTTCATATAAATGTTATTCTATGTACAACCCCTTCCCCTAGAACTGGCAAGCACCTACTCAGATGTATATAGATTAAGTTATAGCTTTTACTTAGTTATATTTGATCCTCCCAACATGTTCTACTTAAGATTAAATTAAGTTTAACCTATTCAGATTTAGATGTTTTCCATATTATCCCAATTACACAGTCATTGGATTTCATGTTTCAATATGCCTAATTCTCCTTTTACTGTCACTATAAGTTATTCCAAATTAACCTAATTTCACACATTTCTATCGGAAATAGCCTAGTCATTCGATGGCCTAGGCTTAACGCAAAATAAAAAGGAAAATGAGAAAATATAGATCCAATTCAGAAACACATAAACTGAATAAAATAGGCATAAACTGGAAATAAACTAAGACCTAAAAAGGGATAATAAGGATGTACATGTAACAAGAAATAACCAAAAAATGAATAGATAATTGACAGTAAAACAATAATATATAAACTTATAAATATTGTATTATTTCAGATTCAAATTATTCATTGTTAGAATACTTTTTAATTATCAAATCTAAATATATCGAAAAATCACAGTGATTTGATTTGGTTACAGAAAATGTCTCTTTAAATTATTGTTGTAGAAAAACTAGAATTATCTCTCTAATCTACGTTTTGACAGCACCTCGGCATCCTTTTATATTTTTCTAGAAAATAGCTTGGAAGAAGAACAATGAAGAATGTTTTTATGTAAGAAAATAGTGAGGCTACTAGCCTATTTATAGATCAACTAAGATAATTCTAAACCATTAGATTTTAGGTTTATAAATCCAATTGTACACCTTAAGCTGAGTCATCATATGTATTTCATGTAAAAATAGTACAAATTCAGAAGTAGGCACCCTACATGCAGGTGGGTTGACATATGGGTCGACCCGCCTTAGACCTGGATCGACCCCTATGTCGACCCAGTTGGGGCTGGGTCGCCTACTTACCATTATTTTTTGCGTTCAGGTTTTATATATTATAAATATATTATACACTGTTTGTGTTCAGTCTTCTTTAGTTTATATCTTTTTTATTCTTAATCCTATTTACAATGATTAAGAGTCTATCTAAACCAAAATTTCATAATGAAAAAAACGTTAATTTCCGTTTTACCTAATTATGAATAATTAATTAATTAATTCTCATTTTATTATCTTGTAAGTATAATTACCGTGTAATAAAATACGACAAAAAGGGTACATTAGATGGAATATTTCTTAGTTGGGAGCACTTGTCAACTTCGCGACTAAGGCAGACGACTCTCTTTGTTTATGTATGGATTACATAGAATTGAACAAGCTCACGAAGAAGAATAGACACCAACAAGAATAGACACCAACTCCCTTAGATAGATGACATGTTTGATCAGCTGGTGGGTGCTTCAATTTTCTTGTAGTTGGATTTAGTTATAGGTTTTCATCACCTAGTGGCAGATGATAGCATAGATAAGACTGCCTTTATAACTCCAGATAGATCCTTTGAATGGTTGGTTTTCCTTTTGGGCTAACTAATGCACCAGCGTATTTGGTGGATTTGATGAGTCGACTATTTAGGGAGTTTCTAAACAAGTTCGTGGTAGTGTTTGTTGAAGATATCTTGGCGTATCTTGGTGTTCTTTAGGATTTCAGATGGAGTGTTTGCACTTAAGTCTTGGAGGCATTATTTATTAGGTGAGAGGTTTGAGCTATACACAGTCTATAAGTCTCTCAAGTACTTGTTTTTACAAAAGGATCTTAATTTACGGCGACGACGTTGAATGGAGTTTCTTGCATCTTATGACTTTGAGATATCATATACCCCGGGGAAGGGGAATGTAGTGGCGGATGGACTGAGTAGGCAGAGGATGACTTTTGGTCTATTGTTCGTAGAGTGGCAGAGTTTGGAGTTATATCGCCATTTGATTTTACCATCTATGGAGTATGCACCAGGATTATTGGCATCATTGGAGGTACGGTCGGCTCTTTTAAAGCGCATTGCATCCAGCCAGCATGAGGATCAATAGTTAGCAGATGTCATGAACTAACTTAGTAGAGGAGAGACCTCTAGTCACCTTGCTAGATATTCTGTGGGTGAGAGAGGGTGGCTACATCATGGTGAGAGAATATGTGTTCCTCGAGATGGTGATTTGTTGAGGTCAATTTTAGAGGAGGCTCATCACTCTCGGATGACCATCCATCCAGGCTGTGATAAGAGGTATAGAGACATGCAGATGGTTTTTCATTGGATGGATGAAGAAGAATATGGCAGGGTACGTGGCTAAATGTATGACTTATCAGAGATCAAGATTTTTAAGATTCAATGGGGAGAGGACATCGATGATGCGATTCGGAAACTGGAGGACAGGGTTCGCTCTTCTTTTACGTTTCTCTATGATAGAACATTCTTAATCCTTCCCTAAGCTTTGAATTTGAATCTATTTTTCCTATCGTTTGAATCATAAGTCTTAGGTAGAAGCCTGTAGATGGTAGAAAATGATTTAAAACATGTTAATATAACATGTCATTGTTGAATGGATTCATGTGGATGCACTAGTGGATGCAATGGATGCATATACACACACCAGGCACTAGTTAATGATCAGAAAACTAGGACACTTACATATTTGCATATGGATGTATGTACATTTTTATTTATTTATTTTAAATATGGATGAAAAATGGTTGAATCATCACTTGGATGTTGCATTTTGGTGAATGGTTGTGCATGCATTGTAACAACCCGGAATAATGACAACAGTTATTTTAGTTATTGAATTAGCCTCCAAAAATGGATTTTTCGCAACCGATCAAATTTGACCATGAAACTTATACCAATGCGTTCATGATGGAATTCTGGTCAACTTTCATGTTTAGAACTTTGCAAACGGAGTCCGTATGAAAAAGTTACAGACGAAATACGAAAACAGACAGAAAATAAATTAGAAGAATATATAATTTTATATTAACATTTATAACCAGCTCTTACTGGGCTAAATTGGCCTAAAGTGATTGACCGGGCGGTTGACTGGGCGGTCAAACCCTCTGGCCGAGACAACCCAGTGACGGCTAGGGTTGGTGTGTTTATTTTATAATATAAAATTTATACAATGGACGGGTCTTAATAAAAGTTAATCTAAAGGTCTAGAGCCATTATAAACCCTATAAATAAAGGGTTAGACCCCATCCTTTTGCATACAATTCCGAAGGCAGGAGCAAAGCCCTGCCATTTCCCTCTTCTTCCAAACCTCTTCTAAATCAAATCTAAATACATATAATCAAAACAAACATATATTGAAGAAGATTAGAATCAGATTTATATGCAAAGGAGATGGTGCTATGATTAGGCTTTCTTCCATTCATATTTCTTTCCTCTTTCCTATTTTCTTGTAGATCTACAAATTTGAATGAACCCCTTTTTAGAATAATTGTAGATCTATATGATTTTCGGAATTGTAGGCCTAAAGGTTTATTTAGATTCAGATTTGGATAGCTTAATGTGAGTGGGAAAATTATATACATCGTTTATAATAACTTATTTAGTTCGTTTGTAATAGATCTGAGATGTATGCCTAAAAGTTTATCAAATTTGTTTACCGTTTTTATCAAATTTGAAATAATAGGTTATGGTTAGAATTTTGAGTTTGTAGGCCTTTTTGATTAATTAAATTATATTGCCTACAATTGTTCATAAAATTGTTTATGTTATAGTATACACCTTGGATCTGAAAATCAATCCTAAAACCATTTTCAAAATTGTAGTGTTATTCCAGATCCTTTGTTTTGATGTGGATTTTAGGTTTATGTAAATTTAGATTAAAAGATAATGCTTGTTTATGTTTGATGTTGTTGGGTTTTTACTTGGTAACTATAGAAATATCCTTTTTATTCTTTTTAATAAAAAGAACATTGTTTCAAATCAACAAGAAATATGTATAAAACAATTAGGAAAGGATGTGTAAATTTGCGTATAGTTGTACGTAGTTTACAACAACCATTCTAAAAATATATATTTCATATTTCTTGTGGTTTGAAATATGAACATATCATTTTTTAATTATTTTGGGCGATTTTACAATAATTGCTATAAAATTTGGAATCTTGAACAACATAAAAAGGTTTGTTTTGGCCATTAGTTTAGACCAAAACATAAATGGTTAATAATAATGAAATAAAATATAGTAACTACGCTAAATACGTTTATATATATATATATATATATATATATATATATATATATATATATATATATATATATATATATATTCAAATACATCTTAATCTACATAAATACTGCAAAATATATCGTTGTAATAAATGTTTGTATTGTTGTATGTTTGAATAATTTCCATTTCCAAAAAAAGCTTCAAAAGTGGGGAACTTTGTAAAATGGCGACATGGCGAAAATAATCTCCTTCTCTTATTTCTTAATGCTCTTCTCCCACCGTCACCTCATCTTCTCCTCTAATCCTGCTGTTGCCTTGCATGGTCTCACTGCTTTTCCTGTTCATCGTGCCAGATCTAAGCCTTTTTAGTGGTTATCCGAGTTCTGATACCCTATTTTCTTTGCCTCACTGGTTCAGCACTCAAATCCTCAGATCCTCTTCTAATAGAGCTCCTCTCACTTATGTTGTAGCTATTTAGGCAATGCCTTGCGGTAATAAAGTCTTGGTGAGGAGTTAGGCACTGACATGGAGTTTATTTGGTGAGCAGCCACTCCCATTTTGCCGTTTTGATTTCGTCGTTTCGTCTGCGTGACTGTGATTGGTGAAAACCTGATTTGGTTATTCAGTGTTTTCTACATATTCGTCTGGTTAGTAGATCTTGGTTATCAGTCATGTGATTTTGGGGTTTTCTGTTATGATGTAGTGCTTGGTTCTTCTTATTAGTATTCGGATCTCTGAACTGTATCGGGTTTTTCCTTGTAATTTCAGCTGTTCTGTTTTTTGCACTTGTCTATATTTAGTATCGTTTAGATGATCCTCTGCTTGACCATAGGCAAAACACAAGATGCAATAGCACTGAACCTTGCCTTTATGTTTGAATGGAGGTAGTCTGAGCAGTCCATTTTCAGTTTGTGACGAAGATAGAATATGTATGTTTATTGTCATGCTGCTAAGCTATTTTCGGTGGAGAGTCTTCTTAAATGTATGGGGTGTTCTGGTCTAATATATTATGTTTTTGTCAACATGTGAATTGCTATTGTGCTCTAACTGCTTGTTTAGCATGATTATCCTACCCATTTTTTCAAGTTCGCTCTTCCTCGCATGTGATGGTCGAAGACCACGCTTTGCTGGTTTCTTGGGACATGATTGCCTTCTTGGCATGCTAATGTCATATCTTTTTAGATGCATGTCTCTGTAACTACAGTTCACATAGTTATTTGCTACAGTATGTTTCTTGTTGCCTATCAAGTCACCCTATGTACCCTGTTCTTTATTTGCTTTCGGCAGTACTGTGTACTCTATGCGTGTTGTATTGTTATATTGTGGCATGCTGTATACGTATGTAATTCCTCTACTTGTGTAGTATGAAATGTATTGAGATGTAGTAAACTCCCTGCGTGGAGATGTGATTTTATTGTAATCTACTTATTTTATGCAAGATCCAGTTCTATAAGCCTGTTAAGTAGAGTGGACGGAACACTATAATTTCCGGTAGCAGTGGACGGTCCACCTTAAAAACTAAATTAGTTGATTGTAACACAGTCACCTATACTATACTGTATTTTTATTATTTGTTATAATAAAAAAGTGTTACAGACCACTATAAAAACCGGTCGGTTGTGCCAAAAAAAACATTCCATTTCTATGGAAATGTATATGGAAATATTATCCATAATGAATGGAAATAAGTGTTATGACTGCTGTAGCAATAAATGAATTTTATTTTCTTTAAATAAGGTCATAAATAAACTAAATAATGTTGTAACCATCTTTGATTGGGGAAATGAATTAAATAGGATAAAACATGCCAAATGGTTACAATTTAAATTGTGTTAGGGTAAGAATTGTAGCTCCAATTAGGGAAGTGAATAAATAATACCTATGCACACACGTAGATATATGTATATATATGTATATATATATATATATATATATATATATATATATATATGCAAACAAGAAATAAACCGTATGGTAATATAGGAAAATTAAAGGAGCTACAATAAATAGATTAGAATTTAAAATAGGACTGATATATAAAGGGCATTTAATGCCTTAGGAAATATAACCTTTAGGTTCATAAAATGACATTAATTCTAATCTATGGTAATAAATGGACTTTAATGGGTCAATTAGTGCCTTAGTAAAATATGATCGTTAGTGTCACTAATGGCAGGGTCCTTTATTAATAATAATAATAAAAGGGTAATTAATAGGGATTGATTAGCATAGTAAATGCTAAGGCCAATAAGGAAATTAAAAAATAAACCTCCTAGGGTAAAAAGTTATAAGTTTTCCATATTCATTTCTAGTTAATCTAGAATTAATATAATTAAGAATAGGAATTGGCTTCGTAGGTTAGTAATGCGAGGTCAGTGTCTTATTCAACGAAGTCTGCACTTTCCAGAAGTCGGATACATGTTCAACTGATGTGAAATATCATTAACCATAGGGACCTGTGACGATAGTTAATTATGTAACAATAGTTGATTGTGTAACAAGGGTTGTTTCCAAAATGAGGTTTGTCTCAAGAGTGTGGTCCTTACCTCCCGTCCCAAAAGGGGGAACCTTGGAAAGGAAATAATTCACATCATAACTTGTTTTGGGTAAAGGTCTTAGGTGGTTAGATCCATCCCTTAAAGGGCATTAAGTGATTGCGTAGTTCGCCCTCCCCAATTAATGGCTATTGGTATGAACTTGGTAATTCCCACGATTAGTCCGCTTCCTTTAAGTAGTAAGTGTGTAACGAACTGGGATTTTCGACTCCGAAAATCAACATCAAACTACCGTGTTGACCATTCAGACATCGAACATTCCAGATCATTAATAGAAAGAAGTTAGAGGGTGAGATAAGAAAGAAAGAAATATTAGAATAGAAGAAGAAGAAACACCTCAACACAGAGTCTCACATCGCAGCGGAACAAAATATAATATAGAAATAAATCTTTATTGAGAGCTTTAAAAATACTTACAGTATCAGAGTACATCACACAATGGGACAGTTATAATGATCTGTTCCCATATACAACACACAGCGGAATAGTAGCTATATAATATCATACGTCTAAACATCTCCAGCTCGTCTCTGGACTTCACAGCATTCGATAACCTGAACCTGTACACTCCGGGCTAACCCGAGCATTTACAAAACACCGGGTCAGTCTGGTGAACCAGAGTGAGATAAACTCGCACAGTATTAAGGGTAAATTATCCAATCATGATTTTAAAGTTCAAAATCTTTTCAAAAGAAAAGGATAATCGTAAGACCAAATCCACACATAAACACGGACGGTTTTTACCTTACGATAACCCAAAACAGTTTTGAAATCATTATCTTGTCTAATATTATAATAATGTCTAAATGCAAGTAAATATCAATCTAGTGGAACGCTTGCATCTCACGCTCCACATATATAGTATACAAACAAAACCGCGGGCGCTTATTAGAAATTGGATTCCGACCTTGACAAGGTATGGGACCACCTGCCGATAGTGTATCTCGAGAGACGAATACACTGGGTTCAACAAGAACGTCTTGCAACCCGGCCCTCACATGCCCGACCACTCATTTCTCTTGAGTGTATCGAATGTATATCACCAACGGTTGGGATCGCCAACCGTCTGCCCGAAAAGGGACAGCATTGAAATATATAGATTTAAGAACAAATAGGAATTTCTCTAGATAGTTGATTATACACCCTAATGGGAGCGACCCACATAGCCATGCTGCCTGCCCGATTTTTGTCATTTCCCGGTTGATGAGGCTTGAGGTTTAGATTTACCTTTGGACAGCTGGTCATCATTCACTTTGAATGCCACATCGTCAGATCCGTCAGATATCACTAATTGATGTCCACAAAAATACTCTAGCTGGAAGCTAAGAGAACGGCAAATCTCCGCCAACAACTATCGCACGTTTGAAGAAATCAACGTACGTGATCCTTTGGAAATACTCTGTCAGACATCCGTCCATACAAATCATCCAGGACCAGGATGAACCGAAGGCACTTTCCTACCGCATCCAATATAGGAATCACCCCATGGATCAGTAGCGAGAAGTCCTTGTAACCCGTAGATTCCAACCACGACCGAATCACAGCTTATCTCTACTTGCCAGGCAGAGAACATTAGTGGTTCTTCCGTGTATGAAAATCCACGGTCTTCAATGCTCCATCTCAATCATCTTCTGAGATCTTCACGTATTTGTTGGTCGGAATGGTTTTCGAATATAAATTCGATCCCGGTCTTTCCATACCAACAATCGTATTGGACAGATTTGATAGTCGGTGTTTTAACTATCAAAATATACAGTGTTTCAATCATGACACTCCAATGAGTTCACTGGTTCAGCATTCGACATCACTTGGCCTTTTATTTAACGATTTATTCACTTCTGTTTAAATAAAAACTTCTAACTCTTTTAAATATTTAAAAAGTACGATATTTGTTTTCTTATATACTAATGTTCTTAAAATCATCTCATTATAGTACTTATAAAAATAACTAATATTCATCTGCCAATTCCACTTAATTCTCCTTTCAAACCTTTGTTTTATTATCACGAACCTCTTTTACGATTACCAACTAATATTACTTTCAGATAATCCCGATGTTGTTCAAGTTGGGGTATTTTAATTACCTCTTAGACCTTGATCAAACAACGTTCTTATCCACAGATAAATAGAAGTTGTAACCAAAACCTAATAAACAATTTCCACCATAACTTGAATTTGGTTATACAACCCTATAACCCATCTCTTTAACTAGATTTACTTATTTCCAATCTCCTTCCAAATTTATTCGACCATTTCCCCCTTGGAAATCTTATTTCAAATTCCCCTTTTTACTTGATCTCATTTTCAAGTAACGTTAACTTAAGATTAACACTTTTCCCCTTTGTAAATCCCATTTATACCCCTGGTTTATCATAAAACCTTTTTGATCTAAATTTCCCTTCAATTAATTCGAATAATCAAGTAACACTTATATCAAGCTATTCTATTTGCTTGGAATTCCTTCCATAACTTCGTTATAATAAATTTTTGGGTTTTAAATATAAAATCTCGTACATAAACTCCTTTCACCATTCCATCTGATTTCATTTCACTTCGATTACCTTTGAAAAGTAATCTTCTACATTATTATTAATTAAATAATAATTTACTTCGATTGTCAACTATTGCAGTAGTTAAATCTTTATTAACTAAATGAGCAGTAAACCCTTTTAAAACCCTTATCTAAATTTAAACAATATTTGTTAACTATTTTAAATCAAAACACATTAATTCGATAATCACTTCCAATTCAAAACGGTAGATTAAATTCACTTAAAACGCGGTTATTCCACTAACCGATTCCAATTAATTCTCACTTTAAATTAATTAAAAATATAATTAATTTAAATAAATTCCATTAATTGTTTCCTTTACAAAACAATGATCAAAATTTAACCATTCGGTCCATTTCTCAGTAAATCTGGTTTACATCAGAATTTATTTTATAAAAAAATTATTTTCAAATCAAAGTCTTAAATAAAATACTTATTTCTCTTTAATAACTTTTATTCAAAAATAATATATTTCAAATCTAACTTTAGTTATAAAACAAATTTTATAACTTTCACTCTATCGATTCACCTGACGGTGAATCAATATCTATAACCCGATTGATTTTTAAAGGCCATACTCTGCCAAACACTTAACCAACACCGCCCATTGGTTCAACCCAAACAGATGTTGAATATTCAATCAATAAACAACAATCAAATCAATCAACCAAACATATCAGTTCATATATAATAACATGAAAATAAATAATACATTTGAGGGATCCGGTTGGGTCCCTCCAACCTGTTCTTCCGTGTATTCAAAGCGGTTATCACAAACCAGATCATTCAGTTTTGTTTAACTGATAACACTAAATAGCAACCATTCAACATCCACCACAAACAATTCAAACTGTTCAATAATTTAAAACACGTTTATAAATAAACGTGACCAACCAAGGTAAGTTACCTTTATTGGCACCAATCGTTAAAATAACGATATGGTATTTCACTGAAATTAGACACCGTTCAATTTCATCAGTTAAATCAACAAACAAATGTGTAACTAGCAAACAGGCAACCATCAGCAAGCAAAGCACACAAAATAAAAACCCAATTTATATAAAATATAAATGGGAAAAATACTGAGTGAGTTTAACTCACCTTGAGTTGCGTTGTTACGATAACAACTGATCTGATTAAATTAAACTCGCGTTCAATTTATCTGGGATCTCCAGCTGCATTCTACAGCGTTTGTTTCTATTCCAGAATGTAAATCTCATTCATACAGTCCCTGCACCTCTTGTTGTGTTCCATTCTGTCAACGCATGTACGAAATATTGATATCGTAAGTATACGTTAAAAACTTAAATTAATTTCCTTAATTAAACTCTTAATTTACTAATCACAAATTGCTTGGGTTAATTACGTTGATTTGGGGAAATTAAACAAGGCCGACTATTCACTGCTTCAGACAAAAACGAGGCCGACTCCCTTACACGTTTTGATTACCTTCCTTGTCAATTACTTTTGTTTGTTTCCTTCCTTTCATCCTTTTCCTTTATGCTATACGAACTGGCTCAATTCTTCTATTTCAAGAAAAGCTATAGCACCCATCAATCCCCTTTTCAACTGCTCCGCCTCATCCCACCGGCCTCAGACTCCCACCCGACCTTGTCGTCCCCTTCTCCTTGATACCTCCTCCACTGTTTTGAGTATTTCCTTCTACCTACTAACACGTGGCCCACACTCCTTTACACGTTCATTGCACAGCACCCTGCCCAACGTGTTCCTTCACTATACTTCTTACTTGCTATTTCAGTTTCTCGCCTTCTTCTTTGAATAACCACGTCCCCCCTTTCATCGTGAAAACCGAACCTTCACTCCCTCCTTCCATTCCCACCGTATCCTCTACCATGTACTAGGAACTGACACACGGCCTCTCCATATTGCAACGCACAGTCCACCCCTTCCTATTTGTCCTAAGTTCAGCCTTCTTTCCCTTCTTCTTAGTTTCCACGTCCGTTTGTGTTTCCCAGGTCCCATTCCTCTCCCTTACTGTTTTAATTCTTCCACACATATTATTTTAATATTTTGTATGGGACGAGAAATACCAGCTTTCTCTTTACGATTTGGTTTTGAACATTATTAGCGAGGAGAGTTCGTTTGTTTTTGTGCTGCGAAGATAAAGGCGAGGGGGGGTATTTATAGAACGAGCAAGCTTGGTGGCCACGAAAACTTGGCAGTCACGGTTTAGGATTTTTAGCTTTGCAGTGTAGATTAGCTTTCAGTTAGTTTTCGTTTCAAAATGTTTGTGTGATGTAACAGTGAAAATATAAGACGAGAATTTGCAGTTGATTTGAAATTTGCCTGTACTTAAGCACATGGAAGAAATTTGAGAACACAGAAAATATGTTGGCAAATCATAGCATATGTCTATGCTTTATTTTGCGTGTTTCGTGTACCTTGGAACGGTAGAATTTGGGGTAGGTTACAGCACAAGTTATTTTCAACCCTTTTTTTCCGGATGCATGTGTGTTTCAGAAAAACACAACGTGGGGAGGTTCGTACATGGACAGGTTGCCTTGAGTAAATTTATACTATATGCTATATTCTATTGGATGCTTGTCCTTGTATTTGCAATAGAACACGGTGTATCTTTCATATTTGTTTTGATTTGAGTATCTCTATTTACTGATAAAAAGGCTATTCTCAGTATAAAAATATATTTCAGATCCAATGGGACAGGTTTCGTCGAATTCCGACATCATATGAAAAAAATTCCTTTATAAAACCAGAATTGAACACGCGTTTAATTTTTCCACGGTCACTAGGTAAATCAAATCAACTTGAAACCTTCAAATCTTACAATAATTTGTTGATACGATCCCAACGGCACCAGTTTCGTCGCATTCTGAGACTGTTTCCCCGGTAGGCTATTTTTACCGCGTGCCGCAATACCCTTTTTAACACCCAATTATCCAGTCTCTAAAAATAACAAACTATATACCTATCCTGACCCTAATCGACGATACGAACCCAACGGAACTGGTTTCGTGGCTTAATTCGATCGCCTGTTCAAGTTATGCCCAATTATCTCTTTATTAATTTAATTACACGCTATAGAATTTGATTGGGCGTTTGTGGCTGCCGTGGCCACATACGACATCGGTTTTCCACGCCATTCACCATCGTACAATAATTTAACGTTACGGTCCCAATGAAATTGATTTCATCGAAATCTGAGATCGTTTGCAAAATGGCCATTTTAAAAGTCGATATTTTAATATCGATTTCCACAGCGTTTTTTTTTTTAATTTTGATTTGGCCATAACTTACAATCTATAACACGGAATCTGGATTTTTCTCTTTCATATGAAAGCTATCGTCAACACGCTCCCAACGTTTCTTGTTTCACAGAAATCCGACTTATATCGGACTCTGTATGTCCAGTTGAAGTTCAAACTCGAATTTTCAAACTACAGCGCTATATTTCAAGCTCAATTTATAATTATATAAATATATAACATCGAACTTTGTTTAAATAGCAAATTAGATATTAATTCCATCGATATTCCAAATATAATATTTAAATTAAATAAATTAAATTAAATTACATATTCGAGTGCCAAAAACACGGGTCGTTACATTCTTCCCCCCTTAAAATAATTTCGTCCTCGAAATTGCTAAGGTAAGAAAGACATTACAAACCCACTAACTTCCAAATCCAATTTATTCTTAAATTAGAAACCAATTTCAATACTATATATAGATATTTTCAAAAATATTGAAAATTTTCTAACGCTTTAAATTTCCAAAAAATTTCGCCAATACCTCCTCTGTACGGCTCAATCGGTACAACTACAACTCGCCTTTCTAGGCCTTCTCCAATCCAAAAGAAAATAAACAGTCAAGCGGCTTGCCAAATCGGCTCATAAATCTCCAAACCCATATTATAAACGTGTACCTTTTTGTCGGGCATATCATTATATCCCTTCCATCTGCTGCCCTATCAGCATATACAAATGCATTCCCACACAAAATTCCAATTTTATCCTCAGAACCAAATCCTTTCATGCATCCATGCCAAATCTCATTCTTAACTCAATTTCCATCCATTATCAATTTCAACTCTTAACTTACCAGTCCAACACCATTTCAGATTCCTGTCTCGCAATTCAAAATCTGGTTCTGCTCGATATAATATATCTCGATTCAATTTCCAGTTAATTGGTTTCAATTCAATTCATATTTGCTTTCACAAATTTATATGTAATCTTACTTTTGTTCAAACAATCTCCCTGGGAGTTTTTAAATAGTTCAGTTCTTTCAAAAATCAAATATTCCTTTCTGGATTCAAAACAACTTGTTTTTTTTTTCCATTTTTTTCATTTTTCATCCAAGCAATTCAAAACAAGATCTTTGGTAGCAATCCGTCACTTAGAACTCGGAAATGAACACTGATGATGTGGCCGGCATCCTCAGAGTTATTTCCCAGCTATCAAAGTGAGTTCAATACTATATCTTTTCAAAACATCAATTTTAAACACTTTCATTTTGAAATCTATTTCAAAATAAAATTCACGATGCTTGTAAATAATTTAAAATCTCCCAGGATTTTAAAATTCTCATATATTCAATCCAAGTTCATTTGCAAATTCCTTTCCCACATTTAGGAATTTTGATTTCAATTCTGATTTTAATTTCATATTTAATAAATCTGCTTTTATATTATACGAATTCTAATTGGTTATTTATATAACCATTTCAATTATAATTAACCAACGCATCCACTATACTATAATACTTCAAATATTAATCATCTTTTTATATTAAAATATAATTTGGGTAAAATTATTTCATTTACCCTCTTTCAAAACATACTGTGTCGGTTTATCGTACTTGAGTGTTTAGAAACCCCTATCGATACAGTGGATCAAACTGATCGACCAGAACTCATAAACAACTCAACCAATAAATCTCCACAATATAAAACAAATTTTATAAAATCCACAAGTACGTTCACTCGTATATATACACTCAACTCAATCTAGGGTATTGCTAACCCCATCTCTACTGAGTCACGCCACAGAGCCAAGGTAATCACTTAACCAATAGCTCTGATACCACTGTAACGAACTGGGATTTTCGACTCCGAAAATCAACATCAAACTACCGTGTTGACCATTCAGACATTGAACATTCCAGATCATTAATAGAAAGAAGTTAGAGGGTGAGATAAGAAAGAAAGAAATATTAGAATAGAAGAAGACGAAACACCACAACACAGAGTCTCACATCGCAGCGGAACAAAATATAATACAGAAATAAATCTTTATTGAGAGCTTTAAAAATACTTACAGTATCAGAGTACATCACACAATGGGACAGTTATAATGATCTGTTCCCATATACAACACACTGTGGAATAGTAGCTATATAATATCATACGTCTAAACATCTCCAGCTCGTCTCTGGACTTCACAGCATTCGATAACCTGAACCTGTACACTCCGGGCTAACCCGAGCATTTACAAAACACCGGGTCAGTCTGGTGAACCAGAGTTAGATAAACTCGCACAGTATTAAGGGTAAATTATCCAATCATGATTTTAAAGTTCAAAATCTTTTCAAAAGAAAAGGATAATCGTAAGACCAAATCCACACATAAACACGCACGGTTTTTACCTTACGATAACCCAAAACAGTTTTGAAATCAATATCTTGTCTAATATTATAATAATGTCTAAATGCAAGTAAATATCAATCTAGTGGAACGCTTGCATCTCACGCTCCACATATATAGTATACAAACAAAACCGCGGGCGCTTATTGGAAATTGGATTCCGACCTTGACAAGGTATGGGACCACCTGCCGATAGTGTATCTCGAGAGACGAATACACTGGGTTCAACAAGAACGTCTTGCAACCCGGCCCTCACATGACCGACCACTCATTTCGCTTGAGTGTATCGAATGTATATCACCGACGGTTGGGATCGGCAACCGTCTGCCCGAAAAGGGACAGCATTGAAATATATAGATTTAAGAATAAATAGGAATTTCTCTAGATAGGTGACTATACACCCTAATGGGAGCAACCCACATAGCCATGCTGCCTGCCCAATTTTTGTCATTTCCCGGTTGATGAGGCTTGAGGTTTAGATTTACCTTTGGACAGCTGGTCATCATTCACTTTGAATGCCACATCGTCAGATCCGTCAGATATCACTAATTGACGTCCACAAAAATACTCTAGCTGGAAGCTAAGAGAACGGCAAATCTCCGCCAACAACTATCGCACGTTTGAAGAAATCAACGTACGTGATCCTTTGGAAATACTCTGTCAGACATCCGTCCATACAAATCATCCAGGAACAGGATGAACCGAAGGCACTTTCCTACCGCATCCAATATAGGAATCACCCCATGGATCAGTAGCGAGAAGTCCTTGTAACCCGTAGATTCCAGCCACGACCGAATCACAGCTTATCTCTACTTGCCAGGCAGAGAACATTAGTGGTTCTTCCGTGTATGAAAATCCACGGTCTTCAATGCTCCATCTCAATCATCTTCTGAGATCTTCACGTATTTGTTGGTCGGAATGGTTTTCGAATATAAATTCGATCCCGGTCTTTCCATACCAACAATTGTATTGGACAGATTTGATAGTCGGTGTTTTAACTATCAAAATATACAGTGTTTCAATCATGACACTCCAATGAGTTCACTGGTTCAGCATTCAACATCACTTGGCCTTTTATTTAACGATTTATTCACTTCTGTTTAAATAAAAACTTCTAACTCTTTTAAATATTTAAAAAGTACGATATTTGTTTTCTTATATACTAATGTTCTTAAAATCATCTCATTATAGTACTTATAAAAATAACTAATATTCATCTGCCAATTCCACTTAATTCTCCTTTCAAACCTTTGTTATATTATCACGAACCTCTTTTACGATTACCAACTAATATTACTTTCAGATAATCCCGATGTTGTTCAAGTTGGGGTATTTTAATTACCTCTTAGACCTTGATCAAACAACGTTCTTATCCACAGATAAATAGAAGTTGTAACCAAAACCTAATAAACAATTTCCACCATAACTTGAATTTGGTTATACAACCCTATAACCCATCTCTTTAACTAGATTTACTTATTTCCAATCTCCTTCCAAATTTATTCGACCATTTCCCCCTTGGAAATCTTATTTCAAATTCCACTTTTTACTTGATCTCATTTTCAAGTAACGTTAACTTAAGATTAACACTTTTCCCCTTTGTAAATCCCATTTATACCCCTGGTTTATCATAAAACCTTTTTGATCTAAATTTCCCTTCAATTAATTCGAATAATCAAGTAACACTTATATCAAGCTATTCTATTCGCTTGGAATTCCTTCCATAACTTCGTTATAATAAATTTTTGGGTTTTAAATATAAAATCTCGTACATAAACTCCTTTCACCATTCCATCTGATTTCATTTCACTTCGATTACCTTTGAAAAGTAATCTTCTACATTATTATTAATTAAATAATAATTTACTTCGATTGTCAACTATTGCAGTAGTTAAATCTTTATTAACTAAATGAACAGTAAACCCTTTTAAAACCCTTATCTAAATTTAAACAATATTTGTTAACTATTTTAAATCAAAACACATTAATTCGATAATCACTTCCAATTCAAAACGGTAGATTAAATTCACTTAAAACGCGGTTATTCCACTAACCGATTCCAATTAATTCTCACTTTAAATTAATTAAAAATATAATTAATTTAAATAAATTCCATTAATTGTTTCCTTTACAAAACAATGATCAAAATTTAACCATTCGGTCCATTTCTCAGTAAATCTGGTTTACATCAGAATTTATTTAATAAATAAATTATTTACAAATCAAAGTCTTAAATAAAATACTTATTTCTCTTTAATAACTTTTATTCGAAAAATAATATATTTCAAATCTAACTTTAGTTATAAAACAAATTTTATAACTTTCACTCTATCGATTCACCTGACGGTGAATCAATATCTATAACCCGATTGATTTTTAAAGGCCATACTCTGCCAAACACTTAACCAACACCGCCCATTGGTTCAACCCAAACAGATGTTGAATATTCAATCAATAAACAACAATCAAATCAATCAGCCAAACATATCAGTTCATATATAATAACATGAAAATAAATAATACATTTGAGGGATCCGGTTGGGTCCCTCCAACCTGTTCTTCCCTGTATTCAAAGCGGTTATCACAAACCAGATCATTCAGTTTTGTTTAACTGATAACAATAAATAGCAACCATTCAACATCCACCACAAACAATTCAAACAGTTCAATGATTTAAAACACGTTTATAAATAAACGTGACCAACCAAGGTAAGTTACCTTTATTGGCACCAATCGTTAAAATAACGATTTGGTATTTCACTGAAATTAGACACCGTTCAATTTCATCAGTTAAATCAACAAACAAATGTGTAACTAGCAAACAGGCAACCATCAGCAAGCAAAGCACACAAAATAAAAACCCAATTTATATAAAATATAAATGGGAAAAATACTGAGTGAGTTTAACTCACCTTGAGTTGCGTTGTTACGATAACAACTGATCTGATTAAATTAAACTCGCGTTCAATTTATCTGGGATCTCCAGCTGCATTCTACAGCGTTTGTTTCTGTTCCAGAATGTAAATCTCATTCATACAGTCCCTGCACCGCTTGTTGTGTTCCATTCTGTCAACGCATGTACGAAATATTGATATCGTAAGTATACGTCAAAAACTTAAATTAATTTCCTTAATTAAACTCTTAATTTACGAATCACAAATTGCTTGGGTTAATTACGTTGATTTGGGGAAATTAAACAAGGCCGACTATTCACTGCTTCAGACAAAAACGAGGCCGACTCCCTTACACGTTTTGATTACCTTCCTTGTCAATTACTTTTGTTTGTTTCCTTCCTTTCATCCTTTTCCTTTATGCTATACGAACTGGCTCAATTCTTCTATTTCAAGAAAAGCTATAGCACCCATCAATCCCCTTTTCAACTGCTCCGCCTCATCCCACCGGCCTCAGACTCCCACCCGACCTTGCCGTCCCCTTCTCCTTGATACCTCCTCCACTGTTTTGAGTATTTCCTTCTACCTACTAACACGTGGCCCACACTCCTTTACACGTTCATTGCACAGCACCCTGCCCAACGTGTTCCTTCACTATACTTCTTACTTGCTATTTCAGTTGCTCGCCTTCTTCTTTGAATAACCACGTCCCCCCTTTCATCGTGAAAACCGAACCTTCACTCCCTCCTTCCATTCCCACCGTATCCTCTACCATGTACTAGGAACTGACACACAGCCTCTCCATATTGCAACGCACAGTCCACCCCTTCCCATTTGTCCCAAGTTCAGCCTTCTTTCCCTTCTTCTTAGTTTCCACGTCCGTTTGTGTTTCCCAGGTCCCATTCCTCTCCCTTACTGTTTTAATTCTTCCACACATATTATTTTAATATTTTGTATGGGACGAGAAATATCAGCTTTCTCTTTACGATTTGGTTTTGAACATTATTAGCGAGGAGAGTTCGTTTGTTTTTGTGCTGCGAAGATAAAGGCGAGGGGGGGTATTTATAGAACGAGCAAGCTTGGTGGCCACGAAAACTTGGCAGTCACGGTTTAGGATTTTTAGCTTTGCAGTGTAGATTAGCTTTCAGTGAGTTTTCATTTCAAAATGTTTGTGTGATGTAACAGTGAAAATACAAGACGAGAATTTGCAGTTGATTTGAAATTTGCCTGTACTTAAGCACATGGAAGAAATTTGAGAACACAGAAAATATGTTGGCAAATCATAGCATATCTCTATGCTTTATTTTGCGTGTTTCGTGTACCATGGAACGGTAGAATTTGGGGTAGGTTACAGCACAAGTTATTTTCAACCCTTTTTTTCCGGATGCATGTGTGTTTCAGAAAAACACAACGTGGGGAGGTTCGTACATGGACAGGTTGGCTTGAGTAAATTTATACTATATGCTATATTCTATTGGATGCTTGTCCTTGTATTTGCAATAGAACACGGTGTATCTTTCATATTTGTTTTGATTTGAGTATTTCTATTTACTGATAAAAAGGCTATTCTCAGTATAAAAATATATTTCAGATCCAATGGGACAGGTTTCGTCGAATTTCGACATCGTATGAAAAAAATTCCTTTATAAAACCAGAAATGAACACGCGTTTAATTTTTCCACGGTCACTAGGTAAATCAAATCAACTTGAAACCTTCAAATCTTACAATAATTTGTTGATACGATCCCAACGGCACCAGTTTCGTCGCATTCTGAGACTGTTTCCCCGGTAGGCTATTTTTACCGCGTGCCGCAATACCCTTTTTAACACCCAATTATCCAGTCTCTAAAAATAACAAACTATATACCTATCCTGACCCTAATCGATGATACGAACCCAACGGAACTGGTTTCGTGGCTTAATTCGATCGCCTGTTCAAGTTATGCCCAATTATCTCTTTATTAATTTAATTACACGCTATAGAATTTGATTGGGCGTTTGTGGCTGCCGTGGCCACATACGACATCGGTTTTCCACGCCATTCACCATCGTACAATAATTTAACGTTACGGTCCCAATGAAATTGATTTCATCGAAATCTGAGATCGTTTGCAAAATGGCCATTTTAAAAGTCGATATTTTAATAACGATTTCCACAGCGTTTTTTTTTATTTTGATTTGGCCATAACTTACAATCTATAACACGGAATCTGGATTTTTCTCTTTCATATGAAAGCTATCGTCAACACGCTCCCAACGTTTCTTGTTTCACAGAAATCCGACTTATATCGGACTCTGTATGTCCAGTTGAAGTTCAAACTCGAATTTTCAAACTGCAGCGCTATATTTCAAGCTCTATTTATAATTATATAAATGTATAACATCGAACTTTGTTTAAATAGCGAATTAGATATTAATTCCATCGATATTCCAAATATAATATTTAAATTAAATAAATTAAATTACATATTCGAGTGCCAAAAACACGGGTCGTTACAAAGTGATTGGGTTCGGGACCGCCTTGAGAATAAGTATCAAATGACTACTCTGGAGGTACCAAAGGTCTGAATATCCTGCGAGAAGTTAAGTAATTAAGGGAATCATATAATAAGGCCAACTAGATAGTAACATAGGGGTCTACCAGAGGAAGGTGATGTGCACGTAAAAATGCACATTTATATTCACACATTTACTCTTGGTTAGTTCAATAAATGAACATTTTTGGGTATTTTATGTGATCAAACCATGTTTTAAATATTTCCAAAATCATCACTTATTTTGGGAAAAAAGGGGGTCACTTGTGCATGTTTTAATTTGTGAAATCTTTTACTCGTTCCTTGTTATTAACTCTTTTAGGAATTAAGGAGCTAAAATGATATATACACATGAAGAGATGAAGGAAAGCATGCACATACACAAGAGAAGGCAAAGAATTAATACATCTTATGGATAGTGGAGGGCCCATCTTTCAACTAGCCTACTTGCTTCATATTATTGAATGGGACAAAAGCCCTCATGCATTCTACATGACATATTAGTGGCTAATATCAATTAGCTTCATGAAGGGCCATTTTGGGGAATTCCCAAGAAAAGTGATTAGGGTTTTAGGGTTTTAGATCATGTATATATACCCCTTTGTTTCATGTATTTTGCATCTCCTTTTTAGCATATGAAAGTGTAAGTGATCAAATAAATAAAAATGGCTTCCAAGCCTGTTTCTTCTGTGTCTATCTTTTGTCTCTTTTAATTTATATGCTCTACTTTATGTTCATAGTTTAGATTTATTTACATTCATGTTCATAGCTTAGATTTACTTTCATGCTCATAGCTTAGATTTACTTTATGTTCTTAGTTTAGTTCTCTTCTTGTTTTACTTAGTTTTTCTTTCATTTTGCTTAATTTTCTAATGTTGAAACTTACATGTGTTGATATTACAACACATATGAGTGGCTAATCCTTTGATTTAGGGGTAATGATGCTCTCTAACTTTGTGTAAGTTCAACATGTGTATGATTTGTGATCTTTAATATGTGCTTCATGTTAGTGAATATTGATGTAAGTTTATCATATGGGTTTGATAGGTCATGTTGCATTTGCAAATGATCTATGCTTATTCAATATAAACACAAGTTACATCAATATTTGCTAAGTGACTATTGATTTTGAACTGAAAGTATGAACAAAATTTGATGGTCTATAGTTCTAGACAATAGTTCATAGACCATACTTAGAATAGTTTTGCTTTAGTTTCATTTTCATGAGAGTCATAAGTGGTGTAAATGTTGCATTTATATCACTTATTGAGATCATAAATTGTATGTATGATAACGTACATAAATGTGAGAGTGGATTTACCTCTAAATTACTCTCTAATTTCATATTTACCTATTAACTTAGTTTCTAGTTTTTAGAACACTTCAAAGTTTGGTTTAATTTGAGTGAATAAAATTGAAATTACTTCTTTCCCCGTGGATTGACTCGCACTCACTACGTATTACAATAGTACGCCGTGCACTTGCGGTTATTTCAATATTCGTGCGACGGTTTTCTAATTTAATAGAAATTCCGTTGTAGCGAACAAGTTTTTGGCGCCGTTGCCGGGGAAAGATTTTGATTTTAGTTTTATTCTTCGAATTAGTTTTCACTTGTGTTAGTTTAAAAAAAAAAAAAAACTGTGCATGTTCATTGACATTTCTGTTCACTGCTCTATTTCTGTCCACTGTTTATATTTAGTTTAGTTTAGTTTTTGTGTTATTTAAAAAAAAAAAGATACTGTCAGGTGTATTCGTTCATTTTCAGTTTTCATTGTGTGTTTGTTTGCTTTAGTTCTGTTATCATTCTGTGTGTCTGTTTTTGCATTTTTTATTGTTAGTTTTCTGTTATGTCTCCATTGGTCCATCTTTACCTTAACTAAAAAAAAAAAATTGTCACTACATCAAAGTTCTACTCAACTAGTTTCATTCGGTATTTTGGTCCATTACAGGTACACAGCTTCGAACTCTACATTTTCATTCAAACTCATACACAAGACCATACACAACATTCACAGCAAATACTGGCACTGTCACTCATACATTTTCACTCAAAATCCGTCAACCACACCTTCTCATCCACTACCGACTGCCACCAAACTGACAGCACCCACATCCACCTTCTCTACCTCAACAACAACAGTCACAAACCATTTCCCAACCACCACTGCATTGCCACAAGCATTGCCATTAACCACCAGCTTCTCTGTCACCACACACTCCACAATATACACAAACCAGAAGCCACACCATCCTCATCTAACAAAACAGCACAATCTACCTTACAGCCATCATCCCTACATCAATAACAACAGCCCCAACAAAATTCACCACTTTGCCAACCTGTCTTCCGCTTTCCCGCCGTCTTCCTGCCTCGTCACCCACCCACAAGCACAAACAGTGTAAACCAACTCACTTCACCTTCCACTTCGACAGCAAGAATCCCAACCATCTGCACTGCTTCATCCACTACCATACACTGCTCAAAAGTCAAAACTGCTAAGTCACCACGTCCAGCAAATATCAAACACTCTACAGCCCCGCCCTCCACTCCTGCATTACAATACAACCAGCTTCAATTCCTCTTCACAACTGCAAACTGAAACTTCACCTCAAACCCTACGAACCCCCATCAACCGACAAACCCGCGGCTTCATTCGAAATTCACAACAAATCTTCGTCCTCCACACCAAAACCACCCTTCTCGGACCACCCAAAACCAAATCGAGAACCTGATCGCCCAAAGCCAGAAACCGAATTTCAAATCAACTGAAATCGAACTTCAGCATCAATTCGCAAATCTCCTCAGACCCCACTAGCCGACTGCGAACAACTCTGCTTCAATTCAAATTTTCCCTTCCCATCATCGTTTATTTTGGTCACGGATTGTAGTTTTGATTTTGGGATTTACCAAAAATGTATTTTCAAAACTTGGTCAACTGTTTTAGTTTCTGGAATGTGGTATTTTGGTTTCGGGTTCGATAGTTTTAGTCGGTGTGTGTTAAAAAGGGACGAGTCAATTTTAGTGGGTTGGTTTGTGGCCCAACCTGGCTTTTTCGTTAACTAAGGTATATTTGTTTAGTTTTGATCTTTGATTACTTGTTTTAGTTTAACTATCTTATAAAAAAAAGCATTTCGTTTGCCTTTTGTTTTCACTTTGTTTTTCATTCATCTTGTTTTTGTTTTGTTTTATTTTTGGTTTCCTTTTGCTTTCCTTTTTACAAAAAAAAAAAAAAAAAATCTCTTTTCTTCCATTTGTTTATATCGCCTTCCTTTTTCAGGTAGTCAAAGCAGATAAAATAAGGAGTTGCTTGCTAAAGATTGCGCTTTTCTTTGCTTGGATTGCTTTGCTCCACGCGCTTCGCTTGCTTGCTAAAAAATGCCGCTTATTTTTTTTTTTATATATAAATACAGACACTCAGGTATCGTGTTTTAGCCCCTTAATTTTAATTTGCATTGTTGTTTGTTTGTATTTGCATTAAAAAAATTCAAAAAACAAAATTAAAATCATTCATAGTTGCATTGTTAATACACGTTTAATTTATGTTTTGCATTCATCTCATTTTATTTTATTTTCTTAAGGGCACACCCCAATTCACACAAGGTGGGGAGTTCATTACCCTTCCTTAGCCCAGAAAATTGCATATCATCGTAGAAATTGACTAATAATAACGATTAGACGTTGGACTTAACGGAGTCGCAGGCTCATTTAGGGCTTAATTATATTTTGATTGTTGATTTATTTTGAACGAATTATTTCTTGGTGTCTAGACTACGGCAGAGAAATAACTTCTAATAAATATTATGGTGATTCATAAATATTATTTCGGTTGTTCCTCTGAAGGTACTTAAACCTTCGGTTGCATTTCTAGGGTGATTCCTGGTGCATCGATAACTCCTGTCCGTTAACTGGCCGAGAAATTTTTTGTTTAATTTAATCAAACGTATCATTATATAGTTTTGGGTTAGGAGCCACAAAGGACAGAAAATTTTGTAGTTAATCTTCGCATTCATTTAGTTGCATTAGATTCATGCATATATAAAAAAAATAGAAAAAAATCAAAAATCCAGAAAAAAATTCATCTTCATTTGTAAATCAAATTGTTTTCTCTCTTATCCAAAAAAAAAATTAAAACAACTCTCATTTTGTAAAGAAAAAAAAATTCACTTCTATTCTCTTCTCAAATTTGTTCATTCTTTTCTTCTCTTATTCTTCTCGCTAGTGCATGAGTATTTGGACTCACGAAACCAATACGAATCGTTGGACACGTAACCCTTCCACTGATCGTTTAGTTCGAACGAACATCCCTTCAACCATGGGCGAAGAAAACCCCCCTCGAACTCTTATGGATAGAATCTTCCCCGATCTAGTTTCTATTCCTTCTTGCATCATATTGCCCGCCCCAATGGGTAATCACTTTGAAATTCACTCAAATCACATAAATACTCTTCCAAAATTCAGTAATTTTGAACGTGACGACCCTTACATTTTCTTAACCAAATTTGAACAAGTTTGTGCAACCATGAAATTTCAACAACTAAGTGACGATGGAATCAAACTTAGGTTAATTCCATTTGCACTTACCGATTACGCCGAAAAATGGTTATATAGCTTGCCTTCAAATACAATTGGAACGTGGGATGAATTTATGAAAGTTTTCCTTAAGAAATTTTACCCCTTGGAAAAAACATCCAAAATTCGAAACGAAATCGTCAATTTTCATCAATTTGGGGGAGAATCCTTTGCAAAATATTTTGAAAGATTTAAAGAACTTCTAGTCAAACGTCCACATCACAATTTCAAAAAATGGACTCTTTGCCAAATTTTATATGATGGACTCGAAAATAACTCTCGAACCATGCTCGAATCGATGTGCCAAGGAAACTTTCTAGCCCAAAATTACGATGCCGCTTGGCAATTTCTTGAGAACTTGGCCGAAAAATCAGCTCAGTGGGAACGATCCAACAAGTAATCGATTTATTCCCGATCAAACGCTCATTCGATAGGATCTTCATCAGCTTCAGAAGCGAAAATCGACGCGATGTTAACTAAATTCGATAATGTCCTTTCATCAAATCAAATGAATCAAGCTCAAACTTCTCAACCCTCGTGTTTCAAATGTAACAATCCGACCCATATTGCTGATCAATGTCCACACTCGTTAGAACAACTCAACGCTTTCAACAAAGTTAGGAACGACCCATTCTCTCCAACGTATAATCCTGGTTGGAGAAATCATCCTAACTTCTCGTGGACCCAAAACAACCCAAATTCGAATTTGGTTCGACCCTCATTCCAACCATTTCCGAATAATCCTTCGAATCCCCCCTTTCAACAAATTCAATTCCAAAATTTTGCGCCACCTTCTCAAAATCAAGCCCAACAATCTTTTGTTCCCCAAGACGAAAAACGATTGACTTCACTTGAGAAAAGTCTTGAAACATTGACTAAAGCAACGACTCAAAATCTCCAATCAAATAACAATTTGCAAAATTTATTGATTTCGTACATGCATAACACGAGTCAATCGATCGCTAAACTTGAAATGCAAATGAGTCAGTTAGCCACGTCCGTAAGTGAACGGGAAAGAGGCATTTTCCCGAGTCAACCCATTCCAAACCCCAAGAGCCATAATCCAAATCAAAACCAAGCTCATGTCATTTAGGATAGCAATGTAACTCAGTTAAATGCTATCACGACTTTACGATCCGGTAAGAAAATCGATAATCAAGTTGAAAACCCAAATAATGTACCGGATCTTCCTCTCAACTCTTCTAAAACCACAAATGATCTTGATCCAAATTCTGAGTCTAATTCTTCTCCAACTCAAGTAGACTGACCTACTGAGTTTCGTATTCCATTTCCTCATTGTCTTCGACCAAAGAAACATTCCGACCAAATGGAAAAGATGTTGGAAATTTTCAAACAAGTGAAAGTTAACATCCCTCTTCTTGACATCATTCAACAAGTCCCCACCTACGCTAAATTTCTCAAAGACTTGTGTACTCAAAAACGACACACTCATGTACCCAAGAAAGTCTTCTTAGCCGCCGGACTTAGCGAAGTCTTGACCCAATCGATCCCCGTTAAATACAAAGATCCTGGATGCCCTACGATCTCGTGCATGATAGGAGATAAAACAATTAACAAATGCCTAGTAGATTTGGGTGCAAGTGTCAATTTGATTCCATATTCCGTTTACCAACAACTTGGTTTGGGTGAACTTAAGCCAACGAAAATAACTCTTCAATTTGCTGATCGTTCAATTAAGATACCCATCGGAGAAATCGAGGACGTACTCATCAAAGTTGGTCAATTCATATTCCCTGTTGATTTCATTGTTTTGGAAACTCAACCTGTCAATAATCAAATGAGTCAAATTCCATTGATTTTAGGTCGACCCTTTTTGGCTACTTCAAATGCTTTAATAAATTGTCGCAATGGTTCAATGAAAATCTCTTTTGGAAATATGACTCTAGATCTTAATATTTTCAATCTTAAAAGTCATTCGAATGAATCTTGTGACCAAACCTTGGAAGTTAACGCCATTCACGAAAATTCCGAAAATGAATCGATTGACCTTAATGATGAATGTGAGGCCGAGTACGAAAAATTATTCCATCACGCTCCTAACGAAGTTGAATACACGCTTCCATTTGAATCACTTTCAGTTGAGCCTAAATCTCAACAAAGTTCTTTGATCGAGAAACCACCAAAGTTGGATCTTAAACCTCTTCCCGATCACCTTAAGTACGTTTACTTAGGTGATAACGATACTTGTCCTGTCATAATTTCTTCAAGTTTAACTCGTGATCAGGAAATTTCTCTTCTTTCAACTCTTTCTAAAAACAAAGACGCAATTGGTTGGTCCATTTTTGACATCAAGGGAATTAGCCCCGCAATCGTTCAACATCGAATTCACTTAACCGACGAAGCCAAATCCACTCGCGAAGCGCAACGTAGGCTTAACCCTAAGATGAAAGAGGTAGTTCGCGAAGAAATTATTAAACTTTTTGACAATGGTATTATTTACCCCATTTCTGATAGCTTATGGGTCAGCCTCATTCACGTTGTTCCTAAAAAGTCCGGACTTACCGTCATCGCAAACGAACAAAACGAACTTCTTCCTACTCGAACTCAAACAGGTTGGCGTGTTTGCATTGATTATCGAAAATTGAATGCTGCAACACATAAAGACCACTTTCCTCTTCCCTTCATCGATCAAATGCTTGAACGTTTAGCCGGTCACGAATTCTATTGCTTTCTTGATGGTTATTCCGGCTATAACCAAATCCCAATCTCTCCCGAAGATCAAGAGAAAACAACTTTCACATGTCCATTTGGTACCTTCGCTTATCGATGTATGCCTTTCGGACTTTGCAACGCTCCTGCGACTTTCCAACGATGTATGGTTGGCATTTTTTTCCGATATGATCGAACGCTTTCTTGAAGTTTTTATGGATGATTTTTCGATCTTTGGCGATTCTTTTTCCTCGTGCTTACATCATCTTGAACTTGTTTTGAATCGATGTAAAGAAAAACACTTAACGTTGAATTGGGAAAAATGTCACTTTATGGTAAAACAAGGCATAGTCCTTGGACACATAATTTCAAATAATGGCATTGAGGTAGATAAAGCGAAAGTTGATGTTATTTCAAAACTACCCATTCCAAAATGCGTTAAGGACATTCGTTCATTTCTAGGGCATGCTGGCTTTTACCGACGCTTTGTGAAAGATTTTAGCAAAATCGCCTGTCCTTTAACTACTCTTCTAGGAAAGGACACTCCATTTGACTTTAACGCTGAATGTGTTGCCTCTTTTGAACGTCTGAAAAACGAACTCATTTCAGCCCCGATAATCTGCTCTCCCAACTGGGAACTTCCTTTTGAAATCATGTGTGACGCTTTTGACTTCGCTGTTGGTGTTGTCTTAGGACAACGCATCAACAAAATCCTTCACGTAATTTACTATGCGATTATGACCTTGAACGACGCTCAACTTAATTATACGACCACCGAAAAAGAACTTTAAGCTGTCGTTTTTGCGCTCGAGAAGTTTTGATCTTACTTGATTGGTTCTCACATCACGGTCTACACTGACCATTCTACTCTTCGACACCTTTTTGCTAAAAAGGATGCTAAGTCACGCTTAATTCGATGGATACTTTTACTCCAGGAATTCGATCTTACAATCAAAGACAAAAAAGGATCCGACAACGTTATAGCCGATCACTTGTCTCGTCTTTCGAACGCACCATCTTCTTTGCCGATCAATGAAAACTTTCCTGACAAACAACTCCATTCTGTTTCAATCGATCCTTGGTTCGCCGACATAGTGAACTATCTAGTCACTAAGGAAACTCCCTCTTTTTGGTCCAAATAAGATAAATACAAATTTCTGTCCTAAGTGAAATACTTCTACGGGGACAATCCATACTTGTTTAAGTATTGTCCGGACCAAATCATTCATCGATGCATTCCTGATAGCGAAATTAGGAGTGTTCTCTCGTTTTGCCATGATCATGCGTGCGGTGGACATTTTGGTCCTAGGAAAATCACCGAAAAGGTGCTTCAATGTGGTTTTTATTGGCCCACTCTCTTTAAGGACGCGTTCGAATTCTGTAAAACTTGCAGTCGTTGCCA
This sequence comes from Allium sativum, assembly GCA_030737875.1. NCBI lineage: Eukaryota > Viridiplantae > Streptophyta > Magnoliopsida > Asparagales > Amaryllidaceae > Allium > Allium sativum. The sequence continues at coordinate 27,105,548 of CM060925.1, read as the reverse complement.
AATGCTAGGAAAGATTTCTCGACGAAATATGATGCCTTTAAACCCCATCCTTACGATCGAAATCTTCGACGTTTGGGATATTGACTTTATGGGACTATTCCCAAATTCTTTCGAAAACTTGTACATTCTTCTGACCGTTGATTATGTTTCGAAATTGGTCGAAGCCGTTCCATGTAAAACAAATGATCATAAAATTGTCGTGAAATTCGTAAAAGAAAACATCTTTTCGAGGTTCGGCACACCTCGCACGATAATAAGTGACAATGGAACACATTTCTGTAATCGTTCTTTTGAATCCTTAATGAAAAAATACTCGATAACCAACAAGTTGTCCACTCCTTATCATCTGCAAATGTGTGGTCAAGTTGAAGTGTCGAATCGTCAAATAAAACAGATTCCGGAGAAAACTGTAAATAAAAACCGAAAAGATTGGTCATAGAAATTGATCGACGCGCTTTGGGCTTACCGTACTGCTTTTAAAACTAATCTTGGAATGTCCCCTTTCCGATTAGTCTATGGTAAAGCCTGTCATTTACCCGTTGAAATTGAACATAAAGCACTTTGGGCAATAAAAAACTTGAACCTTGATCTTGAACAAGCTGGCAATAACCAAAAATTGCAACTCAACGAATTAGAAGAACTTAGGAATGATGCTTATGAAAATGCGAAAATTTACAAGGAAAGAACCAAAGTTTTTCACGACAACTCAATCCTAAGAAAAACGTTTTTGCCAAACCAAAAGGTTTTATTATATGACTCACGACTTCATTTATTCCCTAGAAAGTTAAAGTCAAGATGGACCGGACCATATGTTGTTCGAACTGTATTTCCATATGGTGCCATCGAAATAGAAAATCCGAGGGATGGAGCCATATTCAAAGTCAACGGTCAACGTCTAAAACCATTCTTGGAATTACCCACTGATCGAGAGGAGGAGCTCATGATTCTTCATGAGCCATGCTACGTCAAGTAAGAAAGCTAAGTTAACCCTCCTTTGTAAATACGTAAATATTTCTCTTCCGTTCACTCATTGTGTCATGCATTGACTGTGGGGACACAGTCAAAAATTAAGTGTGGGGGGAGTCTCATTTTCATTTTATTTTGCATAGCTTAAGTTGTAAAGTTCTCCTTTTTCTTTTTCTTTAAAACCAAAAAAAAAGAAAAAAAATGTTTTGCATTTTTATTTACTTTTGATATATGACATGATGAAGTTAGCATACGGTTTTGGTCGTACGATTAAAATATTTGGAATATACTTCTCTTAATGAATAACAAAAGAAAAGTTTGAAATATGAACAAATTTGGTGTAACTGGTTTATAGGCAGATTCGTAGGTGATGAGTATGAAATGTTTTCTAAATTGTAATCCGATTAAATGAATGGTTAATTTAGATTACTTACGTTAATATTTTAGAACATTTAAGTGAAGTTGTGCTAAGATATTCTCGCTAAACTCTCTCTCTCTTAAAAAAAAGGAATATATATATATATAATAATCCAAGGGTATCCAATATTGCTGGTACATCTGGCGTTGGTGTGCAAACCCGCCAAGCTCTATCCGGCACCTTCTTGACAAAGTCAGCGTCTGTATATCTTGGTCTCATTTCATGAGTTGGTGTATATAGATATAATAATCCAAGGGTATCCAACATTGCTGGTACATCTGGTGTTGGTGTGCAAACCCGCCAAGCTCTATCTGGCACCTTGTTGACAAAGTCAGCGTCGATATATCTTGGTCTCATTTTATGAGTTGGACACCTTAGGATTACTGACCCTCACGTAAGTCGTAGTGCAGTGTAGGGGTGGTATACCTAGGTATTTGTAAATAATAATAATGTAAATATTTTGTAATAAAGAGAGAGTTAGCACTTGAAATCCAAGCACACTCTTCACTTATTTTACCTAACTTGCTAACCAAAAGTAATTAAAGATGCCATCTTACGATTGTTGATTACAGAATTCATTTCATATTTGCACTATGTTTTTACCAAAACAACTGGCCAAGCTAGAGGAGATTGTAGCGATAACTGACTTTTGTTTGAAGTTTTGATTAGTAACAGACTTAAATTTCATAGTGACGACCCAAACTTGTGTTAACTCCTTCGTGTAAAATTTAAAAGTAAATTACCCATTTGTAAATAATCTTGCATTCGTCTTGTACATATTTTCTAATCTAGCATTTTGTAAATACATTTTACATTAAACATTTGGATTTTGTGGGTAGTATCCGCTGAAAACCTTCACGAGACAACACTCGTCCTACTGGGGACACCCAGAGGTTTAACGGCTTGTTGCATACGCTCAATGCAATCGTGCTCCCTACGAAAGTGGATTTATCTTAGTTTCTTTACTTTATTCGAGGACGAATAAAAAGATAAGTGTGGGGGTATTTGATGTGCACGTAAAAATGCACATTTATATTCACATATTTACTCTTGGTTAGTTCAATAAATGAACATTTTTGGGTATTTTATGTGATCAAACCATGTTTTAAATATTTCCAAAATCACCACTTATTTTGGGAAAAAAGGGGCTCACTTGTGCATGTTTTAATTTGTGAAATCTTTTACTCGTTCCTTGTTATTAGCTCTTTTAGTAATTAAGGAGCTAAAATGATATATACACATGAAGAGATGAAGGAAAGCATGCACGTATACAAGAGAAGGCAAAGAATTAATACATCTTATGGATAGTGGAGGGACCATCTTTCAACTAGCCCACTTGCTTCATATTATTGAATGGGACAAAAGCCCTCATGCATTCTACATGACATATTAGTGGCTAATATCAATTAGAAGCTTCATGAAGGGCCATTTTGGGGAATTCCCAAGAAAAGTGATTAGTGTTTTAGATCATGTATATATACCCCTTTGTTTTATGTATTTTGCATCTCCTTTTTAGCATATGAAAGTGTAAGTGATCAAATAAATAAAAATGGCTTCCAAGCCTATTTCTTTTATGTTTATCTTTTGTCTCTTTTAATTTCTATGCTCTACTTTATGTTCATAGTTTAGATTTATTTACATTCATGTTCATAGCTTAGATTTACTTTCATGCTCATAGCTTAGATTTACTTTATGTTCTTAGTTTAGTTCTCTTCTTTTTTTACTTAGTTTTTCTTCCATTTTGCTTAATTTTCTAATGTTGAAACTTACATGTGTTGATATTACAACACATATGAGTGGCTAATCCCTTGATTTAGGGGTAATGATGCTCTCTAACTTTGTGTAAGTTCAACATGTGTATGATTTGTGATCTTTATTATGTGCTTCATGTTAGTGAATATTGATGTAAGTTTATCATATGGGTTTGATAGGTCATGTTGCATTTGCAAATGATCTATGCTTATTCAATATAAACACAAGTTACATCAATATTTGCTAAGTGATTATTGATTTTGAATTGAAAGTATGAAAAAAAATGATGGTCTATAGTTCTAGCCAATAGTTCATAGACCATACTTAGAATAGTTTTGCTTTAGTTTCATTTTCATGAGAATCATAAGTGGTGTAAATGTTGCATTTATATCACTTATTGAGATCATAAATTGTATGTATGATAATGTACATAAATGTGAGAGTGGATTTACCTCTAAATTGCTCTCTAATTTCATATTTACCTATTAACTTAGTTTCTAGTTTTTAGAACAATTCAAAGTTTGGTTTAATTTGAGTGAATAAAATTGAAATTACTTCTTTCCCCGTGGATCGACTCGCACTCACTACGTATTACAATAGTATGCCGTGCACTTGCGGTTATTTCAATATTCGTGCGACGGTTTTCTAATTTAATAGAAATTCCGTTGTAGCGAACAGAAGGTCTTAAATGGCAAAACGTTGCCTACCTATTTTGTAGGTAATAAATGACTGCTTATTATCTCTCGTCTTATGCAGGGAATGGTTATATGCATGAATTACAAAAACCTTTGATTAGTTGGACTTAGTAGCTAGTGTCCTATAATTTATATTATGGTAGAATTAACCACCGTAGGGTATTAAGTGACCAATGAGGTCTTCCTTGGGTATTAAGTGATCGGAAGTAACTGCCCTTACCTTGCATTGGCAGCGAGGTCTTAAGTGGCTATATATAAAGTACCCTCCTTGTGTGATATTTAAAGTTGGTAGCCCGCCACTTGATTAATTAATGGTGGTTATAAGTCTTCATACTTATGCGTAAACGTTTTATTTTGGTAGTGATTTCGTTGTGTTTGGGATACTACCTCAAAGATGGTAGTTTATCATCGTGCGTAATTCCTCTCAAATTTAGGTTAGAATTACTAGCCTTGTTGGACATATGTTTTGGTTTTGACCAAACAGAGTACATTAACGTATTGCCGATAGTGTTATATATTTTCTACTTACCTGGACTTGTTGTTCTGACCCCCCCCCCCCCTCTTCATAACAACTTTTAGGTTTATTTCGGGGAAGACAGGTCTTAACAAGTATTCAAGTATGGTTTCAATTCTTTTTCTCTCATGTACGATATTAATGTGGTGATAATCCTTAAGGTAGTCGCCATAGTCGATATTTGTTATCTTATTTCATTTCTCTACGAGTTAGTATTATTTTATTTTGATTATGCTCATGCTCATTAATTGTAAGTACCAAATTTATGCTCTTCGTGCTTGGATGGGTTTAAGTTTTGAATTTTTATTTAAATTCGGGCTCAGAAAAGTGTGGGTTGTTGCATATAGAATTATATGTATTATTAGGATTCCTTTGCATATGTATTGGGTGCATGACATGGACATGAAATTACATTATAGAGGTCAACTGAATCATTGGACCTCCTGATTTTTGCATCAGCTTAGAAACATATACAGTGCACTTTTGCATATATTCATGAGAAAGCATTAGAAAATCTAAGGACAATGGATGCATATGGGTAATAGTTGAGTAGACGGGTGTAGATGATAGTTGAAGATATTTATATCATTCTTCTAGCCTTGGAGATTTCGAGGACGAAATCCTTTAAGGAGGGGTGGATGTAAACCCAGAATTTTTAATAAACAATAATTAAATAGAAAAGGGTAATAAATTAAATATAAATTGGAATAAACTTCATAATTGGACAAAGGGACTAGCATTATTTGGTCAGTTGTAATTTTCTAATTAAAATGGATACTTGGTTTGCTTAAATCGGAATTAAAATGAACAAGTTATGAATTAAAGAAGTTGAACCAAAAAAATAAAAAAAATATATAATAATATAGTGAAATCGGGTCAACTGGGATGACACAATCTCGTTTGGGTCGACCTTATGTCAACCTAGACATTGCTTGGGTCGACCCTGTGTCGACCCAAGGCGTCGGTGGGTTAACCTAAGGCGAGATTTTAGCGTGCCTTGGCACGCACGAAACGCAACAAAACGTTTAATTATTTTGCACCGTTATTTGTTGAGTTGGCCGAGTCTTATTGGTTTATTTTGAACCAACGGCTAACGCATCGCTTTAAAATTGGTCAAATGGCATGTCTAGACTAGATCTAATCTTAAATTTGGACGGTTGAGGACACCCAGTAAACGCTATGAATAGACTAGTAGAAGCTCTCTCGTTTCCATTCTTCTTCTCTTTTCCTTCCCACAGGCCTATCCTAGAAGGGCCAAATAATTAGATTTTTATGGGGATAAAGAAGTTCTTAAGTTTTGGTACTTATTTTTATAAATACTTCTGGAGGCAGAGGTTTTGCAAGAACAAAAAAGGGCCAAGTAGGGAAGCTCCTTTCGTCAAATCTATGAGTTTTATGTGATTTCTAGACTATAATTTATATAGGAAAAGTTAGATAGTTAAATAGTTTAGTTTTTGCAAGTTTTATGTTTATAGTTATTTAAAGTATTTATATATTTAGTTTTCTGCGAAGTTACATCAATTAATTATTGTCAGTGCCTATTTCTTTTCATTTATTTACTGCTTATAAGTAATTCTCCTTCTTCTACCCCCTTCTCTGATGTGGTTTTATTTACAGTAAACTTATACCCCATTATATTTGTTTTGCTAATTTTAAGTCTAGGCCTTGCGAGTAGCCTAAACCATTTCCCCTTCTCTTTTAGCATCAAGCTAGGCCCAAAGAGAGCCTAGGCCTTTATCGTTAAAATTGTTTTAAAATTGAATAATGTTTAATTAAGTAAAAAGGGATAACTAGGCATGTCAGAACTGGTTAAATATTATAATCGGCATTAGGCTGTAAATTGAGGATAAAACTTGATATGCAATTTCAGAACATGCAAACATATAAACAGGAATAGGTAACTTAGTTGGATGCTAAGTAATATGGGGTTGGTTTTTCTAAAAAGATAAACATTATAATGAATGTTTAATACAACCTAGGATTATAACATGAGGTTATAATAGGGCTTATTAATAAACTTAAGTCGTGCTAAGTTAAATTGAAGATAAAATCAATAAGCTAAGATAATGGGAGCCCGTTCCGACAGTGTGGGGCTGATTGAGAAAAATAAGTGGCTCGTAGGTTAGGTCCGTTTCGGCAGCATGGGGATGATTGGGGAAACTAAGAGGCCTAATAAAATAATGAAATTGTAGTGGGATTTTGTTCCAACAGTGGGAGGCTGATTAGGGAAAATAAGTGGCTCGTAGGTCCGTTCCGGCGGCGTGGGGCTAATTGGGGAACATAAATAAAATAATAAGATTGTAGTCTAGGTCCGTTCTGGCATCTTAGGGATGACTGGGGAAACTAAATGGCCTAATAGAAAATAAATAGGGACCAATTCTAGGTGGTGACTTGCATTAATTGCATATTTGGTTAAGGACCCGTATCAGGCAGTGTCCCTGTTATCATTTATGGGGATCTCACACTAAGTAGAGGCGAGGGCATGCTTTACTATGCTGAAGAGTAAGCATTCTAAATGAGGTAGGTATAGGCGCATTTCGGCGGGATGATGTGTGTGCATCATGCCGATTGGGTAAATTAAGCCGTTGTAACGCCTATGATTAACGGCTATACCCTTTTAGTTGATGAGTTCAGGATAGATAGCACTGAGTTCCATAGTTGGCATAAGTTATCATATTGTGGTTATAGGAGTCGATCGACGGGTAGAAATTATATATAGCCTAGATATTATATCTTGGTAAATTGGTGCAGACATCTTGGATATGTATGAGAAGCCTATCGTTGTTCATGCTTAATTTTGTCTATTGCTTTCATACCTTTATGTCCTATGTATTAAAACTATTCATCTGTTTAATGCTTCTTTACTTTATGCACCTCCTAGACATTACTAGAACTAACAAGTCGTATGTATAATCTAGTTTGTTTTCTCCTTCTCTCTTCCTTCTCCCCTCCCGGTTCACAGGGTTGAGGGACTTTGCTGTGATTCTTGACTTTTCTATTTAGCTTGGATTCAGACTCATTTAAGACTCAATTATTAGTTCATTTATCATTTTCTGGTTATTGTATTGACATTTGAGAGGGAAGGTTCAAATTATGTACTATGATATTATGGTTTTCCACGAGATTGTGTATTTAGATTTATGTTGATGAATATTTGGTATTTACGAAATGTAATAAGCACTGTGATTTGATTTTCCCAATCAAATGATGTTTTACTTTTTTTCCATTATGTTTTATAACTTTATCTTGTGAATTTTAGTCTCTATGTTGTTACTTTGTACCTAAGCGCTTCATAAACCTTAACGCATCCTCATACGGGTGATGTTATGAGGCGTGGGGTATTTCATCATCAATAAGGTATGCATGCCTAAGTCAAGTATAAAACGGATAGAGATTACCTAAATAATGCCAGCTATATAGTTTCCTTCTTTCGAAAGGTCTTAAATGACGAGATATTGTCTATCTACTAGGTAGTAAGTGGTTTCTTACTGTCTCTTGCATTATGCATTGATAGGATCCATGAATGATGGAAGCCTTGATTAATAGTTAGAGGATTTAGTAGAAAGTGTCCTCTAATAAATAGTAATGTATCAGCGAGGAATAAGTATTAAGTGATCGTTTGATTTGTCTTATATATTATATTTTGAGTGACATCATAAGTGGTCAAATAACCTGCCTCATTGATATTCAGTGAGGTATTAAGTGGTTAGACACCCCACCTCTTAATTATTGGGTTGAGTTGGCTTACGGGCTTATATATATGTGTGTGTATGTGTGCGTGTGTGTGTCTATGTTTCTCTCCCATGGGGAACTCCATGGAGATTTGTAAACCATAGTTCATTGCGATCGTTTGTATCTTAGAAAGATGAAATTACACATCAAATTTACATTTTAAGTAATCTCCAAATCTTTGTTGTTGATTAAAACTCAGAGTTTAGGCTTCGTTTCTTTGCAATCTTTCACTCGTTATAATTTTCCTCTTGTCATACATTGGGATTGGAAGGCAATGCTTAGTTCGATTCCCCAAGGATCAAGCCATCAGAGTAATTTATGTTCCAACAAAACTGTATTCACTTAACATTATCTACATTGCTGAAAACTTTCAGTTCTCATAACCGATTCTTCAATGAGCCGGATCCGAGAAAACGTCGCCTCTTCGTTCTCTAACGGGCATAAATTTATGAAATCGATCTCAGATCGTATGATGTGGGGTTATTATGTTACTTAATAGCCATAGTGATTCAATTGTTGATTCTTCAAGCCTTTTTACTTTAATTGCAAAATCGTTCCTATTTTCTAAACTCTATCAATATGAAGCCTTCCGCTAAATTTCGATTATTTCAATACAAAATTATTATCAATGCTAAATTTATGTTAGGTGTTAAACTGTGTAGTCTCTCTTGCCAAAAAAATGTGTTATGTTCGCACGTGTTTTTATGCTCTGCTTGGAAAATTGCGAAGGTATACAAGTTCAGATTTATAGGTTTGTAGTTAGAATATGTTTATTAGTGACGGATTTTCTCACCTACTACCAAAGTTTTATTGTTTTATTCAATTTTTAGAGAAGAAACCCAGTAAACCATTTTATATTAATAAAGATTTCTTATTATGATGTTCAAATTCATATGTACCCTTTTATGGCTTTAGGGAGAAGTATCAGGAAGTTGTTAATGTTTTCCAAAGGTCAACTGGTTTTGTATATTGGTATTACGTAAATTTTCTCATCCAGGAAATAAATCGACATTTTAAGCACTAACAAAGCTCCAAATTGAAAGGTACTATTCATATTGGAAGAAAGCACATAGTATTGAGTCAGCTAAAATTGTGGATAAAGTGTTAGATGTTATTGAGCAGTTTAGCACGTGAAGAAATTGGAACAACGTAGCTAATATTTGCATAATATATAGAAGATTTGAGGCAGTTTTCTAGCTGTATGGAGAAGTGCAAGGAATATGCTCAAAAAAGTTGGATTGGGCTAAAGAAGATCTTATTATGGGTCCAGCTTTATATTACTACTTTTATTTCTGATTGTGCTTCGGTTTATGTATTTCATGTTTTATTCATAGTTTATGTTTGTTTTTTAAGCAAGTTAGGATGCTAACTGGGGCTATGTTTGATTTCAGAATTTAATAAAAGCATACCAATTTTCAGACATATGTATATACACAAAGTTACTATCTTAGATTTAAATGACTTAGTTTGTGGGAAGTGTGCTACCTCGAGTATGGTAATTAGTGCAAGGTTAGGTTAGAATCACTAATATTGGTAAATATATAAATTACGTGAAATCAATTTGTATATTGTGAATAGTTTTATGCATTTTTTACACATCGTAACTTGTTGTTATAACCCATCTTCGTTACAACTCTCAGGAAAGCATAAGCAGGCCATTGGAAGTGAGCATGTTTAATTTTCTTTCTTGTTCTCTCGTGTCCGACATCGGTGTGGCAACTTGATCTTAAGGTAGTAACTATAGTCAGTACTTGTTATCCTATATCATTTCCAATGTGAGTTTATTTTTATAATACTCTAATTGCACTCACGCTTACTATTGCAGGTACTAGATCAATTTGATCCGTGCTCGAATGGTTTAGGTTTCAGTCTATGTAGAAATCCATGCTTAGAAAAGTGCAAGTTGTTATAATATAAGAAACTGACTTCGAGCTCTGATTTGAATAGATAACACCAATCTTTGAATAGCCATCGTAAAGCGCTGCACACATTTTGTATCAATACAACGCTCTAAACATTTTCCAATGGATCATATCCTTTGGACGGTATAAATACTGAAGTATCACATATCTTTTTTCCAGTCTGCATTAGAAATTATAATAGTTCCTTCTGCCATTTGGTCGGATTGAACTTCATTTTCCTCCCTCATTCACACTGCCACCTTTTTAACATCCTCTTTCCTTTGCTTTTCATTTTCAGGTTTTTAATTGGGTACCGATCATTATGGATCAGTACAAATTTTTTCTCCACATACTATACTTAATTAACACTTGATTATGTTTTTAACCATTTTATTTTACTCTACTTGTTTCACTTGCAAATTTGACTTCCGGTATAAAATACTTATTTTTTTTCCCTACTTGCTACTAGTACTGCTCTTTCTGGCTAGTTTGTCGACTGCTCTTTGGCCCTAATCAATGTCAGTTAATAATAGTTCATCAAGCCCGATTCTAGAGAATATCTTGCAGAATTTTAAATCTCAACTTGATTTTCATTTAAGCTCCATCTCTAATTTATGGTGGGTGGCCACTATAACAACCTATATTTTTGACAATTGAATATTTAAACAATTTATTTAAATATTAGTTGTTAACTATTTGACGGTTCCAAAGTGATATTTTTCATAAACGATCGAATTGGGACTTGAGACCATTTTCATTGGGTTCAGACAGTTCATTAGGTGGAGAAAATGTAAAAGGATCGCCATATTTCAAGATTTGAGACTTCAAGGGAAAAACTTTCTCATATACGTGCAAAAAATTATTGTTAAAGAATAGTGTTGGATTACAGTGAAATTTATATTTTTGGAATCGCCACAGTGAGTTATTGCATGTTGTTAAGTTTCATATCAATTTGATGTATCGTCAGGCCATGTGCTCTTGAAATGTGTATAAGTTTTGGACATACAATTCTTGACAATTGGGAATAACAAGATTATAAGTACCTCTTTTATTTGTCATTAACCCTTATTCTCTCATTATCCAACTATTATAGCTTTCTTCTTAACGAACTCGTGGCCGCTACTCTCCTTCCATCTTCAAAATTTAATTCCCGCTGATTTTCTCTACTAAAAATCATGAAACCAATTCCTAGATTTTGTTTCCATGTATTCCAATACCCTTTTTGTTGCACTTGATCAAGATTCTAGAGATTGTCGTCCTATACATGAGGCTAGGGCTCGGGTTTGCAAGAGATTGAGGCAATAAGTACATGAATCCAATATCACCATTATATATATTTTTTGAAATAGTACTTATCCCCGAATTATGGAGCTCCACGACACACTGGAGAAAAATTAGCCTATGGTCAATGAGAGGAGAAAATACACCTGGTCAGGTTTAAGAAGGGATGCAGTTAGTGAGATATGGGGTCCGGAAGGAGGTGGTCACAAAGGAGGATCCATTGATGAAGATGGCTTGTGATTTCATTGCGAAATAGGGAGTTAGGAGGAGAGAGAAGGCTTGAGAAGTGGGTTTAGTTGTATGGCCTGTGCAATTAATGAGTAGGGAGGAATACAATTATGAAAAGGTTGTTAGAGTTAATGACTTTTCTTAGTTATATGATTATTTGAATAATCCACAAAATTATATATAGCGTAAGTTTTGCATACAATGTCCGATTTGGACACTGTTTCTTGTGTTGTGCTTGTATTGGCGAGCTTTATGTTTTGACACTAGTTTGGGATGATTTGGCTAAGGTGAATGATATTGTCCATCCCTGAACTGAAATTGTTTGTATGATAAAAATTTGACATGTCTAGGTAATTTAAGATTTGTAAGGTAGTTGAACCCAGATAATAACAATTAAACAATTAAAAATAATTTTGATTAATTAAGCCAAGATTCAACATTTTTACACATTTATGAATTATTGTGCGCTATTTTGACATTTCTTCTTAAACTGAATTATTCTGACAGCAATTCATCACTAGTCGTCTTAGATAGCTTTTATCCATTTTATGGATGTTTATTTACCAATTAAGATAATTAAATCATTTTTGGTTGCATGGACGATTGCTAGCTTAGTTAGTTAAAACGCCGTTCTTTGGCGACTTAGTATAGAAAAGAATCTCATTTCTAGAAGTACTAGTGCTCATCAATCAAATGCACAAGAAGTTTAGTTCTTGTTAATTGAGCGCATGGATAAGACTCGAATAAGATAAGATGAATTTGAGAAGGAGTTATAAAGCGTATGGATTAATCTCAGGATAAAGTAGCATTGTAGCATGATGACAGATTTGAAGACGGGGGATGAACTTGGCGACAAGCTTGGATTGCACAATGAATTATGGATGTTTTCATTTAACATGTACATAACCAGTTTTGATTATGTGTACGGTTAGAGTAATTGTTATCGATTACAATAGAGTGATCGATATCGACTACTATTATATTGACCATTTTGGTCTATTTTGCGTAAACAATGGTGTGGTTTTGAGAAGCGAGATGAGATGGTTCGTTCAATAGTGGATTTGGTCTAATGGCTGCTCGACCAATAGTTTTGGCATAAGGAAAGTATTTGGTTTTGCAACGTAGGAATTTCATTGTTCAACGATGGTGATTCCATGATGTGAAGCAAAAACAGCTTTGATGATGGATGGTTATTCTCCAAGAGGCATAGTATTGAGACTTGAGTAAGTATGAGTAGACCGCAAGTCAGGATGATAGGAGTATGATTAAGGATGGCGAGACTACTAGCTAATAAGGAGGAGCTGTCAGGAGAGGTTTAAGGAGTGGGATTTGACAAGAGGTTTAGTTTTCTAGCAGTTCCTGACCCGAAGTCTTTAGATAGGGTATGAGGATTGTTGTAAAATAAAGTCTTCAGTGGAGATACATATGCAAAAGGGATCGTTAGTATATAGGTTCAGGCAAGCACTTAAAGAGATGAATCTTAAGTGTATATCATGCCTTCGACTTGATGCAGGTTGTAAGCTTGAAGAAGCTGCCCATCAGATATACAATCAGGGTAGAGGTTGTGTATCGAAGGAAGGACTCCTGGGTACCACTACTACTCATTCTCAACTAAATGAAGGTTGTCGGCTTGATGCAGATTGTTTTAGCTTGGATCAGCATAGTTACCATGGAACTAACATACGATATATATCTAGTGCATTGAGTGAGTAGATGTAAGAAAGGATGACGTATGTTATGTTTTCTTAGTCAATTATCGTTCTTAAGGTTGTCACCGGATGTTGGTAGTGTTAATGTAGACATTTAGACACCCCAGTATTCTGACATAGGGTACACCTAAATTATTATCATAAAGCAGTATTTACTTTTATGTGTTAACTCTATGAATGCAACAACAGTTCAGGTGTGGATTCCCATACTTTTGGTCCTATTTACTATTACGACTTTTACCATATTTTGAGATTATTTGTTGCTCACACCAGACTGTTGTTTGACTCAAGGATTTATATTCCCTCTTATTACCTTGAATACTCATCAAACACATCAATGAGTAGGTTTGGTACCAAGCATAGGAATTATCTGGAGCTGCACAGATGGACCAGTAGGGGGTGGTGTTTTTTCATATTATATTTGCATTATTGATTTTCCTGCTGTGCGACACTGTAGAGTCATGACAGTGTTGACTATTTACTCAAAAAAAGGGTTTTATGAGTTTATCCATTTACTGTATAAACTTTATTTACTTGAGACTGTATGAGCCAGTGTACTCTTATTATATGGTTTACATAGTTATTACAGTCTTGTCTATTTTCTAACTATGATTTCTATTATATTTTATCTGATTGACCATGAGATACACAAAGGTTCTGTGTGGTGTCTTTTCCACTTTTTCTCTTATGTTCTCTTCTTATTTGATCTATTTTCCTCCTTTCTTCCCATTTTTTTAATCTAATAACCGTTCTCAATCGATCGGGTGCTCGTACCGCATTGTATTGGGTTATATGACCACCAGTTGTGCAGGGGATGAGTACGGTGATATCAAAGCTTAGGTTACGTTGTTTAAACCAAGAAGTACCAAATCGAGAGCTAATATATATGGGATAGTATATGTTTGTATATATTTTGGTTTTCAAAACTTTATATTAGCAGTGTATATATAGCTCAGTTTGTTTTTCATGCGAGTGCCATTGGAATAGTTTTCTCTATTGGTGTCTGGTTGTCTAACCACTTTCCTAAGACGATCTAGCAAATGAGAAATCCTATTAATTGTTATATCTCTGGAGTTGAGAATTGGGCAGGGTTGAGGATCACTAGCCTCGATTCACATTACATCTTCTCAAGCGGTGCGAGTCACTGGTCGAGACATCCCGATTTCTCTAATTTATTTTGGTACTCAGGTACATGGAGATGGCTATGCCAAGCTGCCTAGATACTTCGGTGTCTAAGAGGAAAACTATTTTATGGAAAAAGTTGATGGTGCAAGATTATTTTTCTTCTTACGAGGGGTTCTTCGGCAACTTGGAGTTGGATGGTGAATTGGGATAGAAATTATCTCAATAAAACTCCAAGGTTGAATCTGAATTGATTGGGAGTTCTTACAGTTTCGATTCTCTAAATATCAATTCGCTCGGGATCAGTTCGTGGTTCGCTTCGAAAAAAATTATATTAACTTTGTAGGAGTGAGCATTGGTTAAGGAGTTCTTTGATTTGAGTAAGGTAGTATAGGTTATGTTAGAGTATGTGGTTGAATTCGGGATGAAGTCGAAGTACAGTTTACTTTTCATCATTATTACTCTACACAAGAAGAATGGAAGTTTGTAGCTGGGATAGGCGATCAATTTGGGCAGTAGTTGATTTCATTCAGATAGAGGATGGAGGCTTCGAGAAGTTAGTCGGAGGAGCTCAGGATGTTCGAGCTTGTACCCAAAGTATAGTTGTCATGTTTTATGGATTAATCATGGAAGCATTTGCAAAGATCATTGTTCTTATTTAGTTGAGTGCTCCCAGAAAATTGATATCACCACATGCGATATGTTTTCCACCAACGGTGTTTCCGTACATATTTTATTTTGACATTATATTTCCAGCATTCCATTTGATCTAGCAGTTTGATTGATGGACTGAGATTGGGACTCGAGAATATTTGATTTGTCATATCTTGATTTTGACATACCATGTTGAGGACCTAATTGAACTACATGCGTGTAATATACGATGCTTGGTCGCTAGGGATTAACACTGTGGATAACTGTGGTATCTATAATGTTTAGTTTTAGGCCTTAAGATAGGGGAGTGTTACACCGTATGTGTACATGGTTTGCCAAAACTTAATGTCATCGTGTCATGTTTGGTGATTTGATTGTCGCTTGCGAATTGGTTGCTTTCGGCTAATTAATTTAGTTTTTGACTTTATAAGTCAACTTACTGGATTGGTGTTACACTAAAGATGGACTAGATGGGAAAATATAGAGTAGTAGTAGATTGCAAGAGGGTGTCAACAACAATACGGATATATGACGGGCAGGGAGAAGTGGTAGGTTGTTTACCAGATTATTAGGAGACGAACGGTTATCTACATTTGTTCGAAATTTTAGTTCCAGTCACTCAAGAGATTTTGTACCGTATTGACCCTATGAAGTATGCCAGAGGTAATACCTTCGAGGAGGAAGACATCAAAACAACATAGGAGGAGCTCGAGGTGAATATGAACAATATTTGGGATTTAAATGAGTATATATGAGAGGGGAGAATCAGTAGTATTCACAGTAGAGACAGAGGTTCCTTTAGAATATGTGTTGGTCAGCGCCAGCTAAAGGTAGTTAGATTTCCTCCATTGTGGAGTTAAGTTTCATGTAGATCTGGTTTCAGATGTCAAACTAGTATTCATGCCCCTAGGGAATATAGTATCTATAGAGTAGGAGATAAGCAGTTCTTGGTAGCTTGTTAGATCAGCTCTGTGGTGTCAGAGTATTCCCTTATTTAGGCTTTTAAGAGGAATTTAGCCAAGGGAGAGTAGTTAAATGGATTGTGTCGATTATAGCATCTTATACGTTGCTTTGAATATGATGAGTTGGTTAGATCGTTCGAGTTGATTTGTGGGTTAGCATGTTTAGTAGACTTCTTGGATCGTATTCAAAGATCTCAGGTCCAAGAGTTATGCTTGTGCTACCCAATAGAATTATCATTCCTAATTGACAATAGGAAAGCACAAGACATGGATGAGGTTCTTGATTGGTGTTGAGAAAGCACCAGCCGATGGTTCGGTCTTGTGTTATCGCTTCAGGATAAGGGAAGTGAGTTTCTTGGGTCGTGTGCCTTGAGTAGGATGTTATTATCAATCCTATAGGGGTTTCGAGGATTGACCTAAGGAGTGCTTCATATTCAAAGTTTTAATTGGAAGTTGGCGAGTACATCAACATTTCTCATTGCTTAAGAGAATGAGAAGTCGATAGCACTTACTTGATAGTTAGGAGGTGTGTGCTAAAAGAGAGGTTATCGAATTCTTAGTCGATGGCTGGAGCCACAGAGGAGTATCTGACCCTCGATTTGAAGTTGATGGCGATAGAATTTGCTTTGGAAATTTAGGGACATTAATTATTAGGGAAGGAGCTAGAGAAGTTTAGTGATGTCACATGATTAGGATTCTATTATCTGAGAGCGATCTCGACCTTTGTTGTGGTGATAATTAGAGTTATTAGCCTCCTAGTGCAGTTGTGTTTGGGGTTATAGGTGTACCAATTTAGGAACGGTACTCCATTAATGGAGGAGGCTCGTATTTATTTCTCGTTATAACTCCGAAGTTCAAAGTAATGTTATGCGGACTCGGTCGATGTGATCGGTTTTGTATAAAAGAAGTGTTGTTGTTCCTGGCATGGTTGGAAGGAAGTGATTGGGCATTCATACCAGATGGATGAACGATCAATTAGCAATGCCGAATAAGAAGTGTCAAGTGGTTTCCTAAAACTACTCTTTGTTTGATGCAAGAATAATTATTAATGGTTTTCATTGATAAGTTGTCAAGGAGTTGAGAATAGTACGGTAGCAATCGATTCATATCCGGTTCATTGACGAGATGTGTTGGAATTATATTCTCAATGGGATGGCGACCAAATTTGTCGAGTCATACTTGGATTTTATGTCTCATACTAGTTATGGTAGTATCCTGCATGCTAGTTTAGGCGTGGATGTTACATATTATGGTTGTTGTTGTTTTGCCTATACTTATTTGATTATTGATGTTCAAAGGACTGTTAGACATGCAGGATACCTTTGTTTTTCTAGTCTGTTTATTTCCACATATAACTTGGCAATGAATGTCATATTGAGCTATGGGTTTGGTTCTAGGTGCATTTTCGATGATTTAATCCCTAGATGTGAGAGACGACTTTGGATTTTGGTTTCATTTAGCTGGGTTAAGCAAAATTTGGTTAGTTGTAGTTTTCCGAATTAAGCAGCGCAGAAGAGGCATTGTTGAAATTTTCTGTGATCTAAGCCATAATTAGGAGAGAAATTGCTTAGTCGAGTTATCTCTTAACTAAGAGGTCATCACTTATGCTCCGCCTTGTTTGTTCCCTTGGAATAAGTATATAATGTGGGTGTTTGGGTTAAATCTATCAATTTCAGATTTTGATGGCGATTGTTCATAAGAATGGTGGTTCATGCCAAATTCTGAGTCCACATTCTTTGTATTTATTGCTTTAGATAGTTATTCTTGATAGCGACGAGTGACAATTTATCTTGGATTGTCGCACTCGTGAGAATGTTGGATTGGATTGTTCTATCCTTGAGCATTTCAAGGATGAAATCCATAGGAAAGAATGTAATAATCCATATTTTTGATGATTGGATATTTAAATATTTTATGTAAACATTAATTGTTAATTATTTGACGGTTCTAAATTTAGATTTTCCATAAATGATCGAATCAAGACCCATGACTATTTCCATTGGGTTTCGATAATTCGTTAGTGGAGAAAAATATATAAAGATCTCCATATTTCGAGACTGGAAGCTTTAGGGGAAAAACAGTCTCGAAATACAGGCGAAAATTTATTGTTTTGGGCATGGTATCGAAATTTGGAGAAATGTATATTTTTGGAATTGTCACAATGATTTGTTGTGCATTGTCAAGTTTTGTACCAATGGAACGTAACATTTGGTCATTGGCTCTTAAAATGTGTTTTAGTTTTGGACACACAACACTTGACAATTGGGCCTAATGAGATTATAAATTCCCCTCTTATTAGTCATTAACCCTAATTCTCTCATTTGCCGACTACTATAGCTTTCTTCTTCATGAATTCGGGGCTTCCACTCTCCTTCCGGCTTTAAAAATTAATTCCCCTGATTTACACCATAAAAAATCATGAAACTAATTCCTACATTTTGTTTCTCTAAAATCAAATTCCCTTTTTGTTGCACTTGATCAAGATTCTGAAGTTTGTTGTGCCTCTCCATGAGGCTAGAGCTCAGTTTTGCAAGGGACTGAGGCAACGATACTTCAACCTAAGATCACTGTCGTATTCTCTTTAAAAATAACACATACCCTCAAAGTTTGGAGCTCCACAACACCCGGAGCAAAACACGTCCATGGTCAGTGAGAGGACCATGAACCATGTCATGTTTTGGAGAGGGGTGCAATCAACAAGTTGTGGGCTCTTGGAGAAGGAGATCGCAAAGGAGGATCCGTTGGTGAAGGCAGTTTATGATTTCGTTGTGAAATATGGAAGTTAATAGAGAGGAAAGGCTTGATAAATGGGTTTGGTTACAGGAAATGCACGGCCTGTGCATTTGATGAGGTGGATGGAAGATAATTATGAAAGGGTGATTAGACTTAATGACTTTGCTTGGTTATTTGATTGTTTAAATAATCTGCAAACTTATTGTAATAATCCGGAAATCTGGGCCAGTTTAAAAATTTTATTTTGGCAATTTTAGCGAATTTTGATTATTTAAAATGAATTATTTTAAATAATATCGACAAGAAATTTATTTTGAATAGAATTCGAACGATTTTTATATATTGAATAGCAAAGTAAAAATTCGATTTTTATATATTGAATAGCGAAGTAAAAATTCGATTTTTATATATTGAATAGCAAAGTAAAAATTCAATTTTTATATATTGAATAGCGAAGTAAAAATTCGATTTTTATATATTGAATAGCGAAGTAAAAATTCGATTTTTATATATTGAATAGCAAAGTAAAAATTCGATTTTTATATATTGAATAGCGAAGTAAAAATTCGATTTTTATATATTATATAGCGAAGTAAAAATTCGATTTTTATATATTGAATAGCGAAGTAAAAATTCGATTTTTATATATTGAATAGCAAAGTAAAAATTCGATTTTTATATATTGAATAGCGAAGTAAAAATTCGATTTTTATATATTGAATAGCGAAGTAAAAATTCGATTTTTATATATTGAATAGCGAAGTAAAAATTCAATTTTTATATATTGAATAGCGAAGTAAAAATTCGATTTTTATATATTGAATAGCGAAGTAAAAATTCGATTTTTCCATATGTAGAGAATACGGGCAAAGAAAGTGACAAAGGGCGAGTGGCGAAGATTTCTGCAAAGAAGAGTCATAGGATTGGATTAGCTAATCTGTGAGAACTTCTCACTCTTTAATTTATTTCTAGTTAAATTATATACTAGGATGCAGACGGTGTTTAGTAGCACCCGACACCCGTCGTCCACAGACCATGGACGGCTTGTATGCTTGTTTGTTTGATTTTGATGTGTAGTTGATTGTGTGATGTGATGTGAAATGAAATAAAATATTTTATAGTGGAAAATATTTTATAGTTAAAAATAGAATTTTTAACGTGTATATGAAATGAAATAAAAATAAACAGATCGGACGATTTGTTTATATACACACATTAACTGATATTGATTGGGACGATAAATTTTACACATCGCCCAACTGCACAAATAAAATCTGTGTTTGATTGTTTGAAATCCCACACGGGTATTGGGATGATATATGACATACACTAATCCCAATAATTAGTTGTATGTCGATCGATTGATTGACAGACTGTTATAAGCGTTGAGTATTTATATTTGATGCTTATACAGTGTAGAATGCACTCTAGATGATGGTTGATTATTTATCGTTGTTATTTTATACATGTGTTGTAGAAAATCCATATAATTAACATTATATGGTAATTGATTGGGCCTCATTCCATATTTGAAATAGAAATATTTGAAATAGAATATTGGAAAATAGAAATATATGAAGCCGTGTAGATTAGATTGATGCCATTTTGACGTGAACGATATTTATATCGATTTTATTCATTTTATAATGAATATCGAAAGTGATTTCAAAATCTGATATTTTGACAAGAAAATGAATTCGAATTGAATTGAATAGAAAACGAATTCGAATTGAATTGAATAGAAAACAAATTCGAATTGAATTGAATAGAAAATGAATTCGAATTGAATTGGATAGAAAATGAATTCGAATTGAAATTGAATATAAATGAATTCGAATTGAAATCGATTTGAAATGAATTTAAAACGAATTTGTATTGGAATATTCAATTTTGATTTGAAATTGAATATGAAGTTGAAATCGTTTTGAAAATGAATTTAAAACGATTTATAAAATTCATTTCGAAAGGAAATCGACGAAGTATATATTATATATATAATATAATGGCCTGAATAGAACGCGCCGCGCCGCGGCAGTTCGCGAATTTCGACCATTGACTTCGAACGGATATTGTGGGAGATCCGACCGTCGGATTCTCCTAAAACCGGAACCGTTGGGTTCGTATCGAAAAGAGCTTTCTAGCGAATATTAGAAATTTGAAATCTAACGGTTGGATTTGGAATTATGTCCAAATCAAATTTGGAAAAGGTCGTTGTAAGTGCAGTTCGATAGTCGTGGATGGAAATCGACTGTACGGGCCTTGATAAAATTATTAAAAATAGTAATAATTTGTGTAAAATCATAAGAAATGATTTGGGAAGAATTGGGATGAAAAACTCCATATTTGAAAAGATAAAAATAGATTTTTATCGAAATGAACTAGTTTTGAACTAGAATTATAATTCTATTTATTTTTAAATAAATAAATTGGATTTGAAATGGTTTTGAATATAACCAGAATTTCCAATAATTGAATTGGAATGGATTTGAATCGAAATTGTCTTTGGAATATGTCGATGTTGGATTTCGTGACTATACAGATATTGTTTGGGAAATTTGAAAGATATATTAATATCGTTATTTCCAATACGATATTTGTTGGTCGTGTAATTTGATATTGAATATAAGCCGATATATTTTCTATTCAGAGCCTTGTATTTAATATCAAATGTGATTTGGGTTTGTCGTGAATGGTGTCTTTATTAACACTGTTCTTGAACCCAGTTGAGAAAAGATTAAATCTTTTTATTTAGATTTAATGAAGTGTACCAATTAAATAATATTTAATTGGAATTAAATTGGTATTGATTTTTGGGTTTATCGTGAATAGTGTTTTAAATAACACTAGTTCTTTAACCCGATAATTAATAGAATGTGATTTTGGGTTGTCGTGAACGGTATCTTCAATAATATTGTTCTTAGACCCAAAGGAATTAAGAAAATCAGAAACTAACTGAAGATTAGTTAAGATGAATGGTTTCTGGGGTATTGATCTGATGTTGGTTTCGGCCTTCGGGGTTAATACTTAGGGAATTGCTCACTTGCTAATTTATGGTTAGGGTCTGATTGAAACGTAATGTGATTTTGGGTTTATAGTGAACCGTGTTTTAAATGACACTGATTCTTTAACCCAGTTAAAGATTAAAACTAAGTGGAGTTTTAATGAGTCTTTAATTAGATTGAAAAGATCGAGAATGGAGTATCATCAGTTTTGCTCCAGGCGATAGTTAAATCTTTAATTAGATTTGAACGTGAAATGGTAATTGAATTTACCGATAACACTGTGGTGTTAGATATGAAGTATTACCAGTTTTACTTCATGGGATGAATAGGTTGGGATTGAGAAATAAAATAAATGATTACTTCGGTGTGGTTCGCTAATCCCGACTAGTTTGAATTGATATTCAAAGGAGATTAAATAATAAATTTAAAGAATTTATCTTTGATAAAATTAAAGGGAACTTTTCCCAAAGTATAGGAATATTTGAATAAAAGAATATTCTGAATTGGAATGAGGCGTATGTTGTGTTTGTGTAACACTTATTTATTTATTTTACGCGAGTTATTCAGAAAGACCGGGTTTATCCCATTCTGAATAACTGATTTGACGTGGTGTCGAAGATGAAGACGGTGGTCGAAGACCGGAGGTCTTCACGTCGCTTGGATAATTACTGGTGATCTTGATTGGGCTGTACACCCAAGAAGAAGAAAACAGTCGGTGATCGTCCAGATGTACTTGGAGATCGATGGATATGCGGGGTACTAGGTGCCTCCGGTTTCGTTCAGACCCAGAACGGACTAGTAAATGGACTGTGTGTCTGACATTGGATTTTAGTCTGTGTGATTGATTTCTATTAAATATATATCTTTTTGGCGGCGGAAAATTTATTCTCTTGCTTAACGCCCTTCTCTGAGACGTACGAGCTCAGGGGTTATATACTGATGGATATCAAATGCATAGAGTGAATTGCCTGTGTGGCATGCCTAAGTGGCAAATGATCAAGGCTTCTGTTGAAAAGCAAAGTCTTGTGGTTGATGATCAAAGCACCGCCTGTGTGGCATAGCTTTGTGTAACGTGAATTTGCGAGCCTCACACCCCGGTTGTGAACCGGAAACGGGAGAGGACCTTAGGGAGGGCATGCGTTTCTTTCTAGCTAGGGTGGTGTCAGTGACCTACCAGCCCTGACATTTATATACTTTTCACCTGTGTGGTTGTTGCTGTTGTGAGGCGCCTCGGTTTGATCGGACGATCCGGGTCCGATGGAGTCATTCGTTGGCTCATTTACGCCCCCAAAGGGCGGGAAAACGCAGTGTTCAGGCATTTTTATCCACATCGGTGGACCGTCCCTGACGATCCAAGGGTCGATGCGCTCTGACCCTGAGGCTCGGGCTAGAGAGTCTCGAAGCCGGTGAGGACGATCCCTAGCCTCAGTTCGCAGATGGAAATCCAATTTCCAAATACGTGACATTTGCGGTTTTGATTGTAGAGCCTAGTATGGCGACATGATATATGGTACCCATGCCGTCTATGATTGATACTTATGATTTGAAGTTGTTTCACCCACTATGCACTTATAGTAGTATCAAATGATTTGTTTTAAACGTACTAAGCATGTTTGGCTATTATAAGGTAAAAACCCTATCCCCCGGTTTGCGTTGCATTGTGTGATAGGACCTGGGTGTTATAATAGCTTCATTTTTCTTTATTTAGCATTGCGCTGTTTGTTTTATGCACTGGTGTTCTTGGGAGGAAACCCGTTCCGTGTTATACGGCGTGGTCCCTAGATTTACCTAACTTTAAAAATAAAGATTAATAACTGTTTTAGTACACCAGTCCCATGACTGACCTGGAGTTTTATTGTTTTAACCTAAACTCTGGGTGCCCTTATTTTGACACGGGCAGCTAGTAGTTTTGGTTTTGCAGATTTATATTCACAGGATCCTGGTTTACAGCTGGAATGATATCCGGAAAGCCTTATATCCGTATATCTCTTCTAGTTGTGTATTGTATTATTTTCCGTTGCGATGTATTTGAATGTAATTTAAATATCTGATATTTCTGTGTAATATTTATTCGTACTCTGTATATTCTTGTATTCTGTTGGAATTGTTGTAATATACAATGAAATGTTCTCCCGTCTGCGTTCTGTTGTGGCTTGTTCTCAAAACAATTCGTTCTTTCTCTTCTCTTCGGAGACCGGGGAAGTTCGGGTCGTTTCACTTATATATTGCATAATTTTTGCATACAATGTCAGATTTGGATGTTGTTTCTTGCGTTAGACTCGTATTAGGGAGCTCTAACTTTTGACACTTTTTGGGATGATTTAGTTAAGGTAAGTGATATTGTCCCTAACTGAATTGAAATTGTTTGTATGGTAAAAAATTTGACATTTTTAGGTGATTGAAAACTTAAATCTAAAATTTATAAGATAATTGAACCTAGTTAATAATATTTAATATTATTAAAAAGAAATTCAATTAGTCTAAACTTGGATTTCACATTTTTATCCATTTGCATGTTGTTGCGCACTATTTTGACATTTTCATTAGAATTGGACTATTTTGACATTAATTCATCACTAATCATCTTAGATAAGCCTTATCTATTTTATGGATGTTTATTTAAAAATTTAGATAATTAAATCATTATTGGTTGCATGGATGATTGTTTGCTTAGTTAGTTAAAACGTCATTCGTACGCGATTTAGTATAGAAAAAAACTCATCTTCTAGGGTTGCTAGTGCTTGTCAAATAAACACACAAGAAGTTTTATACATACTGATTGAGTACATGGATAGGACTCAAATAAGATGAGATGAAATTGCGAAGGAGTTATGACGCATATGGATTAATCTGAGGATAAAGTAACATTGGAGCATGACGATGGATTTGGAAACGGGGTTGAACTTGACAACAAGCTTGTATTCTACAACGAATGATGAACATTTTCATTTGACGTGTACTTAATCAGTTTTGATTAAGTGTATGATCAGAGTAATCGTTGTCGATTACGATAGAGTGATTATTATCGACTACTAATAGTATTGACCATGTTGGCCTATTTGACATAAGCGATGGTACTATTTTGAGAAGAAGGATAAGATGGTTTTTCTACATTAGATTTGGTCCTGTAGCACCTCGACCGATAGTTTTGGCATGAGGCAAGGATTTGGTGCTTCGATGTAGAAATTTCGTCGTTCGATGATGGTGATTCCATAATGCGAAGCAACAACTGTTGGATCTAGATTAACCCTAAAGGGGGTGAATAGGGTTTATCACAGTTTTTTAACTGAATTAAAAATCTAACAAGATATATAATAATAAACAAATCACAGAATATAGCATAAACAGAAATGCAGAAAATAAATCACACACAGATATACCCAGCTTCGGGAAATCCCTGCCTACTGCTGCATTTCTAAGGTTTCTACTAGGTGATAGAACAGTTCCTGCATACAAGACCACGTACACTCGCAAACCCTGCTCCTATTCTAACCCTATGCTCAAATCCCTAGACTGACCGATATCCACTCGATCAGGTTTCCCTGTTTAGGACCCCGTAACCAGTAACCCAGATTTTACAGACGCTGTCAACTGTCAGTCAACACCCTGACTAAATCCCTAGTTTTTACAGACCTAGAAACTATTTTAGAAGTTTTCAGAAAGAAATACAAAAACAATACAAATAAAAAATAATATTAAAAACAACAAGAAACCCTAGTTCTTAAGACACAAAAGACTTAGCCCAAAACAAAAAAGACCGGCCCCTTTTCATTTATGTTGCACCACAATTTTCTTTGACGCGATCTCTATTCTCTGGAAAATAAATGGCGGCTTCGAATGGAAACTAGGGTTTTTTAATCCTCCCCAAATCGATGCTTTGATTGATCGAATTTGTTTCTCTGATGCTTCAGAATCTCGAGGCTTGTTTCTCGACTTGGAAGACTTCGATTTGTGGATGGTTGCGATCGAAAACACTTGTGAGTTTTCTGATTTTAAAAACCTTTCTTGTAATTGTGATGCTTGTGGTTTCGATCTCTGTTTTTTTTCGATAATACTTTCCGATGATGTGAATGGTGTTAAAATAGGATTATAACATCCTAAAATCGCTCTGATTTCATTGAATGATTCGGCTGATTTGTTGCGGTGCTTTCCCCTTTTGATTTGCGGATTTGATTGAATACAAGATTTCCTCTTTTGGAATTGATATTCTCGGCTTTTAATTTTTGAGATGAATGATACTTGTTGCCTTGTACTCGTGAATGAAATCTATATTTGGGACTTACGTGATTTACTCTCCTTGGCTCTTGAATTTGAATTTGTTGCCTTAAAAAGATTTTCCCTTCTTGAAAAAAAAAATCTATCGACCTTGTTAATTCTGGAAAGAAATCTTGCCACATTTTAAACACTGAATTTCTAAAAATTTGTTTCCTGTTTCGACTGGGTCGACTTAAATTCCCACATTGAATTCGAACTAAACTCTGATAAAAATCTGCATTACTCTTTCCTGAATTTCGATTTAAAGTAGCATAAAAAAAATGCTTGATGAATCTGGACATGAATTTTGTTCCTCAAGAGATTTGTCGGTCCCATTTCCATTGTTGAATTTTGCATGTTGTCATACTATTGCCAAATATTGCTCACTGGAAAATAATGTTTGGTTTCTCTGGCATTTTTGAAATACTTGATGAAATCCATTTCGATTTGGCACTTGCATAAATGTTGCCTGGAACCATGTATATAGCTGCTGAGTTACATGCATTTGCCCCCTTGATTACTGTCTTGAGTATGGCCACTTGAAACTGGTCAATTGCTCTTTGTAGTTGCACCCATACATTCTGAAAGCTGTATGTACACTTGCATGTAAATTTGAGTATATGATTTGCACCCTGGTTTCTTGTACCTTGTATTAGTTGCTCCACCATTCTCATGCACATATGTAGATGTTGCCGCCATTAACTTTGTCTCCACATTTAATGATAGCTTACAACTTGTTCTTGATTGTGGTTTGGCATGATCATGTTGAGAAACATTTTGGACCTGAACTTGTGCCATCATGATCTTGTGTCCTTTTGTTACTATTGTTGTTTTTGTTTGCATGTTGAGTGGCCATGTCCTTGAACTTGTTTGAGCTGCTAAACAATGTAGTAATGGCAATGCTTGACCATTCTGGTTTGACCCTTGCACTTGATTTGCTGCTTGCATATGAATTTGAGTACACTTGAAACACCTTGCTTTGGACGCTTGTTTTTGCATGCTCGGTCATTATATTTGAAAGATGTCATACTCGACCACTGCTGCTTTGTTTTGAACCATGTTTGAGCTTGTGATGACTTTGTTGTTTTCATGTGCACTGAGTCGAGAAGGTCCATGTGGCTACTCCTCAGTTGCACACTGAATTGGCATGGCAATGCACACGTGTATATATATATACACGTGTGTATATGCAGCCATTCAGAAAATTTCCTGTCCCTGTACGTATACAAACTGTCTGCCTAGACACAGATGAATCAGATCAAGTCATGAAAAATGATGAGAAACACACCAGAAAAAACTGAGGCAAATAAAATTTTTAAAATTAAAAATTATTTTTGTATGTGTTCAGTATTATTTCTATTGCAGTGTACTGTGTGTGTGTTCATTGGTATGACAGGTATGAAGACTGGACTGATTCTATGAAGACTGGACTGACTTGTAAGCTGTGAAGACAGAAGACAAGAAGATAAAGAACTGAAGACTAAGAGACAGTGTATCAGTGAATGTATATGGATATGACAAAGTAAAAAGGGTGATTGTATATATATATATATATATGAGATGTATAGACAGAGTGTTATAGTTAGGAGCTGTGTAACAATAGAACTGTACTGATACTTGTAATAAACAAATTTGTTTGAAATAAAATATTATTTTATTGTTGTCAAACAAACTTGTCTATCGTATTCAGTTTATTTACAAGTACAATCTCATGTGTAATCGAATATGAATTGTGAATATCAGTGAATATAAGAGAAATGTATAAACAGTGGAGTTTATAAATTTGTACTGTTTTGATAGTGAAATAAAATACTATATTTAAATAAAATACTGTGTGAATATTTAAATTTCTGTACAGTCGTATTTTATTTAAATATAAATATTATATTCCAGTCTGTGATGTATAATAACAGTACAGTATCAAACACATTAAAATAATATTTATTTGGTTGTTATCATCAAACAAAAATCATACAATTGTGTATACAACATCGTTATATACAACAACAACAACTTCGACGATGGTTGGTTATTCTCCGAGAGGCAAAGTATTAAGGCTCGAGTCGGGATGAGGAGACTGTAAGTCAGGATGATAAGATTATGAGCCCAGATGGCGAGACTACTAGTTAAGGTAGAGGGGCTGTTAGGATAGGCCCAGGGGGCAGGATTTTATGAGATATGTTGTTGTCCTGGCAGTTCCTGACCCGAAGGCTTCATACAGGAGTATGAAGATAGTTCCAGAATAAACTCTGCAACGGAGATACATATGCAAAAGGGATTGTTAACATATAGATTCGGGAGGGTACTTGGAGACCTCATGCTTGAGCGTCTATCGAGTCTTCAACCTGATGTAGGTTGTAAACAATTTCGAAGGTTGCCCGTCGGATATCCAACCAGACTAGAGATTGCTTATCCAAGGTGGACTCATGGGTACCACTTATGCTCATTCTGAACTAGACGGTGGTTGTCGACCTGATTTAGACTGTTTCAACTCAGATATGGTATAGCACTACAACAAAAACACCACATTACAACGGTGGTAAAAGCACTGTGGTAATAAATGTTTTTTACAACCTTTTTTTCAGAAAAGTCGTAATAAACTTATTTTTAACAACTGTGTTATTTTGACAGTTGTAATAAAGGCCTATCACAACTTTTATTTTTTGACTGTTGTAATATATGACTATATTTTAATATAATTAACAACTCATAATTAATATTAATACATTTATATTGATTATTTATAATTAATAAGTAATAATTAATATTTAATAAACAATTGGGAAGTATGTTTTCAATAAATAATGATTGATAATAATTTTCAATACTTGTAATTCAATAATTCACAACTTTTATGTTTTCAATAATTTTCAATAAATAATGATTGGTAATAATTTTCAATACTAATAATTTTCAATACTAATAACGATTGATAATTATTATTTAATAATTCACAACTTTTATGTTTACAATAATTTTCAATAAATAATGATTGATAATAATTTTCAATACTAATAATTTTCAATACTAAGAGTGATTGATAATTAATATTTAATAATGATTGATAATAATTTAATTAATTAATAATTTACAAATAACTCACTATTAAATACTAGTAATTAATAATTGATAATAATTTTCAATAAATAATATTTAAACAAATACTTATTAATTTGTTCAACTAAAAAAGCTTCATCTGTCTGGAGTTCACATGTATTTGCGTGTGAGGTTCAAGTATGTTTTTTTAAGAGGTAATAGTTAGTTTATAATCTATGATGTATAATCGTTTGTTAAATTACTAAGTAATAAACGTAGGGTAGCTTACAATAAAACATAATTTCATTTCCCGCTTACTGTACACGAAAATTTCATTTCCCTCCACCCTCGTTTCCTTTTAATTTTTAGTTCCCTCTTATCACGTCTATCCAAACCCTAATTTCCTTCTCGTTTCTTCCGCCGCCGCCCACTTTCAAACCCCAATTTCCTTTTCTCCCGTAACATCTTCTTCTTTCTCACGGTTGCTCCTCCCCTCTCATGTGAGTCCCCATCCGCTATCCTACCTCTTTTGCAACAACACCCTTGATTTTGCTCCATTTCGCTTCGTTGTCGCTGGTTGAAAATCGCATGAGTTCCCCTTTTCTGTACCCTCCTTCTTTCTAGCTCATTTATCCCAGGTTCACCTCTAAAGCAAGCCGCCTCTACTCCAAGTCCTTATCCCTGAATTTGCAGGAAACCCCAATTTGCAGGAAATCGCATGACTATGTCGTTTGGGGGAAGATATGAACTCGTCCTCTCTTGATACTTGAAAGAAATGTTATTGATCGTTTTCCTGTGGTGGTGCTGCCTGCATTTAATGTCGCGCTTCTCTCTTATAGATGGTATGTTCTTCGCTGTTGGCTAGGTTATTTTATAGTACAGTTGTTTTTGACTTTTAGTCATTTCAGATGCATTGTTTTGGCATGTTTTTGTGTATCAAGTGTATTGAATCACCCTATGTGGCATTACGAATGCCTAATGCAGCTAGTTTTCATATTTGTAGCATTAACAAAAAGGTAATTTGTTGTAGTTTGATGGTTTTAGCAGATGAATGGTGTACGATTTATGGATGATTTTTGTAGTGGATGGTGGAGGAGGATTATGTTTTCCAGTTTGTGGGATTACAGATGATTTGTTAACTTCCAAGTAATTTTAATCATCTGTTATTCTTTCACAAGAATGCAACAAGATTTTGAGAATATATATTAATGTTGCTAATATGAGGTCACCTGCAATCAACTTTTATCTGTGATGAATTAGAGGCTTTTGATGCATCCCTGCTAATCTGTATAGTGGCCTTCAGAAGATTCGTTAACTCCAGTTTATAAGATGTAGATATACATTCGGAAAACCAGTTTTGCTTGCAAGTCAAAAACTTTGGAACAGTGTTTAGTGCAGGCATGGGTTGTAGTTGATGATATAAGGTATTGATATGTAGTTGATGGTTGATGAAAATGCAGATGAAAGTTGTCGATTAAAAGTGTAGAAAGAAAGGATTGAAAGTGTAGATTGATAATGAAAAATGTTTATTTTGTTTTGAATTATCTTTCTTTATTTATTTTTTAATCAGTATGCCTATGTTCTTTGCTACTATTTTTTTTTTGCACATATGGCTAATTAATGAACTTGGCGTCATGTTTCTATTGTAAAGAAGTGAATGCTAAAATTAAATTGCTAGACTTTAAAAAAATCTGTGAACAAGTGAATTATAACAACAGTGGAACATTACAGTTGTAATAAAGTCTATTACAACGGTGGAAAACAGTTGTAAAATACAAATGTCACAACGGTGCAAAAAAGTTGTAAAAAGTTTTAGTCTATTACAACTTCTTAATACACGACTGTGGTGCCACCGTTATAAAAAGTATTTTACAACGGTGTTCCAATGTTGTAATAGAGTGAATTTTTTGTAGTGTAGTTACCGTGGAACCAAATGTACTGTATATATATCTGATGCATTTAGTGAGTGGATGTGAGGGTGAGCGATGTATGTTATGTTTTCTTAATCATTTATCGTTCTTAGGGTTGTCACTGGATGTAGGTAGAATTAATGCAGACATACAGACACCTTAATGCTCTAACGCAGGTAATTATTATCATAATATATGCTTTTGTGTGCTAACTCAATGGATGTAGGGACAAGTCAGGTATTAATTCCGTGCTTTTGGTCCCATTTACTATCACGGCTATTACAGTATCTTGAGATTATTTATTGCTCACACTATACTATTATCTAACTCAAGGTTTTATGTTCCCTCTAACTACCTTGGGTACTCAATAAACACATCGATGAGTAGGCTAGATGCAAGGTGTAGGCATTATCTATAGCTACGCAGTTGGACCAGCTGAGGGTAGCGTCTTTTCATATTATATTTGCATTATTGATTGTTCCTTTGTGCGACACTATAGAGCCATGACATTGTTGACTATTTATTCGGAAATAATTTGTCGGTGATTTTATTAATCTCTTGTATAAACTCTATTTACTTAAGACTGTATGAGCCAATATACTCTAATTATATTGTTTATATAGTTATTACTACCTCTTTTGTTTTATACTTATGATTTCTATATATTTTATCTAATGCGCTGTGAGATATACGACGGGTTATGTGTATTAGTGCACAGTGTTTCTTTCCTCTTCTTCTCTTTTATTCTCTTCATCTTTTATCCATTTTCCTCCTTTCTTCCCATGACAAACGTTTGACATCGATCGACGCTCATCCAATGCAGTATAGGGTTATATGAGCACCGGTGGTGTAGGGTGGTCGTTACAACCACTATTGGCTTAAGGTCAAGGATTCTTAATAATAACTCAGATCATGTTTGACGATATCTATATTTTTCTTCTTCTTCTTCTTCTTTCTTGGACTCATCCTTGGACATAGGGAATCTCATACATATATGCTCCTAAGGACATCTCTAGTAGTAAAAGAATTCAACCTATATATTCAGGTTGGCAAAATTTTTGTCCTCTAACATTTGGAAATCAGGCTAAATTATAGTGTGCATTTAGTTGATCCTCAGGAAATATGTCAGAGTTCGGAAATATGTCAGAGTTGGTTGCTCTGGTATCCTGCAGAAAAGACAGAGACAAGAAATATGTCAGAGTTCGGAAAACACCTCACAGTGGAAGGAATAAAATATATTATATATAAACATAGCTTTACCTTAATTACAATACTGCTAAATCAGTATCTCCAAAGCTATAAGTCTCTGTCATGAATCTAACCTGCGAATGTTATGAGGAGGGGGTCAGAACATAAGTTCTGTATGAATGAGTTTAAACTACACTTCTTGAATAATCCTACATATACCGTTCAATTACATTTTATTGTTTATTAGGTTATTTGTGTCGTTAGCGCTCAAGTCTTACACACACGTCGCACCCATCTACTCCAAGTAGATTAACCTAATATATTGTATATGTATCTACCCCCAAACTGAGGTACTACACCCCGTGGTACCCCACTCGCATGGTCCCTACCGTATCCTCGCAGTGATATACGTAGTCCCTCGTCCTATGTCATAGTAATGTATATTCCACTTATGTATATAATACAACACTACGCCCACATAGGATCACTCTAATTTGACTGCCATTATCGAATAATGCCCACCAGTCTATGATACACTACCTAGAGAAGACATGGTTATATCTAGACTCTTCCACGTATGTATTCTCTATCGTATTCGATATCTAACCCGCACATCCATCGTGCGTGCGTGCCCGAGTTCCGTGACAGGGCTACACGAGAAACACGGAACTCGGTCGGGAACTTTCCTTATATTTTTGCAAGGCCCGCCTTTAAGAGCCTCCCAAGCAAATATCCCTAGGGTCTATTCTCTATGGTGGCTATGGCCCCACCACGGCCCCTCCCATAACTAATAAAGACTACGAGAGTTAAGCGACAAGCCCCTAAGCAACCAATCTAAACATCCATGTGGCGTCTCCCTTCAACCACCGTCCCACGATAGTGAATGGTTAATGACATATTGGGTCTAGCTCTAGACTTTCGGCATCATACTGGCTGTGGTAACAGGCACTCGATGACCTACTATCCTTGTTGGTCCTGACCCTCCACCTCCGTTGAGGCAGCTGTCGAATCACCTTTACTGTCACCGCGAATAGCATTCTGACTGCCCAGCTATTCTTGCAGTCAAGGCCCACTTACCTAGTAGTTACGCGCAGACCCAACCTTTGCGGGCACAGCCTGAAACATCTGCCACCACACAGAGGACTACTAAGAGCACCTTTAACGTCTCAGGAAGCTGCGTGCTTCCCCTTCCAGTCCGTTGGAGCCGCCAAAATAACGAATGTGCGCTCCGCTCGTGTCTTATGACACCGTGATGATTTACCTTGTTGGGTTATTCATCCTACAACGTACGGATTGCCCCAAGTGCCTTGATTTTATATGTCATTAGACCCTACGTCTAATCAATTCTTACGTGCTTTTGTTATCTCATCAGTTTTTCTTATTTAACTTGGTTATTCTTATTTATATTGACTTCCTTTTCAAGTTTACC
Organism: Allium sativum; assembly: GCA_030737875.1. Lineage (NCBI taxonomy): Eukaryota > Viridiplantae > Streptophyta > Magnoliopsida > Asparagales > Amaryllidaceae > Allium > Allium sativum. The sequence goes on along the minus strand of CM060925.1, from coordinate 27,072,062 downwards.
AAGTTACCCTCGCTTATTAATTCAATTTATACTTAACCCGTTTAAGTCCATTAATAAGACCACAACATGTTATTTTCTAACTTCATAAATTATTCCCTTTTAGGGTTACAAAACATGTTATACATAATTCATAGTTAAGTATGTCTTATCTACATATATACTGATTAGGAGAATAATCCCCTAAACACCAGCCCCGAAGACCGAAATCAACATCAGACTGGAACCCAGAGAATTACTCAACCCAACCAACATATATGATTCTAATTTACTTCTTTTCCATTCATATAACTTATATCATCTTAAATTTCACATTTCTCCTTCCCAAACTACTTAATTTATAATTAAGTATATCTTCACATATAAGTTACCTTATTTTCCTCTATCGTTTCTTATAACTTACCTTATCCCATAAGTTATACTTTCCACTTGTTCCTAGGACAAGTCTAACCTATTATCCTTCCTTTTCTTATTCAAATTCATTCATAATAGGTTATTTACCATTCCCCACTTTTTTAATTAATTTAGATTTACTTAACCCTTTCCATTTATTTAACCTGTTACTTAAACTTTACCCAATTCAATTAATTTGTGATGCCATAACGGGTCCCCTTTGGTTAAGCATTAATTATTTATGTCTTACATGTCGCCCATATCCCACTTAACCTCTTTTATTATTGTTTCCATGTCTTACACATGCTTTACTATGGTTAAGTCCATCTTAGTCATGTTTTACTTTACGTATCTTACTACAGTTAAGTCCACATTTACATGTTTTACATGTCTTGTCTTACTAAGGCTAAGTCCATATTTACATATTTTACATGTCTTGTCTTACTACGGTTAAGTCTATATTTACATGTCATATTTTACATGTCACCCACTCAACCCTCTAACCATACCAATGTCACCCACATGTCTTATTATGGTTAGCATTCCTTAATTAATTCATTATGACGAACGGTGCATGACTCCCACATTAGACCGAACACTTTGTGGCTACTGGATTTGCTGGGCGGTTCCGGGTAGTCTTACACCACAAAGCGGGTCTAACCTCGTGCCACCAACTGTTACGCCTACAATTCATGCCTTTGACCTCTCACATTAGACGTCCAATTGTGGCAGTTGGATTTGCCGGGCAGTTTCGGACGGTCTTACACCACAATTGCGCCTAACCTCGTGTCAAAGGTTCATTAACATCATATTTCACCCAAATCCCAATTTTCATGTTATGTGTTTCCGATTCAACATATAGTCATGTTTACAATTTTGCCTATTCCCACTTGTCACTAATTACATATTAATTAGCCTTAATTACAAATTTCCAATTATAGGCAATTTCATCAATTCCATGTAATCCATACCCAAATATGCCAATTTCTTTTATATTCCAATTATCCAAAATATCCAACAATACTCAAGTTCATAAAATCAATATTTTTTCAATATAATTCCCAATGTTCCCATTTTCATACATATAACCTAATTCACCTTTTACGCTTATCTTACCAATAAATTTCACCAATCCATGATATCCAATTACATGTTGTTAATATTAAATTGTACTAATTTCATATCCAATTTCAATCATGCCAAACTACATAAATTTAAAATTACCATACAATTATATCCATAATTCTATTCAAATCATACGTAAATCCTTCCAACCCATATTATGCCCAAACAACCCCTTTTTTCCTTTTTACTTTCTCGTTCTCGTTTACAATGCATAAATTCATGATAGATGTAGGCTCGAGATAGCCTAGCTATAAAAATAAAAAGGGGAAAGAATAAAAAGGAGAGAACTCAATCGTAACCATAAATGAAATAGCCGATCTCATTAAATTATCATCATATTCATTATGGGGAATGGCAAACGATAGAAGTACAATTATACAACAACTGTATTTTAAACCACTCACCTTGACTGGATTGGAGAAATAAACAATTGGTTGTTGAGGTAGAAGGTTGGTTTAGGCTTCTTATTTGATTATTGACACAGAACGTGAATTGTTGTTGAAGAAACTTGCTACTTGATTTGATTATACTCCAAAATTGATGAAGAAATTGCAATTTTATTTAGAGTTCAGAGGCGGCGGCTATGTTGGTTTGAAGTTTGGTGGCTTGGAGGCGTCTTATAAGAGATAGAATGATTTTAGGGTTAGGTTAGCTGTTCTTTTATAGGTGGGTTAGAGCAACTAGGACCTTAGGATTAAATAAAAACTCATCTAAACCGTCCACCTCACCCTAGAAAAGAACCATCCAGAACAACCCTTTTCACACTTAGTGCTCCTTTAAAAAAAAAAAACCGCTTTATTTCTTTCTAATTAATGCATTACATATTATTTTTAACGTATATCAACCTCTTTCCTTCATGCATTCAAATATTTTATTTATTTATTTATTTGCACTTATACGTGAACCTTTATTTGCTATATTCTTCTCCTAATCAATTAATTGATTTCTTTCTCTTTTTGCCTACTCTTTTTGAAAAGAAAACGCATGTCCTTAAACCATTTTCTTTTATTTACTTACATCTAATCACATGTGCATGTTTCTCTGATTTGAATGTTATTTAAGATCATTAACCTTCCTCCAATTGTGGCTTGCTTATGGCCTTATTAGTTTACTTTTTAAACGTTTAAATTTCAAAAGTTGACCCCCTTCACATTTAATTGCTCCATTTTAATGTTTACAACCTTTTTCTATGCATGCTTTAATTGCACATTTGACATGTTTTGCATTCCATATTCTCTTTCTTTTATTTGCATCACATTAATTTATTTTTATTCAGGTTCATGCATCATCCATTTATTTAATGCAATAATTTCACATATCCTCTTTCCCTTATTGCATTAATTTCAAGTAACATGTATACATATATGCCCCCTTTTTGTTTGTCCCTATGTTCGCGCGCAACTTCAAATTTGAATCATGTTCATACGCATCTATCTCTTATGCGTATACTAATTTTTTATATGAGAACAATTGTCTATTTTATTTGGAAATTATCTTCCTTAATCAATTAATGGTTTATTTCCATTCTTTCAATTAAACCTCCAATTAACTTATCCTCTTTCGCACTGAACCAATTTTCTAAGCCACTATTTAGCCGCTCCTTAAAACAAAAACAAAAAAATATATGGCACTGGTGGGGATTGAACTCACAACATTTTATATACAAGTCTCATGTATTAACCAAATGAGCTACTAAGTCTTTTGTTAACAAGACTTAGGACCAGGCTACATATTATTCTTTTCCCATTGCTCTTTTTCATGTTTTGTTGCATTTCTTAAATTAAGGATGGCTTCTTCGTTTTAATTCAGTTTTCTACAAACTATAGGTCTAAATAGACAGAAAATCACAACGAACGTAATGACGCTAATTTCATGACCAAATTCTAGAGTCACTTCAAATTCTGCTTTTTATTTCTTTTTTAAATGTTCGCATGTATTTCTTTGCATTTCACTGTATTTCTTCTTATTTCAAATATTGCATGTAATTTCTTTATTAATGTTTTTCTTTATTTCACTGCATAAACTTCTTACATGCAATTACATTAATATTATTTAATATTTCCTTTAAATATATCCATGCATATATACATATATCTCATTTTTAATTATATTTAAAATGCGGGGTGTTACATTCTCCCACCCTTAAGGAATTTCGTCCTCGAAATTCGATAGGCGTAAAATATATAATTTCTCGCACAATATCAAACCATCAAGTGTGCATCCAATTTTTTTGCAAACATTGTGCACATGTGCAAAGTGAAATACATCATAGTAATGCATGTATGCCTAATTTGGTACCACCTATATGTATGAAAACTTTCAATTTTTTTTTTCAAAACATGACGCTCACATCCTAAATATACTTGCATTTCTATATGAATGCAATATTTTTGAAAAACCAAAACATTTTTCATCTAAATTTCCCATACTCTTATAGAATAAGAGCATAGTTCATCCAATTGTTGCATCCAAAATCCTACCAACCATTATTAAATTCGAAATTTAGAAAAATCTAATTTTCCAAATTCGATTTCTTATGTTACAAAAAGGTATAAAACAGAAGAATTTACATTTTCCGTTTTTCTTTTATGTACCTCTTCTGGTTGCACTTGGATTTTTACATAGACATTCTATAAAAAGTTCCTATTTTCCTATCCAAGCACAATTACATAAGAAACTTTTTTTTTTCAACTTATCTTTTTCGAGCAACGATTCTAGTCTTTATAATGCTTATGCATTCTACGGGAATTTATTTTTATTATTCTAGGATAGTCCTTATTATTTATTTCCTAGCCTCAAACTCGTTCTTTCTAGACACTAATCCTTACCTACTCCATTCGTTTTAAAACACGGTTTGGTCTTTTTTTTCTAAATTTTTCTCCCAAAAATTAAAAATGGTAAAACTTTATTTTCTTTACCAAAACTTGCTCTTTCCAAACCATAAAAACACGCCGTAACAAAAATGCAAAACATTTTTTTTCAAACATCAAAAACTGGAGTAGACAAGGACAACTATTTCTTAATCGGGTTTCCAAATTACCTAGGCTTTCCTAGACACATCCACGAAATCATTTCTTCCAACTATATATATTCCTAATCCATTTTCCACTTTATAAGGTTTCCCTGCTAAACCCACTAATCTCAGTTACTATTGTATGGGATACATCTTTCTTAACACTAATCATTTTGTACACTTTCCACCCAACATACCTAAGGGTCTCAGATTTCCTTGCTCATTCTTTTTGCGTACAAAACAGTTATCCCAATTCTTTCCATATTTTATTCTTTCTATTTGGTGGGCTTCTTTATAGATCTAGGTTTATAGATAATATATTTATATTTTTGAAAATACAAATACGCTCTCTCATTATCTATATAGGAATCGTAAACCTATGCTCTGATTCCAAATGTAACAACCCGAATTCCGATGGACCAATTTTTTTTTTCAAAAACCCAATCCATCAAAACCCGAGTTGGTTGCTCTGGTATCCTGCAGAAAAGACAGAGACAAGAAATATGCCAGAGTTCGGAAAACACCTCACAGCGGAAGGAATAAAATATAATATATATAAACATAGCTTTACCTTAATTTCAATACTGCTAAATCTGTATCTCCAAAGCTATAAGTCTCAGTCATGAATCTAACCTGCGAATGTTATGAGGAGGGGGTCAGAACATAAGTTCTGTGTGAATGAGTTTAAACTACACTTCTTGAATAATCCTACATATACCGTTCAATTACATTTTATTGTTTATTAGGTTATTTGTGTCGTTAACGCTCAAGTCTTACACACACGTCGCACCCATCTACTCCCAGTAGATTAACCTAAGATAATGTATATGTAGCTACCCAAAAACTGAGGTACACCCCGTGGTATCCCAATCACATGGTCCCCATCGTATCCTCGCAGTGATATACGTAGTCCCCCGTCCTATGTCATAGTAATGTATATTCCTCTTATATATATATATATATATAATACAACACTACGCCCACATAGGATCACTCTAATTTGACTGCCGTTATCAAATAATGCCCACCAATCTACGATACACCACCCAGAGCAGACATGGTTATATCTAAACTCTTCCACGTATGTATTCTCTATCGTATTAACCCGCACACCCATCGTGTGTGCGTGCCCGAGTGCCGTGGCAGGGCTACACAAGAAACACGGAACTCGTTCGGGAGCTTTCCATATTTGTGCAAGGCCCGCCGTTAAGAGCCTCCCACATAAATATCCCTAGGGTCTGTTTTCTATGGTGGCTATGGCCCCACCTCGGCCCCTCCCATAACTAATAAAGACTACGAGAGCTAAGCGACAAGCCCCTAAGCAACCAATCTAAACATCCATGTGGCGTCTCCCCTCAACCACCGTCCCACGATAGTGAATGGTTAATGGTATATTGGGTCTAGCTATAGTCTTTCTGCATCCTACTGGCTGTGGTAACAGGCACTCGACGACCTACTATTCTTGTTGGTCCTGACCCTCCACATCCGTTGAGGCAGCCGTCGAATCACCTTTTCCTTCACCGCGAGCAGCATTCTGACTGCCCAGCTATTCTTACAGTCAAGGCCCACCAACCTAGTAGTTACGCGCAGACCCAACCTCTGCGGGCACAGCCTGAAACATCTGCTACCACACAGAGGACTACTAGGAGCACCTATAACGTCTCAGGAAGCCGCGTGCTTTCCCTTCCAGTCCGCTGGAGCTGCCAAAATAACAAATGTGCGCTCCCCTCGTGTCTTATGACACGGTGATGATTTACCTTGTTGGGTTATTCATCCGACAACGTACGGATTTTATATGTCATTAGACCCTACGTCTAATCAATTCTTACGTGCTTTTGTTACCTCGTCAGTTTTTCTTATTTAACTTGGTTATTCTTATTCATATTGACTTCCTTTTCAAGTTTACCAAGTTACCCTCGCTTATTAATTCAATTTATACTTAACCCATTTAAGTCCATTAATAAGACCACAACATGTTGTTTTCTAACTTCATAAATTATTCCCTTTCAGGGTTACAACAACATGTTATACATAATTCATAGTAAAGTATGTCTTATCCACATATATACTAATTAGGAGAATAATCCCCTAAACACCAGCCCCGAAGACCGAAATCAACATCAGACTGGCACCTAGAGAATTACTTAACCCAACCAGCATATATGATTCTAATTTACTTCTTTTCCATTCATATCACTTATATCATCTTAAATTTCACACTTCTCCTTCCCAAACTACTTAATTTATAATTAATTATATCTTCACATATAAGTTACCTTATTTTCCTCTATCATTTCTTATAATTTACCTTATCCCGTAAGTTATACTTTCCACTTGTCCCTAGGACAAGTCTAACCTATTATCCTTCCTTTTCTTATTCAAATTCATTCATAATAGGTTATTTACCATTCCCCACTTTTGTCATTAATTTTGATTTACTTAACCCTTTTCATTTATTTAACCCGTTACCAAAACTTTACCCAATTCAATTAATTTGTGATGCCATAACGGGTCCCCTTTGGTTAAGCATTATTTATTTATGTCTTACATGTCGTCCATGTCCCACTTAACCTCTTTTATTGTTGTTTCCATGTCTTACACATTCTTTACTACGGTTAAGTCCACCTTAGTCATGTTTTACTTCACGTATCTTACTATAGTTAAGTCCACATTTACATGTTTTACATGTCTTGTCTTACTACGGTTAAGTCCATATTTACATGTTTTACATGTCTTGTCTTACTAGCGTTAAGTCCACATTTACATGTCATATTTTACATGTCACCCACTTAACCCTCTAACCATACCCATGTCACCCACATGTCTTATTATGGTTAGTATTCCTTAATTCATTCATTATGACGAACGGTGCATGACCACCCACATTAGACCGAACACTTTGTGGCTGCTGGATTTGTCGGGTGGTTCCGGGCAGTCTTACACCACAAAGCGGATCTAGCCTCGTGCCACCAACCATTACGCCTACAATTCATGCCTTTGACCTCTCACATTAGACGTCCAATTGTGGCAGTTGGATTTGCTGGGCGGTTCCGGGCAATCTTACACCACAATTGCGCCTAACATCGTGTCAAACGTTCATTAACATCGTATTTCACCCAAATCCCAATTTTCACGTTATGTGTTTCCAATTCAACATATAGTCATGTTTACAATTTTGCCTATTACAACTTGTCACTAATTACATATTAATTAGCGTTAATTACAAATTTCCAATTATAGGCAATTTCATCAATTCCATGTAATCCATACCCAAATATGCCAATTTCTTTTATATTCCAATTATCCAAAATATCCAATAATACTCAAGTTCATAAAATCAATATTTTTCAAATATATTTCCCAACGTTCCCATGTTCATACATATAACCTAATTCACCTTTTATGCTTATCTTACCAATAAATTTCACCAATCCATGAAATCTAATTACATGATGTTAATATTAAATTGTACTAATTCCATATCCAATTTCAATCATGCCAAACTACATAAATTTAAAATTACCATACAATTATATCCATAATTCTATTCAAATCATACGTAAATCCTTCCAACCCATATTATGCCCAAACAACCCCTTTTTTCCTTTTTACTTTCTCGTTCTCGTTTACAATGCATAAATTCATGATAGATGTAGGCTCGAGATAGCCTAGCTATAAAAATAAAAAGGGGAAAGAATAAAAAGGAGAGAACTCAATCGTAACCATAAATGAAATAGCCGATCTCATTAAATTATCATCATATTCATTATGGGGAATGGCAAACGATAGAAGTACAATTATACAACAACTGTATTTTAAACCGCTCACCTTGACTGGATTGGAGAAATAAACAATTGGTTGTTAAGGTAGAAGGTTGGTTTAGGCTTCTTATTTGATTATTGACACAGAACGTGAATTGTTGTTGAAGAAACTTGCTACTTGATTTGATTATACTCTAAAATTGATGAATAAATTGCAATTTTATTTAGAGTTTAGAGGCAGCGGCTATGTTGGTTTGAAGTTTGGTGGCATGGAGGCGTCTTATAAGAGATAGAATGATTTTAGGGTTAGGTTAGGTGTTCTTTTATAGGTGGGTTAGAGCAACTAGGACCTTAGGATTAAATAAAAACTCATCTAAACCGTCCACCTCACCCTAGAAAAGAACCATCCAGAACAACCCTTTTCATACTTAGTGCTCCTTTAAATAAAATAAAATAAAGAAACCGCTTTATTTCTTTCTAATTAATGCATTACATATTATTTTTAACGTATAGCAACCTCTTTCCTTCATGCATTCAAATATTTTATTTATTTATTTATTTATTTGCACTTATACGTGAACCTTTATTTGCTATATTCTTCTCCTAATTAATTAATTGATTTCTTTCTCTTTTTGCCTACTCTTTTTGAAAAGAAAATGCATGTCCTTAAACCATTTTCTTTTATTTACTTACATCTAATCACATGTGCATGTTTCTCTGATTTGAATGTTATTTAAGAACATTAACCTTCCTCCAATTGTGGCTTGCTTATGGCCTTATTAGTTTACTTTTTAAATGTTTAAATTTCAAAAGTTGCCCCCCTTCACATTTAATTGCTCCATTTTAATTTTTACAACCTTTTTCTATGCATGCTTTAATTGCACATTTGACATGTTTTGCATTCCATGTTCTCTTTCTTTTATTTGCATCACATTAATTTATTTTTATTCAGGTTCATGCATCATCCATTTATTTAATGCAATAATTTCACATATCCTCTTTCCCTTATTGCATTAATTTCAAGTAACATGTATACATATATGCCCCCTTTTTGTTTGACTCTATGTTCGCGCACAACTTCAAATTTGAATCATGTTCATACGCATCCATCTCTTATGCGTATACTAATTTTTTATATGAGAACAATTGTCTATTTTATTTGGAAATTATCTTCCTTAATCAATTAATGGTTTATTTCCATTCTTTCAATTAAACCTCCAATTAACTTATCCCCTTTCGCACTGAACCAATTTGCTAAGCAATTTTTTAGTCGCTCCTTAAAACAAAACAAAAATATATGGCACTGGTGGGGATTGAACTCACAACCTCTTATGTACAAGTCTCATGTATTAACCAAATGAGCTACTAAGTCTTTTGTTAACAAGACTTAGGACCGAGCTACATATTATTCTTTTCCCATTGCTCTTTTTCATGTTTTGTTGCATTTCTTAAACTAAGGATAACATCTTCGTTTTAAATTAATTTTATACAAACTATAGGTCTAAATTGACCAGAAAATCGCCACGAACGTAATGACGCTAATTTCATGACCAAATTCTAGAGTCTCTTCAAATTCTGCTTTTTATTTCTTTTTTAAATGTTCGCATGTATTTCTTCACATTTCACTGTATTTCTTCTTATTTCAAATATTGCATGTAATTTCTTTATTAATCTTTTTCTTTATTTCACTGCATAAAATTCTTACATGCAATTACATTAATATTATTTAATCTTTCCTTTAAATATGTCCATGCATATATACATATATCTCAATTTTAATTATATTAAAAATGCGGGGTGTTACACCATACAATACATAAAACTACCTGTAACACAAGATTGAGCAACACAAACTACCAACAAGACAAGTACACAGAAAACATTGAAGACCAAATTTACAAAATGTACCATCACTAACATATGGCCGAGACGCGAAAACATATCGGCAGAGAAGGAGTTGCTACTCTCCATATAATTTCCACATTAGTGTCAAAACTCCTCGCCAAAATTGTGACTACCGGTTGAATTTCTCGCAACAAGGGTATAGTTGCCTGAAATGTTCATAGCTTAGACGTGGGGTCGTTATTAGAAAAGGTTTCTGGGAGTTAAGTATGAAACAATGAGGCGAAGGAAAAGGGGAATCGGAGCTCAGATCTGATAGTTAGGGCAAAGCTTAGATCGGGAAATGACAAGTTAGAAACACAGTAGAGGACCACGCGTGGCGAAATCAAGGAAAAAGAAGAAAACGAGAAAAAGAGAAAAAGTGGAGACATAAGTGTGTATTGGAAGGGTTGAGGAGTGCAAGATGAAGAAAGGGGATCCTTGTCGCTATTTACAGTCTTCTCTGTGTCTCTAAAGCTTTTGTAGGAGCTTGTTATTAGTCATTGTTATATATAAATTTTAACAATTTGCAACTTATAGTTTTAAAAATTAAAATATAACTTCAAATATAACGCAACTCTGATTTAAAAACAACTTTGAAGTATAGAAAACTACAAAGAAAAACTTGGTAACGATTTAAACTGAATTATAAACTCATATCAAATATTAGTGTCCTCCAAGGATTTTTCCAAATACAATTAAACAAATCTTTCTTTAACCAATCATAGAGAACTGAATTCTGGATTTTAAGCTGATTTTCGATATTTCTACATAAATCTTCATCATTTAAAAGTCTATCATCACAAAATACTCTCGCTAGTAGATGTGAATGTTCATAACCGATTCCCACCACTCAGTACTTCTCTCATCTTCAGCGATCGTGTTATGGAAGACGAAACAAGTAAACATAGTTTTTTTTATTTCCTTGTTTTTCCATAATCTACATGGACGAGTAGCCATTACAAATTACGTTTGTAAACCTCAAAATGCCCTTTTCGCATCTTTTGTCTGAATCTCTTGTTCTATGGAAAATATTTTTTGCTTTCAGGTCATAGGGTATGGCACAATTTTGACCATAGCCCATCATTTTGGCTAGTTGTCGCCACTTGTACAACTAAAGTGCTTAGCGAATTCAACACGACAAAGGACCAAAAAGTCATAGCGGGGACAAAGAAATGAAATAGCAGTGGATAACTCTAAAATAGCACATACAACTCATCCTTAAGGTTTATACAAATATGTAACCGATAAATAAATGAAAAAATAAAATTCAGTTTCGTTATAATTAACACATTCTTAATTCTATATAAAAACATATGCAAATATTTATGAATAAACGTAAATTGTTATTTAACTCAACAAAATTTAATAGAATACTAGAGAATTTTTATTTCCAAAAATATATGTTAAAAGTTTGATTAAAATTAATTTCATAATTATTATAATGTATAAATGTCATTTTTTAGTTCAGCTCTTTTATCAAAGATATAGCTGGAATAACGTATTAAAACTAAAATAACGGGATATATCGGGAATAGTGTAATATAGCAGGGCTTAAAGAGGAAAGGCGTATTAGAGGATATTTGGAAAAAGCGTAGCAATAGTGATCCTCTACGGGATATAGTGAGGTTAGAACAAAGCATTAACTACACAGGTCATCACTTAAACAGTAACCATGATAGAAATGTTGTCCAAGAAGATTAAATTAAACAGTGAATTAAACAGAATATGAATGTCTAAAGGCAGGTTCATTAAAAAGCATAGATGTTCAACTATGTTCAAGCCATTATTTGATCCTCACATCCTAGCAAGGCATGCCAAGTCCATAGGTAATTTGAGGTAATAAATTCTAAAATATCGTAGGAATTTCCAACCTACTATTGTAAGCTCCATGATAAGCATTTGTACAATTGTTCCATTTCCACTGCATGCAATCAAATCTTACAAGCAATGCAAACCTACCTCTACTTCCATGCATCTTCATAGTCTGGCAACATAGATCTCATTTGGAGATCTTAAATATTGAGAACCATACTACTTCACTATTCCTTGGTAGAACCTTTTTTAGTGTCTCTAAGGTGGTATTCTCAGCAATCCTCAATGTTTCATCTTCTGCATCTGTTAACATAATGTGAATCATCCCCTACTATGTAATAACATGTCATCGTGTGTAAAGATAATTGTAACTTATTGTCAAATAAAAAAAATGTAGTTTCATGTCAAATCAATTTTTCTTGCAGTAGGTAGTCACTTCAACTAGTCGAGTTACCTCTTTTTGTGAAGATAAATATTACTAAGCGGAATTTCACATCATCAATCCACACTTAAATAGCATTGTCTATTTGATAAGCCATATGGCCATCATCTGATGCTTAAGAACAAAAATACTTATATATCACATGCTTGTACATATACGGATATGAGCTTTCGTCCACTTCTTCTTCATAGTCATATACTCCTCATAGCGATGATTATCTGGCCTTCTTTCATTGACACTGATGCAGGTTGTACTTGCACTAGTGAGGAATAACTTATTAATTATAAAGAGAAACACTATGAGGACATCTTCCATAATTTCCTAGATCCTGACCAACTAAAACTTCAGGAAGTTGCTCACCACCATTTGAACATGATGTTGTTCAGCCTCCATATGAACCCGAGGTAGAACAGATTCTAGTTTCTCAATTTCCATTTGAATGAGAGGTTGATTCGTACTAAGTTTTGTTGCCCCTATGGATATGTAATTGACATTATGGCAGGAGGATAGAGAAAATATACTTAGTTTGTTGCCATTATGGGTATGTGATTGAAGTTATGGCATAGGGGGATGGAGAAAATATAAATTGTAGAATCCTACTACGTACAGTACGACTAGATGGTTGAAATTACGTGTAATGGATAAACAATTGTTTATATTCAAGGGGTATGCATATGCAAAGAAATTGGAATAAGAGAAAAAATGTCTTGGAATTGCCTCAAAATCGTAGCAGTTCAAATGTAACTGATAGTTTATTTATGATTTTTTTAATGTTAATTGCCTTTTTTAAGTTTCTTATCAATGTCAGTTTGGTAGTGAAGTTTGATTTCATATGTATAATGTTTTAGAGCAGTATTAGCATGAGCTGGTTTATTTTTCAAAGTTAAGTTTGTCATTAGTTGTAACGGCTCGGATTTCGCCTGACCCAATCGATCGTTAGATCGACCAAGACTGTTCAAAACCCGAGTACGTTAACTTTGGAAATACAACAACATCAGAACAATAACAGCAGACTTTTATAAACATTACAATAATGTTATATCAGAGTATAGAATATATCAGAGTACATCGATTTAAAATACAGCGGAAGATAAATTACAACAAATTATAATACAATACAGTGCAGCGGAAATAAAATAACTGAGGCAGCGGAAGACAATTATACTCTGGACACAGCTTTAAGCTTCAATCCAGAATCCTGCTCGAGATAAAGACATGTAGACAAACTACTCGACTGCCCGTGTGGAAAAGAGGGCACCCGAGTTTGTAAAGGTGGAAACAAACAACGGGTCAGTCATGGGACTGGTGTGAGAATTCTTAACTAATTTAACTAATAGTAATAAGGCAAATCCAAGGACCACGCCGCTAACACGGAACGGGTTTTATTCCAATGGATTGTCGGTGCATAAAATAAAGTGAATCGTCAAAACAACGCAATGCTTTTAGAAAAATGGAATCATCATAAGACTCAAGTCCCATCACACAATGCAACGCAAACCAGAGGATAGAGTTTTACCTTATAATGATTAAACATGCTTGGTACGATAAAAACGAATTTGATATTATTATTAGTGTATATATGTTTTAAAAACATTTCAAAGTAAATGTATCAATCCTAGGAAGCATAGCTACCATATACTATGCCTCCATACTAGTAATACAATCAAGTCCGTAGGGTCGTATTGGGAATTGGGTTTCCATCATGAGTCGAGGTTAGAAACGATCTCCTTACCGATTCGAGACACTCTAGCTAATGTCTCAGGATCCCCCGCAGTGAACCCTTGGATCCTGCAGGGCCGGTCCACACATACGATTTTGCGGATTAGCAATTCCTGAACACACGTTTCCCGGTCCTATAGGACCTAATATCCAAGGCGCCTCATTCCATCATCCACATAAGTAAAATGTCGGGCCGTGTAAAATCCAAACACCACTTATAGCTAGAAAGATACATGCTGCTCTCCCTGCGTTCCCTTGCTCCGTTTTAGACTCAACCGGGTTGTGAGGCTCGTGAAGCTACGTTATACACAAAACTACGCCTAAACAGGTCGTGCTTTAATCATCAACCACAAGGCCTGCTTTTCAACAAAAGCCTTGATTTGCATCTTGGCGTGCCACATTGAGAATTCACGCCATGTGATCGACAACCATCAATATATAAGAGGGTGTTAAGCAAGAGAATAAATTCGCCGCCATCAAACAATTATATATCAAATAGAAATCAATTTAAATACATGAAGTGAATCTCAACGTCGGACACACATCCATTTACAAGTCCGTTCTGGGTCTGAATGAAACCGGAGGCACCTTATTCCTCGCATATCCAAATAATCAACAAGTACGTCTGGATGGCCACCATTATAGCCCCTTCAAGGTAGCTACTCCAATCATGGGCGTCAAAGGTAACTCATCCATTCGACATGAAGATCGTCGGTCTTGTATCGTCTTCAACTCTTCGACTTAGATCGACGTGTAATCATTTGAAATGAGATTGAACTCGGACTTTTCAAATGATCCCCGCAAATATATAAATATATATATATATATATATATATTAAAAATCATTTCACATCGTTATTAGTATCTAATAACGATCTATTGCTATTTTTATATAAATAAAAATAGCCCAAATTAATTTAACGACGCTTCGGGTCAATAGGCGACCTTGGCGCTGTTTTCACCCAAATTTGTTTTACACATTTCTCTAAATCTAACCGTTGGATTTTAACACAATTCATATCGTTGGAAAGATCTTCCCAAGGCGAACCTAACGGTTTCAGTTTTGGGAAAATCCGACGGTTAGATATTTCGGTATAATCGTTTAAATGCATGATTCCAAAATGCGAACTACCACACTCGATTCGTTTAATTTTGATTATACATACATATATATATATATATATATATATATAATTATATAAATATAATTCCTTCACCCATTTCATTATTGTGATTATCATAACAAGTAAAGAACACTTGGTTTCATAACATTTTGATATATAACATAACACATAATAATGTAATTTTATTTTAATTCACATACACATCCTAAACATAACAATGTATATTTTTCTTTTGCCCTCCAATTCACACAAAAACGTATTTTTCGTGTATCATTCCAATTTAACAAAAATGAAGATTTTTGTGTCAATTAAATTTTCTAACAAAAATGTAACATATTTTGGTGTCAACCTCAATTCTACAAAAATGAATATATTTTTGTTTGTTTAATTTCAATGTAACAAATATAACAACTTTGTTATTCTTTCAACGCCAAACAAAAATAATAATTTTGTTATATCTTTCAATGCAAAACTAAAATGAATTAAATCCACATTAGGTTTAAAGCCTTTTTACATCAAAATGCCATTAAATCCATTACATCAAAATCTGTCTTGCAATAGTAAAGAACCATAAAACCATAGTCATAAATCATTCCCCAATAAAGCAGCAAAGCAAGCCATAGTCAAGAGAAATCCAAGCAGTACATGAAAGAGCCTTGGAGCTTGGTAGGATCCGAACTAAGCTGTATTCCCACCCTGTGAACCGGGGGGGGGGGGCGGAAGAAAAAGAGGCAAAACAAATTGGGTCAGTCATAAAGACTGAGTAAGTCCTAGTGACTTTCAGCATAAAAACAAGTAAAGATAACATGGCAAGAATAAACTGAAAGTAAACATAAGCATGATGACAAGGTAAGCTACAGGAACGATGAATCAAGTATGACACCCCATGCTTCCTATCAAGAGTATCATCACAAGGTTCCTACCAAGCATCACATTTCAAGGTTTCTACTAAGTATAACATCGCAAGATTTCTAAGCTTCACCGTTCCACTATTTTCTTTGATTTTATGTATTCTCTGCAACAACTATACTACTACCCCAACCCGTATCATCCTTTCCATGTATATGTACAGTCCCTTGCCGTATATCGTATGGGTTTCATCACGTATTTCTATACTACTTCAACATAGTGCCACCATTCTTGAAATCGTTGGGACTGCCACCCTTGTTCTGGATAGGTTTCCTTATCATGAGCTATCGCGTGTTCAACTAGGATTTATGCCACCTAGGACCACTAGGGATTATGCTACCTATTGAACGTTTTCTAGATTCGATTAGGGTTTATGCCACCTAGGACCACAAGGGATTACGCTACCTAACGAATTCCACGTAACGATCTATTAATCGATCGGCTCCCTACAAGTCCTAGCTCGTTCATGTGTCTGTGTCATACGGCCCAATCACGAAATGTAGTCACCTGTGCTAGGTCCACCATAGGGTGTATCAAGCCCTATGGTGCCAACCATCGAAACGAATCAAGCACGCACAGATAAACCTACTGATGCCTATGCCTGCTTTTTTTGCTCCGGAGTGTGTGCACGCCCGCACTCCGTTAGAACCTACACTGGCGCATCCACACAGCCGTCGTTCTGGTCGCTTACAATCAGCCCAGTAATTGTGCCCCACCCTGCCTAGTCCCAGGGTACCATGATACATCTAGTGGGTTACTGCTGAAAAGGACCGCGTAACTAGGGTTTCCGTTCAGTGGATTAAGTGTTGTCATTTAAATTCGAGACTTAACCCCATCAGTCTAGCATGTCAAGTTGGTTAAGTGTTGTCATTCAAGTTCGTGACTTAACCCGCCTACGTGTCATGTCAAATTGGCTAAGTGTTGTCGTTCAAGTTCATGACTCAGCCCTACGAATCATTTGTCAAGTTGGTTAAGTGTATTCAAGCGGTTCATGACTTAACCCTATCAAGTCATCGTGTCAAATTGGTTAAGTATATTCAAGCGGTTCATGACTTAACCCTATCAAGTCATCATGTCAAGTTGGTTAAGTATATTCAAGCGGTTCATGACTTAACCCTATCAAGTAATCGTGTCAAATTGGTTAAGTAAATTCAAGCAGTTCAGGACTTAACCCTATCAAGTCATCGTGTCAAATTGGTTAAGTATATTCAAGCGGTTCATGACTTAACCCTATCAAGTAATCGTGTCAAATTGGTTAAGTATATTCATGCGGTACATGACTTAACCCTATCATGTGGCATTAATTCATTAATGCACCCCAACCTCTCACATCAGACCTGTTGTTGTGGTCACTGGATATGCCGGGCGGTTCCGGGTAGATTTACACCACAACTCAGTCTGACCTCGGGTTTTCAAGTGTGATATGACCAACTACCCACATTGGATCCTATTGTTTGCAGTAACTGGATTTTCCGGGCGGTTCCGGGCAGAATTACACTGCAAACTCAACCCAACCTCGAGTTGGCCACTTTCAAGTTCATTCTAAGTGTCATGACTACGGTCAAGTTTCATGTCAAGTTCGTGTCAAGTTTTCAGGGCAAATTTCGTGTCAAGTCGATGTCAAGTTCGTGTCCATATCCAGGTCCAAGTTATAACAGCATTCATGTTTCAAGTTCTGCCTTTTATCAAGTTCATAATTCATGTTCATAACCAATTCATGTTTTTGCCTATTCTACCCAAATCGTATTCCCATCGCACGTGAACGTGAATCGTTCTATACTACAAATAAATCCAAATCTCAAAATAGAGGGAATAGCATCAAAACTATGATAGGCAAAAGGGACTAGCATAAAGCAATAAAAGGGGTTATAAGACTAGCATGACATAACTTGAGATAATTGGTTACAACATCGCTGGCATATAGGATTTCAAATCTAGCAAGATAAGGTGATAGTCATGGTAAACGCTGACATAAAAGAATAGGCATGCAAAAGCAAGCCAAATACAAGGATAATGGATCCAATGGTTTTGGTGTACATAATAGCGATTAACTAAACAAGTCACACCCTCGGTATGAGATTCTACAAACTGCAAATTCGGTATACAACATGGGTTTCAATAAACTATAATAGTCCCAGGTAATTAACCCCGATAGTCATAGTCATGGTCATAGGTAGAAATCTCATATTTAAGAATCCTAAGCGATTAATCATAATAGTTATGGTTAATTATCCAAAATAGTTCTAGGCAATAGTCATAGGCAATTAACAGTAATAGTTTCAAGGTCGTGGTCATAGATAATGGCCTTATGTTCATAATCATAGATAATAATTCTCATAGTAAAGAGTCATAGTTGATTAGCCACAATTGTCCTTATCATAGTCATAGGCAACAGTCTAACGTTCACCGTCATAGGCATAGGCATAGTCTTATTAGTCATAGGCGGTCTTATGTTCACCGTTATAGTCATAGGCATAGTCATATTAGTCATAGGCGGTCTTATGTTCTCAGTCATAGTCCTTGTCCATTAACAATAGTTTCAACGTTATAGGCATGTTAAGGTTATAGACACGAGAGAGTTTGATTTACAACATGAATAGGTCCAAAGCAATATTCACGAAAGTCAAGATCCAAGACGATCAAGAATAGATACGAATCAATCACCATACATAGATCCAATTCCAATTTACAACATGGATATTAGGTTTACAGCTTTTATCTAAAAGTAACTTGAACTTACAGTGCGTGGATCGAGAATTAGAAAGCAGAATTTGATTGTTGAATCTCTATTTGATCGATCGTGTTCTAATTGAAATCCCCCAATTTGCAAATCCCTAAGCGTAGTCTTGATGGAGAAGGAGCAGTCCTTTTTCTTCCTTTTTTTCTTATTATTTTGATTATCTTAGAAGCAGCATAAGGACAGAAAGAAATGGTGTGGAGAGAACGAGGCTAGGGGGCTGTTTATATAGGGTTAGGCCAACGTATCTGGTCAGAAAACGAGGTCAAATACATCAGAATGCATCAGGTTCAGGAAGTGGGTTCGGGAGGCAGGTCGACCCCCAGGTCGACACTATGGTCGACCTGGTACCTGGGAGATTGACACTATAGTCGACCCCTAGGTCGACCTGGTCCATGAGCGGGAATTTTCCCGCCCAGCCTGTTC
Organism: Allium sativum; assembly: GCA_030737875.1. Classification (NCBI taxonomy): domain Eukaryota; kingdom Viridiplantae; phylum Streptophyta; class Magnoliopsida; order Asparagales; family Amaryllidaceae; genus Allium; species Allium sativum. The sequence goes on along the minus strand of CM060925.1, from coordinate 27,052,720 downwards.
TTGGGTTTGAATTCGAAATTCGAATTCGAATTTCGAGATGTTTTTTATTCTAAAAATTCCTGAAACTTCGTAGGGTCATATCTCCCTCATACGGACTCTGATTTTCGAAAACTCGGACTCTATTTCATGTAAAATTTCGAGATGAACGCAATGGCGCAACCCGTTTCCCTTGATTCTGATTTTAAAATTTAATTATGCCTTTATTTCAAGTTTCGACATGTTATAAAAATTCGAGTTGTTACATTCTCCCCTCCTTAAAGGATTTCGTCCCCGTAATCTTCAAGTTAAGAAGAATGTGTCCGACTATCCAATCTTCCATCTACTCAATCATCAATCACAGGCATCCATTGTCCTTAAGAGATTTCTAATGTTGTATGAACATATGCAGAAAGTGTGTGTATATGTTCCTTATCTAATGCAAATGATCAGGCCTGACTGATCTTCTTAATGCAAAATATGTTTAGTGCCATGAGTCCAACATGTGTGCAAATAGCCCTAATCACATAAACACTATATGTGTGCTCAAACATCCATCCATATGCAATATTCATATGACAACACATTCAATTTCATCCATAAACACTCATGCATATGCAATATGAAAATGTGTCTGAGCCGATCTAGTGCCTAATGTGTGTTATGCAATCACGAGCAACCACTAGCAGCCACTTGCAACCACTTGCAACCATCAATCATAACATGTCTCAAACACATGTTTCACCCGATTGTTCCTACCTAAAGATATAGCCGAATAATAGAAGCAAGTAAAAACTTTGTACCCATTCGGCAGTGTCAAAGATGGAAATCTACGTCACATATATACTGAATTGGAGAAGAATTCCCTAAGCACCAGCCCAAAACCCAAAAAGTTTAGTCAACCCAATGGACGCCCTCAAGCCCCAACATGTATTACAACCAGATGAGTCATACTCCTTATAGGGTTTGCAACAGAAACAAGATTGAGAATAGGACCGAGAGGTTAAACTTAAAAGATAGCATGCAAGTAAGCTCTACAGTAAAAGAGGGATCAAGGATATACTCTTAAAAAGAGATATGATGCGCGTATCTAGTCTTCAATCTTCTAAGTCGCATTTCCTTGAGCTTAACTCCATTGTGCTTTGTCCGTCTTTAACTTCATAATTTCTTAATTCTTGTTTCCAAAATATGAGTTGGAACTCATTTCACTGTTGTCTCTCGTCCCATTTTCCCTTATCCTCCTTCTAGTATACACGGCTCAAACATAACTGCGTACTCATGGTTTCATGCAAGCTCTCCAAAATTCACTAGTGAATCCTGGATCTCGTTTATAGGGTATTCCACACAGAAGGATTATCTCTTGCAAATAAACAGATGTCAACCATGTTGCCAAGTGTACTTAATAAGGTGATTTTCTATAACTCATGCATAAGCGAAACGAACCATCCGCCTTAGTGGCGAACACTACTCGAGCGGATCGATAAATGTATCAAGAGATTCTAGGTAACTAAACATGGCAGAACCCTAAGGGTTACACTAGACTTCGAGGGCATTACCAAGGCAAGTCAAGCGTCTAACTACCCTCTTTTCATACTTGAGAATGGTACCATTTCTGGACAACCACTCCATCTCTAGAATCACCCCATAGCCCAAAAACATAAGTTTTACTTCTAAACTCAACACTTAGCATAGACATTCTCAAATCCAAAAAAGTCATGAGCTGATACCCTAACAGGATTTGAGACAAAAATGGGATCCTCTACTATGCTGTACTAAGGTGCAGAGACTCAACTATCGAGGCAGAATTAAAAGGATGCGATGTACAAAAACAAAGTTCTAACGGGATGATAGAAAAGAAAAGATAAGCCTCTAACAGAAACGTTACCACCTCTCTTAGGTATGCTAGTTGTGAGAGCATGCAATTTGCCCTCTCGACGATCTTGTTCTTTGCCCTTGTCCTTGTCCTATGATACTTAACTACATGTCCCTTTTTACCATACCAACGATGTCCTTTCTTGTCATGGGTTTTATTATTCTTTTACTTTGACCTATTCCCTTTCACCTTTTCCTCCTTCGTGGATTACGCCTTATCAACAAGTTTCTCATCCTTAGGCTTGTGTTCTTTATCCTCGTTCTTACTATCCTTGTATAGCTTGTTGACAAGTTTCTTGAAAGCTACTTCCATCGCATGGCAACCCTACAAAGCTTGAAATAAGATTAGTCGCAAGTAAAACTACTGCGGCTACAGATGGAGGTTGGACACTACTTTGCCCTCAGACATGAGTCGCATGCCTACAAACTATGCTGAAAAAGAAAGAGAGAAGAGACTCAAGGAGAGAATCAAAAGATAGTGCATATGGCTTTGGGGAATAGCCTTTAAATAAAACAAGATTTTTCTTGAAAAATGCTTCTTTGTAAACGGTTTTGAAAATAATTTCAGAAGGTTTTAAGAAATTTTTTGCCCAGTCTGGTAACCTTCTGCTCTGATATCAAATGTAACACCCCACCTCCACTAGGGTCACTCGCAAAGGGAATGCACTAGCTTTGGTGGAGCATTATCTAGGTAAACATACACAGAAATATTACAAGACAAAACACATAAAACAACGGAAGAAGAACCAAATTTTATTGCTTAAAAATAATCTAGAAAGGTCTAAAGCCTTTTTACATCAAAATGCCATTAAATCCATTATGTCAAAATATGTCTTGCAATAGTAAAGAAGCATAAAACCATAGTCATAAATCATTCCCCAATAAAGCAGCAAAGCAAGCCATAGCCAAGAGAAATCCAAGCAGTACATGAAAGAGCCTGGGAGCTTGGTAGGATCCGAACTAAGCTATATTCCCACCATGTGAACCTTGGGGGGAAACGGAAGAAAAAGAGGCGAAACAAATTGGGTCAGTCATAAAGACTGAGTAAGTCCTAGTGACTTTCAGCATAAAAACAAGTAAAGATAACATGGCATGAATAAACTGAAAGTAAACATAAGCATGATGACAAGGTAAGCTACAAGCACAATGAATCAAGTATGACACCACATGCTTCCTATCAAGAGTATCATCGCAAGGTTCCTACCAAATATCACATTGCAAGGTTTCTACTAAGTATAACATCACAAGATTTCTAAGCTTCACCGTTCCACTATTTTCTTTGATTTCCTGTATTCTTTGCACCAACTGTACTAGTACCCCAACCCGTATCATTCTTTCCATGTATATGTACAGTCCCTTGCCGTATATCGTACGGGTTTCATCACGTATTTCTATACTACTTCAACGTAGTGCCACCATTCTTGAAATCGTTGGGACCGCCACCCTTGTCTGGCTAGGTTTCCTTATCATGAGCTATCGCGTGTTCAACTAGGATTTATGCCACCTAGGACCACTAGGGATTATGCTACCTATTGAACGTTTTCTAGATTCGATTGGGGTTTATGCCACCTAGGACCACTAGGGATTACGCTACCTAACGAATTCCACGTAACGATCTATTAATCGATCGGCTCCCTACAAGTCCTAGCTTGTTCATGTGTCTGTGTCATACGGCCCAATCACGAAATGTAGTCACCTGTGCTAGGTCCACCATAGGGTGTATCAAGCCTTATGGTGCCAACCATCAACACGAATCAAGCACGCACAGATAAACCTACTGATGCCCAATGCATGCTTTTTCGGCTCCGGAGTGTGTGCACGCCCGCACTCCGTTAGAACCTACACTGGCACACCCACACAACCGTCGTTCTGGTCACTTACTATCAGCCCAGTAATCGTGCCCCCACCCTGCCTAGTCCCAGGGTACCATGATACATCTAGTGGGTTACTGCTGAAAAGGACCGCATAACTAGGGTTTCCGTTCAGTGGGTTAAGTGTTGTCATTTAAATTCGAGACTTAACCCCATCAGTCTAGCATGTCAAGTTGGTTAGGTGTTGTCATTCAAGTTCGTGACTTAACCCGCCTACGTGTCATGTCAAATTGGCTAAGTGTTGTCGTTCAAGTTCATGACTCAGCCCTACGAATCATCTATCAAGCTGGTTAAGTGTATTCAAGCGGTTCATGACTTAACCCTATCAAGTCATCGTGTCAAATTGGTTAAGTATATTCAAGCGGTTCATGACTTAACCCTATCAAGTCTTCAAGTCATGTTGGTTAAGTATATTCAATCGGTTCATGACTTAACCCTATCAAGTAATCATGTCAAATTGGTTAAGTATATTCAAGCGGTTCAAGGCTTAACTCTATCAAGTCATCATGTCAAATTGGTTAAGTATATTCAAGCGGTTCATGACTTAACCCTATCAAGTAATCGTGTCAAATTGGTTAAGTATATTCAAGCGGTACATGACTTAACCCTATCATGTGGCATTAATTCATTAATGCACCCAAACCTCCCACATCAGACCTGTTGTTGTGGTCACTGGATATGTCGGGCGGTTCCGGGCAGATTTACACCACAACTCAGTCTGACCTTGGGTTTTCAAGTGCGATATGACCAACTACCCACACAGGATCCTATTGTTTGCAGTAACTGGATTTGCCGGGCGGTTCCGGGCGGAATTACACCGCAAACTCAACCCAACCTCGAGTTGGCCACTTTCAAGTTCATTCTAAGTGTCATGACCATGCTCAAGTTTCATGTCAAGTTTGTGTCAAGTTTTCAAGGCAAATTTCGTGTCAAGTCGATGTCAAGTTCGTGTCCATATCCAGGTCCAAGTTATAACAGCGTTCATGTTTCAAGTTCTGCCTTTTATCAAGTTCATAATTCATGTTCATAACCAATTGATGTTTTTGCCTATTCTACCCAAATCGTATTCCCATCGCACGTGAATGTGAATCGTTCTATACTACAAATAAATCCAAATCTCAAAATAGAGGGAATAGCATCAAAACTATGATAGGCAAAAGGGACTAGCATAAAGCAATTAAAGGGGTTACAAGACTAGCATGACATAACTTGAGATAATTGGTTACAACATCGCTGGCATATAGGATTTCAAATCTAGCAAGATAAGGTGATAGTCATGGTAAACGCTGACATAAAAGAATAGGCATGCAAAAGCAAGACAAATACAGGGATAATGGATCCAATGGTTTTGGTGTACATAATAGCAATAAACTAAACAAGTCACACCCTCGGTATGAGATTCTACAAACTGCAAATTCGGTATACAACATGGGTTTCAATAAACTATAATAGTCCCAGTAATTAACTCTGATAGTCATAGTCATGGTCATAGGTAGAAATCTCATAATTAAGAATCCTAAGCGATTAATCACAATAGTCATAGTTAATTATCCAAAATAGTTCTAGGCAATAGTCATAGGCATTTAACAGTAATAGTTTCAAGGTCGTGGTCATAGATAATGGCCTTATGTTCATAATCATAGATAATAATTTTCATAGTAAAGAGTCATAGTTGATTAGCCACAATTTTCCTTATCATGGTCATAGGCAACAATCTTACGTTCACCGTCATAGGCATAGGAATAGTCTTATTAGTCATTGGCGGTCTTATGTTCACCGTCATAGTCATAGGCATAGTCATATTAGTCATAGGCAGTCTTATGTTCTCAGTCATAGTCCTTGTCCATTAACAATAGTTTCAACGTCATAGGCATGTTAAGGTTATAGACACGAGAGAGTTTGATTTACAACATGAATAGGTCCAAAGCAATATTCACGAAAGTCAAGATCCAAGACGAACAAGAATAGATACGAATCAATCACCATACATAGATCCAATTCCAATTTACAACATGGATATTAAGTTTACAGCTTTTATCTAAAAGTAACTTGAACTTACAGTGCGTGGATCGAGAATTAGAAAGCAGAATTTGATTGTTGAATCTCTATTTGATCGATCGTGTTCTAATTGAAATCCCCCAATTTGCAAATCCCTAAGCGTAGTCTTGATGGAGAAGGAGCAGTCCTTTTCTTCCTTTTTTTATTATTATTTTGATTATCTTATAAGCAACATAAGGACAGAAAGAAATGGTGTGGAGAGAATGAGGCTAGGGGGCTGTTTATATAGGGTTAGGCCAACGAATTTTGTCAGAAAACGAGGTCAAATACATTAGAATGCATTAGGTTCAGGAAGTGGGTTCGGGAGGCAGGTCGACCCCCAGGTCGACACTATGGTCGACCTGGTCCCTGGGAGGTCGACACTATAGTCGACCCCCAGGTCGACCTGGTCCATGGGTGGGAATTTTCCCGCTCAGCCTGTTCTGGGGTTTGAATTCGAATTTCGAAATCGAATTTCGAGCTGTTTTTTATTCTAAAAATTCCTGAAACTTCGGAGGGTCATATCTCCCTCATACGGACTCAGATTTTCAAAAACTCGGACTCTATTTCATGTAAAATTTCGAGATGAATGCAATGGCGCAACCCGTTTCCCTTGATTCTGGTTTTAAAATTTAATTCTGCCTTTATTTCTAGTTTCGACATGTTATAAAAATTCAGGTTGTTACAGTTCCAGTACCCATAATGCTCCATTGAAGTTAAGGCATTCCCTTTGTGAGTGACCTTAACGGATGTGGGGTGTTACATTTGGCATCAGAGCAAAAGGTTACCAGACTAGGCAAAAGCTTTTAAAAACCTTCTGAAATTATTTTCAAAACGTTTACAAAGAAGCATTTTTCTAAACAAAAGTTTTGTTTTACGAAAGGCATATTCCCCAAAGCCATATGCACTATCTTTTGATTCTCTCCTTCAGTCTCTTCTCTCTTTCTTTTTCACCATAGTTTGTAGGCATGCAACACATGTCGGAGGGCAAAGTAGTGTCCAACCTCCATCTGTAGCCAAAGTAGTTTTACTTGCGACTAATCTTATCTCAAGCTTTGTAGGGTTGTCGTGCAATGGAAGTAGCTTTCGAGAAACTTTTAAACAAGCTATGCAAGGATAGTAGGAACGGGGATAATGAACACAAGTCTAAGGATGAGAAACTTGTTGATATGGTTTAATCCACGAAGAGGAAAGAGGTGAAAGGAAAGAGGCCATGTGGAAGAATAATTAAAACCCATGACAAGAGAGAATATCTTTAGTATGGTAAAAAGTGACATGTAATTAAGTATTATAGGACAAGGACAAGGTACAAGATCGTCGAGAGGGCAATTGTATGCTCTCACTACTAGCATACCTAAGAGAGGTGGTAACGTTTCTGTTAAAAGTTTAGCTTTTCTTTTCTATCATACTGTGGGAACTTTTTTTTTGGTACATCGCATCCTTTTAATTCTGCTTCGATACTTGAGTCTCTGCACCTTAGTACTAGCGTAGTAGAGGATCCCATTTTTGTCTCAAATCCTGTTGGGGAATCGGCTCATGACTTGTTTGGATTTGAGAATGTCTATGCTAAATGTTGAGTTTAGAGGTAAAGCTTATGTTTTTGGGCTATGGGTTGATTCTAGGGATGGAGTGGTTGTCCAGAAATGGTACCATTCTTGAGTATGAAAAGAGGGTAGTTAGACGCTCGACTTTCCTTGGTAATGCCCTCGAAGTCTAGTGTAACCCTTAGGGTTCTGCCATGTTTAGTTACCTAGAATCTCTTGATACATTTATCGATCCGCTCGAGTAGTGTTCGCCACTAAGGCGGATGGTTCGTTTCGCTTATGCATGAGTTATAGAAAATCACCTTATTAAGTACACTTGGCAACATGGTTGACATCTGTTTATTTGCAAGAGATAATCCTTCTGCGTGGAATACCCTATAAACGAGATCCAGGATTCACTAGTGAATTTTGGAAAGCTTGGATGAAACCATGAGTGCGCAGTTATGTTTGAGCCGTGTATACTAGAAGGAGGATAAGGGAAAATGGGACGAGAGACAACAGTGAAATGAGTTCCAACTCATATTTTGGAAACAAGAATTAAGAAGCTACGAAATTGTGAAGTTAAAGACGATGAAAGCATAATGGAGTTAAGCTCAAGGAAATGCGACTCAGAAGATTGAAGACTAGATACGTGTGACATATTTTTTTTTAAGAGTATATCCTTGATCCCTCTTTTCCTGTAGAGCTAATTTGCATGCTATCTTTCAAGTGTATCCTCTTGGTCCTATTCTCAATCCCATTTCTGTTAGAAACCCCATAGGGAGGATGACTCGTCTGTTAGTAATACATTTTGGGGCTTGAGGGTGTCCGTTGGGTTGCTAAACTCTTTGAGTTTTATAGGATACGAGTTGGTTTTAGGAAGGGATTTCCTTGTGACCTAAAAGGAGTCCATCATGCTTAGTTTCCTAGAATCATATATATTGGTTGGGTTGAGTAATTCTTTGGGTGTCAGCCTGATGTTGATTTCGGTCTTCGGGGCTAGTGCTTAGGGAGTTCTTCTCCAAATCAGTATATATGTGACATAGATTTCCAATTTTGACATTGCCTAATGGGCACAAGGTTTTTACTTGCTTCTATCATTCAACTATACCTTTAGGTACGAATAATTGGGTGTAAACATGTGTTTGAGACATGTTATGATTGATGGTTGCAAGTGGTTGCAAGTGGCTGCTAGCGGTTGCTCGTGATTGCATAACACACATTAGGCACTAGATCGACTCAGACACATTTCCATATTGCATATACATGAGTGTTTATACTTGTTTATGGATGAAATTGGAATTGTTATCATATGAATGATGCATATAGATGGATGTTTGTCCACACATATAGTGTTTATATGACTAGGACTATTTGCATACATGTTGGACTCATTGCACTAAACATATTTTGAATTAAGAAGATCAATCAGGCCTGATCATTTGCATTAGATAAGGAACATATACACACACTTTCTACATATGTTCATACCACATTAGAAATCTCTTAAGGACAATGAATGCCTATGATTGATGATTGAGTAGATGGATGATTGGATGGTAGGACACATTCTTCTTAACTTGAAGATTTCGGGGACGAAATCCTTTAAGGAGGGGAGAATGTAACAACCCGTATTTTTATAACATATTAAAACAAGAAATCAAGTCAAAACTTAATTTTAAAATCAGAATCAGGGGAAACGGGTTACGCCATTGCGTTCGTCTCGAAATTTTACATGAAATAGAGTCCGAGTTTTCAAAAATCGGAGTCCGAATGAAGAAGTTATGGCCTGTACAAGTTTCAGCAGTTTTCAGGCAGCACTGGACCAGGGGGTCGACCTACCACCCCCCCCCCCCAGGTCGACCATAGGGTCGACCTACCCCCCAGGTCGACCATATGGTCGACCTCCCCCCCTTACAGGTCGACCTGGTCGGCCTGTTTTGACCCAGAACTCATTTTTGAAGCCTTAGACGTGTTTTGATGGTCCGGATTGATTCTAGGGTTAATCTAAGGGCCTAAACTAGTTGCTACACCTATAGAAACACCCTTAGACCTAACCTAATTCATATCAAATCGTTCTTACACTATTATGTTGCTGAACTCCCTCTTGAACCATGGTCGCCGCCCCGAGATTAAAGCTTAAGCATTCAAACTCAAATCAATTCGAAGAACAAAGCTTCAACAATTGTTCAAACAATAAATCAACACTACTACAACGTTTTATGACAATTTCGGTTCCTAATTCACTAGCCATGCTCTGTAAGTGCTAGTTACTTTTAGATTTAAACATTTAATTATAATATGGACATGAAATAAAGTGGAATTGGATCTAAGTATGTTTATCGATTCAGATCTATGTCTATTGCTTCTTGTTTTGGGACTTTTCTATTCTCATTTTTCATGTCAAGCCTATGATCTATTCAGCTTGTTGTAAATCAGTTTTTCTTGATTCATGTTGATATTATTATCAAGATCTATCTTCTATGCCTGAAACGATGTTCTTATGCCAGTTTTCTCTCTGTACTTATTGTTATACAAATTCTACCTTCCCCTATTTATTTTCTTTTGATGAACCTTGGTCAATTTCGGACCTAGGCCTAAACTACGATATACGTGCGATTTGTATACGGGGAAATATTGGGATATTACCTATTTGGATATATGTGTGTGGTGGAATTGATGGCATAACATGAAATTTCAAATTTGGGTATTGTCAATATAATTGAAATATCAAGTTTGGGCATACATGAATTGGCATGTAAATTAAATCACGAGTTTGGGACTATGTAAATTAAATCAAAAGACTGGATTTATGTTAATTAGGCATATGTAGAATTGGGAATTTGAACATGAAAGCGATAGTAAACTAGATAATTGGCATAAACATGTATTATGAACTTGGGAAACTGACATGTATTGTAATAAAAAGATTATAGTTTGGGATAACTGCATCATGAATCATGATTTGGGTTTATTGGGTATAAAACTTGATACATGTAATTTTGGCTAGAACTTGATATGGTAAAATGGCATAAAATTTGCATACATGTAAAACGACATAAATTGAATATATGTAAATTTGTTACGAACTGGGCATATGTAAAATTTACATGTAATCTAGAACTTGGGCATATGTCAATTATGTAAAATTTGGAGTTGTAACATATATGATAATTTATGACTTAGTAGAGGTTTAATATGAACGCGCCTAAGTTGGGTTTTGGGTGATTGGCATGTATTGTAAATAAAATTCTATAACTTGGCATAACCTTATCGTGAATTATGATAATAATTTGGGAATACGTTTTGGGGCAACAACGTGAATCATGAACATTTCTATATGTTAAACACATGAACTGATATTGGGGTTTTGGGTGGAATACGACCATTAATGAACCTTTGACACGAGGTTAGACTCAGTTTGTGGTGTAAATCTGCCCGGAACCGCCCGGCAAATCCAGTAGCCACAATGTGTCAGTCTAATATCAGAGGTCGAAGGCCAAATTGTAGGCGTAATGGTTTATGACACGAGGTTAGGCCCAGTTTGTGGTATAAATCTGCCCGGAACCGCCCGACAAATCCAATGGCCATAAAATGCACGGTCTAATGTAAGGGGTCATGATTCGTTCGTCATAATGAATGAATTAATGAATACTAACCATAACGAGGCATGGGTATGGTTAGAGGGTTAGGTGGGATGACATGGAAATTTGACATATAAATGTGGACCTAACCGGTATGAGTTAAGAACATGTAAAACTTATAAATGTAGGCTCAACCAATATGATATGAATGGGTGGGTTAAGTAACGTGGCTAGGCTAATGACACTTAACCGTTATAACATGACTAGTGGATGGGTTGGGCTAACTTGAATAGGTTGATAACACCCAATCGATATAACCTGATGCGTGGTAGGGTTAAGTAAACACACGAGGGTAACACTTAACCATTATAATATGACTGGTGGATGCGGTTAAGTTAACATGCACTTAACCAATATAACGTGATGTGTGGTAAGGTTAAGTAACAACAGAGGGTAACACTTAACCTTCACAACATGATAAGTAGGTGGGCTAAGTCAATGTACACTTAACCAATATGACATGACATGCGGTGGGGTTAAGTTAACACAAGGGAGAACACTTAGCCAGTATAACAAGGCTTGCGGTAGGGTTAAGTAACACAAGGAACAACACTTAACTGATATAACATGATGTGTGGTAGGGTTAAGTGAAATAAGAGAAAACACTTAACCAACTTAACATGATGGACGGAGAGGGTTAAGTACATATCGGGTTGGTGGGTAATATTAGTAAATATAGGTTCACAAACTTAACCAGTAGGAAACTGTGACGGCCCGCCCCGCACCAACCGACATTTACTCTAAAAGTGTGTTGTACACATGTCCAGTTAGCACGGAACGGGTCGCCAGAAGGGAAAAAGGAAGAAGGCAATGAACATACGAAGAACCTGTAGAATGTCTCACAGCGCATCGGACAAAATATAATAATAACATACTTGGCATAAAACAGGAGAGACAGTACATAAGCTGAAAATCAGAACTAAACATCATAGCAGCGAAAATCCAAAATACAGCTTATTACAACTTTTCAAACTGTCTCAAAGCAAAGTAAGATAAATGAGGTACACTACTAATACCCAAGTAGCGACCACCAACGACACAGGGAGAATGTGTATATATATAGTACGTGGAAGCCTCCTGCCCGCCTCCGAATCAGCTACTCGCGCATTACCAGCTAACCTGTCTCTAGTCTGCTCGTGTGAGCACCCAGAGTAATAAGAGGAGACATAAAACTCTGGGTCAGACATAAAGCCTGGTATGAGCGATAAGCATCTAAAGTGAACAATAACAGGTAGACTAAAACATACCTGAACCTGGACCTACAACCAAAGAGTTAGCACTGCATACTGTACAACACTCTAAGGTATCATATCAAACAGTGTAAAGATACGGAGGTGGGGAAGGTGTGCATGTCATAATGATGGCAAACAATCAAGCATAGCATCCATCCTCACATCTCTCACTCAGTGCGTAAAGTATACGATATTCACCACTTCGATCACCCAACATACCTTGCTACGATCACTTTGCCCCATGAAGTCATAAATGGCTTCACTGCACTGATAACGTAGCCACAAATCCTTTCCTATGTCCACTTTGCCCCATGGAGTCACAAGAACCCCACTGCACTGTCTCATAGCCTTCCTAATCCTTACTATGTCCACTCTGCCCCATGGAGTCACAAGAACCCCACTGCACTGGCTCATAGTCTTACTACGCATCACTTTGCCCCTCGGGTCATAATGACCTTACTGCACTGATAACGTAGTCTTGCTACCATCACTTTGCCCCTCAGGTCATAATGACCCTACTGCACTGATAAGTATCCACCCTTCATTTCTAGTGGTGAATCGAAGTTATGAACGTCGGCAACTCCTTAGCACATGTCCCGCAGCAAAGTCCAACTCATGAAGTGAACTCATTGGTTCCCAACTAGTTCCGGGATCCTGAGCTCTAACTTCCATTTGGACTACCTTTGCATCTCGGGTTATTGGTCATCACCATCGAATTGGACCGTAGCCTTCATATCGGATCGGTTCGGAGTTCTGTTCCCTCATCACCACGGTTCGGATCGGGTTCCTGCATTCGGATCGGGTCGCGCCATCAACTCGTGGTCCTCCAGTTCCATCGGATCGGTTCGAGTACCCTTCAGCGGATCGGGTCGGGGTCTCCAAGTCCATCGCCATGGATCGATTCGTGATAAGCTCCTTCGGATCGGATCGTGGTCCTTCAAGCAGTCCGGGTCGGAAAGCACTTCTCCAGGTCGACGGATCGTGCTCACCCTTCATGGACGGATCGGGTCGTAATGCTCATTCGCGATCCGGATCGGAGTACTTCAGTTTGGGCACGGCGCTGCATCGATTCGTCTCGTGGGCCTTGCGCAGATGGTTCGGTTCGGAGGAGATGACTCGACTCGTGGTGATGTCCCACGGTCCCATAGGGCGATCCGATCGTCCCTCAATCCCCTATCCGATCCGAATCTCTGCACCTTGTCCAGCGAGCTGTTTACGCCCCTCGATGGCGTTTTCGACCATTCCAACTATTCTAAACAGTCACAAAGCATTTCATATAGTCATAGCAACATGCATAATCAACCACAACCACAAACATCAAAACATCAATATGATAGGTAAAAATGGATCAAACATACCCAAAATCCCCTATTTCCCCTTAAGCATGTTTAGGTGAAACTAATGATAGGATTAGTAAATCTTAACCAAATTAATCCAAATTCATATCAGAGGTCTAAAACATCATTCCGAATTTTATAAACATTTTTCCATAATTTTATCATGTTTAAATTCGCTAATTAACACTAATCACCCCTAATTAGCCATAATTAGTGTAAAACTATGCAAATTACTCACCTTAGCCACAAATAAACTAAGATCTGAAATAATTCTCTGATTTGATGCGAATTTCAATGCCAAAAAGCAGCTCCTATGTTGATTTGGTGAAGATCTTCCTTGATTAGGGGTTACTAAGCCAAATCCTTAACCTAAAGGTGATTTGGAGGTGATTTAGAGGTTGGAGGCCATTTTTAGGGATCCTTGGTGATAAGTGGAGGCTAGAAAACTGAAATGGAATGATTCTCCATCTCATTTCAGCCCTCCCATAACCCTAATCCCGAAATGGCTTATGGGCCTACTCACTAATCACCCGATTTGGCCCGGTTAAGCAGTTTTTCACCCTCCAAACCTTGTTTCAGCCATATCTCCCAAACGGTAAGTCCGTTTGGCTATTATGACCACTCTACGGAAAGGTAAACCATCAAACGAATCAAATGGAAGTGGTTTCAGGTCAAAATTCCTTTCCAATCAAAAGTTATGGCCAAAACAGTACCAACTAGGGGCAAAATGGTCATTTAAAAATCGACAAAAAATCATAAGCATGGGAAATGACTCTAATAAATGTTTTACAAAGTTACATGACCATACGACTTCACATGGGAAAGAAATAAATATCCTACGATCCCTCGATGCGTAGAATGCGGGTCATTACACTCTCCCCCCCTTAAGAAATTTCGCCCCCGAAATTCCCTAATCAAAACATACACAAAGGTTCCCGCATGCCTATCAACCATAAAACAACCATCAAACATGCAAACAAGCAAAGCAAGTCTACCCTAGCATGCGGAAAACTAAATCGCAAAGTAAATCTTACCAGACAAAGAGTTTTGGATGCATCTTCCTAATGCTCTCCTCTGTCTCCCAAGTACAATCATTCTCGTCCTCGCCCCACTGAACCTTGACTAGCTTCACCGCCTTCCTTTGAAGTTGCTTCGTATCGCGCCCCACAATACGAATCGGCTTGCGGTTCCCAACCGCCTCGGGTTCTACTTCGAAGTCCTCTAACTGATCAGGTGAAATAGTCATATCTGAATCGTGAACGAACTTCCTTAGTTGGGAAACATGAAATACATTGTGAACTCCCGCCATTTTCTCTGGTAAGCCAACTCTATATGCCAAATTCCCGACTAATTCAAGAACAGGGAATGGGCCAACAAATCTTGGTGCCAACTTGCCTCTCCTGCCAAATCGTATCACGCTCTTCAACGGAGAGATTTTGACAAACACCAAGTCACCAACGGAGAATTTCAAATCTCTTCTCCTCTTATCGGCATAACTCTTCTGCCTATCTTGGGAATCTTTCATTCGTTGTTGAATGATCTTGATCTTATCCGACGTTTCTCTCACCACATCTGGTCCAAGCACAAACTTCTCGCCAGTCTCTATCCAACATGATGGTGAGTTGCACGGTCTTCCGTACAAAGCTTCATATGGAGCCATACCGATACTGGATTGGTAGCTATTATTATATGCAAACTCTACTAGATGCAAATGGTCATCCCATGATCCACCAAAATCCAATATACATGCTCTCAAGAGATCTTCCAATATACGATTCACCCTCTCCGTCTGACCGTCGGTCTGAGGATGATATGCGGTACTGAGATGTAATCTTGACCCTAGAGCCTCTTGTAAGCTCTTCCAAAACCCACTAGTGAACAACGGGTCTCGGTCACTCACAATGCTTTTGGGTACTCCATGCAATCTCACTACCCACTTCATATACAATTCTGCCAACTTGGCTGCCGTTCTGGTCGATTTGACTGGTATAAATCTTGCGCTCTTAGTCAATCGATCCACAATTACCCAAAAGCTATCATATCCCGATCTAGTCCTTGGTAAGCCATCGATGAAATCCATTGAGACTTGCTCCCATTTCCATTCGGGAATTTCTAATGGTTGCAACAACCCACTAGGCTTCTTTTGCTCGGTTTTAACTAGCTGGCAATTCATGCATTTGGATATAAACTTCCCAACGTCTCTTTTCATCCCTTCCCAGTAGTAAGTCTGTCTCATGTCTCGATACATCTTATTACCACCGGGATGTATAGTCAGTTTTGAGTGATGACATTCTCTAAGCACTTCATCTCTCAAACCATTCACGTTGGGCACAACTAGTCTTCCATTCTTTCGAAGTCATCCATCTCGATCAAGCCCATATACATTCATCTCCTCACCGATACCCATCTCTAACTTGGAGATGATTTCTAATAGATTAGGATCGTCCCTCTGGCTAGAACCAATCCGCTCTATCAAAGTGGGTCTGATCGTCAAACTAGCTAGCATAACTGGATCCAATTCGCACTTTGGTCTGAAATCAAACCCCGCGATATACTCCAGTTGCTCCCATTCGAGAAACATTGCCCCTAAGCTGGCATGTCTCCTACTCAAGGCATCGGCTACCGCATTACCATTCCCAGGTGTATATGCGATATCAAAATCATACGAAGCCAAGAACTCTAATCATCTCTGCTGATGGAGATTCAGATCTTTCTGAGAGAAGAGATACTTTAACGATTTATGATCGGTAAACAACTCGAATCTTTCTCTCAAGAGATAGTGTCTCCACATCTTCAGCGCAAATACAATCGCTGCCAATTCCAAATCATGGGTAGGATACTTCTTCTCATGCGGCTTTAGCTGTCGACTAGCATAAGCTACAACCCTACCTCCTTGCATCAATACTGCACCCAGTCCGGTACCACAAGCATCTGTGTATACCGTCATCTCTTCATTCCCTTTAGGAATGACTAACACTGGCGCACACGTTAAACTCTCCTTTAGACTTTTGAAGGCATCCTCACACACTCCGTCCCAGACGAAGGACTGATTCTTCTTAGTCAACTGAGTCAACGGTGCTGCAATCTTGGAGAAGTCCTGGATAAACTTACGATAATATCCAGCTAATCCCAAGAAACTTCTTACATCTGTAGCATTCTTGGGTGTAGGCCAATCCTGTACCATAGCCACCTTCGCAGGGTCCACGGCAATACCACTCTCGGAAACAACATGACCCAAGAATCTCACTTCCCTTCTCCAAAAGTGACACTTAGAGAATTTCGCTTTCAATTGGTGTTTCCTCAACACCTCCATCACTATCCTCAAGTGTCCCTTGTGTTCCTCTTCTGTCCTTGAGTAAACAAGGATATCATCCACGAACACAAGAACAAACTTATTCAACTGATCTCTGAATACTCGATTCATAAGATCCACAAAATAGGCTGGTGCATTGGTCAACCCAAATGGCATGACCAGCCACTCATAAAATCCAGACGGCGTCCTAAATGCCGTTTTCGGAACACTCTCATCTGCTACTCGAAGCTGATGAAATCCTGTCGCGAGATCCAACTGGGAGAACACTCTAGCTCCTTCCAGTTGATCAAACAAATCATCTATCCGCGGTAGAGGATACTTATTCTTCCTCGTCACCTTATTCAACTCGCGATAGTCCACACACAAACGAAGGGAACCATCTGCCTTAGTGGCAAACACAACTGGTGCTCCCCACTCGGAGACACTCCTTCTAATAAATCCCTTCTTCAAAAGATTGCTGACTTGCACCCCGAGCTCTCGCTGCTCCCTTGGTGCCATACGACGAAGTGGCATCACTATAGGTTTGGCATCTTTCATTAAATCAGTACGGAACTCAATCTCTCGTTGTGGTGGAAGCCCGGTCACCTCCTCGAAGACGTCCGGATACTGGCCAACCACGGGCACATCTGACAACTCATCCTGCGGGATGTCGAGGGAATTTACAAAACTAGCCATAACCCCATCACTAGGTAGACTACCAAACACTACCCTCCGCCCATCATCCGCCCTCACTGTCACCAAAAAGCCCTCACAGTCTACCACCACCCCGTATCTTTGGAGCCAATCGACTCCCAATATAATGCCATACCCAGTAAAGCCCAAAACAAAGCAATCACATACAAACATACATCCATGACTCGATAAGACCAAATTCCTGCAAATCATACTAAGGCTAGTCGAACCACCAATCGGATTCGTCACAATCAATGGTCTATCGACTATCTCGGGTTCCAGTCCCAACCTATCTACCAGGTCACTAGATATGAAGGAACGGGAAGCCCCAGTATCAAACAAAACTCGAACTGGTATATCATAAATAGAAAGCATACCTTGAATAACAACATTCTTTCCTTTCTCCGCCGCAGTTGGGGCATTCGACGAAGAAGGTACAGCATCAATAGCATATGCTTTCACAATCTGCTTCTCCTTAAGAGGTTGCGTACACTTATCCTTCTGATGTCCCACTTGACCACAGTTATAGCACTTCCTTTCCGCTGGCTTGGCCCGACATTCTTTAGCATAATGGCCCTTCTTTCCACAGCTGAAGCACTCAACATCCTTCTTGCTCTTTTTCTGGCAACCCTTAGATTGGTCCTGCTTCCTCTTATTCTGAGAGTTATTCTTGCCTCCACCGCCTGCTTGTGGCTTTGGCTCTTCTGCAGATGCAGCCTCAATCTTTGACTTAGGGTAAAGACTCTCTGACCTCAAAGCTTTTCCTACAATCGATTCAAAAGTCTCATCGATGTGGTTGATAAGCCTTTCCCCCAAGTATCCATCTAAACCAGTAATGAACTTCTCATTCTTCTTTTCAGGAGTATCAATAAGAGACAGTCCATACTTCGACAAAGTGTCGAACTCAGCAATGTAATCAGAAACTGCCCTTCCGTTTTGCTTGAGTTCCAAGAACCTCTTAAACAACACCGACTTCTGGGCAGCTGGGATAAACTTCTCGCTAAAGCGAGCCTTGAACTGATCCCAAGTAACTTGATCCTCTGGAGTAGCTGTTCTAATGGCATTCCACCAATTCATCGCTCGCCCTTGCAGCTGTCGAGACGCTAGCCTTCTCTTCATCGCATCCTCAAGACCCAAGTCATCAAAGATACAGTCACAGCTATCCATCTAGTCCTGAACATCCGTGGCCGACTCCGTCCCGTGGAACGGCTTCCCACCAAGATTAGTGTAATCTTTGCACAACTTGGCGAAATCGACCTTAGGCGCCTACACTACTGGGCCAACACCAACTCTGGGATTGGGAATTGCCCCTTGCACTTATTTAAGCATGTCTCTCATGAGGTTAGTAAACATTGCCCTCATGTCAGCGGCATTCCCTTGGTTGGTCCCTCTACCAGCACCCCTCGTGTCTCGGCTCATCGTCAATCTGAAAAAGGGAAACGATTAACGACCCCATAGTGGTGCTAGTGCAGTGCGACTTCATCTTTATACTACTAATAGTATATACATACATAGCTTTTGAAAACCAAAATAATCACAAATACGCGCTCTCATATACGTACTAACTCTCCCTAGTGTCTTTCCCTAGGTTAACTACGCAACCTAGAGCTCTGATACCAAGTGTGACGGCCCGCCCCGCACCAACCGACATTTACTCTAAAAGGAAGAAGGAAATGAACATACGAAGAACCTGTAGAATGTCTCACAGCGCATCGGACAAAATATAATAATAACATACTTGGCATAAAACAGGAGAGACAGTACATAAGCTGAAAATCAGAACTAAACATCATAGCAGCGGAAATCCAAAATACAGCTTATTACAACTTTTCAAACTGTCTCAAAGCAAAGTAAGATAAATGAGGTACACTACTAATGCCCAAGTAGCGACCACCAACGACACAGGGAGAATGTGTATATATAAAGTACGTGGAAGCCTCCTGCCCGCCTCCGAATCAGCTACTCGCGCATCACCAGCTAACCTGTCTCTAGTCTGCTCGTGTGAGCACCCAGAGTAATAAGAGGAGACATAAAACTCTGGGTCAGACATAAAGCCTGGTATGAGCGATAAGCATCTAAAGTGAACAATAACAGGTAGACTAAAACATACCTGAACCTGGACCTGCAACCAAAGAGTTAGCACTACATACTGTACAACACTCTAAGGTATCATATCAAACAGTGTAAAGATACGGAGGTGGGGAAGGTGTGCATGTCATAATGATGGCAAACAATCAAGCATAGCATCCATCCTCACATCTCTCACTCAGTGCGTAAAGTATACGATATTCACCACTTCGATCACCCAACATACCTTGCTACGATCACTTTGCCCCATGAAGTCATAAATGGCTTCACTGCACTGATAACGTAGCCACAAATCCTTTGCTATGTCCACTTTGCCCCATGGAGTCACAAGAACCCCACTGCACTGGCTCATAGCCTTCCTAATCCTTACTATGTCCACTCTGCCCCATGGAGTCACAAGAACCCCACTGCACTGGCTCATAGTCTTACTACGCATCACTTTGCCCCTCGGGTCATAATGACCCTACTACACTGATAACGTAGTCTTGCTACCATCACTTTTCCCCTCAGGTCATAATGACCCTACTGCACTGATAAGTAGCCACCCTTCATTTTTAGTGGTGAATCGAAGTTATGAACATCGGCAACTCCTTAGCACACGTCCCGCAGCAAAGTCCAACTCATGAAGTGAACTCATTGGTTCCCAACTGGTTCCGGGATCCTGAGCTCTAACTTCCATTTGGACTACCTTTGCATCTCGGGTTATTGGTCATCACCATCGAATCGGATCGTAGCCTTCATATCGGATCGGTTCGGAGTTCTGTTCCCTCATCACCACGGTTCGGATCGGGTTCCTGCATTCGGATCGGGTCGCGCCATCAACTCGTGGTCCTCCAGTTCCATCGGATCGGTTCGAGTACCCTTCAGCGGATCGGGTCGGGGTCTCCAAGTCCATAGCCATGGATCGATTCGTGATAAGCTCCTTCGGATCGGATCGTGGTCCTTCAAGCAGTTCGGGTCGGAAAGCACTTCTCCAGGTCGACGGATCGTGCTAACCCTTCATGGACGGATCGGGTCGTAATGCTCATTCGCGATTCGGATCGGAGTACTTCAGTTTGGGCACGGCGCTGCATCGATTCGTCTCGTGGGCCTTGCGCAGATGGTTCGGTTCGGAGGAGATGACTCGACTCGTGGTGATGTCCCACGGTCCCATAGGGCGATCCGATCGTCCCTCAATCCCCTATTCGATCGGAATCTCTGCACCTTGTCCAGCGAGCTGTTTACGCCCCTCGACGGCGTTTTCGACCATTCCAACTATTCTAAACAGT
This sequence comes from Allium sativum, assembly GCA_030737875.1. Classification (NCBI taxonomy): domain Eukaryota; kingdom Viridiplantae; phylum Streptophyta; class Magnoliopsida; order Asparagales; family Amaryllidaceae; genus Allium; species Allium sativum. The sequence continues at coordinate 27,031,887 of CM060925.1, read as the reverse complement.
CACAAAGCATTTCATACAGTCATAGCAACATGCATAATCAACCACAAACATCAAAACATCAATATGATAGGTAAAAATGGATCAAACATACCCAAAATCCCCTATTTCCCCTTAAGCATGTTTAGGTGAAACTAATGATAGGATTAGTAAATCTTAACCAAATTAATCCAAATTCATATCAGAGGTCTAAAACATCATTCCGAATTTTATAAACATTTTTCCAGAATTTTATCATGTTTAAATTCGCTAATTAACACTAATCACTCCTAATTAGCCATAATTAGTGTAAAACTATGCAAATCACTCACCTTAGCCACAAATAAACTAAGATCTGAAATAATTCTCTGATTTGATGCGAATTTCAATGCCAAACAGCAGCTCCTATGTTGATTTGGTGAAGATCTTCCTTGATTAGGGGTTACTAAGCCAAATCCTTAACCTAAAGGTGATTTGGAGGTGATTTAGAGGTTGGAGGCCATTTTTAGGGATCCTTGGTGATAAGTGGAGGCTAGAAAACTGAAATGGAATGATTCTCCATCTCATTTCAGCCCTCCCATAACCCTAATCCCGAAATGGGTTATGGGCCTACTCACTAATCACCCGATTTGGCCCGGTTAAGCAGTTTTTCACCCTCCAAACCTTGTTTCAGCCATATCTCCCAAACGGTAAGTCCGTTTGGCTATTATGACCACTCTACGGAAAGTTAAACCATCAAACGAATCAAATGGAAGTGGTTTCAGGTCAAAATTCCTTTCCAATCAAAAGTTATGGCCAAAACAGTACCAACTAGGGGCAAAATGGTCATTTAAAAATCGACAAAAAATCATAAGCATGGGAAATGACTCTAATAAATGTTTCCCAAAGTTACGTGACCATACGACTTCACATGGGAAAGAAATAAATATCCTACGATCCCTCGATGCGTAGAATGCGGGTCATTACAGAAACCCTAGTAACGGGGACCCATTTCAGTAGTAACCCACTAGATGTATCATGGTACCCTGAAACTAGGCAGGTGGGGCACGATTACTGGGTTGATTGTAAGCGGTCAAAGTGGCGGCGGTGGGTGCAACAGTGTAGGTTCTAACGGAGTGCGGGCATGCACACACTTTGGAGCAGACAAACAGGGCACTGGGGGCACCAGTAGTATAACCTATGTATTCTAGAATTGCGTCGGGCCGCCACCAAGGGTCTTGATACACCCCATGGTGGGACCAGCATATGTATCTACAATCATTGGGGGCCGTATGACTCACATAGGTAGCATAATCCCTAAGTTGGACCTAGGTGGCATAAACCGTAAATCGGAGAAGCGTTCAATAGGTAGCATAATCCCTAGGTTGGACCTAGGTGGCATAAATCCTGGTTGAATCTAAGAAGCGCTCAATATAAAACCCTAGATTAGATCTAGGTAATAAATAATAGATGTACACATGAAAACAACCTTAATTTCGGGGATCAAGATCACGTTATGATTTTAACATTTTATATTGATTACTAGTTGGGACACTACTTAGGTGGTGCAGAGCAAATAGATATCATTTTAATGGTGAAGCAGAGAAATCTTGTGATGCTTGATAGAAATCTTGCGAAACTATACTTAGTTCATCTTGAATGGGAACCTTGCAATGTTATACATGACAGAAATCCTATGATGTTATTCTTAGTTATCGTGCCTGTAGCTTATCTTGTCGTCATGCTTATGTTTACTTTCAGTTTATTCATGCAATGTTATCTTTACCTGTTTTTATGCTGAAAGCCACTAGGACTTACTCAGTCTTTATGACTGACCTAGTTTGTTTCGCCTCTTTTTCTTTCGCCCCCCCCCCCCCCCCAAGGTTCACAGGGTGGGAATACAGCTTAGTTCAGATCTTACCAAGCTCCAAGGCTCTTTCATGTACTTCTTGGATTTCTCTTGGCTATGGCTTGCTTTGCTTTATTGGGGAATACTACAATTTATTTTCATGCTTCTTTGTTTTTGAGCAAGACAGTTATTTTAGTTGTGCAATTAGGTATTTGAAAGATGATGGGATTTTATTGTAAACAATTATATTTAATAAATGATTTGAAGTACGTCTACTTTACCTTCCGCTGTTCTATGTCTGTCTTGTAATATTTCTGTTCCAGTACCCATAATGCTTCATTGAAGTTAAGGCATTCCCTTTGTGAGTGACCTTAACGGATGTGGGGTGTTACACTGATTCCCATACTTTTGGCCCAACTACTATTATGACTTTTATTGTATTTTGAGATTGTTTTTCGCTCAAACTAGACTATTATCTAACCCAAAATTTTATGTTTTCTCTTATTACCTTGGGTACACATCAAACACAATAATGAGTAGGCTAGATAGCAGGCGTATGTATTATCTAGAGCTGCGCAGGTGGATCAGTAGGACGTGGGGTTTTCTCATATTATATTTATATTGTCGGTTATTTTCCTGTGAGACAATGTGTAGCCGTGATAGTGTTGACTATTTATTTAGAGATAGTTTATCGGAGAGTTTATTCATCTCTTAAATAAACTCCATTTACTTGAGGCTGTCTAACCCACTATACTCTAATTATATGGTTTATATAGTTACTATCGCCTCTTCTACTTTATATCTATGATTTCTATTATATTTTATCTGATGCGCGTGAGATATATGACATGTTCTCTACATATGTGCTTTGGTGGTTATTTTCTTTTCTTTTATCCTCTTCTCTTCTTATATATTTCCCTTCCTTTCTAATTTTTTTCTCTTGACATCCATCATGCATCGATCGGATGCTTGTACAATGCACTATTGGGTTATATGAATACGAGCGGTGTATGGCAGTTGGTACAATAGTAGTCGCATAAGAGCAGGTCATCATTAGTCATAGCGAGCATGAAGAAGGATAAGGGTTATACCTCCATAAGCCAGGTGATCTTTTGCTATATAGATGCTTGGATTAGGGATATGCAACATCACATGATTATTTTAGTTTGTTGTTTGGGTAAGGCTATGAACCCATTAGAAATACCTACCAACTAGTATGACGTGGTTGCGCGAAGCCTAGCCCGATAGAAGGGAAAAACCATAGTTTACAGTAAAGCCACATAACATATGTCGACATACTAGCCAATTTTTTTTTAAAATATTTTTTTAAAAAAAGTGTATATTCGATGTATCGCTTCACAAATAGACATATCTGTTGATTTTTATAAATATCCATGTTGTGAACTGAATTTTCAACTATGTACTCTTTATTTCTAAGTACTTTCTTTCTTCTCTCTTAATTTCTAAAGAAAATCCTAAATAAATTTTATTGAGTTTCAACCAGAATCATATGCACTCATCTATGATTTGATTCTCTAATATTTTATTATCAATCTCTCAAAATCAAAGTGCAGTTCATAGTCATAGGAGCAATTATAATTAATGATCAAAAGTCCAAAGTCTATAAAATGCTCTTAAACCAAATATAATGATTATAAAGGTGTGGTGATAGTCCCGAAAATCCACCAGGTATGACTATGGATCAGAAATCATTTAGATGTGCTTAGTATCCCAGAAACTAATTGACTCTAGCCAAAAGTCGAAATTTTGAAAGTTATGTCTCTTAGCCTTGAAAACAAGATTATAATTGCGTTTACCAGTGAAATGAAATCCATACAGGATCTGTGAGACTGGGTGTAAGGTAAAAGGCAGTATAAAATTCTGATGTGTTCTTTCCTTATAATTTACTACATTTACTTTTGTCTGCATTTTAATTCTATGATTGTCTCTGTGATTATTCATAACATTGATTTAAGTATAAATCTATTAAAAGTCCTGTTTAGGGTTAATAAGCTTTGAGATCCATATTTTACATTCTAGCAATTGGTATCAGAGCAAGATATTTTGAAGTGCACAAAATCTAATTTATTTTAACAAAAATAAAAATTTTTGGTAACTTGATTAACACTATTTTTTAATTGACATGTTTCAAAGTCATCATAATGTTTTTTTCGTGAAGTTGCATCATTTTGTTATGAAAGTTACTTAATCTTTTAGGGTGGTATGAATTGCTGGAACAGACACATTATATGATTTTTGACGAACTGGCACATGATGATTAAACATTAAAATAAAGAAAATAAATGGATATTATATTGTGGATTCTCCTGATATATAACTGGAAATATGGAGATTCAAATGGATATAGTTTACGAAGAAGGAGGATAAGTCAAATTTGGTGACAATCCAAAAGGATAGATTACCTGCATCGACAATGTCTGCAATTCAAAAACTTACACCACTTATAATATTTTTCTTGTTAGAAAATTAGGTAATAAAACATTTATATCCTAAAAATGAAAACTTCAAATGATAACATGTGTCTTTTGGTGGATACAAGCGACCCATGCATTTGGCATAAAAGATCTGCTCATTTAATTTTCAAACTTTTTTCTAGAATTTCTAAATACATTTTTGTTAGAGGACTTCCGAAAACAAAATTTTGTGGTAGATAATTTATGTAATGAATGTCAACTACTGAAATTTAGAAAAGATTCATATAAAACAAAATATAATTTTAGCTTCTCAACATCTTGAAATTTTTCATCTATATATTTTCGGTCCCTGGCAAACCTAACCTTTGAATCATAGAAAATATGTATTCTTTATAGTAAATGATTACTTTAGGTTTAGATGGAAAAAAGTCCTAAAATATAAAAGTGATGTTTTTGATTAATTCAAAGCTTTGCTCAAAGAATTCAAAATCAGCTTTCTAAAAAATTTAAAACTACACGAAGTGAAGATGATAAAGAATTCGAAAATGAAAATTTTGTACTTTTTTGTAACAAGAGAGATATAACCCATTATTTTTCATTTCCAAAAATATCATCATAAAACGGGGTTGTAGAATGTAGAAATAAAATGATGTAGGAGTGTGCCAGAGCTAGATTAACTGGTAGTAATTTACCAAAAAAAAATTAGGCAAAATAGTTGCTACAACATGTTATATTTGAATAGAATCTTAGTCATTCCATTAATGAATATGACCTCATATGAATTACTTTGTAATAAAAATCCTAAACTATCGTGCTTTTAAGTTTTTGGTAGTAAATGCTTTATTTTGAATATTAATGATAACTAACATAAATTTGATGCTAAGTCTAGTAAAGGAATCTTTATTGGATATTCAAATAAAAGTAAAGCTTATAAAGTATACAACATTAAGACTAATACCATTGAAGAAACATTACATGTTCCATTTGATGAAAAATTTAAAGTAATAAATAACAATATAAATGATGAATAAAATCTCTTAAATGAAATTTTAAATATTTATTTAGTAATAATGAAAATAATGATAGTTTAAAAGAATTACATACTAGGAAAAGAACAAGAATTCTAAAAGATCATCTTGTAGAAAATATACTAGGAACACATTAGGAAATATATAATTGGTAGTAAAAAATCAACTAAATAAAATGAGTAATGTTGCACTTACTTGAAATATTGAACCCAACAATACAAAGGAAGCATCAGCTGAAGATTCATGAATTCTTGTTATGTAGGAGGAACTGAATCTATTTACTAAAAAAGATGTTTAGAACTAGTTCCAAGACTAAAAAATAAATATTTTAATTGAAACTAAATAGGAATACATATATAAAATGAATAAACAAGCAGAGGTCGTAAGAAATTAAGTAGGATTAGTCGCACAAGGTTATTTTCAAAAGTAGACTTCGTTGAAACTTTTGCACCCGTAGCAAGCTTAGAGGTTATAAGAATCTTACTTGCTTTCACAGACTACAATAATTTCAAATTATATTGAATGGATGTTAAATATGCATTTTCAGATGGTTTCATAAAAGAAGATGTGTATATAGAACAAATACCGCTTTTTGAAGATCAGAAGTTACCCAAACATGTATATAAATTATGGAAAGTTTTGTATGTTTAAAGTAGACTTCTAGAGCTTAGTATGATAGACTTATATCTTACTTATTACAATCTAACTTTGAAATAAGCGAAGAAGATAGTACATTGTTTATTAAAAGAGCTAAAAATGGTATTCAGTTAATATACATGTATATATATGACATCATTTTTAATTATACAAATGATAAAATTAATAAAGAATTCTTTGAAATAATGATTAAAGAATTTGAAATGAGTTATAGGGGAGAACTAATTATTTTCTACGTATACAAATAAAACTATTAGATAATGTAATATTTTCAAGTCAAAAAAAATATGGTGAAGATTTAATAAAGAAATCTTGAATGTCAAATACAAATGGTAAAACAACTCCTGTGGATACAAAAGAAAATTTAAATAAAGAAGATAACTCAAAAGATATAAGACAAAAATTAAATAAAAGAATGACTGAATTATTGCTCTATATAGCTGGAAGCAGATCGATATGATGCATAGTGTATGTCTATATGCAAGATGTCACCTGAGGAAACTCATTTAAAAACTATATAATGAATCTTAAGGTTTGTTAACAATACATTAGGTAAAAAAAATTATTCATTTGAATTAATCTCATATATTGATTCTAACTATGCTCTCTGTAAACCAGACCAAAAAAATAAGGAACTCCTCACTATTTAGAATGCTCACTAGTTTTATATTTTAGTAAAAAACTAAACATTGTTTCTTTATCTACGATAGAAGCAAAATATATATTAGCATTTTTAACTGTGCATAGGTAATCTATATGCAACAAACATTAAGATATTTTGGCTTAAATTATACTAAATCACCAATCCATTGCGATAATACCAATTCAATAAATCTATTTAAAAACCTGACTCATCATGCTAGAACCAAACATGTTGATGTGAGTATTGATGAGAGATAACATTCTATAAGAGAATAAAAGGAAATTATAATACTTTAATTTATTAATACTGAAAATTAAATAGCTGATATATTAACAAAACCATTAAATCAAGTATCTTTTATTAAATTAAGAAGAGAATTAGGTTTTTTTTCTTTATTGGGAATATGAATATAAAAACAAAATTTTCAATATATATATGTTGACATATAACATTCAAATTAGTTTTTTTTTTATATTTTCCATCTAAAACCAATACAGTGGTAATATAAACACACCCTTTCAAAATGTAAATCATTATTTTACTATCTTATGTCGAATCTAAACAATTTAAAACTCAAATTAATGGTCTCCTTATTAACATTTAAAAAAACTGGACCTTTTCCTTTCCATCTCCTACCCAAGGCTTATTTCAACCCAACATCATGGATAGAATCAACAAGACGGAGGGAAACATAAAGAATTCTATTGAATTATTAATTGAAATACAAGTTATGCAAATTCAAGTATCTAAGGAACAAGAAAAAAAGAAGAGTCCTAAGAGATCTGTAGAAACATCTTATGAATAGTTTTGCTAACTCAATCGTTATAGATGATGAATCTGCGAATACGGTCATTCACAATCCAAATCTCGATAGTGAAGAGGTATAAAAGGAAGAATAGGAAGAAGAAGTAGTAGCAGTAGAAAGGAAGGAAAAGAAGAAGAAGAAATGTACATAGAAAAATATGATGGAGTACGATGTGTAGGAAAATTATATTACGATCGAGATGGTAATCTAGCTGAACATAAAGGGAAAGTATGTTACGATCTAGATGGTAATCATGTCAAAAAAGGGTATCTCTGTTTATTATACCCTTTTTGTCTCATTCATAAATCTCCTATCATTAAGAACCTGCATTAGATATTCATGTCTTCTTTTTTCTTATGTACGATTGTATAAATATATATGTACTTAAATTTCGCACATAAATAACTTTGTATTTGTGTGAGTTAGTAAATAACGTTTGATTGTTATCGATGACTTTTATTCTCTCATAATTTTAATCTATACTATGTTATTTAGGAAGATTTAGTTTTTAAGGGATAGCTTTTAGTTTTAGAATTAGTTTTTTAATATTAGTTTAGGAGTCAATTTTAGAATCAAAATTAATAATTAGTATAAAAGAAAATTTTAAGATTTGTTAGATTTGAGATTAGTCTTAGAAGTAGTATTAGACTTAGTTTTGGAATTAGCACTAGTGTTAGAGGTTTGATACAACACATAAAAATTAGGATTAGATTACTAGTTTTAGTTGATGACAAAGGGAGAGAAATATAAAATAAGTACGATAAGCATAGATTAAAGTGAATTTTTAGAATTCAAGGGGAATTAAGTTATAATTTATAAAGTAGGGTTATCATCATCAAAAAGGGAGATGCCAGTACCATGGGTAATGCTTTACCAACATTTGGATACCTGTAAAGAAGAAGATCATATCAGCCCATGTATGGAGACGAAGAGGCAAAAAAGAAATTGAAAAGGATGAAGGACAAACCAAAAGTTGTTGTTTGATAAGGTAATGGTAAAAGTCTGACTAATCTGAAGGAGAAGGCAGTGGCATGTTATAAACATCATCGGAAGAAAGAAAGGATTTCACAATTCTATCAAAGTCAGGAATTGATGTAGGGAACCTCGAAGGATCATCATAGCGTAGAGAGGGGAAAGAGGTCAGATCATGTTCCCTCGAGCCCATATCTTCCTGAGGATCAGACATTAGGTGGCTAGTAATAAAACCACTTCCTACAGTCTCAGTTTGAGAAGAATCTACGTTGGGGGTAGTGTCGGCAAGAGAAGCAATATGGACAAGCAATAGTTGACCGCTAGGCGAAGCGACAATCTCTTTATGGGAAAGAGGAGGAACGAAGTTTTTCACCTTTGTGTCTTTTATAGGGACCACCGTCAGTGGCCGGAGCAAATCACTTTACAGCTAAATCACTAGAGCAAGCAGGCGCAGTCAAAGCAGTTAATTCATTACATTCTTGGGTGGCTGGTCACAAGGGAAAACGCAAAGAAAGGTCGAAACATAAAATGAGAACTTGCAATCCTTTTTATTAAATTATCTTACCTGAGGAACCTGGAAATAAAGACGATGAAAGACTAAAGTCGACAGAACCAGGAGATAATCTTATAGCACTTGGAAAATGGAAAGGAGGCTACCTCATAATCTTTTGCCCAGGAGGCAAGAAGAAATATTTGTGAAGATTATACAAGGTCAATAAGATGGAACGACATCCTGATTCTTTAGATACCCTACAAAGAGCGTCAATAACTTGGGTCTCTTATGCCCTTAAATCTTTCTTTTTAGAGACGAAAGCTAGAAGGAAGCAATGGATGGTGAGATGTGATAAAGACATAAATGATTCGGGAAAAAGATAAGCACTTTTCTAGGGTTGACGAAAGTTCCCGATATACTAAAAGGACACCTAATACAGAAAAACTGGTTTTCTCAGTCCTTAGACTTATTAATGGGATCGCTAATCCACTTCTTCGCAAGACTGGGGCGAATGATAAACGAGTCTGATACTTTGGCTAGACAAAGCATAAACTGTAGAAGGTTGACATTAAGGGAGAGTTAACCTGACTCAAGTGTAATATTTTCAGGCATAAAAGGAGGGTATATGTGTTCGGTGAAAGCTGAATAGGGGCAACCCCAAGTGGCGCAGGAGTCTGGATACAAACTCCAGGAAAGGAAAGAAACCTCTATGTCAGATGTGGATGGCGGTATATACAAAATATCCTTCCGACGAACTTTGAATAGTATCCTGAGAAGAGGTAGGAACAACATCAACATCATTCATACCAAAACTTTGGAGGATAGCCTTCGCTTCCTCTTAGGAAATAATAAAAGAACATTGTGGTACGAGTGCCTTCTTTGGATGATTAGCAACAAACCCTCCTAGCTTAGACCTGTTAGCCTGTTGTTCCCCATACATGACACTGCCAGATGATATCATTCCATAGCATATGCATTAGTACCATGTTCTCTTACATAAGCATGCTCATAACATCCATAAATAGGTCAACAATATAAAAATTTGCTGATATTAGAGATTTGAATTGCAAAGCATCAAGTTAATCATAAGAATTCATCTTGACAAGCTTTATGCATAGATCACATACACTTACGAACAGTTAAGTCTTCGGTGGTAATCAAGCTAGTTGTCCTGACACCAAAATCAAAAGAATGAAAAAGCAGGTGTTGGAAGAATTAGAATATCGATAACACTTGGTAACGGTTCAACCAAAACCAAATGATCCAGTAACATCACCGAAAGCCTAATTGGTCTTGAGATCCCGTATAGGTAAAATCAAGATCGAAATACTCCAAAATTTTCGCCGACACTAGAATCTAAAGCTAAGTAAACACAAATATTGGTGTCGGAAAATTGGAAAGCAAAATGAGTGTGTTGAGTTCACTAGTACTAGAAGCTTAGCATCTTACTTTATAATAAAGTTAACCTTCTGCATGTAATTTTGTATTTTAAACCTCAAAAATATATTAGGGAAACGAGTAGGTTTTTTGGTCCACTAGTAATCACTATCCAAACTAACCTCATTGTTTATATCACAATTAATACAGGAAAATCCTAATCGATTACGTAATTATATTAAAAGCATGATTTAGACTTCTACTTGTACTCAAAATAGAGATACTTACAGAAAGTTGAGTTTGAAATTCTAAAAATATAACAACCCAGAATTTTAGCAATATATATTTATTTTTTGAATTTTAAAAATTGGAATTTCTACAAATGATGGAATTCGGCCACGAAGATTTAACCATTGTGTTCGTCTCGGAATTCTGGTCAACTTTCATGTTTGGAGTTTCGAGAACGGAGTCCGTATGAAAAAGTTACGGACGAAATACGAATATGGACAAAAAATAAATAAATAGAATATTAAATTAATAACTTACCATTATTAACCAAGTTGACCTAGGCCGTTTGATGCCCAGGCGGTCGACGACCCAGGTCAACCTACTGGGCGTCAAACTCCCAATGACGGCGGGTTTTGATGTTTGTTCTATTTTATTATTATAACAGATGGACGGATATAACTTAAAGCTAATCCGATGGTTCTAGGCCATTTCCACCCCTATAAATAAAGGGGAAGACCCTCACTCTTTTTCCATTCAAATCTACGAAGGCAGCGGAGCTTTACCATTTTTCTTCCTCTTCTAACCTAATTTCTAAATAAAATATATTCATACATATACCAAATGAAATAAAATTCATATGGAATTGGGAAGATAATAGATTCAATGGAAGAGGATGTTGAATGATAGATTTCTTCGCTATCTTCCATTTTTCTTACATTCGTACAGATCTAGAATTTTCCCCTTTCTAGATAAATTGTAGATTTATAAGAATTTGGGGATTGTAAACCAAAAAAGGTTCAAAACAGATAAATTGGAAGCAATAAGGTGAGTGGGAAATTTACTAATACAGATATAATGATTTATCTATTTTGTTTGAATCCCATCTATGTTTTATGCCAACAAGATCTGCTTATTTAAATAATTGTAAATTATGGCAACCGTCAGATCTGGTTATGAACATGCTTGAAATTGGAAAATAATAAGTTGTGATCATGTATAACATGAATTGTAGGATTTTTATATATTTTTCCCGCATATTCCTATAGGTTATGTCATGAAATATGTTGTACATGTTACATAGTACTGTGAATCTGGAAATCGGTCACATTGAACATAAATTTATTATGGTTATGTTCTAGATCTTTAGTTCAGTACTAAAATATGATATGTAAATTTGAGTGAAAAGATGAATTTGTGCATTATGTGATTGTAAGAATAAAAAGAAATATTCATGTTATATTCTATATTATTGAGTTTTGGTTTAAGCATTGTAAAATATGCCTTTTCCTCCTTAAAAATATAAAGAGGCATTATTTTAGAATCACAAGAAGTATGACAAAAAGGAATAAAAAGGGAAAAGCAGTGCAATGGTACATATAAATGCATGTACTTGTGTTAGACCCAAAAGTGGTTCTAACACCCAAATTGATTAGAAACAAGATTAAATGAGACAAAAATAAAAATGAACACACAGGATTTATAGTGGTTCGGCGAAGAAATGCCTACGTCCACTTATCTTTCACTATATTCAATAATTCAGTTGCAAATACAATGTAAGATTCACTCACAACTCACTTTTGTTCACTCAATTGACTGAAAAAAGAAATGAAAGATGATTTGGATTCTCCGGGAGTAATGGAGTTCGGATGATGGAGGTAGTTGAATTCTCAAAGTGCTGAAAAAAGATCCTTCTCTTTGTCTCCAGACGGGGTATTTATAGGTGTGAATTTGCTTGAGACTTGATCCGGGTCGGGCCACGTGTCATCCATCGCACTCTCTTCGGGTTCGGATGAACTATCATGTCGACAACGCATCAAAGAGAAGGACGTTATGGGTATGAACTGGTCATAGCCGGTCCGGATATCCAGGCGCTTTTGCAGGAGAATAACATGGATCATGGGTGCGGGTCGGAGACGCACAGATAAGGGGTTCGGATCGGGATACCCGATCCGAACCGGATTGGCTTGGGTGCGACTCTCCTTCTCTAACCTGTTCCGCTCCGTTCCATTGTTGTGGCAAACAGGTGGCTTTCCGATCCATTCGAGATTTAGTTGCCTTCCGATCCGATTAGATATGCCTTACCAATCTACTCAGTAAGAGATCACCGATCCGAACAGAGGACTCTATCCGATCCGAACCGATATGTTGCTCTGACCCGACCCGAACAACTGCAGCTATCAATCTGAATTGTAGTGTTTTCCTCCAATCCGAACCGAAGTCTTCTAATTAAAAATACCCTTCAATGCTTGGTTTCTTGACTTTGTGTTGCCTAGTTCACAAAGTAGGCTAACATTTTGCCCCCTCAAAGGATGCTTCTGTTGTATACGAAGCGTGCTTTGATGTCGTTTAAAATGCTAGTCCTTGAATCAGAACAGTCAGGAGGAATGCACAGATTTCTACTCGGTTCGGATGCTAGAAGAATGCACAGATTTCAATCCGGTTCGGTGGCGCGACTTGGGCACATTTTCTTCCCGTTCCCCTTTGCACTGGGTTGATGGACCAGAAGGTGTGGGCTAGCTTGGACTCGGTCCGAACAGAGTAAAACACGGGGAATACAAAGAGCCATCTCACGTCTTATATAAACTCGACCACCCATACTCTTCTTCCTTCTTTACTCCCACAATTCTTGTTCTCCTATTTTTACACCGTAACCCCCCACTTCCTAAAAATCTAAAAACTCCAAACTCCTTGTTTCAATCTTCGAATAACACATCTAGGTATTTTGAATCTCCGATTATTTATGTAATAACTAACTTTATCTAGGATTTGCGGTTAAATCGAGCGGTTGGAGTGTGGTATTGGTTGAACTCCGACGCCTGGATCTCCTCCACCGTTTGTCATCGTCGTTGATGGCGTCTTCGCCATCTCGAGGTAGCAACGGGGGTCATTTGGATCCAGCGTTAAACGTTCAAGCACACAAACGCTTAATTTCGTTCGGGTCTAATGAAATTTGAAGACGAGAAAGGGGAGAACTGGAATTGGGTTCGGTTCGGGTTAGGAAGTGCTGAAGCAGCAGAGGGGAGGACAGGTTCATATGTTAGGATCGGATCGGAATGAAATGCGATGTGGAGAAAGCCTTGCTTGTCCGACCAGGTCGGGTCGGGGGAAGAGATAGAGAAAGGGAAAGGACGTATGGACCTGCTTGTTTGCTGAACCACCTCAAATGCTTACTCCGATCCGGATTGAACCTGCCAAATCATGAACGTATTCCCCGAACCAAACAATACACAGACCCGAACCGATCCCAGCTATATGCACATCCGATCCGAACCCAACAATGAACGCACCCTATCCGAACTGAATGATATGCATATTCCAACTCAAAGCACTAGACTTTATCCAACCAGGGTTAACCAATGCTTGACATAATTTTCAACTTAATGAACAGTTAGGATAGTGCCTTGCGGACATAAACGAACATTAAGAACAACTTTGACTATCACCTTTTCTTCAAAGCTTCGTCTTACATTGCTGTTCTTTTATTTTGCATTTCCCACATTTGCTGCACACATTTTAGTTCACACACATACACAGGGGGGCACGGGATAATTTAATCTAATCCGTGCTATTGCTTCTTCAATAGTTCTATGACAATGAGGCCCAGACGCTCTTCCTGCCTAGCTGAGGGGAAAGAGGTCCCGGAAACTTCTAACAAAATCACTCTTGAGGATATATCTTCTTCGTCTGATCCAGAATGGAACAGTGAGGGTCCTGACTACGGGGTTGGAGATCGAGAAAGCAACGAGTTGTCTTCAGAGAATGAAGTTTCTCTGGGTTTTGAGGAGGAAGGAGGGATTGGTGACAATCGAGCACCCGATGAATTTGAATCAGCTATCATATTGGAATCACCCTCGGACTCTGTTGAGTCAACAATTGACAACGATCGACTTGTTAGAATTTGCCTAAAATATGGAATAATGAAAAGGGACACCCTAGTGCCCTCACGCTCTGACCGTCCCCACAACCCTCCAGAAGGATATATGACGGTCACTCGATTGATGTGCATGGTTGGTGCCATTCCCCCATTCTCTCCATTCATCGTTGATTTCTTAAGACAAATGCGGATTGCCCCCATGCAGTTGCATCCCAATTCATATGCCTATTTGCACACCTTGTACATAGCATATCGTGAAATTCTAGGCACAGAGCTCACATTCGATGACGTTCATTTCTTTTATAATTTCAAGCATCGGACTCGAGAGACTCCATCCTTCAGCTACTTCGAATCAGTCCCAAAGAGGAAAATAATCTCTGCACCATTTAGCAGTAAAGCTGGGGATTCCAGACTAGAATGGTTCTACATAAAGCAACAGTCTGGATGCTCCAGGAGATGGACAAAATCAAGTAAAGCGTTGATTTTCCGAATCCGGACTCTGTACACTTGAATCATCACCCTGACTTGTTTTCTTTTTTTGTTTGCAGTCGACAATCCCAAACAGATATCAGATCAGGTGTTCTTTGATCGGATGCACCGACTTCTTAATGGCGATCAAAAAATTTTGACTATCGACGAGGTCCTCAAAGATGAATACCTTCACTTTCATGGGCTGCTATCCGTTTTTCGTAGCATCGGCCATGGGACGGTCCCTTACGCATACATTCCTCCAGTGGAGATAGTTCCAGAGACAGGAGAAGGCTCGGGAATTCCTACAGCGCCTCTTCAAACTTCACCTTCTCCATCTTCCACACAAGATGATGAATTGGCTAATCTGGCCGAAAAACATCGTGAAGGGTATATTGCCCCCGAGGAAACTACTTCTTTAGATAAGTCAAAATCTTCTCAAGAGTCGCCACTTCATGCTTCCGAAGGGGATGTTCCTAGTACCGATGAGCACATATTTCAGGGTTTGGGGGATCTCCCCTTACCTGAGACTATATATACTTCAGAGGATTTCAGGAAGGATCCTTTAGTCTTCACATCATCTGAGGAAACTACTCCCGCTAAGGCCAAAGAGCCTGCTCACACTAGTCTGGCTTCAGACTCGGGTTGGTTGGGGGGAAACACACCACTTTGGATACACTTTACACCACAGCATTAACATTCATTGCACTTCTGTCTCCATGAATCCACTAATTCTAAACTTCGTTTATTTTATCGTGCAGGTACAATGTCTCGATCCTACTACGATATAAGAAAACTTCGTCGCAGCATGTCCAATCCTCCTCAGGATGTCGAGTATGATCGTCAGGATGATCGTGGTAGGGAGGAGAGAAGACCTTATGATCCCTATCGTTCTCGACCCTCACGTTCCCGCTCACCAGTCCGATCTGAACAAGAGAAATATAAGAACTATCAGAGCCGTAGGGAGGAGGACAGACCACAATCCAAAGACTCCTCCTCTTCCTATGAGAAACGCAGTAGAGAGAAAAGTCCTCCAAAGGAAACCGGGTCTCGAAGTAAGCAAAAAGTCCCTGCGACTAAACGACCTAGGACAGACAAAGAGACTACAGAATCCTCTTCGGGAAGGGACACCGAATTGACAGTCCTCGCTCCTCCCCCACCAGATGCGGGAACTGCAATAAGGCGGGCATATTTGAAAGAGCAATTTCCCGAACACTACTTTGAGACTCTGACTTTTCTACCTGCCCTTGAACCTGTTTCGTCTAATTGGGCAGATGAGGCCAAAGCAAAGATTGATGCGGTGCAAAAACAATACACTGAGATGTTCAAATATTCGCGCAATCTTTCTAAAATCATCCGCACTCTAATCACAAATACTGATTCAATGCAAAAGACCGCGGAAGAGGATACTAAGGCCTTAAAAGCTCTAGGAAAAGATTTGGAAGACACTCAAGCTCAGCTAGTGGTCGCTCAAAGGGACGCTTCTAATTTCAAACAACAATTCGAGGACATGCAAAAACGTTATCACGATTTGCTTGAATCTCATACTCAGGAGCGTTCAGAATTAAAAAAGCAAGCTGACGAGGCCAAGTCAGAGGCTGCAAAGACACGCATTGCTTATGCTGAGCTTGAGCGAAAAAACGCCGAGTTAGCGAAGAGGAGTGCTGAATTAGAAAAGAAGAACGCTGACTTGGCTTCAAAATTGTTGGAGGCAGAGAACAGGGCTGCTCTGGCCGAGGGCAATGTGGAATGTGCTATTAAATCTGCGGAGGAAGCCCGCAAGCAACTATCAGAGGCGGAGGCTGATATTCAGGGCTTCGGCGAGCTAATGATTGAATTATCCGCGCACATTATTCGTCGTCGAAACATTTCTTGGATCGAGGACTATCCATCCACTCTGGTTCAAGTATGGAATCAAATCGTTGAGTGGGAAAAAGAGGAACTTAAGGTCGATTCCCTCGATGAAGATAAACTGATGGAGAAATACTTGAGAGACGATGAACCGGAGCGCCTAGCTGAAGGGCGCCGCCTAATTGCTGAGGCCATGGAAGAAGAGAGACGGAAGTCTAAACAAAAAACCATTCCCAAAGCTGGTTCCTCTTCTTCTGCTCCTGCAACTCCCGAAGTAGAAGGGTATGATCCCGAAAATCCGGGAATTCCCCGAACAACTTTGCTATCTCCCATTCCTGAAATAACCCCAGAGGTAGTAGTCACCCCCGCTGAAAAGTCTTCGGAAGGTATCCCCATCTTTTCTCCTCAATTTGCCAAAGCCACTACTACCTTTCGCTACGTGATTGAACATTCGATGAGAGACTCTTTGTTTTCGCCTGAGTTGATAACCGATGTTTCTCATTCTGTAGGTGTTGAATCATCCGCAAAGACAGATGTAGCTCAAGGAGCTGTCGCTGGGACAAAGCCCGCTGATAGGGTCAAAGAAGGGGAAGACAAGGCTGCTTCCATAGACTTGGGGGAAGGAAGTGAGCCAACTAAGGTCACCACTCCCCATGATGAAGAAATGATAGCAGCTTTAAAGGACGATGGCAGAGATGGGGGGCATGACGAGGAACCAGAAGTCGCAATAACCGGGGAGTCAAAAAGTACTGATGACGTTACCTTGGCTGCAATGAAGGCCGACCAAGACAAGCGTTTTGCAATTAAAGGCCGAAGAACTAGACCCTGAGGTCCTCAAGCCCCTCGCAGTTGTGGATGCGGGTTCAAGGTTAGTTGTTAAGCTCTCAACTAGATCTATTACCGAAGAACTTGCTAAAAAATCTTCTCTTGATTCCAGTGTTCCGCCCTCCGGGAAGAAGTCTACTGGCTCCAGTACCGCATCTTCAGGGAAAAAGAAATCGAAACGAATCTTGACTGAAGCCGAGAAGGAAGCAAAGGATGCGGAAAAAGCCGCCAAGAAATCTAAGGCTCATTCCAAACCCAAATAGTGGGTTCCCCTGTATCTTTTTAGCATCTTTGTGAACCAATAATTGCTGCTACAGAAGCAGCTCCTGCACTTTCTTCTTTAGTTATTTCCCTGTACAAATTCATTCACTTGAAAATAAAAATAATTCACTTTTTGCAATGTTTATTTGTTAGTAGTTCTGCACTTATATAAAAATGCATATCTATAGTTATGAAACGAAGTTGTGGAGGGGGGAAATATGTGTATGCATATGTGTCCCCAGTCAATTTCCACAAGTTATTCAATGCTTAACCAAACAATATGAATGCTCCCAATTTTCTGACGGGATAGCATTTCCTGTGTCGTCAATACCTATCGTTTTTTCTGGCATTTCTTTTATACTCTCTCTCTTTCTCTTGAGAGTTAGAGTTCGAGCTTAGTCATCTATTCATTCCCCGGTCTCTCAACGGGGAAAGATTTCTTTCTCGGCGCTCAGTCGGAGACGCTTTTATACTCTCTCTCTTTCTCTGGAGAGTTAGAGTTAGGAATAGAATTTCTTTTTCAGCGCTCAGTCGGAGACGATTTTATACTCTCTCTCTTTCTCTGGAGAGTTAGAGTTAAGAATGTCGTTTTCTCATTCTTTTACGTCTTATTGCACAAATAATCATTGTGCTTCTTTTTATGTCTAAACTGTTTTCAACCTTTTTAGGCTCTGAGTTATCCTGTATTTTATAATTACAACAGAATAACTGATGAATGTAAATGCATAAAAGTAAATAACACACAATATTTTTATAGTGGTTCAGCTAAGTCGTAGCCTACATCCACTTTATAGCCCTTTATTCATATCGTCAGATCTTCCCAAGGCAAGTCGTGCCTAGTTACAGAGTTCACAGGAAAAATAACAAAAGGTACAGCATTTCTAATCCAAATATTGCATTAAGTGTTGGGCATTCCATGCTCGAGGGACTTCTTCGCCATCTACGGTCGTTAACTTGAAGGTTCCTTTTTCAAGTTTCCGTTGGATGACAAAGGGTCCTTCCCATTTTGGGCCGAGGTGAGGAAGGGATGGAAAAACTCTCTTTAGCACCAAATCTCCTGGTTCAAAAGTTCTGAGGCGAACTTTTTTGTCATAATAGCGTGCCATCTGACGCCGATGTCTTGCTGCACGCAAGTCTGCTTCGTCCCTTTTCTCTTCGACTTCATCAAGGGACTCAAGTAAGAGTGCCCGATTCGTCATCGGGTCATAATATGTCACCTGTGGGAAGGAACTTCCAGTTCAACTGGAATTACTGCTTCTGAGCCAAAGGAGAGAGAGAAAGGGGTATGACCGGTGGCTGTCTTGAATGTTGTTCGATATGCCCACAAAGCTAGGGGCAATTCGTCAACCCATCTTGCCTTTGCACGCTCCAACCGTTTCTTGAGGATGGATTTTATAACTTTGTTTATTGCCTCTACTTGTCCATTCGATTGCGGATAGGCAACTGCAGTATATCGCTTGTCTATCTTATACTTCTGACAGAAATTTCTAAATTCAGTACTATCAAACTGGGTTCCGTTGTCAGTTATGATCGTCCTTGGAATCCCGAATCGGCATATAATATTTCTGACCACAAAACTTATCACCTTTCTTGTTGTGATCTTGGTCAAGGGCTCAGCTTCCACCCATTTCGTAAAATAGTCCACAGCCACTATTGCATACTTAGCTCCTCCTTTAGCAATCGGTAAAACTCCAATGATATCAATTCCCCATGTGGCAAATGGCCAAGGACTCACCATCGATTTAAGCTGGGTTGACGGTGCCCTGGGGATTTTGGCGAATCTCTGGCACTTATCTCAGCGTCGTGAATAATCAGCTGCATCTTTGTTGATCGTAGGCCAGAAGTATCCGTACCGCAATATTTTCTTTGCTAAAGTTTGACCTCCTGTATGATCTCCACACTCACCTTCGTGTACTTCTCTTAGTACACGCTTGATGTCGTCGTGTGCGATACATCGTAACAGGGGCATAGAAAATCCTTGTCTATAGAGAGCATCGTTTTGTATAACATATCTGGTAGCTTTGCGAACTACAGCTCTTTTCTCACTCTTCTTCGATGGGAGTGTCCCATTCTTAAGAAAATTCTTAATTGGAGTCATCCATGACTCCTTCTCTGGTTCCGCTTCAAAAGCGAATTCAATTTCCATTGACTCAAAGTTTGGCGACTCCACCGTTTCAATTGGAATTACCTCAGTCTCTTCTGGATTGTCGGAACTAGCCAGTTTTGCCAGTCTATCCGCTTTCTGGTTTTCAACTCTGGGAATATGTGTTATGTTGTACCGCTCTAAGCTATTCAATAGCTCTTTCACTTTCTTGAGGTAGGCGATAAGTCGAGGTCCTCGAGCCGCGAATTCCTCTCGCACTTGACAAACAACAATTTTAGAGTCACAAAATATGTCTATCATTTTTACTCCAAGATCTTTAGCAAGTTTCAGCCCGGCAATCAGGGCTTCATATTCAGAGTCATTGTTAGTTGCCGAAAATTCTAATCGCAGGGCGTAATATAACGACCGTCCCTCGGGAGTAACTAGGACAATTCCAGCTCCGGACCTTCGGTCATTCTTAGCTCCATCTGTATATAATTTCCACGGATTCATTTCTAGCTCTTCCTCAGATTTAACCACTCGGTCATTGATTATTTCCTCCTCTGGAATGGTGAACTCCGCAATAAAGTCTGCTAGAGCTTGCCCCCTGATTGACTTTCGTGGTTGAAAATTCAAATCAAACTGACTTAGCTCTATGTTCCATTTGATCAACCTTCCCGATGCTTCGGGTCTCTGCAATACCTGCCTTAAGGGCTGGTCGGTGTATATGGTTATTGGATGGGCTTGGAAATAGTGACGAAGTTTTCGGGATGCGATCAGGAGGCTGTAAGCGAGCTTCTCAATTTTTGGGTAGTTGCGCTCTACCGCTGCTAATTTCTTACTCACATAGTACACCGGCCTTTGTACTTTGTCTTCTTCTCGAACCAGGGCTGTGCTGACAGCGTGAGCCGAGACTGCCAAATAAACAAATAATTCTTCGTGATCTACGGGCTTTGATAAAATCGGCGGTTTCTCTAACAGTTCTAACAGATTTTGAAAGGCCTCAACACAATCCGGAGTCCACTGGAAGTTCTTCTTTCCCCTTTTTATCAAATCAAAAAACGGAACACATTTATCAGTGGCTTTGGAGATGAATCTACTCAGCGCCGCTACTTTCCCTGCCAGACTTTGGACGTCTTTAATTCTCCTCGGTTCTTCGATGTTTCTAATCGCTGCTATCTGGCTAGGGTTGATTTCAATTCCTCGGGAACTCACAATGAAGCCAAGGAACTTTCCCGATGCCACTCCAAATGAGCATTTCAGAGGATTCAATTTCATCCGGTACTTTCGCAAGATACCAAACATTTCCGCTAAGTCTTGCGTATGACTGGAAGACTGCTTTGATTTGACAAGCATATCATCCACATAAACTTCCATAGTTTTTCCTATTTGATCATAAAACATTCTATTTACCAAGCGCTGATAAGTAGCTCCAGCGTTTTTTAACCCGAATGGCATTACAACATAACAATATAACCCCAAATTCGTAATGAAACTCGTATGTTCTTGGTCTGGTACGTGCATAGGAATTTGGTTGTATCCAGAATATGCGTCCATGAAAGAAAGAAGTTCATGACCTGCTGTCGAGTCTACAAGCTGGTCAATCCTGGGAAGCGGGAAACTATCTTTCGGGCAAGCCTTATTTAAATCTGAAAAGTCAATGCAAGTCCGCCACTTTCCGTTTGGCTTCTTTACTAATACGGGATTCGATATCCAGTCGGGATATGTCGAATCTCGAATAAATCCATTCTGCTTCAATTTCTCTACTTCCTCTTTGAGAGCAGCCGACCTCTCTGGGCCCAGCATGCGTCTCTTCTGCTTCACAGGCGGATGCTTCGGATTTACATTCAATTTGTGACTTATAATGGATGGTGATATCCCACACATGTCAGCATGGGTCCAGGCGAACACGTCTAAGTTTGCCTTCAAGAAGTCCGTTAATTCTTCAGCACGACGTGGATCCAATTGAGAACCAATCTTCAAAACTTTCGTCGGATCAGCTTTATCAATGGGAATTTCCACTGTCGCTTCATTAGGAGTTGCATTCCTAGCCTCTGGTTCCTCGTCTTTTCTGGGATCCAGGTCTTCAGGCGTTCCTTTGGGCAACTCCTTCGAGATCAATCTCTCTAATTGCTTTGCCGAGTCCCCCTTTGAGGGAGACGAGGCATCCTTACTTTCAACGTTAAGTCCTTTCATCAACATCTTTAACTCGGCCACATAGCAGGCCCGTCCAGAAACCTGATCCCCTCTCATTACTCCAGTTCCAGCTTCGGTTGGGAACTTAAGTAACAAGCACCAAGGGGCGATACAAACTCTAAATTCAGTGAGGGCAGGTCTCCTCAAAAATGCGTTATATGGCGAATCTACGTCCAATACTACGAACTGAAGCATTCGCACTCTTCTACGTTCTCCTTGCCCCAGGGTTACGGGCAACTCTATGTATCCCATGGGAGCTGTCGTCGCTCCGTTGAAGCCTCTAATCCATCCTTCACAAGGTTTCAGATCTTCGGGCTCAAGCTTTATCTGATCAAATGACTTCTTGAACAAAATATTAACGGAACTTCCATTGTCTACTAATACCTTATGGAACAGGGCCGGCCCAATGGTGGTAGTAATAACCAACGGATCATTGGTGGGTGATTGTATCCCAGTATTGTCTCGGCTGCGAAATACCACGTCGTCGAACATGGTCTTCTGTTGTTTTATGGGGGTGACATCTTCCAAATCATCACCTTCATTCATGTCTAGATGCTTGGCGGCATTCACATATTGATCCATTGATCTGAAACTTCGGATTGCCGGGTGAGGTCCGCCTACTATGGAATTGATAACAATTCCTTTACCTTTCTGCTGCGCTGTAGGTTTGGGAGCAGGTAGAATCTGTTTTGGAGCCTGCTCACCTTGCCCCCTGTCCCTCGGGGCAACCTTGTACTCATCCAACTTCCCTTCACGCAATAGTTTCTCAATCACATCCCTTAAATGCCGACATTCATTAGGTGAATGCCCATGAGTTCCGTGAAACAAGCAAAATTTCCCTGTCGCCATTTCTTTCTCGGTCGAATCACGAGGTGGCGGTCTTTTGTACTATATCACATTGTACGTATCCAGGTAAATATTTTCCAGGGTGTCGTTCAATGGTGTATAATTCTCGTAGTTCTGGAATCGGGGTCTTTTATTAGGGTCACTTCCCCTATTTCTGTTTCTTCTGTTGCCGCTCGAATTACGGTTATTGTTGTTGTTTCCCCCACTTCCAGTATTGCTGTTTCCACCCTTGTTTCCTACATTTACTTCAACCTTGCCAGAATTCTCCCCCGACTGCTTCACGGCGATATTACTCTGCACATTCTCCTTTGAAGCCGTCTCAGACTTTCTCTTTCGGTTTGCCCTGGCCTCCTCTCGCCGTAAATAAATATCGGCTTTTTCGTAGAATATCTCCCTTGTGGGGGGTGTCTTCCCAGAAAGGTAGTCTCCAAACTCAGATTCAGGATCAACTCCTTCCTTCAATGCCATCAGAATAGTGGGCTCATGCGGGTCACTGACCTCAGTTACAGCTTGGTTAAAACGATCAAGATATGCCCTTAGAGATTCTCCTGGTGCCTGTTTGATTCTCGATAATTCAATAACACTCTTGGACTTTCGGGCATGTAGTCGGAACTGGTTCATGAAACGCTCGCTTAGTTCCTTGTAATTAGAAATCGAACGAGGAGGAAGTCGGGTAAACCAGAACAATGCCACATCTTCTAGGTAGATTGGGAATGCTTTGCACTTCACTTCATCAGGGGCAGCAGCGGCATTCATGAGCCACGAATACCGCATCAAATGCTGTCCTGGATCAGTCCTTCCGTTATACTTGTCCATCTGTGGCAAGTTAAAGCGTCGGGGAAACTGGAAGTCGAGGATATCGTCGGTGAACGGAGTATGGCTTCGCTCAATGCCATAATCTTCATTTGTATAATTCCGGCTCTCGGACATAATTCGGCGAACCATTGCCTGTACATCAGCACTAGTTAGGGGCTGCTCAGGTTCCCTGGCCCTAGTATCCGAGTTCCTTCTGGGCTCTTGCTCAGGAGATGCCCTTCTTCTTCGAGCTGCCTCTGCTCGATTCCGTTCCCTGCGTTCCCGGTCGATCTCGGGAAGAGGGGACTGGAGTCTTTGCCCCCGAGTGGGGTCATCGTTTCCTAATGCTCGTGCGATATCCTCGCGAGATCCCAAAGATCCAAATGTCAGCTGCTCCACGTTCTGAGGTCGTTCGAGTGGCCTTCGTTCACGGGGCCTCTCTTCCTCGGAAGATGAAGATTGATCTACTGGTGTGTGACGAACCGGTGATGGAGTTCTCTGTCGACGGAGCTCACTGATCTCCCGACTCATGAGCCTCATATTTTCCTGCATCATGAGATTAGTGCGCTCATGAACTTTCATGGCCTCTCTCGTGCTCTCAAGCATATCAAGCAAGCGCGAGAAATTTCCTTGGGTGATGGGCGCAGATGGATTGACCTGATCACCAACCCTGGTGGCTGGAATTGGAGCATTCGTAGGGACTCGAGTAGAGGTTCCAGCTTCACCAAGCATCGGGTCGGATCGGAGGTAGGAAGTCGGGTCGGATCGGAGTTGGGGTGCCTGGTCGGATCGGTACGCAGTGGGCAGCTCGGGTCGGTTCAGATTGGGGGAATGCACCGCTTCAGAGTCTCCTACCCGGATCGGATCAGAGCTCTCCCCCTGCTGTCGGCTCGGATCTCCTGCATTGATTCTTCCTGCTGCTGAACTCTGCCCCCGAGACCTTGTTACAACAGCATTTTGCTGATCTTCGCCAGCTCCATTTCCTCGAAAAGGTTGAACTTCCTTGCCTTTTCCTTTGGCCATGAGTTTTTGACAATCACTTCAACGAATATAAAAAAGCGGAGAAACTTAAGGATTCACTTCTTTGAACTCAACGGTCCAAAAAGTAGAAAGAGATCCCGGAAAATAAAGAATTTAGATGAGGACTCTCAGTGAAAGCACCAAAATGTTAGACCCAAAAGTGGTTCTAACACCCAAATTGATTAGAAACAAGATTAAATGAGACAAAAATAAAAATGAACACATAGGATTTATAGTGGTTCGGCGAAGAAATGCCTACGTCCACTTATCTTTCACTATATTCAATAATTCAGTTGCAAATACAATGTAAGATTCACTCACAAATCACTTTTGTTCACTCAATTGACTGAAACAAGAAATGAAAGATGATTTGGATTCTCCGGGAGTAATGAAGTTCGGATGATGGAGGTAGTTGAATTCTCAAAGTGCTGAAAAAAGATCCTTCTCTTTGTCTCCAGACGGGGTATTTATAGGTGTGAATTTGCTTAAGACTTGATCCGGGTCGGGCCACGTGTCATCCATCGCACTCTCTTCGGGTTCGGATGAACTATCATGTCGACAACGCATCAAAGAGAAGGACGTTATGGGTATGAACTGGTCATAGCCGGTCCGGATATCCAGGCGCTTTTGCAGGAGAATAACATGGATCATGGGTGCGGGTCGGAGACGCACAGATAAGGGGTTCAGATCGGGATACCCGATCCGAACCGGATTGGCTTGGGTGCGACTCTCCTTCTCTAACCTGTTCCGCTCCGTTCCATTGTTGTGGCAAACAGGTGGCTTTCCGATCCATTCGAGATTTAGTTGCCTTCCGATCCGATTAGATATGCCTTACCAATCTACTCAGTAAGAGATCACCGATCCGAACAGAGGACTCTATCCGATCCGAACCGATATGTTGCTCTGACCCGACCCGAACAACTGCAGCTATCAATCTGAATTGTAGTGTTTTCCTCCAATCCGAACCGAAGTCTTATAATTAAAAATACCCTTCAATGCTTGGTTTCTTGACTTTGTGTTGCCTAGTTCACAAAGTAGGCTAACAACTTGTATGTAATTTGCATCGACTATTCCAATACATACATATTACATATATTTCTTGTGGTTTAGAAATATGTCAAAATTTCACAAAATGGGCATGTTTACAATTATTACAACTAACGGTCCTTTTGAAACTTGAAACCTTTTTGGTAAGATTGAATATAAAAAGGGAATGTTGGCAAATTGATTAGACCAAATTGTTAATTTAGAAATAAGAATAATAATAATAAAATATTAATAACTGCGTTGACCGCACGAAAATTAAATTAAATAAATATATACATATTATCCGTCCGAATCATTGTAAAACGGTGAAATATAAATTGTATGAAATGTTTGAACATTTGGATAAGGTTTAATTATGGAATTATATGTAAATATAATCCATTTTGAATTAATATATTTGTGGTAAACATTTGTAGCAATCAATGCAATTAACTACTATAAATGATACCACAAATAAAGAATTAACCATTGTATGTTGATTAAGGAAAATAAATGTGATGGGAAAATGATTACAATTCCTAAAATCAATTAGGATAATTGTTGTGGACCCCAATTAGGAAATTTAAATTATAACCGCATTAAGATACGAGGTTAAACTCAACTTGTGGTATAAGCCGGTCCAGAACCGACGGGCAAATCCAGCTACCACAGATAGTCAGATTAATGCAAGGGGTCTAATGCACAAATATAATCGTACAATGCACGAGGTTAAGTTCACTTGTGGTAGAAGTCTGTACGGAACCAGCCGGCATATCCAGCATCCACAGGTAGTCAACTTAATGTGAGAGGACTGGTATGTAAAAATACATACATATATATATATATATAATAATCAACCAATAAATAGATATAGAAATTGACCATTGGGGTACAACGATAGATAACTTGGGACTGATAAATCGTTGCCTTAGTAAAAATATGACCATTAGAGTCATAAATGGAAATAAAAAATGTAATAAAAAGAATTGGGTGTCATAAGGGAATTTATGATTGTCGGTTAAGCACTAAGCCCAAATTAGGAAGGTATTAAATAAATATCCTAGGGAAAAAGAATATAACCTTCCTTAATAGTAATGGAAATAGGAAATATAGTTGGACCTAGTAAGTTAATAATGTAAGATATTATTAACCATATAAACCCATGATACAATTAAATGGTGTACACATAGTGTTTTCATATAAAGGAACTAAACGGGAATAACTTAATAATGTATCTTACTTTATCCCAAAAAGGGAAAGATGTAAAAAGGCTAATGGGATACAAACTAATAACCTTCGCATATAGTACGCTTCCTGGGTGCTAAAAGGCAAAGTGACTAAGGGTTGAAGAGTCCACCTGGTAATAGGCTTTTCAGTATAGGGGTCTCAAATGGCAGGCGTGTGTGGGCTTACCCAAAAATGGAAATTAAAAGGGTCAGATATGGTCGTCTATCATACGGGGAGTAATAAGAGACTAAGGAGGTTATCTAATATGGTTAGCTAGAAGGTCTAACGCACAATAAAATATATTCTCTTACCTTATGCGGGGCAATGGTATATGCGTGAATGACGGAAGCCTGTAGGTCCCGTAGCTAGTGCCCTCTAGTTTATGTTAACGTTGAATATATTATCGAGGGTTAATAAGTGACCAATAGGTCCGCCTAGGGTCTTAAGTGATCAGGCAGAATCCACCCTATTTGTCATTTGATAGTGAGGCGTTAAATAATAAAGAATAGTGAATAAGGATATAGAAACCCCGTAAATTAGGGGCCGACTCTCGATAGAATTAACCAGTTAAGTTCTGGTATAAAGGATTCACAAAAATGTTTGTAAAAGTCCTATCTCAGTAATATAATTTAGGAATACTACTTTGGGCTGAATAGTAAAGTCGTGCATAAACATTTACTGGGTTAAGCTAGAATCACTAACCTGGTTAGGCATACAGATTGGGTTGAACCAAATGGAATATATTTGTGTTGTAGTCTATGTTGTATATTTCTTAGTCACCAGAACTTGTTGTTCTGACCCCCTCCTCATTAGAACCTCTAGGTTTCATAGAGAAGGTCGAGTTCTCACATATGATTAAGTTTGACTTTCGGTTCTCGTTCTCTCTCATGCTCGGTATTAGCAAAGTGACTTACTTTGAAAAAGGTAGTTACTTGAGTTAACACTAGTTATCCTATTTTGTTTTCGTTGTGAGTTTTATTTATCGGACTTTGATTATGCTCATTTATTGAAGTACCAGATATACGCTTTATGCTTGGATGTGTTCAAGTTTTGATTTTTGTTAAAATTTGGGTGTAGAAATGTGTGGGGTGTTACATTTCGTATCAAAGCTTAAGTTAAACGATCAATGGAATTAGTTAAATTAGGACTCATGAGAGAATGTAATTCGATTTTTTTCTGTCTTTCTTCGTCTTTATTACTCGTCTTTGGTTTGTTTCGACGAAGAATTAGTCGTGGGCCTAAGTATTTAAAATAGGCTTTAATCGACTAAGAGTTGAAATATGTTGAGTTTGGGTTTTAAGCCAATTCTATCTTATCCCACAGTACGTTGGCAATCTTGTCGTAAAGAGCACGAGGTCAACATATGGTGGAGTTCGTTGATTCGAGTTTAGAAACTGGAAAAAAATCTAGCTACAAAACGGGAAAAGTTCGCATTAGTATGTCATATCCATTTCGGAAATATAATTACGAGGTATATCCATTTGTTACTTCGTTGGATTTCTGAATCTACCTTTGTTGAAGCATTCAATTGAGTTATTGGCCTTGTATTTAGGGAAATTTTATTTTAAAACTATGTTTGAAAAATAAAAATGGATTTCAATGGTTTTGTAATACGGACTTGGGAAATAGTTTGTAAAGATATGTTTTTTAAATTCTTAATCTATTCGTGTTTTAAAATTTTCAGGGCCATTCAGTAATTTTAATAAATATAATACGATTGGTAGAAAGAAAGAAGTTAGAAATGACAAGGAATATGCAACTAAAACTCAGCAATAATAAATATCTATTCCTTGTGGTTTTTAGTATATCTTTTCATATATATATATATATATATATATATATATATATTGGATAATCCATTAAAGTTATCAAAATAAATCTTAACTACTTTTAAAATCCAATATTTTTGAACACGAAAAGGTTTTTCTAGTTTAAGTTATAAAACTGGGATATAAATAATAAGAATAAAATGGATTTATAAATACGAAACCGTTAGTTTATAAATAAATCCCATTTTTCGAAAAGTTTTAAAATTTTCTTCGAAAAGGCTAAGAAAAATCCTCCAGTTTGATTATTGGGGTATTAGAATGTGAATCACTGAGTTTATGACGGCTAGTAAAGGGAAAAAAATCCTTTTTAGAATTTATTTCGGATTGCTAGCTGATTTTCTATTTTAAGTTCTTTCGTTTGGGTGGTCACAAATCTTTTTGGAGGCAGGGAAAAGGAATTGGAAAAATTAAAATTCTCGACTAGACGAGTGGTGGAAGTCGGTACGATAATTTGGTTGGGAGTATAAGTCGTTTCGACGTAAATAGAAATTTTAGAATTTAAATTATATAAATTAAACGGGCTGTTGGGATGAGGTTCAAACCGTGCACGACATGGGAAGGCGGTTGACCACCCTCTAGGGGCCAGGTCGACTGCTATCCCCATGCAAAGGCATGGTCAACTCGACCTGTATGATTGCTGAACGATGTATGTAACATCGTTCAACTGATAGTTTTTTCCCAAACCCATTTCCAGCGAAATTCCAAAACCCACCTCCTTCTTAAGATCCAATCCTAGCAACCCCCGCTCCGTTTCTCCCATAGTTACCATCAAAATCCTCCTTGTGCAAATCTCTATCCGATTATACCCCGGATTTGCAATTTCTCTTACCCGTTTCGTCGATCCCTCCATGGCACCTCGCAACCAATACCCCGGTCTCATGCCCCAAGAAGCCGCTTTGTTAGACCGTGATGATTCTAAGATGAAGCGCTTTTTATCCACGTCCAGTTATGAGTTCCAAACTGGTCGCCTGGTGAATTTTGCCGACTTCGCCGCATTTGGTTTGGAGAAGCTATTTGTCGCCGTAGGACTACTACCGATCCTACCCTTCGACACTTTTGAGCGCGATGTGTATCTGTGTTGTATTCGTCTGTTCGATGCCTAGATGGATGCTGATATCGATGATAAGTCCTGCGTCATTAGATTGTGGTCATGGGCACCTACATAAAGTTCACTGATGTTGACTTGGCCCAGATTTTGGGTATCTCGGCAGATGGAGCCAAGCTTGATGCTATTGAGATGGAGGACCCTCAGATCCTTCGGCGTATCTTTGTTGGAGAGCTCAGAGCTTGGACCACCGCCAATATACGACCAGTAGCCCGTGTAGTCATGTGCATCATACAACACAACATCATCCCGAAGATGGGAAGCTTGGAGCAGATTTATCCTTCTGTTCGCCATGCCACCTATGCTATCCTTGGCGGCATAGCCATCAATTAGGCGCGCGTGCTCATGATCCATCTCAATGAGCCCTTCGTCGGCAACTCGCGAAGCCATTTTCCCTATAGCCATCTTCTTACCCGTATCTTCCGGCACTTCCAAGTGAGACTTTCTAGGGAGATGCATACGAAGAAGGCGCCGACTGCCATTAGTCGATCCACCCTCCGGAAGATGGGTATCTAGCTACCCGATGCTCCTGCACCCGCACCACCCGCTCCAGCTTAGCAGCCTCAACAGCCTGGTCATGAGAGTCCTAGTGTGACACCCCACGTCCGTTACTGCCACTCTTTAAGAGAATACATTAAGTTTCGTGAGGCACTATAAGTAAACAAAAGCAGAAATATTACAAGACAGATATAAAACTATAGCGGAATTTAAAACTTTAGTAATCAGAAAACATCGTGGTTCAAAACATAGTTACATCATGAGTCTGATGTAATAAAACCCAGTACATCAACTTAAAACTTCTGTCTTGTACTAAAATCATCGGAGTACAATAATAAAAGAAGCATAATCCCCAAAATATAGCCATAGTAGAGAAGATACTAAATCAAGTAGTACATCCAAGCAGCTCCAAGCAGAAGGAAAGAAGAATCCTGATCAAGCTTGAGTATTCCCACCCTGAGAACCTGGGGGTAACGGAAGGGAAAGAAGAGGGGAAAATGGGCCAGACATAAAGACTGGCGAGTCCAATTACTTTTAGCATATAAATAAATAAAAGCATCATGACAGACATATAAGTTGGAGAGAGATAATAGTGTCATATGGTAGGTATAATAAGGCAAACAGGATAAACTGAACAGAACAGGCATTGCGCTTCTCTAATACATTTCTCTGCACCAATACTAGTATAACCAAAAAAAGATGATCCTAATAAGTACAAGATGGTAGACTTAGGCATACTTCTAGTGAGAGGTTTTACCCCATACAATAACAGACAACCCAACTGAACTTACATGTGTTACCCTTAAGGATAATAATGGGATCCTAAACAAGCAAGACTAGATGTACCCTAATTACTACCCCAATCGATCACCTCCCTAACTCCGTAGATACCCATTCACGCACATGAGCCCGATGGAACGCGCTGTCAGACAGCTTTTCCCAAGTGGCCTCTTATAATCAGCTCAGTAAACATTCCCCGACTCCGACCTAGTTCGGAGTACTCGTCTGATACGTATATATGGGTTACCGACTGAAAGGATCCCACGTACCAGACGATACAAGCTTCCCCTAGGCTTGCATCCCCTCTATTAGGATTTCAACAGGTTATGCCTATGAGTATAACAAAATTGCATAACTCCATAGGTTAAGTTGGTGGGCCTATATATATTACCCACCGCCCCAAGATTTACTTAACCCTTCCACTGATTTGTAACACCCCACGGCAATTAATGTCACTCACAAAGGGAAAGCATTGATGTCATGAAACGTTATAGTAGTATAGAACAGATAAATTACAAGAATAAATAAATAAAACACAGCGGAAGATAAAACTTATTTCATAGCATCATAACTTCAAAACAAGCTTACATAAGAAGTCTCCAAAAACCATTACAACAGGATCAATTGCCTTTTCCAAAAACTTCAAAGTACATAAAGAAGCAAATACTTAAATAACATAAATGCATAAATCCCCACTGAGCATAAGCAAAGCCATAAAGATGAGAGAGTCTAAAGTGATACATCTACTCTCTTCAAGCAACTAAAAGAAATCGGCACTAAGCTGTAGTGTTACCTCGTTGCAAACCTGAAGGGGGAGGGGGAAGGAAAGAAAAGAGGTGGAAACAAAACGGGTCAGACATAAAGTCTGGCAAGTCCAGTAATTTTAACAAATAATAGGTAAGGTAAATGATCAAGACATAAATAGGCATCATGATATGGTTGTAACATAGATAAGGTAGATAAAAAGGATGAACAAGATGATTTCGTTCCTAAGTACTAAGACAATCCTACACCTTGGCTAAGTGAACAACCCTCCAAGTACTAACCCCGAAGACCGAAGTCAACATCAGACTAGCACCCAAAGGACTATCCAACTCAACCAACATGTATTTTGTTACACCGCACTTTTGCTAAGTTACACCACATTACTTAATTACACTGCACATCTACTTGTCTCTATTTACTAAAGGTTGATCCCTTCCCAATAACTCTACCCACATGACAAACTTGGTAGTTACTTGTACCTAGCTGCTATCGTAGGTGCCGGCTTGCTCGTACCACCGCTAAGGTACCCTTACCCTACCCATTTGATCGGCTCCCTAAACCCCTTAGGCACCCGTGCTGGCCCCACAGTGGGGTATCACTCCCCAAAGTGGCAACCCCGATACCAACATAAAATGCACGACCATACCTACACGATGCAACAACGTCTTACCTACCAGCCCGGACCCATGCACGCACATGAACCCGTTGGACTCACGTTGCCACCGCTATTCACGTTTTGACCTCTTACATTCAAGTCCAGTAAGCGTGCCCCAACCCCGGCCTAGTACCGGGCCCAATTAGATACTCAAACGGGTTACTAGTTGAAACGGGTCCCCCATCCGACACAGGCCTCCCAACTATGCTTGGTCCCCACTAGGTTTTTCTCCCACTTAACCATTTTAATTTAAATGTCCATGTCTTACACATGCTATGGTTAAGTCCATACTTACATGTCATAATTTACATGTCTTACCTTATTCCGGTTAAGTCCATATTTACATGTCATAATTTACATGTCACCCCACTTAACCCTCTAACCATACCCTTGTCTTATTATGGTTAGTATTCCTTAATTCATTCCTTATGACGAACGGTGCATGACCTCTCACTTTAGACCAAACGCTTTGTGGCCGCTGGATTTGCCGGGCAGTTCCGGGCAGTCTTACGCCACAAACCGGGTCTAACCTCGTGTCATTATCTGTTGCGCCTACAATTCATTCCTTTGACCTCTAACATTAGACTTCCAATTATGGCAGCTGGATTTGCCGGGCGGTTCTGAGAAGTCTTACGCCACAATTGCGCCTAACCTCGTGTCAAAGGTTTATTAATAATCGTATTTCACCCATACCCAATTTTCATGTCATGTTTATCCAATTAAACATATAATCATGTTTATAATATTGCCTATTCCAAATTGTCACTAATCACATATTAATTAGCCTCAATTACAAATTTACAATTATAGGCAATTTCATCAATTCCATGTAATTCATACCTAAATATGCCAATTTTACATATTATCCAAAATATCCAATAATATCCATTTTCCATATTTCACATATTCCCATCGTTCCCACGTATTTGCATTCGCGCGTATTTTTAACATAGGATCGAAGGTAGCCTAGATCCAAAAATAAAAGGAATAGAGATAAGAAGAGAGAATCAAATCACAGAAAATTGGAATTAACACAACATCATGAAATAAAGGGGCATGTAAACTAGCATAGAGGCATAATGACAGATTCAATATGAATAAACTGATAAAGGTATGAACTTTACATAGAAACATAGGCATATGATGGAAGACTTGGATGAGATTTAAATTACATACATACATATGAATCCTATTTAAAACTTCATCATGTTACTTTTAATCCCATTATATTGTGAAAATCACCATACTCACCTTTCGTGGTTAAAGAATAGAATTATGCACTGAAATTGGTGTAGAAACGTTACGGTATTGCTGATTTATCTTTTTGAATTGTTGTAGAAGCTCTAGTCTTTAATTTGAGTTGAAGTTAAACATTTGAGATTTGATTTAGAGGCGGTGGCTGGGTTTAAGAGAGAATTTGACAGCATAATGGTGTCATAGATAATATTTATGAATTAGGGTTAGGTCTTAGGGTGTATATATAGGTGTAGGAAGTTATTTAGGCCTTAGGATTAACCCTAGAACTGATCTGGACCACTCAGATGCCATATCAGCCCTTAGGGCGAATCGGGCCACGGGTTTTCAGCCAAACACCCTGGATTGACCTCGAGTCGACCTGAGCGGGGCTCGGCTCGACTCCAAAAGTGGTGCGGTTCGGCTATTCCCCCTCCCGATTCGCTGTTTTGAACTTTTTTGAATATTTATATATTTAATTTTTATATATATCTGTATATATTTCTCTCATATGCATACAAACTTCATGCCTTAATAACTTCTTCATAATTAACCATTTTCACACTAAACTACTTTTTGAACTACGTTCACACTAAGCCACTTTTTAGCCATTCCCCTAAAACAAAAATATGGCGTTGGCAGGGATTGAACTCTGTACCTCTTATATGCAAGTCACATGTTCTAACCAAATGAGCTACTAAGTCTTTTGCTTACAAACCTTAGAACAATGCTAAACATCATTCTTTTCTCATTCCTCTTTTTCAAATAAATTATTCATTAATTTGTTATTTTAATATTCTCAGAAAATACGGAGTGTTACATTCTCCCCTACTTAAAAGGATTTCGTCCTCGAAATTTCTAAGTCAAGAAGAACGTATCCTACCATCCAATCATCCATCTACTCAACCATCAACCACTAGCAACCATGGTCCTTAAAAGATTTCTAATGCTTTTCATGTACATATGCATAGTGTGTGTATATGTCCGTATACTAATGCAAAATCAGGCAGTCCACTGATTCAATCGACCTCCTTAATGCAAATAATGATAGTGCCATGTATCCATCATGTATGCAAAGAACCCTATACATATCATTACTACATGTGTGCACAACCATTCATTTAAATGCAACATCCATATGATACACACATTCAACGTACATTCATTTTACTAAATACATCCATTTATATGCAATATGCAATATGAAAGTGACTGAGCCAATCTAGTGCCTAAAGTGTGTGTATATGCATCCACGAGCAACCACTAGCAAACACTTGCATCCACATGCATCCACCATACATAACATGTCTCAAGCACATGTTTCAACCACAGGACTACCCTTTCTAAAGGTCAAAGATACTAGTGAGAGGACATACTAAAGATAGAACAAGTACAAGCTAAGTGATAAGGAGAAATTAAAAGACATACCCTCGAAAAGAAAAGGGTACAATGAACGCATCTTCTCTTCCGTCTCCTAAGTAGCGTCGCTCTCATCATCTCCCCATTGCACTTTGACTAGCTTGACCTCTCGATTCCTCAACATCTTAATCTCTGACCCAAGAATGCATGTAGGAGCTCGTCGAATCGTCGCATCACGCTCTATTTCCACCTCTCTAAGCAGGCTCTTCCAAAACTCGCTAATAAAGATAGGATCGCGATCGCTCACTATGCTAGAAGGAACACCGTGCAAATGAACTATCTCTCGAATGTATACGGAGGCTAACCATGGAGAAGTCCTCTTGCTCTTCACGGGAATGAAATGGGCGCTCTTAGTAAGTCTGTCTATCATGACCCAAATCCCCGTATTACCCTTTCTTGATCTTGGTAACCCGTCAACAAAGTCCATCGAGACACTCTCCCACTTCCATTGTAGGACCTCCAATGGGTGAAGCAACCCACCGGGCTTCTTTTTCTCTGCTTTTACTTGTTGGCACACCAAGCATCTAGCGACAAACTCGGCCACATCCCTCTTCATACCGGCCCAAAAGTAAACTCATCTCATGTCCATGTACACCTTGTCCCCGCCAGGATGAATGGTCATCTTCGAACGATGTGCATCATCAAGAATGGTCTTCCTCAGGTTCTCATCTCGTGGTACACAAAGTCTACCGTCCCTACATAACCAACCCTTATCATCTAGGGTATACCTGCTGAGATGGCTCGATGACTCCCCCCTTATGATCTTCTCTACTAACTCAACCAACTGTAGGTCATCTCGTTGTGCCTCACCAATCCGTCCCAAAAGCATAGGTCTGACCTCTAAGGATGCTAGCAAACCGGGTAAAAAGTCAATGGAAGGTCTAAAGTTAAACGTAGAGATGAATTCTAAGCTTCGCCGCTCAAAAAACAACGGACTCAAGGACAACCTTTTCCTACTTAAGGCGTCTGCCACCACGTTACCCTTGCCAGGGGTATGTGCTATCTCGAAATCGTAGGACGCTAAGAATTCCATCCACCTTTGCTGCCTTAAGTTCAAGTTCTTCTGAGAGAACAAGTATTTTAGCGATTTGTGGTCTGTGAACAATTCGAATTTCTCGCCAAGAAGATAATGGCGCCAAGACTTAAGCGCGAAAACTATAGCGGCCAACTCTAGGTCATGTGTAGGGTAATTTCTCTCATGCACTCTCAACTGCCTTCCTCCATAGGCTATTACCCTCCCCTCTTGCATTAAGACTGCGCCTAGTCCTGTCCCATAAGCATCGATATAAACGGTAAATGGCTTACTCCCATCTGGCAACACTAAGACTGGGGCTGTGGTCAAAGCTCTCTTTAAACGTTGGAACGCATCATCACAATCTATGTCCCATGTGAAAACTAGGTTTTTCTTCGTCAAGCGTGTCAATGGGGCTGATATCTTTGCGAAGTC
Source organism: Allium sativum (assembly GCA_030737875.1). Taxonomy (NCBI): domain Eukaryota; kingdom Viridiplantae; phylum Streptophyta; class Magnoliopsida; order Asparagales; family Amaryllidaceae; genus Allium; species Allium sativum. The sequence goes on along the minus strand of CM060925.1, from coordinate 26,995,242 downwards.
CTTGATAAATTTCCTATAGTAGCCAGCCAACCCCAAGAAACTCCTCACCTCGGTAGCATTTTTAGGGACCTTCCAATCTTGGATAGCCACCACCTTCGCGGGATCCACAGCTATCCCTTCTTTGGAAACCACATGCCCTAAGAATCACACTTCCTTCCTCCAAAAGTGACATTTAGAAAATTTAGCTTTAAGGTTATGCGCTCGAAGGGTCTCCAACACTTCCCTAAGATATAGGGCATGCTCTTCCTCGCTCTTAGAAAATATCAAGATGTCGTCCACAAAGACCACCACGAATTTATTAAGGTACTCCCTAAACACCCTACCCATCAAGTCAACAAAGTATGCGGGGGCGTTTGTCAAACCGAAGGGCATCACAAGCCACTCATAGAAATCGTCCGGAGTCCTAAAGCAGTCTTGTCTATGCTATCCTCAGCCACTCTCAATTGATGGAAACCAGTGGCTAAGTCCAACTGCGAAAACACTAAGGCGCCAACTAACTGATCGAAGAGATCGCCAATCCTCGGCAGTGGGTGCCTATTCTTCTTAGTAAGCTTATTAAGTTCTATATAGTCCACACAAAGTCTAAGGGACCCATCCGCCTTCGTGGAAAATACTACTGGAGCACCCCACTCCGATATATTACGTCTTATGAACCCCTTCTCAAGCAACTCCCCTACTTGCTTATTGAGTTCCCTCCTCTCACGAGGAGCCATGTAGCGTACTGGCAGAGATACGGGTTTTGCATTGTCTACAATATAAATACGAAAGCTTATCTCACGTTTTGGGGGTAGACCCCTCACCTCATCGAAGACATCAACATATTCGCGGACTATACGAACAGAATGTAAATCATCATTGGATGCGTCAAGTGACTCAAGATAACTAAGCATCACCGATCCTCTAGGGTCACAAGAAATATCAAGGGTCTTTCCAATACAAGTCAACAATTTTACTACCCTTCGTTCACAATCTGGGATGGCACTATGTCTGGCTAGCCAATCCATCCCTATAATCAACCCATAGCCCATGAAACCAAGCACAAAAGAATTACATTCAAAACCAATGCCTAAGATATACAATCTCAAATCCCTACAAACCATGGATAAATGAGCCGACCCACCAATAAGATTTGAGACTATAATGGGATCCACAACAAGACTAGTATTTATGTGCAGTGTTTCAACTAATGATGTAGAGATAAACGAATGTAATGCGCCAGAATCGAATAAAGTATGGACAGGATGATCAAACAAGAAAATCAAACTTTCGACAGAAATTTATCTACCTTCTTCCTGCCTTGAAGCCATTAGAGCACGAACCTGCCCTCCCGTAGTAGAACCTGCCCTCTGCCCTTGCTTCTTAGGACAGTCCTTGACAGCATGACCTAGATCACCACAATGATAACAAGCGAACTTCTTCTTCTTCCTACAGTCTTTCTTCAAATGGCCGGGTATCCCACAGTTGTGACACTTCCTCTTTTCTTTACCACCTTTCTTTTGTTGTTGGGCTTTCTTTGGATCCTCCTTCTTATCTTGCGGCCTAAAAGTACTTATACCCTTCTCTTCTTCATGCATGTATGCCATATCAACAAGCATTTCATACGTAGCCCCCATTGGAATGTGGGACATAGACAAACTGTGAAGCGGTTCATTTAGGCCCTTTGCAAACCTTAAGGCCTTCTTGTGAGGCGCATTCACCAACTCTAGCCTAAATCTCGCCAACTTATTAAATTCGGTCACATACTCCTTCACGGTCAAGTTTTTCTGCTTTAATGTCAAGAACCTCTCCATGTACATACTCTCCTCAGCTTGAGAAAGGAATTTCAACTCAAACCTTCCCCTAAAATCTGCCCACGTCTCTACAACACGTTCTCCATTAGTAAGCTTCGTCCTTCATCAACCAAGCAGCCAATTGGACCTTCATACAATCATCCAAATCGAAAATGCCAAACAGATCCTCCACTTCTTTCAACCAATTTCTAGCTTCAACGAATGTTTCAGACCAACTAAAAGGTTTTCCACCAATCGAACGAAAGTCTTTACATATCTTGGAGAAAGCATCTCCACGCGGAGGAATGACTGGAGCTAGGGGAGGAGGAGGAGGAACGTCGGCCGGACCCGCGGCAGCGGCCCTAGCCTCGAGATATTGACGAAACCAACCGGGTACATGAACACCCTCTGGTATCTCAAATGCTCCAGACATGCTAAAAAGAAAAAGAAAGAGTATCAAAACAAGGGAAGCGAAAGAGAGATGTATGGCTTGCGGGGATTATGCTCTTTAAAGTAAACTTTCCTTGAAAATAGCTTCTTTAAAACAAGTTTTTGAAAATACTTTTTATGAAAATAATACTTTTGAAAACACTTTTCAAGACTTTTTATCTGTTCTTGTAACCATAGCTCTGATACCACGTGTAACACCAATGGCCATTAATGTCACTCACAAAGGGAATGCATTAATGTCATGAAGCGTTATAGTAGTATAAAACAGATAAATTACAAGAATAAATAAATAAAACACAGTGGAAGATAAAACTTATTTCATAGCATCATAACATCAAAACAAGCTTACATAAGTAGTCTCCAAAAACCATTACAATAGGATCAATTATCTTTTCCAAAAACCTCAAAGTACATAAAGAAGCAAATACTTAAATAACATAAATCCCCACTAAGCATAAGCAAAGCCATAAAGATGAGAGAGTCCAAAGTGATACATCTACTCTCTTCAAGCAGCTGAAAGAAATCGGCACTAAGCTATAGTATTCCCTCTTTGCAAACCTGAAGGGGGGAAAGGAAAGAAAAGAGGTGGAAACAAAACGGGTCAGACATAAAGTCTGGCGAGTCCAGTAATTTTAACAAATAATAGGTAAGGTAAATGATCAAGACATAAATAGGCATCATGACATGGCTGTAACATAGATAAGGTAGACAAAAAGGATGGACAAGATGATTCTGTTCCTAAGTACTAAGACAATCCTACACCTTGGCTAAGCGAACAACCCACCAAGTACTAACCCCGAAGACCGAAGTCAACATCAGACTAGCACCCAAAGGACTATCCAACTCAACCAACATGTATTTCATTACACCGCACTTTTGCTAAGTTACACCACATTACTTAATTACACCGCACATCTACTAGTCTCTATTTACTAAAGGTTGATCCCTTCCTACTAATTGTACCCACATGACAAACTTGGTAGTTACTTGTACCTAGCTGCTATCGTAGGTGCCGGCTTGCTCCTACCACCGCTAAGGTACCCTTACCCTACCCATTCGATCGGCTCCCTAAACCCCGTAGGCACCCGTGCTGGGTCCACAGTGGGGTGTATCACTCCCCAAAGTGGCAACCCCGATACCAACATAAAATGCACGGCCATACCTATACGATGCAACAACGTCTTACCTACCAGCCCGGACCCATGCATGCACATGAACCCATTGGGCTCGCGTTGCCACCGCTATTCACGTTTTGACCTCTTACATTCAAGTTCAGTAAGCATGCCCCAAACCCGGCCTAGTACCGGGCCCAATTAGATACTCAAACGGGTTACTGGTTGAAACAGGTCCTCCATCCGACACAAGCCTCCCACCTATGCTTGGTCCCCACTAGGTTTTTCTCCCACTTAACCATTTTAATTTAAATGTCCATGTCTTACACATGATACGGTTAAGTACATACTTACATGTCATAATTTACATGTCTTATCTTACTCCGGTTAAGTCCATATTTACATGTCATAATTTACATGTCACCCCACTTAACCCTCTAACCATACCCATGTCTTATTATGTTAGTATTCCTTAATTCATTCTTTATGACGAACGGTGCATGAGCTCCCACATTAGACCGAACGCTTTGTGGCCGCTGGATTTGTCAGGCGGTTCCGGGCAGTCTTATGCCACAAACTGGGTCTAACCTCGTGTCATTAACCGTTGCGCCTACAATTCATTCCTTTGACCTCTCACATTAGACGTCCAATTGTGGCAGCTGGATTTGCCGGGCGGTTCCGGGCAGTCTTATGCCACAATTGCGCCTAACCTCGTGTCAAAGGTTTATTAATAATCGTATTTCACCCATACCCAATTTTCATGTCATGTTTATCCAATTAAACATATAATCATGTTTATAATATTGCCTATTCCAAATTGTCACTAATTACATATTAATTAGCCTCAATTACAAATTTACAATTATAGGCAATTTCATCAATTCCATGTAATTCATACCCAAATATGCCAATTTCACGTATTATCCAATTATCCAAAATATCCAATAACATCCAATTTTCCATATTTCACATACTCCCATCGTTCCCACGTATTTGCATTCGCGCGTATTTTTAACATAGGCTCGAAGGTAGCCAAGATCAAAAATAAAAGGAATAGGGATAAGAAGAGAGAATCAAATCATAAAAAATTGGAATTAACACAAAATCATGAAATAAAGGGGCATGTAAACTGGCATAGAGGCATAATGACAGATTCGATATGAATAAACTGATAAAGGTATGAACCTTACATAGAAACATTGGCATATGATGACATGAATCAAAAAGGTGAAGACTTGTATGAGATTTAAATTACATACATACATATGAATCCTCTTTAAAACTTCATCATGTTACTTTTAATCCCATTATATTGTGAAAATCACCGTACTCACCTTTCGTGGTTAAAGAATAGAATTATGCACTGAAATTGGTATAGAAACGTTGTGGTATTGCTGATTTATCTTCTTGAATTGTTGTAGAAGCTCTAATCTTTAATTTGAGTTGAAGTTGAACACTTGAGATTTGATTTAGAGGAGGTGGCTAGGGTTTAAGAGAGAATTTGACAGCATAATGGTGTCGTAGATAATATTTATGAATTAGGGTTAAGTCTTAGGGTGTATATATAGGTGTAGGAAGTTATTTAGGCCTTAGGATTAACCCTAGAACTGATCTGGACCACTCAGATGCCATATCAACCCTTAGGGCGAATCGGGCCACGGGATGGCAGCCAAACACCCTGGATTGACCTCGAGTCGACCTAGTGGGGCTCGGGTCGACTCAGCGGGGCTCGGGTCGACTCAGCGGGGCTCGGGTCGACTCCAAAAATGGTGTGGTTCGGCTATTCCCCCTCCTGAATCGTTGTTTTGAACTTTTTTTTGAATATTTATTTATTTAATTTATATATATATCTATATATATTTCTCTCATATGCATACAAACTTCATGGCTTAATAACTTCTTCATAATTAACCATTTTCATACTAAACCACTTTTCGAATTGCGTTCACACTAAGCCAATTTTTAGCCATTCCCCTAAAACAAAAATATGGCGCTGGCAGAGATCGAACTATGTACCTCTTGTATGCAAGTCACATGTTCTAACCAAATGAGCTACTAAGTCTTTTGCTTACAAACCTTAGAACAATGCTAAACATCATTCTTTTCTCATTCCTCTTTTCCAAATAAATTATTCTTTAATTTGTTATTTTTATATTCTCAGAAAATACGGGGTGTTACATGATTCAAGCAAGTTTACTTAATCCCTACTCAAGTTAACATGTTCTTGTAATCCCTATAGATTCAAACAGGTTAAGTATTACAAGTTGATTATCATTCATTCATTTATGGTTATAATCTCAAGACCTCCCACATTAAGTCTACTACTTGTGGATGCTGGATATGCCAGTCGGGTCCGGGCAGACTTTTTCCACAAGTCGGACTTAACCTCGTGTCTTAGCACATTACTTGTTTATGCACTTAGACCACTCACATTAGTTTTACCACTTGTGGACGCTGGATATGCCGGTCGGGTTCGGGCAGACTTCTACCATAAATGTAATCTAACCTCGTGTCTTAGCGCCGTTACAGTTTCTGATTATTGTAAATCTAGGAAATTTCATTATTAACCAATTTTCATGTTTACTATACCCCAATTCCCCGTCTGATCTACGATACAAGTTATGCCCAAATTTAGATCAAGATCTAGATTATGCCCCCAAATCCCAAATTTTGGCTTAAGGTATAAATTATGCCCAAAATTTCCAATTATGTTTTACAATATGAATCATGCCCCAAATTAACCATTCCCAATCTTCCCAATTTCGCGCGTTCGCGTATTTCAACGATATGCCTAGGCTCGAAGGTAGCCTGGCTATAAAAATAAAAAGAGAAAAAGGGAAGAATAGAACAGGAATAGACATAGCAATAAAAAAAACTGCCATATGATGATAGAATTGGTCATACTAATAGAATAGGCATAGTGACATAATTAGGAAAATTAACATAATAGGAATAAGGTGACATGATGAACATAATAGGGATATCACAACAGGCATGATGAGATTTAAATAACGAATTAGATATACAATTAATAATAAATCTGGTATGGTTTCAGATTATCAATAAGCATAAGCTTAGATCCACGCTTATAGGCATGTCAAGATTACATTTTATGTGCTTATATCTAAAATTAACATAGACTCACTATGATCAGATCTAAGAAACAGAAGAATGATAGAAGGTGTTGTAGCACAGATCTCTAAATTCGTATATCTTGATTGTTGAAGAAGAAGTAGGCTAGATCAGACTATGTTGGGGCAGCACCTCGTTGTCGCCATTGAATTAGATGAGTAAAACAATGGATATAGGGTCCTATTTATAACCATCAGCCAATGAATCTAGGCAAGAATTCAGTCCAAGTTCGGAGGCAGGAATCTGCCCAGATCCATGTGGAAGTCGACCCACCCTTAATGTGTCGACCCAGGGGTCGACACAGGGGTCGACACCCCCTTGATGGGGTCGACCCATGGGGACCAGGGCCGAACTCCCGCTCTGTCCCGCACCTTCTGATTTTGAATAAATATGAATTTTGGATTTATTTTGTTTTTATATAAGCATCTTATATGTTTATAAACTTCAAACCTTAATATCTTTTTCATACGATGTTTGTTTTACGCAAACCAGGTGTCTATTTCGTCCAAAATTCCGAGATGAACGCAATGGCGCAATCCATTTCACTTAATTCTGAATATTTATTTAAGTATTACTTAGTTTATTATTAACTTTGTGTTTTTAAATTAAGGGGTGTTACATTCTCCCCTACATAAAAGGATTTCGTCCCCGAAATCCCCTACATAAAAGGATTTCGTCCCCGAAATCTCCAAGTTAAGAAGAATGTATATCGTAACATCCATCATCCATCTACTCATTCACCGTCACAACCATCCATTGTCCTTAAAGACTCCTAATGCTTATATGAACATACGCAAAGGTGTGTGTATATGTCCCTATACTAATGCGAAAGATCAGGTGGTCTACTGATTCAGTCGACCTCCTCAATGCAAGGTATGTTAGTGTCATAAATCCAACATGTATGCAAATAATATTAATATAACATGAAAGTTGTATGTGTGTGTAATCATTCATCCAAATGAAACATCCACATGATGATACACCCACTTTTATCCATAAAAGAAGAAAAATGCACATGCATCCATATGTAGTACGAGAGTGATTGAGCCGAACTAGTGCCAATGCATGTGTATATGCATCCATGAGCAACCACTTGCATCCACTTGCATCCATCAAATATAACATGTCTCAGACACATTTTTACATCCATGGGATTCCTACCTAAAGGTCGAAGATTCGATTGATAGGATATACTTAAATGATAGAAACAAGCATGAATAAAAGCTTTGGAAAGGAAGTTAAAAAAATACCCTTGAAAAGAAAAGGGTACGAAGCTCGAATCTTGTCTTCAGTCTCCCAAATGGCATCCTCTTAGTTATCTCCCCACTGTACTTTAATCAACTTGACTTCTCAGTTGCATAGCTTCTTAAATTCTGATCCAAAATATGGGTAGGAACTCGTCCAACTGTCGCTTCCTGTTCCACCTCTACTTCCTTAAGCATACTTGGCTCCACTACTTCTGTGGTATCATGCAAGCACTTTCTTAAATGAGAAACGTGGAAAACATAATGAATGTCGGACAGTCTCTCTGGTAGCTTTACTCTATAGCCCATTTGGCCAATCCTTTCTGTTATGGGAAATGGTCCTACAAATCTTGGTGCCAATTTCCCTACAGATCCAAAACGAACTACATTCCTCAAAGGCGATACCTTGATGAAAACCATGTCTCCTACCTCAAACTCAATGTCAATCCTTCTCTTATCTGCGTAGGACTTCTTCCTGTCCTAAACTGTCTTCATGCACCTGCGAATAAGATCAATCTTTTCTGAAGTTTCTCTAATCATCTCAGGTCCAAGTAAAAGACTTTTTGTAGATTCCCACCAACAAGTAGGTGATCTACAAGGTCGCCCATACAATGCTTCGAAGGGTGCCATGCCAATACTAGCTTGATAACTGTTGTTATAGGCGAACTCTACTAAAGGAAGATGCTCTTCCCAAGTACCTCCGAAGTCTAGGATACACAGCCTTAAAAGATCATCAAGAACTCTATTCACCCTTTACATCTGTCCATCGGTCTGAGGATGATAAGAGGTGCTCAAACACAACTGTGTACCTAACGCTTCTTACAAACTCCTCCAAAATTCTCTGGTGAAAATGGGGTCACGATCAATTACGATACTAGAAGGTACTCCATGAAGACGGACTATCTCACGAACGTAAACTGCTACCAACCATGTTGTCGTCCTCTTACTCTTAACGGGCATGAAATGAGCGCTCTTATTAAGTCTGTCCACTATAACCCAAATACTGGTGTTGCCTTTCCTCGATCTAGGAAAACCATCAATGAAATCCATCGATACGCCCTCACACTTCCATTGTGGGACCTCTAAAGGATAAATTAAACTACCGAGCATCCTTTGCTTGGCTTTAACTTGCTGGCAGACCAAACATCGAGAAAAAAACTCTTCCACATCTTTCTTCATCCCAGCCCAAAAGAAAACCCTCTTCATATCTCTATACATCTTATCACCGCCTGGATGAATGGTCATCTTAGAATGATGGGCTTCCTCAAGGACTGTCTTCAACAAATTCCCAACTCAGGGAACACAAAGCCTTCCATCTCGTCGCAACCACCCTCTACCATCCATGGAATATCTATTGAGGTGACTAGAAGTCTCCCCTCTACTAAGCCTATCCAAGATGTCTGAAATCTGTGGATCCGCTCGCTATGAAGTTCCTATCTAATCTAAAAGAGTAGGCCGCACCTCTAGTGATGCCAATAAACCAGGTGTAAACTTGTTGGAGGGTCTAAAATCAAAAGTTGATATAAACTCCAAGCTTTTCCCCTCCACAAATAGAGAACTTAAGGCCATCTTCTGCCTACTCAATGCATCTTCCACCAAATTACCTTTACCAGGGATATAAGCAGTCTCAAAGTCATAGGACGCTAGGAACTCCATCCATCTTTGTTGCCTTAAATTGAGATCCTTCTACGAGAACAAGTACTTGAGAGATTTATGATCGGTATACAACTTGAACTTCTCTCCAAGTAGATAATGGCGCCAAGTCTTCAGCACGAATACTATGGCAGCTAACTCTAAGTCATGGGTAGGGTAGTTCTTCTCACGAACTCTTAGCCGTCTGCCTCTACAACATACTACCCTTCCTTCTTGCATCAGAACTGCACCAAGCCCTGTACCACATGCATGAGTGTATATTGTGAACACTTTATTCCCATCGGGCAAGGTCAAGACTGGGGTTGTTGTCAGAGCCCTCTTCAACTGCTGGAAAGCATCATCGCAGTCTATATCCCAAGAAAATGTCAGATTCTTCTTGCCAGTCTGATGAGTGGGGCTAATATCCTTGCGAAGTCCTTGATGAACTTCCTATAATAGCCAGCTAATCCAAGAAAAATTCTAACCTCTATTGCATTCTTTGGGATCTGCCAATCTTGAACTGCAACTACCATCGCGGGATCTACTGCTATCCATCTTTAGAATCCACATGCCCTAGAAATATCACTTCCTTTCTCCAAAAATGAGATTTGGAGAATTTCGCTTTAAGCTGGTGCGCACGGAGAGTTTTCAAAACCTCCCTTAAATGTAGGGCATGCTCTTCCTCGCTCTTTGAGAAAATCAAAATGTCATCAACAACGACCACAATGAACTTATTTAGAAACTCCTGAAACTCCCGAAACACCCTACTCACCAGATCAACAAAATAGGCGGGTGCATTCGTCAACCCAAAAGGCATAACGAGCCACTCGAAGAAACAATCTGGTGTTCTAAAAGCAGTCTTGTCTATACTGTCCTCGACCACCTTCAACTGATGAAACCCCATGGCCAAGTCTAATTAGGAGAAAACAGATGCACCAACAAGCTGGTCAAACAGATCATCTATCCTCGGAAGTGGGTGCCTATTCTTCTTAGTGAGTTTATTCAGCTCTCTATAGTCCATACATAAACGAAGCAAACCATCCTCCTTAGTTGCGAATACTACTAGAGCACCCTATTCAGATATGCTTCGCCTAATAAACCCTTTCTCAAGTAGCTCCCCTACTTGCTTTCTAAGCTCCTTCCTTTCTCTTGAAGCCATATGATGCACAGGAAATGCAATTGGCTTTGCATTGTCCACCAAGTATATACGAAAATCAATCTCACGCCTCAGAGGTAAGCCCCGAACCTCCTAAAAAACATCAGGATACTCACAGACTAATGGTACATATCGTAAATCATCGATAGACGCATCAAGCGACTCTAGGAAACTAAGCATGACAGACCCTTTAGGGTCACATGAAATCTCGAGGGTCCTCCCATGGTAAGTTAAAAGTCTAACGACCCTCCTCTCATATTCCAGAATGGCACCATACATGGCTAGCCAATCCATCCCTAGAATCAAACCATAGCCCATGAAACAAAGCACATATGCGTCACACTCAAACTCGATGCCTAACACAGATATTCTCAAACCCCGACAAATCATAGACAAATGAGCCATTTTCCCAATGAGGCTTGAGACAACTACAGGATCCAAAACCATACTAGTACTAAGGTGCAGAGACTCAACCACAGAATCAGATATAAATGAACGCGAAGCACCCGAATCAAAAAGAGCTCTAACAGGATGATTGGAAAGAGAAATCAAACCTTCAACGGAAACTTTCCTACCTCTGTCTGGTGCATTGGCCACAAGAGCATGCACCTGCCCTCCCGAAGATCCTGCCCTTTGACCTTGTCCTTGCTTCTTCGGGTACTCCTTAGAAAAGTGTCCGACCTCTCCACAATTGAAACAAGCATTCTTCTTTCTTTTGCAGTCCTTGATCAAATGACCCTCGCGTCCGCAATTATGACACTTCCTATTATCACTAGCCTTGTCGTCCTTTCTGCCCTTCTTTTGTTGTTGCTGTTGTTGTCCTTTCTTGGGCCACACTTTCATATTTTGTGTTTCCTCAACCTTAGCTTCTTTTTGTTCACCTTTATCTTCTTCATGCATCAATGCCATATCAACGAGTTTCTCAAAAGTTGTCGCCATCCGAATATGAGACATAGCCAACCAATGGAGGGGTTCATTCAATCCTCTAGCGAACCTCAAAGCCTTCTTGTGTGGGGTATTCACTAGCTCCAACCCAAACCTCGCCAATTGATTGAATTCACTAACATACTCATTCACCGACATGCTTCCTTGCTTAAATGCCAAAAAAATTCTATTTGCATACTTTGCTCGGCTTGAGAAAGAAACTTCATTTCGAACCTCTAACGGAAATCATCCCAAGTCTCCACTGGAAGCCCTGCTTATGTCACTTCCACCAGAACGGGGCCTCATCTTTCAGCTGCCAAACGACCAACTAAATCTTCCTACGATCGTCAACCTAAAAAATTCCAAACAAATCCTCTGTCACTTTAAGACAATTACTTGCCTCCACAAAAGTCTCAGTTCCTCGGAATGGCTTCCCGCCCATAGCACAGAAATCTTTGCATATCTTAGAGAAATTGTCAGCACGAGGAGGAGGAGGAGGAACAACGGGTGCAGCTTGGGGAGGGACGTCTGCTTGACCTCCGACAGGCGCAGTGGCCTTAAGACACCTACGAAACCAACCCAGTATCGTAACGCCATCAGGAATATTAGGTTCCCCAGACATGCTGAAAAGAAAAGGAAAAAGGGATTCAAACAGAGAATCGAAAGGTATTACATAATAAAAACAGATTTTTCTTTTAAAAATGCATTCTTTTAAAAGCTTTTTGAAAACAATTTTCAAAATCTTTTATCCGATTTGGTAACCTTCAGTTCTAATACCAAGTGTGACACCCCACGTCCATTAATGTCACTCTTTAAGAGAATGCATTACGATTCGTGAAGCGTTATGGGTAAACAGAAACAGAAATACTACAAGACGGATATAAAATAATAACGGAATTTAAAACTTTATAAATTAGAAAAAACCGTGGTTCAAAACATAGTTACATCATGAGTCTGAAATACATAAAACCCAGTACATCAACTTAAAATTTCTGTCTTGTACTAAAATCTTCAGAGTACAATAATAAAAGAAGAAGAATCCCCAAATTATAGCCATAGTAGAGAAGATACTAAATCAAGCAGTACATCAAAGCAGCTCCAAGCAGAAGGAAAAAAATTCCTAATCAAGCTTGACTATTCCCACCCTGAGAATATAGGGGGAAACAGAAAGGAAAGAAGAGGAAAAAATGGGTTAGACATAAAGTCTAGCGAGTCTAGTTACTTTTAGCATATAAATAAATGAAAGCATCATGACAGGCATATAAGTTAGAGAGAGATAACAGTGTCATATGGTAGGTATAACAAGGTAAACAGGATAAACTGAACAGAACAGGCATTGCCTTCTCTAATATATTTTTCTGCACCAATACGAGTATAACCAAAACAATATGATCCCAACAAGTACAAGATGGTAGAATTAGGCATACTTATAGTGAGAGGTTTTACCCATACAATAACAGGCAACCCAACTGAACTTACCGGTGTTACCCCTAAAGATAATAACGGGCTCCTAAACAAGCGAGACCAGATGTACCCTAATTACTACCCCAATCGATCGCCTTCCTAACTCCATAGATACCTTGTGCTGGCCCCACGGTAGGATGTATCACTTCCTAAAGTGGCAACCCTTCGTTTACAAGATGTGCACAACCATATCTATTGATGCCACAACGTCTTATCTTCCCGAGCAGGCGGACCCATGCACACACATGAGCCCGATGGAATGCGCTGTTAGACACCTTTTCCCAAGTGACCTCTTATAATCAGCCCAGTAAGCATACCCCAACTCCGACCTAATTCGGAGTACTCGTTTGATACCTATATATGGGTCACTGACTGAAACGGATCCCACACACCAGATGATACAAGCTTCCCTCTAGGCGTGTTTTTCCACTACTAGGATTTCAACAAGTTAGGCCTACCAGTGTAACAAGATTGAATAACCCCATAGGTTAAGTTTGTAGGCCTATATATAAATATTACCCACCGCCCCAAGATTTACTTGACCCTCCCACTGATTCAAGCAAGTTTACTTGACCCCTACTCAAGTTAACATGTTCATGTAATCCCTATGGATTCAAACATGTTAAGTATTACAAGTTCATTACCATTTATTCATTTATGGTTATAATGTGCTAGACCTTCCACATTAAGTCTACTACTTATGGATGCTGGATATGTCGGTCGGGCCGGGCAGGCTTCTTCCACAAGTCGGACTTAACCTTGTGTCTTAGCAAGTTACTTGTTTATGCACTTAGACCCCTCACATTAGATTTACCACTTGTGGACGTTGGATATGCCGGTCGGGTCCAGGCAAACTTCTACCATAAGTGTAATCTTACCTCGTGTCTAAGTGCCATTATAGTTTCTAATAACTGTAAATCTAGGCATTTTCATTATTAACCCATTTTCATGTTTACTATGCCCCAATTCCCCGTCCGAACTACAATGTAAGTTATGCCCAAATTTACATCAAGATCTAAATTATGCCCCCAAATCCCAAATTTTGGCTCAAGGTACAAATTATGCCCAAAATTCCCAATTATGTTTTACAATATGAATTATGCCCCAAATTAACCATTTTCAATTGTTCCCAGTTTCACGCGTTCACGTATTTCAGCAATATGCCTAGGCTCGAAAGTAGCCTGGCTATAACAATAAAAAGGGAAAAAGGGAAGAAGAGAACAAGAATAGGCATAGTAATAAAAAAAACTGGCATATGATGATAGAATTGGTCATACTAACAGAATATGCATAGTGACATGATTTGGCAAACTAACATAATAGGCATAAGGTGACATGATGAACAGAAAAGGGATATAATAAACATGCATGATGAGATTTAAACAACGAATTAGATATACAATTAATAACAGATCTAGTATGGTTTTAGATTATCAATAGGCATAGGCTTAGATTCGTACTTGTAGGCATGTCAAGATTACATTTTAAGTGTTTATATCTAAAATTAACAAAGACTCACTGTGATTGGAACTAAGAAACAGAAGAATGATAACAGACGTTGTAGCTCAGATCTCTGAATTCGTATATCTTGATTGTTGAAGAAGTAGGCTAGATCAGACTATGTTAGGGAAACACCTCGTTGTCGCCATTAAATTAGATGAATAAAACAATGGATATAGGGTCCTATTTATAGCCATTAGCCAATGAATCTAGGCCAGAAATGTAACAACCCGAAAATCAGAACCAATTTAAGAAACTTATTTCCAGTAATTTTGGCAGAAATTACGTCAGAATTAAAAAATTGGATTTTAAAATAACAACAAAGCCCTTAAAATAGCCCTTTTGCAAATGACCTACTTTTTCGACGAAACCACTTTTGTTGGATCCATAATGTCAAATTATTGCCAGGTTTAAAATTCCATAACATTTGGAATTAATATGTGAGCGTGGCAAAATAAAATGTGTTTAGCAAATACAATGTAAATTGGATCGACCGGAAAATGACCATTTTTCAGACGGTCTCCAAATTAGACAAAATCAATTTTGTTGGGACCGTATCGTCCATATATAGCTATGTTTATTTTTCGGGAATTTTTGGAATCAATATGTGGCCCCGGTAAATTGAAATGTACGTTCAAATCTGATATTGAATGTTATATATTTTAATTTAAAGAAAAACTGGATGAAATAATCGAATGGGCTTACGAAACATATTCCATTATGTCTGGAATGGGGGTATTTAGCTAGGGGCGATAGTCATTGGGTTTGATTTGGAGTTCGTACGGATAAATGGGTAGTTTTGGAAATAAAAAATTAAAATTAAAATATATAGGCCAATGAAAATCCATCGTTCACGGATCCATTTCTCATAAAACCCGTAATTCTAAAAATCAAACGACGGCTAAATCTCAAACCTTCTCCCCTCGATTTCTTGCAATCCACTCAACGAAATTCGATGATTCTTTAGAGAATTTTATAGATCTCAGTCCCACCTTCAAAGCCATATAAGTTTGGTAAATTATTGTTGAATATTTTGATAGGAATCTCGTTGAGAACCACAGCTGTACAAACCTCCGCCACTGCCGCTTGCCGCCGTCGAACTGAACGAGACTACCAGCGCCGGGAAGCCCTGTCTTAGCTCTTCGACGTGGCACTTGCTGATCGTTCCCTCGTGCAACGGTTGTGTGAAAAATCCAAACTTTGTTTGGAAAAATTAGCTGAGGTAATGACCTGTTTAATTTTTAAGGTTAATAACACTTAATAGTGTCGCTAATCCCATTATTATTTGTAAAATTTGTATCTTGCTCATACGTTGTTGAAATCCAGTGAAACAAGAGACACTGGGCTCGTGACATCGTACGCTACATTCTAGATTAGACCGGAGAAATTTTAGAGCTAGCCATCAATTAAGAAGGAGTGGAACCCAATGTAAGATTTCTAAATTCAAATAAAATAGAGAAAAATATAATAGGTTGCAGACGGAGCTTAGTAGCTCCTGACACTACTTTCTGTTAAACCATGGATGATTATGTGGTGATGGTGGTGTGAAATTTATTGTGATTGTGAATGATTGATTGTGGTTGCAACAAAATTGATTGTGTTTGTGGTATATTCATTGTGTTGTGAAAATGAATGGTATTGTGGAAATTATGGAAATGAAATTATTGTAAGGTTGCAAGGCCTAGGTTAGCTGAGGAGCAATGCTCAGACACTTTGCCAGTGCTACACACCCTGCCGTTGTAATGCCGAAATTTTCGGAAATGAACTATATAAAATAGTTGTTGTTTGAAATAAATTATTTGAACAACAAAAATATCATTTTTATTGTGTATATGAAGTGTTAAAAATAGTCATGTGTTAGAATATATTTTTATTCGCCAAAAATATCATTTTATCATATGTATGAAGTGTTAAAAATAACCATGTGTTGAAATAAATATTTGTTGGCTATAAATATTATTTTTAACATGTATATGAACTAAATAAAATAGTCATGTGTTGAAATATATTATTGTTCGCCAAAAATATCATTTTTATCATATGTATATGAAGTGTTAAAAATAACCGTGTGTTTATTAAAATGTTTGTTCATTGAAAATATTATTTTTAACATGTATATGAAGTGTTAAAAATAACCAGTGGATTAAAATGTTTGTTTATTGAAAATAATATTTTTAACATGTATATGAAGTGTTAAAAATACCCATGTGCGGATTAAAATGTTTGTTCATGGAAAATATTATTTTTAACATGTATATGAAGTGTTAAAAATAACCGTGTATGGAAATAATTATATTTTCGCTAAAGATATTATTTTTAACTTAGATATGCATATATATACACATACTAAATAGGTAAATGGATTTTCTATTGAGTAAAGAATTTATTTGCATGCCCGACAAATAGGTAAACCTTATTGAGTTTGCTGTGCAATTTTATTTATTATATAAGCTCCTGTGAATGTCATTGGATGCGGTGTGCTGGTTGTTTTGTGTGAGATTATAAACGTCGCCATAGGATAACAACAATTAATTTTGAACTACACTACATGGCATACTACATGAAGATAACATACTCTATCATATTCCATATAAGCATTTGGAGCTTGTATGACGAGGTTGGAATTACCATACAAGCGAGAGGCTTTTATGGCAATGACTACATTTCAGGTTGAACCGAAGACGAACTATTTATGTCATAGCATATCATATTCCATATAAGCAATAGGTGCTTATATGACGAGGTTGAGATTACCATACAAGCGAGACACTTGTATGGAGATGATTGAATTACAGGTTGAACTGAGGACTGATATGGACTAAATAAAATATAATGGTAAATGGAAAGATTAATAAAAACCCACACAGGTTTGGAGATGACAATAATTCACGTCTCTTGATTTTAGATATAGCAAATGTATTATTTATTTTCCAATATTAGACAAGGTGATGAGATTTAATCTCTGGAGATATGATCCGTACACTCTCCCTTGGGCATAGAATAGGTCACTAAAAATTGTGTATGCTGTTTCTGAATTTATTGGGTGCCTAATATGGCCCAATAAATTTCCAAACCCCTCCCCGTACAAAGGAGGTTATGGAGAAATTTTTCGAAATTTAAAGGCATTAGCCAAATTTTTGAAGTGAAAATGGTTTGGAAATCGTCGAATGAATTATATATATATATATATATATATATATAAGTATAAATTAAAATAAAAGGAATCACGCACGGTAGTTCGCGTTTTGGAATCGTAACTTTAAATGATTATACCGAGATATCCGACCGTCGGATTTTCCCGAAACCGGAACCGTTGGGTTTGCTTTGGAAAGATCTTTCCAATGATATTAAATTTCTTTAGATACAATGGTTAGATTTTGAGAAATGTGTAATTCAAATCTGAATAAAAATAGTGCCACGGCCGAGTAATGACCTGATAAAAATAGAGATAAATCGTTTTAAAATATTATAAACGATCTGGAATGGAAATAAACCAACTTTACTTGGTTTATCAGATATTTTGATGGTTGGATGTATTTTACATGAAAAATATATTAATGAACTGAAACGTATAGTTTAACCATGGAAAGAATTGATTTGAATTCTATGTATACATGAATTATTTGAAAAGGCCGAATTAATTCTCATTTCAAATAATTGATCGACGATTAAAAGTTGAAGATATGAAGACGGTGCAAGACCGGTGATCTTCACATCGTGTGGATTACACTTATGCCTTAGATATGGGTAGCTCCCTTGATGAGGTTACAGTGGTAGTGGTCTGGACGTATTTGTTGATTGTCCGGATGTGCAAGGGACTCTCTTCCGTATTGGACATATGGAACGAGGAATAAGGTGCCTCCGATTTCGTTCAGACCCAGAACGGACTATTAAATGGATGTGTATCTGACATGGGATTTCGTTCTGTGTTGATTGATCTCTATAAATTATATATTTGTTTGGTGGTGGACAACTTATTCTCTTGCTTCACACCATTCTCTAAGACATACGATCTTAGAGGTTATATATCAATAGACATCAGTCGCATGGAGTGGAATGTCAATGTGGCATGCTGAGATGCAAATGATCAAGGCTTTTGTTGAGAAGCAGAGTTTTGTGGAGATGATCG
Source organism: Allium sativum (assembly GCA_030737875.1). NCBI lineage: Eukaryota > Viridiplantae > Streptophyta > Magnoliopsida > Asparagales > Amaryllidaceae > Allium > Allium sativum. Next base: position 26,976,730 of record CM060925.1, on the reverse strand, counting down.
AAGCACAGCTTTAAATAGCATAGCTTTGTGTATAGCTTTAATTCGTGAGCCTCAAACCTCGGTATGAGTTAAAAACAGGATTGTAACTGCAGGGAGTGGACAACGTTTCTTTCTAGCTATGGGTGGTGTCATGGTATGGAGCCCAGACATTTATATATTTTACCTATGTGGATGATGGATAGCAAGGCGCCTTAGATATATCAGTCACTACGAGGGCAATGGATAGGTCCAATAGGACCAGGAAACGTGTGTTCAGAAATAATTAATCCACTAACGTAAGTGTGGACCAGCCCTAAAGATCCAGGGGTTGCCCAGAGTGTGTAATCCTGAGGCATTTGCTAGAGTGTCTCGAATCGGTGAGGAGCCATCCCTGGCCTTGACTCATGATGGAATCTAATTTCCAATACGTGACATTGTGCGGTTTTGATTGTAAACCTATGTATGGCGACATGATATATGGTACCCATGCTGTCTATGATTGATACATTATGATTGAAATTACTTTTGAAACATACATGCACTAGTGATAATATCAAATGATTTTGTTTTATACGTATCAAGTATAGTGTGGCCATTATAAGTAAAACTCTATCCTCCGGCTTGCGTTGCATTGTGTGATTGGGCCTGAGTCTTATAATGGCTTCATTTTTGTAAAAAGCATTGCGATGTTTAAATGATTTACTTGTTTTATGCACTGGCAATCCAATGGAGTAAACTCGTTCCGCGTTAGCGGCATGGTCCTGTGATTAGCCTTATTATTAAATAAGTTAAGTAGGATTTCTCATACTAGTCCCATGACCGCCTCGTAGTTTGTTTTCACTTGCAAACTCGGGTGCCCTTATTTTTACATGGGCAGCCAAGTAGCAGGTAGCAAGATTTATTTTGGCTTAGCATTATAGCTTGGAGTGCACTTTTGGCTGAAGGCGAAACTAGGTTTTATCTATATTTTTGACTATTGACATTACCGCCTGTACTATCTTATGTATATGTATCGCTGATCGCGATGTAGACTGATTATTTCTATTACGTACTATCTTATGAATATGTACCGTTGATCTCGATGTAGACTGGTAATTTCTTTTATGCACTAAGTTGTATCCTATAACTGTGCAACTCTGATGTTTATTACATTTTATGATTCCGCTGTCATATTGATGTAAATTATTCTATTTCATGTTTATGTTATTATCATTATTCTACTGTTGTAATTAATGTGATATATTCCACTGATTATCCTTGCTTCCGTGGCGCGGAAGTTTGGGTTTTCACAGTTGGTATCAGAGCTATAGTTAATCTTAGTTCTGGAATTAAACACATTAAACGTCTCGTTAAAAATAGAATCAGTAGTATTCTAAGACGAGAAACTCGTTAGAGTTGGGATTAGTAACATCCTAGAATAAGTACAGCAAAATAGCATAATAATTTGATTAGTACATCATTGTTTTTCCATATGTCCTTCTGCTTTTACCATTCCTTAAAATTATCATTTCTGTTGGCCTGACTCTTTTCTTGCTTGTACAGAACTGACTGAAAGATGAGTGGTGGAGGAAGAGACAGGACTAGGGGTGGTTGAGGTGGAAAAGGGGAGAATATTCCCATTGTTAATGAGCCTATGATTCAACAGCCGCCCCCACAGCCACAGTTTGATCTTGATAGGATGGCTAAGAAGTATAGGGATCTAGGTGGCCTGCCATTCTCTGGTAGTGGTACAGTAGCAAAAGCCCAAGCCTGGTTACGGTCGTGCAAACGGATCTACGTCGACCTACAGCTAGCTGATCACCGAAAGAGGTTCATGGAATCCTGGTTGTTGAAGGATGAAGCACTGATATGGTGGGAAGCCATCGCAGTAGGCGAGCTTGAGGTAGATATTTCATGGGCTAAATTCAAAGAAGTGTTCGAAGAGAGATTCATCCCTCGATAGGAGGTCAAGCGCTTACATGATGAGTTCGCTAATCTCCAGCAAGGAGATCGTATTATACATGAATACCTCAACAAATTCGTCGAACTATCTCGCTACGCACCCGAGCTTATTCATGATCCTATCGAAAAGAAAAAGAGATTTATAAATAGTCTTCTTTGTAGGTACCAAAGTTGGGCAACTGGACACATTGACCTTCCATTCACCAAGATGGTTGAGATGGCATGTAGGTATGAAAGTTTAGATAAGAAGAACTTTCAGGAGGACCACGGGAAGAACCAAGATAGCAAGAAAATAAAATCTTTTGGAAAGAAGCCCGAAACTAGTAACACAGAAGCAACTAAGGCTCCAGTGAATAGGTGATCAAAGGTCAAATTCTACAATTGTGATCAGTTCGGACATTACTCAAATGAATGCAACACTCCAAAGCGGCAAAAGACAAATCAATCTGGTCCTAGTCAGAACCGTCCTGATAATATGGAGTGCTTCAACTGCTACAAGACGGGTCATGTTAGAAGGAACTATCCACTACTAAAGAAAATCCAAGTGGCTCATGTGTACGATGGGGCGGATACGCCAGCTTCTTCTGAAGGAGCAAGTAAACCAGATGTTTTGGCAGGTACCCTTACTATTAAAAATATTCCTGTTTCAGTATTATTTGACACTGGTGCATCACGTAGTTTCATTTCAAGTAACACAGTTAAAAAGTTAAAGTTGAAATTAAAAAAGCTTAAAGAATCGATTAGCGTCCATAATCCGATAGGAGGATCTCTTGTTCTCAGTTTATATTGTAGAGTGCCAATCTCTTATTCTTGTTTCCAGTTTCCTATTAATTTGATCGTCATGAATTTTTTTGAATTCGATGTTATCCTCGGGTTAGAATGGTCAACGAAATATGAGGCCGAAGTAAAATGTGCCGAAAGAATAGTTAAAGTTAAAATGAAACTGGGAGATATTATTATACCATGCCAAAGCCCAGATTCAGATAGAAAAGAATTTTGGTCCGCGCTAGAAGTTACTCCCACTTTATTAGAAAAGATTCCTGTCATTAAAAATTATGCGAATGTGTTCGAAGAAGTTGATAGCTTACCTCCGTGAAGGGAAATTGACTTCAAAATCGATTTAATTCTGAATGCGAGGTCGATAGTGCATGCTATTCAGAGAATGACATTGAAAGAGAAGGAAGAATTAGGCGATCAAGCTCGACAATTGTTATGGAAGGGTCTACTCAGACCTAGCTTCTCATGTTGGGGAGCAATCGTAGTGTTTGTTCCTAAGTCAGACGGTACTCTCCGATTATTCGTGGATTATCATGACTTAAATAAGCATACATTGAAGAATAAATATCCATTACCACGAATTGATGATTTATTAGATCGATTGAATGGAGCATAGGTATTTTATGGAGTGGACCTAGCTACAGATTTCCATCAACTGCATATTGCCGAAGAATGTGTCCCTTTGATAGCTTTCAGAGGTCCAGACTTGTTTTATGAGTGGTTAGTAATGTCGTTCGACTTATGTAACGCTCCTTCATATTTTGTTGATTTATTGAATCGAGTATTTCATGATGTCTTGAATAAATTTGTGCTGGTTTTCATTGATGACATTTTAATCTTCTCTAAGTTAGCTAATGAGCATGCAAAACATTTACAACAAGTGTTAGAGATTCTAAGAAAGAACATATTAAAAGCCAAATTTTCTAAATGCATATTCTGGCAAGAAGAAGGTGAAGTTCCTTGGTCACGTAGTATCAAAGGAAGGAATCTCAGTGGATCCAATCAAAATTACAGCTATTCAAGATTGAAAGCAGCCTACTGCACCCACAGAAGTCCGAAGTTTTCTTGGATTGGCTAGTTATTATCGGAAATTCGTTAAATATTTTTCGAAGCTATCGAGTCTATTAACGGAACTTACCAAGAAGCATGCAAGGTTTAATTGGACTCCAGAAAATGAGGCGGCTTTCCAAGAGCTGAAATTAATGTTGACTATTGCTCCGGTGTTAACTATTATCGATGGAAATCAAGATTTGACAGTCTATATAGATGCTTCTCTTGAAGGTGTTGGTGTGGTATTAATGCAAAGAGGCCAAGTAGTAGCTTATGCTAGCCGTCAGTTGAAGTTGCATGAGAAGAGATATGCTACTCATGATGTGACGCCCCGCCCCGCACCAACCGACATTTACTCCAAAGGTGCGCTGTACACACGTCCAGTTAGCACGGAATGGGTCGTCAGAAGGAAAAAGGGAATGAACATACAAAGAACCTGTAGAATGTCTCACAGCGCATAGAACAAAATATAATAATAACATTCTTGACATAAAACAGGAGAGACAGTGCATAAGCTAAAAACCAGAACTAAGCATCAAAGCAATGGAAATCCAAAATATAGCTTATTACAACTTTCAAACCGTCTCAAAGCAAAAGCAAGATAAAGGAGGTACATTTCTAATACCTAAGTAGCGACCACCAGCGACACAGGGAGAATGTGTGTGTATATATATATATATATATATATATATCATACGTGGAAGCCTCCTGCCCGCCTCCGAATCAGCTACTCGCGCATCACCAGCTAACCTGTCTCTAGTCTGCTCGTGTGAGCACCCAGAGTAATAAGAGGAGACATAAAACTCTGGGTCAGACATAAAGCCTGGTATGAGCGATAAGCATCTAAAGTGAATAATAACAGGTAGACTAAAACATACCTGAACCTGGACCTGCAACCAAAGAGTTAGCACTACATACTGTACAACACTCTAAGGTGCCATATAAAGCAATGTATAGATACAGAGGTGGGGGAGGTGTGCATGTCATAGTGATGGCAACAATCAAACATAGCATCCATCCTCACATCTCTCACTCAGTGCGTAAAGCATACGATATTCACCACTTCGATCACCCAACACACCTCGCTACGATCACTTTGCCCCATGAAGCCATAAATGGCTTCACTGCACTGATAACGTAGCCACAAACCCTTCGCTATGTCCACTTTGCCCCATGGAGTCACAAGAACCCCACTGCACTGGCTCATAGCCTTACTAATCCTTACTATGTCCACTCTGCAACATGGAGTTACAAGAACCCCACTGCACTGGCTCATAGTCTTACTACGCATCACCTTGCCCCTCGGGTCATAATGACCCTACTGCACTGATAATGTAGTCTTGCTACCATCACCTTGCCCCTCGGGTCATAATGACTCTACTGCACTGATAAGTAGCCCATCATTCATTTTCAGTGGTGAATCGAAGTTATGAACGTCGACAACTCCTTAGCATACGTCCCGCAGCAAAGTCCAACTCATGAAGTCCACTCATTGGTTCCTATCTGGATCCTGAGTCAATACCCTTCATTTGGACTACCTTTGCATCTCGGGTTATTAGTCTTCATCGATTCGGTTCGGCCTTCCATACCCCATTTGGATCAGATCGGCTCTTCAGCACGCCACGGTTCGGATCGTCATCGCGGTCCCCTTTCTCTTTGCTTCAGATTGTGCTCCTCTCCTCGGTTCGGATCGGAATACCCTATACGGGTCAGATCGCGCTCCTCCAGCTCGTGGCTCCCCCCTGGTTCGGATCGGCGTCTCGTAGTGCATCGGATCGTGGATGCTGTTTTCCTCTGGTCGGATCGTGATACGAAGCACGAGTGGATCGGATTGGGTAGCAGTTCACGGTTGGTGTTCGTGGATCTTGCGCAGACGATTCGGCTCAGAGGAGATGACTTGGCTCGTGGTGATGTTCCACGATCCCATAGGGCGATCCGATCGACCCTCAATCCCCATCCGATCCAAACTCATGCACCTTATCCAGCGAGTTGTTTACGCCCCTCGACGGCATTTTCGACCATTCCAACTATTCTAATCAGTCACAAAGCATACCATGCAGTCATAGAAACATATATAGTCAACCACAAACATCAAAACAACAATATGATAGGTTAAAATGGATTAAACATAGCCAAAACCCATATTTTCCCTTAAGCATGTTTAGGTGAAACTTATGTTATGATTAGCAAAACTTAACCAAATTAACCCAAATTCATGTCAGAGGTCTAAAACATCATTCCGAATTTTATAAACATTTTTCCAGAATTTTAGCATGTTTAAATTCGCTAATTAACACTAATCATCCCTAATTAGCCATAATTAGTGCAAAACTATGCAAATCACTCACCTTAGCCACAAAATAAACTAAGATCTGAAATAAATCTCTGATTTGATGTGAATCCCAATGCTAAACAGCAGCTCCAATGTTGCTTTGGTGTAGATCTTTCTTGATTAGAGGTTGCTAAGCCAAATCCTTGACCAAAAGGTGATTTGGAGGTGATTTAGAGGTTGGAGGCCATTTTTTAGGGTTCCTTGGTGATAAGTGGAGGCTAGAAAATTGAAATGGAATGATTCTCAATCTCATTTCAGCCTTCCCATAACCCTAATCCCGAAATGGGTTATGGGCCTACTCACTAATCACCCGATTTGGCCCGGTTAAGCAGTTTTTCACCCTCCAAACTTTATTTCATCCATATCTCCCAAACGCTAAGTCCGTTTGGCTATTATGACCACTCTACGGAAAGGTAAACCATCAAACGAATCCAATGGAAGTGGTTTCAGGTCAAAATTCCTTTCTGATCAAAAGTTATGGCCAAAACAGTACCAACTAGGGGCAAAATGGTCATTTAAAAATCGACAAAAATCATAAGCATGGGAAATGACTCTAATAGATGTTTCCCAAGGTTACATGACCATACAACTTCATATGGGAGAGAAATAAATATTCTACGATCCCCCGATGCGTAGAATGCGGGTCATTACACTCTCCTCCCCTTAGGAAATTTCGCTCCCGAAATTCCTTAATCAAAACACACACAATGGTCCCGCATGCCTATCAATCATAAAACAACAATCAAACATGCAACAAGCAAATTAAGTCTACCCTAGCATGCGGAAAATCTAAATTACGAAGTAAGTCTTACCAGGCAAAGAGTTCTGGATACGCCTTCCTAATGCTCTCCTCTGTCTCCCAAGTACAATCATTCTCGTTCTCACCCCCACTGAACCTTGACTAGCTTCACCGCCTTCCTTCGAAGTTGCTTCGTATCGTGCCCCACAATATGAATCGGCTTGCGGTTCCCAACCGCCTCGGGTTCTACTTCGAAGTCCTCTAACTGATCAGGTGAAATAGTCATATATGAGTCGTGAACGAACTTCCTTAATTGGGAAACATGAAACACATTGTGAACTCCCGCCATCTTCTTTGGTAAGCCAACTCTATAAGCCAAATTCCCGACTAGTTCAAGAACAGGGAATGGACCGACAAATCTTGGTGCCAACTTGCCTCTCCTGCCAAATCGTATCACGCTTTTCAACGGAGAGATCTTGACAAACACCAAGTCACCAACGGAGAATTTCAAGTCTCTTCTCCTCTTATCAGCGTAACTCTTCTGCCTATCTTGGGCAGCCTTCATTCGTTGCTGAATGATCTTAATCTTATCCGAAGTTTCCCTCACCACATCTGGTCCAAGCATAAACTTCTCGCCAGTCTCTATCCAACATGATGGTGAGTTGCACGGTCTTCCGTACAAAGCTTAATATGGAGCCATATCGATACTGGATTGGTAGCTATTATTATATGCAAACTCTACTAGATGCAAATGGTCATCCCATGATCCACCAAAATCCAATATACAAGCTCTCAAGAGATCTTCCAATATACGATTCACCCTCTCCGTCTGACCGTCGGTCTGAGGATGATATGCGGTACTGAGATGTAATCCTGACCCTAGAGCCTCTTGTAAGCTCTTCCAAAACCCACTAGTGAACAACGGGTCTCGGTCACTCACAATGCTTTTGGGTACACCATGAAATCTCACTACCCACTTCATATACAATTCTGCTAACTTAGCTGCCGTTCTGGTCGATTTGACTGGTATAAATCTTGCACTTTTAGTCAATCGATCCACAATTACCCAAATGCTATCATATCTCGATCTAGTCCTTGGTAAACCATCGATGAAATCCATCGAGACTTGCTCCCATTTCCATTCGGGAATTTCTAATGGTTGCAACAACCCACTAGGCTTCTTTTGCTTGGCTTTAACTAGCTGGCAATTCATGCATTTGGATATAAACTTCCCAACGTCTCTTTTCATCCCTTCCCAGTAGTAAGTCTGCTTCATGTCTCGATACATCTTATTACCACTGGGATGTATGGTTAGTTTTGAGTGATGACATTCTCTAAGCACTTCATCTCTCAAACCATTCACGTTGGGCACAACTAGTCTTCCATTCTTCCGAAGCCATCCATCTCGATCAAGCCCATACACACTCATTTCCTCATCAATACCCATCTGTAACTTGGAGATGATTTCCAATAAGTTGGGATCGTCCCTCTGACTAGAGCCGATCCGCTCTATCAAAGTGGGTATGATCGTCAAACTAGCTAGCATGACTGGATCCAATTCGCACTTTGGTCTGAAATCAAACCCTGCGATATACTCCAGTTGCTTCCATTCAAGAAACATAGCCCCTAAGCTGGCATGTCTCCTACTCAAGGCATCGGCTACCGCATTACCTTTCCCAGGTGTATATGCGATATCAAAATCATATGAAGGCAAGAACTCTAACCATCTTTGCTGACGGAGATTCAGATCTTTTTGAGAGAAGAGATACTTTAACGATTTATGATCGGTAAACAACTCAAATCTTTCTCCCAAGAGATAGTGTCTCCACATCTTCAGCGAAATACGATCGCCGCTAATTCCAAATCATGGGTAGGATACTTCTTCTCATGAGGCTTTAGCTGTCGACTAGCATAAGCTACAACCCTACCTCCTTGCATCAATACTGCACCCAGTCCGGTACCACAAGCATCCGTGTATACCGTCATCTCTTCATTCCCTCTAGGAATGACTAACACTGGCGCACGCGTCAACTTATCCTTTAGACTCTTGAAGGCATCCTGACACACTCCGTCCCAAACGAAGGACTGATTCTTCTTAGTCAATTGAGTCAACGGTGCTGCTATCTTGGAGAAGTCCTGGATAAACTTACGATAATATCCAGCTAATCCCAAGAAACTTCTTACATCTGTTGCATTCTTGGGCGTAAGCCAATCATGTACCGTAGCCACCTTCGCAGGGTCCACGGTAATACCACTCTCGGAAACAACATGACCCAAGAATCTCACTTCCCTTCTCCAAAAGTGACACTTGGAGAATTTCGCTTTCAATTGGTGTTTCCTCAACACCTCCATCACTATCCTCAAGGGTCCCTTGTGTTCCTCCTCTGTCCTTGAGTAAACAAGGATATCATCCACGAACACAAGAACAAACTTATTCAACTGATCTCTGAATACTCGATTCATAAGATCCACAAAATAGGCTGGTGCATTGGTCAACCCAAATGGCATGACCAACCACTCATAAAATCCAGACGGCGTCCTAAATGCCATTTTCGGAACACTCTTATCTGCTACTCGTAGCTGATGAAATCCTATCGCGAGGTCCAACTGGGAGAACACTCTTGCTCCTTCCAGTTGATCAAACAAATCATCTATCCGTGGTATAGGATACTTATTCTTCCTCGTCACCTTATTCAACTCGCGATAGTCCACACACAAACGAAGGGAACCATCTGCCTTAGTGGCAAACACAACTGGTGCTCCCCACTCGGAGACACTCATTTTAATAAATCCCTTCTTCAAAAGATTGCTGACTTGCACCCCGAGCTCTCGCTGCTCCCTTGGTGCCATGCGACGAAGTGGCATCACTATAGGTCTGGCATCTTTCACTAAATCTATACGGAACTCAATCTCTCGGTGTGGTGGAAGCCCGGTCACCTCCTCGAAGACGTCCGGATACTGGCCAACCACGGGCACATCTGACAGCTCATCCTGCGAGATGTCGAGGGAATTTACAAAACTAGCCATAACCCCATCACTAGGTAGACTACCAAACACTACCCTCCGCCCACCATCCTCCCTCACTGTCACCAAAAAACCCTCATAGTCTACCACCACCCCGTATCTTTGGAGCCAATCGACTCCCAATATAATGCCATACCCAGTAAAGCCCAAAACAAAGCAATCACATACAAACATACATCCATGACTCGATAAGACCAAATTCCTGCAAATCATACTAAGGCTAGTCGAACCACTAATTGGGTTCGTCACAACCAATGGTCTATCGACTATCTCGGGTTCCAGTCCCAACCTATCTACCAGGTCACTAGATATGAAGGAACGGGAAGCCCTAGTATCAAACAAAACTCGAACTGGTACATCATAAATAGAAAGCATACCTTGAATAACAACATTCTTTCCTTTCTCCGCCGCAGTTGGGGCATTCGACGAAGAAGGAACAACATCAATAGCATATGCTTTCACAATCTGCTTCTCCTTAAGAGGTTGCGGACACTTATCCTTATGATGTCCCACTTGACCGCAGTTGTAGCACTTCCTTTCCGCTGGCTTGGCCCGACATTCTTTAGCATAATCGCCCTTCTTACCACAACTAAAGCACTCAACATCCTTCTTGCTCTTTTTCTGGCCACCTTTAGATTGGTCCTGCTTCCTCTTATTCTGAGAGTTATTCTTGCCTCCACCGCCTGCTTGCGGCTTTGGCCCTTCTGCAGATGCAACCTCAGTCTTTGACTTAGGGTAAAGACTCTCTGATCTCAAAGCTTTCCCCACGATCGATTCAAAAGTCTCATCGATGTGGTTGATAAGCCTTTCCCCCAAGTATCCATCCAAACCAGTAATGAACTTCTCATTCTTCTTTTCAGGAGTATTGATAAGAGACAGTCCATACTTCGACAAAGTGTCGAACTCAGCAATATAATCAGAAACTGCCCTTCCGCTCTACTTAAGTTCCAAGAACCTCTTGAACAATACTGACTTCTGGGCAGCTGGAATAAACTTCTCGCTAAAGCGAGCCTTGAACTGATCCCAAGTAACCTGATCTTCTGGAGTAGCTGTTCTAATAGCATTCCACCAATTCATCGCTCGCCCTTGCAGCTGACGAGACGCTAGCCTTCTCTTCATTGCATCCTCAAGACCCAAGTCATCGAAGATACGGTCACAGCTATCCATCCAGTCTTGAACATCTGTGGTCGACTATGTCTCGTGGAACGGCTTTCCACTAAGATTAGTGTAATCCTTGCACAACTTGGCGAAATCGACCCTAGGCGCCTGCACTACTAGGCCAACACCAACTCCGGGATTGGGAACTGCCCCTTGCACTTCTCTAAGCATGTCCCTCATGAGGTTAGTAAACATCGCCCTCATGTCAGCGGCATTCCCTTGGTTGGTCCCTCTACCAGCACCCCTCGTGTCTCGGCTCATCGTCAATCTGAAAAAGGGAAACGATTAACGACCCCATAATGGTGCTAGTGCAGTGCGACTTCATTCTTATACTACTAATAGTATATATATACATAGCTTTTGAATACCAAAGTAATCACAAATACGCGCTCTCATATACGTACTATCTCTCCCTAGTGTCTTTCCCTAGGTTAACTACGCAACCTAGAGCTCTGATACCAAGTGTGACACCCCGCCCCGCACCAACCGACATTTACTCCAAAGGTGCGTTGTACACATGTCCAGTTAGCACGGAACGGGTCGTCAGAAGGAAAAAGGGAATGAACATACAAAGAACCTGTAGAATGTCTCACAGCGCATATAACAAAATATAATAATGCCATACTTGACATAAAACAGGAGAGACAATGCATAAGCTAAAAACCAGAACTAAGCATCAAAGCAGCGGAAATCCAAAATATAGCTTATTACAACTTTCAAACTGTCTCAAAGCAAAAGCAAGATAAAGGAGGTACACTTCTAATGCCCAAGTAGCGACCACAAGCGACACAGGGAGAATGTGTGTGTGTGTATATATATATATATATATATATATATATATATATCATACGTGGAAGCCTCCTGCCCGCCTCCGAATCAGCTACTCGCGCATCACCAGCTAACCTGTCTCTAGTATGCTCGTGTGAGCACCCAGAGTAATAAGAGGAGACATAAAACTCTAGGTCAGACATAAAGCCTGGTATGAGCGATAAGCATCTAAAGTGAATAATAACAGGTAGACTAAAACATACCTGAACCTGGACCCACAACCAAAGAATTAGCACTACATACTGTACAACACTCTAAGGTGCCATATAAAGCAATGTATAGATACAGATGTGGGGAGGTGTGCATGTCATAGTGATGGCAACAATCAAACATAGCATCCATCCTCACATCTCTCACTCAGTGCATAAAGCATACGATATTCACCACTTCGATCACCCAACACACCTCGCTACGACCACTTTGCCCCATGAAGCCATAAATGGCTTCACTACACTGATAACGTAGCCACAAACCCTTCGCTATGTCCATTTTGCCCTATGGAGTCACAAGAACCCCACTGCACTGGCTCATAGCCTTACTAATCCTTACTATGTCCACTCTGCCCCATGGAGTCACAAGAACCCCACTGCACTGGCTCATAGTCTTACTACGCATCACCTTGCCCCTCGGGTCATAATGACCCTACTGCACTGATAATGTAGTCTTGCTACCATCACCTTGCCCCTCGGGTCATAATGACTCTACTGCACTGATAAGTAGCCCATCATTCATTTTCAGTGGTGAATCGAAGTTTATGAACGTCGACAACTCCTTAGCACACGTCCCGCAGCAAAGTCCAACTCATGAAGTCCACTCATTTGTTCCTATCTGGATCCTGAGTCAATACCCTTCATTTGGACTACCTTTGCATCTCGGGTTATTAGTCTTCATCGATTCGGTTCGGCCTTCCATACCCTATTTGGATCAGATCAGCTCTTCAGCACGCCACGGTTCGGATCTTCATCGCGGTCCTATTTCTCTTTGCTTCAGACCGTGCTCCTCTCCTCGGTTCGGATCGGAATACCCCATACGGGTCGGATCGCGCTCCTCCAGCTCGTGGCTCCCTCCTGGTTCGGATCGACGTCTCGTAGTGCATCGGATCGTGGATGTTGTTTTCCTCTGGTCGGATCGGGTAGCAGTTCACAGTTGGTGTTCGTGGATCTTGCGCAGACGATTCGGCTCGGAGGAGATGACTTGGCTCGTGGTGATGTTCCACGATCCCATAGGGCGATCCGATCGACCCTCAATCCCCATCCGATCCAAACTCCTGCACCTTGTCCAGCGAGTTGTTTATGCCCCTCGACGGCGTTGTCGACCATTCCAACTATTCTAATTAGTCACAAAGCATACCATGTAGTCATAAAAACATATATAGTCAACCACAAACATCAAAACAACAATATGATAGGTTAAAATGGATAAAACATAGCCAAAACCCATATTTTCCCTTAAGCATGTTTAGGTGAAACTTATGATATGATTAGCAAAACTTAACCAAATTAACCCAAATTCATGTCAGAGGTCTAAAACATCATTCCGAATTTTATAAACATTTTTCCAGAATTTTATCATGTTTAAATTCGCTAATTAACACTAATCATCCCTAATTAGCCATAATTAGTGCAAAACTATGCAAATCACTCACCTTAGCCACAAAATAAACTAAGATATGAAATAAATCTCTGATTTGATGTGAATCCCAATGCTAAACAGCAGCTCCAATGTTGTTTTGGTGTAGATCTTCCTTGATTAGAGGTTGCTAAGCCAAATCCTTGACCAAAAGGTGATTTGGAGGTGATTTAGAGGTTGGAGGCCATTTTTTAGGGTTCCTTGGTGATAAGTGGAGGCTAGAAAACTGAAATGGAATGATTCTCCATCTCATTTCAGCCTTCCCATAACCCTAATCCCGAAATGGGTTATGGGCCTACTCACTAATCACCCGATTTGGCCCGGTTAAGCAGTTTTTCACCCTACAAATCTTATTTCAGCCATATCTCTCAAACGGTAAGTCCGTTTGGCTATTATGACCACTCTACGGAAAGGTAAACCATCAAACAAATCCAATGGAAGTGGTTTTTGGTCAAAATTCCTTTTCGATCAAAAGTTATGGCCAAAACAGTACCAACTAGGAGCAAAATGGTCATTTAAAAATCGACAAAAATCATAAGCATGGGAAATGACTCTAATAGATGTTTCCCATGGTTACATGACCATACAACTTCATATGGGAGAGAAATAAATATTCTACGATCCCCCGATGCGTAGAATGCGGGTCATTACACATGATCTTAAGTTGTTAACCGTCGTGTTTGCTTTGAAAATATGGAGGCACTATCTTTTGGGTGAGAAGTTCGAATTATACACAGATCATAAGTCATTAAATTATTTGTTCACCCAGAAACACTTGAATTTGAGACAGCAACGTTGGTTAGAATTTCTTGCAGCGTACGATCTAGACATTTTGTATACTCCAGGGAAGGCCAACGTGGTAGCTGATGCGCTTAGCTGAAAGAATGCAATCATCGTCAATCTTATTATTACATCTTCATTGATTGATAATATCTCTGTTCTTCAAAAAGACGATCACTTCATTCAGAGGATTAGTAAGAGAATTCAAAAAGGCAAAACCTCGAGTTTTCAGATTGATAGCAAGGGAATTCTGAGGTTAAAAGTCCGAATTTGTGTTTCGAATATTCCTGAGCTCAGAAGGGAAGTAATGGGTGAATGTCACAAATCCAAACTTAGTATCCATCCAAGTGTGAGTAAAATGTATAATGATCCCAAGCGCACGTTCTAATGGAGACCTATGAAAAGAGACATTTCCATATATGTTAGCAGGTGCTCTACTTGCCAACAGGTCAAGAGTGATCAATAGAAACTCATAGGATTGTTGCAACCGTTGGAGATTCCAGATTTGAAGTAGGATCAAATTTCCATGGATTTAATAGATGGTTTGCCTAGAACCAAGAAAGGAAATGACAGCATATGGGTGATCGTAGACCGTTTAACGAAGACCGCCTATTTTATTCCTGCCAGATCGAACAGAACAACTCAGAGTCTGGCATAGATTTATTTTAAAGAAATCGTTAGACTACATGGAGTTCCTAGCAGTATTGTCAGTGATAGAGATCCGATTTTCGCTGGTAAATTCTGGGAAGCATTTTAGGAAGAGTTGGGAACAAAGCTGAATCTTAGCACCGCATATCATCCTCAAACAGATGGCCAAACTAAGAGGGTGAATCGTATATTAGAAGATTTGTTGCGGGATTGTATTCTTGATTTTGGTGGATCTTGGGAAGATCACCTACATTTGGCAGAGTTCTCATATAATAACAGCTATCAAGCGAGCTTGGAAATGTCACCATTTGAAGAATTGTACGGTAGACCATGTAGATCTCCTGCATGTTGGGTAGAACCTGGAAATCGACTAGTATTAGGTCCTAACATGATTCGAGAAGCTTCAGATAAAGTCGATTTCATCAAGAAGCGCCTGCAAGCAACTCAAAGCCGACAGAAGAATTATGCAGATTCTAGAAGAAGAGATTTGGCATTTGCTGTTGGTGAATACATATATTTAAGAGTTTCTCCGATGAGAGGAGTAGTCCGATTCGGGAAGACAGGGAAGTTGGTACCTAGAATTATTGGTCCATTTCCTATACTTGAAAAGATAGGAACCCTTGTTTACATGTTTCAGTTACCAAATTGGTTGCCTGGAGTACATGATGTGTTTCACATTTCTCAACTTTATAAACATGGTCATGATCCAAATTTGATTGTAGAAGAAGCACCGCAACAAGATTTGGATATTACTCTGAAATTAGTAGCGAGAAGAGAGCCATTGAAAATTATTGGCAAAGAAACCAAGGTTCTAAGAAGCAAGAATGTTCACTTAGTTAAAGTGCAATGGAGCGAAGATCCTAGAGACTGTAGATGGGAAACGGAAGATAGCATTAAACAGGCTTATCACAAGTGCAGAGTGGGCATCTCTGATTAGCTCTGGTGCAAGGTACATTTACAATTTATTCTATTTCCGTTTTGTTTCCTACTTTACTATTGTTTCCTTTTCAAGGACAAAAAGTTTTAAGTGGGAGAGGTTGTAACGACTCGGAAAATAAGAACTAATTTAAAATTTTCATTTCGAGTAATTTTGGCAGAAATTACGTCAAAATTTAAAAATTGGATTTTTTAAATAACAACAAAGCCCTTAAAAATATCCATTTTGCAAACGATCTCCGTTTTCAACGAAACCACCTTTGTTGGATCCGGAATGTCAAATTATTGCTAGGCTTAAAATTCTATAATTTTTGGAATTAATATGTGAGCATGGCAAAAGAAAACGTGTTTTGCAAATACAATGCAAATTGGATCGACCAGAAAATGCTCATTTTTCAAACGGTTTCCAAATTAGACGAAATCGATTTTTTTGGGACCGTATCGTCCAAACATAGCAAGATTTATTTTTCGGGAATTTTTGGAATCAGTATGTGGCCCCGGTAAATTGAAATGTACGTTCAAATCTAATATTGAATGTTATATATTTTAATTTAAAGAAAAACTGACTGAAACAGTCGAATGGGCTTACGAAATATATTCCATTGTGTCCGGAATGGGGGTATTTAGCTAGGGGCGAAAGTCATTGGGTTTGATTTGGAGTTCATATGGATAAATGGGTATTTTTGGAAATAAAAGAATAAAAAATTAAAATATAAATATATGGGCCAATGAAAATCCATAGTTCACTTTTCCATTTCTCAGAAAACCCGTAACCCTAAAAATCAAACGACGGCTGAAGCTCAAACCTTCTCCCCTCTATTTCTTGCAATCCACTCAATGAAATTTGATGATTCTTTAGAGAATTTTGTAGATCTCAGTCCCACCTTCAAATCCATATAAATTTGGTAAATTATTGTTGTATATTTTGATCGGAATCTCGTCGAGAACCGCCGTCGTTCAAACCGCCGCCGCCGCCGCTTGCCATCATCGAACTGAACGAGCCCACCAGCGCCGGGAAGCCCTCTCCTAGCTCTTCGACTTGGCGTCAGCTGATCGTCCCCTCATGCAACGGTTTGTGCGAACAATCCAAACCTAGTTTGGAACAATTAGCCGAGGTAACGGCCTGTTTAATTTTCAAGGTTAATAACACTTAATAGTGTCACCAATCCCATTATTATTTGTAATAATTGTATCTTCCTCATACTTTGTCGAAATCCAGTGAAACAAGAGACATTGGACTCGTGACATCGTACGCAACATTCTAGAACAGACCGGAGAAATTTTAGTGCTAGCCATCAATTAAGAAGGAGTGGAAACCAATGCGAGATTTCTAAATTCAAATAAAATGGAGAAAAATATAATAGGTTGCAGACAGGGCTTAGTAGCTCCTGACACTACTTTCTGTTAAGCCATGGATGATTGTGTGATGATGGTGGTGTGAAATTTATTGTGATTGTGAATGATTGATTATGGTTGCAAAAAAATTGATTGTGTTTGTGGTAAATTCATTGTGTTGTGGAAATGAATGGTATTATGGAAATTTTGAAAATGAAATTATTGTAAGGTTGCAAGGCCTAGGTTAGCGGAGGAGCAGTGCTTAGACACTGTGCCGGTGCTACACACCTTACCGTTGTAATGCCGAAATTTTCTGAAATGAACTATACAAAATAGTTGTTGTTTGAAATAAATTATTTAAACAATAAAAATATCGTTTTTATTGTGTATATGAAGTGTTAAAAATAGTCATATGTTAAAATATATTTTTGCTCGCCAAAAATAACATTTTATCATATGTATGAAGTGTTAAAAATAATCATATGTTGAAATAAATATTTGTTGGCTATAAATAATATTTCTAACATGTATATGAACTAAATAAAATAGTCATGTGTTGAAATATATTTTTGTTCGCCAAAAATATCATTTTTATCATATGTATATGAAGTGTTAAAAGTAACCATGTGTTGATTAAAATGTTTGTTCATTGAAAATATTATTTTTAACATGTATATGAAGTGTTAAAAATAACCATGTGTATTAAAATGTTTGTTCATTGAAAATATTATTTTTAACATGTATATGAAGTGTTAAAAATAACCATGATGTTTGTTCATAGAAAATATTATTTTTAACATGTACATGAAGTGTCAAAAATAACCATGTATAGAAATAATTATTTGTTCGCTAAAAATATTATTTTTATCTTAGATATGCATATATATATATATATATATATATATATATACGCATGCTAAACAGGTAAATGGATTTGCTGTTGAGTAAAGAATTTATTTGTGTGCCTGACAAATAGGTAAACCTTAATGAGTTGGCTACACAATTTTATTTATTATATAAACTCCTATGAATGTCGTTGGATACGGTGTGCTGGTTATTTTGTGTGAGATTATAAACGTCGCATAGGATAACAACAATTAATTTTGAACTACACTACATGGCATACTATGTGAAGATAGCATACTCTATCATATTCCATATAAGCATTTGGAGCTTGTATGACGAGGCTGGAATTACCATACAAGCGAGAGGCTTGTATGGCGACCACTGCATTTTAGGTTGAACCGAAGATGAACTATTGATGTCATGTCATAACATATCATATTCCACATAAGCAATAGGTGCTTATATGACGAGGTTGAGATTAACATACGAGCGAGACACTTGTATGGCAATGATTGAATTACAGGTTGAACTAAGGACTGATATGGACTAAATAAAATATAACAATAAATAGCATGATTAATAAAAACCCCACACGGGTCTGGAGATGACAATAATTCACGTCTCTCTTGATTTTAGATGCAGCACATGGATTATTTATTTTCCAACACTGGATAAGGTGACGAGATTTAATCTCTGGAGATATTATCCATACACTCTCCCTTGGGCATAGAATAGGTCACTAAAAATTTGTGTATGCTATTTTTGGATTTATTGGGTGCCTAATACGGCCCAATAAATTTCCAAACCCCTTCCCATACAAAGGAGGTTATGGCAAAAAAAATCGAAATTTAAAGGCGTTAGCCAAAATTTTGAAGTGAAAATGGTTTGGAAATCATCGAATGAATTTTATATATATATATATATATACAAATTAAAATAAAAGGAATCGCGCGCAGTAGTTCGTGTTTTGGAATCGTAACTTTAAAAGATTATACCGAGAGCTCCAACCGTCGAATTTTCCCGAAACTGGAACCGTTGGGTTCGCTTTGGAAAGATTTTTCCGAGATATTAAATTTTTTAAGATCCAACGGTTATATTTTGAGAAATGTGTAATTCAAATCTGAATAAAAATAGCGCCAGGGCCGCGTAATGACCTGAAGCGTTTTTTAATTAAAATGGGATATTTTTATATAAATTAAAATAGCGATAAATTGTTTTAAAATATTATAAACGATGTGGAATGGAAATAAACCAACTTTACTTGGTTTTTCAGATATTTTGATGGTTGGATGTTTTTGACATGAAAATTATATTAATGAACTGAAATGTAAATGTCAAATAGTTTAACCATGGAAATAAATGATTTGAATTCTATGTATATGTGAATTATTTGAAAATGCCGAGTTAATTATCATTTCAAACAATTGATCGACGATTAAAAGTCAAAGATATGAAGACGGTGCAAAACCAGTGATCTTCACATCGTGTGAATTACTACTGATGCATTAGATATGGGTAGCTCCCTTGATGAGGTTACAGTGGTAGTGGTCTGGATGTATTTGTTGATTGTCCGGATGTGCGAGGGCCTGTCTTCCGGATTGGACATATGGAATGAGGAATAAGGTGCCTCCGGTTTCGTCCAGACCCAGAACGAACTTGTAAATGGATGTTTGTCTGACATTGGATTTCATTCTGTGTTGATTGATCTCTGTTAAATATATATATGTTTGGTGGCGGAGATCTTATTCTCTTTCTTAAGACCCTTCCCTAAGATGTATGAGCTTAGAGGTTATATATCGATTGACATCAGTCGCATGGCGTGGAATGTCAATGTGGCATGTTGAGATGCAAATGATCAAGGCTTTTGTTGAGAAGAAGAGTCTTGTGGAGATGATCAAAGCACAACTTTAAATAGAGTAGCTTTGTGTATAGCGTTAATTCGCGTGCCTCACACCTCGGTACGAGTCAAAAATGGGATCATGACTGCAGGGAGTGCACGACGTTTCTTTCTAGCTATGGGTGGTGTCATGGTATGGAGCCCAGACATTTAAATATTTTACCTATGTGGATGATGGATAGCGAGGCGCCTCAGATATATCGATCACTACGGGGCCGATGGATAGGTCCGATAGGACCGGGAAATGTGTGTTCGGGAATAATTAATCCACTAACGCAAGTATGGACCAGTCCTGAAGATCCAGGGGTTGCCCAGAGTGTGTAATCCTGAGGCATTTGCTAGAGTGTCTCGAATCGGTGAGGAGCCATCCCTGGCCTCAACTCATGATGGAATCCAATTTCCAACACGTGACATTGTGCGGTTTTTATTGTAAACCTATATATGGCATCATGATATATGATACCCATGCCGTTAGTGATTAATACATTATGGTTGAAATTGCTTTTAAAACATATATGCACTACTGATAATATCAAATGATTTTGTTTTATACATATCCAGCATATTTTGGCCATTTTAAAGTAAAACTTTATCCTCCGGCTTGTGTTGCATTGTGTGATGCGACCTGAGTCTTATAGTGGCTTCACTTTTGTAAAAAACATTGCGTTGTTTGAATGATTTGCTTGTTTTATGCACTGGCAATACAATGGAGTAAACCCATTCGGCGTTAGATTATTAAATAAGTTATGTAGGATTTCTCATACCAGTCCTATGACTAATCGTTGTTTGTTTTCACTTGCAAACTCAGGTGCCCTTATTTTTGCACGGGCAGCCAAGTAGCATGTAGCAGGATTTATTTTGGCTTAGCACTATAGCTTGGAGTGCACTTTTAGCTGAAGGCGAAGACTAGCTTTTATCTATATTTTGGACAATTGTAATTACCGCTTGTACCATCTTATGTATATGTACTGCTAATCGCGATGTAGACCGATTATTTCTATTATGTACTATCTTATATATATGTACCATTGATCTCGTTGTAGATTGATCATTTCTTTTATGCACTAAGTTGTATCCTATAACTGTGCAACTCTGATGTTTATTACATTTTATGATTCCGCTGTCATATTGATGTAAATTATTCTATTTCATGTTAATGTTATTATCCGCATTCTGTTGTTGTAATTAATGTGATATAATCAACTAATTATCCTTGCTTCCATGACACGGGGGTTTGGATTTTCACAAGAAATTAGTCTAGGTTCGGAGGTAGAAATCTGCCCAGATCAGTATGGGGGCTGACCCCCCTTAGTGCATCGACCTTGGGGTCGACACAGGGGTCGACACCCCCTTGATAGGGTCGGCCCATGGGTCGATAGCCATCGGGACCGAGGTCAGCCCTAACGGGCCGAACTCCCGCTATGTCCTGCGCCTTCTGATTTGAATAAATTTGGATTCTGGATTTATTTTGTTTATATATAAGCAGCTTATATGTTTATAAACTTCAAGCCTTAATATCTTCTTCATACGATGTCTGTTTTACGCAAACCAGGTGTCTATTTTGACCAGAATTACGAGGCGAACGCAATGGTGCAGTTTGTTTAACTTAATCCTGAGTATTTATTTAAGTATTCCTTAATTTATTGTTAATAATGTGTTTTTAAATTACGGGGTGTTACACTTGAGCTCACTGTCATTCGAACCGTGCAGGCCGAGCTCAGAGAGGTTCGAAAGGAGCAGCACCGACAGACCAAGATATTGGCTGCATCTCCGCTATACTACGCTCCTGGCATGGACGTGGTAATGCATCTGGTTCCAGTCGCAGAGGTAGACTAGCCTATAGTGGGTAGTGTTGGTCGTTGTTGTTGTTAGAACATGCTTTGTGCATGTCATATCTTGTATCGCGTGTTTTCTTTTCCAGCATTTTTCTTTTTCTTTGATGTAGTGTTTTGTTAGAAGTTGCTAGTAATGAAAAATTCGCATGACTTTAGTAATGAGATTTCTATGTTGAAAAAAAAAATGCTTGTCATTCACGCACGATTAATTAAATGAAACTCGTCTATTTACTAGCATTTGTCCTAGAGCTGGAAAGATTAAGATTCTTTGTTGAATAAATTTTAGTAAAGGAATGGTTTTACGTCACGGATATATAATAAATAAACCACCATTCCTTGTCAAAACAAAAATTTATTTTTGTCTTTTGTGTGATTTCAGTTTTCGCATTTTTGGCGCGACTGACGTCCTTCTTCGCTAACATGTGACATAAATCGTATAAATTTCCGCAAATCACATTTTTTATATAAAAATTTTATGGAAAATGTTGATTGAAAAAAAATTTCTTATTTTATAGGACAATGAAACGGTTTTAGAAGGAAATTTTCAAAATAAATATGACAAGTTTTCAAGCGGAAATTTATTTTTCTGAAAATTTTTGATTTTTGGTCACTTGAACGGTGTAAAGAAGATTTTTGAGTGCTTTATGTGCGCGTTTTAGCGGTGCAATAGGACTGACGATGAGATAAAAACATTAACAAGGAGAAAGTTATTTTAGCCTTAGAAACGATGTTTCCATACCTTGTCAATGATGCGCGCGAGCTATTAATTAACTCGCTTTACGTTTTAGAGCTTGTTTTAAGCCTCCTTTACAGTCTAAAGTTAGGAATTTTGGGGTATTTTGGGTGGCTGAGGTGAAAATTCCACTGTAGGTCGGGAAATGGAATATTTGATAGCGAAGGGAATGTTGAAATTCTTTATCTTAATTCTGTTTTTCCGGTTTAGAAGAAGTTAAATCGAAAACGATTAGATTGCATGCGTTTTGGATGGCAGGATTTAGATGCAAAATTTGGTTTCTTCACACATTTATTGGTGATTGTGTGAAGGTTAAGGTTGAAAAAGGATTTTCAAAATTTGCATTCATATAGAACTGCTAGTATATTTAGGATGCATCATGTTTTCAAAAATCTTTCAAGAAAGTTTAATGTAAGCATATAGGAGGATCCGATTAGAATCATCTTGCATGCATGTTTTAGGTTGAAATTGTATTATGTACACCATGCACATGTACACATGGATGCAAAGCGTATGTACACAAATTGGCTGTGTAGCATAAGATTATAGGCGTTAGAATTTTGGGACGAAATTCCTTTTAAGGAGGGAAGAATGTAACAACCCGGAATTTTGGCAACATAAATTTATTTTTAGAATTTCAAAAATATTTTTTTTGCAAACAATGGAATTTAGCCATGAAACTTTAACAGTTGCGTTCGTCTCGGAATTCTGGTCAACTTTCATGCTTGGAGTTTCACGAACGGAGTCCGTATGAAAAAGTTACGGATGGAAAATAAATAAACAGAATATTAAATTAATAACTTACCGTTATTAACCAAGCCGACTTGGGAAGTTTGATGCCCAGACGATCGATGTAGGAGTCGATTGGCAATCGACCGCCCAGGTCGACCTTCTGGGCGTCAAACTGCCCAGTGATGGCTAGGTTTTGATATGTTGTTTTATTTTATTATTATAATGGATGGACGAATATAACATAAAACTAATCCAATGGTTCTAGGCCATTTTCACCTTTATAAATAAAGGGGTAGAGCCTCACTCTTTTTCCATTCAAATCTATGAAGGCAGCGGAGCTCTAGCATTTTTCTTCTTCTTCTAACCTAATTTCTAAATAACATATATTCATACGTATACCAAATCAAATTCATACCAAATTGGGAAGATAATTGATTCAATGAAAGAGGATGCTCAACGATAGATTTCTTCGCTCTCTTCCTTTTTTCTTACTGTTAATGATATTTTTCGTCAACACTGGAAATGGGTCAATGGCGATGGACTTAAGGGAAAATAGGCAGTTTATCCTTCACGAGTTCAACTCAGATCGTTGTGCTTAGGTATCAGGATCAAGCTCGCTGGAAAATCTAAGATCGCAAATGGGATTCAAACTTGCTAGGGAGACTTAAATCAATGGGGAAAAAAGGAGAATTTCCTCCCATCCTGAATGTTGGTCCGGACATGAATCCATACACATATAAGAAGAAAACAATAAATCGAAATAACAATAATCAAGAGTTCATATGAGAAACCGACAAGAAATACCATAGGAATGGATTTGAACTTTATTAATTCTTGGTTTTGCATACATGAGTAGAATCATAGAAAATCCGTACATTGATCTCAATACTAGGGTTTTTTAAGAGGAAAGGTACCCGCCCCCTTCAATGTGACCCTGTAGGACTTATTTATAGAAGATTTGGAGTCCCTTTTGTTATTGGGCCATTGGGCCTGCAGGTGTCTTTACTGGTCGCCTTGTCCTATGGTCTTAATTGTCTTTGCCTTCAGTCACTTAGCCGTGCTTGTTACGGCTCCTGTAGTGCAGGTCTCGGCTAGTCAGGAGCCTCCTTTAGATTGGAATGAGCTTGCTGTTCTAGTAGGCTTTCAGAAGGTGCTATGGGTTTTCGGTTGTATGCCCTCGGCCATAGATTGTTGGGTATAGGCTTCCGGTTTTCCCGTGAATACTCATAGGAGTCTGTCCTTATTATGAATGTGGATAGCTGCCGGTTTGGAGTCACTATCGGTGTCTGTGTTAAATAGACTAGTGTGGATAGCTTGTACCCCTCTGGGGTTCTGGTTTGCTTTTCGATGGGATTTCCGTGTATAGCTTGATCTTCCAGAAGGTTGCTCCCGGGGATTCATTCGCTACTTCATCAATATGATTTTTTGGTATTTATACGATAGGTGTTTCGAAAAATGGTTCCAGATGTGTTTCTAGCTTGATGCTCTTGGCATTTCGATATTAAGCTAGTTAATACTTGAAGGTTCTTTTGGGTCACAATTGGCAGAGCTGTTGCCTTTATCTTCCTTGGTTTCTGACCTGGATGGCCTTTTGCTGCAGGACTCCAGCTGGTTTGACACTGTTGGAAGGATCCCGTTAGTCCGATCTTGTCCGATAGACCCCGCTGGCTAGATCTCTTAGCTTTTATGGTCCTTTCTCTTTGATAGGTCTTGGTTGATGTCACTTTCGGAACCTTTCCCCTTATTTTTGACTCTCCTTAGTGTTTGGCTTTGCTTCTTGGAGGATATCTATGTGCTTGCGGTCATCCGATACCCCTTCACCGTCAGCCTATTTCATTGTTAATTCTAGTAGTAACATTTTCCCTCCCCCTAGTGAAGGGATATTTTCGACTTTCCAAGTCAAAATCTTCGTCCTTTTCGAAGTATCATTCTGTGTCTTTTGATCTCCCTTAATCAAGGTGTTGATTGGCCTCTTTTTGTGCGGTCCACATTAACTCTGAATTCTGAATGCAAAAATCATTCCTTTTTTTTTAGCCAAAAGGTAGTGAAGTTCAACAAAGCTTCATGCCATACTTGAATATATGCATCGGTCAAAATAGAGTGTTACATTCAGTACAGCCCAAAATAAAACGTCATTATATACAAACAGTGCTCGTGTAGGAGCCAAATACATCTTATGCATACCAAGGAAAGTAGTAAAGCAAATCAAACTAGATCATCCACTGCTCTTCGTGCGGCTCCCAAAGATATCATTCAGCAAATCAATGAACTCCCATTAATCAACTCCTTTCAAAGGGTCATCAGGGACAAAATTCCTCCCAACACTGCATCTCAAAAGTGTCACACCAGAAAAGCCAACCGTCTCTTTGCCCTTGCTGGACTTCCCAGCCATTCTAGCAGAGCCAACCATTCCTTCGTGTCCAATTGCTGAAGTGTGTACCTCCATTTGCTCTTGAGCATTCTGAGTGTTCAGAGCACCCATCCCAGCATTGTCATTAATATTTTCAAGCACCACGTCAATAGCATCAATCCTCTTATCTCCATCCTCAGAACTTAACATTTCCTCTTCATCTTCGTCTGATTGTTCCTTCTCTTCCTCATTGAGATTTGAAAGAGCCGCAAATGAATTTGAAGAAGATGCCCCACCAACACCAGAAATAACATTAACCTTCATCTTTCTTTTTGGTTTCCAAACCTTCAGAAAACCATCCCTATCCTTTCTAAACTCCCAATTCTTAAAATCGGCTGGTTCAAAAGGATCGTTTGGATTCCTTGAAAACTCGCTAACTTCAATTTTGTGATAAGAGGTCCTGGTAAAAAGCCTTATCAATGATGGAATATACACGAGAGCTGGAACTCCTATTTCCATGCGTCTTCTTGCATTCTTAAAACCATTTCTACTTTCGACATATGACTTTCACCATCTTAAGATTCTAAAACACAATGGGAAGATTCCTTAAAGTAATCCAAAGAGTAACCTCTTGTTTTGGTCTTGAAGAACCAAAGTTGAGACTCCATGGCTGAATATGCAGAGTGCCCCTGTCATTTGAAATAGAGTGGAAATCCCCCATAAAGAAATTCCTTGGAAATTTAGCAATAAAGACATTATCGAACTACTTGACCTTCCACTCCTAGGAATGCAGATAATCAAACTTCTTCTCCAAAGTCTGCTCGATACGATTGATCGAGAATTGACCCGAGAAATTTGAGACAATTTCCCAAGAATTGAAGCGCTGTAAATCACCGTCAAGAATAAATGATGACATATTGACCTCATTTCCAGTTGCCATGCTTCTGTTACTTGAAGAGAAAGAACTAGAGTATTGAAACCCCTTATGCCCGATCTTTATATACTTGAAACAAATTATTAGGTTCCTAAGTCCTTGATCCAATGGTCAGAATCTCCGCATCGGAAGCATCATTTTACGTGATTTGTTCTCGTTTAGAGCTTCAGAATATGAAGAGCCTTAGGAGAAGACAATGATGATTTCCTTACCTCGATCTTCGGAGCAGGATTTTTTAATAATATCTCTTTACTAGGAGTATGTTTTATAGATCCTTGTGGAGCATCACCTGTCCTTAGTGTGATTAATTGCACCTAGGCATGTTGAATATGAGATGTCTATAACGTTTACTTGTGTTTTGTGTATTATAGTAATCATTTGATAAGCTTGCATAATAAACTTATAAGTGTATAAGTTTAAGGTGCTCCCCTGAGCAAGTTAGTAGGTCATAACTTGCACCTAATAACGTCGAGAGTCTATTTCCAAGCTAGATACTAGTTGGTGAGAAGGTTGGACCTCCCTTTCTTATTTAGTTGCAAGTGTTAGAATCGATCCAGACTCTGGTATTGATAGAGGACTAGGAATCCCTTCTGGTATTTGTAGACTAGAGACCGGGACCCCTTCGGTATTTGTGAAGATCAGATTTAACCCAAGTTCGGGTATTAATAGATAGAAGACCGGAACCTCTTCCGGTATGTAATAGAAGTCCCAAACCTAACCCAGATTCGGGTATTTAATAGATATAAGACCGGAACCTCCTCCGACATGTAACAGAAGTCGCAAACCTAACCCAGATTCGGATATTTAATAAATAAAAGACCGGAACCTACTCTGGCATGTAGTAGAAGTCACGAACCTAACCCAGATTCGGGTATTTAATAGATAGAAGACCGGAACCTTCTCCGGCATGTAGTAGAAGTCCCGAACCTAACCCGGATTCGGGTATTTAATAGATAAAAGACCATAACCTCCTCCGACATGTAATAGAAGTCCCGAACTAACCCGGATTCAGGTATTTAATAGATAGAAGATCGGAACCTCCTCCGGCATGTAATAGAAGTCCCGAACCTAACCCAGATTCGATATTTAATAGATAAAAGATCGGAACCTTCTCCAGCATGTAGTAGAAGTCCCGAACCTAATCCAGATTTGGTTATTCAATAAATAGAAGACTGGAACCTTCTCCAGCATGTAGTAGAAGTCCGGAACCTAACCCAGATTCGGGTATTTAATAGATAAAAGACCGGAACCTCCTCCGTCATGTAATAGAAGACCCGAACCTAACCCAGATTTGGGTATTTAATCTTTTTTTTGAGTTACCGTTTCGCTCTTTTAACCCACTCCCTGGGCTTTCATTTTGATTTGCAAGCTGCTTCTCAGAGCTTTTGTCAGTCGTTTCGGCTTTGTTCTTTTGAGCGTAGGTTGTGTGTTCTTTTGAATGGTCCCTTCGAGCTTTCCGTTCCCTTCTACGGGATGAAATTTGAGCAGAGGATGTATGTGCCCCAAGCGCTTCCTTTGAGCTTTCGTTCCCTTCTATGGGATGAAATTTGAGAAGAGGATGTGCATGCTCTAAGTGCTCCCTTCGAGCTTTTGTTCCCTTCTGTGGGATGAAATTTGAGCAGAGGATGTACGTGCTCCAAGCGCTCCCTTCAAGCTTTCGTTCCCTTCTGCGGGATGAAATTTGAGCAAAGGATGTACGTGCTTCAAGCGCTCCCTTCGAGCTTTCGTTCCCTTCTGTGGGATGAAATTTGAGCAGAGGATGTGCATGCTCCAACTAGTCCCTTCAAGCTTTCGTTCCCTTCTTCGGGATGAAATTCGTAGGCAGGGGATGTACGTGCCTAGGATGCCAACACACAGTTCGCGGTGAGAACACATCTCGTGGGCGAGTACACAATTCGCAGGTGCAAACACACAGTTCGTGGCGAGAACACATCTCGCAGGTGAGTACACAAGTTGCGTGATCACATAGCGCTTTAAGTGCGAGCACACAACTCGCATGAGCATGTAGCTCAAAGTAGGGGTGATGTTGACATATTGAAAGTTGCAAGTATGTTCTAAATGCATGATATATTGCTTGAACTAAAAGAGATGTTACCAGACCTTCATGATGTCTGGCTGTCTTTCTGAAGTTCAAGGCATGATGATGCTACGTGAACGGGGCTTCGGCAAATGTGACACGTACGTGGCTCGCAACATTGATTAGCACAGTAATTCTTTCATCCACAATTGTAACAGCTTCCATGAGCAGAGTTTGGAGCTTTGGCTTTGGAGGTTCTGCGCCTTCTCTTCGTGTTTGAATGAGGCTCATGATTCTCACTGGGATCTCCCTTTTGGTTAGAGTTTCCTTTCAAACAACCAAACTCGTCCATACGAATGAATTTGTCTACCTAGAGATAGATGTATTGCAAGTTTTCGCATCCACGAATATATAATTCCATCCAAAATAGAGTTTTCTTATTTAGTCCTGAATAAATAGTGATGAGCTTCTCCCGGTCATTCATGTCTTCTGCCTGAAGGGCCTTAGCCTTGAACCTTTCCAAGTAATTACTCAAAGATTCTTCAAGTTTTTGCTTTATATTTGTGAGGATCGTATAGCCTACAGTTGGATCTTTGCAAACGTTGAACTGCATTGAGAATTCATGAGAGAAATGCTTCCATGAATGGATGGTATCATCTTGATATTGTCGGTACCATTTGGCGTCCGCTCCTTGAAGCATCATTGGAAATAGTCTGCATTGTACAACACCAAAAGCATCATAAACGTCCATATGGCTTTTAAAGGCCATGAGATGGTTGTCTGAATCAGAATTTCTGTAATATTTCACGGTTGGGGACTTCACACGTGGAGGTATCATTGTATTCTTGTTCTTATCAGTAAAGGGCGTCGTCCTTTCATTGTCACTAATATGCTTACCCAAGATTCTTACCCTTTTGGTTTCGAATAGTTTCTTTATCTTTTTATCCTCCATGTTTCTAAGGTAGGTTTCAAGTCATCATGGCTCGGTCTTTCGGGATTATACTGTCCAGTAGTTGAACTTCCAGATTGCTCTTTACCTTCGTCGTACTGGTTCTCATCGCATATTTTTTCTATGGGGTTAGTTCTACTTCTCTTGGAAGGAATCGCATTAGATTTATCTTTCATTTCTGAAATATGTACGGCCATGCTTTCCCTTGTAGATTTGACTTCATCTTTCTGTTTTGGTTCGATGTCTCTCGAGGAACCTTGTGATAGAAAATTACCCCCAAATCCTTTACCGCTAGTAGCTGTCGTATCAGGGTCTTACTCCCCTTGACCCTCTCCTTTAAAAATCTTAGATTCAAAGGTTGTGTTGGAATTGTAGGCATGCCCTCTCTCACAGCGTGTCGGCCAAATGATAGGACTACATTCCCGTTAACACTTGATTGCTCCTTTGCGATCTTAAACTAACATGTAGATTTGGTGAGGATCTAGTTTGGCTGTCATCCTCGGAAGATGTCTTCATCTTTGATTCCACTTGACATAAGTCAAAAATTGTGGTGCTTCGGGCTGAGTTCTCTTCAATAGACTTTATAGTAGCATCAATACGCAAAGCCAAATGTAATGCTTCCAGCTCATTATCCTTCCCTCCTATTAAGTTTGACGGTTCCTTGATTTTCGGATTTACTAAGCTAATATTCGAAAGTGTGCTATTCTCCAAAATGGTTGATGCATTTGAATCTTGTTCCCAAATCCCTTTTGTCACAACCATTTTTTAAGGGTATTGGGAGTTTTTTTTAAAGCAAAGATAAACGATGTTTGAAGTGGTAACCCGGTAATCAGAAGCTCCTTTCTGAGACCCTTTGCTTATGATCTTGCCACTTTAAAACTTAGCCCTATCCGGGATGAAACAACATAGTTAGAAGCGTGGCAAGGTTACTTCTATAGGATTAATGGTAGGAAAAGGGTGTAGAGGTTCATGCCCTCCTTCTAGCGCCAAAATGTTAGCGATATTTTTCATTAACGCCGGAAATGGGTCAATGGTGATGGACTTAAGGGAAAAATAAGCGGTTTATCCTTTACGAGTTTGCCTCAGATCGCTGTCCTTGGGTATCGGGATCAAGCTCGCCGGGAAATCTAAGCTCGCAGATGGGATTTAAACTTGTTGGGGATACTGAAATCAATGAAAAAAGGAGAATTTCCTCCGATCCACCCAATGTTGGACTGGACATGAATCCATACACATATAAGAAGCAAACAATAAATCGAAATAACAATAATCAAGAGTTCATATAAGAAACCAACAAAAAATACCATAGGCGTGGATTCGATCTTTATTGATTCTTGGTTTGGCATACATGAGTACAATCGGAGAAAATCCGTACATTGATTTCAATACTAGGATTTTTTTAAGAGGAAAGGTACCCGCCCCCTTTAATGTGACCCTGGGGGTCATATTTATAAGAGATTTGGAGTCCCTTTCGTTATTGGCCTGTTGAGCCTGCATAGGTCTTTGATGGCCGTCTTGTCTTTTGGTTTTGAATGTCTTTGCCTTCGGCCGCTTAGCCATGCTTGTTACGGCTCCTATAGTGCAGGTCTCAGTTAGTCGGGAGCCTCCTTTAAATTGGAATGAGCTTGCTATCGTAGTAGTATTTCAGAAGGTTCTGTGGGTTTTCGGTCGTATGCTCTCCGTCATAGATTGTTGGGTATAGGCTTCTGATTTTCCTATGAATACTCAGAGGAGAATGTCCTCATTATGTATGTGGATAGCTGCCGGTTCGAAGTCACTGTCGGTGTCTGTGTTAAGTAGACTAATGTGGATAGCTCCTTTCGGTGGGATTTCCAGGTATAGCCTGATCTTCCAGAAGGTTTCTCCCAGTGATTCATTCATTACTTCATCAATATGACTTTTCAGTATTTTACGATAGGTGTTTCGAAAACTGGTTCCAGATGTGCTTCTGGATTTATGCTCTTGGCGTTTCGGTATTAAGTTAGTTAATACCTGAAGGTTCTTTTGGGTCACAATTGGCGGAGCTGTTGCCTTTGTCTTCCTTAATGTCTGACCTGGATGGCCTTTTGCTACAGGACCACATGTCGGGTTGACGTTGTTGGAAGGATCCCACTGGTCTGACCTTGTCAGATAGACCCCACTGGCTAGATCTCTTAGCTTCTATGGTCCTTTCTCTTTGATAGGACTTGGTTGATGTCGCTTTCGGAATCCTTCTCCCTATTTATGTCTCTCCTTAGTGTTTGGCTTTGCTTCCTAGTGGATATTTATGTGCTTGCGGTCATCCGATACCCCTTCACTATTAGCCTATTTCATTGTTAATTCTGGTAGTAACACTTATATTTCTATAGATCTGGAATTTTTCCCTTTCTTGATAAACTATAGATTTATAAGAATTTAGGGATTTTAAGCCTAAAAAGGTTCAAAACAGAGAAATTGGAAACTATAAGGTGAGTGGGAAATTTACTAATACAGATATAATGATTTGTCTATTTCGTTTGAATCTAATTTATGTCTTATGCCTATCATATCTGCTTATTTGAATAATTGTAAATTATGGTAACCATCAGATCTGATTATTAACATGCTTGAAATTGGCAAATAATAAGTTGTGATCATGCATAACATGAATTGTAGGATTCTTATATATTTTTCCCATATATTCCTACAAGTTATGTCATGAAATATGTTGTACATATTCCATGGATCTGGAAATCAGTCCCATTAAACATAAATTCGTTGAAGTTATGTTCCAGATCTTTATTCTGTACTGAATTATGAAATATGTAAATTTGAGTGAAAAGATGAATTCATGCATTATGTGATTGTAAGAATAAAAAGAACTATTCCTATTATATTCTATATAGTTGGATTTTGGTTTAAGCATTGTAAAATATGTATTTTCCTCCTTAAAAATACAAAGAGGCATTATTTTACAATCACAAGAAGTATGACAAAACGGATTAAAAAGGGAAAAGCGGTAGAAAGTGAATATAAATATAAATACATGTATTTGTATGTAATTTGCGTTGACTATTCCAATATATACATATTACATATATTTCTTGTGGTTTAGAAATACATCAAAATTCCACAAAATGTTATTTTACAATGATTACAACTTACGATCCTTGTGAGACTAGAAACCTTTTTGGCAAGATTGAATATAAAAAGGGAACTTTAGCAAATTGATTAGACCAAATCATTAATTTAGAATTAAGAATAAAAAAAAATATTAATAACTGCGTTGACCGCACGAAAAAATATATATATATATATACATATTATCCGTCCAAATTAGCATAAAGCAGTGAAATATAAATTCTATGAAATATTTGAACATTTGGATAAGGTTCAATTATGGAATTATGTGTAAATATAATCCATTTTGAATTAATATATTTGTGGTGACCATTTGTAACAATCAATGCAATTAGCTGCTATAAATGAGACCACAAATAAAGAAATAACCATTTTAACCAATATTTATTGGGGAAAATAAATGTGATGGGGAAATGGTTACAATTCCTAAAATCAATTCGGATAATTGTTGTGGACCCCAATTAGGAAATTTAAATTATAACCGCATTTAGACACGAGGTTAAACTCAACTTGTGGTGTAAGCCTACCCGGAACCGATCAGCAAATCCAACAACCACAAGTAGTCAGTTTAATGTGTGGGTTCTAATGCATAAATATAATCGTACAAAGGCACGAGGTTAAGTTCATTTGTGGTAGAAGTCTGCCCAGAACTGACCGACATATCCAGCATCCACAAGCAGTCAACTTAATATGAGAGGCCTGGTATGTAAAAATACATACATACATACATATATATATAATCAACCAATAAATAAATAATAGAAATTGTCCATGGGGTACAACAATAGATAACCTGGGACTGATAATATCTTAGGAAAATATGATCGTTAGAGTCATAGAAGGCAATAAAAAATGAAATAAAAAGAATTGGGTGTCATAAGGGAATTTATGATTGTCGGTTAAACACTAAGTCCAAATTAGGTAGGTAATAAATAATTATCCTAGGGAAAAAGAATATAACCTTCCTTATTAATAGTAATGGAAATAGGAAATATAGTTGGATTTAGTAGAATAATAATGTGAGATATTATTAACAATATAAATCCGTGATGCAATTAAATGGTGTACGCATAGTATTTTCGTATAAAGGAACTAAACAGAATGACTTAATGTAAAAACCCGTAACTTCCCCGGTGAGAAAAGCGCGGATAGTTCGAGAACAAGCCACAAAAGAACGCAGACGGGAGAACATTTCATTGTATCTTACAAGAATTTCATCAGAATACAAGAATATACAGAGCATAAATAAATATTACACAGAAATATCAGAGATTTAAATTACATTTAAATACATCGCAGCGGAAAATAATACAATACACAACTAGAAGAGATATACGGATACAAAGCTTTCCGGATATCATTCCAGCTGTAAACCAGGATCCTGTGAATATAAATCTGCAAAACCAAAACTACTAGCTGCCCGTGTCAAAATAAGGGCACCCAGAGTTTAGGTTAAAACAATAAACTCCAGGTCAGTCATGTGACTGGTGTGAGAACTAAAACAGTTATTTATCTTTATTTTCAAAGTAAGGTAAATCAAAGGACCACGCCGTATAACACGGAACGGGTTTCCTCCCAAGAACACCAGTGCATAAAACAACAGCGCAATGCTAAATAAAGAAAAATGAAGCTATTATAAGACCCAGGTCCCATCACATAATGCAACGCAAGCCGAAGGATAGGGTTTTTACCTTATAATAGCCAAGAATGCTTGATACGCTTAAAACAAATCATTTGATACTATTATAAGTGCATATTGTATAAAACATTTTCAAATCATAAGTATCAATCATAGACGGCATAAGCGCCCCATCCTACTATGTCGCCATACTAGGCTCTACAAATAAAACTGAAATACACGTATTGGAAATTGGATTTCCATCATGGTGGCTCCTGATTCGAAAGATCGATCGCGTAATGCAATTCCCCACGGCTTACGTCCCAATAAGAGAAAACACCGTCTGCACATCCGCACTATTGGGACCAGAGTATCACCGCGGCTTACGTCCCAGCGAGAGAAAACATCGCTTACTCTATATATCCCTGAGCACTAAGCTCATCTCGGTCGACCGAATCCACGACACCACTAAGGTGCCCATCCACTAAAAAGCATACTGATCAAACCATCAGTTTACCACCATACCGGGGTGTGAGGCTCGCGAATCAACGCTATACACAAAGCCATGCTATATTAAAGCTGCGCTTTGATCATCATCCACCAAACTTTGCTTTTCAACAAAAGTCTGGATCACTGCATCTCAGCATGCCACACTATCAATCCATATCGTACCACTGATTTCTGCCAATATATAACCTCTAAGCTCGTGTGTCTTAGAGAAGGGCGTTAAGCAAGAGAATAAATTCCCCGCCGCCAAACAGATATATATTTAGCAGAGATCAACGAATACAATATAAAGGTATACAATGTCAGACACACCATCCATTTACAAGTCCGTTCTAGGTCTGAACGAAACCGGAGGCACTTTCCTCGCATATCCGTCGATCTCCAAGTACGTCTGGACGACCACCAACTGATTCCCTCATCTTGGGTGTACAGCCCAATCAAGATCATCAGTAATCACCCAAACGATTTGAAGACTTTCGGTCTTCGACCACCGTCATCATCTTCGACTTTTCGTCGAATCGGTTATTCAGAATGAGTATAAACCCGGCCTTTCCGAACAACCCGCGTATATAGTAAACAAATGTTACTCAAACACAACATACGCCTCATTCCGATTCATCATTCATTAACCGTAAATTAGCAAGAGAACAATTCCCCAAATATTAACCCCGAAGGCCGAAACCAACATCAGATCATTACCCAGGAAACCATCCTTCTTAGCTAACCTACAGTTAGTTTCTAAATTTCACGTTCTTAGGGAAAGGTTCCCACTAATTTTATCAAAGATAAATTCTTTAAAATTTATTCTTTAATCTTCCTTTGGATATCATTTCAAACCAAATTATGGTTTTCCAAACTAGTCGGGATTAGCGAACCACACCGAAGTAATTAATTATTTTATTTCCCAATCCCAACCTATTCATCCCAGGAAGCAAAACTGGTAATACTCCATATCTAATATCACGGTGTTATCGGTAAAATTAATTACCATTCCACGTCCAAAGCTAATTAAAGATTTAACTATCGCTTTGGAGCAAAACTGGTGATACTCCATTCTCGATCTTTTCAATCTAATTAAAGATTCATTAAAACTCCGCTTAGTTTTAATCTTTAACTGGGTTAAAGAATCAGTGTCATTTTAAAACACGGTTCGCTATAAACCCAAAATCACATTACATTTCAATCATACCCTAACCATAAATTAGCAAATGAGCAATTCCCTAAGTATTAACCCTGAAGGCCGAAACCAACATCAGATCAATACCCCAGAAACCATTCTACTTAACTAATCTCCAGTTAGTTTCTGAGTTTCTTAACTCCTTTGGGTCTAAGAACAGTATTATTGAAGATACCGTTCACGACAACCCAAAATCACATTCTATTAATTATCGGGTTAAAGAACAAGTGTTATTTAAAACACTGTTCACGATAAACCCAAAAATCAATACCTATTCAATTCCAATTAAATATTATTTAATTGGTGCACTTCATTAAATCTAAATAAAAAGATTTAATTTTTTCCTCAACTGGGTTTAAGAACAGCGTTAATGAAGACGCCATTCACGACAAACCCAAATCACATTTGATATTAAATACAAGGCTCCGAATAGAAAATATACCGGCTTATATTCAATGTCAAATTCTACGACCAACAAATATCATATTGGAAATAATGATATATATATATATATCTTTCAAATTCTCATAACAATATCTGTATCATCACGAAATCCAACATCGAAATATTCCGAAGACAATTTCGATTCAAATCCATTCCAATATAATTATTGGAAATTCTGGTTATTTTCAAAACCATTTTCAAATTCAATTTATTTATTTAAAAATAAATAGAATTATAGTTCTAGTTCAAAACTAGTTCATTTCGATAAAAATCTATTTTTATCTTTTCAAATATGGAGTTTTTCATCCCAATTCTTCACAAATCATTTCTTATGATTTTACACAAATTATTATTATTTTTAATAATTTTATCAAGGTCTGTACAGTCGATTTCCATCAACGGCCATCGAACTGCACTTACAACGACCTTTTCCAAATTTGATTTTGACATAATTCGAAATCCAACCGTTGGATTTCAAATTTCTAATATTCGTTAGAAAGCACTTTTCGATACGAACCCAACGGTTCCGGTTTTAGGAGAATCCGACGGTCGGATCTCCCGCAATGTCCGTTCGAAGTCAATGGTAGAAATTCACGAACTGGCGCGGCGCGTTTAATTCAGGCCATTATATATATAATATATATATATTATATATATATATTTCGTCGATTTCCTTTTTAAAACGAATTTTATAAATCATTTCAAATTTGTTTCAAAAACAATTTCAACTTTTATTTCAAATTCAAATCAAAATAGAATTTTCCCTTATAAATTCGTTTTACATTCACTTTTATTTGATTTCAATTCAAATCGATTTCAACTCTATTTCAATTCGTTTTCAATTGAATTCAATTCAATTCAGATTTGTTTTCTATTCAATTCAAATTCGTTTTCTATTAAATTTAATTCAAATTCACTTTCGATATTCATTTTAAAATGAATAAAATCGATATCCATTATAAAACGAATAAAATCGATATAAATATCGTTCACGTCAAAATGGCGTCAATCTAATCAACATGGCTTCATATATTTCTATTTTCAAATATTCTATTTCAAATATTTCTTTTTCAAATATTTCTATTCAAATATTTCTTTTTCAAATATTTCTTTTCAAATATTTCTATTTCAAATATTGAATGAAGCCCAATCAATTACCATTTAATGTTAATTATATGGATTTTCTACAACACATGTATACCATAACAACGATGAATAATCAACCATCATCCAAAGTGCACTCTACACTGTATAAGCATCGAATATAAATAATTAACGCTTATAACAGTCTGTCAATCAACCGATCGACATACAACTAACTATTGGGATTAGTGTATGTCATATATCATCCCAATACCCGTGTGGGGTTTCAAACAATCAAACACAGATTTTATTTGTGCAGTTGGGCGATGTGTAAAATTTATCGTCCCAATCAATATCAGTCAAATGTGTGTATATAAACAAATCGTCCGATTTGTTTATTTTTATTTCATTTCATATACACGTTAAAAATTCTATTTTTAACTATAAAATATTTTCCACTATAAAATATTTTATTTTAACTATATAAATGTTTTATTTCATTTCACATCACATCACACAATGAACTACACATCAAAATCAAACAAACAAGCATACAAGCCGTCCATGGTCTGTGGACGACGGGTGTCGGGTGCTACTAAACACCGTCTGCATCCTAGTATATATTATTAACTAGGAAACAAAATTAAAAGGTGAGAAGTTCTCACATTGGGGTTCCACTCCGCCATTATCTATTTCTGAACGGTCTGAATTCCTCTTTGATTTCAATCCGTTCCATCTCACTTCTATTCACGCTGTTCATAATACAAATCATATTTTAATATGATGTTCATTTTAAAAATCTTGTTTTTATAATGGCACTTTATAGATAAAAAATTATATATTTCTACAATGCTTCCTTTTATATAAAAATCTATACTTTGTCACTATAAAAATCTATTATTTTCGAAGTTAAAAATCATATTTTTACCATAACAAAAATCGTATCTTTATTTACTACATATTAAAGATCAAATTTATATTTCGCTATATATATAAAGATCAAATTTTTATTATATATATATTGTAAAAATCATATTTTTATTATTCCTACTATATAAAAAATCACATTTTTATTCTTTCTACCATATAAAAATCATATTTTTATTAACTCTATAATATAAAAATCATATTTTTAAATGAGGAAAAATTGTATTTTTAAATGAGGAAAATTCATATTGTTAAAACATTGCAACTTAACTTAAAAATCACATTTTTAAGCCTAATCATTTATATTTAAAAACTCACTGTGTTTTCATTCCTGTCAGGAATCACCATTGCACTTGAGACTCGATCGGAGTGCCACCCTCGTGTAGCCGGACAACCCCGAAGACCTCTCCCCCGCAGTAGCATCGCGCCTGCACCCCCGTAGCCCCTCCAGAAATTCGATCGAACTCGACGTTGATGTGGCGAGGGGACAGGTTTTTGGATTCTCCTGAACGGAAGAGGAGCGTGCAACACCGGAAGGGACGATTTAGTGGAAGGAGGGCACATCCAGGCTGATGGTGGAGCGGAGTTGGCTGAGGCGCGACATTTAAGGTTCGGTGGCTCGATTTTGGGCGTGGGTGATTTGGGGGGGTTCGCTGGTGGAAGAGGAGAAGAGGAAGGAGATGACGGTGGTGCCTGGGGAGGCGGAGGGGTTGGGTTGGCTGAGGCGCGACGACGGCTAGGGCTACAGCGGGTTTTTTTTTTTCTTTAATCGATTTCTGAGCTGGAAGTGATAGAGAAAGGAGGTGGTGAGGCCTTATTATATAATATATATACTTTTATTTATTTAATCAATTTCAAAAAGTAACTTTTACATTCGAACTCGAAATCGAACTCACCGCCTGTCGTCCATAGCCAATTACCCCCATTCCGAACACAATGGGATATGTATCGTAAGCTGATTCGATCGTTTCGATCAGTTTTTGTCAAAATCAACATATAACTCTGTATATTGAATTTGAACGCACATTTCAATTTACCGGGGTCACATACTAACTCGAAAAATTCCAGAAAAATATTTTCTAGCTTCGTATTGACGATACGGTCCTAACAAAACTAGTTTCGTCAAATTCTGAGACCGTTTGAAAAATGGCAATTTTCCAGTCGATTAAAATCAATTGAAACTGGTCAAACGCGTTTTCCTTTGCCACGCTCACATATTGATTCGAAAAATTATGAAAATTGAAACCTAGCAATAATTTGACATCGCGGATCCAACAAAAGTGGTTTCGTCGAAATCCGAGGTCGTTTGCAAAATTTCCATTTTTAAGGGCCTGAATTTCATAGCGTCTATTCAGAATTTTTAACTGGACATATCTTTTGATTCCCGTTATGAAATTTTGATTTCTCGGATTCGCTGGAAAGATATTCTCTATTAGATTCTATTATTTTTGGTTTCACTAAAATCCGGTTTATTTTGCACCCGGTACATTCATTTGAAGTTTGAAATCGAATTATCGAACTACCGCGCCATGTTCAATTCCTTTTATAAATATAAATATAAATATAAATATAAATATTTATATTCTATCGACGATCTATATAATATACACGTTCGATTTATATTCAAAATAAATTTCTCGTCGATATTATTTAAAATAATTCATTTTAAATGTTCAAAATTCGCTAAAATTGCAAAAATAAAAATTTTAAACTGGCCCAGATTTCCGGGTTATTACAATCTCCCCCACTTAAAACTTTTCGTCCCCGAAAAGGAACAAAGCCGAAAGTTGTTTCACAAATCAACTCAACTTTCATAGTTTTGATTACGGCTTAAGTTCTTCAAATTTTCGATTTCCAAGAACTTTTCAAATTTTTCAAAAAATTGGCTAACACCCTAAATTTTCGAAAAATTTCGCCATAACCTCCCCTGCACCGGGAGCACGGGAAAATCCCGAAATTGCCATACAGGCCTTCTGATCTCAAAAAGAAAAAGAAAAGGCTAAGCGGCTAGCCAATCGGCTCATAAAATCATCATCACCCAAAAAAAACAGTAAATTATGATAAACATGTACCTATTTGTCGGGCAAACAAATTTTATTCTTCTGCTCTAGCCTCTTTGCTATGACCTGTTCAATGTAAGTACAAGTATATGCAAGCAAATGCGACCAAATTTCAATACAACTCATTATTTGATTCAATTTGGCTATATTGTACAAATTTTAATTAATCAACCAATAATCAACAACACAACCATCAATCAATTAGTTGATTAGTTTTTGAAATTCATAACTTTGATATATAGTCAAAAATTTGATTTTTGATGCCAAATCACAACAAT
Source organism: Allium sativum (assembly GCA_030737875.1). Lineage (NCBI taxonomy): Eukaryota > Viridiplantae > Streptophyta > Magnoliopsida > Asparagales > Amaryllidaceae > Allium > Allium sativum. The sequence continues at coordinate 26,936,088 of CM060925.1, read as the reverse complement.
AAGCACTATCTAGTTTTGGTTCTCACACCAGTCTAATGGAAATATATAGAAATCCCACCTTCGAAACTCGAACATAAATGTTGATGATGCGATCGCTATCATGAATACCATCTCCGGGCGACTAGAGTGTGATGCTATATCTATCCAATATATTAAAACTTTGAATATACGTTTGCAAGGCGTATATGCAAATTCTTTATATACTGAATTGTCCAAAATCAATATAAATAAATTATTCAAATACGTGTAAAATGGTTTAAATTCCAAAACAGAATTGTTTTCATTTGAAAAATATACTCTTCACACTCGTTCTAGGATACTACTGATCCTATCTCTAACGAGTCATTCCCGCTGGATATTGCTAATCCAATATCTGATGAATTCTTTCGTATGGTTCTAATGTGCCTTGTTCTCTGAGCTTTGTAAACCAAAGCTCTGATACCAGCTGTAAAAACCCGTAACTTCCCCGGTGAGGAAAGCGTGGATAGTTCGAGAACAAGCCACAAAAGAACGCAGACGGGAGAACATTTCATTGCATCTTACAACAATTCCATTAGAATACAAGAACATACAGAGCATAAATAAATATTACACAGAAATATCAGAGATTTAAATTACATTTAAATACATCGCAGCGGAAAATAATACAATACACAACTAGAAGAGATATACAGATACAAAGCTTTCCGGATATCATTCCACCTGTAAACCAGGATCCTGTGAATATAAATCTGCAAAACCAAAACTACTAGCTGTCCGTGTCAAAATAAGGGCACCCAGAGTTTAGGTTAAAACAATAAACTCCAGGTCAGTCATGTGACTGGTGTGAGAACTAAAACAGTTATTTATCTTTATTTTCAAAGTAAGGTAAATCAGGGGACCACGCCATATAACACGGAACGGGTTTCCTCCCAAGAACACCAGTGCATAAAACAACAGCGCAATGCTAAATAAAGAAAAATGAAGCTATTATAAGACCCAGATCCCATCACACAATGCAACGCAAGCCGGAGGATAGGGTTTTTACCTTATAATAGCCAAGAATGCTTGATACGTTTAAAACAAATCATTTGATACTATTATAAGTGCATATTGTATAAAACATCTTCAAATCATAAGTATCAATCATAGACGGCATAAGCGCCCCATCCCACTATGTCGCCATACTAGGCTCTACAAATAAAACCGAAATACACGTATTGGAAATTGGATTTCCATCATGGTGGCTCCTGATTCGAAAGATCGATCGCGTAATGTAATTCCCCACGGCTTACGTCCCAATAAGAGAAAACACCGTCTGCACATCCGCACTTTTGGGACCAGAGTATCACCGCGGCTTACGTCCCAGTGAGAGAAAACACCGCTTACTCTATATATCCCTGAGCACTAAGCTCATCTCGGTCGACCGAATCCACGACACCACTAAGGTGCCCATCCACTAAAAAGCATACTGATCAAACCATCAGTTTACCACCATACCGGGGTGTGAGGCTCGCGAATCAACGATATACACAAAGCCATGCTATATTAAAGCTGCGCTTTGATCATCATCCACCAAACTTTGCTTTTCAACAAAAGTCTGGATCACTGCATCTCAGCATGCCACACTATCAATCCATATCGTACCACTGATTTCTGCCAATATATAACCTCTGAGCTCGTGTGTCTCAGAGAAGGGTGTTTAGCAAGAGAATAAATTCTCCGCCGCCAAACAGATATATATTTAGCAAAGATCAACGAATACAATATAAAGGTATACAATGTCAGACACACCATCCATTTACAAGTCCGTTCTAGGTCTGAACGAAACCGGAGGCACTTTCCTCGCATATCCATCGATCTCCAAGTACGTCTGGACGACCACCAACTGATTCCCTCATCTTGGGTGTACAGCGCAATCAAGATCATCAGTAATCACCCAAATGATGTGAAGACTTTCGGTCTTCGACCACCGTCATCATCTTCAAATTTTCGTCGAATCGGTTATTCAGAATGAGTATAAACCCGGCCTTTCCGAACAACCCGTGTATATAGTAAACAAATGTTACACAAACACAACATACGCCTCATTCCGATTCATCAGTCACTAACCATAAATTAGCAAGAGAACAATTCCCCAAATATTAACCCCGAAGGCCGAAACCAACATCAGATCAATACCCAGGAAACCATCCTTCTTAGCTAACCTACAGTTAGTTTCTAAATTTCACGTTCTTAGGGAAAGGTTCCCATTAATTTTATCAAAGATAAATTCTTTAAAATTTATTCTTTAATCTTCCTTTGGATATCATTTCAAACCAAATTATGGTTTTCCAAACTAGTCGGGATTAGCGAACCACACCGAAGTAATTATTTATTTTATTTCCCAATCCCAACCTATTCATCCCAGGAAGCAAAACTGGTAATACTCCATATCTAATATCACGGTGTTATCGGTAAAATTAATTACCATTCCACGTTCAAATCTAATTAAAGATTTAACTATCGCTTTGGAGCAAAACTGGTGATACTCCATTCTCGATCTTTTCAATCTAATTAAAGATTCATTAAAACTCCGCTTAGTTTTAATCTTTAACTGGGTTAAAGAATCAGTGTCATTTTAAAACACGGTTCGCTATAAACCCAAAATCACATTACATTTCAATCATACCCTAACCATAAATTAGCAAGTGAGCAATTCCCTAAGTATTAACCCCGAAGGCCGAAACCAACATCAGATAAATACCCCAGAAACCATTCAACTTAACTAATCTCCAGTTAGTTTCTGAGTTTCTTAACTCCTTTGGGTCTAAGAACAGTATTATTGAAGATACCGTTCACAACAACCCAAAATCACATTCTATTAATTATCGGGTTAAAGAACAAGTGTTATTTAAAACACTGTTCACGATAAACCCAAAAATCAATACCTATTCAATTCCAATTAAATATTATTTAATTGGTGCACTTCATTAAATCTAAATAAAAAGATTTAATTTTTTCCTCAACTGGGTTTAAGAACAGCGTTAATGAAGACGCCATTCACGACAAACCCAAATCACATTTGATATTAAATACAAGGCTCTGAATAGAAAATATACCGGCTTATATTCAATATCAAATTCTACGACCAACAAATATCGTATTGGAAAAAACGACATATATATATATATATCTTTCAAATTCCCATAACAATATCTGTATCATCACGAAATCCAACATCGAAATATTCCGAAGACAATTTCGATTCAAATCCATTCCAATATAATTATTGGAAATTCTGGTTATTTTCAAAACCATTTTCAAATTCAATTTATTTGTTTAAAAATAAATAGAATTATAGTTCTAGTTCAAAACTAGTTCATTTCGATAAAAAACTATTTTTATCTTTTCAAATATGGAGTTTTTCATCCCAATTCTTCACAAATCATTTCTTATGTTTTACACAAATTATTATTATTTTTAATAATTTTATCAAGGCCTGTACAGTCGATTTCCATCAACGGCCATCGAACTGCACTTACAGCGACCATTTCCAAATTTCATTTGGACATAATTCCAAAGCCAACTGTTAGATTTCAAATTTCTAATATTCGTTAGAAAGCACTTTTCGATACGAACCCAACGGTTCCGGTTTTAGGAGAATTCGACGGTCGGATCTCCCGCAATGTCCGTTCGAAGTCAATGGTCGAAATTCACGAACTGCCGCGGCGCGGCGCGTTCTATTCAGGCCATTATATATATATAATATATATATATATATTATATATTTCGTCGATTTCCTTTTTAAAACGAATTTTATAAATCATTTCAAATTTGTTTCAAAAATAATTTCAACCTTTATTTCAAATTCAAATCAAAATTGAATTTTCCCTTATAAATTCGTTTTACATTCACTTCTATTTGATTTCAATTCAAATCGATTTCAACTCTATTTCAATTCGTTTTCAATTGAATTCAATTCAATTCAGATTTGTTTTCTATTCAATTCAAATTCGTTTTCTATTAAATTCAATTCAAATTCACTTTCGATATTCATTATAAAATGAATAAAATCGATATCCATTATAAAACGAATAAAATCGATATAAATATCGTTCACGTCAAAATGGCGTCAATCTAATCAACATGGCTTCATATATTTCTATTTTCAAATATTCTATTTCAAATATTTCTTTTTAAAATATTTCTATTCAAATATTTCTTTTTCAAATATTTCTTTTCAAATATTTCTATTTCAAATATTGGATGAAGCCCAATCAATTACCATTTAATGTTAATTATATGGATTTTCTACAACACATGTATACCATAACAACGATGAATAATCAACCATCATCCTAAAGTGCACTCTACACTGTATAAGCATCGAATATAAATATTTAACGCTTATAACAGTCTATCAATCAACCGATCGACATACAACTAACTAATGGGATTAGTGTATGTCATATATCATCCCAATACCCGTGTGGGGTTTCAAACAATCAAACACAGATTTTATTTGTGCAGTCGGGCGATGTGTGAAATTTATCGTCCCAATCAATATCAGTCAAATGTGTGTATATAAACAAATCGTCCGATTTGTTTATTTTTATTTCATTTCATATACACGTTAAAAATTCTAATTTTAACTATAAAATATTTTCCACTATAAAATATTTTATTTCAACTATATAAATGTTTTATTTCATTTCACATCACATCACACAATGAACTACACATCAAAATCAAACAAAGAAGCATACAAGCCATCCATGGTCTGTGGACGACGGGTGTCGGGTGCTACTAAACACCGTCTGCATCCTAGTATATATTATTAACTAGGAAACAAAATTAAAAGGTGAGAAGTTCTCACATAGGGGTTCCACTCCGCCATTATCTATTTCTGAACGGTCTGAATTCCTCTTTGATTTCATTCCGTTCCATCTCACTTCTATTCACGTTGTTCATAATACAAATCAAATTTTAATATGATGTTCATTTTAAAAATCTTGTTTTTATAATGGCACTTTATAGATAAAAAATTATATATTTCTACAATGCTTCCTTTTATATAAAAATCTATACTTTGTCACTATAAAAATCTATTATTTTCGAAGTTAAAAATCATATTTTCACCATAACAAAAATCGTATCTTTATTTACTACATATTAAAGATCAAATTTTTATTTCGCTATATATATAAAGATCAAATTTTTATTATATATATTGTAAAAATCATATTTTATTATTCCTACTATATAAAAAATCACATTTTTATTCTTTCTACCATATAAAAATCATATTTTTATTAACTCTATAATATAAAAATCATATTTTTAAATGAGGAAAAATTGTATTTTTAAATGAGGAAAATTCATATTTTTAAAACATTGCAACTTAACTTAAAAATCACATTTTTAAGCCTAATCATTTATATTTAAAAACTCATTGTGTTTTCATTCCTGTCAGGAATCACCATTGCACTTGAGACTCGATCGGAGTGCCACCCTCGTGTAGCCGGACAACCCCGAAGACCTCCCCCCCGCAGTAGCATCGCGCCTGCACCCCCGTAGCCCCTCCAGAAATTCGATCGAACTCGACGTTGATGAGGCGAGGGGACAGGTTTTTGGATTCTCCTGAACGGAAGAGGAGCGTGCAGCACCGGAAGGGACGATTTAGTTGAAGGAGGGAACATCCAGGCTGATGGTGGAGCGGAGTTGGCTGAGGCGCGACATTTAAGGTTCGGTGGCTCGATTTTGGGCTTCGGGGATTTGGGGAGGGTTCGCTGGTGGAAGAGGAGAGGAGGAAGGAGATGGCGGTGGTGCCTGGGGAGGCGGAGGGGGTGGGTTGGCTGAGGCGCGACGACGGCGGTTAGGGCTACAGCGGGTTGGGTTTTTTTTTTCTTTAATCGATTTCTGAGCTGGAAGTGAGAGAGAAAGGAGGGGGTGAGGCCTTATTATATAATATATATATATTTATTTATTTAATCAATTTCAAAAAGTAACTTTTACATTCGAACTCGAAATCGAACTCACCTCCTGTCGTCCATAGCCAATTACCCCCATTCCGAACACAATGGGATATGTATCGTAAGCTGGTTCGATCATTTCGATCAGTTTTCGTCAAAATCAACATATAACTCTGTATATTGAATTTGAACACACATTTCAATTTACCGGGGTCACATACTAACTCGAAAAATTCCAGAAAAATATTTTCTAGCTTTGACGATATGATCCTAACAAAACTAGTTTCGTCAAATTCTGAGACCGTTTGAAAAATGACCATTTTCCAGTCGATTAAAATCAATTGAAACTGGTCAAACGCGTTTTCCTTTGCCACGCTCACATATTGATTCGAAAAATTATGAAAATTGAAACCTAGCAATAATTTGACATCGCGGATCCAACAAAAGTGGTTTCGTCGAAATCTGAGGTCGTTTGCAAAATTTCCATTTTTAAGGGGCTGAATTTCATAGCGACTATTCAGAATTTTCAACTGGACATATCTTTTGATTCCCGTTATGAAATTTTGATTTCTCGGATTCGCTCGAAAGATATTCTTTATTAGATTCTATTATTTTTGGTTTCACTAAAATCCGATTTATTTTGCACCCGGTACATTCATTTGAAGTTTGAAATCGAATTATCGAACTACCGCGCCATTTTCAATTCGTTTTATAAATATAAATAAATATTTATATTCTATCGACGATCTATATAATATACACGTTCCATTTATATTCAAAATAAATTTCTCGTCGATATTATTTAAAATAATTCATTTTAAATGTTCAAAATTCGCTAAAATTGCCAAAATAAAATTTTTAAACTGGCCCAGATTTCCGGGTTATTACACTTAATAACGTAACCTACTTTATCCCAAAAAGGGAAAGGTGTAAAAAAGAAAATGGGGTACGAGCTGATAACCTTCGCTGTATAGTCCGCTTCCTAGGTCCTAAAAGGCTAAGTGACTAGGGGTTGAAGAGTCCACCTGGGAATAGGCTTTTCAGTATAGGGGTCTTAAATGGCAGTTGTGTGTGGGCCTACCCAAACCTACAAATTAAAAGGGTCATATATGGTCGTCTATCCTACGGGGAGTAATAAGCGACTAAGGAGGTTATCTAATAAGGTCAGCTAGAAGGTCCAACGCACAATAAAATATCTTCTCTCACCTTATGCGGGGTAAGGGTATATGCGTGAATGACGGAAGCCTTAACTAGTAGGGCCCGTAACTAGTGCCCTGTAGTTTATGCCAACGTTGAATATATTATCGAGGGTAAATAAGTGACCAATAGGTTCGCCTAGGGTCTTAAGTGATCACGGAGAATCCACCCTATCTCTCATTTGATAGTGAGGCGTTAAATAATAAAGAATAGTGAATAAGGATATAGAAAGAAACCCCGTAAATTAGGGGCCCACTCTCGATAGAATTAACCAGTTAAGTTCTGGTATAAAGGCTTCCCAAAAATGTATGTAAACGTCCTATCTCGGTAATATAATTTAGGAATACTACTTTGTGGTGAATAGTAAAGTCGTGCGTAAACATTTACTAGGTTGGGCTAGAATCACTAACCTGGTTAGGTATACAGCTTGTTGAACAAAACGAAATATATCCGTGTTACAGTCTATGTTGTACAATTCTTAGTCACCAGAACTTGTTATTCTGACCCCCTCCTCATTACAACCTCCATGTTTCATAGAGAAGGTCGGGTTCTCACAGATGATCAAGTTTGGCTTTCGGTTCTCGTTCTCTCTCATGCTCGGTAATGACAAAGTGACTTACTTTGAAAAATGTAGTTACTTGAGTTAATACTAGTTATCCTATTTTGTTTCCGTTGTGAGTTTTATTTATCGTACTCCGATTATTCTCATGCTCATTTATTGCAGGTACCATATATACGCTCTATGTTTGGACGTGTTCAAGTTTTGATTTTTGTCAAAATTTGGGTGCATAAAAGTTTAAGGTGTTATAAAAAAGCTTGTGAAAAAATTCAAGGAACGATAATCTTGTTTGAGCAATGTAATTCGCAGGTAAAAAGATGATAAATAAGAAGGAAATGTACTTATGCCAAAGCGCTCCTTCAATCTTGGCCGCACAAGCAGGATTGAATCAACCGATCAGGACCTTTTTAAAAAAAATTAATTAAAGACAGAAACTCTCCTTATTCAGAACAGAACAGTACGAAGACCAAAAAATGTTGACTTGAAAAGTCGAAAATACCCCTTCACAAAGGGAGGACAAATGTTACTACCAAAATTCAACACCGAAACAGGCTATAGGTGAAGGGGTATCGGACCGCCACCAGTATAGAGGAATGATCCGAAAGCATGGATCCGACACCACGATAAAGCCGAAAGGACAAAAGAAACAATTAGGACAACAAATAATTGACACCGTTATAGAAGAATAAAGCTTGGAACGATGGGAATAAATGATACCGACGGAGTAGTGCCAGCACGAAGGGCAGCTAGCGTAAGCTCAATTCCGAAGGTCACTCATTTGAAATCGGAAGTAAATAGGAAAGAAAGGATGAAAGCCTATGATCCAAGACCAATAACATGGCAAGGAGCATCAAGCAAAACAAAGGGTGACGATAGGGCTATCGACATTAATTTACTTAATGTCGATATAGAAAGAAGAAAAGACAAAAAGGCATGAAGAGTCGGAACACAAATAAAGAACCTCGAAAGCCAGCAATCAAAGTCAAAGCTTGTCGACCACTCAGAAACAACTACAATAAGAGACGTACCGAAAGCATCCTTCCAGAAGATCGAAACCCATTCCAGAGGTTTACCGAGAGCAAACCAAAGTTCCTAAAAGGAAGAACTATCCACACTAACATGCTTAGTGTCGATATTGAAATGGGTGTGGCGGTTCCCGAAACATGAGTAATTGAAGCACGAAAGTAAATGCTATGAGGACTTAAGGGAAAAACCGGAAGCTTATTATCGAAAGCCGAAAGCCATTCACAAAGCTGTCTATACCAATAAGCTTGGTATCGATACGAATGGTAGTAGCAACATAAAAAAGAAGCTTCGAAGAACCAAGACCGACACACCAAAAGATGTATTATTTCTATTAACAAGTCAAAGGAGCAGCTGAAACCACGACAACCAGAGCCGAAAGAGGAAGAGTGGCCTACACATAGCTGCCACACCCAAAAGAGGCCACTGCTGGACCAACGACAGAAGGGGTCGGTTTGTCTACAATAAGACCACAGGGATCACATTTTAGCAGATTTTTCTCAGTCCCCAATCTTATACCATTTTATTAGAGAGTAAACCCTAATTTCTAAATTGATTGGGGGATTTTTTTTTTCTTTTTAAACACTTATATATTCTAATCAATGAGCATTAAAGAGTGCATTGATACTTAGCATAATTTCTATGAATTGTCTAGCTATTGCTTTCACATATTTCCTTATGCTTCCTACATGACAAGGATCTATTAAACAAGCCTTAACCTTTCCTCAAGATCACCAAAATACCCTTCTGCATACGATTTTGCTTTCTATCTTGCGTTATGCATAGGGAACATTTATCCCAAGGTAATTGTTGGTTGTTAAGTCTCATAAGCGTGATACTCATCCATGAGGGAAGAGTAACTAATCTTCATGCTTTAAACTTTGATATCTAGGAAATGGTGAACTAACTCAAGCTCGTGGGAACTAAATAATCCCATTTTATCCTTAGGTCTACATCCTTAGACATATCTCCGGTGCTGACGAAAAATATTTTTAACACCTGTTATGTATGTGTTCACCCTACATGGTGATTTAATGGTCGATCTACTCAAAAAAGCGTTTTGGTAGACAGTCCACCTTAAAAAACGTATGTAGTAGATAGATAAATCATCTATCTCCTGTAATATTTGTTTTTATTATTTTTTATAGTAAAATGTGTAATGTATCACTATAAAAACCCGTCGGTCTTACCTAATATTTTTTTCTATGTTAGATATTTCAAGAATATTTTGTGAAGTTTTATTATAATTGAAATATGTGTAAACCATGTTTATACGATTTTTAAAAGGTTTCAAATTATTTTATAAAGTAACTTACTTTCAAAATAATTTAATTAAAATAAATTTTAAATTTTAACTTGGATATGTCGACATATCCACCTAGCAAACAAATTTAAAATGTTATACAACTTTATATATAAAGGTGTGTATGTAGTATAGTTAATAATAAAAGGTTACAACCCAATAAACAACATCTTCTTTGAAGGAGGCAATCTGCTATTGGCCTCACATTGAATACTAATTTTGCATATAATAATTGAAGATTCAATTTCAAATTATGATTTAATGTTCTAGTACATAATTCAGTAGTTCTAATAAACAATTTTCGACATATTAAGATACAAATAACAACATGATAAAAAAGCATATTTAACTATTACTCTCACAGAGCTTCATTCCTTAGCCACGTTGGTGTGTAGCTTCATTATACTCCTTTCGTGTACGATTTTGATAAGGTAATTATCTTGAAAAAAGTGAAGTGTAAACAGTCATTAAATCAATAAGTGTTATGGGGTCAATGGAAGCAGAGAAGTTGCTCCAATGCTGAAGGTAAATTAGCATAGACTTATAATTTGAGAGTCGCGGTTGCTGAGTTGGAGGAATGTGACCGTTGTCACTCTATCAACATAACATAGTTTCTAGACTATTCGATATATGAGGCAGCATGACTCGTTTCCATTGTAGATTAGTTCTATAGGTAATGTTTAGTATTGGTAAGCAAGTTTTTTTTTTTGATTGTATGCTGATATTATATATCAATGCACTTGGAATTTGTGAGATCAATGCATTTGGAAAGTTTATTAGTTATTTAATATTGTTTTGTGTCGCTGAGATTTATACATGATTGTTTTGATATGTATGTAGATGTTTTTTTTGGCATAGCCGACCGGTTTTTACGGTGGCCGCAAAAACCTTTTATTATAACTAATAATAAAAAATCAATAGAGAATAGATGATTGTTAATTGACAATCAACTATTCGACTTTTAAGGTGGACCGTCCACCAAATTAGATATTTAACCTGGTCGTCCGCAGTATCCATCCTAGATTACAGTTCAGGAGCTAACAAGAGAACTAGACTACTATAGAATTCCACGGAGGGAGCAGTTACATACTGTAAAACGGTAAATTATATGAATAAAAAATGTTATCAAGTGCTAAAAAATGACATCACATGCTAGAAACCTTGAGCCACACCCAAAGGAATAGGTACAACAAATAACTTGGGGAGGGTGTCTCAGCATTTGGAGCCAAACAAAAATGCACAACATCCAAATACTCACCATACTGCTGCAAAAAAGGTGTTGATGAGAATATACAACTGCAGCAAGATTCTCTAGCTTCACAAATACACTACCATGTTGAAAAATAGCAAAAAATGGAGAAAATTACATTCTATATTTCATGTGATGACCAAAAAAATATAATCCATGAAGACCAGGGACACGGAACGATGATCAGCTAAACACTAAGTCGTCATCGACGGCTATACTCAGACAATCTTTCACTGGCTATGGTCTTTGTCGTAGCATCATGTGTGTAGCCAACAAAATAAAGAGAGTACATCTAAGCAAGAACAATCAGTGACAAAACATATTGCAAATTACATAAACCAGATCTGAGATCCAATAACAGAATAGAACAAACCAAACATCTCTACAATATGAATTCAACCAAACACTCAAGAATGTAAACCAAGACAGCCAACAAGACGAACTACACAAAAAACATCAAAGACCTAGTAACCAAAATGAACCATTACAGACCAATGTAAAAACGCTAAATCAATTCAGCAAGTAGGAGTTGTTGCTCACCGTGTAGACTCCGCGTTAGCGACAGTCCCCCTTCAAATTCCATAACCACCAGTTGAATAACTTGCGTAAACAAGTAGTTGCCTGAAATGGGTACAACACATGGAAAGGAAGAGTATACAGTATCGATTTATGGTAGAAGCATAACGGGGAGATGAGGCGAATTAAATAGGGAAAAACGTATCTCAGATCGATATCGTGACAAAGCTTAGATCTGAAATCAACAAATGGGTAAACAGAGGAGGAGCCACAGATGCCAAAAATAAGGGTGTGAGGAGACGCGAAATTTGTGGTGACGGTAAGGAGAGAAGTAAAATTTTGAAGAGAGGGATTGCGTGAAGAGAAAAAGAATGATGAAGATTTATCCTTGTCTCCATTTACGATTCCTCTGCTTACAAAACTTTTTGTGTATATTCCTTTATTATGTATGTCGATGTTTGACAGTGTTTATGTGGATATTGATTTGGGTTGGTTTTTTGATGTTTGGATAGTTAGCTCTAAATTATCATAGATGTTGATGTTTTTTTGCTATTAATGTTATATATATATATATATATATATATATATATATATAACAAATCCAGGTTCACTTTCATGAGCTCCAAGAAAATGGCGAACCGAAAATATTATTTATCTCCTTTTTAGATAGATCACGACAAAATCCTCTTTTCTTTCAACTGTTCTCTGATAAATCTCGTTCTTACGTAGAGATACTTTTGATGAATTCAAAATCAAATGCTTTTTCTCGACCTATATCGAGTACTTCTACAACTCAGTATCAATCCAAGATTCAAGGAAGATTCAACAAAACTAACTGATGCTATCGTCGTGGGGAGTCAAATCACGTTGTGAGAAATCGCTGGAATCAGATTATATGTTTATCTATGGTTGACTTGGAAATCGAAAATTGGATTGCCCAATATTTCCAATGGTAAATCTATTTTTGGATTGGTACAATTTAACTACAAGCAGTTCTGCGTTAAACTAATATTGTTCTTGAAGATCTTTGAAAAGATTGAATCTTGTCAGAAAGAGGAAGGGGCGTATTTGCTTTTGAAATTGATTTGGCACATTGAGGGGTTAGTTGACACAGTATTATGGAAAAGTATCGATTCCGTTGGTTCGAATTCTCTTGTTTATCGATCTTTACCACTATTTCTCGATAAAAAGCAACATGCTTTCCTCTTTTGCATTGCTTACCAGAAAATAAGAAATATCTTTACTATTTCTGGAAATAAGGGAAGAGGGAATAGATTGCTGAAGGAAATGTTGGAACATTTCAATGTAGTGAAATCGGCAATCAACTGCAACCCTATGTTGTTTTGAAGTTCATCAAATGGACAATTTTCTAATACTAGAAATGAAGGTGTAGCAGAGTGTAGAGAATTTTCATGGTTGTTTAATGTTGATAAAGCTCATGTGGATGCAGCAGTTTTGTGGTATGATAGCAAATAATTCGACCATATGCTTTTGGATCCATTCGTTCAAAAGTGTTGGAAGAATCATCTAAAATTGGGTTGTCAATTTGTTGAGAGACATTCACATTCGAGTTTAATGCAGGATAAATTTGAAGAATTTGTGGAGGATAGTCTTCATAACGTAGAGGTTAGCAATAATTATTCTTTTAGTAAGGATGATTCTACATTGTATTGTGAATCGGATGTTATTCAAGGGAGAGGTGTGTTTGATTCACCCTGTTGGAGGATAGCTGATGATATTATGTTGTTCAATTAGTTTGATGTGTTAAAATTGATTGGTGATAGAGAAGTTTATTACAGTTATTTAGATGGGAATATTGTGAATGGTTTGAGGAGTGATTATAATAATGAAATGCTTCGTTCATCATTTAAAAAATATTCACTGGTACGTGGGATGTTTAAAGACAATGCAGGTTATAAGGGACATACACCAGTTCTTGCAAATATGGTCAGTGTAGACAAGGGGTACGAAATAGTGGGTATGAAGAGGAGATTTAATACTGTAAGCTCTCCTACATCTATAGATAATGCTTTTGAGATACAAGGGATGTATGATATTAACTCTGTTAGTATTTTTAGTAATAATAAGATGAATGGGGACCTTGATATCTATTTTGATAGTATGACTTTTAGTAATAATGTGATGCATCGGGAGGATATATTGATCAACTTTGGAAATGGGAAGAAAGGGTCAAGGTGATATGGTTATAGAAGAAGGCTGTCAGCATTATCTGTTATTAATACTGGGATGTATGGGAAGAAAGAGAGCAATTTATCTGATTTCGTTACATTGGTCAGTGAGGTACAGGTTGAGAACGATGAACAGATCGAGCTACCAGACATGGGTAGGGACAGTTGTGGCAAGGTGGTGGATTATAGTGGTATGGTATGTTTTGCAGTTACTGGGAATGATAAATTTAACGTAGTAGTGACAAAATCCAAAATATCATTGGTTTGGTTAAGACAAGTATAATAAATATTTCTTTAATTCTTGGACTTATAATTTTTGTAACTCCAATGATCCTAGAGTTGATGAGAGATGTCGAGGTTGCATTGGATTGTTTAACGTTGTTGAAAAGATTGAGTCGGTAGTAGAAAACTTAGTGACTAATCTGAATAGAGCTTTGGTATCTTCACCTTCTTCGTTTAGAAGAGGTAGACGTAAGAGGGTGATCCCTAATAGTGGAATCGTTCGTCACAGTGTTAGGATCAGATCTATTGCATCATCATCTTATGGTAGGTACCCTGATTCGAATGCTAGTAGTAGCACTTCGAATTCGAGCTCATGTACGTTTTCTGTTTATGGGAGTATCCATACTCCACTCGCATCAGGTAGCTTATCCACTAGGCAATTATGCCAATTAGATGATGATACAACATTTATTTTTACTGATGTTGAGTAAGATACTTATTTTATTAGAAATAGTGAGTTAGAGAGGGTTAATTCTTTGAGATGATGAGATTAGTTAGTTGGAACATTAGAGGTCTTAATGAGCTTAAAAATGTGATAAAGTAAGATCTTTTTTCAACGATTATCATATTGATATTGCGTTATTACAAAAGACAAAAATAGATAACCCAGATTTAAGATTTTATTTGTGGTTAAGGGGTTCATATTTCCATAATTGGGCCTTTCTATTTGCTATTGGTAGCACAGGGGGACTAATGATTGATTGGAGGGAAAATCAACTTTGGCTTCTTCAGGAGTTTCCTAAGAAGCATTCCCTTCATGTCCTATTATCCTCTCAGGTAGATAATTATATTTTGGGTTTTACTAATGTATATAGACCTCACACAAAAATCGAGAGGAGAATTTTATGGGAAGAATGTTCAGACTTTAGAAATCTAGCCCTAGGTCAATGGATTGTAGGGGTAGATTTTAATGTAATTAGGTTTTTGGGGGAGAGACCACCTTGTAAAGGTGATTTCTCAGATATGGAGAAGTTCAATGAATTTGTTGTAAACAATAATTTTATTGAAATACCACTAAATAATAGGTTGTTTACTTGGTTTAATGTAAGAGATGTTCCTTCTTTTTCTTTGTTAGATAGATTTTTCATAAGTAACAAGGTTGAGGATAGATTCTCTTTTTGTAGTGTTAAAGGATTACCTTTTTATACTTGGACTATTGTCCTATAATTCTCTCATGTGAATCAAGTTTTATCATTAGTAATAGCTTTAAATTTGAGAAAATGTGGCTTTTAAAGTCTACCTTTTCTAATTTAGTTTCTTTTAAATGGAATTCTCTAATAACATGTATGTTCATATTTCTGCTAAGATTTTTGTTGCAAAGTTAGGCAATCTTAGAATTTTTTTTTCTTAAAAGATGGAATAAATGTGTTTTTAGTTGTGTTAGAATTAGGAAAGACAAGATTATTTGTGAAATGTTTGATTTAGATAAGATTAGTGGGAATAGGATTCTTAATCCTATTGGGTGCTATAAACTTTGCAACCTTAAGAATGACCTTAAATTTATTCTAGAGAAAGAAGAGGTCATGCGGAAGCAAATGACACGTGTTTAATGGATTAAGGACCGGGTAATAATACTATTTTTTTTCATAGTGTGGCTAACAAGAGAAGAAGTAACAATTTCATTCACTTTATTTTTGTCGATGATATTGAATTGATTGTGCAAAAAGACTTAAATGAAGTTTTTACTAACTGTTATAGACAAATCTTTGGATCAAAAATAAAGAGAGGAATTAACATTAGATGGGATGAGATTTATCCTTATTACTCCAGGATTGATCTATCAGAATTAGACAAGTTGTTCTCAGAATAGGAGACATGAAAGGTATGATATACCAAGTGTTAAAGCACCCGGTCCGGATGGGTTTCCTATTCTTTTTATAAATAATTTCGGGATGTTTTGAAATATGATATTATTAATCTATTTACAGGTTTTTATAATGGGAATCTGCAGATAGGTAGATTTAATTTTGCAAATGATATTCTTATTCATAAGAAATTAGGGGCAAATGAATTAAAAGAATTTAGACCAATTTCCTTAATCTACTGTTCAGTTAAGATAACTACAAAAGTACTAGCAAATAGACTAAGTCTAAAAATGAATGATCTAATTGATTGTTCTCAAACTACATTTATAAAAGGAAGAAACAAAGTAGATGGGGGTAGCAACGGCCTAAGAATATACATTAATTTATGTGTTAAGAACACTTTTACTTGCACTATTTTGAATATCGATTCTGAAAAGACATTTGATTCCCTTGATTGGGACTTTATTTGTGGGTTATTATTAGCTAGGGGTTTTAGTATAACGTGGACTAATTGGACTGTTCTATTATACAAATCTACTTGTTCTAAAATAATAGTTAATGGAGTTTTAGGAAAGAAAATTTAGTCTAAAAGGGGGATTAGACAAGGCGATCCCTTATTGCCTCTGTTGTTTAATCTTGTTGTAGATGTATTTACCAAAATTATTAAGACAGTAGAAGGAAAATGATTTCTATGTTTTGTAGGTAACACATATTTTAGTAATGAATTATATATTCCTCAATTTGCGGACGATACTCATCTATTTTCCTTTCGTTTACCTAAGCATATTATAACTTTGAAATTTATTCTTTACGGTTTTGAGATGCTTTCTGGTCTCAAAATTAATTTTTATAAAAGTTCGATTATTGTACTAAATGATTTTGATAAGGTTGAAAATCAATTTGTTAATACCTTAAACTATTCTATAATGAATTTCCCTTTCAATTATTTGGGTTTTAAGATTACGCCTACAAAACTTAAGAAGGAGGACTAGGTGATTATTATTGATAATACTAATAATAGATTATCTAGTTGGAATAATAGATTGTTATCAAGTGCAAGAAGATTAGTGCTTATTAATTCTATGATATCAGCTATTCCTACATATTGGATGGCTATACATTGTTTTCCTAAATGGGTAATTGATAAAGTTGATAGAATTTTCTCTAGAGTGGAGAAAACATTTGTAAAGGATACAAATATTTAGTTATTTGGGCAGTTTGTTGTAGATTGAAGAAGGATGGGGGACTTGGGGCTATCAATTTATATAACTTTAATTCGTCATTGTTAGCTAAATGGTTGTGGAAATATAGAAATCCTGAAGTGACGGCTACTTGGAAACATATAGTATCTAAATTTTATTACGATGGGGGTAAAATTTTATTTGATATTGATTACATTAGGAACAATAGAATATCTTCTTTTTGGAATTCGATTTTGAATTGTTTTGATTTTTTATTTTAGGTTTTAATTTGATAGTCCATTCGGGAGATATTACATTTTTTTGGCATGATACATGGATTTCTAGACTACCTCTTAAAATTGAATTTAAAGAACTATATGAGATTTGTTGTTTTAAAAATGCCTTGGTTAAGGAAGTTTATAGCAAAGTGTAAATCCCCCCATGGGAATTTACGTTTGAGAGTATATTAGATGGATTAGTGTTTAGGCAATTTGCCTTGTTATGTGCTATGTTAGCACTGTATCATATTGATAATAATTGTGATAGTATTTATTGAAGTTTGGTAGGAGTTTGAAATACTCTTCTAGATTTATGTATAAATTTCTAAATTTTACAAGCTTTACGATTTTAAAATACAAATTTATTTGGAAGGCAAATGCTCCTCCTAAAGCCAAATTTCATATATGGTTGATTATGCATAAGGAATTAAACACTATAAAGCAATTAAGGAAGAAAATATTATTTTTGATTCTAAATGTTGTTTTTGTAATCATTTTGATGACAATATTGATCAATTTTTTTTTACTTGTATTAAAACTTTCTATACTTTAGGTATGGTATTAAGAATTTTTGTTTTTAATTTCTCTCATAATTTTATTAATTGTGATTTTTACTGGAATTTCATCAGATTTGATTTTAATTCTAAAAACAGATATATACTTGATACATTAGTAACCATTATTAGCTGGTTTATTTGGTTTGATAGAAATCAGAAAATGTTTCATTTTGATATTGTTTCTTTTTGTTTATATTGGATGGCTAATCCTTATTATAAAATGTTTAGGGATCCTATGTTTGACAGATTCCTTATTAAGGTTGGAAACAATTTGAAGTTGTTTATTAGAATCACAAAGCATTTTAGTTATAGTCGAATATGTATTTATTATTGATATACGAATTTGTGTATATTATAATTAGCACTTTTTTCTATGTTGTCATTTTGTTCACACATATATTTATGTTTGTATATTTATAAATATACACATTCATATATGTGTCTTGTTAGATTATGGTTTGTTTAGTCTTATTTCAGGATACATGTAGGTTTGTTTTTCGATGAGGAGCTTATTGGAGATCAGTTCTAGATAAGAAGCGTATTGGATACCAGATTTAGAGTCTTGCTTTCTTGTATTATGTTGTATTGCTCTTTTTATATATTGTGGAGTGACCTATGTATTATTTAGGAGTAGATATACTTCAAATCAGATGGTGGTCTTACCAGAACTCGATTTTGAAGTATCATGTGTGGTGGCCTTGTCGGAGCTCATCCATCTATATCCTAGACTTACGATCATAGTCTGAGTAGTCTGCACATATCTTATTACTTGTCGGGCATGTTGACAAATATTGTTTGATATTTGATATATATATATATATATATATATATATACACACACACACACACACACACACACACATATACATATATATCGGAGGAGTGTTCCGAGACACCCCTATTTTGTTGCACCCGTATATGTTCGTGAGCTACGGTAATTCAAATTCAATAAGAGTTTATAGATGTTCAATCCACATACATATTATCATGTATCCAAAATCCGTTTGTAGTAGAATGGCAGTCTGCCATTCTTTTATATTTTTTTTGTAATTATTATTTATTATTATAATAAGTATTATGGAACACTATAAAAACCGGTAGGCCTTGCCAAAAATATTACTCGCGGAGCTTCATTCTGTAACACCCCACATTTTATGACAATTTAATAATTAAATAATGCATATGTGTATATATATGCATAGATATAAATGTATATACAAAGAATAAAATAAATATTAATGCAAAAAAAAATGTAATGCGTACATGAAAAGAAAAAGATTGGTTGCATGCGGTGTAAATGTGTTACATGCACTGATTATGCATTAATAATAAAAGAGAAATGAAAGAAAAAGATTCATGCAATGGGTTAAATAAAATATTGTAGCGAACATGAAAAAGAGAAGTAAGAAGAAAGCAATAACTACCATTGTTCTAAGTTTTGTTAACAATAGCCTTAGTAGCCCAGTTGGTTAGAACATGTGACTTGCATATAAGAGGTACAAAGTTCGATCTCCGCCGCTGTCAAATTTTTGTTTTAAGAGAACGGCTAAAATAACGCATATTCATGAGGGAAAATATGTATAAACGCACATATAAGAAAAAATATACATATAAGGAAGTAAAGAAAATATATGTATATGAATACGCGTACATATGTATAGGAATGTATGTATGTATATATATATACAAGAGATAAAATTCAAGATAAAGCTGAAATCATAGAAATATGGCAAGACTCAAATAACGGCGCAATACCATTTGAATTTTGAAAATGAAACGAAAGTTGTGCATATATAAAGTTGTGCATATATATACACGCAAAATGGTCATTACAAGTTTTGTATACATATAAGGGCCTTATATATAAACATATTCAAATCAATTCAAAACTGAAGACCATATGCAGAAAAAGAAAAAGAAAAAAATTATAGCCGGGGTCGATCCAGGCGTGGCGGAGGGGTCGAGCCACCCTAGATCCAATCAGGTTCATTGGCATATCTGGACTATTTTCTTAACCAAGTTCAATGCTGACTCAATATTGCGTGTATGATAAGATCCCGAACATCTATAAATAGGCTAGCAGAGCCTAGCAAAATCTCACATTTCTGAGACGACATCTATACTCTGTCATTCTTTCGCCTTTTCAAATCTCTTCAGAAAAATAAGATAACTAGTTTAGGAAAATTCTGAATTAAGATCTAGAGGAAAAGAATGAATATTAAGTAGAAGGTGTTCAGAATCATATTCGAAGAGAGGTCATTTTCTAGATCTGGTCTATTCAATTTTCTTCCTCATTCTTCCTGTTTTATTTTAGTAAAAATTATGAATCCATGGTTGTTAGGTTTTAAATCCAATTAGGGGAAAACCATGTAACGCTAGATCTGGACCACATCTAGGATTTGGAAAGCAAATAAGGTGAGTGGATTTAAGTTATACCATTTTTGATAATGATATATTATCGTTTAACATTCTCCGTTATTATACGATGTGAATTTGCTAGAATAATTATAAAAGCATGGAAATGTTATATATGACATGTTGAAATATGATATGTTGAGATGTTTAAACATATGTTAAAAAGATTAAAGCAACGAATATGACATGCTGGAATATTAATACGCTAAGATATTAATATGTTGGAAAATTTATATGTTGAAATATAAACTTGTCAAAATATGTGTAGCAATTGCAGTTGTTTCAATTCCATGTTAATTTGTGACATTTATGTACTTGGACCTTTAACGGTAGAAATTGAGAAAATTACATGTTAATTTGTTTGATTTGAACAATTATATGATTAAACGATTACATGTTAGAATAGAATTTATTATATGTTAGAAAGAACATGCGACATGAAACGGGCTTAATATGATGACATGTAAAATATAGGAAATGTGCCGTAAATAGGAAACTGTAAAAGCGCTTAGATACGAGGTTAGGTTACACATGTGGTAGAAGTCTTCCCGGAACCTCCCGACATATCTAGCATCCACAAGTGGTAAATCTAATGTGAGGGGTCTAAGTGCATAAATAAATCATGTAGTGGTACTAAGACATGAGGCTAAGTCAACTTATGGTAGAAGTCTGCCCGGAACCGCCCGGCAAATCCAGCATCCACGAGTGTAGGCTTAATGTACATATATATAAATATATGTAAATAGCAGGAGTAATAAACAACATTAATTGTAATTAATGGAAATAAATGGAATTGAATAGAAGATACAACAGTAAAAGGAAATGGAATGAATGAGAAATGATAGTAACCTATTATAAATAAATCACATTAATGATAATGTTATATAATAGGTAAACTTGTCCTAAGAACAAGTGGATATTATAACTTAGGTTATAATAAACTAGAGAGAAAATGAGATAACTTGTGTAATGAGAAAAAGGGTACTTAACTGTAAATTAAGTAATCAGTAAATTGGGGAAATTTATGGAAAGCAAGAAGTTGTACTTAATTATAAATTAAGTAATTTGAAAACTTGAAAATATGAAATATGCTGATAAGAATAACATGTTAAGGCTTGTCCTAGGACAAGGGAAAATTATAACAAAGGTTATAATAAATGGAAAGGTGAACCTTCGTTAAGAGAACTAAGTTAATAAGTAAACAACGATAAGTTGTAGTAACAATGTAAGATGGAATTATGATTAAATAGGAAAGTGTGAGGCAAACTAATGAAATGAAATAAGTTATATTTAATCATAAATGATAAGTGACATGTTAAATAGAAAATGTGTGAGTTGAGATATACTTAATTACGTATTAAGTAGAACATGTTATTGTAACCTTGAAATCAAACAAGAATATAAAGGGATTGTGTATTACAGACCTTGGATCACAAACTAGGAAATAACATGTTGTGGGCTTATTAATAAACTTAAATGGGTTAAGTTATATGACTGAAATTAATAAGCAAGAGGAACTTGGTAACTTGAATAAGAAGTCAATATGAATGGGACTAACCAAGTTAAATGGAAACCCGACGAGGTAGAGCAAGCGCATAATTGAATGTTTAGAAATAGGGTCTAATGACACATTAAAACCGAGGCGCTTGGACCAGTCCGTACGTTTGAGGGTGAATAACCCAACGAGGTGGATCATCGTGGTGTCATAAGGCATGTGGGGAACGCATGTTTAGTTGATTATTCTGTCGACTCCGAAGGACTGGAAGGAGAAGCACGCGACTTCCTAAGATACATAAGGTGCTCCTGGTAGTCCTCTATGCGGTGACAGATGCTTAGGCTGTGCTCGTAGAGGTTGGGTCTGCGCGTTACTACCAGGTGGGTGGGCCTTGACTACAAAAGTAGCTTTGTAGTCAGAATGTTATGACATGGTGAAACTAGGGTGATTCGGCGGCCGCCTCAACGGGGAGGCAGAGGTCTGGACCAACAAAGATAGTAGATCGTCGGGTACCTATCATCGGCATCCGGTGGGATACGAAAAGACTAGAGCTAAACCCAATAGACCATTCACCTTTCACTATCGAGGTATGGTGGTTGAGGGGAGACGCCAACTGGATTTTTTGATTATTTGTTTGGGGAAAGTCGCATAGCTCTTGTAGTCTTTACTAGTTGAGGGAGGGGCCGAGGTGGGGCCATAGCCACCATAAAAAATAGACCCTAGGAATATCTTTATTTTGAGGCTCTTAATACAGATATGGAAAAGCTCTCGGCCAGGTTCTGCGTTTCTTGTATAGCCCTGCCACGGAACTCAGTGCACATTATGTGCAATTAAGGCATCGAATACGATTGACGATACATACGTGGGAAAGTCTATATACATGCATATCTGCTCTGGTGGTGTATCGTAGACTTGAGGGAATTACTCTGGTATGGAATCTGATTCGATCAAAGGTGGCATTCTGTACGCTTACGTAGCATAGTAATGATAGATATATGTGGAACGTAATATTGTCATGTAGAGATCCTTACATCATTCCAGCGTAGGATGAGGGACTGCGTTCACTTCAGTGGCATTACGGTAAAGACCGTGTGAGTGGGGTACTATGGGGTGTACCTCAATACTGGGGGGAGGGGTAGCTACATATATACTGTATTAGGTTAATCCATTGGGAATTAAATGGGTACGACGTGTGTATAGGCCTTGACTGCTGTTAACCCAAGTAAACCTAATAAATAAGAAAATCTGATTTAACGGTATATGTAGGGTTATCCAAAGTGTATAGTTTAAATCCAGTCACCTGAACTTGTGTTCTGACCCCTCCTCATAACATACTCGTAGGTTAGATTTGTGGCAGAGATATGAAAGCTTTGGATACTATTAGGCAGTATTACTAATACGGTAAGGCTACTTTGATATTATTATACTTTATCCATTCCACTGTGAGATATTTTCTGAGCTATGATATATTTTATATCTCTGTCTTTTCTGCAGGATATCAGAGCGACCAACACGAGTTTCGATGGATTAGAATTAAAAAAAAAATTGGTCTGTCGGGATTCGGATTGTTACATCTGGTATCAGAGCTTGGGTTTAGAATTCCTATATAAATAGTGAGTGAACGTATTTATATTTTTAAAAATATAAACTATATATATATATGTATACCTAGATCCATTGACGAACCCACTAAATAGAAAGAGTATAATATGGTAAGAATTGGGATGATTGTTTTGTACACTAAAGGGATGAATATGGAAATTTGAGACCCTTAGGAAATTTGGGTGGGAAGTGTACAATATATTTTGTAAGATAGAAAGGTGAATCCCATGTGTCAGTGTTTCAGATTAGTGGGTTTGGTAGTAAAACCGTATAAATTGGAAAAGGTTAAAAAGGGAAAAATGGATTAGGAACATATATAGTTGAGAGAATTGATGTTATGGGAGTGTCTAGGAAAGCCTAGAATAATTGGAAACCCGCTTTGAGTCTAACCCCATTGTTAACTTTTAAGAACTTGAAATTATAAAAGCTTTGGGAGATGGTTTATGGTGTATTCAAGTTTTGATCTTAAAAGTTATTATTTTAAAATATGTAAAGAAGTACATATTTGGTTTTAAAGTAAATTGGGGTATATTTGGGAAGCAATGATTTCTCATGAAAATTTTGTCTAAAGTAAAATTCTCTCAGTATAAGGTGCATATTATAGAGCATGTACAGCTCGCTAGTTTTCTTTTTATATTGCATAAAAGAATTTTTAATAAAGAAAGTTTTGAAATATCTATTCTTTTCACAATCATTTTTGATAAATTGTTTTAAAAGCAAAAAAAAATTGTTGGGTGGACAAAATAAGTTGCAGAAATTAAGAATAGAATAGATGGATGCACCTTGTAGTGAGAAAATGAACCGAACTTATAGGTAAGAACAAGTGATAAACCCGGTTGAGAAATAATTGTCCTCATCTACTCTAGTTTTTGTGATTTGAAAAAAAAATGATTTACATTTTTTTATATGACATGTTTTATGGTCTGGCAAAAGTAAGTTTTCATGAGGAAAATAAAGTTTTGACACTTTTTATGGAAGAAAATTTAAGTGAAAAAGGCCAAACCGTGTTTTAAAAGTATGGAGTAGGTAAGGAATAGTGCCTAGGGAAGACGGGAAAAGTTTTGAGACTATGAAGCAAGTAGCGAGAATTATCTTCGAATAATAGTAAGTTCCCGTAGAATGCGTAAGCATTGAAAAGCCTAGGGTGTTGCTTGAAATAATTGTTAGTACACAGCTAGGACTAGTGGTGACTACTAGATAGTAAAAGGCCAAGTGAGTATTTAGATCATGTTGCTAATTTTCATGTTAGGGGTACAACCCGTTATTGCATTTCTGTTGGGATCGTTATGTTATTTTTCCTATTGGATAGTTAGGGTAACACCTAAACCTGTCATGGATCCTGTGGTTTAAGCTTGTTGTCTGAAGGGGACATACTCCTAAAATTCTTGGCCATTAATAGTAGCTGTGTAGAGTGTCAGTTTTCCTGTTTTAGTTGAAGGCTTATTTGAAATTAAATTTGGATCAAATAATTTGATAAGCTAAGAGAAGAGTAAAGGCATAACTAAAAAGGAAACAACAAATTCAGTAAAGCGACAAATTTGACAAAATATGAGAAAAGATGAATAAGAATAAAAATTTCCAAGATAAGATGAAAAAGAAAATATGTAACAAGAAAAATTTCTTATGTTGACTGTGCTTGGATAGAAAAATAGGGGATCTTTATAAATAATTTCATAAAATCCAAGTACGGTTGGAAAAAAAAGTCGAAAAAGAAAAATGGGAGATGTGAAGTTTTTCGTTTTCTGCCTTTTTGTAACATAAGAAATCGAATTTAGAAAATTAGATTTTTCTAAAATTGGGAAAAATAAAGTTGGTTGGTAGGATTTTGGATGCAACAATTGAATGAACTACGCTCTTGCTCTGCATGAATGTGGGAAATTTGGATGAAAATATATTTTGATTCTCAAAATATTGCATTCATATAGAACTGTCGGTATATTTAGGATGTGAGCATCATATTTTAAAAGGATTTTTGAAAAATTTGCATACACATAGGAGGTACCGCTTAGGCATACATACATTATTATGTTGTATTTCACTTTGCACAAGTGCACAATGTTTGCAAAATTGGATGCACACATGATGGATGTAAATTATGTGAGGGGTTAATTGATTTTTACCCTTATCAAATTTCGGGGACGAAATTTTCTAAGGGTGGGAGAATGTAACACCCCGCATTTTATGACAATTTAATAATTAAATAATGCATATGTGTGTGTGTATATATATATGCATGGATATAAATGTATATATGAAGAATAAAATAAAGATTAATGAAAATAAAATGTAACGCATACATTAAAAGAAAAAAAGATTGGTTGCATGCGGTGTAATTGTGTTACACGCACTGATTATGCATTAATAATAAAAGAGAAATAAAAGAAAAAGATTCATGTAATGGGTCAAATAAAATATTGTAGCAAACATGAAAAAGAGAAGTAAGAAGAAAACAATAACTACCATTGTTCTAAGCTCTATTAACAATAGCCTTCGTAGCTCAGCTGGTCAGGACAAGTGACTTGCATACAAGACGTACAAAGTTCGATCCCCGTCATCATCATATTTTTTTTTTAAGGGAACGGCTAAAATAACACATGTTAATGAGGGAAAATATGTATAAATGCACATACAAGGAAAAATATACATATAAGGAAGTAAAGAAAATATATGTATATGAATACATGTATATATGTGTGGGAATATATATATATACACACATATACATATATATGTACAAGAGATAAAATTCAAGATAAGGCTGAAATCATAGATATATGGAAAGAATCAAATAACGGTGCAATATCGTTTGAATGTTGAAAGCGAAATGGAAGTTGTGCGCATATATATACGCGTAAAATGGTTATTACAAGTTTTGTATACATAAAAGGGCCTTATATATGAACATATTCAAATCAATTCAAAATTGAAGACAATATGCAGAAAAAGAAAAAGAAAAAAATTATAGCCGGGTCGACCCAGGCATGGGGGGGGGGGTCGACCCATGGGTTGACCCACTTGAAGGGGGGTCGACCCATCCTAGATCCAGGCAGGTTCATCGGCGTGTCTGGACAGTTTTCTTAACCAAGTTCAATGCTGAATTAGCACTACATGTACAATAAGATCCTAAACACCTATAAATAGGCTAGTAGAGCCTAGTTAAGAGAATTAAGTTAATACGTAAACAACGATAAGTTGTAGTGACAGTGTAAGATGGAATTATGATTAAATAGGAAAGAGTGAGGCAAACTTATGAAATGAAATAAGTTATATTTAATCATAAATGATAAGTGACATGTTAAATAGAAAACATGTGAGTTGAGATATGCATAATTACGTATTAAGTAGAACATGTTATTGTAACCTTGAAATCAAACAAGAATATAAAGGGATTGTGTATTACAGACCTTGGATCACAAACTAGGAAATAACATATTGTGGGCTTATTAATAAACTTAAATGGGTTAAGTTAAGTTATATGACTGAAATTAATAAGCAAGAGGAACTTGGTAACTTGAATAAGAAGTCAATATGAATGAGACTAACCAAGTTAAATGGAAACCCGATAAGGTAGAGTAAGTGCATAATTGAATGTTTAGGCACAGGGTCTAATGACACATTAAAACTGAGGCGCTTGGACCAGTCCATACGTTTGAGGGTGAATAACCCAGCATGGTAGATCATCGTTGTGTCATAAGGCACGTGGGGAGCGCACGTTCATCTGATTATTTTGTCGGCTCCAAAGGACTAGAAGGGGAATCATGCGGCTTCCTAAGATATGTAAGGTGCTCCTGCTAGTCCTATATGCGGTGACAGATGCTTAGGCTGTGCTCGTAGAGGTTGGGTATACGCGTTACTACCAGGTGGGTAGGCCTTGACTGCAAAAGTAGCTTTGCAGTCAGAATGTTGTGACGTGGTGACACTAGGGTGATTCGGCGGTCGCCTCAACGGGGAGGCAGAGGTAAGGACCAACAAAGATAGCAGATCATCGAGTACCCATCATCGGTAGCTGCTTGGTGCGAAAAGACTAGAGCTAAACCCAATAGACCATTCACCTTTCACTATCGAGGTACGGTGGTTGAGGGGAGATGCCAACTGGATATTTAGATTGTTTGTTTGTGGAAAGTCGCTTAGCTCTTGTAGTCTTTACTAGTGGAGGGAGGGCCGAGGTGGGGCCATAGCCACCATAAAAAACAGACCCTAGGAATATCTTTATTTTTAGGCTCTTAATAACGGGTCTGTACAGATATGGAAAAGCTCTCGACCGGGTTCCGCGTTTCTTGTATAGCCCTGCCTGCACATTATGTGCAGTTAAGGCATCGAATACGATTGACGATACGTACGTGGAAAAGTCTAGATACATGCATATCTGTTATGGTGGTGTATCGTAGACTTGAGGGCATTACTCTGGTATGGAATCTGATTCGATCAAAGGTGACATTCCGTACACTTACGTAGCATAGTAATGATAGATATATGTAGAACATAATATTGTCGTGTAGAGATCCGTATGTCACTCCGGCGTAGGATGAGGGACTGCGTTCATTTCTATGGCATTACGGTAAAGACCGTACGAGTGGGGTACCATGGAGTGTACCTCAATATTGGGGGGGGAGGGTAGCTACATATATACTGTATTAGGTTAATCCACTGGGAAGTAAATGGGTACGACGTGTGTGTAAGCCTTGACTTCTGTTAACCCAAGTAAACCAAATAAATAAGAAAATGTGATTGAACGGTATATGTAGGGTTATCCAAAGTGTATAGTTTAAATCCACTCACCAGAACTTGTGTTCTGACCCCTCCTCATAACATACTCGCAGGTTAAATTTGTGGCAGATATATGATAACTTTAGATACTGGTTAGGAAGTATT
This sequence comes from Allium sativum, assembly GCA_030737875.1. Taxonomy (NCBI): domain Eukaryota; kingdom Viridiplantae; phylum Streptophyta; class Magnoliopsida; order Asparagales; family Amaryllidaceae; genus Allium; species Allium sativum. The sequence continues at coordinate 26,907,632 of CM060925.1, read as the reverse complement.
ATTAATACGTTAAGGCTATACTTTGATTAAATTATACTTTATCCATTCCACTGTGAGATATTTTCTAAGCTCTGATATATTTTATAACTTTGTCTTTTCTGCAGGATACCAGAGCAACCAACACAGGTTTCGATGGATTAGAATTTTGAAAAAAATTGGTCTGTTGGGATTCGGGTTGTTTTACATTTCTTAAGCCATATTGGTGCATAACTACATTCTACTCCTTTTGCATGGAATTCTTGTAAGGTAATTGTCTTAAACAAAGTGAAGCTTAAATGGTTATTAAATCAATAAGTGTTGTAGGGTCAACGAAGGCAGAGCGATTACTCCAAAGTTAAGGCGCAATTAGAAGAGACTTATGATTTGAGAGCCATGGTTGCTGATCTAGAGGAATGTGATTGTTGTCGCTTTATCAAAATGACATAGTTACTAGATTCACACATTGTTGGATATATGCAACAGCATGACTCGTTCCCCTTGTCAGCTAATTCTGCAGAAATTGCTTCTGATTGATAAGAAAGATTTTTGTGATTGTATACGGATATTGTAAATCAGTGCACTTGGAATTGGTGAGATTGATGTATTTTTGTAATTCTTTGGTTGTTTGATGTTATTTTGGGTCGTTGAGATATTTACGAGACTATTTTGATATGTATGTCGATGTTTAATGGTGTTTCATATGTATATTGATTTGGGTTGGTTATTTGATGTTTGGATAGCTAGCTTTAATTTATCATAGATGTTGATGCTTTTTTGGTTATAAACGTTACATATGTGGTTGGATATTACATATACATATATATATATACACATATACATATATATGTATATATACACACATATACACACATGTATGTGTATAGACACACATGCTTAGATTGGATTTATTCTATATATCGATATATATATATATATATATATATATATATATATATATATATATATATGCGATATTTGGGAGGTAATTGACTATTTGAATAATAATGTATGCTTAAATTTTGGATGGCTCCCAACGGCCTTCGTGCAGTAAGTTTTCATCATTTTAAACGGTTGACGACACAAAAATTGTTCCACCATGGTTGTCCTCCTGCCAATGATGGCCGTTGGAGCTTTCGATGACAACCATCGGGGATTACATGATGAGTAATCGAAATCCATTGGAAACCAAGACTGTACATTTTTACCATATTACCAGTTATAAGTATTACCAACTGTTACCAATTAAAATGGTACTGAAAAAATTGATAACCAAATTATTTAGTATGGTTTGTCGAACCGCATACGGTAATTATATAACTAAATATGCTAATTACCATATCTACCATATATGTTCATACATATAAACATATATACATACGCATACATGTGTGTGTGTATCTGTGTGAGTGTGTGTATATAATATTTTTATTATATAACATCACAATTGGAGTACACCAACTTAATAGAAAATCTAGAAAAATACTATTATGTTATCGAATTCAATGCAATTCATGTCATATATTTTTCAAAAATAATATGGTTTTTTGTAATATTTTAGCTTCTTGTTCCAAGTTTACTTATATTCCTGACAACACAAAATAAGATTGATAAATAATCATATAATAAAAGATAAAAACTCTTAATATTTACTCTTTTAGCATGAAAATTTGTAAATAAATGGTATCATACTTGCAAACAGTAAAAATTAATTGTCGACTTCTATCAATCATTGCCAACCAAAAACCGAATTATCGGTTTATCGATTAGTTCGGCTGGTAATTGTATGATTTTCCCATTATCATATATATTGGCATGTGTAGGAAATAATTCTTTCTCATTGATTCTCATTCAAAAACTGTGCAGATAGTACAAATATATAGAATATTGAATTGGCCTAAACTAGTAAACAAATATTAGACTAATATAAATGTTAGATCAAAATTTGGACCTAACACCCAAATTGTTCTGATTCGTAAAGAATTATAACTGGAGAATGAAGAAAAAGCAGAAAACACACAGAATTTATAGTGGTTCGACGTTAACGAGCCTACGTCCACTTTATATGTTATCGATTATACTCTGAATGCTAGTACAATCAATGATTCCTCTCAAACTCACTCTTACAATTATGATTTCTCTCGGTAATCTCGAAGTAAAACCGATGAGAAATAGTGGTATGACAGCAATGGTGGAATCAGTGCTCAATTCCGCCAAAAGATCCTGAAAAATGCCAATCTCTGGGCTATTTATAGCTGATTCTGTCAGGCGGTTCGTGGTCACACGTGGCGTAAATCCCGAGAAAATCGGATCGGACCGAGTAATGAGGAGGAATTGGTCAATATGACATTTATGGACACGTGTTGCTGGATCCATTCTTTTTGGATCGCTGAAGACTAGCTCGCGCTTGAACAGGTCGGTGGCTTCGCTGCGCCTTCTGTGATGAAGTCGGATCGGGTCGAGTCGCTGAGGAGGGATCGGATCGGTCGGATGTAGGTGGTTTGGTTCGTGCTAGCTGGTAGCGATTCGAGGGGTGCGTAGCGATCCGATAAGGGCTGAACAACTACGACCAGATTTCTGAAGACTGAGAGAAATGGAGCATCGTATTTCCTTCTTGTATGTGAACCTTGGTGGCTTGGTCAAAAAGCTAGCCAACATTTTGCCCCCTCGAAGTATGTTTTATCAAGGATGGAACATGCTTCAAAATTGCAAAGATATCTTTCCATAAAACGGTGCAAGCCAATGGTCACATCTGTCTGAAATGTCGTGTTGCTTCGGAAAGTTGTGTCCCTTTGATTTGTATAAATATCGGGTAGATCTTCAATCATTTCTCCATTTATCGGACAATTCTCATTTCTGAAATTTTTCTTGGAGACCTCGTTGTTGAGTATACTAGGTAAGCTTCTCGACTTTTCCTCTCCCCTTTTCTCTCTCTTTTTTTTTACAAGTATTTCTGGAGGTTCGCTTCTTTTCATCCTTTGGTCGGTTCAGTTCGCAGCAACGCGCCATGTTTCGCGGGAGCATTCTTTGTCATGGTCCAGTGAAACGAGATGCTCGTCTCGTTCCAGCCTTTGTGTGGGCCTTAGGTATGGTGGCCCATCCTTGGTAGCGAGTCGATCTAGGGATCGGCCTCTTTCTTCTCTGTTGGGCCCAATGGGCTTGCCCCTACGATCCACCGAAGCCCATGGTTTGTGTGGGACAAAAAAAGGGGAGGCCAATGGTCACCGTTTTCTCTATATAAATCGAACCGAACTTCATTTTTCTCCTTCTTCTTCTTCCTTCAGCAACGCGCCGCCAAGTCTTTTCGAGAAAAACCCTAATTTTTTCTTCCAAAAAACCCGATTGTTCTTCCCAATTTAAGAAAGGTAAGCTCGTCGAAATCATTCTCACTCGTTTTTCTGAATTTAAGAAGAGAAAATGGGAAAATTGGTGATGTTTGAGACCGCATCCGCGATGGATGATGGGTTCAGGTGCTCGCGTGACGGAGCAAGGAGGGGTGATGAAGAAGAGGCGAGGGAGAAGAAGAAGGACGAATCAGATCGGATAGGAGCATCGATTCGTGGTGATGCGAGATTCGGGGGGAATTCATGGTGTGGAATCCGATATTGGTCCGGATCGTGCCCGAGGTCAGGGAGAGGATCGCGGTGATGGCAGGAGTACGGTTCGCTATGAACTTACGGCGATCCGAACCGATACATTCTCATGAGTTAGCGTTTCAGCTGCGGATCCATATTTGCCTCGCGACCCTCGAATATGCCACGATCCGAACCCCAACATGCGATCCGAAGGGGTACCACGAACCAAATAATGAACAATCCAACGAATTTGTACAGTAAGCAGTGCAACTTAATTCCAGTACATCAATGGACAGTTAGGTTAGAGCCTTTGAGATGAACTTTCTGGACTGACCAAATGCATAATTTAACAGCGAACAACGACTGACATCTTGACGATCTCGTTGACTTTTATGTTTTTCTTTAATGCATGCACAGGCACACACCGGCACTTGCACACACAGGGGGGATGGGTAATTATAATCTTATTTCTCATGTTTACTCGCCTAAACAGTAATGTCGGATAATCATTCCCCTTCAAGATCTGACACAGAGACGGATCCCGAGGTGTATGAGCATCTCAACCCCGAGGTTCTTCCATCTAATCCAGAGGGTGCGGATTCTGGATCCGAATATGAGGCAGAAACAGAATCGAATCCGTCTGAGAGTACCTCGCTTGATGAAGAGTCGGAGGTAGATGGCGGAGCTCCCGACGAAGTCCCTGGTGCAATAGAAATAGAGAAATTCACCGACTCCCTAGCTTCCAAACTTGATGACATAAAGCTTAAGATAATTTGCTTGAGACATGGGATCCCCTAGGATGATGTGAGGACACCCGGCAGCGAAGATAGACCCCACTTAGCTCCGGAAGGGTATATGACAGTCAGCCGACTCATGTGCTGGGTAGGAGCTATTCCTCTGTTTCCTCCAATCGTCATTGAGACCTTGAAACGATTGGGTATTGCTCCGATGCAGCTTCATCCCAATGCCTACGCGGCTCTATACACTCTATATATCGCATACGCGGAAATCCTGCATACCGAGCTCACATTTAAAGATTTAAAATTATTTTATCTTTTCAAGCATCGCTCCTCGGCAACCCCAAATTTCTCTTTCTTCGAATCGGTAGCAAATAGGAAGGTTCTGTCTGATGGATACAGCAATATAGGGGATCCCAAGGCCGATTGGTTCTATATAAAGAGACAGGCTGGGTGTTCAAGAAGATGGCTTAAATCAAGTAAACTTTAATCTTTTGACTGAATAACTTGTTTAAGAAATAAAGCATTAACATGCCCCCTTTTTTAAGCAGATCACGTGTTTCCCAAGACGGAAGGCTCGGTATACAATAATCGACTGTCTCTTCTTCTACAAAGCAAATCCGATTTTCTAAAGATCAAGAAGTGCATTACTGACAAGAACCTTCACAAGCATCGCCTTCTAGATATAAGGTTTGGACTTGGTGCAGGCGGCAAACCCTACAAATACGTGCCCTCAACGGAGGGAGAAGGAACGTCACGGGCAGCGGAAACAATTAAATTCCGTAAGAGTCCTTCGCCAATAATCATCCAGGACGACGAGGACCTAAACATATATAGAGGAGATGAGGCCCGTGGTGATAAGTCTAAGGAAATCCCAGTTTCTCCAGGGGGTTTCCCCTTAAGGGCCTCTCTTCCGATTGAACCTGCTACTTCCGATGATTTAACAGAAGAACAACTATTTAAAGAGCTGAGAAAAATTCCTTTGCCTGATGATGTATACACACAGGGGGACTTTGAAGGGGAGCCGTTTTTCCCTGTTTCTGAGGAAACAACTGTTCCAGTTGGAGGACAAGAAACTACTCAGATGATCCTGACTTCGGGCCCTGGTCTGTTAGGGGGAATTATATGGGATGCACAAATCACACGCACTGCCTGACCCCACACTTTTATATCAACAGTATTCAAGGTTGTAATATGCTCTTTTTTCTTTTGCAGGAAAGATGTCTCGCAGGCGGTCTTATTCTTGTCGCTCTCTTCGTGAAGGCACACCTAGCCATCATCCAAATCCTGAGCGTTCTCGCGGCCTTTCTCACAAGCCTACTTCTTCACAATCCCGGTCTACATCAAAACCAACCTCTGGTAAGCTTCCCAGTTATTCGGTGCCACCTACAGGGGGAAAACAACTCCCTAAAGAATTAACCCCTCCGAAGAGTGCACCCTCTCACAACAGGTTATCAAAAAGACACTACGAGCCCAAGGATAAAAGCAAGGATCCAATCAAGGATTCTGAGAAGGAGAAAATTGACATTGTCCCTTCCAACCAACAAGATTTGGTTGCCCCCGGGTCACGAGATTACATCCATGGTCCCGAGACTCAGGCTAAGCTGGAAAAGTTGCGAGAACAATTCCCTAACATCTTCTTCGAAAGGATGATGTTTGTTCCAGCCTTGGAACCAGTCCCTAGGAACTGGGATATTGAAGTCATCGGGCACATTCGCCATGTAGCCAGGCAGTATGAAGTGATGAAGAAACATGCTGTTAATCTATCAGAGGTCATCCGAACGCTTGAGATGGAAGCACATAGATCCAAAGTGAAGATAGATAACAATGAAAGGGCCAGGACAAAAATGGAGAAGGACTTGGAAGACGCTCAATCCCAACTTGCCTTAGCGCGGAGAGATGCTGAAAATTATAAGATTGAATTGGAGAATGTTAGGAAACGCTTTCATTCTGAACTGGACTCAAATAGTCAAGAGAAAATGGCCTTAAAGAAGGAGGTAGAAGATCTTAAAATGGCCAACATTGAGTTGAAGACGGCACAGGGCCATTTTGAAGCTGAGAGAGCTGCTTGGGAGAAAGAAAAAGCAAGTTTGAAAGAAAGTCTAGCTTTGGCCGAAGCAGAGAAGGTGATTTTGAATGATCAAGTTGCGGATGCGGAGAGGCGCGCGGCTCTCGCCGAAAAGAATGTAGAAAGTGCCATTGAAATGGCTACTGCTTCTAACAACAAGCTCCTCGAGAGAGAAAAGGATATCGAAGGGTTTGAAGAGATGATATTTGACTTCCTCGGCCACGTCCTCAAAACCCGTAACATCTCGTGGATCCCGGACTATCACGTCACTTTAGCCAACATATGGGACGCCATCGTCGAGGGTGAGAAGCGGAAATTAGGAGTTGAAGAGATTGACTAAGATGAGCTGATGAGGACCATTCTGAGGGATAACGTGCCCGAGGATCTGGCAGAAGGCCGGCGCCTAATTCAAGAAGAAATGGAGAAGGAGAGGACCCTGGCTAAGGGCAAAAACAAGATTGACAAAGGTTCGAGCTCAGCTGTAGAGCCCAAGGCCTCCGGAGTTGAGGAATACAATCCTGATGATCCATTAATTCCTTTGGGCCTAACTCCTGTGGTTGTCGGAGCTTCTGCAGCTAGCCTGGATGGAGGATCAGCGGAAGGTATTTCCCTTTTTTCCCCACAATTTGTCAAAGCAATTGTGAGTTGTCGTCGTCTGGTGGAGCAACCAATCGAATTAATAACATGTGTTCCTCATAATACAGGTGTCGGGCCCGTCGACAAGGATGTCGAGAAGAGGACAGAGGCGGAGAAGATTGACGTCTCGCCTAGCGCCGGTGTTGATATACTGAAGCAGGCTGAAGGTACAACAGCGGAGAAAGTCATCCTGGCACCTAGTGCTGATGCTCCCAAGGATGATGAAACCATCGATGCCTTGAAAGATATGGACGGGCGCCATGTAGATGATGAGGAGGATATCATTAGTACCAAAGAAGTCGAAGGCGATGACGACGAAACTTTGGCTAAAAGAAAGGCTAGACAGGAAAAGCAGCTGGCTTTAAAGAAGGTGGGACAAGAGCCTTTGAACGTAGCTCCTATCTCGGAGTTTAATCCCAAAACTGGGATGGTTCTGAAACTCCAGCCCAAATCGATCACTAAGCAGCTTCATTTTGAGAATCCCGATGATTTCCCAGCTTCCTTTACTGATAAAAGAAAGAGAAAGGAGGAGGAGGAGTCTTCTGATGAGTCGGACGTTCCTCTTATAGACAAAAGGAAAAGAAAGAAGGGTGATCAATCCGACACTGACAAGGCGAAGCTGGAGAAACAGAAACATGAGAAGAAGTCCAAGCGTAAATAGGATATTGTCGCTTGTCTATATTTTGTCTTTAGGCTTCCCACTGGCCATGAAATGTAATTGTGAGACTGGACCTCACTTTTGTTTTAGGTTGTTTTTCACTTTGTAGGCTTGCAGTTTATAAATGAAAGTTTATCTCTTTTGCATCATCGTGTACCTGCATTTAATAAACTTTTCATGCTTAGTCACAGATCATCTGATTATAACTACAAATCAGTCAAGCAACAGAAAGAAAAATTAAAAAATTCTGTGCTGCATCAAGGTTCATGTGTATATGTATATGCCCCCAATCAATCGTTAACATAGCGCCTAACCAGGGCTTATTAAGGATTGATTAGTGTTGTATGCACGTTGCCCCCTATTTCTGAATATGGGGGACTTAGAAAATTTAGTAAGATAACTGTCCTTGTGGTGCTGAGTTTCCGGCACCATTCTCAGCGCTTAATCATAGACTCTCTTATACTCTCCTGGCGGCCGCCGAGGTTAGAGTTCGAATTCAGCAGTTCAGTCGCTCTCCGATCCTTCAGCGGGGTAGGAGTTCTTTCTCAGCGCTCAATCAGAGATGCTTTTATACTCTCTCTGCTCTGGAGAGTTAGAGTTCGAGCTCAGCAGTTCAATCGCTCCCCGATCCTTCAGCGGGGTAGGAGCTCTTTCTCAACGCTCAGTCGGAGACACTTTTATACTCTCTCTCTACTCTGGAGAGTTAGAGTTCCGTCAAGGCGGTTCCGATCATGGTACACCGTCGTGACTCATGGGACAGCTTTCGTGTCTGCTATACTCTCTCTCGGCTCTGGAGAGTTAGAGTGTCGTTAATGATATGATTTACTTTATCGCACCCTTAGAGTTTTGACGGTTGATTTCTCTCCATTCTAATGGAAGGCACCTAAAATTATATATTCCTGTGATCTTCGTATGGTTCACAACAATTTCAATAAAAGCGGAAAGGCAGATAAATAATAGGGCAATAAAGGTAAATGACACACAATATTTTTATAGTGGTTCGGTCGAATCGTGACCTACATCCACTTTATAATCTTTTGTTCAAATAAATTGGACTATTCTAGGCAAGTCGTGCCTTGTACATGGTCCTTATGAAACAAAAGAATAGGCCTGACAGCTTCACGTCAGATAAGGCCGCAAATATTGGGCATTCCACACTCTGGGGATTTCCTTTCCATCTACGGTTGTTAGCTTGAAGGTTCCATTATCAAGCTTACACAAAATAGAGTACGGTCCTTCCCACTTCGCACCCATATGAGTTGGGGGTGGATAGACACGCTTCAGAACCAAGTCTTCGGGTTCAAAGGTTCGTGCTCGAACCCTTTTGTTGTAGTATCGGGCGACCTGTTGCTTGTGTCTCAAGGCACGCAGGTCTGCTTCGTCCCTCTTTTCTTCGATCATATCCAGGGATTCAAGGCGCAATTCGTTATTAGTCATCGGATCGTAATAAGTCACTCGGTGAGAAGGTACTTTTATCTCAACCGGGATGACTACTTCTGCTCCAAAAGCAAGGGAGAAGGGGGTATGGCCTATTGCCGATTTATACGTTGTCCTGTAGGCCCATAGTGCTAAGGGTAATTCATCAACCCACATGGCTCTGGCCCGTTTCAGTCTTCTTTTCAGAATGGACTTAATCACTTTATTCGCCGCTTCGACCTGTCCGTTCAACTGCGGGTGCGCCACAGAGGTGTACCGTTTCTCAATGTGGTATTTCTGGTAGAAGTCTCTGAATTCAGTACTATCGAACTGAGTTCCGTTGTCAGTTATAACAATCTTTCGAATCCCAAATCGACAGATGATGTTCCTAACGACGAAGTTGATCACTCGTTTGGTTGTGATTGTAGTCAGTGGCTCAGCCTCGACCCAGTGAAGTAATCTACAGCTACAATAACGAACTTCGCTCCGCCCTTAGCTATGGGGAGAATTCCGATGATATCAATTCCCCACATAGCGAAAGGCCATGGGCTCGTCATCGATTTTTAACTGACTAGGAGGTGCCCTAGGTATCTTTGAAAATCTCTGGCATGCATCACACCATCGTGCGTACTTCGCCGCATCTTTGTTTATGGTAGGCCAGAAATAACCATGCCGCAACACCTTTTTTGCCAATGTTTGCCCTCCATTGTGATCGCCACATTCGCCCTCATGTACCTCCTGCAGTACACGCTTGATGTCATCATGAGCTATACACCGGAGAAGGGGCATCGAAAATCCCTGTCTGTAAAGACTCCACCTTGCAGAACGTATCGGGAAGCTTTACGAATTACTTTACGCCTCTCGCTCTTCTTGGTAGGAAGCGTTCCATTCATTAAGAAATTCTTTAGAGGGGTCATCCATGACTCCCTTTCTGGTTCTGTCTCTAGTACCGGATCAATTTCCATCTGATCTATACTAGGAGACCGAAGTACTTCAACTGGGGCTAGCCAGGTCTCTTCAGGATCGTCGGAACTAGCCATCTTTGCCAACTTATCCGCCTGTTGATTCTCTGACCGCGGAATATGAGATATGCTATAATGATCGAAGCCGTTTAGCAACTCCTTCACTTTCTCCAAGTATAAAATCAATCTTGGGCTTTTGGCTTGGAATTTTCCAGTGACCTGGTTCACAACTAACTTGGAGTCACAAAATATGTCAAGATTTGTGATTTCCAACTCCTTTGCGATCCTTAGCCCGGCTATCAGGGCTTCATATTCGGAGTCGTTGTTAGTGGCGTGAAACTCCATCTGGATAGCATAGGATATCAGCCGTTTCTCAGGAGTTTCAAGCACTATTCCAGCGCCGGATCTCTTGTCATTCCTAGCGCCATCAGTATACAATCTCCAGGCACTGGGATCGAGAAGCAACTTTGAGGGGTCAGCTTCTTCGTTCGCTATATCTTCCTCCGGGACAGTAAACTCTGCTATGAAATCGGCTATCACTTGCCCCCGTATTGACCGCTGGGGCTGAAAGTTCAGATCAAATTGACTTAACTCAATGTTCCATTTGAGTAGTCTTCTAGACGCTTCTGGTCTCTGTAGAACTTGCTTGAGTGGATGATCAGTGTACACGGTAATGGGATGAGCCTGAAAATAATGTCGAAGCTTTCTATAGGCAATCAGCAAACTGTACGCCAACTTTTCTATCCTTGGATAATTACGCTCTGCTGCCGCCAATTTTTTGCTCACATAATACACTGGTCTTTGAACTTTATCTTCTTCTCTCACCAATGCTGAGCTGATTGCGTGGGACAACACTGCCTAGTACACAAATAAGTCCTCGTGATCCACCGGCTTAGATAATATCGGAGGTTTCTCCAGGTGACTCAGCAGGTTCTGAAACGCTTCTATGCAGTCAGGCGTCCATTTGAAGTGGCGTTTTCCTCGCTTTATCAATTCGAAGAATGGGATGCATTTGTCCGTAGCCCTAGAGATGAATCTGCTTAGTGCGGCTACTTTCCCTGCAAGGCTTTGCACATCTTTAATTTGCCTAGGCTCCTGGATGTCTCTGATTGCTGCGATCTGATCTGGATTAATCTCAATCCCACGAGAACTGACGATGAATCCTAAGAATTTTCCGGAGGTGACCCCGAATGAACATTTTGTTGGGTTGAGTTTCATCCCGCACTTTCAAAGAATGCCAAACATCTCTGCCAAGTCCGTAGTGGGATTGGAGGATTGCCTGGACTTAACCAACATGTCGTCGACGTATACTTCCATTGTTTTCCCAATCTGGTTATAGAACATTCTGTTCACTAACCGTTGATATGTAGCGCCTGCGTTCTTCAAGCCAAAGGGCATTACCACGTAGCAGTATAATCCCAGATCCGTAATGAAGCTAGTGTGTTCTTGATCTAGTACATGCATTGGAATCTGGTTATATCCTGAATAAGCATCCATAAAGGAGAGAAGTTCATGACCCGCCGTTGAGTCCACCAACTGATCGATCCTGGGTAACGGAAAACTGTCTTTCGGGCAGGCTTTATTCAAATCTGAGAAATCGATACACGTTTGCCACTTCCCGTTGGCCTTCTTTACCAGAGCTTGATTTGAAATCCAGTCTGGGTAGATTGAGTCTCTGATAAATCCATTACTCTTTAGCTTTCCAACTTCTTCTTTCAAGGCAGCGGACCTCTCTAGGCCCAGCATTCGCCTTTTTTGTTTTACCGGAGGATGCTTAGGGTTAATGCTTAATGAATGACTCATGATTGATGGAGATATCCCGCACATGTCTGTGTGGCTCCAAGCAAATACATCCAAATTATCTTTCAAGAAATCCGTCAGTTCTTTAGCTAAATTCGGATTTAACTGGGATCCAATCTTAAGGACCTTCTCTGGGTCACTATCATCGATCGGTACATCCACAGTTGTCTCGTTGGGAGTCGCCATTCTGCACCCAGGTTCTTTGTCCTCTCTGGGATCTATATCCTCGGGCAACTCTCTGGGCGACTCTCCCACGGTTATCCTCTTTAATTGCTATGAGGTCTCCGCCCTTGTGGGGGGAGAAACGCCCTTGGTTTCTATGTCTCCTCCGTTGCGGAGTAGCTTTAGCTCTGCAATATAACATGCACGTGCGGCAACCTGATCTCCTCTGACAATACCAACACCAGCTTCTGTAGGAAACTTCAATAACAAGCACCAGGGGGCTATACAGGATCTGAACTTTGCTAAGGCCGGTCGGCCCAAGAAGGCATTATAGGGCGATTCAATATCCAAAACCACGAAGGGAAGAATCCTCACTCTCTGGCGTTCTCCTTCCCCAAGTGTAACTGGTAGCTCTACATATCCCATTGGAGCGGTGGATGCTCCGTTGAATCCACGGATCCATCCCTCACAGGGCTTCAAGTCTTTTATTTCGAGATTCATTTGGTCGAATGTCTTTTTGAAAAGAATGTTGACGGAACTCCCGTTATCCACCAAGACTTTATGAACAGTGGCCGGGCCGATAGGTACTGTGATTACAAATGGATCTTCGGTTGGAGCATGGACTCCAACGCTTTCTCGTTTGCGGAAAACGACGTCGTCGGACATCATCTTTTGTTGCTTTACCGGGACGTTGTCCTCAGGGTTGCTACACTCCCCTACCCCGAGGTGCTGCTTGGCTGCATTGACATACTGATCCAATGCCTTGGAACCGTGCCCGGCGAGATAAAGCCCTCCGATTATGGTATTGATAACAAGGTCCTTTCCCTTTTGCTGGGTTATTGGCCTGACAGCAGGTTGATTCTGGTTCTGATTTGGGGCCTGTACGGCTTGCCCCCTATCTCTGGGTGTCACTCTGTATTCATCCAATTTTCCTTCTCGGAGAAGCTTTTCGACCACATCTCTTAGGTGACGGCATTCATTTGTTGAGTGGCCGTGAATCTGATGGAAGAGACAGAACTTCCCCGTTTCACGTTCTTTCTCCGTCGACTCTCTGGGAGGAGGCCTTTTATTTTGGAGGACGTTGTACGAATCCATGAAGATATTCTCCAAAGTATCGTTTATTGGCGTATAACTTTCAAAAGACCTGGGACGAGTCCTTCTTTGGGAGTCGTTCCCTTGATTCCTCTTCCGGTTGTTGCCATTACTGTTATTACCATTGTTTCCTGACTGACGACCACCCTGGTTCCGGTTTCCGACATTAACCTCGACCTTCCCCGAGTTGTCTCCTGTCTGCTTAATGGCGACATTGCTCTGGATTTCCTCTTTATCGGCCGTTTTTGCCTTTTGGTTAGCATATACTTCCTCCCGGCGTAAGTGCACGTTAGCTTTTTCGTAGAATAATTCTCTAGTATGAGGTGGCTTGTCGGCCAGGTATCTCCCAAATTCAGTGTCTTTATCTACCCCATCAATTAGGGCTGCCACAACAGTTGGCTCATGAGGATCTTTGATTTCAGTAGCGGCTAGGTTGAAACGGTCTAGATACACCCTCAAACTCTCGCCTGGTCGTTGCTTGATAAGGAACAAGTCAATCACACTCTTCGTCTTTTGTGCATAGATGCGGAACTGTTCCACGAACCTTTCACTCAACTCCCTGAAGCTGGAAATTGATCTTGCTGGTAAGGGAGTGAACCATAATAATGCTACATCCTCCAGGAATATGGGAAATGCTTTGCACTTGACAGCGTCAGAAGCTGCGGCAGCGGTCATTGACCAAGAATATCTCATCAGATGTTGGACGGGATCAGATCTACCCGCGTAACGGTTCATCTACGGCATGTTGAAGCGCCTCGGGAACGTCGCATCTAAAATGTCATCAGTGAAAGGGGTGTGACTGCGGTCAATTCCCCAATCTTCATTCCGTTGTCCACGGCTATCTGCCAGAATTTGATGGATCATAGCTGCAACATTTGCACTGGTCAGCGGAGGCTCGGGGTCAGCGCTTCTTGCTCGGTGGGATTCTCTAATCTCCCTTCCAGGAGCGGCCACGAAATCCGGGGCTCGGATTGGGCTTCGATGCCCCCTGTTACCACGAGCATTTGTACGGCGAAGGGGCTGAGGTAGTCTATTCTGAACAGGGATGTCCACACCTCGAGCTCTGGGAGTTGCGGCACGATCATTCACATTGCGGTTTGAGGGCCCTGGACCCAGTGCCTCTTCTTCCCGTGATGGCAGGGTTCCAAATCGAAGCTGCTCTATGTTTTCAGGCTTCTCATATGGTCGCCGCGGAGGTCTTGGCGATTCCTCTGACGAAGAAGAGTACTCTGGGGTGAGCGGACGAATTGGGGGCGTCCTTTGCCTTGCGAGATCATTGAGCCTTCTATCCATAGCAGTCAAGTTCTGTCGTAGAACGGAACTCTCCTGCCTTTAAGCAGCCAATTTATCAAACAGCCTCTCCCACATTTCAGAAAAGCGAGAAAGATCTCCCTCAGTAACGGGAGCAGAAGGGTCGTATTGATCATCATCATTTTCTCTTATGCGCAAAGAGCTTGAGCCAGGTCGAGCGGAGGGGCCAGGACGGTAGGAGCGAGCCATAGGCTCCTTTCCAGGTCGAGTCGTAATCTGGTCATCACTTCGAATCATGGTGGATCGGTGCTTGTGATTCGGTACGCCCCCTTGGGGTTGGTTCGTGGTCATGGTATGCGGAGGATTCAGAGCGTTATCACGGGATCGAGTAACAACTCCTCCAGCTTCTCGGTTCGCAGCGCCTCCCTCAAGTCGGATCGTGGCGCCTCCATCAGACCGGTTCGTTACGCCCTGATCGGTTCGGGTCGCCCCCTCGATGACCTACTCATGTGCACTTTCGCCAACTACTTCATTCGCGACTTCATTCGCTTGCGAAGCTCGCACTTCTTTAGACTTCTTTCCAGCCATGATATCAGATGTCGCTGAAATCTTCAGAAATCTGAACAGTGAAGTTTTGGGACTGTTTTCTTCGGACTTTCAAATCCAAATAGTAGAATAGCAATCCGGTAGGCCGAGAATTGATTTCTCAGTGAAAGCACCAAAATGTTAGATCAAAATTTGGACCTAACACCCAAATTCGTAAAGAATTATAACTGGAGAATGAAGAAAAAGCAGAAAACACACAGAATTTATAGTGGTTCGGCGTTAATGAGCCTACGTCCACTTTATATGTTATCGATTATACTCTGAATGCTAGTACAATCAATGATTCCTCTCAAACTCACTCTTACAAGTATGATTTCTCTCAGTAATCTCGAAGTTAAACTGATGAGAAATAGTGGTATGACAGCAATGGTGGAATAAGTGCTCAATTCCGCCAAAAGATCCTGAAAAATGCCAATCTCTGGGCTATTTATAGCTGATTCTGTCAGGCGGTTCGTGGTCACACGTGGCGTAAATCCCGAGAAAATCGGATCGGACCGAGTAATGAGGAGGAATTGGTCAATATGACAGTTATGGACACGTGTCGCTGGATCCACTCTTTTCGGATCGCTGAAGACTAGCTCGCGCTTGAACAGGTCGGTGGCTTCGCTGCGCCTTCTATGATGAAGTCAGATCGGGTCGAGTCGCTGAGGAGGGATCGGATCGGTCTGATGTAGGTGGTTCGGTTCGTGCTAGCTGGTAGCGATTCGAGGGGTGCGTAGCGATCCGCTAAGGGCTGAACAACTACGACCAGATTTCTGAAGACTGAGAGAAATGGAGCATCGTATTTCCTTCTTGTATGTGAACCTTGGTGGCTTGGTCAAAAAGCTAGCCAACAATAAACAAATATAATCTTCTATACTTGTAAACATATAATAAACAAAAGGAAACAAATAATATATTCCTAATACCCTCCCTCGAGTTGGAGCATGTAGATCACAAATGCCCAACTTGCGCAACAAAGAAATGAACTGCTGCTTCCCAAGTGGCTTGGTGAAGATATCAGCAAGCTGCAAAGAAATATGCACATATGACATAATGATCGTCCCATCCTGAATAACATCACGAATGAAGTGCATATCTACCTCAATGTGTTTGGAGCGTTCATGAAATACGGGATTATGTGCTAGATGCAACGCAGACATGCTATCACAGTAAACCAGAATAGAAGAAATATGTTGAACACCGAAACATGCTAGGAATTCTTTCATCCACTTCAATTCACATGTCAAGGCTGTAAGTGAGAGATATTCAGCCTCAGTGGAAGATAATGATACCGTCTTCTGTTTTTTGGTTTTCCAAAAGATAGGGGAACCACCAAGAAACACCATCCTTCCTGTAATCGGACGTCGTGTATGGGGGCAACTTGCCCAACCAGAATTACACCATCCAGATAGAGTCAATTCCGAATCAGCTCTCAAGAGAATTCCCTGGCCCGAGGAGTTCTTGAGATAGCGCACAACCCGTAATGCTGCATCCCAATGATCCTGTCTCGGCTTCTGTAAGAACTGGGACAAAATATGTACTTCATACGCCAGATCATGTCGAGTAAAAGAGAGATAGATCAATCTACCAACTAGACGTCGATACTGCTCCCCCTCCTCAAGAGGTGGGCTGGTAGAGCACCCAAGCTTGTGGTTCGGCTCCATAGGAAAGGTCGTCAGTCTACTACCTAAGAGCCCGCACTCTGCAATGATATCCAATGCATACTTCCTCTGACATAAGGAAATACCAGCTGCACTGCGAGCTACCTCAATACCCAGAAAATACTTTAAGACCCCCAAGTCCTTCATATGAAAACAAGAACTAAGATATTTCTTAAATTTGTCAACTGCCTCTGATTCATTACCAGAAATGATCAAATCATCAACATAAACAAGAACATGAATATGTATTTCTCCACTCCAGTAGAAAAACAAAGAATAACCGGAAAGGGACTGGAGAAACAGTAAGTAGTCAAAGAAGCAGCAAGTTTAGCAAACCAACAATGTTGTGCTTATTTCAGACCATAGAGAGACTTATGCAAACGACATACTTTGTTAGGCTCGCTATGCTCAAAACCTGGGGGAAGTTTCATATACAACTCCTCGTGCAAATCACCATGAAGGAAAGCATTATGAACATCCATCTGGTGCAAGATCCAACCTTTGACTGCTGCAACAGCTAGAAAGTGTGAACCATAGACATCTTGGCCATTGGAGCAAATGTCTCTGAATAGTCAATTCCCTCTACCTGGTGATTGTCAAAAACAACCAATCTGGCCTTTAACCGCTCAATAAAACTATCAGAATTATATTTAATCTTGTATACCCATCGACTTCCCAACGCCTTCTTTTCAAGAGGAAAATCCATCAAACTCCATGTCCCGTAATTTTATATCTTATTCTGCATAGCAGTCCTCCATCTAGCATCCATGGAGGCCTGACGATATGAGGTAGGCTCAACACCTGCAGTAATCGCAGCAAGAAAATCCCTGTGTCGCGCAAAAAATATTTTATAGCTTATGTAATGTGCAAGGGGATACAGAGTACCCGAGGAAGGATAGGTGGTAGGTGAAGCAATATGGGGGGGTGGACTAATGAGATTCGTCACATAATCCTAAAGACGAGCAGGACGATATTTTAGACGCTTGCCACGTCCAAGCTCGCTACTAAGTTCAACAGCTAGGACTTGAGTTGAAATCGGGACAACATCCAAGTCGGAAGCAGGCACTGAATCTGAAGCAGGCGCTGCTTCTATCTCTTTTCCCTCCCATTCATTCGAGACCACCATAGTGGATGGCGTTGTGTATTGAACTACAGTGGGAGTCCCTGCTGGGGCAACCTCATCTCCACAAACTGGGGGACAACACCCTCCCTCAAAGTCAGACCGTGTACTATTTCTATTTTCAATAATCGGAGAAGCATAAGGGAATTCCGTCTCATAGAAAACCACATCACGGGATACAAAATACTGATGTGAAGACAAATCAAATAATTTCCACCATTTCTTATCAGCGGGATAACCAACGAATATGCATCTACGGCTACGACTAGAAAACTTGTCCTTTTTAGACTGCATATCATAAGCAAAACGAAGACACCCAAACACTCGAATATTCTCATATAAAGGAGGAGTGCCATATAAAATCTCATAAGAGGACTTATAATTTAACAATCGAGAGGGAGTGCGATTAATTAAGTAGCTAGCACCAAGAACGCACTCACCCCAAAACTCAATAGGTAAAGACCCCTGAAATCTCAAAGCTCGAGCTACATTGAGAATATGTCAATGTTTTCTTTCCACTCTCCCGTTCTGCTGGGGGGTTTCGACGCAAGAGGTATGAAAAAAAATACCCTGGCTTGAAAAATAATCTTTCAAGCAATTAAACTCAGTACCGTTATCACTACGAACACGACAAATATTACTATCAAACTGACGTTTAACCATTGCAATGAATTTCATAAACACCGAATACACCTCAGTTTTATCTGTTAACAAAAACACCCATACTGCTCTATAAAAATCATCAACTAAAGTCAAAAAATACTTAGCACCACATGAAGAAACACAATGATATGGTCCCCACAAATCACAATGAATGAGTTCAAATGACTTAAAAGCTCTATTGTTACTATCTGAAAAACTATCATGTGTCTGTTTAGCTTTGTGGCAAACATCACATGCTTTATTTAAATGCAAACAACTACTAATAAAAGGTAAATGCTTCATCACTTTCTCAGCCGGGCGACCAAGTCTACAATGCCATAACTCAAAATCTCCACTTTGCACTGCCAAAACAGCTGAACCTCTAACCTATGAAGCATCACAAAAATAGTAAAATCCACCCTACCGTTCACCCGCTCCAATCGCTATCCTCGTACTTCGGTCCTGAATAATACACAATGCATGAGTAAAGAGGACATCACATTGATTATCATCAATTAAACGCGACATAGAATTAAATTGCAATGTAAAGATGGAACATAAAGAACATTGTTGAGCACCAACTCAGCAGACAAAACAACTCGGCCATACAAATTAGATTTAATCACTGCACCATCCGGTAAGGTCACGGGATAAGAAGAACACTCAAATCGATCAACCAAACAATCCAAACAGCCCGTCACATGTACGGTAGCACCTGTATCGACAATCTATGGAATACCTAAAGACTTACCCATCAAACGATCGGACATGGGAGGAGCATCAGAATTACCAATCAAACTCATGAGACGCTGATATTGTGAAGCAGTCAATGGGGGGACTATCCCATTAGAACATGCTGCACCTGTCGGAGTACCAAGAATCGACGATTGTCCGGAGAAGGCAGCGTTTAATGCCCCTGCCGCTGAACCTGGATTGGTGCGACGACCTGCTGCTAGACGACAGTCCACCACGAGTGTTTGGCTTTCGAGGCCGGCTCTCCCACCAATCCGGATACCCATTCTCTTTTGATAGCAATTATCAACATCATGCCCTGATTTTCTGCAATAACTACACTTCTTTGATCCACTCCCTCCATCATAATTTGGTGCAGAAATGCGAGCTGGTCCTGTCAAAGACAACGCCATCACCTCATCCATCGGGGGTTGTTCCGCCATAGTCTTCAACTGCATTCTCTCTTCTGTTTTAACAGCGTTGTATGCTCGATCAAGAGTGGGCAATGGATCTTGGGCAAGCAAACTAGTACGAATATGCCCGTAATGTTCACTATACAGTCCATACAGAAAATCATGTAATTGCTCTTCATCCCGGGCTGCTTGCAGTTTTATAGCAATATCACATATGCATCGACCACACTCACAAGTGGGAATAAGGGAGAAAGTAGCCATTTCATCCCAAAGTGGCTGCAATAAACCAAAATAATCCTCTATGGACATCGATGCAGTTTGTTTACAATCAGCCAATGCCTTCTTTATATCTTGCTTCCGGGTTCCATGCCCTTTGTTAAATCGTTTTTTTAAATAATTCCCATAAGGGAAACACCTCCTGAAAATATGGGATAGTCTTCTTCAGTGATGGATCAATGGTATTCATCCCATTGAACCAACATTGCATGCAAACACCTCCAATCGAGAAGTCTTGCAGGATCAATTGGTTTCGGCTCCGTTCTTTCAAGAAAAGTAATCTTTCTCCGTGAAATCAGTGAAAGCCGAATTGATTTGGACCATTCATCGTAGTTGGCACCGCGAAGTACAATAGGGGTAATGATATTCCCCGGGTTATCATGAGAAGATAGATAATAAGGGGAGGAGGGATCTTTGTTTGGGTCATAAGGTGAAGAAGTCAAGGGGTTCAAAGAGGTCGGTGTTATTCTGCTGCCACTGTTGGCAGATCCATCAGAACTTCCGTTGGCCATTGAAGGAGAGGGAGAGGGACAGAGATCAGCGGAGGAACTGGTAAACAACGGATCTGAAAATCAACAGATCTGAAATTAACGGCTGTTAGAAAATAGATTAGCGATGAGAGAGAAATAGAGATCGGCGGAGGAACTGGTAAACGACGGATCTGAAATTAACGGCTGTGGTGGTGGGAGCAAGATTCAATAATTCTTTTTCATTGATTCTCATTCAAAAACTGTGCAATAGTACAAATATATAGAATATTGAATTGGCCTAAACTAGTAAACAAATATTAGAGTAATATAAACAAATATAATCTTCTATACTAGGAAACCGTGTAATAAACAGAAGGAAACAAATAATGTATTCCTAGTACCTGGCGCCTAAGTCGAAAATTTCCATCGGAGCTATGGCCACAAAAGCAATTTCCCGGAAAAACAAAACTGAAAAAAATCTCCCTCCTTCCTCACTTTTTCATAATCTTTTTCATTACCTCCAAAACAAATGCCCGCGCTTCTCCCTCGTTCATCTAAATTTTAAAATTCATTCTAACTGCCAATACCAAAATGAAAAACTTCCGTTGCCTCCAAAATTTTCATTCTACAAATACCCATTTCCTATTCGTCCCTCATCACCCATTCATCTTTCTTCCTCTTACACAACAAAAATTCGAAATGGCTGGAAGCAACGATTACTACAGTAACAAAGAAAACACTTCTCCATTACCATCTTCTTCGTTCCAACCCAATTTGACGGCGAAGAAAAGTAGGAGAATGAAAAGAAAGAGAGTTCCTTTAGAAGACATTACCTACCTTTATTATCCAGACCTTCTGAATTCGAAGAAGAGGAGTCCACTGCAAAAAAGAGTACCTTCTGCTCCGTTAACCGTTCATTTTAATTGTCGAGTTTCTCTTAGGAAGGAATTTCGATGATTTTCGAACATGCTTGCGTTTTCTTCTTCCTTCTCCTGTTTTCTAGTTCGTGTGTTTTTCTTTCTTTCAAGGAATTGAGCATGTGGAATTTACTGTTAGATTATACCTGTGTAACTCATTGCCTTGGCACTATGGATCGTAGAGACTAAAGATACATAATAATTCATTATTGATTCTAATCGTTTGGTTATGAGTTTAGTGATTAGATTTTACTACATAATTTATCAGTTTAATCAACTTTTAACTCAATTCATAGCTTATTAATGTACATGACTCTTTATCTTTAAATAATAACATTACACTGATCTAAAGCATAGTTTATTATAACATATACCAAAATGGGGAAGTAAATACAAAGAGCATGTTCAAGAATGTACAGCTAAGGCACAAAAAAAAGCAGCCTGTTGAAAGTGAATCATGTTGAATCCCTTTTGATAGATGAAACTTTTTTCCTCTAAACCCAACAACTGGGACTTTTGATGCAGTGTTACTCCTTCATGCCACCTGATTTCACTGATTTGACCATTGAAGAATTTCTGTTTGTGCCACTGGCATTCGATTTCATGGACATGGGCTTCGATGAATCTCTGTTTTCGCTATTAGTATCAGCATCAAAAGTTAATGACTTGTGTTTTTGTTTGTGGCATAAGATGTTTCCATTGTCAGCTAAGCATATGCTTTGAAAACATGCCGATCGAGTTTCGCCTCTAACTTGGTATCGAGTTATCCGCTTAGTGGGGAAATGATCATCTTCTTTTTCGCCATGTTACTTACTGCATTTTGATGCATCTCTTGTGATTTCGTGGATCAATGACTAATATTGATGTTTGTCTTTCCCTAACTTGATTTGTTCTTCTTTTGTAGCTTAGGCGATCAACTATTCAATTCTGAAGATATATCATTTGGAATTACATGAAATCATTTTGGCATGCATGGAAGAGCTAGAAAATCTCTTTGTATAAGTACAAGGTTTGTAGCTAAGGTGATGAAACTCCATAACTTGGGCCTGGGTTATGGAGATAATTCAAGGCCGATTTATGTACTTAGCTTATTTTTTAAAATAAATTCCGAGCTATATCTTTAGTCTTTCTGATTGTGATTTTCATATTTCACGTCATTCCATCTTCACCAAATATTATAATTCCTTAAGGCCTTTGCTTGGATAAAAACCCAATTAATAATAGCTTATGAAAATTGTTTTTAGGAGTGACAACTGTGTATTTTGAAACTTAAGAATAACGTTTTAAGTTGCCAGCTGTATTTGTAGTGTTGGTATTTAAATGTAAAATGTAAGATATATACTTAGGAAAGAATCACTATAATCATGCCAACTATAAATGTTTGAAAATACAATGTTCAAAAGTGAACTGGCTAGAGTGGAGAAAACTCTTAAAGTGATATTTAGTTTAAAGTACATATTTTAGAAAGAAAATAATATATCTAAAAACAACCAACTTTAATAATTAGACCAATGATAAAGGCCAAATTATATTTTGTTATCGCAAGTTCACTTTAATTGCTTATGTTTACAAAATTATTGTTAAAAAATAAAAAAAAATGCCCTTTCAAATTGCAAGAAAAATGTGATTTCAAAAATATTTTAGTCGACTAATGTTATTATAAAAAGGGGGCGATTATTGAAACACAAAATTAGACACAAACATAGAGACACAGAATCTTGACCATTGGGTCTTTTTGTCTTTATGTGGAGAGGTGGAATTCAGGGGAAGATCCAATGGTTTAGATTTTGTATCCCCTTATTTGTGTCTATTTGTTGTGTTCAAATAGACTTTCCCTTATAAAAATATGAAAATAAGTTATTTGGAAAACTAAATGAATATAGCTTTAAAAGTTATATTTTATATTGTTTAAGACATAGAACTAAGTCATGTAAAAGCTAGCCTTATTTAGCATTCGAAAAAATACCATTCGTAAATAGTGAAGCTATATTCATTTAGCTTTGCATTTTGTTATTTCTTTATCTCTTTTCTCTATATTCATAAAACTAAAATTATTTTTGAATTATTGTTATTTTACTTTATTATCTCACATTCACAGAAAGGTATTCTATAATTAATTGTTATTATTTATTAGATGTCAGCATGTGTCCTTAATTTGAAACATTAAGATTTTCAATTAAACTTGAAAGTTGTCATGATGTGAATAACAAAATTTGGTTATTTGTTGTAATAAAAAGGAAAATGATTTTTTTCCTTAAACAAATGATCACATCGTTAACATTATTAAATAAGCCAAACATGTTAGTAACGTTAAATTGGAAGTTTGATATTATATTCGGCAACCCTTAGACAATTCCAAATGTGTTAAAGACGGATTGTCATGCCGCTTCTTGAAGTTATCTAGATACTTGATTTCCTCAAAGTTGGCACCCTACCAGTGTGGGTAAGAAAAGTCAAATGGGTGCAATTTGACGAGGTATAACCATTGAGATGAGTTGGGGAATAAACAGCTTCGGGAACTGGAGAACAAGCCGAATGAAATGCTCAAATGGAGGAATAAGCCTTGAAAGTAACACATCGCTAACAAGGAGTACAAACTTCTGGTAGGGCATGGGCCTATTGTAAGGGCTTTAGAACTAAATTTGTTTAAAAGAGACTTTGTGCTAATCATGAATTCTTCTAAAATCTACCTTGATCAACACATATGTTGAAGAATTTGGAGGACCATAAAAAACCGAAATTCCCTCGGGATGGATATCGATGTGCAATTTGTACAGTCTTCATCTTCATTATCATCATGAAAGAAGATACTTGCAATGATTGTCGAACCTAACGACAAGATGGTCATGGCCAAAAAGTGTAATACCCTTAATTTTCGACAAACATTATTCAAGAAATTTAATTAGTATAAGTAAATAAAAATAATATAAAAGGATGTTAAGATGAAATTTGTAATTGAATATGGTTTGAAATTAATAACTAATCACTTTAAAATAACATAAGCGAAGACTTATGAAAGGGGCAACGTGGGAAACACAAGGCTTTCGTAAACATAACCGTCCACCTTTTAATTTCTATTCTTTCATTTTCATTTTAAAATACCTAAAACTAAAGATAAGGGAGGTTGGCAACAAACCTAACGAAGACGAAGAGAAAATTTAGGAAAAGTCAGAAGAAGAAAAAGTTTAGGATTAAGCAACAATAAATTTCAATGCGTTTATTAAATCTAAGGTGAATAATGATTCTATCATTGTTCTATACTACTTTGGTTAATATCCAATAGTTTGTGTTTTCATGATTAATTTCATGATGATTTTGATGCCATTTCATTGTTTAGGTAGAATAATATTTGGAGCTATTTGTTTATGCTTGTTTTTTGCATAGATTATTATAAGTTTTTACAAAAACCTATAGGTTTTTACTTCCAATCGATTTAATTTTATTTATATGAAGTTCCTAGCATATTTTGGAAGATGGGTTTAAGTTTCATAATTTTCTATATACTTAGGATTTTTTATGAAATTACTAAGAAAAAATGTTAATTACAAATTACAATTATTAGAAATAATTGCACAATGATTTTTGACTTGAAATTTCTACCAGGGTAGAAAGGGTTATGCTCATATTTCTATGATTTTTTTGTATTTTTTTCACGTTTTTATGATTTATCGATATTTTCCTAAGTTAGATAAATTAAGGAATTAATGCATTAACTAGGGTTGATTAATGATCTTAAAATGTTTCCATATATGAAATTTGAAAATTTTGAACATTTGTTCAATAATGATTTTTATTAGCCAATAATGTTTTGTCTAATCATGTGAAGTAGATAAAAAGTATTACTTTAGAAAGAATATAATTAAGTTTTGAATTATTTAATGTCAAGCCATTGACTCAGTCGACAAGAATTACCGCTATCGTATAGTCCCCTTAATGCATGGAATATCATGTAACATGCTAAGGTTGTATCTAGATTTTATCGCTCTCGTCATCATCATCCTTATCGGCTTAATCATTGTTGCCTTTATCCTTATGTTCTTAAAGTTCACCACTTCATAAAGGCTTTTCGCCTTCGTATATATGTTATAGTTTATCGCTTAGAACATAGGAGATAAGACTATTTTCCTATATACGTATGAGGCTTATCGCTTATATTGTTTTCAAAGAATCATGGGTAGTCACCTACGTTGAAGCACCTCAAAATTTAGCGTCAATTAAATTAGTTATTTAATTAGGTCCAAAAATAGAATTTGGCCAAACGATGGAATTTGATCATATAATCTTGCACCATTGCGTTTGTGACAGAATTCAGGTCAACCTTCATGTTTGGACTTCGCGATTGTTGACATGAGGAATTGTCGTTATTCACGCACGCCAACACCTAAGTGTACGTTTTGCAGAAAGACGATAATCCAAATCCAAAGTAATGAAATGCAGGGAGAACGCAACTTTTTATAGTGGTTTGACACTAACGCCTACATCCACTTTATAGTAATCATTCATTATATAACAGATGATTATAATTGTTGTACAAGTTCGGACTATATTTGTGTACAAAGTTGTGTAATAGAATATCAAGATGTTTGTTAATTCTAAACTTTGAACAAAATGCCCTTCTTCCTTTTCGTTGAGCCAAAATATGGAGTAATGTCCAAAAAGTAGTTTCAATGTTCAAGAAATTCAAAGATATCCAAAATAGTCCAAAAGTAGTGTAAATGTTCAAGGAAATATCCAAATGTTATAGGAAAATGTTTTTACAACGTTTAGAAGTCCAAAAGAAGTCCAAAATCCATGAAGATAGTCATTATTGGTGCTTGGGAGCTTCAATCCCGTATGCCAATGTGTAGGAAGGGCGTAAATGAGTCAACCCCTTTAAATGCCAAACTTGGAGGTATTTATAAGTGAGTTTTGATTGTATCAACCTGAATTTCGTATCCCCGAGGAATGCAAAATTCGTATCCTAAAAACGGAGTCAAAAAGCCAAAGCCGGGCCAAAAAATCGCATCCCTCAAGCCAAAAATCTTGAATTATTGGAAATTGGGTGAAATGTGTGTCGATCGGACAAAAAACACTGAGCAACACGGTAAAACTGTATGCCAGGGTGATCTGCCATTTTGGCACGTTCAAATATTTCGAATCCCAAAAAACTGTGGCCAATGCGTGTTGATCACGTGAAATAACCTGATCCGCATGCTAAATTTCACTTGCGAACATCGTTCGGCATTTGCCAAGATTATTTTGAATCCCATTGATCCGTGCTAGATTTTGAATCACACGGTGCGGTACAGAGGAAACCTCAAATCCCATCGTGGTGCTCAGCCATATTTCAGATTGCCAATTTCGTATCCCTTGCCTTGCCAAAACTTCGCATTATAAACTTATGGCACAGAGTCATGTAAATTTCGAATTACCTCGTGTCGATATAATATTTTCGAGTTTATATTTTTGAATCCCTTTGCCAAGCCACTTTTCAAATCCCTGGAGTGAATGGAGAAAAATGGTGCTAGGGCTATGTCGCGATGTGTGATTTTGAATCCCAAATCTGATTCGAAATATAGGGATTCAAAATCCCGAATTTGCCAAGTTGATATTGCCAAGTGATCGGCGTATGTTGGTGACGTAGTTTTTGACTGTTTTCCCATACCGACCACCGCATTTTTTTGTGCCAAATCCAATGATCAACCACTTTGCCAGATGTGATCAGCCAAGCAGGAACACGTGGAAAATGGTATTTTCATGTGTCGATCGTCTGTTTTTGAACGTACCAAACCAGAATTTTGGCAAGTGCTAGATTTTGATGTCGTGAGTCGCCTAAGACAATTTTTGTAATCGTGTCATCAGCTGTTTTTGAGTGCGCGAAACGAGATTTCTTCGAAATACATATAATTTTCCAAGATGAGTTTTTCCATGTGATCGGACCGACATGCTCAAACATTTTGAGCAGATCGGACCGACTCGATCATGTATTTTTACCACGCCATTTTTTCTATGTCTATTGACGACAATTTCACGGATCGACGTTATTTCCAATCTTTTTTGAACACGTTGCGATTTCGACCAAATTGCTTTGTGTTTTCTGACTACATTCTCAAAACTTGAGTTTGTCGCTAGCCAAAATCTTGATGTGTAACAGGTTCGACCAAAACGCATGTCAACACTTTGCCTCCAAAAACATGTCTTGCTTGATTGAAGGAAGATGTGTTTTGCGAGAAGACCGGAAATCCGGAAACCAAAGCCAGGAGAAGTCCAAAGCGAACTTCTATAATCAGAAAACCAAAGAACCACGATCGCACCAGATCGTATTACAAGAGATAACCAAAATAGCCAGGATACCAGAATAATCAAGATAGCCATAATAGCCAAAGGACCGCATGGGTCCAAGAACCTGAATAACCAGAAAATCCATAGCCAGGAAGTCAGGAAAACCCAAAATCCATTATCCCAGAGTGTACAACAACCAAATGAGTTTGAGGCGGCTTTGCTGAGGTTAGATGACCAAGAATAACTAGGATAGTCCAACGACCATCGAGGTTGTGTTTAAGAAGTATATCAACGAACGCTGAGACTATAATAAAATAGAACTTCGACAATTGCAGAGACTGTATTAGAATGGAAATCTAACGATCACTGGAATCATATTTAGGATGAAGTACTGAGCCCGGGATGCGTGAGATCTGAAGCCTTGGGCTTGCTGAGTCATGCCGGAGCAAGTATGTACCTGTTCAAGGGGGGATCGAAGTCTGAATTTTATCCTCAACTAGTCGAGCGTGGAGCCGGAGTCCGAATTTTATCCTTGGTTGGTCGAGCATGGAGCCGGAGCCCGAGTTTTAATCTCGACTAGTCGAGCATGGAGCCAGAGCCTGAATTTTATCCTCGATTAGTCGAGCCTGAAGCCGGGGCCCGAATTTTATCCTCGATTGTTCGAACGTGGAGCCGAAGCTCAAATATTATACTGGACTGATCTAGTAGTGGGCTTGAGCCTTATGCTTATACTGGACGGATCCAGTGGGGGGCTTGAGCCCTATGTTTATACTGGATGGATCCAGTGGTAGGCCTGAGCCTGTATACAATCTTTATTGATATCGCGAAAGTACAGTGGTCGCTAGTTCAATTCTGGGAACGACTAGAGACCATTAGTCGGTTCCGTGCATGCGCAAGCTGACGTTGTCACTTTGATTGAGTTCAAAGAAAACTAAAAGGTGGGAAGTCGCCAACAACAAGAACAAACATAAGTAATGGATCGGAGTCTAAAAAAGCCAAAATGGATTTACAGAGCCAGGTCAGTTGACGACAATGCCCTAGGGCTGACCGGTTCTTCCCCTATCTTGAGATGTGGTAGGAAGTTGAGTGGGTGGCGCTGCTTCTGCAGGATCCTTGACGTACTGCGATAACTCGCCGCACTTGATGCAGGCTTTAATGAGATCGTGGAACTGCATGTAATGGTCGGTGTCATGACCTAATAGATCATGGAAAAGGCATTACCTATCAAAGCTTGCTTGCTTTGGAGTCGGATCCCTCTTGATTGACTTTTAGAAAGGTGTAGTTTCATGGATGTCGAGATAAATCCTTTTCAAGCCTTGAGTAAGTTCAGTGTAAGCTGGGAACTTTGGCTCGAAGCGAGACCGTGAATTCCGGTTGTCCCAAGGTTTACCCTTTCCTTTATCGAGCGCTGATGGCCTTGAGCCTATTGCAAAGTTGGTTTGGTGTACGTGTTTCTCGTCACGGGAGTCCTCCTTCCTAAAGAATTTTTTAGCCTCTAGTAGAATTCAGTGAGATCCCTCGGTGGTCTCGTCATAATGAGACTTTAAAATATGTCTTGTCAAGAATGCTAGAGACGGCAACCATTAGCATCATGTACGGATCCGACTTATCAACAAAGGCCACCGCCGCATTGAATCATTCAAGAAATTTGCGCAGAGTCTCGCCTAATCTCTGCCTAACAGATGTCGAAGTCATAACGTTCCTTGGTTGGGCAATGTGAACTCTGAATTGCTCAACGAATTTTCTAACCAAGACGTTCTAGTTGTTAATAGATTTTGGTTCTAACTGTCTGAACCATAAAGCAAAAATGTCTGTAAGGTAAAGAGAGAAGCACTTCGCCATCACACTGGCCGAAGCTGAATTACTTCCATGTGGTGCATGTAACGCATGAGATGAACTGTAAGATCCTTCCTACCATCAAAAGCTTCTAACACCGACAATTTGAAGTCCACTGGGATTTGAGAGTTCCTGATATCATGAGTGAAGGGGTTGCGAGTTAAACAGTTCAAGCTGGCATGGGGTGCCCCGCCATGGGAGTAGTGTCGAATGGCATCAGCGATTTGACTTTCGCGCCTATGCTGAGAACTGATTTAGATTATGCAAATTAGCGCTTGTGTCCCCAGCGTCAAGTCCAACATTAGCAAAAGGTCGAGTGTCAAGCAAACATCTGGCTCGATCCTGACTTGAGGTGCCTTGACAGGCATGAATCCAACATTCAGAACCATAGGGGTTCCTGTGTCCAAAGCTGTGCGCACTGGTGCTTGAGTGATATTTCCAATACCTGATCCTGAGATCTGATTAACGACAGCCTGAGTTGAACCTTGAATCGGATTGGGGGTGTTGACCCCGAGCCTAGCCGATCTGATGGTTGTCTATGGTTTGGTGTCGACACGAGGTTTTTCTTCCGAAATTATCCCCAAGTCCCGAGCTAATCCTTGCAGAACACTAGAATTTGTTCCGATCACGTTGCCTTGGCCCGACTACCTTGTAAAACCTTCGACTCGAGCGAGAAGAGTGGACATGGTGGCTTCTTAGTTATAGAAATGCTAATCTTGTTGTCCCAAGCGAGAAGTACGGTCTTTGATTAATTTCTTGACGAATCTGTTGATGTTGTTACAAGTAACAAAGTTTGATGGGTGTCTGGTCGAGGAGAGTTCTTGCTCCTCCTCTATACCTGCTCCTTACGAGCAAGCTAATTGCTTCCTTTTAACCATGGCGGGAAGCGAGTGAGATTCGTTTCCAAAAGAAAGTTGAATTTGAATTCCAAAATCCAAAGATCAAAGTCGAGAGCTAAGGTCGAGAACTAAAGCTGAAAACGAAAGTCGAGAATTTGGACTGAAGTTGAAGCTGTGCACCTCCCTTCCTGGCGCGTCAAAGTGTTGATTTGAGGAATTGACGCTACTCGTGCACGCCAACGTCCGAGCGTACGTTTTGCAGAAAAAAGATAATCCAAATCCAAAGTAATGAAATGTAGAGAGAACACAACTTTTTATAGTGGTTCGGCACTAATACCTACGTCCATTTTATAATAATCATTCATCACATAATGGCTTATTGCAATTGTTGTAGAAATTCGGACAATACTTGCGTATAAAGTTGTGTAATAAAACAACAAGATGTTTGTTAATTTTATACTTCGACCAAAATGCCCTTCATCTTCTTCTTCGTTGAGCCAAAAATGGAGCAATTTCCAAAAAGTAGCTTCGATGTCCAATAAATTCCAAAGTTATCCAAAATAGTCCAAAAACAGTGTAAATATCCAAGGAAATGTCCAAATGTTATAGCAAAACATTTGTGCAACGTTTAGAAATCCGAAATCCATGAAGATGATGAAGACAGTCACTAATGGTGCTTGAGAGCTTCAATCCCATATGCCAATGTATAGAAAGAGTGTAAATAAGCCAACCCCTTTGAATGCCAAGCTGGTAGGAGGGGTACTTGTAGGTGAGTTTTGGGTGTGTCAGCCAGAATTTCATATTCCTGAGGGATACAAAATTCGCATCTCAAAACGAAGTCGAAAAAACCACAACCATGCAAAAAATCGCATCGCTCAAGTCAAAAATCTAAAATTCCTAAAAATTGGGTTAAAACGTGTGTCGATCAGGCAAAATATAATGATCAACACAGTACAACTGTGTGTCGGGTTATCTGCTACTTTGGTATGTTCATATATTTCGAATCCCAAAATACAATGGCCAACGCGTGTTGACCACGTGAATAAGCTGATCCACATGGAAAATTTCCTTTGCCAACATCATTCGACATTTGCCAAGATTATTTCAAATCCCATTGATCTGTATCAGATTTCGAACTAGAAAGCCACGGTGTGGTACTAGGAAAACTTCGAATCCCATCGTGGTGCTCAATCGTATTTCGAATTTCCAATTTCGTATCCCTTGCCTTGCCAAAATTTCGCATCAGAAACTCATGGCACAAACCAGTGTAAATTTCGAATCCCCTCATGTCGATCCAATATATTTGAGCTCTAGATTTTCGAATCCCTTTACCAAGCCGCTTTTCGAATCCCTAGAGTGAATCCAGAAAAACGGTGTCAGGGCTATGTCATGACATGTGATTTCGAATCCCATATCTAATTCAAAATATAGGGACTCGAAATCCCAAATTTGCCAAGATGATTTTGCCAAGTGATCGACCTGTGTTGGAGATGTGGTTTTTGATCGTTTTCCCATGCCGATCTCCCTATTTTTCCTGCTAAATTCAATGATCGACCACTTTGCTAGATGTGATCAGCCAAGCATGAACACGTGGAAAATTGTGATTTTACTTTCCTATGACGACTTTGCCAGAATTTTGGCAAGTGCTAGATTTTTATCCAGTGAGTCACGCAAGCCATTTTTCGTGATCAGTCGTGCCGATCAGGTGTTTTTTACTACGCAAAATGCGATTTTGCCAAAATCCATATATATTTTCCACAACAAGTTTTTCCACGTGATCGGACTGACATGCTCAAGCGTTTTGAGTTGATCGGACCGAGTCGATGACGTATTTTTACCTCGCCGGTTTTTCTAAGTCAATCAATGACGATTTCATGAATCAACGCTATTTCCAACCTATTCCGAACACATTGCGACTTCGACCAAATCGCTTTTTGTTTTCTGATGATGTTCTCGAAATTTAAGCGTGTCGCTAACCAAAATCTTGAGTGTGACAACTTCGACCAAAAAGCGTGACAATAACGATCGAAGTCTGTATGAAAAATTTACGAATGAAATACAAATACGGACGGAAAATAATCAACCAACTATATAAATAAATATAGTAATTAAATATACCATTAATATCCAGCCTCCTCGGGAGGTAGGTCGACCTAGGCGGTTGACGTCGATCGCCTCATGCAACCTCTTGGACGTCCCTTCCGGTGGCGCTTGGATTTTAAGAATTATATATTTATAACGACGAATGGATTTTATTTAAATTAAATCTAACGATTTTGGGTCATTTGAGCTCCTATAAATAAAGGCCTTTGCCATCTATTCTTTGCTCATATTTGCTAGAGGTAGCAGCGAAGCTCTTCCATTTTCACTTCTCTAATCTCTTCCTAATTTTCTTAAATATATCGGTTTTCTAATCAAACAAAAATGGATTGGATAAGATAAGTCTAGATATATGAACAAAAGTTAGTTTTGCTTATCTAGGTAAATTCTATTCTTTCTTCTCCCTTTTTCCAATTCTTTTCCAGATCTATAAATTTTAGTATGCATATTTGTCTCCTTTTTATACATATTATAGATCTGCAGGGATTTGGAAATATAAGCCTAAAAGCTTTTATTCAGATTTGTATTTTTGGAGTAGCTTTCAGGTGAGTTGGAAATGATTTCATTGTTTCTAATTAATATCAATTCCATTTCACTTGTTTAAATTTGAATTTGTATGCCTAAATTTGATATCTATTTGTAGGATTTTTAGTTTGAAATATTCTTATATGGCTACATTCTTTTCTTGTGTCTTATCGCTATGGTTTGCACCTTAAATATGGAAATCAATCCCCAAATATTATTGAGATTGTGTAGTAGTTTATTATGGATTTCTAGCATTGGGTGTAATTGTAAGATTTGTGTAAACTACCATTTTCGATTTGTAAATCTATTTGTAAACTACCATTTATATTTTGTTCGTCTAAAAATATATGTAAATAATGGGTGTATGGCAACATTTCCCGTAATGGATGGAAATAAGTATTAGTAACCTTTGTATTAAATTATTGATTAGCAATAAAAGCGGAGTTAATTGCTGTAACTCAAAAAATTGCAAATAACTTAAATGAGAATTAAAATTATAGACATGAATGTTGTGGGGAAATAAATGTGAGTTAAATGTCAAATGTTACAATTATGATAAGCGGGAAATAAATATTGTAACTCCAATTAGGGAAATTAATATAATGAACATACATATGTTATATGTATATTTATATGTGTGTAAGAACTAGTAAATTAAACAATATTAGTGCAATAAATGGGATTTAAAATAAACAGAATTAACGTAATTAAATGGAATTGATATTAATGGAATTTATTTAGGTGTTCATTGCCTTAGGAAAAGTGATCGATATAGTCATTAATGTCATGTGATCATTATAGTAATTATTATTTGAATAAGGAATTGGGTCGTAATTATTGTTATTAATACTAAGTCCAATAAATAAATAATGTTAGAGTTGTGAATCTTATATTAGTAAAATTATCTTTATCTTATCTCTAGTTTAATGCTAAAAATAGTATCTCAAATTATTATAAGAATTTGACTTAGCAGGTTAACGATGCGAGGTTGTAACAACCTAGTTTTTTGAGTAACTGGGATAAATGTATAATAACATGTTTTGTAATTTTAACTTAAGAATAAAATACGAGTTTGGGGGCCTAACCCATGTAATACTTTAATATTATAAATAAAAAATTGTGGTTCATAGGGAGTTTTGTGTGTTTAGGATAAATTCATTCATATAGAATTATAAGAAAATTTATTCAAATCCATGTTTGTAAATTATATTTTGATAGATTACACAAATATTAAAAATATAAATTATTGATTAGCAAATCAATATTTAAGTGAAAATGTATTTTCAATATGAGGTGTTAAGTTGTTTTAACAAGAATATTAAAAATTTGTGAATATGTATTTGGAAAATATAAGTTGTTGAAATTATAAGATAAAATAAAAGTGCGTTTAAAAACAGTTAAATAGACTTATAGAGCGATAAAATAATGTTGAACTACGTTAAGGTGAAACTAATTGTAAATTGTCGTTAAAGTTAATTTTGGCAATAACAAAAATATTTGTGAAATTTTGTGTTGTATTAAAATAAGAAATATTAGAGATTGATTTGAAATCAATATTTATGAAATATGATTGTATGAATCATTTTTATTAAAATAGTGGGGTTTTTTGTAATTTTCGAACTTAAGAATGTTGGATTTGAATGATTAAAATGTAAAATGTGTGCTTAGATGAAATGTGTACTTTAAAATGGTGTTTAAAATGATTAGAAATGTTTAAAGCATGTTTGTTCGTGTTTTGTAAATTAAACACAACATAGTTGTGTGTGTAAATTGTTAAAACGGGCTCAAAGCGTGTCAGTGGAGTTTGTAATTGTGTGTTTAGGCCTAATTTAATTAATTTAAGTTAATTGGACCTTAGTTAAGCCATTAAAAAAATTAGAAGAGAAATGTAGGGTCTGGAAAGCAGAAAATAGAGAATACTACATATTCTTTCTAGACACAGAACTTCTTCTTCTCCAAAATACAAAAATTAGAGAATTCCTCCCTCTTTCTCTACTTAGAAACAAGAAAATGAAAGCTTCCTTAGTAAAATCAAAAAGGGGAAACCTTGCAATTCTGTATCCTTATTAAGAAATCTAATCAGCAAAAGTTTTTGGAATTTGGAGAAAAAAAATCGCAGTAGCCTATAGTTTCTTACATGTCCATGATTTCAACTTTCAGGGCATATATATACAAAAGCTTGAACCTTGCAAGCCGAATTACCTAATCAAGGTGAGTGCAAACTCACGCTTTTTATCTTAAATTAGTTATGCATGTTGTTAATTTTAGATTTACTGTATGTTTCTGTGAAATTTTCGTTTATTGTAAACTCGAATACAATTGGAAATATATTCTTGTGTGTACTAATCTTTGAGGCTTTACATCTTCATTGATCCTTGTCGGTTTTGCATAGTAGTAATGTTAGAGTTCCTGCGTACCAAATTTCAGTTGAGTTTGAGTCTGGGAAATAAGTATTTGAAGTTGAACACAAAATAGGAGGCGACTTGGCGAAATTCGCATCCTAGGTCGACCCGTGTTCAAGTTGGATCGACCCAATCATAATGAGGGTCAAGCCAAGTGTCAACTCGAGTGTATATTGGATCAATCCAGGTTCATGATGCACCTAGGACATAGAATGAATGTTTGTTGTGTGTTGTTATGATTTTCATTGCCTTGATCTTAGCTTTGAATGCTAATTTTCACCAATTTTCTTATAGTTTAATGATGAACTTTTGTTGTGAAATTGACATGGTTTCGTAGGCTTAACTCTGGCCAACATTTGTGTGAATTCGAATCTTGGATTCATGTTTCGTGCGAATCATGTGTATTATTTCTTAAGTGATTTCATGTGATTTCTGACACCATACATGTTTTGAAATGGTGTAAATAAGGGTTATATATAATTACCTTGAGATAAAGGATTTTTCAAATTTTATTTACTAAATATAAATTGTTTTAAGGTAATACTATATACATTATTTTTCGATGTGTATAAAGGTTTTTAATGAAATAAAACAAGTGGTTTCAGAATGGTTTTATACCTCGTTTTCTCTAATTCAAGTATAGTTTTCTTATATATACATATATACATACACATATAGTTCACGTACTTGTATCCTTCGAAAAACATGATTATGATTAAACAATGTCTTAAACCTCGTGGTAGGGGACACAAATTTGTATGAGGTCGGTTAATTCCAGACTCATATAATTGAAGCTATTGTTTCTTGTGTTTCTTTTTTTTCTAGTGTGGAACCAGTAGCGGTTAGTAAACCATTAGTGAGAACTCGTGGTATGGGATGCATGGTTACCGCTATTCAATTATTGTTTGAGAGTTTGTGATACATTCCGTGGATTTTCCAGTACTAGACCTTCAAGTAAATCCTATGAAATTACGAC
Source organism: Allium sativum (assembly GCA_030737875.1). Lineage (NCBI taxonomy): Eukaryota > Viridiplantae > Streptophyta > Magnoliopsida > Asparagales > Amaryllidaceae > Allium > Allium sativum. The sequence continues at coordinate 26,871,541 of CM060925.1, read as the reverse complement.
CTTTGGGTCATTCTTGTGGATCTTGTGAACCTTAGGTCAGTTGTGTTGTATTATGACCTTTTAGGCCATCTTAAAAGGTACATATCATGTTGGTATTAAAACCGTCAAGGCTTCAAGCCATTTTTATAGTTAGCACATGCAAGCGTAGCTTTGGCTTACCCCCCATGTGGTTGGATCCAACATCATGTATTTTCCGAGTTTTGAATTTATTGATGATTTGACTATTTTGAGATGACTATTATTATATATGTGTATATATGTTGCTTTGAGTTATTTGTGGTTTTGTTTGTGTATATGGTGATTTCATTTATGTGGTTTTAAACACTTAGTTAAATTTGTGATTCTTGTGATTCATGATTTTTTTTGTTTCCTAGGTTTTAGTGATTTCATAGTCTTTCCCTCTTGCGTTTATGCGATTAAAAGTTTTAATTACCCTAATTGCACTATAAGTCTATTTATGGAAAGGAATTACGCATTTGTATTTCGTGTTAATATATGTTTATGAGATTCTTTTCTTACGAAAAGGAATTAATGTCTACTTAATATTTTATTTAACTTATCATTATTACTTATATTTTTAAGCTATACTGACTAGTGTACTTTATACTCGGGTCAGACCAAGTTGTTTCAGGTTATAGCTCGCTACTGATTCATGGTTAGCTGATTCATCTTGGACAATCTCACTTGAACCTCTTACCTTAGATGTGTAGTGGTGTATTCATGTCATTGTATGTTATTTCTATTGGGACATGACGTGTATGTATCTGGTTCATATGAAACCGTTTGTGTATGTAGCACATGTACCTGTTGTATTTTGTTATTATACCTAAGTGTATTCTATTCTGTGATCTAGTATCTGTAGTGTGTTGTAATTTGTTATAAATACAATCCTTAACTATCATAGTTTTATATTAGAAGAATTGAGTACCACTCGAGGTAAAAATATCTTATGCACCCAATCCACGTATTCAATACTCTTCTAATACAAGATTATAGATGGTCGCTCCTAACCGGCCTTATTCTCCGCTCTAATAAACAGTATTACTCCTTAATGCTTTTTATTAGGGTAGGTTTAGAGTAGGGCATCACATAAGTCTGATACGTTATTCGACCGAAGTCTGAACTTTCCAGTAATTGGATATATGTACAACTGATGTCAGATATCATTAAGCAAAGGAACCCATAACTATTTATTATGCGTAACACGAAATATTCCTAAAGGTTAGATTGATTAAGTGGTTGTAGGGTCCGCCTCCCTTCCAAAAGAAGAAACCTAAGAAGGAAATTTAATAGTATAACCTACTTTGGGGTCAAGGTATTACCTATTAAGTAGAGGGATCTACCTATTGGGTTATTGAGGTGTGATTAGATTCATCCTTTTTCCTTTAAAGTAAGGATAAAATCGTAGGGTCCGCCCTTATCAAGTACTAGGTGATCAGATAGCTTACCTCCCACTAAAGAAGAAGTATTAAATGGCTAATTGGGTACGAAGTTAGTAATCTCCCGTGAGGGTCTGCTACCTTTAAGTAGTAAGTGACTAGGTTAGAGTCCACCGTAGGATATGGTACTAAATGACCTCTATGGAGGTGCCATAAGTCTGCCTATCCTACGGGAGTTATAAAGTGGCTAGGAGGTTACGTCAGCTAGTATTAGCATAGAGGTTCCTCGGGGGAAGGTCCTAATTGATCGTTAGTCATTTATTTACCTATCTTATAGGTAATAGTAAATTTTTATTATCTCTTGCCTTATATGGGGTTGGAAATATATATGAATGACGGAAGCCTTAAATTAGTAGGACTTAGTACATAGTGTCCTCCAATTTATAATAGTGTAGTTAACCACCAAAAGGTATTAAGTGATCAACAGACCGCCTTAGACCTTGAGTGATCGTAGAAATCCGTTCTATATATCATATTGTAAGTGAGGCTTTAAGTGGCTATATAACTCACCTCTTTTGTTAGTAGGGTATTAAGCGATCAAAGAGCCCGCCTCTTATTTTTGGTATCGGTTTGTATGATTGTTGAAAGGCTTTACATATGCATAAAAGTTCTATCTTAGTATTCATCAATAATCTGTCTTTGAGAGATGCTACCTTGGGTGTGGTAGTTAGTCATTATGCGTAATCTTTGCAAGGTTAGGTTAGAACCACTAGCCATGTTAGATATATAATTTTAGGTGAAATCAAACAGGATGCATTTGTGTATTTTGGACAGTGTTGTACATTTTCTATTCACCGGGCCTTGTTGTTCTGACCCCCTTCTTATAACAACTCCCAGGTTTATCTTGGGGAAGATAGGTCTTTACGAGGTGTTCAAGTTTGATTTTCCATTTTTTTTCTCTCATGCTTGGTACTGACACTACAAGAAAAGGGGCAATTTTCCAACCATCAGTTCCCTACGTCATCCCTACGCGGCGTAGGCGCGGCGTAGGGAAAACGTAAAAATATGTGAATGGGGTAGAGACTGCATAGGGGTTCCCTACTCATTCCCTACGCCTTCTATATGGGTTGGAATTTACTTTATTGGTTATGAAATTAGGGTTAAAATAACCGCACCAGTTCGAATAAACCGCTCCAACGCAGGAATTTCAACCCGTTCATTAAAAATTACCCGATCTTTTCATTCCATCCATTGTCCACGGTAAAAAAAACCTAAATCAATCTCGTCGTTTTGCCTCCTTCCATTCGCCGCACGCATCGCCAGATCCCATCTCTGCCGCTCCTTCATCGTCGATCCTTGTCCATCATGCGCCTCTCCTTCATGCGCCGCTCCTTCTTCGCCAGATCCCAGAGCCACGCGCCTTCGATTCATCGCCAGATCCCAGAGCCACGCGCCTTCGATTCATCGCCAGATCCCAGAGCCACGCGCCTTCGATTCGCCGCTCCTTCATCGATTATTCATGGTAAACACAATATTTTTAGCCTTAAACACTATCTGGATTTCCTTTTCTATTTTGGATGAAATGCCATGTTATTAGAGTACATTTTATAAACCATTGTAGGAATTAATATCTTTTATCTTAAACATTATGAAATATAACTTTTGTATTGAAGGAATTGTTACAGGAATATATTTTAAATTAATATTATGTGAATAAATAAACTAAGGTACAACCACGTTGATATTGCCATAATGTAAATAGGAGGAATATTGAGAATAGAAGGTGTAAAGATAACAACTAATCTAGTACCTTGATGATTAGAAGTAAATAAAAATGTCACATATATAACTCCAACTGTTATTGTGTATAAAATATTTAACAACTAGCATACAAAATCAAAGCCTTGTCGACTTTTACATATATAACTCCTACTCCTTAATAAGATGATTATCTATGTTTTTGTAATATTGACAACCAAGAGTTAAAATAAGTACTTTATACATCAAAAATAAGATTTATTATCATCATTAATATTTAAAAAAAAAAATTTGGTAAAAAAAGTTATTGACCTGACATCTGCCTGAAATCACTTAATTTCTTTTTTTTTCCATTCAAAAGTCGCCTCGCATGAATAGCTTCTGCGAATACGCAAGTTCAAAAGTGAATATCCCAATGCTAAACTCTATAAAGAATTCGAGGGATGGTTTAAACAATATGTAAGTATGATAAGTCATGTTTTTTTAACCTTGCACGGTATCCATTATATATTAACGTGTGTATTTAATTCAAATCGATAGGTTGATACGAACAACATCACCGACATTTGCTATAGGAAACTTGCTTTTGGTCCGTGTACTAGTTACAGAATATGTCCAATAATGTTTATAAACGGATTTAAGTTCCACACAGAAGAATATGGAAAGAAAAAGACGACTGCTAATAGTGGAGTTTGTATCAAAGGTGAGAACAACGATAATGACATAGCAGATTATTATGGTGTACTGGAGGAAATAATCGAGTTAACTTGCTCGGTGGTGCCGGAGTTAAAAACGTTTCTATTTAAATGTCGATGGTTTGATGGTAGGCCGAATATTGGAGTAAAACGCGTACATAAGGACTACCCTCTTATTGAAGTGAACCACAAAAAAAAAATTTAGGGTATGATCCATTTGTGTTGGCGGCACAAGCTACACAAGTTTATTTCACATCGTATCCTGCTATCGACAACAGTCGTTCAGATTGCTGGGCTGTCATTAAGACAAAACCGAGATGGTCATTTTACTCAAACACGATCATAATCGATAATATGGCGTATCAAAATGATCCAGAACCTAATGAGCTACTGGAGATTGTACAACAAGTAGAAGACATAGGATCTCTTATTAATGACGTCAATGATGGGGTCGAAGTATATGGAGGTGACGATGAGCAAATTAAAGTAGAGGAAGATGAGTGCGAGCTTGAAGACGAGAGTGTTAACATTGAGAGTGACGATGATAATGAAGATTGGTAGCATGTGTATTTAATTATGATGGTTTGCATGTGTTTTTAGTTGCTTGGTTGCTTTTATGTTTATGAAGTTGTTTATGTTTAGTTAGCAGTAAAATTTTAATTGTTGATTTACATTCTATGCTCTTTGATGAATGTTTTCAAACTTTGTCTTAAATAAAGTTCACTACTTTCATGAAATGTTAGATTATCTTATGTTTATAGTTGCAAATGTCATATTCATGTAACAGATATGAGTTCTCATGGTCGCGGTGGCCGTAGTAGCGGTGGTGGTCGTGGTGGCCATAGTGGTAGTGGTGGTCGTAGTGGACTTGGTGGTCATAGTGGTAGTGGTCGTGGTGGTCATAGTGATAGTGGTAGTGGTGGTCGTAGTGGTAGTGGACGTGGTGGTCATAGTGATAGTGGTCGTGGTGGTCGTAGTGGTAGTGGATGTGGTATGGATTTGATTGAACCAGCACCACCCTCTATCGATCAACAATCCACCCCTTCGGATGATTGTGTTCATGATGAAGACACCGCTGGGCTATCTGGACAAGTGTCACAGACTGGCTTGACTTCTTCAGTCGGTACCATGTACATCTATTGTAGGAATAGTGGCGAGTAAGTAAAAATTTTAAATTTTCGAATTATTGTGTATTTCAATAATGCATTACATAATTTACTCTAATTTCTTCATTAACAGGTGGGAATTCGCGAATAGTGACTCGACATCTCGTACTTTATCTAATATGTTTAAGGCCCGTTTGACATCATTTTGGCCTTGTTTCAGTACGATTCCTGCTAATATTAAGGATCAATGATTTGACGAGTTTAAGGTAGAATAATTTTGAAATTATGGTTCTTGTAATATTTAGTTCATTCATGATTAAGTTTTCCAGTTTATTTGATCCTAAAATCTTGTGTAGGCATTGTATGCTTGGGATACCACTACTTCTTTTGCTGTTGTCAGACTGTTATGGAATCAAAAGTATTCTTTGAAGTACAGGTGGATTGTTGGAGACATGAAAAGAAATAAAAAGAAGAATGCTTGTATAACAGATGAGGTATGGCAACAATTTTTTGCATATTGGGGGAGGGAGGATGCGAAGGAGCTTTCTAAAAAACCTCAACTGCTCGCAAAAAAATTCCAAGGCTACATAGATGTGGTTCTATGTGTAACGACCCGGATTTTGAGGGACTTTGGTTATCGACGTAAGCTCGACGTCGATAACCAAAACATCGAAAAATCCCGGTAATTAATGAAAGAAATTAGAAGGTGAGAATAGATAAGATAGAAACTTAGAATAGAAGAAGAAGAAGAACACAACATCAGAGTAACACGAACCTCACAGCGGAACGAATAACATATAATAGATAACATAACTTTGAAATATAACAGTTATGTATACAATAGCACTTATCAGAGTACAGCACTTACAACACAGCGGAAATAACTATAGTTATATGATCCAGAAGCCTCCTGCTCCACGCTCTTCCAGTATATCTGTAAATTCCTGACTACTTGACTGCCCGTACAAATTTAGGCACCCAAGAGTTTAGGGAAAACAACAAAGTGAACTCGGGGTCCGTCATGGGACTGGTATGAGTAAAACAGTTTAAACAGGTATATGAACAAGTAAATGATATCTCATAAGACCACGCCGCAGAACGGAACGGGTTTTCCCTTATGAGAATCCAAAATATCTTTATATCAAAAACCTTTTGATATTATAATAATGTCTATGTACAAATAGATATCAATCTAGCAGGAACGCTTTCATCTCACGTTCTACATATAGAATACAATCAAAACCGCAAGCACGTATTGGGTAATGGATTTCCAACTATGACAAGGTATGGAACCACCTTCCGATCAGTGTACTCTAGGAACGATACACTGGAGTTCAACAAGAACATCTTGTAACTCAGCCACACATGACCGACCACTCATTTCGCTTGAGTGTATCGAATGTACATCACCAACGGTTGGGATCAGCAACCGTTCCCGTATATATATGGGACAGCATTGATAGATTTAAGAAACAAATGAATATTCTCTAGATAGGTGATTATACACCCTACTTCGGTGCGACCGACTTAGCCATGCTGCCAGCCCGATTTCTGTCATTTACCGGTTGATGAGGCTAGAAGCTACGCTTTATCATCACATCAGATTCACTTCGAATGCCACATTGTCAGATCCATCAGAATCACTAATTGACGTCTACAACCCTACATTACGTGTCAGCTAAAAGAAGTTTCCTTCTCCGCTTCCACTCTTGGTATAGTTGAAGAAATCACTGCACGTGACCGTCTGGAAATACTATGTCAGACATCCATCTTCATTCACTTAGAAATGTCACATCGTCATACCCGCCAAATCACAAATTGACTTATCCAAAAATAACACGGGTATAAAGCTAAGAGAAACGAATTCCTCCGCCACCAAACGTGAATACGTTTGAACAGATCAACTTACGCGATCCATTGGATATACTCTGTCAGACCTTCGTCCATACAAGTTGTCCTGGGACTGGACAAACTGAAGGCACTATTCCGTATATCCATCTTAGTCACTGTTATCTAAGACTTATACAACAGCCCTTGCATTTTACTCCGTCTTCAATTATCTTTGGCATATATGATTCGCGACGCTTATGCCAATACAGAGTGGTTCTATGGATAATAATCCAACCGGTCTCTCCATATTAACAACGTTAAAATGGTCAAAAACTTTGATAGTCTGTGAGTTAACTATCAAAGAAAAACAAGTGTGCAAACAACGATATTATTTCCAGATGGAAATTATATCGAACAAACATCATTTAACATTTATCTCTTTAGTTCATTTTACATCTCTTGTTTCCCTATATTCAACAATTGCTATTTTCTATATTTAGAAAATATATGTTATCAACACTGGAAACATTTCCATTCCTTGTTTTCTGTATTTAGAAAACATTTCTGATTCTTGTTTGGAAAACATTTCCAAAACTCCTTTACGATCAAACCTTACCATTTCTTAGTTAAGAAGGAAGTCACTCAAGTTGGGGTATAATTACCTCTCAGACCTTAACTGAACAATGTTATAACTTCAAAATGGTCAAAGTTTATCTTTTAATCTTTAACAACTTCTTTACGCCTTTCTCGGATTCAATTTTACTAATCTACTTCTATATTTAAAACATTGGTTATAACGATAACGTTATAATCCCTCCTTTCGAATTATCTAACTTTAATTATAACTTCTATTCTTATTAGTGAATAATTAACCTAACACTTATTTATTTATAAATAAATAAATCTCTATTTAGACACTGGAAAGTATAAGTACTTTCCCGAATTCGATATAATCGAATTTGTCGATTAACTCTCTTCGAGAAATCTCTATCTGATTAACTCTTCTTCGAATAACCTATATTCGATTAACTTCTTCTCGAATAAACGATATTCGATAATCTCTCTTCGAATAACTAATATTCGATAACTCTTCCTTTTCAAATATCTCATATTTGAAAATCTCACTTCGATTAAACTATAATCGATAACTCCCATCGATGAAACTAACATCGATAACTCCTTTCGATGAGACTAACATCGATAACTCCTTTCGATGAAACTAACATCGATAACTCCTTTCGATAAAACTAACATCGATAACTCCTTTCGATGAAACTAGCATCGATAACTCCTTTCGATGAAACTAGCATCGATAACTCCTTTCGATGAAACTAACATCGATATATTTAACTCGACGAACTTAACTCAACTAACTTAACTTGACTCGACTAACTCGACTTACTTAGTTCGACCAATTCGATTCGATTAACTAGGCTCGACTAACTTGACTAACTTAACTCGACTTATTTGGTTCGACCAATTCGATTCGATTAACTAGGCTCGACTAACTTAACTCGACTTACTTGGTTCGACCAATTCGATTCGATTAATTAGGCTCGACTAACTTGGTCGAACCACCCGATCAACTCAACTTATTTAACTTAACTTATTTCTCAACTCGATCAACTCGATTAACTCCTATCGAATAACTAATATTCGATTAAACTCCATTCGCATGACTCTAGATCGCAGCGATCACAATGGTTACGCCTGACTCCCTCAGGAAACATCCGACCGCCGTAGGCTATTTACATCCCTTCGAATTACGCTAGCAGTCGTACAAGATGGCAACTTACCCTGAATACTATGTTTGACTCTCTCTGTTTCAAATAACTATATTTGATTAACTCTAGTTTGTTTTAACTCTAATCGATTAACTCTAACTGGTTAACTCTATTTGACTAACTCGACTTGACTAACCCCTTTCGAATAACATATTCGATTAACTAACTTTTGAATACCATATTCGATTAACTAACTTCGAATACGATATTCGATTAACTCTTTTCGAATGTCTATATTCGATTAACTAACTTCGAATACCATATTCGATTTCTCCTTTCGAATACCATATTCGATTAACTAACTTCGAATACCATATTCGATTACTAACTTTCGAATACTATATTCGATTAACTCCTTTCGAATACCATATTCGATTTCTCCTTTCGAATACCATATTCGATTAACTCCTTTCGAATGTCTATATTCGATTAACTAATTTCGAATACCATATTCGATTTCTCCTTTCGAATACCATATTCGATTAACTCCTTTCGAATGTCTATATTCGATTAACTAATTTCGAATACCGTATTCGATTTCTCCTTTCGAATACCATATTCGATTAACTAACTTCGAATACCATATTCGATTACTAACTTTCGAATACCATATTCGATTAACTCCTTCGAATACCATATTCGATTAACCTACTTCGAATACCATATTCGATTTCTCCTTTTTAACAACGTTTTATTCATTTGAAAAGATTTACTTTTAAATAACGGTTCTACACTTTAAAAATGATTTCCTTTCTATAACGTTTCCTTTTCAATTCTATTTGTAAATGGTTTACAAATATTTCCTTTTCAAATTTATTCTTGAAATATTCTAACTCCTTAAATTCCCTGAAAAATTCGCCATAACCTCCTTTGTAACGGGAGCATCGGGAAAATCCCCAAACCCGCCACACAGGCCTTTCCATTCAAAAAGAAAATGGTTAGAATTTATTTCCTTTTCAAATATCTCCTATTTATAAATATTCAAATTTATAAATATTCCTTATTTGTAAATATTCAAATTTATAAATATCGCTTATTTATAAATATTCCAGTTTATAAATATTCTGTTTTCAATATCACTTTGAAAATATTCCCTTTTCAACATTTCAGTATGTTATGGTATTCAATCATATCAAATCACGATGTTCAATATCGTCCATACACACACAATCAACAACAGATTATAAATCACGTCATATATCACAATATATGAAAAATAATAAAATAACTATTGAGGAATCCAGTCGGATTCCTCCAACCTGTTTCCCTGCATCCACAGATGTTATACAATAAAATCAATCATCACTTTCAGTTTCATATGATATACTCTGATAAACAGAATCAATACGGAAATTTAACTAACTGACTAGCAGTTCAATCAAACGGTCAACACACAGTCAAACAGTCTATATTTAACAGTTCTAAAAATACAACATGAAAATATAACTGTTCAGAATTAGTGAGTTTTACTCACTTTCGCGCGTTAGCCGTTAAATAACGGTTTGCGTTCATTTGATTGAGTCGAACAATTTATTTCTCCATAAATTGTAATGTGCTCCAATTGGCTCGCGGTCAGTCCCATTGTGTTGCTCCCGTCCATACGATCCCAACGCAACTTACGGTTTGTGATTCTGACCTCGTATGACCGAAGTATCGCGTAAACAAGTTAATACGTTTTTAATTAAAATAAACTTGAATTTCTATTTCCAATGGGCCTTAACCCCTTAACTCGGCCCGCTTACCCTTTTACAGCCCAGACCCTCCTTCGTTGATCTCTTTCTTCCCGAAATCCATTGCCACGCTCAGACAACACACGCACACCTTCGTGCCCTCAATTCTTACCAGAAACTCCACCGCTCTGGCAACCGACACCTCCGTTCATCCTCCCTTCGCATCCTCTACAAACTCGTCCCCAAATCCAGGTGTTCGAACCCCCTTTTTCCCCGTGTCGACCCACCAGTTTCACCGAACTAAACCCAACCGAGTCCCTCCAAATTACCGCCAACGAAAGCTAAATCAAACCCCGAATACCATACCAACCCAGTTTTGCCCCTCGATAACCCATCGTCGCAAGAAGTGGAACCCTAGTTCCGTTCTGAAAAGAATCGAACTTCTGTAACCTCGTCGCACACTTTGTGAAGCATACTGGTGGAATGAGGAAACCAAGATGAGGTTAAAGAAGCTGGTTCTAAACTTATAGATTTTATTTTGGATTTAAATGAAATTTTGAAGTGATGAAATGGGTTTCCAGCGAGATAAACATGACGGCGGGATTTTTGTGTTGACTGTGGACTGATTTTCTAGGTTTAGGGAAAGTATAGAAGTGTATTTATAGGGGTGGGGTTAAGGAATATGCTCAGAATATTCTAACTCTATTTGTGTTCGCCTTCTAAAAATTCTTATGATCACACACGATACCCAAAAAATCACCAAACTAGACATACTGCTAGAGTTTGACATTACGGTCCCAATGAAACTGGTTTCGTCGAATTCCGACTCCATATGCTCACACAGCGTATTTTTAACTGTCAAAATACTGACTGTTTCTCACTCTAAAAATCCGTACGACCACACACTAACTTTAAAAATCACGAAACTGGAAATCTAACAACTATTTGACATTGCGGATCCAACAAAATTAGTTTCGTCGAATTTCGAGGTCGTTTGCAAAACTTGCTATTTTTAAAGCCCTAAATAACTCATTTAAATATATAAATATATTTAAATAAATTTAAATATTAATAATTTAATATTATCGTATATCTTCACATATGATATCGTACAGCTCCAGAATATCATATCAGAATATACAGTTTGATATTTCAGATTATCTCGGTATTCAGTTCATATCGAAAATCCTTTTATAACGTATATAAAGCGTCGCAAAATATAAAGGAATTCTACAGCGACTTTTCTGAAATTTGATTTGGACGTACATCAAAATCTACACGACGAAATCCCGATTTTTCTCTTCCACTAGAAAGATATACTCCACCAGCTCCACACGTTTCTTGTTTCATAGAAATCCGGCTTAAAACGAATCCTGTATATTCAGTTGAAGTTCAAATCGCCAAATAGCGAACTGCAGCGCCATTTCAAACTCGATTTTAATTATAATAAAATTATACGTTCAAACTGTCGTTATTTAAATATATTCGTCAATATAATTCAACTCTAAGCTGAATCGAATCTAAGTGACGACCCCGTTCATCGAATATTGTGTTTTTCAATATTTTTGATTATTTCTGAATTAAATATATTATTTAATTATTTAATTAAATTAATTATTCCATATTATTTAATTAAACCTCTATTTAATTCACTACATCACGATATATATGATTAAATAAATTAATTATAATACCCCTGACAGTGCGGGTCATTACATTCTTCCCCACTTAAAATAATTTCGTCCTCGAAATTGCTAAGTTAGAGGACGACCCTATATATTTGAAACTCCTAAGATTTGTTTACCCCTTATTTCTGATTTTAACTGAACCAATTAATATCGACTAAAATATTAATCCATTTCGATCAACTAAAATTTTCAAAAATTTTGAAAATTTTCTAACACTTAAATTTTCGGAAAATTTCGCCAGCGTCTCCTTTGTACCGGCATATACGTCAAACCACAACTCGCCTCTCTAGGCCTTCTCCAACCCAAAAGAAAATCAAACAGCAAGCGGCTTGCCAATTCGGCTCATAAATCTCATGCTTATATCAAATATAAACTTGTACCTTTTTGTTGGGTATATCAACTTTTATCCCTTTCACCTGCTGTCAATTCAGCATATACCAATGTATTTCCAATCAAAATCCAACCAAGTTATTCTTAACACAACCATTCGCATATTCAAGCCGAATTCAATTTCAAATTCGAGTTTCAAATTCCAAACTCTTAACTTATCATTTCAAATCCCAATCCAGATTATCCGCTAATCAATTCCATTTTCATTTAACTTAGTCAAGGTTAAATTCTAATTTATTATTCACTTTCACCATTTAAATCCATTTAACTTCATAAGTTAAATTTGAACTTCAAATTTCAAATTCCTGAGTTCATTTCAAATTAATTTGAAATCACAATACCAATTCAAAACATTTGAATTTCTAAACACCTTGTTTTCTCAAAACAATTCAAATCAAAATCTCTGGTAGTAATCCACCACTTAGAACTCGAAAATCACACCAATGATACTGCGCAGTCATCATCGGAATTATTTTCCAGCGACCCAAGTGACTTCAATACTATATCATTTTCAAAACCATTACTGAATACTTCCATTTTGAAAACATTTCAAAATCTCCCAGGAACTTAAAATTTCCTTATATTAATTCCAAATCTGATTTAAATTCATATTTAATTCATCTTATTTCATATACTTTACTTATATGAATTCTGATTGGTTATTTACTTAACCATTTAATTTAAAATCTTACTCGATTATAATAACAACCAATATATCCTATATATGATAATATATCACATATCCATACTGTGTCGGTCCATCGTATTCAAGTGTTTATTTACTCCTACCGATACAGTGGATCAAACTGATCGACCAGAACTCATAAACAACTCAGCCAATGAATCTCCACAATATAAAACTATTTTTATATCAAATACAAATACGCACTCGTATATATACACTCAAACTCAATCTAGGGTATTACTAACCCTATCTCTACCGAGTCACGCCACAGAGCCAAGGTAATTCTTAACTTAAGCTCTGATGCCAACTATAATGACCCGGATTTTGAGGGACTTTGGTTATCGACGTAAGCTCGACGTCGATAACCAAAACATCGAAAAATCCCGGTAATTAATGAAAGAAATTAGAAGGTGAGAATAGATAAGATAGAAACTTAGAATAGAAGAAGAAGAACACAACATCAGAGTAACACGAACCTCACAGCGGAACGAATAACATATAATAGATAACATAACTTTGAAATATAACAGTTATGTATACAATAGCGCTTATCAGAGTACAGCACTTACAACACAGCGGAAATAACTATAGTTATATGATCCAGAAGCCTCCTGCTCCACGCTCTTCCAGTATATCTGTAAATTCCTGACTACTTGACTGCCCGTACAAATTTAGGCACCCAAGAGTTTAGGGAAAACAACAAAGTAAACTCCGGGTCAGTCATGGGACTGGTATGAGTAAAACAGTTTAAACAGGTATATGAACAAGTAAACGATATCTCATAGGACCACGCCGAAGAACGGAACGGGTTTTCCCTTATGAGAATCCAAAATATCTTTATATCAAAAACCTTTTGATATTATAATAATGTCTATGTACAAATAGATATCAATCTAGCAGAAACGCTTTCATCTCACGTTCTACATATAGAATACAATCAAAACTGCAAGCACGTATTGGGTAATGGATTTCCAACTATGACAAGGTATGGAACCATCTTCCGATCAGTGTACTCTAGGAACGATACACTGGAGTTCAACAAGAACATCTTGTAACTCAGCCACACATGACCGACCACTCATTTCGCTTGAGTGTATCGAATGTACATCACCAACGGTTGGGATCAGCAACCGTTCCCGTATATATATGGGACAGCATTGATAGATTTAAGAAACAAATGAATATTCTCTAGATAGGTGATTATACACCCTACTTCGGTGCGACCGACTTAGCCATGCTGCCTGCCCGATTTCTGTCATTTACCGGTTGATGAGGCTAGAAGCTACGCTTTATCATCACATCAGATTCACTTCGAATGCCACATTGTCAGATCCATCAGAATCACTAATTGACGTCTACAACCCTACATTACGTGTCAGCTAAAAGAAGTTTCCTTCTCCGCTTCCACTCTTGGTATAGTTGAAGAAATCACTGCACGTGACCGTCTGGAAATACTATGTTAGACATCCATCTTCATTCACTTAGAAATGTCACATTGTCATACCCGCCAAATCACAAATTGAGTTATCCAAAAATAACACGGGTATACAGCTAAGAGAAACGAATTCCTCCGCCACCAAACGTGAATACGTTTGAACAGATCAACTTACGCGATCCATTGGATATACTCTGTCAGACCTTCGTCCATACAAGTTGTCCTGGGACTGGACAAACCGAAGGCACTATTCCGTATATCCATCTTAGTCACTGTTATCTAAGACTTATACAACAGCCCTTGCATTTTACTCCGTCTTCAATTATCTTTGGCATATATGATTCGCGATGCTTATGCCAATACAAAGTGGTTCTATGGATAATAATCCAACCGGTCTCTCCATATTAACAACGTTAAAATGGTCAAAAACTTTGATAGTCTGTGAGTTAACTATCAAAGAAAAACAAGTGTGCAAACAACGATATTATTTCCAGATGGAAATTATATCGAACAAACATCATTTAACATTTATCTCTTTAGTTCATTTTACATCTCTTGTTTCCCTATATTCAACAATTGCTATTTTCTATATTTAGAAAATATATGTTATCAACACTGGAAACATTTCCATTCCTTGTTTTCTGTATTTAGAAAACATTTCTGATTCTTGTTTGGAAAACATTTCCAAAACTCCTTTACGATCAAACCTTACCATTTCTTAATTAAGAAGGAAGTCACTCAAGTTGGGGTATAATTACCTCTCAGACCTTAACTGAACAACGTTATAACTTCAAAATGGTCAAAGTTTATCTTTTAATCTTTAACAACTTCTTTACGCCTTTCTCGGATTCAATTTTACTAATCTACTTCTATATTTAAAACATTGGTTATAACGATAACGTTATAATCCCTCCTTTCGAATTATCTAACTTTAATTATAACTTCTATTCTTATTAGTGAATAATTAACCTAACACTTATTTATTTATAAATAAATAAATCTCTATTTAGACACTGGAAAGTATAAGTACTTTCCCGAATTCGATATAATCGAATTTGTCGATTAACTCTCTTCGAGAAATCTCTATCTGATTAACTCTTCTTCAAATAACCTATATTCGATTAACTTCTTCTCGAATAAACGATATTCGATAATCTCTCTTCGAATAACTAATATTCGATAACTCTTCCTTTTCAAATATCTCATATTTGAAAATCTCACTTCGATTAAACTATAATCGATAACTCCCTTCGATGAAACTAACATCGATAAATCCTTTCGATGAAACTAACATCGATAACTCCTTTCGATGAAACTAGCATCGATAACTCCTTTCGATGAAACTAGCATCGATAACTCCTTTCGATGAAACTAGCGTCGATAACTCCTTTCGATGAAACTAACATCGATATATTTAACTCGACGAACTTAACTCGACTAACTTAACTTGACTCGACTAACTCGACTTACTTGGTTCGACCAATTCGATTCGATTAACTAGGCTCGACTAAATTGACTAACTTAACTCGACTACCTTGGTTCGACCAATTCGATTCGATTAACTAGGCTCGACTAACTTGACTAACTTAACTCGACTTACTTGGTTCGACCAATTCGATTCGATTAACTAGGCTCGACTAACTTGGTCGAACCACCCGATCAACTCAACTTATTTAACTTAACTTATTTCTCAACTCGATAAACTCGATTAACTCCTATCGAATAACTAATATTCGATTAAACTCCATTAGCTTGACTCTAGATCGCAGTGATCACAATGGTTACGCCTGACTCCCTCAGGAAACATCCGACCGCCGTAGGCTATTTACAGCCCTTCGAATTACGCTAGCAGTCGTACAAGATGGCAACTTACCCTGAATACTATGTTTGACTCTCTCTGTTTCAAATAACTATATTTGGTTAACTCTAGTTCGTTTTAACTCTAATCGATTAACTCTAACTGGTTAACTCTATTTGACTAACTCGACTTGACTAACCCCTTTCGAATAACATATTCGATTAACTAACTTTCGAATACCATATTCGATTAACTAACTTCGAATACCATATTCGATTAACTCTTTTCGAATGTCTATATTCGATTAACTAACTTCGAATACCATATTCGATTTCTCCTTTCGAATACCATATTCGATTAACTAACTTCGAATACCATATTCGATTACTAACTTTCGAATACCATATTCGATTAACTCCTTTCGAATACCATATTCGATTTCTCCTTTCGAATACCATATTCGATTAACTCCTTTCGAATGTCTATATTCGATTAACTAATTTCGAATACCATATTCGATTTCTCCTTTCGAATACCATATTCGATTAACTCCTTTCGAATGTCTATATTCGATTAACTAATTTCGAATACCATATTCGATTTCTCCTTTCGAATACCATATTCGATTAACTAACTTCGAATACCATATTCGATTACTAACTTTCGAATACCATATTCGATTAACTCCTTCGAATACCATATTCGATTAACCTACTTCGAATACCATATTCGATTTCTCCTTTTTAACAACGTTTTATTCATTTGAAAAGATTTACTTTTAAATAACGGTTCTACACTTTAAAAATGATTTCCTTTCTATAACGTTTCCTTTTCAATTCTATTTGTAAATGGTTTACAAATATTTCCTTTTCAAATTTATTCTTGAAATATTCTAACTCCTTAAATTCCCTGAAAAATTCGCCATAACCTCCTTTGTAACGGGAGCATCGGGAAAATCCCCAAACCCGCCACACAGGCCTTTCCATTCAAAAAGAAAATGGTTAGAATTTATTTCCTTTTCAAATATCTCCTATTTATAAATATTCAAATTTATAAATATTCCTTATTTGTAAATATTCAAATTTATAAATATCGCTTATTTATAAATATTCCAGTTTATAAATATTCTGTTTTCAATATCACTTTGAAAATATTCCCTTTTCAACATTTCAGTATGTTATGGTATTCAATCATATCAAATCACGATGTTCAATATCGTCCATACACACACAATCAACAACAGATTATAAATCACGTCATATATCACAATATATGAAAAATAATAAAATAACTATTGAGGAATCCAGTCGGATTCCTCCAACCTGTTTCCCTGCATCCACAGATGTTATACAATAAAATCAATCATCACTTTCAGTTTCATATGATATACTCTGATAAACAGAATCAATACGGAAATTTAACTAACTGACTAGCAGTTCAATCAAACGGTCAACACACAGTCAAACAGTCTATATTTAACAGTTCTAAAAATACAACATGAAAATATAACTGTTCAGAATTAGTGAGTTTTACTCACTTTCGCGCGTTAGCCGTTAAATAACGGTTTGCGTTCATTTGATTGAGTCGAACAATTTATTTCTCCATAAATTGTAATGTGCTCCAATTGGCTCGCGGTCAGTCCCATTGTGTTGCTCCCGTCCATACGATCCCAACGCAACTTACGGTTTGTGATTCTGACCTCGTATGACCGAAGTATCGCGTAAACAAGTTAATACGTTTTTAATTAAAATAAACTTGAATTTCTATTTCCAATGGGCCTTAACCCCTTAACTCGGCCCGCTTACCCTTTTACAGCCCAGACCCTCCTTCGTTGATCTCTTTCTTCCCGAAATCCATTGCCACGCTCAGACAACACACGCACACCTTCGTGCCCTCAATTCTTACCAGAAACTCCACCGCTCTGGCAACCGACACCTCCGTTCATCCTCCCTTCGCATCCTCTACAAACTCCCCAAATCCAGGTGTTCGAACCCCCCTTTTTCCCCGTGTCGACCCACCAGTTTCACCGAACTAAACCCAACCGAGTCCCTCCAAATTACCACCAACGAAAGCTAAATCGAACCCCGAATACCATACCAACCCAGTTTTGCCCCTCGATAACCCATCGTCGCAAGAAGTGGAACCCTAGTTCCGTTCTGAAAAGAATCGAACTTCTGTAACCTCGTCGCACACTTTGTGAAGCATACTGGCGGAATGAGGAAACCAAGATGAGGTTAAAGAAGCTGGTTCTAAACTTATAGATTTTATTTTGGATTTAAATGAAATTTTGAAGTGATGAAATGGGTTTCCAGCGAGATAAACATGACGGCGGGATTTTTGTGTTGACTGTGGACTGATTTTCTAGGTTTAGGGAAAGTATAGAAGTGTATTTATAGGGGTGGGGTTAAGGAATATGCTCAGAATATTCTAACTCTATTTGTGTTCGCCTTCTAAAAATTCTTATGATCACACACGATACCCAAAAAATCACCAAACTAGACATACTGCTAGAGTTTGACATTACGGTCCCAATGAAACTGGTTTCGTCGAATTCCGACTCCATATGCTCACACAGCGTATTTTTAACTGTCAAAATACTGACTGTTTCTCACTCTAAAAATCCGTACGACCACACACTAACTTTAAAAATCACGAAACTGGAAATCTAACAACTATTTGACATTGCGGATCCAGCAAAATTAGTTTCGTCGAATTTCGAGGTCGTTTGCAAAACTTGCTATTTTTAAAGCCCTAAATAACTCATTTAAATATATAAATAAATTTAAATAAATTTAAATATTAATAATTTAATATTATCGTATATCTTCACATATGATATCATACAGCTCCAGAATATCATATCAGAATATACAGTTTGATATTTCAGATTTCAGATTATCTCGGTATTCAGTTCATATCGAAAATCCTTTTATAACGTATATAAAGCATCGCAAAATATAAAGGAATTCTACAGCGACTTTTCTGAAATTTGATTTGGACGTACATCAAAATCTACACGACGAAATCCCGATTTTTCTCTTCCACTAGAAAGATATACTCCACCAGCTCCACACGTTTCTTGTTTCACCGAAATCCGGCTTAAAACGAATCCTGTATATTCAGTTGAAGTTCAAATCGCCAAATAGCGAACTGCAGCGCCATTTCAAACTCGATTTTAATTATAATAAAATTATACGTTCAAACTGTCGTTATTTAAATATATTCGTCAATATAATTCAACTCTAAGCTGAATCGAATCTAAGTGACGACCCCGTTCATCGAATATTGTGATTTTCAATATTTTTGATTATTTCTGAATTAAATATATTATTTAATTATTTAATTAAATTAATTATTCCATATTATTTAATTAAACCTCTATTTAATTCACTACATCACGATATATATATAATTAAATAAATTAATTATAATACCCCTGACAGTGCGGGTCATTACACTATGTCAATGGCACAATGGATGAACGATATGGTAATTGTTTAAATTATTAACTAATAATAGTATATAATCCAAATAAAGATATGATAAATTGTTTTTATTTTTTATGAGAAAGAACAAGGCCGAACACCAACTTTCATGCAGGTTTATATTCGAACACATTATGTTGAGAAACCGAATGGTTCTATAGGTGGGGGATGGGTTGATGAGTACTCGGAACAGTTTGTTGTATGTAATTAACAAAAGTTTTAAATTATAGTTTACAATTATCTAATTCTGTTAAATAATACAATATCTAACTTTTATGTAAATTACAGGCCAAATACAATGAGCGGGTTGCTCAAATAACCGAGAGTCAGGGTGGTGAGCTTTCTCACGATGAGCTAAACTATCTTTACATGCAGCTTATTGGAGAAGGTGAGACATGTGCTTCTTCAAGAAGCAACGAAGGCCTGGTACCGACAATATTCCCGGGGTATTGACTGAAAACTTAATTTATTTATTTTCTAGTTATGCTCATGCTTTATACTATACACTTTTAGTTGATAATGCTTCTACTTAATATAAATTGTGTTGAATTGATACCACATAGAAAGAACTAGTCCTGTGATGATCATGTAGATCCATTAGTAGATCCCACGTGTTTTCTCTTTGTGGCTCTTCGCTGAGCCTTAAAGCACAGCTGAAACTGCGCTTTACTGGGTTGATTTCATTGGCAACTAACCACCTATTTATATCAAAAAAATTTTTCTGTGCAACCTGTAAATTTCACTTCAAGTACTTGTTTTTTTATGACTTGTATTTTGCATGCAGTTTTTCTTATTAATTTTATTGGATAACAACTTGACAAATTTTAGTATTTTTTGTAAGAAGTTTGTGTAAAAAACGGGGCGTGAACTTGGGATGTTACCTAACTTAGACACTCGTTTTCATTGCGCTGCATCTAGGGACATGCTCATTATTATTTAAGAGGTTGAGTATCCAAAAGTTAGTAAACTTATCATTAAACAATGTTTTGGATAAAGTCTTATTCCTAAAGTGATCAATAAACTAAGGTGACTGGAGTGTTCTAGTGGTTGTATGACCTTAATTTCTTTTCTCTTTTCTAAAGTGATCAATAAATGGACCTTGTGATCCTCTCTAAAATGTCTGCAAGGCCATGACCAATAACCTGCAAAATTGTTATATTTAAGACCTATGTGAGCCCCCTTATCCATACGATCTTTTACAATAATTGATTATTTTGTTGATAATTTTTGCAAAACTCGGGTTGTTGTTTCGCAGCGACTCGCTGTGAAACGGCAACCCGAGTTGCTGTTTCACAGCGACTAGCTGTGCAAACAACAACCCGGATTGCTGTGCACAGCAGCGAGTTGCTATGCAAACAGCAACCCGAGTTGCTGTGCACAGCAACTGAAGTTGTTGTTGCACAACAACTTGAGTTGTTGTTTGCACAGCAACTCAAGTTACTGTGCTCAGCAACTTGAGTTGCCAAACAGCAACTTTAGTTGTTGTGCAAACAGCAACTCAAGTTGCTGTGCACAACAACTCGTTGCTGTGCCACAACAACTCGTTGCTGTGCGACAGCAACTCGAGTTGCTGTTTGCACAGCAACCCCAGTTGCTGTGCACAACAACTTGAGTTGCTGTTTGCACAGCAACGAGTTGCTGTGCACAGCAGCTGAAGTTGCTGTTGCACAACAACGAGTTCTGCTGTACACAGCAACTGAAGTTGCTGGGCTCTCGAGTTGCTGTGCACAGCAACCCGAGTTGCTGTTGCACAACAACCCGAGTTGCTGTGCACAACAACTTGAGTTGCTGTTTGCACAGCAACTCGAGTTGCTATGCAACAACAACTTGAGCCATTTCGGCTCAGCGAAACTGAGCCATTTCGGCTCAGTTTCGCTGAGCCTTAAGCTCAACTCCACGAAACTGAACATTTTACTTGATTGTAATATGAAATGTATTCATTGTACTAATTGGGTTAAAAAATTTATGTGTAGATTTACAAAGACAATACATACATTGTTAGGTTTGGAGCTACAGATGATACAGAAAAGCTTGTGAAGGAAGTAGAAGAGTTAAGAGATAAAAATCAAGAAATGAGTGTCACTATTAGCAAACTACAAGAGAAAATGAGTTCTGTACAAGAGTTTTTACAAGGATTACGGCGAGACCAAGAACCGCAAATATGACGTATGATGTACTTTATGAATTAATCTTATTTTGGTAGTGAGTTTGATGTTCTATTTGTGTAAGGTACATTACACAATGTTTGAATTAGATGAGACGATCATGTTTGAGTTATGTAGCAACTTTATTTTATTGTTTGTTGGACATGATTTGTTTTAAATATATTTGTAGTAAGTTTATGGTAACTCGACCATGAAATTCATTTTACATCATTGTTTTTATTGCTATGATTTTGCATATGTTCGGTTTTGTTATGATTTGTGGTAGATGAAGATAAATATAAAACTACCATATTGATTTTTGGTATACGAATGCGTAGGGAAGGGGTAAGGATGTATATGAAACTTTGCGTAGGGATGGCGTAGGAAATTTGGCGTAGGGATGACGTATGGAACCTGGTGTAGGTATGACGTAGGGAATTTGGCGTAGGGAACCTGGTGTAGGTATGGCGTAGGGAATTTGGCGTAGGTATGGCATAGGAAATTTGGCGTATATATGGCATAGGGAACGTGACGTAGGTATGGCGTAGGGAAATTGGCGTAGATATGGCGTAGGTAAATATTTGCGACGAGCTGTTTTCTGACTTCCTTGTTGGCGTAGGTATGGCGCAGGGAAATTCAATTCCCTACGCCATCCCTACGCCAAATTGGCGTATGGAATTCAGAATTCTTTTGTAGTGATGTGGCGATTCACTATAAAGGAGTTACCTTAGTTGATACTTATTATCCTATCTTGTTTTCACTATGAGTTAGTTTTATTGTACTCTGATTATACTCATGCTCATTATTTATAGGTACCAGATTTACGCGATCCACGCTTGGACGATTCTGAGTTTCGATATTTATCAAAATTCATGCTCATTAAATCGTGGGTTGTTACATATGTTGTTTTAAAGCTTATCAAGGCTATCACCTTGTTGCTTTTGAACTTTATCGAGGTTGTTGCCTCTATTATTTTCCAAATAGCTTTAAGGCTATCGCATCTATACGTTATTGCCTTTGACTATGTTGACAAAGTCTGTTTTAACATGTTTTTAAATTGTTTTAAAATAGACGGGTAGAAAACCTATGTATATGGTCGATAGACCTTTGCCTACCGGTTTATCCAACTTTGTTTGCTTATGCATTTTAGTTAATGAGTCGATAAGGACAGGGACGATAAAGGTTGTTGTGCTTTTTGAGTTCCGATATTATCGTTAGGGAACCATGTATTCTTTTATATCTATTATCAACCTAGTCGATAAGAATGCCACTTGATTTCATTTATGGTCGGTTACCATATTATCATAATTTTCCAATGGGGATACCATTGTCATATTTCTGTGTTCTTTGAGGTCATGGTATATTAATATATCTGTTACAATCACCAAAAGTTAATACTATAGATGGTTGCATTATTTGTAGTGCTTAGATTTAGGCCTTACAAAGGAGGATGTTATAATAAGATATAGAAATAGACTTTAGGGTAAGGATTGAAGTCGTTGTGGATGAAGCATGATCTATAATGGATGGCTCTGCACCGATGAAAAAGAGACGTGTAAGAAGTGTTTTGAGGTTCATAACTAAGTGAAAAACACAATACGTGAGCAAGGTCAAGAAGTATTTGATTCTGATTTACATGTTGTAATTAATCCCCATGTAGATGTCAAATATATGTTAACCAACCGAATCTTATAAATTGATGAGCGAAATGATGTGTGATTTGGTCTAGACAACATATGTGATGTGTCCAAAGAATGGTTAGCGCAAGCACCCTAATTATGAGGCTTTTTTTCATTCATGCTAACAAATTAACACTATCCCAATATAGAGCTATATATTAGGTTTTCTCGTTAGCGCATGATTTATGATAACAGAACCTTGTCGAAAGCGACACAGAACATTCCTTTGCAAGAGCACAAAGGTCAATTGTTTGACCCAAAGCGTTGAAGCATGACATCATTGATTCTAGAGAAGTGTTGGATGTGTCCATCTCGGAATCATTCCTACCAAATTTAGACTATCGATCCATACTCGACTAGAATTCAATATAGATCGATCATTTTCCTCTTGCACGTAAGATAAACTTGTCAGAAATATTAATGTCCATAACCATATGAAATATTCAAAGTTAATTTTGGAGGACTCAAGATATAGACACCAAGCATGTAATGGAAGAGGTGATCTTATGGTCGATTATGGGGAAAGTTTGAAAAACCCCATGCCAACCATAAAACTCAATGCCATATCTCCAACAGTTTCAGAGGTTGAATAGTCGTCCGTTTAAAATATCAACTTGAAAATTTAGGTGGTTGCTCAATAGTTGGATATCCACTGCATAGGCGCTAATTAACTGTTAGGTGCCTAAGAGTAGACACCTATTTTGGGTGTCTATTGGGTAGGCGCCCATGCGAATATTGTTATAATCTTTATCTTATTTTTTGTGTGTTTTATTGATGAAATAAAAAACATAATTGTATTAGAAAGTTGGATTGATTTTCTTCACATGTTTAATTTAGAAAATGTATTTGAACTTTATTAAACCTGAAATAAGTAATTGAAAGTACTAATGTAACAACCCTGAATTTTGGGGTAAATTTAAAAATTTATTTTAACTAATTTTAATGGTTTTGATATTTAAAATAATTTATTTAAAATAATAATGATTAAAAATTTATTTAAATTGAATTTAGGATGAATAATTTAATTTTAATTATAAAAGGAGTTAGAAGTAGCGCGGTAGTTTGAAAAGTCAAACTTGAACTTTGATTGACCGTACAGGATGCAAAATTTAACGGATTTTAGTGAAACCAAAAATATTAGAATCTATTTAAAATTATCTTTCTAACGAATATGAAAATTTGAAATTTCATAGTAGGAATCAAAAGTTATGCCCAGTTTAAAATTTTAAAAAGATCGCTATGAAATTTATATATATAATATATAAAGGTCAAAAATGCTACTTTTTGCATACGAAGGAATTTGGACTCGAACCACTTCTATTGAGTTCAGAATGACGTTTCTACATTTAAAAAGTATAAACACTTATATATTTCGAGTTTCGGAAATTATTTGTTTAAAATGTATTTTTAATATGTAATATGTACGCCTTGAAAATAGTCATTTTACAAACGACCTCCATTTTCGATGAACCCGCTTTTGTTGGATCCGGAATGTCAAATTATTGCTAAGTTTAATTTTTCATAATTTTTAGAATTAATTTGTGACCGTGGCAAAAAGATTTCAGTTTGGTCAATTTCGGTCAATTTTAATCGACTTGAAAAAGGCCATTTTTCTAATGGGCTCAGAATAGAACGAAATAAATTTTCCTAGGTCCGCAGCGTCAAAACATAGCTAAATATATTTTTTGGGATTTTTCGAAGTTAATTTGTGGCCCTGGTGAATTTATTCGTACAGTTGAATTAAAAATAAAAGTAAATATTTTAAAATAAAGAAAACTGGGTCAAGACTGTTATTTGGGCCTGCGGTACATAGCTAGATGAGTCCGGAATAGGGGTTAATGGGTAGGAACGACAGTCGTTGGGCTTAAATCTGACAAAGTTGCTAAACGGGCCTTAATGGGTAATTAGTGAATATAATAATATAAATAATAGGCTAATTAGAACCCCCAACCCTAATCCCCTAAACAACTCAACCACCACCCTATTTCTCCATGGCAAGAAATGCCTGATTTTCTTCCATTAAAATCTCACAATCCATTCAATGAAATCACTCCCTCCTTTAGAATTTATTGTAGAACTCTTCTTCCTTTTCGATTTGATACGGACATGATGAGATTTAATGAAGTATTCTGGCCCAGAATTCCCCCCTACCCGCGGCCAAACAACCCCCACCGCGCCCAGCGGGCCCCACCGCGCCTCCCCCCCTTACGGCGCCGACACCCCTCACTCCCATCTCCGATATGCCACCTTCCGATCGTCTTCAAGCCTCACCAATCTCGAGTTATTTTCAACCCTAGTTTAAAAGCCTATAGGTTCATATGACGACTTGGTTTGGAAGGAGGAAGGTTGACTTTTTCAACCTTTAATTATATAATTACTTTAATTCAAATTTGACCGATCTTAATTGAATCATAACTAATGCGTACAAACTCGAAACTGAATGATTTCAGGTGCGCCATGATCGTGAGACCGAGACCTTCGCGATGAAACTGACTAGACCTGATTCTGAGCAAGTTGAAATTTGGGCAATTTTTGGATCTGAATGGCGCAGGAATTCAAACGATGTGAGAAATTCTACTTTATTTCTTCTTAAATAATTAAAATTATTTATGTTTGTGTTATCATCACTCTACGGTAAAATTCTGTTTGTTATGTGACGTGATTTGATTCTATGATTGATGTGTTGTATAGATCTGTTAATTGGATGAGATCGTGTTGTAATAAAAATTGATGAAAACAAAAATATATATTTTTGTTAAATAAATTTTGTTAAAACAAATTTGTTATTTTTGTCAAAATAAATTTGTTAAAACAAATTTGTTATTTTTGTCAAGGTAAATTGGTTAAAACATAATGGTAATTGTTGTCAAAATAAATTTGTTGAGACAAAATTCACATTTTTGTCAAAATCAAACTCGTCAAACATAAATATGATTTCCTTTCATTTTGTTGAATTAGGATTTTCAACAGAAATGAAAAGAACCATTTTTATTAAATTAGATTTGTATGAAATAAAAATGACATTTTTATTGAAACAAAATTGATAAGATAAAGTTACCATTTTTATTGAACTAGAACGGTTAAAATGAAAATGTCATTTATTAGAAAATGTCAAGTAGAAATGAAAATGTCATTTATTAGGAAACATTATTTATTTAGAATAAAAATGTCATTATAGTTAGTGATTTCATGTTAAAATAAAAAGAAATGTCATTTGTGTTAAAAATGTTAAATTAGATCAAAATGTTCATTTATTTGTACTGAAAACATGTTAGCATAGAAATACACATTTTTATGTAATATATAAGATGGTCATTATTTGTACTGAAAACATGTTAATGATAAAATTTATATTTTTATCGTATATATAGAATAGATTAGAAATGTACAATTGTTTGTTAATGTTAGGATGAAATTGTCACCGACATGTAAATCAATGTTATGTTATTATGATATTGACACAATCATGCAGTTTGTTATTGCTTGGATGAAAATTACCAGCACAGAAAACGAATACCTTTGTTTGTAAATTAATGGAATTTAAATTTGGTTGAAAAAAAAAGGAAAAAAAGCAAGAATTTGCATTGTAATCAAAATTACATTTTTATATGTAATTAAAGAAGGAGAATTTGCATTGAAAATAAAATTGCATTGTTATATGTAATTAAAGAATATGTTTTTACAAGTAAAATAAAATTACATTTTTATATGTAATTGTAGAAGAAGAATTTGCACTGTTAATAAAATTACATTTTTAATGTAATTAAAAAGTGGAATTTGATGGTGTAATTAAAATCACATTTTTAATGTAACTTAAAAGGTAGAATTTTACATTGCAAATTAAAAAAGCAAGATTTGTCATGTAATATTAATTACATTTTTAATGCAACTAAAAAGTAGGATTTTACATTGCAAACTAGAAGACAAAATTTGACGTGTAATGTTACTTACGTTTATATGTAATTAAAAAGCTAAGGTTTGGTCATTAAAATAAGAATTACATTTTAATGTAATTAAACAGAAGAATTTGATGTTGAAATCAAAATTACATTTTTATTGTAATTTAAAAAGATAGAATTTTTCACCGTAATGTTAATTACATTTTTAATGTAATTAAAAGGAGAGAATTTTACATTGTGATTAAAAAGGATATTTTACATTGTAATTAAAAGACAGGAATTTTACATTATATTGTTGATTACAATTTTAATACAATCAAAAATGAGATTTTACATTGTAATTAAAAGAGAAGAATTTTACATTATAATGCCAATTACATTTTTAATGTAATTTAAAAAGAAGATTTTGGCATTGTAAATTATTACATTTTTAATGTAATGAAAAGAATGGATTTTCCATAAAATCATAAGAATAGAATTAAAAGAATAAAGAATGCAGTGCAACGTTGAAATATAATTTACATTTCTATGTAAATAAAAGAATAAAGAAATAAAAGTTACATTTTTAATGTAAAACGAAAAGTTACATTTTTAATGTAAATAAGATTAAAAAGAATGGTTACATTTTTAATGTAAAAAGAAAAGTTTACATTTTTAATGTGTATAAGAAAAAAAAGTTTACATTTTTAATGTGAATAAGGTAAAGAAGAAAAATTTACATTTTTAATGTGTATAAGAAAAAAAAGAAAAGTTTACATTTTTAATGTGAATAAGGTAAAGAAGAAAATTTACATTTTTAATGTGGATAAGATTTAAAGTAAGAAAGTTTACATTTTCAAATATTAAGATTAAAGAGAAAAGTTACATTTTCATGAAAAAAAAAGAATTAAAGAGAAAATTTACATTTTCATGTAAAAAGAATTAGAGAGAAAATCGACATTTTCATGTAAATAGTATTTAAAGAAGAAAATTACATTTTCATGTAATTAGATTTAAAGTAAGTGAAATTTACATTTTAATGTAAATAGATTTTCATTAAAAGAATTTAGAAGTGAAATTTACATTTTAATGTAAATAAATTTTCATTAAAAGAATTTAGATGTGAAATTTACATTTTAATGTAAATAGATTTTCATTAAAAGAATTTAGAAGTGAAATTTACATTTTTATGTAAATAGATTTTCATTAAAAGTATTAAGAAGAAAATTACATTTTTATGTAACTGGATTTTCATTAAAAAGAGTAAAGGTATGAAATTTACATTTTCATGTGAAAAGATTAAAACACAAGATCATCATTTTGCTTATAAAGAAAAGATTGACACAAAATTATCATTTTAGTTTTGCATTGAAAGATATAACAAAATTATTATTTTTTGATTGGCGTTGAAAGAATAACAAAGTTATTATATTTGTTACATTAAAATTAAATAAACAAAAATATATTCATTTTTGTAGAATTGAGGTTGACACCAAAATATGCTACATTTCTGTTAGAAAATTTACATGACACAAAAATCTTCATTTTTGTTAAATTGGAATGATACACGAAAAATACGTTTTTGTGTGAATTGGAGGGTAAAAGAAAAATATACATTGTTATGTTTAGGATGCGTATGTGCATTAAAATAAAATAACATTATTGTGTGTTATGTTATATATCAAAATGTTATGAAACCAAGTGTTCTTTACTTGTTATGATAATCACAATAATGAAATGGGCGAAGGAATTGTATATATATATATATAATCAAAATTAAACGAATCGAGCGTGGTAGTTCGCGTTTTGGAATCATGCATTTAAACGATTATACTGAAATATCCGACCGTCGGCTTTTCCCAAAACTGAAACCATTAGGTTCGCCTTGGGAAGATCTTTCCAACGATATGAATAGTGTTAAAATCCAATGGTTAGATTTAGAGAAATGTGCAAAACAAATTTGGGTGAAAACAGCTGTAATACCGCGTGTATTCTATAACTGTGAAATTCATAAATTAAAGTATAACTAATTTCAAATCAAAGAATTAAGTGAAACGGGATACGCCATTGCGTTCGTCTCGGAATTCTGCTTGAGATAGAGTCCGAGTTTGTATAAAACGGATATCGTATGAAGAAGATATGGACGAACGAAGTTGGGCGAAAAACCAGAAAACGGGTCAGAATGCACTGGCGCACTTGGGAAGTGCGCCAGAACAAAAATGAACTGGCGCACTTGGGAAGTGCGCCAGTACATTTTTGACCTGGCGCACCTGCCAAGTGCGTCCAGGTCAAAAATGACCTGCTGGTCAGGTCTGGTCAGGTCCTGGCTGGCCTAGTCTGTGTTTGGTCGATTTTCTGAGCCTTGCCTTGTCACCAGGGCTAGGTGTCAGCTCCTGGTTGGTCTCTCCTTCAAACGAACGGCTATTATTGAACCAAGCTTCATCGACGGTCTAAATCAACTCGCAAACTCTATAAAAAGGACCTAAGGCTAACCCTAATTCACACAAACTAAAATGGAGATGAGACCGTCATGTTGCTAAGGAGAGACTAAGTATAGCCATCAGAAATTGAGAGGCAATTAGGAGATAATTCAAAGTTTAAAGCAACGTCAAATCAATCAAAACAGCGCCTACAACAAAGGATATCATCTCCAAATTCAGAACTCAGATTCCTGAATTGAAGATTCATCATACGTTGTAAGTAGAGTGCTATTCCGATGTGAATTAAATAATTGTGTTGATTTGTGTAAAGTAAGAAATGGAATTGTGGTGATAATAATCTATATTTGTATGTTGCTTTGATGCTAAACGATTTGGGAATATTATGGTATACGATTGGATATTTGCAAGTACGTGATTTGCGTTGGAAGTTAACAACGAAATGGAAATGTGGCGATAATAATCTATATTGGTATGTTATTTTGATTCTAAACGATTTGGCAATGCTATGGTGTTCGATTGGATTCATACAAGTATATGATTTATGTTGACAACCACATGTGGTGGAATTTTATTTGGGATTCATGCAAGCATATGATTCATATTGAAAACTACATGTTTGTGGTAGTTATTTACAACACCCATTTGATAATTGCAAGTATATGATTCATGTTGAAAATAACAACTATATGTTGTAATAGTTTATTTGAAATTCATGCAAGTCTATGATTTATTGTTATGCCAACATGATGTATAGTTCTATGGTCATCTTTAGTGTAATTTGGTCCATTTGAGTATTATGATTCATATGAAGTTATGTTGGAATTGGTATTATAGTTCAAGTATAAAAATCATGCTTTTGTGATAGTGACAAAAGCAAACATCTTTGTAAGCTTGTATTAATTTTATGAACATGACTAAACTATGTTTGTTATTATGCCTAGTTGAAAACATGTTTGTAGGCTTATGTTGTTATCATAATCATATGATAATATATGTGACACATAAGTTACATTAGAATTACACTAGAATTACATCCCACTTGCAAGTTTACATAGATAGAATAAAAACCATGATTTAAGTTTGGGTATGTTTATGCTATAATCCTATAAATGGATTAAAAACCATGATGTATATAAGAATTGGGTTGGGATAATTCTAGTTGAACCATACTTTTGTATTAGTGACAAAAGTAAGTACCCTTTTGTTAGCATGTAGTGATTTTATGAACATGATTAGTTTATATTATGCCTAAATAAAGATATAGGCTTATATTTCTAGTCAAGACCATGTGCCAATAATAATGATATCTAATTTAGTTAGGTTCTTAATTTCAAGTTTACATGGTTAGTTGAACCTATAATTCATGTTTAAGTATTGTTTGTGCCATAGTCATATGAATAGAATGATTCATGTTTAAGTATTGTTTATGCCTTAATCATATGAATAGAATAATTCATGTTTAAATATTGTTTATGCCATAATCATATGAATAGAATGATTCATGTTTAAGTATTGTTTATGCCATAATCATATAGAATGATTCATGTTTAAGCATTGTTTGTGCCATAGTCATATGAATAGAATGATTCATGTTTAAGTATTGTTTATGCCATAATCATATGAATAGAATAATTCATGTTTAAGTATTGTTTATGCCATAATCATATGAATAGAATAATTCATGTTTAAGTATTGTTTATGCCATAATCATATGAATAGAATAATTCATGTTTAAGTATTGTTTATGCCATAATCATATGAATAGAATAATTCATGTTTAAGTATTGTTTATGCCATAATCATATGAATAGAATGATTCATGTTTAAGTATTGTTTATGCCATGATTATATGAATAAAACGATTCATGTTTAAGTATTGTTATGCCATGATGTTACAATTGCAAGTTCACATTTGCCTACTTTATGTTGATTGAATCGTTCGTTGCAAGTTCATGCGTTCACACTCCCCTTTTTCATGTTATCTTATAAACACCATGTTATAAGCCTCCCCTTTTCATATGGCTAAATTGGGTTTAAGTGTTAAAGCCAACACACCTTACATTGGAGCGAACGTATAAAACGGGGGTAATGACGTTTGGGCTAAAATATAGAACATATGTGTTGGCATGTTTGACGCATGCCAACAACCTTGAAAGAAGAATTAAGTGGCATAAATGAAATTTAACCAATAAAGATGAATTTGAATAATGGGCCGCAAATATTTACATATAAAAAGAAAAGAGACAAAACATGTAAATGTAGAAAACACGATGTGTTTAACCCGAGGTTGGATTGAGTTGTGATGTAAACCTGCCCGGAACCGCCCGGCTGTCCAGTAGTCACAACAATACATATCCAATGTGGGTGGTTAAACACGGAGCCCAATAAGGACCCGAGGTTAGACTGAGTTGTGGCGTAAGACTGCCCGGACCCAACCGGCGACAGGCAGCCACAACAATACCTATCTAATGTGAGAGGTCAAGGCTTTAATAAGACAATTAAGGCTGAGTCAGGATTGATAGGATTAAGTAAATTATATTAATACTTAATCAAAATAGAACATGCTAAACTAAACAGACTGATTGGGGGTTAGGTTTATAAAACACTTAACCAACTTAGCATGTTGGCTAGAAATAGAAAACCTAGTAGCGGGGGACCCTTTTCAGCAGTAACCCTATAAGGTGTATCATGATACCCTGAAACTAGGAAGGGTGGGGCATGATTACTGGGCTGACTGTAAGAGGTCAAATCGACGGCGGTGGTGCAGCAGTGTAGGTTCTAACGGGGTGCGGGCGTGCACACACTCCGGCACAGAAAAATAAGGCACTGGGCACCAATAGCATACCTGTGCATTCTAGGATTGTGTCGGGCCGCCACCATGGGATTTGATACACCCCATGGTGGGACCAGCATAGGTAACTACAACATCGGGGGCCGTAAGACTCATGTAACTATGCGAGTAGGAGCCGATCATCATAAAAATGGATCACTTCACCCTGATTATGGGGTGCCCGTTGGGAACTAATTTATATGGGTACAGAGATTAATATGGGGTACGATAGTATATTCGGCCCTAGACAACTTAACTAAGTTTATGGTGCTTTCCCATTTCTAGTTTATACTTATCATACCCAGTTCTTTGTTCATAGACTGAATAGTCCTAGACTTACTCAGGCTTTATGTCTGACTCTACTTTTCTTTCGTCTTCTTTTCTTCCGTTCCCCTCCCCCCCAAGGTCCACAGGGAGGGAATACCGCAGCTTGACCAGCCTTCATATCCAGCTTGAAGAGAAAGAATGTATTGCTTGGATCTTTTCGTTTTGGATAGCAATTATGGGACTTTTGCAGTTTATTTATGTTTTCTTTATGCTTCTTTAAATAATGTAATCAAGACAGTTATGAAGATGTTATGTTTTTGGAAGTATTGTAGGACAATTATGGTATGGTTGGTGTAACACGTATTTTAATGAAATAAAAGTTGTTGTTTTCCGCTGTTCAAAAATATGTGTTCTTATATCTGTCTTGTATATCTGTGACTTATACTTATAAACCTCCACCAAAATTAGGGCATTCCCTTTGAGAGTGACCCTAACGGAGGTGGGGTGTTTCACTTGGTATCAAAGCATAGGTTTACCAGATAAGATAAAAAGTTTTGAAAATTTATTTTTCAAAAAGAAATTTAAAGAAGCATTTTTAAAAGATAAAATATTATTTTATTTTAAAAGGCAAAGTCCCCCCCAAAGCCATAGGTACTATTTCTTATCCTTCGTTTTGAATCTATCCTTTCTGTTTCAGCATGTCTGGAGACCTTACTCCCCAGCTGCTGACGCTTTCACTCCTCCTCCTCCACGTAAACCAGCAAGCGGAAGAGTCCCAGAGTAGGAAGACGAATAATAGTCAAATAAGAAAGGATCGTAACAGTAATGACAAGAAACGTGAAAAAAAGAAATGTTATTTCTGCAGAATTCTTGGACATCTGGAGGGAGACTGCAGGAAGAAGAAGAGGAGGATGAGTGCTACTTGCTTTCAGTGTAGGGAGACATGCCACTGGGCTAGGGACTGCCCAAGGAAGAAGGAGACAAAGGCAGAAAGCTCTCAGGGGAAGAAAGAGGGTTTACAACCTAAGAAGACAGACTTTAAGAAGGGCGGGAAAGACAACAAGTCCCAAGAGAAGAGGAAGTGTGAATTCTGTGGCAAAGTGGGGCACTTAGTGAAAGATTGCCGGAAAAAGAAGGCCAAGATGAATGGTGGGTGCTTTTCTTGTGGTGAGACAGGCTACATGGCTAAGGACTGCCCAAAGAAACGAAGACAGGGGCAGAGGGCTGGATCCACCTCAGGGGCACAAGTTCATGTGCTAGAGGTGCCACCTCTGCAACAGCGAGGTATAAATACTTCTGTAGAAAGTGTAGTTTATCTTTATGATCACCCCGTTCGCACTTTATTTGATTCTGGCGCATCACACTCCTTTATCTCGTCTGCTTTAGTAGAATCTCTGCACCTAAAAACTAGTATGGTAGAGGACCCCTTAATTGTTTCAAACCCAATTGGGGGCCCAGCTCATTTGTCTATGATCTATTTGGGATTGAAAATTTCTATTCTAAGCGTAGAATTTAAGTGTAGTGCCTTTGTTTTGGGCTTTTCGGGATATGGTTTGATTTTGGGCATGGATTGGCTATCCAGTAATGGGGCCATCCTTGATTGTGAGAAAAGGGTTGTTAGGCTCCTAACCCAGCTCGGTAATACTTTGGGAATTTCTTGTAATCCCTCGTATGCGGTTATGCTTAGTTACCTTGAATCGCTAGATGCCTCCGTTGAAAATTTGCAATCGGATAGAGTGGTCCGGGAATATCCGGATGTCTTCGAAGAGGTGAAGGGCTTGCCTCCGAAGTGGGAGATAGACTTCCGCATATACCTTGTAGATAATGCAAAGCCCGTTACGTTGCCCGTTAGACACATGGCTTCACGGGAAAGGAAAGAGCTCAGTAAACAGATTAAAGAGCTTCTAGAAAAGGGGTTCATTAGGAGGAGCATTTCAGAATGGGGCGCTCCAGTAGTGTTCGCCACTAAGGAAGAAGGTTCATTTCGCTTATGCATGAGTTGTAAAGTATCACCTTAGTAAGTACATTTGGCAACATAGTTGACATTTGTTTATTTTCAAGAGATAATTCATCTATGTGGAATACCTTCTAGTAAGTGAGCAAGATCCAAGATTCACTAGTAAATTTTGGAGAGCTTGCATGAAACCATGAGTACACAGTTATGCTTGAGCCAAGTATACTAGAAGGAGAATAAGTGAAAGTGGAACGAGAGGCAACAGTGAAATAGGTTCCAACTCATATTTTGGAAACAAGAATTAAGAAGCTACGAAATTGTGAAGTTAAAGACGAACAAAGCATAATGGAGTTAAGCTCAAGGAATGCGACTTAGAAGATTGAAGACTAGATTAGTGCATCATATCTCTTCTTAAGAGTATATCTTTGATCCCTCTCTTCCTGTAGAGCTTACTTGCATGCTATCTTTTGTGTATATCCTCTCGGTCCCATTCTCAATCCAATTTCTGTTGCAAACCCCATAGGGAGTATGACTCATCTGTTAGTAACACATGTTGGGGCTTGAGGGTGTTCGTTGGTTTGACTAAACTTTTTGGGTTTTATAGGTTGGTCTTAGGAAGGGACTCCCTTGTGACCTAAAAGGAGTCCATCATGCTTAGTTTCCTAGAATCTAGTGGTTGGGTTGAGTAATTCTTTGGGTGTCAGTCTGATGTTGATTTCGGTCTTCGGGGCTGATGCTTAGAAAGTTCTTCTCCTAATCAATATATATATGGCATAGATTTCCAGTTTTGACATTGCCTAATGGGCACAAAGTTTTTACTTGCTTCTATCATTCGACTATACCTTTAGGTAGGACCATTTCCTATTATTGAGGAACAATTGGGAAAATGGCCTATAGATTAGAGCTACCCGAAAGATTGGCCGGAGTTCACAACGTTTTTCATGTTTCACATCTCCGAAAATGTCTACATGAGTCCGCTGAAGTGGTAGAGCCAAATATCCTAGAAGAAGCTGAAGTGGAACGCGAAGCAACCGTGAGGAAAGGAACGGAAGTGAAGAAGCTACGCAACCGCGAAGTCAAGCTCGTCAAAGTTCAGTGGAGCGACGCCGAGGAAGATGCAACTTGGGAAACTGAAGCTAGAATACGCGCAGCCTACCCTTTTCTTTTCGAGGGTACATCTTTGATCTTTCCTTTTTCCTTAAGTTGCGCTTTTATCTATCTTTTTAGGTATATCTCCTCGACCGTATCTTTTAGGTAGAAACTCTATTGGATGAAAACATGTAATTGAAACATGTTATGGATGATGGTTGCAAGTGGCTGCAAGTGGTTGCTAGTGGTTGCTCGTGGTTGCATATACACACACAATCTAGGTCTTAGATCGGCTCAGTCACTTCATACTGCATATTCATATATGTTTGCATTCGTATATGGTTGAACTCTAATGTGTTGTCATATGGATGTTGCATTTGTATGAATGATTGCGCACTCATATAGAATCATGAATAGAAAAATTTGCATACATAATGGATTCATGGCACTTACATAATCTGCATTAAGGAGGTCAACTGAATCAGTAGACCGCCTGATTTAGCATAAGATAAGTACATGTACACACACACTTCGCATATGATCATGAAGCATTAGAAGTCTTTTAAGGACAATGGATGCCCGTGTTTGATGGATGAGTAGATGGATGTTTGGATGTTAGGATGTACATTCTTTCTGAACTTGAAGATTTCGGGGACGAAATCCTTTTAAGTGGGGGAGAATGTAACACCCCGTGTATTCTATAACTGTGAAATTCATAAATTAAAGTATAACTAATTTCAAATCAAAGAATTAAGGGAAACGGGATACGCCATTGCATTCGTCTCGGAATTCTACTTGAGATAGAGTCCGAGTTTGTATAAAACGGATATCGTATGAAGAAGATATGGACGAACGAAGTTGGGCGAAAAACCAGAAAACGGGTCAGAATGCACTGGCGCACTTGGGAAGTGCGCCAAAACAAAAATGAACTGGCGCACTTGGGAAGTGCGCCAGTACATTTTTGACCTGGCGCACCTGCCAAGTGCGCCCAGGTCAAAAATGACCTGCTGGTCAGGTCTGGTCAGGTCCTGGCTGGCCTAGTCTGTGTTTGGTCGATTTTCTGAGCCTTGCCTTGTCACCAGGGCTAGGTGTCAGCTCCTGGTTGGTCTCTCCTTCAAACGAACGGCTATTATTGAACCAAGCTTCATCGACGGTCTAAATCAACTCGCAAACTCTATAAAAAGTACCTAAGGCTAACCCTAATTCACACAAACTAAAATGGAGATGAGACCGTCATGTTGCTAAGGAGAGACTAAGTATAGCCGTCAGAAATTGAGAGGCAATTAGGAGATAATTCATAGTTTAAAGCAACGTCAAATCAATCAAAACAGCGCCTACAACAAAGGATAGCATCTCCAAATTCAGAACTCAGATTCCTGAATTGAAGATTCATCATACGTTGTAAGTAGAGTGCTATTCCGATGTGAATTAAATAATTGTGTTGATTTGTGTAAAGTAAGAAATGGAATTGTGGCGATAATAATCTATATTTGTATGTTGCTTTGATTCTAAACGATTTGGGAATATTATGGTATACGATTGGATATTTGCAAGTACGTGATTTGCGTTGGAAGTTAACAACGAAATGGAATTGTGGTGATAATAATCTATATTGGTATGTTATTTTGATTCTAAACGATTTGGCAATGCTATGGTGTACGATTGGATTCATACAAGTATATGATTTATGTTGACAACCACATGTGGTGGAATTTTAATTGGGATTCATAATGATAATTTTGATGTAATGGATTTAATGGCATTTTGATGTAGTTTTCTCTACATATGCCTAATTAACGTAAACCCAATCTTTTGACTTAATTTACATAGTCCCAAACTCATAATTTAATTTACATGCCAATTCATGTATGCCCAAACTTGTAATTTCAATTATATTGACAATACTCAAATTTCAAATTTCATGTTATGCCATCAATTCCACCACACACATATATCCAAATAAGTAATATCCCAATATTTCCCCGTATACAAATCGCACGTATATCATAGTTTAGGCCTAGGTCCGAAATTGACCAAGGTTCATCAAAAGAAAATAAATAGGGGAAGGTAGAATTTGTATAATAATAAGTACAGGGAGAAAACTGGTATAAGAACATTGTTTCAGGCATAAAAGATAGATCTTGATAATAATTTCAACATGAATCAAGAAAAACTGATTTACAACAAGCTGAATAGATCATAGGCTTGACATGAAAAACGAGAATAGAAAAGTCCCAAAACTCAAGATCCAAGAAGCAACAGAGATAGATCTGAATCGATAAACATACTTAGATCAAATTCCACTTTATTTCATGTCCATATTATAATTAAATGTTTAAATCTGAAAGTAACTAGCACTTATAGAGCATGGCTAGTGAATTAGGAACTGAAATTGTCATAGAACGTTGTAGTAGTGTTGATTTATTGTTTGAACAATTGTTGAAGCTTTGTTCTTCGAATTGATTTTAGTTTGAATGCTTAAGCTTTAATTTGGGGGTGGTGGCCATGGTTCAAGAGGGAGTTCAGCAGCATAATAGTGTAAAAATGATTTAATATGAATTAGGTTAGGTCTAAGGAAGTTTTTACAGGTGTAGCAACTAGTTTAGGCCCTTAGATTAACCCTAGAATCAATCCGGACCATCAACACACGTCTAAGGCTTCAAAAATGAGTTCTGGGTCAAAACAGGCCGACCAGGTCGACCTGTAAGGGAGGAGGTCGACCATATGGTCGACCTAGGGGGTAGGTCGACCCTATGGTCGACCTGGGGGGGAGGGGGGGTATGGTCGACCCCCTGGTCCAGTGCTGCCTGAAAACTACTGAAACTTGTACATGCCATAACTTCTTCATCCGTACTCCGATTTTCGTAAACTCGGACTCTATTTCATGTAAAATTTCGAGATGAACGCAATGTCTTAACCCGTTTCCCATGATTCTGATTTTAAAATTTAATTCTGCCTTGATTTCTTGGTTTAATGTGTTATAAAAATACGGGTTGTTACAATCTGTACCTGACTTGTCCCTTCATCCATAGAGTTAGCACATAAAATAATATACTGCTTTATGACAATCATTTTGGGTGTACTCTATGTCAGAGTATTGGGTGTCTAAATGTTCACATTAAAGGCATCTACATCTAGTGACATCCCAAAGAATGATAAATTACTATGCAAACATAACATACATCCTCACGCTCACTCACTCAATGCATTGGGTAAATATATAGTAATCTTAGTTCCACGATTACCGTACCATATAGGTCTTGATCGTCTACAATATCTTTGACTCTACAAAAAATCATACAATCCATCTTTCATACAAATCAACCAACTTTGTTGCCTTTCTATTTTACTTAACAGATGTATACGCTATTTATCAAGCTATCAACGATAATCCAAATGCTATCATACACTGCTTGAGTCCTTAGTAGATTATTAATAAATTCTATTGACACTTTTTTACATTTCCACTTAGTGACTCTAATGGTTGTAATAATGCACTAGGTCATTTTTACCCAGCTTTAACTAACTAACAGTTCATATATTTTGAGGTGAATGCCCCTACGTCCTTCTTTATCCCTTCCCAATAATAGGTTTACCTCATATCGTGGTACATTTTATTACTACCAGTATGTAGGGTCAGTCTCAAATAATGAAAATGTTGAAGCACCTTATCCTTTAGTATACTGACTTTAGGGATAGTAAACCTTCTATTTTTATGGAGCTAACCATCTCGATTGATTCCATATGACTTAACATCCTAAGATTTTGTTCAGCCGCTACATTGGTGGTGATCTCAAGCAACTTAAGATCATGCCTCTGGCAAGAACCAGTTCGCTCAATTAGAGTAAATATAATAGTCAAACTTGCCAATAACTTCAGTTGTAGCTCACACTTAGGCGAAAATCATGACTAGCGATATGTTCAAGTTATTTCCATTCTAGAATATAACTCCTAACATGGTATGTCGCCTACTTAAAGCAATAGGGATTGCGTTACCCTTTTCTTGTCTATATGCAACGTCAAAGTGATAGGAGGTCAGAAACTCCAACATCATTGTTTTCAAATGTCAAGATCCTTCTATAAGAATATGTAATTCAATGATTTATGATAGATGAACAGCTAAAAACTCTCTTTCAATAGATAATTTATCCATATATTCAAATGCGAACATGGTCACTGCAATTTCTAATTGTGTGTGGGATATCTCTTCTTGCATGGTTTTAGCTGTCGGCCAGCATATGCAACAGCCTTATCTATCTGCATCAATACTGCATCCAACCCAGTACTATAAGCATTTGTGTATACAATCGTCTCCTCATTCCCACCTTGGTTAAACAATGCCGATGCGCACATCATCCTCTCTTTTAGACTTACGAGCGCATGCTTACATTTCACATTCAAAAAGAAATCCAAATTCTTTTTTATTAACTAAGTCAACATGCTTCTATTTTAGTGAAATCATAAATAAATATTCGTTTATACTAGAGGAGTCCTAAGAAACACCTTACATCTGCAACACTATTTGATGTAATCAGTCTTTAATTGTTGCGACTTTGCATGACCTACGACGGCGTGATGACCCGCCATACACCACCGGTGCTCAAAATAAAAAATTCACGCTATACAAGGACGCATTATATGTAAAGCGATTGTCGGTAGAAGAAATAGAATAAAAGGAGAGAATAGAAAAAGAAGAGAAGAAAACAGAAGATAAGAGAAAGAGGAGAACACAAACATAATCACAGAGTCTGTCGTAAATCTCACAGCGCATCTGATAACATATAATAGAAACAATCACTGGTATATAATAAGTGAGACAGTAATAACTATATAAACCACATAATCAGGGTATAATGTCTCATACAGTTATGTAGAACATTAATCGAGTTCATATAAAGCTAAATAAACTCAACTAATAAACTATACCTAAAAGAACACATAATAGTGTCAAGGCTCCATATTGTGACACAGCGAAATAACCAATAATAATACAAGTAGGAATATATAAAATGTAAACTCCTGCAAATCCACCTACCTTGCTCTAGAAAATATCCGAACCTATCACTTGGTCTGCTCATTAGCATCTCGATGAGCACCCAAGGTAATAAGGGGTAAATAAAACCTTGGGTCAGAAAAAAAGTTTGGTGTGAGCGATAAACAAATCTTAAAGTACTATAAAAGTCGTAATAGTATATATGGCACAAAGGGTATGGAGAATCATACATGTCCTTCCCTGCATCTACAGAGTTAGCACATAATAACAAATATATGCCACACTATGATAAACATCATATAAATAAGATGCGATAGAAGTCTATGTACTAATGATGATAAACAAGTAAACACCCATAGCATCCATCAACCATCCTCACATTCAGTCACTCAGTGCGTAGACA
Organism: Allium sativum; assembly: GCA_030737875.1. NCBI lineage: Eukaryota > Viridiplantae > Streptophyta > Magnoliopsida > Asparagales > Amaryllidaceae > Allium > Allium sativum. Next base: position 26,830,160 of record CM060925.1, on the reverse strand, counting down.
ATATAACATCCAGTACCCTGGTCGCCCAATCAAGGCACTGGTAGGCCCCACTGCATGTGCTCCACCAAATTATCGCTATGTTCCACTGCATGGACTATAATATATAACCTTACCCAGTCAAAACCGCATTGGCTCTGGGGTCTAGGCCGATCGATCCATACTCTATTGGCTCTAATCCATCCTTGTGCCACTCTATAAAAGGTGTACTAAAGTCACGAATACCAATAACCACTTTTCACACGTTCTCCGCAGAGAATCCTTGTCTAGACGGTCAATAAAACTTGCATTTGAAGTATCGAACAAGTGGGTTATCCTCAGCGAACAACAATGCCATGAGATCTCATCGATTTCCCTCTAGGTTGTAACAACTATGTGTAGTATAATCCTCATATGACAACCAACTCTACACGATTTAATGTTGTCTTTTCTGTATCTTGGGGAAAAGCAGTCCATCGTAGTATCCTTAATCCCCATTATGGAATCATCATCGTCGAATGACGAATCACTGCATAGAAGCACCATATCCTCTTCTCAAACAAAAGCCGCTGATCGAAGAGCCATTATGTCAAAAGCGTTATCGAACGAATCATCATATCCTACTCCTCGAAATCGCAACATCATCTATGTCAAATTGACCAAAATGATCAATAACAATAGTAATCGATATCGATCACTATATTAATCGATACTGACCACCCAGATCATGTATTTAATCAAAATTAGTTAAATACCCATCCAAGGAAAACGTTCGACATTCATTACAAAGTCCATCCATCGTCTTTAGGTTGGCCATCAAGCTCTAGTGTCGTTCCATCTTCAAATTTGTCTTCGAGCTCCGATGCAGCTCCGTCGTCAAATGCGCCATCGAGCTCCAATGTTGTTTCATCATCAGATCCATCCAAGTGCTTTGAAGCTCCTTCAAGAATATATATCCCCATTTGAGTTTACCATACTTATTCATTCAATCGATATACATCAAAATGTGTATTCGATTGATATGCATTCCAAACTCCAACAAATGAAATATTCCCTAATACTAAATTGCCTACGAACAAGGTTTTAAACTAAACAAAGCGAACAGTTCAAACATGCAAACAAATGTCATACAAATTCCTAAACTAGCACACAAACATCCATAATAGCAGTAATGGATAAAATAGAACCTATCTATAGCAATCAAGGTGAAATAAGTGTCCAAATAACCTATGTCTAACAATAGAGTCAAAAATAGCGCGTAAATGGGTAAAGAGAGCGTAATAGAGTGCAAACTAGTAAAAATGTGATAATCAGGTTAAATATACTTAAATCACTATCCTCCTCTGTGCCACCTAAAATCATGGGAAACGATGCTCCTTTCCAATCTAAACCCGAATCTGATCATCATAACCCCTATCTTCGATCACACATTGTGAAAACCCCAACCCAAGTTCTGACCCCACAGGTCTAATCATCACCGCATGTCCGAAAATAAATATAAGCGTGAAGCCCCTTTCAGTCGTGCTCGAATATATATGTTTTGTGAGTTTAGGGTGCATGAATCAAGAGATTTGATTTATAGAAGAAGAAAAGAGAAGGCGATATTTTTCTAGATGGATAGTGTTTACATGATGAAGAAGAGGTCGGGTTTTCAAACTACTATAGCATAGGTTTTCAGTTTCGTTCAATCAATCTACTTGTTTCCTACATTTAATTTCAAACTAAAACGATGAGCATTTTATTCTCACACAAACAAATGGTCAATCCGTTAACCATGGACCTAGATATTGTGCATCACAACAATTATAAGGTTCAAATGGTACAAGTTTCGTCGTAATAAGAGATTGTTGCCAAAAACGATAATTTTTACGCGTATTTTGAGATGGTTTTGAATCTGAAATCTCCTGATCTCGAAATATAGTGATCCTTATACCTTTTCTCTACGTAACAAACAATCCAGACTCAATGGACTAGTCTCAAGTCTATATTCGATTATTTGTGAAAATTCATCTTTGGAACCGCCACCTAATTGATTAACAATCAATATTTAACTAAATTTTTTAAATATCCAATCGATAAAATATGGATCGTTACAGACAACATCCTACTCGGACACTACATGAACCAAGAACCTCATTTTTTTTCTTCAGAAGTGACACCTAGAAAAATCCAGCTTCAATGGGTTATCCCCCTACTCCTCACAATCCTAAAGTCTGTCTTGTGTAACTCTTCCATTCGTGAATGGACAAAATTACCATTAATGAACACAAGTACAAAATTACTATATTGATCTCTAATGACTTGATTCATAACGTCCACATAACATGCCAGTGAGTGTCTAAAGCATCACTCGTGAAATCCAGATGGTGTCTGAAGCATTGCAATTGACATGCTCTCTTTTGCAACTTGCTAATAATGAAGTACCATTATGAGATACGAGAAAGTATCTTAGCACCATGTAGTTGATTGAACAAGTCATCAATATGTGGTAGTAGATACTTGTTTTTCTTTGTCACTTTATTCAGCTCGCGATAATCAGTACACAATCTAAGGGAGCTATCCACCTTCATTCCCACTCGATATACTTCTAAGAATGAATCATTTTCGCAAAAGATCACGCACTTGCACCTTAAAGGTATGGTACATCTTAGGTTCCATTCTCCTTAAACTTATGGGACATCTTAGGTTCCATTCTCCTTAATGGCATCACTATGGGCCTAACTTCCTTCATCAAATCAATATGAAACTCGATCTCTCTATGCGGTGGAAGACTGGCCACTTTCTGAAAGATGTCAAAATATTCTCTGGCAATAGGTACCATCAACAACTCATTTTTTTAGCATCAAGCAAATATAGAAAGCTAGCCATCACCTCTCGTCAAGCACGCAACCTAACACTATCATTCACCCCTATAGTTACCGAGGATCTCTCACAATCTACCATTGCTTCATATCTTTGAAGTGAATCTACTTTAGAATAATACCCAACCCACGAAAGCCTAAAACTACGCAATAACAATCCAAAAAACATCCATGACTCGATAAGACCAACCCATGATAAATTATTCATAGGCCAATGGATCTGCCAATAAGGTTGGTCATAGCCAAAGTCGATCTATGATTTCAGGTTCCAATCCAAACTTATCTACCAAATCGTTAGACTAAAGGAATGGAAAAGCACTGGTATCAAACAAGAATCTAATAGGAATATCAAAAACAAAAATCATACCTTTAATAACGATGTTCTTTCCTATTCGATTCACTTATAGGACGTCCAATGAAGTTGGAAAAACTTCGATAGCATAAGCATTCATAACTTGCTTTTGCTTAGTTGCCTCAGAAACGTCCATCATAAAATGCCACGCTTGTTATAGATGTAACACCTCTTTTTTCCAGCATTGCATTCCCTGATATAATCTCCCTTTTTCCTAAAAATCAAGCAGACCACTTCATCCTAAGTCCTTTTAGCATGCCCATCCTTTATCTGAGAAGGTTTCTTCTTATCGATCCACTTGTTCTATGCTACCCTGCCCACTTGCGGCTTTGACTCTTCCTTTGGGACAATACCAATAGCAGTATTTGACTTAAAATAAATGATCTCATGTTCCAAGGCCTATGTAACAACCCGCCGGGAATGAACCTGAATTCTAACCTAGAAAAGGCCTATCGGAACCCAGAACCATTCTAAACGGATCTTTGTTTCTTATAATGATTACACAAACAAAGTCAATTAAAACGAAATCAGAATCTCACAGCGGAAGGGATGAAATATAATACTAGAAAATTAATGTACCATTAAATAAAACCACAATAATGTTGATTACACCAAGTCTCAACTATCATAAAAGGCACATCAATAGTAATATCCCATAGGTACAATAATACTACAAAACATGATAATAATAACTATAGCTCCTCCTTCGTTAGAATCTAGTCTCCAATGACATCATCACTCAAGCGTTCCCATGTACTAACCTTTTTAATTTTTATTAGGAGGGAGGTCAGAAAAATAAGTTCTAGTAAATGAAAATCGCATAAGTTTAAGGAATGTCGATTTCCTATACTTGGTAGTATAAATTCATCAAATTATGTTTATGTAAATTTGGCACACGATTATATGTATAAATTAGGCAAACTATTCTAAAGTCACTTATGGCCGATATGCTTGTTTGTAAGGACGGATTCTGTTATCGGTTGATACTCTATGAGGTGGACTACCGCTTGGTCACTTAAGGCCATTGGCTATACATGTTTATGGATGGACTCTCACCATCACTTAACACCATATGGTGGACCCTGGTCACTTAAGACCTAGGAATATAATCGTCAACATTATTAAATGTATTCTTGGTGTAAATCAAGAGATGGTAAGCAATCACTTATTGCCTCAGGATGATAGATGACTAACTGTCATTTATGACCTTCCCTCAGTGGACCCCTTTGTTACTATTTAGCTGTCATTACAGGTGAACTCCTAGCCACTTAACACTTCCTTTAGATAAGCGGTCCCTTTAACATGTTCTTAGAAACTCTTATTTACCCATCCACTACAAGAAAAGTTGTAAATAGCTGGGGAATTAAGCAACGGAAAATTCCATTGCTAATTTAGCGTCGGATTTTCGTGGAATCTGTAAGGGATAATATTTAGGATTTTCTATCTCTGTTTATTTTAAATTATTACCGTCGCCTTTACATATCCGTCGCTAAACCATTGTAAGTTGTGTCACTTTACCATCAGAAATGTTTCATTGCTAATTTCCATTGCAAATGGAGGCATTTTACCGACAACTATTTATTGAAGCTATTATGCAGCGGATTTCCAAGGGACAATTTTGTTAATTCATTGAAAAACTTTATACTGTTATTTTTATTACTAAGTAATTGATAGTTAGAAATAAAATTTAAATATTTAATGTTAATAATAGTATATTAATAATAGAAAATAATAATTACTGTTTATATCAAATGATATATAATAGTTAATATTTATTAATTAATAAATACTATAAAATAATTAAGACGTAATAATTAATAACGTAGATTAATATTCACTATTTAACTAAATTTATTTTTAATAAGGAAGGATTAATATGTATTTAATAAATAATATTTAAGAATAAAAAAAATATTTATTCTTTAGTACTTAATATATAAGAATTACTTTTTATATGTAATATTGCCAAAAAAACGAAAGTATTTTTTTTTCATAAAATCAAATAAAAGAAATTCGTAATATTTGAATTTTGTTGGAGATTTTCTTAATATTGTTTTCAATTGTGTGTTTTGTATCAGGTCTCCCTCCCTAATTTGCTCCAATATTTCATTTCCCGCTTAAGTCCTTAACCCTAAATTGATTCAGTTCCAACCAGCGATCCATATTCTTTCGTCGCCTCCCTCATTTCACCTAAAACAGAAATTGATTCCAAAATATTCCTCCTTCCTCCTCGTTTCATATGCACGTTAACTAATCATCTCTGCCTCAGATTTGTCCCCTAATTTCAATTTCGCATTGACTTCCACTTCGAGCTCGGTATTACGCTTCTGGAATTCAACATACAAATCAAATACTTGATATTCATCCCTTATTTGCTCATCGTCTATGCCTCTGACTTTTTCTTCGAAGAGACGATGAAATGCGATGTCGATGAAATCTAAGACATACTCTTCCAGTTTCGATTTTCTTTTTTCCTACAAATAGGTCATCGTCAATAATTCATTCTGCTTCTTTTTCATTGAGTGGGTCAATATTTGCTTGTTGTAGAGAATAAAGACATTTTCGAAAGTTTTCATTTACACAAAAATGTGTGGTATAAAATGCGTTATAACTATAATATAAGATTTATCAGGTAGTTATTTTTGATTATGCACAGAACTTCTCTGTTGCAAGGCAGTTATTACCAGTTGAGTACATTAGCACATAAGACTGCATAACTCTTCCTTACAAGATAATTACTAACAAAATTTTAATGATTGTGTTAGCCCGCTTTGTGATCGGGCTACACAAAGATAAGAGATTACTCAATGAATAAGTTTAAAGAAAGAATTCACAGCAGGCATTCGGATCGGTTCAGAGACCCCCAAACCAAGCCCTTTCTCTTTGAAGTTAGCAGTCTAGAAAATTGAATATAGGAGGCGCAACCGGATTGGTTTGGAGCTCACTGACCTGAACCCCCTATTTGAATACCGATCCGATCCGAGAGCCAGAAACTGCATCGGTTACAACCCATTATTCCTTCAGATGCGGAGCGGTTATCTGTCCCCTCCCCCACGTTCACCCACGAACATAGTGTGCTGGCACCATCTCAGGGCTTCCGAACCCGACTTTAAAGGGGTGAGCACCACGTGTATTCGAACCGAAGGCCCTCCAGAGCAATTTTCTGCCTATAAACACACCACCAAACCTCATTTGAAGGGATCTTTTGGCAAATTGTTGGCTCTAACTCTCACTACCACCGAATTTCATCACTTTATTCAGATCATTACTATCTTTTGAAGGATATTTCAATGAAGATTATGTGAAATTATTCGTTGTAAGAGTGAGATTGAGGGAAAACAAGCATTGTATTTGTACTGTAAATATCAATTAACGAAGTATAAAGTGGACGTAGGCTCTTTAACACCGAACCACTATAAATCGTGTGTTCTCTTTGTTTTTATCTTTTAATTATCATTGAATTGGGATTTAGAACCATTTTTGGATTTAACGTTTTAGTGCTCTCGCTGAGAAGTTTTGAATTCTCAGCGTTTTGGATTATCTTTCTATTTGGACCCTTAAGTTCAAAGAAGTTAATCCACTTTCTTTGGCATTCTTGGATAATTTCTGACTAATATCTAAAGAATTTAATATTATGGCTAAAGGAAAAGGAAAGAAGTGCAAAGTGCTAGGGAAAATGAGGCAAGCGAAAATCGGCAGGCCATGGTTGTGACTAGATCACGGGACAAAGCTCAGGAGCAAACCGGTCCGATCCCAAAGCTCTGAACCGAATGGAGAATGTAAACCCGACTCGGATGGACGATGTGAACCCAATCGAACCGGTTCCCCTGATGTTGCTCGCACCCCCCTCCGAACCGATCCGGTTCTGTAACCATGGTCCGATCTGATCCGTACGTGGCAGATGTTGGTACTGTTACCCGAGCTCCTACCGATGCTCTGATACCGACCGTGACAACTAGTGATCGGCCTACTCCCTCTGCGCTCATCACACACAGAGATTTTTCGCGCTTTCTTGATATGCTTGAGAGCACTAAGGATGCTTTGGAGGATCATAAACGTGATAGTGTTCTTATGAGGGAGAACATGAAAGTTATTAGCAGGGAGATAAGTGAGCTTCGTAGACAAAAAGTTTCCTCTCCTACTCATCATCCAACGACAGGTCATTCATCATCTTCAGACGAAGAATGCATGCATGAAAGGAGGCCATATCAAAGGCCCAAGAATATGGACCAGTTGACATTTGGATCTTTGGGATCCCATGAGGACGCGACCCATGTTCTAGGGCCCAACGATCCAAGTTTGAGAGAACCAATGCTGTTATAAGTAAGCTTCGTAGATAAAAAGTTTCCTCTCCTACTCGTCATCCAACTACGGGTCATTCATCATCTTCAGACGAAGAACGCCCGCATGAAACGAGGCCATATCAAAGGCCCAAGAATTTGGACCAATTGACATTTGGATCTTTGGGATCCCATGAGGATTCGACCCATGTTCTAGGGCCTGACGATCTAAGTTTGAGAGAACCAATGCTGTTACCGATGTGAGCATCACACGTCCTTCTTAGGGATCTAAATATTACTAATCCCGCATCGGGCAGCTTCTTCAGCCCGTTCGTCCCATGAATGACCCGAACCGTTGGGGGCGAGGAAGTTCAGCCACCAATCGAAACCAAAGGGCGTCATTCGAAGTAGGCATTAGACGTGTTAGAAGAGATAGAAGTGTAGATCCTGAACCTACCCTAACCAATGTAGAAGTAGAACAATGGTGCATCAAATCATGGCTGATAGTCGTTGCTGATAAATGGAAAGGTGATAGAAAGAGAGAACAAAAATATCAATGATATATAATTCCAATATGTATGGTCTATGAATTACATCATATAAATAAAAGGCAATGTAATAAAGCATTAATTTTATATAAGAACGCTCTCCCGTGCTTCCAGACATGCTGAACTCCAAAAATTCTTGTACATTCAAAAAAAAAAGGAATCGATTCGATGAAAGATGGGATCAGTAAATGGAAAATAAACCACTGATATGGCATCTTTTTTGTGAGATCGTCAATTTTGTACCAAAGGTGTATTTCGAGTATACCGAACCAGTATAGCTATCCTTCCGCTGGCGCAGCAATGTAGTCTCGATCAATATGGAAATGAAATACTATATAATTTCTTTCTTCTTTTTTGTTCTTTGTTTTTGCATAATTTTATGTTATTCAGTAGATCAATAGAATGGTATATGAACGCCACAGCTGCGCCTGACGCTATAAAATGTAAAGCCTTCCCGATATATCTAGAAGATATTGCATTAATGTGGTTTACTCGACTTCCCCCATGATCGGTGTTGAGCTTTAAATAACTAAGTGAGCATTTTATGAATCAGTTCCAAGTCCATACCCCGAAAGCTAAAAGTGTTATTGAACTGTTTAGAATCAAACAAGCCATTGGAGAGTCTCTGAAGTCGTACTTGGACCGCTTCAACTTAGCAGTTACTGAAATAAGCGATCCTCACGAACCAACCATTTTTATGGACTTAATAGATGGGGTTGATCCAGATACCGAATTTTGAGGATATCTAGCGGGAAAACCGCCATTGACAAGGGAGGAATTCTATGAAAAGGCAAATATTCGCTTACGACGGGAGGAAATATACGCTAGTCGAAAAAGAAAGTCTGATGGAGGTTCAAAAAATATATTTAGAGTAATGTTGCTATGAAACAGTCCGGCGGCAGTTCGGGGAAGTTCGAGGTAAACGTTGGCAACAAAAATGGAGGAAATGGCAACAGGAATGGCAATGGCAGTAAAAGAAATAGGAACCGAGGAAACAATTCTAGAAAAAGGCCACGATTCCAAACTTTTGAAAACTACACACTGTTGAACGATACGTTGGAAAATATCTACTTGGATACTTACAATGTCTTGCAGTATAAGAAGCCTCCTCCCAGAGACTCCACTGAGAAGGAGCTTGCGACCGGAAAATTTTGTCTGTTTCATGGAACCCACGGTCACTCTGCTAACGAGTGCCGACATTTAAGGGACGTTGTTGAAAAACTGCTGCGGGATGGAAAGTTAGATGATATAAGGTTGCTCCAAGAGATAGGGGGCAAGGAGGGCAAGCCCCGAATCAAAATCAGCCTGCTCCTAAACCCATAGCTCAGCAAAAAGGTAAAGGAATCGTCATCAACACTATAGTAGAGGGGCCCTGTCCAGTTGGCCATAGCTACAGGGAAATGGACCAATATGTTAATGTGGCCAAGCACTTAGATGTAGGGGAATGCAGTAACATCGAAGATATCGCCCCAGTGAAGCAACATAAAACGTTGTCAGATGATGTCATATTTTGTGATAGAGATGATACTGGAGTTCAATCGCCTACCGAGGACCCATTGGTGATCACTACCACTATCGGTCCAGCTCTAGTTCATAAAGTATTAGTGGATAATGGGAGTTCAGTTAATATTCTCTTTAAGAAAGCATTCGATCGGATGAAAATTAAAGCGAAAGATTTGAAGCCTTGTGAGGGATGGATACGCGGCTTCAATGGGGCCTCGACAGCTCCAATGGGATATGTAGAACTGTTAGTGACATTGGGACATGGAGATCGTCAAAGAGTGAGAATCCTCCTATTTGTAGTTATAGACATCGACAGCTCCAATGGGATATGTAGAACTGTCAATGACATTGGGACAAGGAGATCGTCAGAGAGTGAGGGATGGATACGCGGCTTCAATGGGGCTTTGACAGCTCTAATGGGATATGTAGAACTGTCAGTGACATTGGGACAAGGAGAACGTCGGAGAGTGAGAATCCTCCCATTTGTAGTTCTAGACATCGACTCACCCTATAATGCCTTTTTGGGCCGACCGAACCTCGTAGAATTCAGGAACTGCATCGCACCCTAGTGCCTATTGTTGAAATTTCCAACCGAAGCGGCAGTGGGAGTAATGAGAGGTGGTCAAGCCACCAGACGAGCTTGCTACATGGAAGAATTGAAGATGTTGCTAAAAGGGTTAAACATAGAACCTAAAGACACTTCCTCTCATGTTAAGGAGAATTCAGCATAGCAGCTAAAGACTATACCACCTAGGGAATCGCCCGAAAAAATTCCCGAAGATATCGATCCCAGGGAAGACGAAGAACCAGGAACTAGAAAGGCAACACCTAATGAGGCGACTGTTGATATCCCAATTGATAACGACGACCCGAGAAAGGTCTTGAAGATTGGGTCTCATTTGGATTCTTTCCGGACGAAGGAATTGATTGATTTTTTGAGAGCAAACCTCAATGTGTTTTCTCGGAATCATGCAAACATGTGTGGAATTTCTCCCGCGGTTATGAGCCACTTGCTAAGTTTAAACCCAAACCATCCTCCGGTCAAACAGAAAAGACGTATGTTGGGCCCGGAAAGGTCAGCAGCCTTAAAGGAAGAACAAGAGAAATTAAAGAACAACGGGTTTATTAGAAATTCGACATATCCCCACTTGATATCGAATCCCGTCTTGGTTAGAAAATCAAATGAAAATGGCGGACATGCATTGACTTTTTCGATTTAAACAAAGCTTGTACCAAAGATAGCTTCCTACTTACCAGGATTGATCCGCTGGTGGACTCAACAGCCGGACACGAACTTCTATCCTTCATGGACACATATTCCGGATATAACCAAATCCCCATGCATGTGCCAGATCAAGAGCATACAAGTTTTTTTACGAATTTCGGATTATACTGCTATGTAGTAATGCCATTTGGACTAAAGAATGCCGGAGCCACATATCAGCGCTTGGTAAACCAAATGTTCTATAATTAGATCGGGAAAACAATGGAAGTCTATGTAGATGACATGCTTATGAAGTCTAGGAAGTCTTCCGATCATACAAAAGATTTGGCAGAAATGTTTGACATTTTGCGGAGGTAAGGGATGAAACTGAACCCCTTAAAATGCTCATTTGGGGTTGCATCAGGGAAATTCCTTGGTTTCATTGTGAGTTCTCGAGGAATCAAAATTAATCCTGACCAAACAGCAGCAATAAGGAACATAGAAAACCATGGAAGATTAGAGACGTTCAAAGCTTAGCTGGGAAAGTTGCGGCATTGAGCATATTCATTTCCAAAGCCACGGACAAGTGCGTTCCATTCTTGGATTTAATCAAATGAGGAAAACGTAATTTAGAATGGACCCCCGACTGTGTAGAGGCCTTCCAAATTTTGTTGAACTTGTTAGAGAAGCCCCCAATATTGTCAAAGCCAGTGGATCATGAGGATTTGTTCGTATATTTGGCAGTGTCATCTCATGTTGTCAGCACAACTTTAGTGCGTGAAGAAGACAAGATCCAGAGGCCAGTATATTACGTAAGCAAGAAGTTAGCGACTGCAGAACGCAATTATCCGAGAATAGAAAAAGTCGCTTATAGTCTCTTGATTGCATCCCGAAAGCTCCATCATTATTTTCAAGCTCACCCAATAGTCATATACACCGATCAGCCACTGAGACAAGTGTTACAATGACCCAAAGCATCAGGACGATTACTTAAGTGGAATATCGAGTTGAGCCAATTTGATTTAAATTTTCAGCCAAGGAGATCAATAAAGGGACAGGCCCTAGCTGAATTCATAACAGAATTCATAATTCTCGAGGAAGAAGCATTGGGTGATAAGACCATCACTTCAGAGCATAAGTTAGAACTTAGCCTATGCAAATTATATACGGATAGGGCTAAGAATGATCGAAGTTCTGGCACTGAAGTTGTTTTAACTGCTCCTGAAGGACAATCCATTTACTACACCTTGCGGTTGGAATTCACTGCCATCAACAATGGGGCCGAATATGAGGCACTGATTGTCAGGCTAAAACTCGCTAAGGAACTAGGGATAAAGACACTGGACATATCTAGTGACTCCAAGATAGTTGTCTGCCAAGTTTGAAAGGAATTCTAAACCAGGGGACCCCGACTTATTACTTACCTTGAAAAAGTAGAGGAGTTAATAGGTAACCTGGAACATTACAACATAACTCACATCCCGAGAAGATAAAACCAAAAGGCAGAACGACTAACTAAGTTAGCAAGTTCTGACAACCCAAAAGAAACTGAAATGGTTCCAGTAGAGATATTGGAATCGCCAAGCTTTGACCAAATGGAAGTCGAATTAGCTCTGGAAGCTAAACCAGAAAGGGAGTCATGGATGACATTGATTAAGAACTTCCTTAGGAGTGGAACTCTCCCATCGAAAAAGAGCGAGAGACGAGCTGTAATACGTAAAGCCGCAAGGTACGTTTTACAGGACAACGACCTTTACCACCAAGGATTTTTCATGCCTTTACTACGGTGTACAACACATGATGACATCAAGCATGTACTGAGAGAAGTACAAAGGTGGGTGTGGAGATCACACTGGAGGCCAAACTTTAGCAAAGAAAGTATTATGATATGGCTATTTTTGGCCTACCAAAAATAGAGATGCATCCGATCACTCACGATGTTGCGATAAGTGCCAAGGATTTACTAAAGTTCCAAGGGCACCCCTAAGACAGCTTAAATCAATGGTCAGTCCATGGCCGTTCGCAATGTGGGGATTAGACATCATCAGGACCCTGACAATTGCTAAAGGAGGAGCTAAATAAGTGATCATGGCTGTGGATTATTTCACAAAATGGGTGGAGGCCGAACCCTTGACCACGATCATGACAAGAAAAGTGATAAGCTTTGTGGTCAGGATACCATTTTTCAATTTGGGATACCAAAAACCATTATAACCGATGATGGAACCCAATTTGATGGCGCGGAATTTAGAAACTTCTGCCAGAAATATATGATTGACAAGATGTATACTGGTGTAGCTCACCCACAGTCGAATGGACAAGTTGAAGCGATAAATAAAGTTATTAAATCCATTCTTAAAAAGCGGTTGGAACGAGCAAAGCCATGTGGATTGACGAATTACCACGAGCTTTGTGGGCCTATCAGACGACTTCAAGACATCTACAGTTCACACCCTCTTTTCACTTTCCTTTGGATCAGAAGCAGTAATTCCGGTGGAGCTTAAAGTCCCCTCTCATAGGGTGAAATATTATGACTTGATGACAAATAATGCGCTCCTCCTCGAGTCCCTGGGAATGATTGAAGAGAAAAGGGATGAAGCGGACTTGCATGCATCGAGGCACCGATGCCAAGTGGCACGCTATTATGACAAAAAGGTTCATCCTCGGACCTTTGGACCTGGAGATTTAGTACTAAAGTGAGTCTTCCCGCCTCCAGTTCATTTAGGTCCAAAGTGGAAAGGACCATATACCATCCAACGGAAGCTTGATACATGAGCTTTCAAGTTAACGACCATTGATGGTGAGGAAGTTCCTAGAGCCTGGAACGCCCAACATTTGCGGCGATACTTGACTTGAATTTGTACTATTTTCTTTTGTTTTATAAGCCATGTAAAAAGACACGATTTGCCTAGAAAAGTCTGGTTGGTATAAACAAAAGATTATATAGTGGACGTAGGTCATGATTTGGCTGAACCACTATAAAATATTGTGTGTGATTTACTTTTCCCGTTCGAATTTTATTTCATGTATATTCTGTGATTGTCATAATATAAGTCAAAAACATTAGATATTCGAGTCAATACAAGAACAAATGGAATAACCATTTGCATAACGACATAAAAAGGGACGGGAAGACAACATCCCAAACTCTACTCTCACAAGTTGAGAGAGAGTATAAAGGACGGGAAGACAACATCCTTGAGGCGTAAAGGTGCACCATGACAAAAGACCGCCTCAAATATACTCTAACCAGACCATACGATAGGAGAGTATAAAGGTGCTGAAAGATGAGCACCGACAATGTGAAGAATCTTAACCCTGCCAGAGAGCTGGGGGCAATCGAATGTCGAACCTAATCAATATTAAACAAGCCCTGGTCGGGCATTTCATTCAAGATTGATTAAGGCCATATTCATGTATATCACATCCTATCATCGACCACCTTGTATGGCTACAGTGTCTACACATTGCATTTGATTCACATGTGATGCGATTTATTATGAATTTTTTATATCACACTTAGACAAAGTAATTGACAAACTTACGAGCACTTAACATTGCAGGAAACAAACAACTTTATTTACGTGGGTGCAGATCTATACAAAAAGGACTAAACAAAGAAATGCGAGGGTCGCACTCGCTATAACCATAGCAGGCCAAAGGGAAATCAATGCAAAAGATAAAAACTGCTTTTTTACTTGGGGTTTGGAGTAGATTTTTCTTTTTTAGCAGCTTTGAGCTTTTCCTTCTCCTCCTTCTCAACCTCAGTCAAAACACGCTTTGATTTCTTCTTCCCTAGATCTGGAATACTGGGATCAATAGATGATTTTTTAGCAAGCTCCTCAGTGATTGATCTAGTTGAAAGTTTGACAACTAACCTTGACCTAGGAGGGACTACAACAAGTGGTTTAAGACTCTCGGGATCTTCCTCCTGAACTTTGGCTTTTAGAAGTTTATCTTGCTTCACCTTCATATCAGCCAAAGTCATGTTGTTATCATTTCCCGAATCACCAGTTATGACAACCTCGTCGTCCTCATCATGCCCGTCATTACCACCATCATCTTTCAAGGCATCTATCATGTCCCCGTCTTTGGGAACTTCGGAATCAGATGGCAGAATAGTTTTGCTAGAAACCTCATCCTCCTTTTCTCCGACTTTCTGTGCAGGTTCGGAGCTCTCATCCACCTTCTCAGTGGTCTTTGCACCTAAGAGTGAGATGAAATAGTTATTAACTCAGGAGAAAACTCATATTCTTTAATTGTTTGTCCAACCATTTGACGAAAAGTTGAGACGGCTTTAACAAACTGAGGTGAAAAGATGGAGATACCTTTGGATGATTTTTAAACAGGAGTCTCCAAATTTGTTTCGGTAATAGGAGATAATAAAGATGTCTTGGGAATCCCCAGATTCTCTGGATCATATCCTTCCGTTTCGGTAGCTCCGGGGGCAGAAGAAGAAGAATCGGTTTCAATAGTTTCTTTCTCCTTGGACTGACATTTCCCATCCTCAACGGCAACAACAATAAGTTTGTGCCCTTCAGTCAAGCGTGTTGTTTCCTTGCCCCTTAGATATTTCTCCATTAACTTGTCCTCGTTGATTGAATCCACATAGAGTTCTTGCTTTTCCCATTCGACTATTTGATCCCATGCATATACCAGGGGGATAAGGTAATCTTTTAACCATGCAATGTCTCGGTGATGGATCACATGAGCAAAAAAATCCAATCATAGTTTCAGCACTATCATCCAGCTCTTTTTGAGCATCTACAAGCTGATCATTGACTTTCTCGACCTGTTGTAAAGCTACACTCGCATTCCCCTTAGCAAGAGTTGCCCTTATCTCAACCTCCAGCAATTTGGCCTCAAACTTGGCATTCTTTCTAGCTAATTCTGCTTTCTCCTGCTTGAGATGAGTGCAAACCAGCTTTGCAGTGCCGCTTTCAGACTTAGCACCCTCAGCTTGTTTCTTTAAATCTATACGCACCTGACTATAGGACTCAAGCTCGGAATGATAGCGCTTTTGTAGTTCTTCAAATTGTTGTTTATAATTACCTGCATCGCGTTGAGCAAGGACAATTTGGGCTTGAGCATCCTCAAGGTCTTTCTCAGAGTTTTCAATAGCCCTTGCATCGTATTCGGCAGCATCACTCATTGTCTTTACATCGGCGATTAGATCGCTAATGATTTTGGAAAGGGTCTTCGAGTACTTCTTCATCTCCTTATACTAAGAATCCACAAAATCTATTTTCGCTTTGACTTCAGTGGCCCAGTCAAGATCCACTGGTTTGAGCTTTGGGAC
Source organism: Allium sativum (assembly GCA_030737875.1). Lineage (NCBI taxonomy): Eukaryota > Viridiplantae > Streptophyta > Magnoliopsida > Asparagales > Amaryllidaceae > Allium > Allium sativum. The sequence goes on along the minus strand of CM060925.1, from coordinate 26,814,137 downwards.
GAAGTGCATGTTCCCAAAATGGCGTTTGGGAAATTGTTCTTTCAGGAGCTTTAGTCTGGCCTGGTTCTCATCGTCAAGTATAGCTGGCCTTGTAGTGGTGATGTCGACAGTGCGATGCTTTAGTTTCACAATGGACCTGCTTTTCTCTGCTCCTTTCACCGATTCTTTTTGTTTCTCTTTTGGATCGGATCCTTTCTTCGAAGAGCCTCCTAGAGGAGTTTTGTCTTTAGATAAAGCAAGAGGTTTGGAGGCATGCTTATCCCCCTCATGATGTGAAGGTTGACTCTTAGCTTGTTTGAGTCTTTGCGATGAGGGAATTGAGAACGGGAGGACCGATAAGGCTGTGGAGATCGATTCCTTCTATCATTACTACCTCAACTCTCATGTTGATCATGCCTTGCACCAGAATCCATTGGGGGCATGCTCAAAAGAACATCTCTCATGTAGTAACGGGGATGCCCCATTTATCCTGTAAAACGAAATGAGAAAGTGTTAGAATCAACATTAAAATAAGGCACAAGTGATGTGATGTGCAGTACTAGAGCGTAGCGTATATCCTAAGTGATATCCCCCCTAACGGACCAGAGCCTGAAGTGAGGCTAGTATGTGTAATTCCCTCGGTCTTTACAAGAGTAACTTCTTCTTCGGAAATGAAAGTAAGAGGATTCATTCTGAAATCTTCTGAAGTGTAAAGGGTCTCAGGCAAGGGAAGGTTTCCTAAACCCCGATATATAAAATCATCTACAGTGGCATTATCTCCTTGAGGAATGACTGACTACAACTCTTTTGAGGAAATTGGTATCTCAGGGGTAGCCACATCCTCAAGGGTAATATATTTATCTCTGTCCTTTTTAGCTATGTTTGCTAATATATCTTCTTGAGTTGAGGATGGGGAAGGGCTCTTTTCAGGCCTTGTTGGATCTTTTGAGCTTCCGCCCGTTTCAGATAAAATGTCAATTGGCCCCTCGGCTGGGGGTATGTATACATAAGGACCCTCTCCATGGCCTATGCTATGGGTAATAGCCAATAACCAACGACGGTGAAGATATTCATCTACTAAACAGTGTTTAATGGTCAAAAAATTTTGATCGCCGTTGAGTAGTTGGTTCAAACGACCATAGTACATCTGATGCTTTTCCTGTTTCGAATTGGGAATTACATGTAAGAAATGAACGAATGTCAATGCTTTTATAATAGTAAATCAAGTCAGAAACCAAGAGGTTGAAATTTTTACTTGATTTGAGCCACCTTCTGGCACACCCAGGTTGCTGCCTGATGTAAAACCATTCAGATTTGGGATCACCAACCTTGCTACTAAATGGCACACTGATGAGTTTTGTTTTTGGTACTGACTCAAAGTATACGAAGGATGAAGTATCCTGAAATCTATGCTTGAAGTTATAGAAGAAGTGAACATCCTCGAAAGTAAGCTCAATGCCTAGAATTTCTCTATATGCTATATACAAAGTATACAGATAAGCATAGGGATTAGGTTGAAGTTGCATCAGGGAAATCCGCATCTGTCTAAAAAATTGACAACAAATGGAGGTATCTCCCCAACATGGCACATTTGTTTGCTGATGGTCATGTATCCTTCGGGAGGATTGTGAGGATGGTCTGTTTTGGAAGGCAAGTCGGTATCTCTCCGAAGTATTACATGTTTCATACATATACGTGCGAGTTTATCATTATCAACTGTTGAGGCAACTGAGTCACCGGGTTTCTCCAAGATAGTGACATTCTCAAACTCATCGGGGACACGGTCATCTCCAACTCCTCCTTCATCCTCTTCATCCATGGAAACATCACCCCCGAATGACACTTCGCTATCATGAGTTCTCATTTCATAGTCTGGACCCTCACTATCCCATTCTGAATCTGATGTAGAGGATACATCCTCAATAGTGGGATTCTCATATGTTCTTATAGCTTTGCTTCTCTCTGCTAATCTAGACGAGCGTCTTTCAGTCATTGCTGTTGTACTACCGAAGAAACAACAGAATTAGAGTATAATTACCCGTGCCCCCTTGTGCGTGCACTAAGTTATGCAAGTTTGTACAACATTAAATTCAAGACTAACGGGGATAAAAAGCAATGTGAAAGAGTGCAAACGCAAAAGTTGACAAAGCAATTATGTGTTCATAGTAGTCCCAGAGGTTCAGTTTAGTTAAGGAGGCTCTATCCTAATTGTTCATAAAGTCACAAGCCACAGTTAATGTGGGTTAAGTTGGTTGAATCATTCATGTGTTTCATATTGGATGACTGCACATCGGTTCGGATGCATATATCACAGTCGAATCGGTTCGGATGTCATTTATAAAAGCGGATCGGTTAGAGAGCCTATAGTATGACCGAATCGGCTCTAATGCTTTTCCTGAGCAGATCGTTTCGGAAAGTGAGGATGAATGGGATTGGATCAGATAGGGCTGCAGGAGAAGATATCATTAGGATCGGCTAACACCGAACCATATCAACCCCTTTGAAATCCTAAACCTATCCACTCCAACCATTATCATCCCCTCAGATCAGACCTGACATCGCATACCCTAACCCAAGCGCACTGAGATCATCCTATCTGCCTCAAACTGATCTCATTCCTCTCTCACTCTTCTCCTTCTTCTTCTTCTCCACTTCTCCAGCAACACCAAACCCACCTCCTTTCAAAAGCCCAGGCATGCCAAAGTATCCATGAATCAATATGTTCATCCCCAGTTCAGTCCCCCTCCACGATAGCCTCGAGGTCGCAATGATGCTGCCAGTGATGATAGTAGTGGAGCATAAGGCACAACGCCACACTTGGCGTGACGTCGAGTAAAATCGCTTAAACCGCTTTCGAATTTGGGCTTAAATCAATGGAAACTGAAGTAATCAAAGATCTAAACCCACCTTTGATTCGATTTTGTAACCTAGGACTTCTCGAAGATTGGGGGATTAGGGTTTTTGCGATTGGAGAAGGTTCCTTGAATATGAATACTTGGCAGAAGAAATGAGAACAAGTGCGGGGAGATGGCTTTATATAGAAGATATTGAGAGCTATTCGTATTCCCTGAAGAGATGGGATTTATGCGATGGATGAATGATTATTCGTTTCCCCTGAATTTGATATCCTATTCAACCCAAACAAAAGAGGGACTAGGCAGCTTAAAGGCCTTTTTTAGGTCCAACAATATAGTGACGTATCGGATATAAAGCAGTTAAGCCCATTCGGACCGAACTGGAAAGGAAAAATTTGGTCCAATGGCAAGATCAAATTCATACATCAGAAATGAAAGAATTGAAAATAAAATGTCAAAACACTTATGTATCTTTAAAAATTAGAGACATCACCTGGAAGGACTAATCAGACGTTAACTGGACTCTCGAAGTATTTGAAAACAACATGAACAATTAATACATCCTATGATGTATTCATAAGTGCCAGTAGACGCGACTTTATGAAATGTCATCACTTGGCAGACGAATGGAAACAACTATTCAATGACCCTAATTCAGAAACCAATGGACTGACAGTTTCGAAGCACACTTTATTTTCAATAAACACGTACTTCAAGGGGGCAAAATGTTAGCCCGCTTTGTGATCGGGCTACACAAAGATAAGAGATTGTTCAATGAATAAGTTTAAATGAAGAATTCGCAGCAGGCATTCAGATTGGTTCGGAGACCCCCGAACCAAGCCCTTTCTCTTCGAAGTTAGCAATCTAGAAAGTGGCATACAGAAGGCGCAACCGGATCGGTTCGAAGCTCACTGACCCGGACCCCCTATTTGAATATCGATCCGATCCGAGAGCCAGAAACTACAGCGGTTACAACCCATGATTCCTTCAGATGTGGAGCGGTTATCTATCCACTCCCCCGCGTTCACCCACGAACATAGTGTCTGGAACCATCTCAGAGCTTCCAAACCCAACTTTAAAGTGATGAGCACCACGTGTATCTGAACCGGAGGCCCTCCAAAAGAATTTTCTGCCTATAAATACACCACCAAACCTCATTTAAAGGGATCTTTTGGCTATTGTTGGCTCTAACTCTCGCTACCATCGAATTTCATCACTTTATTCAGATCATTACTATCTTTTGAATGATATTTCAACAAATATTGAGTGAAATTATTCATTATAAGAGTGAGATTGAGGGAAAACAAGCATTGTATTTGTACTCTAAATATCAATCAACAAAGTATAAAGTGGCCGTAGGCTCTTTAACGCCGAACCACTATAAATCGTGTGTTCTTTTTGTTTTTCTCTTTTAATTATCATTGAATTGGGTGTTAGAACCATTTTTGGATCTAACAGATTGTTTGGGGTTTTCCCCTTTCGTCTTTCTTGAAATATTCAATAAATTAAGTTGGTCATTCCTTTCTTGCAACATGAACATGCATGTGTTCAATTGCTACAGTTGTATGTAAGACTCAAATATACATCCCTTGGATACATGAATGCTCTCTTGGGTTAAAGAGACTTCATCGGTTATTGATATAATATATAATGGTCTGTCGTTGTTTCTTTTTTTCCATATTATTTCTTATAAAGTATCGTTATCTTTCACAGCTTGTTGGAGCGGAACCTTCTCGGTGAATCAACAAAGACTATTTTCAAGAAATATTTCTTCTCAGAGGAGGTATACAACAATTCAAATCCTGAAAAGTCCTTTATTAGATGGAGGCATCGAAATATATACCTCAAAGATGAAAGTTTTTATGATAACAAAGTCATCAAAAATGCCACTACATTTGAGAAGCCTAACTCACCTTAACTCACATCTCAAATGAGACAAACCACTATGAGCTTAAATAACTATATGAACCTGCTAATATTTGGGCTAATCTTCTATAAGGACTTTCATTAATTTTATTTTCATGCCTTTTACAATTTCATTTCTGTAAATAGCAGCATGAGTTATATGACTCTAACGCTTTGCACTCTGGTGCTATTGTTACGTAGTAATATATAATATGAGTCCTTAACACTCAAGTAGTGCATGAATATCTGATAATGTGTGAATTTTGCAATTTCAACATCATATCTAACAACTTTTTATATGTGGTTTTATGGTAGATCCGCAGAGTTGTAGGAGAGATGCTACCAGATCCTTCAGATTGCATGTTTGGCTAAGGAGATGCCAAAGAAGCCTTCGATTTGAAAACAACATGCCAACGAAAAAATAACTACGTGCACATAGGAGAGCATCGTTTTTGCTGGTACGTTGGTTAGAAACTGATACATATTTCAACAATATAGACAAAAAGCAATGCTAATTTTAGCTATAGGAAACTCAAATAGTATGTACAGTTAACAAGTTTATATTCTAACCTGCGATCACCATTAGTCAGCATTACTAGTAATGCAATGCAAATGCATGTACAAACTGCTGCATGGTAGAAACTCATCCTCATCGTCATTCGCATTTGAAAAATAGGCTGACTTCACATTAATCTATGGTCTTTTTTGTGCTTGCTCGTGATTAGTTGACTTCGAAGAGTCAAACCGACTTCACATTTGAAAGAGCAGCTCTAGTAGTTTAATGGTTAGTTTGATGCCATGTTAAAAGTGCAGCTCTTGAGTTAGTTCGAACAACAAGTTATATGATTATGTATTTACATGCCATGTTAAAAGATCACTGAATATTCTTCGTATCTTGGGAGTCGTGGCGAACAATAAATTTTTCGATTCTGCGGTAAAGCAAACCAACTGTATACAGGCACTAGGAATTCGCCAAATACATACACAGATAATGTGATGTAATTATTGTTTGCCAATGCTTGATCTTAAAACATCAAAGGTTTTTAATTAGCATTGCGTTAGATGTTAACACATGAGGCTCATGGAACTACATGATGTTGATACACATGATGAATCAATGAGTAAGGTTGTAGTCGGTAATCTCAGTATTTAATATAGTATTAAGGTTTGAAACAAAATACGTGCAGAATATACATCATACACATGCATGGCTTTTTTAAGAATGAATGTTGAATATTTTTTAAAACCAATGTTCGCGGGCTATGCATGAGTATTAAATGATGTTGGTTATAAATGAAGTATTTAACTCAATTTGTACCAAACATTATCAGTTTGATTTCATGTGAATGACCATAGACTTTAGTCTGATGTCGTTTTAAGTCTGCTCTGAAGTTAGTTTGATGCTCTATTAACATGGTAATCATGATCTAATATTTGACTTGGTAAAATTAACAGTTGTATATTTACCATGCCATGTAAGTACAACTATTATCAATTTGACGTTCACATTCAAAAGAGCAGCACTAAAGTCAATTTGATGCCGTTGTTTTGCTATTCCAAACTAATAAAAGACCACAATTCTTCATTTGTGTAAAAAAAAATAAACAACCATCTCAGTATATTATATTTTTGAAAGCCATGATGGTATGCTTCATATGTTTTCAATTCTGCATGGTGTTGGTTTAGTGCCTTGATCAAGTTTAAAACAATTGCTATTTTCCCATTTTATCCAGTTAACAAATGTAGCGAGTTACTACTTGCTAATGTTTGAAAGAAAACTCATATTACTGTGGTATTTATTTATTCAACGTGTGAGAAGAAAAAAAAATGCAGAATTCACGCGGTTATAAATACTTCATTATCTCCAGTGTATGATATCATTCATGTTTGTTAACTAACATTCAACCGTATAATATATGCAAATTAATTAATATATTCTGAATTGACAAGAAAATTACCTTTGCTTGCCAGTTGAAAATTCACAGTAGTATCACCACAAAATATAATTTTGCTGTGACCACAAAGTATTGTATATCGCTGAAATTGTGGTTATGTTCACTGAATTTGCAGTATTAATGCCTTAATTTCACTTTTACAATGCAGCTTCCATCGTCTTCTCAGCAATCAAAACATAATTTTGTTGACAATAAAGATGACGTCCATAAGCTACAAAAAAAAACGTTGAGGAGATGCGCATCGAGCTTGAGAATGAGAGAGTAGAACAAGCAAGACTCTCAGAACAACAAAAGGCAGATAAGGAGAGCTTTGAAGCACAACTGGCAAAGGCGATGGCAATACTTAAGGGTCAAGATAAAGTTTCACGTTCTCATTCGCCTTTGATTTCTCGTTCGCTTAGGCCTTTCCCATCGTCATCTGAGTAGCCTGATCGGTATGTCAGGACTTATTTTGTAGTGATGTGGTTGTAGTACAATTATGAATGATATGTTTGTTATTTTGGTAGTTATGTGGTTTTAGTACCGTTGTGGATGGTATTTGTCTATATGTTGTTTAACATTCACAACAACTGAATAATTTCGTTGTTCATAATTCAGCTTGGTGCACAAAATGAAGGATTGTGGATGTTTTTTTATGTGATATATTAATATTATCCTTGTTGTGTTGTTATTTATAATATAGTGTTATTTGTACGTGGACGACAAATTTATATTATTTTTTGGCTAGCTTATTATATCAGTATTTATAGTTGAATAATATTAGTTCGTAAAGCTGAAAGGAGAGGATGGTAAAAACATTTATTGCCATATCAGAGAGGGAATAGCGACAGATTAGTTCCATCCTAATCCTTTGCTGAATTGTAAGTGTAACGACCCAGATTTTTAACCGTTTTATTTAATATTTTAAAATGGTTTTAATTGTTGTTTTGGAATTTAATCAACTTGAATATTATAATTTTGAATATTTTATTAATATAAATAATAAAATAATAATTTAAATTTCAGAATGGTCAGAATTTATTGGATTTGCAATTTAATGTGAACTGGCAATTTAAAAGGATTTAATGTTGTTTGGTTTTAAATTATATTAACGATTTCATTTATTAATGACGTTCGAACATTTAATTTATAATTTAAATATAAAACGAACTGCAGCGGCGCGGTAGTTCGTAATATTACGTTTTGAACTTTAAAAGTTGTACATGATCCAATATAAGTCGGATTTCTTCGAAACAATAAACGTCTGAATCTATTGGATAATATTTTTCTAATGGAAGAGAAAAATCTAGTTTTCATGTTGTAGATTTTGTTTTATGTCCAAATAAAATTTTCAAATAGTTGCTATGGAATTCGTTTATAAATTATAATGTTTATTTATATAAATAAAAGAGTTTTTATATTATATCGATTTGGCTTGGAATTCAACCCAGAATATTTTATTTTGAAACTATATGAAATTCTGGTCAAGTATGACCGATTATAATATTTTATTATTATTATATTGAGGTATTTTTAAATTAATTTATTTTAATTTAAATTGGACCCTTAAAAAGGGACTTTATTCAAATAACCTCCGTTTTCAACGAAACAAAATTTATTAAGACCGCAACAAATAATTATTGCTAGATTTCAAGTTTTGCGTCAATTGAAGTTATTTTGTGAGCACAACAAAATTTAATACAAATTAAATGACCATTTGGACTCGAATGAGCGCCATTTTTGCAAACAGACTCGGAATTGGACGAAACAAGTTTTATTAGGACTATAACATTAAATTATACCATGACGTCCATTTTCATCGCGAATAAAGTTCTTATGTAATCAAACGAATATAAAACATCCCACAATAAACAATGTTAGAATATGCTAGGAATATTATTAACCTTATTATATATTATCCTATCCATTCCTAACCCTTATTCTTCCTCCTTCGTTTTTCTGTGGCCAACACGAGTAAAAATTAAGCCACCACTTTCTATTGCAATCAGAAAATTTTAATAAATCAATATCTTGGTGAAATCTTGTTCTCCTTGATTCGTTCATATCCTTTCCTAATTAGCTGCGATCTGGTTTCAAATTCCAAGGGATCGACAAAGTTTTATTTGCCGTATATATGTAATAGCGAAACTAGGGTTTGGTTATTGGGTTTGTTGATGAGCTTAAGGCCACCGGAGCTGACAATGAGGTAGCGAAGGAAAGGTTGGTCGAAGCGGGGTCGTCGGGAAGGGGGTTTGATGGGGTTCGATGAGCCTAACGTCGGCGGTGGCGGTTTTTACTTGTTGTGGATGTTTCAGTACCTAGAGCAGTGAAATACGAGGCTGTAGGCTACTAGATGGGGCTTGCGTTCATCGAACGTGGGAGGCAGACCCACGGGGGTCGGTGATGGTCAGACATGGTGGGGTACGATGCCCCGGGTTGGCCGTGGCGAGGTGGTGAAGTAGTGGAGCACTGTTCGTGTTTTATCAATGAAGAGATCAGGACCCTTATTTTTCCTAGATAGATGATGATGCTTGAATTAGGTTTAATAATCAAATGATTTGGGAGCTGATGAAGTAATTTATGGTGTAGGTGAAGTCATCAGTATATTTTGTGCAAAGATTGGGGAAGAAGGCATGTGAATTCACGGTTGTCGGGTAAAGGCAGGCTCAACGTTCATTTGGAAGGAAGAATTAAAACATCTGATTAGGATAATTAAGGGGCTTAATTAATTATATTTAATTTAATTTGCATATAAGCTTGTAATCATCATATATTATTCATTCATTTACAGAATTGCACAAAGAAAGTAGCATCAGGATCGTATGAATGAACTCGACGTGTTTTGGGACAGAATCATTCAGAGGCAATTGGGTGCTTGTTTGAAACTATGTAAAACGACGCTGGAATCATCGACTAAAGTGAAATGCGAGTTAACTCTCACACATTTCTAGAATTCTGTGATGTGCTAAATTCATATAATTAAATTTAATCGTTGATAATATATATCAGTTGATTGGATGCCTTGGATGCCTATGGTTGATTAAATGGTTGATGTTAATCATATCATTATCATTTAAAATATTTGACTGAGATTCTTATCTTATCTACTATTATAAAATTATGTGACGAACTGTGATGTATGGATGAACAGGTTGGAGGGATCCAACCGGATTCCTCGAATATTATGTATTTGGCTTGTTTTATATTGTTTATATATGAACCGTTTGAACCCTATTGTTGTTAAAACCAGTTTGGATGTTGACATTGAGTTGAAAATCAACGTTGTTATGGTTTGAGTCAATATACAATATTGATTGAGAGATTGGCAGCAAATGGCCTAAAATCCACATTTTTGTTTAAACGTTGATTTGCTGTTAGTCGAATTAATGAAGTGAGTTATAAATTTTACTTTATAACCGAAATAAGATTTTTAATTGTATTTTATACATTATAATGGAATTTTAAAAATAATAAGTCGATGTTTATAAATGAGTTTTATTAAAAATATTATGAATGATTATATAATCAGAATTTGACATTTAAATCGGTTTTATAAGCAAATGAAGTTGTAATTAACCTAGGGGTTAATATTTTGGGAAAATTATTTTAAGTAAATGATTAGATTAATTTTATTAATCTAATAAGCAGAAGTAACTGAGATCAGTAAACGAGTTAATCGATGATTTAAAGTTGACTGAGTCAACTATTTTGACCAAAAGTGTTATTAATGGATAGCGTTTAATTTAATAAGATTTCTTCAATATAATTTACTATTTAATTAATGATATTTAAAAATTATTATTATTATTATTATTATTATTTTAATAATTGGATAAGTGATTAACTGAGTTGTTTTAGTTAATAATGAAGTAAAATTGTTTCTACTTCGGTAAATAATAAAGTTAATTATATTTAAATGATTACTTCTTAAGTGTAATTTATTTAAGAAGTTAATCGAGCATGTTTTAAGATTTTTGAAAGGCAACATAACTTTATTCACTCTAAACACAACAGTTACACAACATAGAAACAATACCAGCTCAAAGTTCGGCACTGAGAAGAAAAACTAATACAATACACATGACAAACCAAAAAAAACTCAATTCCAAAAACAATTACTCCATTGCATATACCATTACATACATGGTAAACAAATGAATCAGTAACTCATGAAGGAATCACCAGCATCATACAATATGAAGGAATCATTAATCAATCAGTTCGAGCTTACTTCCCTCAAAATGACATTATAAATCACCGAGAATAACTAGTTTGAACTCAATGTAGCAGAATTGAAGACCCTCCTATTCCTCTCCATCCAGATTTCAAAAACAAAAAAAAAATTAAAATCCTCAAAAGCATCAAACTTTTACTGTCCTTCCATCGTGTAGCCTTAAAAAGAATAAACCATTCTTCTTTACTAATCTGAGATGGGACATGAAACTTACCAATGATCAAAACACGCTTCCACAATTGATATACAAACGAACATTCAAAAAACAAATGAGTGTTGCACTATGAATCAGCATTACAAAACACAATAGTATCATCTGTGATTACACCTATCTTTGCCAACTTATCCCTTGTATTAACAGCATTAGACATCACTTTCCACAACAAAAAATTCTGTTTTGCATTGCTCATCACATTCCAGATCCTCTTATACCATGGAAACAAGGGCTTATCACCTACTAATAGATCATAAACTCCACTAATCGAATGACTTTTTCCTTTCCAAGTGACAACATCAAAATCAGACCTATAGCTGTCAATTACTTCATTCCATAATTTCCTTAATAAAGCTGAACTACTATGAGGTAAGACAAGTACACCATCATGAACCATATCTTCAACACAGGCATTCTCGAATATACCACAGTTCCTTCTCAAAGTGTAGTCCACAACCTTACTTAAGATTAAACCATCACCAACCCAAGGAGTATGCATCTTATAAAAGGTAAAACCTGTTCTCTGAGATTAAGTATTTGTCTCCAGCTCCAATTACAAAAATTAGGAACTAGCATTGTCCAAAACTGTTTTCTTCCAATTAAATTATTTTTCACATATTTGGACCATAAACTCTTATCATCGGAAAAAAGCTTATTAAAATGAGCAGAAATAGCTGCCTTATTCCAAGTAAAAAGATTGATTAACCCCAATCCTCCATGCTTTTTATCCTCACATAATTTTGCAAAAGAAATTGGAATAATTTTCTTAACAAAAGGATCTCCATGCCACAAAAACTTATTCATAGCACTAACAATCATATTTATTATCTTTAAAGGAAGAATATAATGCCTGGTGTAAAAAGTAGTCATAGACACTATTATGGATTAAACAATAGTAAATCTACCTGCCTGAGAAAGCTTACAGGAAGACCACTGCTTCATACAGTCTATAATCTTTTCATATAGCTGCATACATTTGTCCTTAGTAATCCTCCCAGAGAATAAAGGTAGGCCAAGATATTTTGAATTGTCTGGCAAATCATTCAACCCAGATAATGCAATCAACTCCTGCTTCTTATTATGAGATAAACCAACAATTTTAATATGAGATTTCATCAGATTAATTTCCAACCTAGTAATCTGATAGAGAGTCTTCAGAATATCCAGTAAACAATGAATGTTCTTTAAGGTTGGCTTAGTAAAGATAATTAGGTCATCAGCAAAGCATAAATGGGAAATTAGAGGATCTTTACAACGAGGATGTAATTGAAAATTACCCTTATGAACTTGTTCATTAATCAAGGCATTAAACAATTCCATCACTATGATAAACAAGTATGAAGAAATAGG